>OX465394.1:8825000-10075000 GCA_950005105.1 Lycophotia porphyrea
TCAAAGATAACAAAACACTCTCGCATTCTCATCTCTCATTTTAAATGCAATCATAATTCGTGACGTCTCATCATAAACACGTCGCTTCACTCGTATGTCGAACTGTATGCAAACGAGTTTTTTTTTTACTTACAATGCGACACCGCAGCAGATTTTCATCCGAAATATGCGCCGGTCTCACACGGGGCCCTCAAAAATTCAACGACACGGGACCGTCGTCGGCTTATTCTGTTTAACTTACTTTTATTTCGCGAAAACAGGTGCATTACTATAATTGCTAGTTTTTTAATGAAATATAAAAAGAGAAGTTTAGTTGAGGCACCGAAGGGAAATGTGTTGATGTTGTTAATACGTGCAGAACAGCAGACTGATCTTTTTTTTTTTTTGCAAATACCAGAGGATAAGAAAAGTAACCTAGTGTTAGTTAGGCGTACATTGTGGTAGAGTTAGCATTTACAATGTATTTAGGTAGCATTGACTTCAATTTTTAAAAATAGTACATACAGTAAACACGAGTGTGAGAAAGATCTAACTATAGCTTCTTCTTCCTCGCTGAAATTAACTTGCACTGTATAGCCGGAAACCTATATGAGATATGTTATAGGTAAATTAGTCAAATGCTTGCTAACGAACGCACGGTTAAAATTGCAGCAGCGATGTCAGCTAATAACACCTTAGGCACTGTGATTACAAATCACTCATTCTGCCAACCATACTGATTATGGCAAAGAGTCCGTCTCATCGGCCATATGCAGCTTAGAAACGAGACATAATTATAGCCTATCAATGAATCTACGTACCACGGTTTGAGGGAGAAATAATGATAAGTTTTTTGAAATATGCAATACAAGTGGCATCTATCACAAAAAAAAAACTGGCAAATAATTTCTCACAACACAACACCTATAGGGACACTATGAAGTGGGCCTTGTATAGCTGGACAAGGATCTATTGGCGCCTGGCAAAAATCAGAACTCACACCGCCATCTTGTTTTGTAAATACATTACACAAAACAATGTTTACCAACAGCGGCCTACGTTATTCGAGTGTCAAAATATCCTTGTAACTCTGTATTTAATTGATGTAGTTTTCATAGAATTTAGTAATGGCAAAAGAGATAATCTATTATCACTAAATCCCACATTCTAATCCAAACATTTTTGAATAGCGACATAGCGTGTAAAAAATCATAATAAGGCAGTTAGAAGGTACTTTTTCGGGGTGGTAGCCAGATCTCCAGACGGTTGCTGATGAATATTTCACTTCATTATAACAGTTTGCCGTACTGTTCCTATGTTATATGAAACGGGATGACGGCGACAATGGACGCGTGTAAGTCATGTCTTTGATCCTTTATTTTGTTGAGAAATTGTTTGCAGTTTGTTTGTTAGAGACGACTTTTATTAATTTCCTAATAAGTTTTTGAGATTTTCTGAGGGTTATAAAAAGTAATGTAAGCTTGTTTTGCTTTCGTCGTGCTGCTGAATACTGCAAAACGAATGACTGATGATGCAAAGAGAAAATCAAAAATCAAATCAAATCAAAATTTATTTATTTCATCAGCAAAATAAATGTTACACAAACAAAATTAGTGATTGGAGCCTCCCTTTAAGCAAGTAATGCGTATTATTGCTGTATTGGGAGACTCCGTTCATTCATCTCAATTTCAATTTTATTATATAAACTATATATTTGTGTGTAATTGAGTATGTTTGTGAATGTGTGAGCAGGTTTGTGTGTGTGTATAATAAGTGTGCCAACATGTGAAGTGAGGTGAGTACAAGCCACCGCACTTCCAAGATTGAAGAACCGACTTTTTAAATTTTAACAATTTTCAGATTACACACAATTTTAAAATTTAATACAAATCTGGTCGGGTAGGTATTTTTGTAAGAAAATAATAGGACCAAGTGAAGTTCCCTTGGAGGTTCTATTAAGAAAGTCTGACGTAATAGCATCTCCGTTAAGAATAGCACTACTTAAGTCGATGACGGTAATGAAATAATTGAAACTAA
Organism: Lycophotia porphyrea; assembly: GCA_950005105.1. NCBI lineage: Eukaryota > Metazoa > Arthropoda > Insecta > Lepidoptera > Noctuidae > Lycophotia > Lycophotia porphyrea. The sequence continues at coordinate 8,827,017 of OX465394.1, forward strand.
CAAGCTACAGAACTGTTCAATTAAAATTAATTGGTTTGAATTGTTGGGTTAATTCAGTGTAACAGAACTTAAATTAAATGGAATATAATTTCGGATGCTCACTTGAAGTTTGGCGTATAAGGGTTATGTCCACAAATAAGCTTTCGCCGCTTTTCCAAAAGGATCCTTTGACCAAAGTTTTTCACAAGCCTATTAACATGCGGGCATAGAACCCATGGCTTAGTTACTGCGTCAAAATGACGGAAAAACGAATGATGGTTCATTTTGATGAACGTTTTAACAAACTGAACCAGTTTTTTTTTGTTATTATTCATTTTGAACATCTGGCCACGACTAATGCGACGACTGGTGCTGACATAAATAATACTCAAGATTGGTCTGACCTTCGTGAGCCTTTTTATTAGCATGTTACATTCAAAGGTATTATACTACCGACATCGATCTAAGGGTATATACAAATAGTAAAAACATTCAAATTGTTTCAAAACACTCAACGCTCACTACGCTGTGTGTGTGAGTGGGTGTGTGTGTGTGTGTGTGTGTGTGTCGCTGTTTCAACTGCTTCATTATTGGCATCGTATTACCCAGTACTAACTGGGTTGTGGAGTTCAGAGAGGCAGTCGCTCCATGTAAAATACTGCTATTCAGCTGCATCCGGTTAGACTGAAAACCGACCCCAACACAGTTGGGAAAAGACTAGGCAGGTGATGATTAATGTCACTTTGTCCTGAAGTGTATTTTCAAGTAGAAATTCAATGTGTTTAACCTAAGATTTTTTTAAAACTTTAATGCAATATAGCACATTCAGCATCCTTGGTCAACCCTTTTCTTTCACGGTAACAGAGTAAAAGCCTCTTTCAGAGCCAAGTCATAAGCTATAGCGTTTACCTGAATAGAATACCATAGGTTCTGCTCGTGAAGTGATTAGGGTTAGCATGTGAATTTCAGCAAAGGTTGCTTTTAGTTACTGTTATCTTCTTCAAACAATATTTTTCATTGTTTTTGTCCACCATCTAAAAGGGAGATAAAAAAAAATTGAACAGTTAAATATCGAGAAGTAAAAAAATATTCACATAGTAAAAAATGATGGAATAGAAATGGAATTTATTTCAAAACAAACTGTATTTTATTTAAACGCAGATGGAGTTTCCAACAAATGTCCAACATTTTGTTGTGTAGTATTTTAGTGTCACTAACTGCAATTTATATTTTTCATACACGTGAATAGGAGCAATCAACCAATCTATGAAACCCAATTAACAAATACTTTGCATATACGATATTAATAGTATCATTAGGTATTCTATAGTTCTATTGTCTATCTACATCACACAATAATCTATCTGCAAGGAGATCTTATTTACCTTCTTGCTTTCTTTGCCTGCCAGGGCTGCGGGACTGTTCCAAAGAGTTACCGCAGCCTCGGGTTATGAGGTTTTATATGTCTTGGCTGACTACACCTGGCAGGTCAGATGATTATATGGCTACAACAACTTAAATCGTAAAACCAAGCGGAATAATACGGAACCTGAAAGAACACCTAAATTCCCTATAAGAGGAGGCGTTGACGTAGTTCAATCAGTTTACGACGGGATTCCAGCATAGAATTAGCTAGTACGGTGAAGTCCACTTCACTAAAAGTGGACAAGTGCCAGTGACCAGTGGTAGGACGCCGACGCTCTGACGCGTCCCTCCACATCCCAGGAGTCGTGACTAAATCCCGGGGCTCCGCTAACGAACTCGCCCGGGAACTCCTCTCCAAGCTGCGGAGACTGCCAGGACTGACCTGAAGCCTGTTCTGTAGAGCCCGCAGGACCGGGTGCTCTAAGGGCCTACACCCTCTCTTCAAAAACAGCAAGTAACTCAAAACTTCCTTCTCTTACCTCCCGAGACTTGAGTGCGTGTAGGTAGGCGTGTTTTGATAATATAGCTGTATTTTTTACCTCCCCTCAAGTTTTACTTATTAAATTTAATTGTACAGTCTACTTTCTTACTTTTTATTTGTTAGGAATAAGCAGACATGTCAGCATTAGTCCACTTCTGGAGGTAAGGCCTGTTTTTGAGGTTGAGGTAGGGCAGTTTGTGAGGTAGGGTAAAAAGGCAGACGACTACACCAAAGGCGTAGAAAGATCACCACTTGAAATCCATCACCTTTATGTATCTAAGTAGACGCGGAAGAACACCTGCCACCCGGATACGAACTGCAATGGAAATCCCTTAACCGATTGCGAGCCCAGGTTGGCCGTTCTAGATTTAATCTGGCCAAATGGGGTATCCTCGACTCATCCGAAACAGATTGCCAGTGTGGATTCCCTCTGCAGGACATGCTCCACCTCTTGTCCTGCCCATTCTGCACAACCACTTGCACCTATCAGGATTTAATAGAAGCAAATGTTAGAGCTGTTCAGGGCTACATACTGGTCTAATACAATTTGAGTTCATCGATACGAAAAGAAGAAGATGTATCTAAGTAAACAACACGCTCTCTTTTCATTTTTAAACCAAAAACTCAAGATACGTTCGAAAGGAGGCGTACGTAGATTCCATTTACTGCTGGAAAGTGCCGAGCTCGGGCCCCATCGCAAACTCCACTTAATTACGCGCATAAATTCAAGTGCTCTTCCGTACACGATGGATGTAGCCACATTTTAACTCATAAAATATTGTTTCTTTGAAATTCAACGAGAGGATCGGTACGCCATAATTGGTCATGAGGGCGCATTGGTACATGCGGTAATTTTATTTTTGGTGACGCTTATGGTTCTACACTGAAAATTTAATGCAGTGGTCACATTTTGGATGGGATTGTACCCGCAATTTTATCGTGAATTGTTGCAAAAACATGTTTTTGTATTTAAATTAACCTTAAGTATTAACTTTGGAATTGTGGGACAGAGAGTGAAAAATATAGAGATAAAATGTGCATTTCACCAGAAATCGCGGATTTCCCTTGAGTATGTTTTGAGGATAGCCACTATAATTATGATTGTAACAAAACCTCGTTTGAAAAAAACATTTAAACTCGATTGGAATTAAATCTGTACGGTCATGGTGTGTGAGTTAAAATAAGTCCAAGTTAAATAAAACTAGTCGTATTTCTAAAATGGTTTGGTGGATGTATTATACTCCAACTCGACGCAGGGAGGGTGTAAGTATCAATAATTCTTTCTCTTCCTAAAGCATAATAAAGTACCTCTTTAGTGACATATGTGTGTGTGGTTTCTATAAAAACCGGGCAAGTACGTATCGATCCACGCAAAATGTATGGTTCCGTAGTTGCCCATAATAATAAAAAAACGACTTACATTTGCAGTTGAAAAACCTGTGCTTGCATACACTATGTTAAGGAAAATATGTTATCCAAGTACATTTTGCCCAGCTGTGGGACACAATGTAGGCTATCAAAAAAAAAAGTACATTTTATAACTTGGTCGAATATTACTCGTAAACTTTTTTAATTTCGTTATTTATACTACCGTGAATTTTTTCATACACCCAAACACAACCGTTTAGCTGGCAAAGTGGTAAAGCCCCTCAAAGCGTAATGATAATCGGTTTTCTGTGTTTGCTGCAGATTTTAGTATTTCAGCCAGAAGGTCATTAGGTACGTGTGTGTAAATTAGGAAATGAGATGCGGGCTTACTAACGACCACAGAATAAATTGTAGGGTTTAATTTCTAGGTACGTTTTGGTTTGAAATCTGAAAGACATATAGTTTACCAAACTGTAAACATAATGTACGATTGCCGTAAGTAATTAATAACTTTAAATCCATTATTATTCTGTATTTTAATGAGATAGTGCGCCGATTAGTGAATGTTCACACTCTGTCATTAAAATAGTGTTTGGACTAGTTAAACTTGCAATGTACAGTTAAGGCCAGCGCACACCGGGAGCGGCGCGACCAGGCAATATCTTTACTGAACCTAAATTCATACGTACCTGGTTGTAACAAGATACATTCCAATGTTTTGATATCGACCACAGGGCATCAAAGGGGATTGAACATTGGAAAAGATAAAATGCCCTGGTCGTACCGTAACCAGTTTTCACTGGCTTTTAAATGCAAGCACTATACCAGGGCGTCTAGACAAAGTGATATTCTATAAACCATAACGATGATGGAAAATTCACAAATGAATGGAACTGATATCACCACTCAATAGCTAACGTCAGCCAATCCTGTTGAGGCTTTGTAGAAATACAAAACGCTATGAAAGCGGTTGCCACTAGGTCTAGTCTCAGTCTTTTCGATAATAAGAAGACTTTATTGTTTGCAAACATGTGCCTTCATTCAATTTACCAACATTTAAACTCTAAAAAGGGGTTGCAAGCGTGACTGCTGGGTTCAATTCCCGGGTCTGGCAAAGCGTTATTGGATTTTTGCATTAGAAATTTCTCAGTAGCCGGAATTTGGAAGTTGGCGGTATGATACCCCTGTGCCTCGGAAAATTCTTTAAGCGGTTGGTCCTGTGTCCGATTTCTCTCCAGCCGTGTCGGATTTCCGTCCCATCGGGCTATGAGAGTACAGGAACAAAGAGTCACCTGTTTGCGCAAAAAAAAAAAAAAACAATTTTTTTTTCTTAATTCAAAAATCTTACGCGTGGCTAATCTCCGCTCTGTCTCCGTGACCGAAGACGTTCAGAAGGACTATCATAGTATAATATAGTATCATGCGAAAAAGAGGTGATTAGATCTGCATACCTCTATCTTTCTCTATTATGGACGATTGATGGCTAAAAGTCATCATACCTGAATATTGTATATTATTTCATTCTTCACCTGTCTACCGTTAGCCTGTCTTTTCAGATGACGACAAATACGATGGCTATGACATCCACGCCCTTATTAACGTCGGAGTAAACATCTTCAATATAGACATGACACAACATGATGCTGAGTTCTTTCACATAATCAAAAAGGCTATGGAATTATCGGCCACAATGCCTGAAATGATGTCGAGTGCTTATATTACGCCTGTTGGAATGTGTGTCACTATGTCTGCTAATAACCCAATTGATATTGATGACAGAGTAAGTAAAATGTAATAAAATAATATGTACATACTCGTAATATACTCGTAATGCTGATAACATATTCTACACTTTCTACAAACTATACTATCTAATGGAGAGGTTTCATGATCTGGTTTTAAGCTTTCACGGTTTATAAAGGGTGTAAAAAGACTCTTAATGAAGCCAAAAGGCACTTGTTCTCCCCGTCGTTATTGCGATATTTTGTTTGTTCTAGACCATACCTGGGAACCTTCTAGTTACGGAAATATTGGGGGTCAAAGTTCCAACTTTTTGACAAGATTTTTTTTAAATTCATTTTTTAAATGTATTTTTTTTACTTAAGACACCTTCACTACCTTCGTACTATTCAATCCATCCATCAACACAAGGTTTTGAATGCGTTAAATTGAGTCCTACCGTAAAAAGTGATTTTTTACCCCAAAAAAAAGTAGTATTCCAGAAATATTTTTTGCGTAAAGTTACTTAGTTTGATGTACAGAATGCTTGGTTGATGGCTTTGTGAAGAGTCTGTTTACAACCTGTATTGAATGTTACAGTCACTTACGGTATATCTGATTTTCAATAATTATGAACTCACAAATCCTCTAACTTAGCCTTTTGCTACGTGCACTACTGGAACTCGATACAAAGAACTTGTAGAACGAAAAAGGAACTTTAAACAATTTGTTTGAATAAGATTTGAAATTTAGCTTATGAAATATGGGAAAGTTTTTGTGAAAGTGCAGCAGTAACTTTGTTTGAAAAACAAAAGCTTTGTGTAGTGTATATTGAAGTATGAATGGGCATTAAAAATATTGTTATTATATTGTTTGGTGCTATGTAACCCTTACTGTGCCACTCCGACTCGCAATTGGCCGGTTTTTTTTAAGAATCATACTTTGGTAGAGTCGTTGTATTATGCAGCTAATTAATAAGTTTTTAACAGGTTGACATGATAATACTAAAAGACATAATGTCGACGACCCAACTTCGACAATTTAAGAAAGCAAATAAGAAAATATCTACCCTTCCAGTTTTATTCTGGCCTTCAACGCTTGAAATCAAGGACCTTTATGAAATAATAATGGTAATAATAATAAGATATTCTACCAACATATTGAGACTAATTCTATCATGTCTGCCTCTCAGAATGGATGTAGGAACGGGTCACGTGGTACTAAGGAGCTGCTCCTCATTGATATAGCCATTAGCCAACGGGTTCGCCGCTCCCGAAGGGATCTGTCCACATGTTGGATAGATTATAAGAAGGCCTATGATTCTGTGCCTCATACATGGCTCATGAGGGTGCTGGAGTTGTATAAAGTTGATGCAACTCTGCGTACCATCCTGATGTCATGTAGGGGCCACTGGAGAACGGGCCTTCGCTATCCAGGATTTCGACAGATTCAGGGAAACAGCGAACCGATGAGGATCGAGCGCGGTATATTCCAGGGCGATAGTCTGAGTCCATAGTGGTTTTGTCTAGCCTTGAACCCACTCACACTGCTGGAGGGTTCAGGTCCTCTCACCTTATTTACATGGATGATCTGAAACTCTTTGCCCCCAACAAATTGCAACTGATGAAGCTACTGAAGGTAACAGAAACTTTCAGTAGCGCCATCATGGAATTTGGTGTGGACAAATGTGCAGTTATGCATGTAAAGCGAGGGGAGATTATGGAATCCGTGGGAACTCAACTCTCGGATTCCGTACACCTTAGATCCCTCTCCTCAACAGAAACCTACAAGTATTTGGGTACGTCGGAAGCATTAGGCATCAACACTACCGACATGAAACAATCGTTGAAGGAGCGCTTCTTTGGCCGCCTGAATAAGGTGGTAAGCAGTCTTTTGTCAGGCGGAAATAAGGTGCGCGCCTTCAACAGTTGGGTCATGCCGGTTTTGATGTATTCTTTCGGCATACTCAAATGGACTCAGACGGAACTTGATGCCTTGGATAGGAGGGTCCGCGTACTGCTGACCGCAAATCGGATGCATCACCTACGGTCGTCGGTGATGAGACTGTATATCCCACGGAAATGCGGAGGTCGTGGCTTCTTAAATGCTAAGACCCTGCACAACCGTGAGGTATGCAGCCTCAGGGAATACTTCCTAGAAGCCGACGTGGGTATACACCGAGAAGTGGTCTCAGTGGACAAGGGCCTCACCCCACTCTCCCTGGCTAACGAGAGCTGGCGCAAACCTAGAGTATTAGACACTAATGACTGCAAGGAGGTATGGCAGGGCAAGGAGCTTCATGGATGCTTTTACCGGGCCCTACATGGGCTCGATGTAGACTTCTTAGCGTCCGTATCTTGGCTGCGCTTCGGTGACCTCTTCGGGGAAACCGAAGGTTTTGTCTGTGCAATAATGGACGAAGTTATGATGACGAATAACTATCGGGAATACATTGTGAAGGATGGCACGGTTCACATATGTCGGGCATGCCACCGTCCGGGAGAATCGATCCGACACGTTATTTCTGGGTGTTCTAGTCTAGCTAACGGAGAATACTTGCATAGACACAACCTCGTTGCCAGGATTATCCACCAGCAATATGCTTTGAAGTACAGCCTTGTGGAATCGAAGTGCCATACTATAAGTATGCGCCCGACCCAGTTCTCGATAATGCTAATATCACGTTGTATTGGGATCGATCTATCACCACTGACAGGACTATTGTTGCCAATAAACCTGACATTGTGGTGATAGATCGATTGGAGCACCGCGCAATGATTGTTGATATAACAGTCCCGCATGACGAGAACCTCGTGAAAGCAGAAAAATATGAGCAGTTCAAGTACCTAGATCTGGCTCGCGAAGTGGTCGACATGTGGGAGGTGAGTACAGCAGTCATTTTGCCGATAGTCGTGTCAGCCAATGGCTTAATAGCCAGTAGCCTCGACCAACATCTAAGGAGGCTCTCGCTTGGCAGCTGGATCAAGGGCCTGATTCAGAAAGCAGTACTTCTGGACACGGCACGTATTGTCAGGAGGTTCCTCTCTCAACAGCCCTGACCATCGGTAGCTCGGACCCTGTCCCCAATGCTGGTGCCCACCAGCATTGGGGACAGGGTACTATTTTTTATAAATGTTTTTTATATTGTTTTATATTTGAATATTTAAAAATGTAATATATGTATGTAAATAAATAAAGGAAATAATAAGGTATTTATTTTTTTATAGGACGAATAATTTATTGTTACTTGAGATTTTTTTACTTTATTAGATTTCAGCTGGCGTTGTTGTGGATCCAACGTTGAGCAATATCTTTTGCAACTTTGACGTGCTTTTGCAAGAATGCAGAGAGGTGAATCCTATGCTAATTATAATTGTAACTATTACCCTGATATATAGTATTTTTGACGCTGGGGAGGTTTGGACCATAACTATGCCGAAATCATGGCAATAGTTTGTGCGTCAGTTTTCCTTACACCCTGTATTTAACTGGTAAAACGTACGCATTAAATAAATATTGAATTTATATGGGTAATTCATAACTAAGTTGTTGCAAGTTTTCGGGAAGTTGTAAAGGTAATATTGGCCAATATTATAGTCTGGATGTTAATTTGGGCCTAACAAAAACAAAGGCTCACAACTTCCAAGACTACCTCCTAAATATTGTTAACGAAGCAAGTTTAATTACTTCTTGTACCTAATTTATGTTAAACTTTTGTACTTGAGTATACCAATTTAGATAGAACTATAACAGTTTAGTATTTTACAGAGCATAATTTTAGTTAACTCAATTATTCTCTGACAGAGTAAAAAATATAAATAACTTTCATATTTTGTTAATTAACAATTTTTGAGATTTTTTTAAGTTTGTTTAGACTGCAACTGTTTTCTTTCTGTTTAATAAGAATGACGATTAATAGAAAAAAAAAATATATGGAAGAAGAAGACATTGCTGCGCCAAACCCAAATAAATGGAGTATTCCCATTTGAGCACCGATTGCAAGAGCACCAATGCTTAGAGCCAAAGATATTCCCCTTGCTCAAAAGGGAAAATCTTTGGTGCTTTTGAAATCGGTGCTCAAATGGGAATACTCCAAATAAATTGGGCTAAGGGCAGGAGAATAATAATGATGATAGGGGGCAATCCTTCTAAAACAAAACTTAAACAATTTACCCGAAACTGACAAATTTTCCCGATCAACCTTGAACCTAATGCTTTAGCGACAAAGTTAAGTAGTACCTTGATGTGCTGGCGTCTGTACCTTATAGTTAGCTATAGGTTTAGTTCGGTTATAATGTACTATTCATTACAGGAACGCAAGCCTATCTTTTTCATGAATCCAACATTAATAGATAATTACTATGAAGAAGTTGCTTATGATCGTCAGTTATTAATACAAGTCAATGATTTGATAAAAAACAGAATAGATGGCATTTTATTAAAGGACGCTCGATATGGAAAACCTCCCATAGAATGCATTCAAGCTCTCATTAGATCTACTGAAATTATAGAAAAAGATTATAGTACTGTTACAGATTATTTGAAAATGAGTTTTTCGGTAATTATTATCGTAGTTCTTAAATTAAATTATAATAGCTTTGCTATGGGTTACTAACATAAGAAACATTATTGGTAAATAATGTAATGCTATGGTTTTATCCAGTGAGCTGTGCCCAGATTAAGTTTAGTTGTCTTTCTTTGACAGAGGAGGCCTTTGTCATGGTAGTGGGAACATTATGTGCTACATATGTTACGCTTCAATGATTCAATGATTATGTTCAATGATTTATGAATCGGAGCTTTCTAGAGACGAGTTTTCTATCGGCTGTTTTGCAATAAATATACATACATATAGCCTTGTTATTAGGGTTCCTTAATCGAAGGATAACCAACGAAACCTTATTACTAAGCCTTCGCTGTCTGTCCGTCCGTCTATCTGTCAGCGGGCTGTATCCCTCGATCCGTAATAGGTGGACAGTTGAACATTTCACAGAATGTGTATTTTGCTTGCTGCTATAACAACAAAAAATATATTAAAAATTGAAGGGGGCTCCCTTACAACGATGATACGGAACACATCATGCGCGAATCCGACTGGAACTTGGCAGATCTTTTTAAATTTAATTACAGCAATATTTGATCGATCAAGTTTTAAGTCTTGTCTCGCAGCTAAACCAATGGAATATCATTTCAGTTGAAGATCCCAGTTCTACAACCCTATGCAGCTGCCCTAGCCGCTTCTCTCGCAGCGTTACAAAGCGGAGCTACTGCCATCGTAGTATTGACGTCATCAGGTGCCTCAGCTAAAATCCTGTCTTGTGCATCACCACCCTGCCATGTGATAGCAGTCACAAGATACGAGAGGACTGCGAGAAGAATGCATTTGTATCGGAAGATTATACCGTTGCATTATAGAGGTGAATTTTGAATAACTAGTTACCTATTATACTGTATTGTATGGACTGGTGTCCGCAACTCCACCTCCAAAGGTATTTTGCGTACGGGTGGGAAAATTCTTCGATCCAACCCAACTCCCCGAACTAGTAACCTAGCTAGTACTTAGGTCAACTAAGTTTTCTTGAAGAGCTACAAAATAAGAAAGTTACGTTTAAAAGTATCTACTTCTGTGTCATGATAATGTTAGAAGCAAGACAGTACAACAATACACAATATACACATAAACAAAGGCGTGCGTTTCCCATGGGGGTAGGCAGAAACTATAAAACACCATCTGTTACGATCCATGCTCCTAGAAGCAAGAACATATTATGTTGGTTTTAAAAGCAAGGCAATGGCAAGCTGGATCTCTACTACATGCTAATTTTGACTTCTTTTTGTTGAGCTTTCTGCCTAACCCGGTGTCAGAGCATTATGCCGCCGATGGACCTCTGACTTGGATTTACAAGCCGTCGAGAAATAACTGCCAGGCATGGTTTGGTTTTCTCACGGATTTTTCCTTCACAGAAGCAAGTGATAATTATAAAATATGCACATGAATCCGAAAAATCAGCGGACCTGACACAACATGACTTGGTCCGACGGTCACATCACTCGACTATCACTGCTGTATTGGTACTACTCGTCATCTTTCCAGATGGATCCAACATATGCGTGTTTTTTTCTTAAAAATATAAAAAAGCATATTTATTGTATGAAGCCAATTAACCTCAATGCCCCAGAATATAAAAACTAAAAACAGCACCACATTAGACATTAACATAATGTATTGCAATTGCAGAGAACCGTTTGGCTTGCTGGGAAGACGAGAGCATGGCCCGCATAACTTTTGGCACCCAGTTCGGCCTAAACACCGGCCTTTTCTACTTGAGCGCCAAAATAGTGGTACTTGCGCCGTCCGCAGAAGACATCATGTACTGCAATAGCTTCCAAATACTCACCGCTAAGGATATTGTGCATAGATATGAATGTGAAAAATATACCACGGGTGATATAATTTAGTGTTTATGGGGGAAGCGATAGGGTTGCCCGCGAACGTTTTTTGTGATTTGCTTATTTAATGAAAAGTCATTCAACGGGATTATGAACTTAAGAGGGGTGTATTGATGATTTTAATCATTATAACTGTGTAAAACCATATTTTTAACGACTGCGAATCGTATGTTTATTAACATAGAACCTTTTTTTTTTGTTTTTTTTTGCGGGCCCCTCCCTGTTTGCTGACATCTCTTTGAGGCGCGCGTGGAACACGAACGCACCGTCTACAGGGCCTGTCGTCAAAAGACGGACGGACGGCGAGCTAGCCCATTACGTGACCCCCGACGCCCAGGGCGTCTCCCGCGGCGGCTGGGTCGAGAGGTTCTCTCTCTCATTAAAATACAACCTGACATTGACATGCAAATTGCAAAAAACGTAAGAAAAGTTGAATTTCGAAGGCTTCCCTGGCGGTTTTACCTTAAAGCAAAAACGCAGTAAGGTTTAATTAAGAGTCTAGAGTTACTTTTACTACAAAGTCGGGTTGGTTTTAACAATAATTATAGTAATCGCACACCTTAAGCACTGGTGCCGCTGAGGTGAAGCCGTTATAGTGCTTCTAAGTGTACGTTGTAATTAGAGATCGGATATTCAGATGCATATTTACCTAAAGTACGTTTTCCCCCGGCATAAAGTTCAAAAGTATAGTAGCACATTTTTTGTCTCTGGATCGTGGGGGTTCGTATATAATAGTGTGAATGAAATGTTTCTTTTGTTTTTGTTTATTTTGCCTCTATTGTCCCACTGCTAGGCATAGGCCTCCCCATAGCCTTGCACTCTTCTCTCTTCTAGTATTCATACGCATAATAAATGTTTTAATTTATTTAATAACCATGAATCCGGAAAATATATCAGTAAAAAATTACTAAAACTGATATTCAAATTTTACGGCTAAATATTCAAAAAGAACAAAGTTAAATAATGAAATAGAAAATAAAAAAACAATTTCATTTCTGCTGAGCGTGCGCGCCTGCGGGCTGTGGGTGAGTGGGAGTCGGGTCTTTGGCTTCACGCACTACCGTCGTCGAGCATAGGCACATTGTTCGACGACACAACCTTCCGCCTCGCTGTTTCTTTACGCCTTGGTGCCGCTTGCTGTTCTCCTCATCGCTGTCACTGCGGTGAAGCTGTCAACAACCTCGGTCACCACGGCCTGTCATGCAGCCGAAGTGCGGGCCGTTTTGCACGGCACGCAAATATAAACGACATTATCCGACGAGCTCTTGTCACCGTCGGCGTCCCAGCTGTTTTAGAACCCAATGGCTTGGCACGCGACGATGGCAAGAGACCGGACGGCATGTCTTTGTTTCCTTGGAAGATGGGTAGGCCTTTAGTGTGGGACGCAACATGCGTCGATACTCTTGCGCCATCCCATCTTCCAAGCTCATCGTGCTGTGCTGGTGCTGCCGCTGCGGCTGCAGAGAACCTCAAGCGGCGTAAATATAGAAACCTGTGTGGTAACTATATTTTCGAGCCGTTTGGGGTTGAAACTCTAGGGCCGTGGGGTCCGAGTGCTCATAGCCTATTTAAGGAAATTTCGAAACGCCTAGTTGACGCTTCCCGTGACCCAAGGGCTGGCTTTTACTTTGGCCAGAGGCTAAGTGTTGCCATACAACGTGGCAACGCCGCCAGTCTCTTGGGCACATTACCATCTGACAGCGTTGAGGAGGAGTTTTTCGATGCCCTTTTATAGTTTGTTGTTAGTTTATCTATTTTAGTTTAATAGTTTTTAATTTCATTAAAAAAAAAAACAGAAATTTCCCGTATTGACCACTCCATACTTGTCAACACTTACAATAAACTTTGGGTAAATATGCATCCGAATATTGAGGATTCTGTGCAGTGGTTATAACTTTTGCATTGACCTTTAGACTTTTTGTGTTTCATATGAATTTGCAAGTTGATACGTCATATCCTTTTGTGAAATATCTGTCTAGCTAGAATAGTATAGATATAACAACTAATGGTCATCCATTACTTGTCATTGTGTAGCTGTCATCAGCTTGCCATTTTTATACAGGGTGTAAACAGACTGTTCACGAAGCTGTCAACCAAGCACAAACCAAGTACATCAAACTAAGTAACTTTACGCAAAAACGACTATATTTTGGGGTAAAAAATAAGGTTTTACGTGCTGATGGATGCATTGAATAGTACGGGGGTCGTGAAGGTGTCTTGAGTAAATAGAATACATGTATTAAAAAAAATGTAAACAAGGTGGAACTTTGACCCCCAATGTCTCCGAAACTAGAAGGTTCCCAGATATAGTCTAGAACAAAAAAAATATCGCGAGGAAGGGGAGAACAAGTGCCTTTCGGCTTCGTTAAGAGTCTTTTTACACCCTTTATAACGTCCATCCAGAGTGATGTGTCAAAGGGAGCAAATTGCCCGTTTGTCCGTTTAAATAGGACTCATTCGTAATAAAAGAGTTGATGCTCAAGTTTCAGGCGACATATAGGTACCATAGATTGTAACCTTTGTAAGTACCAAAAAGGTATGTATACAATATAGCAGTCTTATTTCACATGTCCTTTTTAGTTCTTACGAATAAAGATAACACTATTAAGTTTACAAAAATAAATGAAATATAAGTATGTCGGGAATTGCCTGGATTTATTTCGTTAGGCTCGAGCATTATGTGGGCAGACGATGGGTTTTGTGCTATGAAGACACATTTGGTACGATACACTGTTTCTAGCAAAACTAACGAATTACTTGAGATTACAACTTAATACAATAACTCGAGACACAATGAATCGAGTACAGTTCCAAGACGTCTCAACTCGGCCGCGATCAGACACTGACTGTCGTCCTAGCGTCGAGCTGTAAACATCAAGACTCTGTAAGCACGCCTCGGTGGGAGTAAGTACGTCGCCTGACGTCACCACAGGCGTACTGCGATTCATTCCAAGTCTATACCAATGACCCGCTCCGACAAGTATTATTCGTGTTTTTTTTTTATCTTGTTAAGTGAAGAGAGACACAGAGCAGTTTATTTACAAAAGACAAAATAGATATCAAAAGAGATTTTTTTTTATTAGTTAGCCCATACTGTCCCTCTCCTGAGCAAAGGCCTCCCCCATTCCTTCCACTTTTCACGATTTTGTGCTTCTTTTCACCAATTTGCAAGGAAGCCATCCAAGACGTTCCGCCATCTTCTCCTCGGGTTTGCTTTATTAAATTACATGAGAACTTTCATACCCGATTCTCGCTCCTCTTTCCCTTACTCCCATACTTAAAACTATTAGAATAATTCATTAGAAGCGTCACTTAACCCGATTAACGTGTTTGCTACATTAATAATGCATCCATTGGTAAAGTAAATAAGTGCTACAATGTGTTGTGTTGTGTTACGACCATTTTCATGTGACAGCTTCGTGAGGCGTGTTGTGTTAGTGCAACAAAAACAAAGGTTTGCCGCTAATTGCTCGTTCGCGTCAGCACTGCGTTCTGTAAACAAACTCTTTGCCGATTCAGTTAAACAATTTGTATCACTTGTAGAACAGACTGGAGTAGGTTGTATGATCACTAAATAGCAGAGATCGAAATTTGCCTAAACTTCAAACTTTATGGCGGCTCGGAAGTTAGCTGCGAGTGACGGTCTGCGCAGGTCTTTTGAGGACAGAGGACTAGTCTAGCAGCAATGAAAAACACACGAACACTACTACTAGATTTATTGTAGGTATCCACAGGTTTTAAACTATTACATTCACATCACATAAATTTACTGATTATGGGATTATTTATCACCTAAACGTGGTTAAAACTTACCAGACTAGCGCACTCTTTCATGTATGGAAGTAAACAGGCCGCTACAAATGAAATGTAGGGGGAAAGAACTTGCGTTTTACACTCAACTTCCGGTTCCAGTAGTTTCTAGAATATTCGAACCGTTTCTCCAGTGCTGCCTCTAGTGTCGAGAAGCGACTTCTACGAAATTCATTCATAATTCTGCAATAACTCATTGATAAACCACAACCAACTTACCAACCTAGTTTTATATTTTTATTACTATAATATTATTAGTCTGTAAGCTTGCCTAAAATGTAGAAAATAAATAAAATTTAAATAAATAAAACAGCACGGCAGAGCCTCCAGTGTCGAGAAGTCCAAGCAGTTAATCGATTAGGTGAAAATCATTCGTTGATGCTGTCGCCCTCTAGTAGTAAGTGGCACAAACAGAAGGATGTTTCTACTATACTGCTTCCGCTACAGGACAATAGAAGACGCTACTTGTATATCAGTCACAAGTCCAAACTCTTTTTTCGGCGGCGGCGGCTGAAAATAATTTTATGTATCAACCGGGCGTATAGGACGCATCGTCTTCACTGTATAATACGAGGACAGATAAATCACTCGTATCTAACTTCCGAGCCGCCATATTTGATCAGAACATTAAGTGGATAATACCTAACCTACGTATGAAATTATTTTTAAGTTTCGAAATAAAACTGTTAAATTAGAGGGACATACCTGCCGGTTTCATCACGGCGTTTTAGTTCATGATAGTAGTGGTGATGAACCCATTTAGCCACTACTGCTCTAAATAAAAACCACAATGAAATTAAAATTAAAAAAAAATTAAACATGTATTTAATCTCAGCCACAATCGAACATAAAATACTTAATTCATTTAAGACACTAGATTATCATTATTCTATTGTAAGAACGTGAGCAATACTAATTGCTTAGTATACAGGGTGTAAGGGTAAAGACCGTTGTCACTCAAACCATGGGTAGGTGACATAAATAAAAAAATATAGGACCGAGTTAAAAAAACAGGATAAGTAATTTACTTAAAAAAACATTAAAAATAAATTATCCCACTCCACGCCCGAACTCATGGATATGTGACTGTTAGACCTAACTGCATAGCCCTACTGAGGACACACGCTACGAACTCTAACAGGTCACGTTCCCTAAGCACTATCTACATGTCTTTCCCAAACCTAAGGCATTGGGTTGTGAGGCCAGCTGCCATTGAGGAAGCATTTACACCTGCTTAAGCGCGTACTCTTGTAACACCCTTACGGCGGATTCCCCAATTACTATATTATAACACAATTTGCACAAGCGTACCGTAGACTCAGTCTATAGCAGAACATATTGCGATTGTATTGGTGGACGCCGAAGTGGTTATTTTATCGTCACTTCACATTTCTTTACTCTGCCCCATGTCGTGGTTGCGTGTTTCGCTAAATGGTGTCGATTCAGTAAGAGGCCTGTGGCAGCCGGGTTTAATTTTAACGAGACACAGTCCCTAGCGTTCCTTAGAACGTAGCTATCATTTCAGTTTTTATACTTAGTGAAGCCTACCCCCACTACCAGAAATGTGCGCTAACAATCTCTACGCAATGTTTCTGAGCAAGACCTTATGGGAAGCAGTATTCATCAACAGCGTTTGGTTAATTTGTACCACAAGTACAAATTGGCTTTATGATACTGGTCAATATAATCTGGTTTAGCAATCCGTGAATATTACGGTGCTGCTTTCACCACTGACCAATGTAGTTTATTCTAACTGAAATGCGATTATACGGTTCTGCCTTCCATATGTGTTAAGTCAGATAAAAGTTAATATTCGTCAATAGTGAGCAGTGTAATATCGTATGCGTGTGGTGAGTAGTGTAGCGGGAGGCATTCCCCGTGTCCCTATAACGTGACGGATATTTGCCAAGGTATAGGGCAGAAGGTGGACACATGACACAAGAGATAATAATACATATTATACATTGTGATATCAGGCGGCTGCTCCGTCATGCTGAAATAAATGTTTATTAACAGCTCCTCTGCTCTACCGCCAAACTGCTGCTTATGCCAGGAGTTAATGACTCATAGTTAACAGTTACCACGTGTTTATTGAAGATTATTAGTCTAAAACTAACTAACGGAGTACTGCATACTCTACCAGTTTCGCCCCCGCCACAGCTCGTCTTCTTCCGCGTCTCAACACTCACTTTAACTAGACTTATAACTACAGCTTATATTTAACTTATAAAATACTAATCGCTCTCTTACCACAGTCCACGGGGACATGTGCATCTTGGTACCAAGACTACGGTAACTTCATTAGCCTAACCTAGGACGTCCTAGCACGTTAACGGTTTTAGACCCGCTACCTAGCCTTAGCTCGACTTGCCTCACTCTCTAGACTTTAACATCCGACCTCTCAAGCCGTCCAAGACTGACTGTCCAGTTCCCTATCCTTTCTTCAGCCTCCTCAAACCACCACGCACGATGAGCCATGGGGCTCCCTTCACAGAATTTGTTTATGACCGTTTTTGTTCAAACGTCTCAATTGTTTTAAGGGTCTCGCCGGCTGCCTACGGCCCAAAACATGGCAACCAGATGTCGGCGTTAGTGTTGAGAAATGCATTCAGAAATTGAATGCTTTTATCTTTTCTTAAGGATTCTTTGAAATGTTATATTGGCCTGTCTGGTTAGCTTTCTTCCCTAGTGCGCCTCCCATTAAATAAAGAATTTATGAGTTTCTAAGCGGTTCAATATTGTTTTTACAATTCAAAGAAAGAAGGAACGTTTCTTCACCAATTACGGTAATATGTCAGCCTGTCAAACCCATAAACTAGAGATACAATGTGTTTTGTAAATGGCCGACAACACGTGGTGACATGGAAATAAGAATCAATGCAAAGATATTTGCTTAGCAATCAGGAGTCCGTGACAGACAGTCACAGATACGTCCGAGTAACGTAATCGCCGCCCGTCCTATCTACCTACACAATACTCGAAACATAACCTGTGATGCAAACTTTTCCTTCATACTTTTCCTAGCTTAGGACAGGCAAAAATACCTTCCTTAGGTGTTGCGTGACGATCCTAAATGTAAATTTGATTTGACAACAAAGAAAACGAATTCCACACCATTGGGTAGGTATTTTTGGCGCATTTAATAAGTTCATCACAATTTTATGTACAGTTAAAAATCACCGATTAAAGGACAATGGCGAAATCTTAGCTGAATTTAATTTGACCGTCTAAAGGTGACTCATATACAAAGGCAATCCATTATTTTTCTACGTTTTCTCAAAGTATCCCAGTAACTAGTTAGGGCCGGATAAAAAAAATATTTTAAATGAAAAGTTATTTGATTTTTTCATTGACGTTAAGTGCTGCCATTTTATATTTATTCTGCTTAGTGAAAGTAAGTACAGCACTATTATATTATAACCAGTTTTAATTTATTATTGTTAAATAAAACATGATGATGTTTGTTTTAATGATGTATATTAGTCTGTAAGGTATTTATGTTATGGGTTTTTGTTACCTGAAATAAATGATATATTAATAAATTAAACTAAATAAATGAATTAACAATACTGTTTATTTCTAAGTGGAAGTGTTTCTTGCAGGGAGGTAAAAATGTTGTACTGTAAAAATAAATGAATTACTTTCAATTAATGACTGGCAAAAAGACTAATATCCCAAGTCTAAAAAAGATCTCATCTCTCGACACTCACATCTTTTACAAGACATTGCATGTTGAAATAATTGAGTAAGGAAAATACTAATGCAACGTTGCCCTTTTACTTCCTCGAATTGGATTTACCATAGACATAACCTACATAAGTTCATCACTGAATTTCTATTATTCTCGGCCTTCTCGAACAAAAATTCTTGCACAAACTGATTCAGAATTTGATGCCGAGTTAAACAAGATATTTTTCATTTAAAGACGCAAGATTTCAATCTCAGCTAAATTAAAGTATGGGTAGCTGCCTATGTCCTTTACACTGATTGAGCCATTGAATATCTACACTAACTACACTACTAATACCTACATTAATCTTAACAACAGTTCAAAATGAGATCCACTTACGACCACACATGCCTCAGCCTAAAAATATAGGCTGCCCTCCTGGTACTCTCCTCTGGGTGCTCTCACTGGCAACTGTTGGTTGCCACGACCCTGAGCCTGGGCCGGCTCGGTGAACTGGCCGTAGGTACCTAGCCTTTGTAATGCCGCCAACATCGTTTCACGATTGGGCTCAGGCTGCCCAGGGATCAATTCTGAATACATCCTATGAGCCTCGTTGAGATTATCACCCGCGATGGCGTAAAGCTGAACCATTTCGATCCACTGTTCGTTTGTGTAAGACATCTCAGTACACTAAATTTACGCGCGAGACACAAGCGGTACGGCGGCGCGCGGCGCTAAGTGTAACGTACGTGCGCTCGCTAGCGCGACAGCGGACTAACTGAGGTTATGACTCATACTCGTTGGTTGCGCGTGCGGCACGTCGTGTAGGTATGACCGCGAATGCCCGCCGCCCGGCCGTCAGCTGTTTCGTGCGCGCATTAGGGTGAAACGATCTTGTGGGAAATAGGAGATTTTCATAAAAAAAAAGGTTGTTTTTTTCATTGATTTTACGTTCTATTAATGAAACCAAACCACTGATTTCAAGGATAACGGTGTTTACACTTACACCCTGTGTAAACAGATTATAAAATAAATTTAGAGTATGCATTCAAATGAAGTAAGTAAAGAACCATTTATATGAGACCTCATTAGGGCACGTTAGTAACGCGAGACTAAAATGCATTTCATATTCTCATACAAAGGATATCGCATCCTGTTACAAAAAGCCTTTGCATTCAGATGCAGCTTCCTAAATTCGTGGGATATTCTGCAAAAAAGACTGATGTGGATTAAAAAAAATATTTATTTATTTTCGATTTAAACAAACTTATTCAAAAGCTGCGTATTGTGTGTACTGATTGTGTCTTTTCGTTATTGGGTTTTCTATTTTTATAGTAACGCTTGCGCCACACTTATACTATGAAAATTGTCGTAACGGCGCTGCCAATGTCAAATTGTCACCGATGCGCGATTAGCTGTTCGAACATACAACGCTATCGATCGGTTCGATTCTGTTATCTTATCCATTCTGGAGTTATTATAATAATATATCTAATAGAAAAGCAACTATGACCAAGGTATTATAAATGTGAATTTATGTGAAGCAAATACTATTTAAACATATTTTGCTGTTCATTCGATGGTAATTTAATGCAATGTAATCTAGCTAATGAATATTGGGAATCATAAAGGCTGTATTACGTGTTAATTTTATAACAATTAACACGTTTGTTCTAGTTAACGCAATTTGCTTTACAAAGATGTACTGAGATTTATTTGCTTTAATTTGTTTTTGTCAAAGCTATGACAGGTCGTTATCTGATTAGTTAGGTTACACCTTTCTTTGTGATTCGCCTAAGTTAGTTTTAATGTTTAAGAACTTTATATTTAAAGTATTGCTGCTAGTCCCATGTTCACAAAAAACTAACCGAATTACAAAAAGTTTATAAAAAATAATTAAAAAACTTCAACATTGGCAGAATAACCCACGCCTTTGTTCTTCGTCAAGGGCTCGCTAATGTCACACGAAATAAGACTAAAACGCGGATATTAAGATGCTCTCATTTCATCCGCCTTTGAAGGATTGTGCTGCCAAAAAGAGTGGGTAGCTGTACTCTACGTTATGTTGAGAGCTTACCATTGTCAGTGACGTCATTCAAAGACTTTGGAGCCGACAGCACTAAAACAAGGGTTTTCGTATTCGGTTCCATGTGGAAGATTGAGAATTTTTACTTGCATATGTTTTTGTTTATGGCATGCTGTTTCGGTAATGAGAAATTGCTGTTACTTTTTGAAGCCATTGCTTAAGGTTCAGTTAGATGGAAAGAGTTTCTTGACATTTTTGGGGTGGGAATGGTTCTGTGGATGTCTTAGGCGATACTTACCTTTAGGAAAGGTTATGGATAAGGAGGTCACGTTAAATTAGGGGGAATTAGTGACAGATGATAAATATGAATAAAGACTCCTTCGCTAAGGTCAAAGGTACGGTCTTTTTACGAGGTTTATTTCAGATTAAACTTACAAATCCTTTATTAAAGTTTTTGCTTTCTGCAGATAGGTAGATTTATGTGAGAATATTTTCTTTGCCTACTCTTTAAGATTCAAGCTTCATATTACCTATTATTTTTTCTTTGCTTATTACATTTGTATTTGCTACCTTTGTTCAAGGTTAATTCAGTTTAGCTCTTTGTATTTAAAGCGGATACTTGCTAAATTTGAAAGAAGAAGTCATGCTGCGCCGACCCTAAATGAATTGAGAGAATGATGACTCGCTACATGGTGACTAATTTCTTTTGTTCTATTTCTACCAAACACAACCAATCTACAAATAATAATACTATTTTTTTCTAAAACAACATCCTTAGCAAAGATTATATCGAAATAAAAATCGATAAAGGCTTATACAGAAAGCGGCATAAAAGGAAAAACATTTGAATTTCCCAAACGGCAAGCGTTTCAATCGATCCGTCCATTGTTTCTTTAAACGGTTCCAATAAAAATGCAAATACACAGTCTATGCGTTGTGTGCGTTGTCCGCTATCGACTTTCAAACTAGTTTATTTAGTTTTAACTTTGTCGTCGGTTCTATATACTTCCTATGTTTGTCGTGTGTCTAACCTAACAACTGTTCTCTTTTGTCTCGCTTTTGTGTAGCGAGTTTTCCCGGAATATTTTATTGGGTTATGATTTTGATAGCATTGTTTGAAATTTGAAACTATGTATTTGGTGTGCTCTTGTATCTAGTATGGGAGATAGTCTTTAGTTACTAGCTAAAGTAGACTGAGGCAAGATGTATACTGTCTGCGTGCTAGCTTGGATGAGGATAATATCTACGCCGTCAAACTAAAAAAGAAATTTAATTTTAATTTAGAAACGACTTTTTTATTAGGATCAAAAATCACGTTTGACGGTAAGACTCAATGTATGTATGTGACTCCAACATTATTAGTCAGTTAAAATCAGCCTGACCTTTTCTTAACTAAGTCGGGGTGTGCATCCAGTCTAACCGGATGTAGCTGAATACCAGTATTTTACATGGAGCGACTGCCTATCTGACCTCCACAACCCAGTTACTACTGGTTAATACCTCGTGGTAAGACTGGTTCTCAGACAATCGGGCCACTGACTACCTGTAACGGAAAGGACTGACGGCTTAACGTGCTTTCCGAGGTACGGAGGAAACTGGGTATATGTGTGGCCACCCATCCACAGACCAACCTTGGTAAGGGTAACCTTGGTAACATGAAGATTGATCTGAGCGGCTGTTATTATTTAGCCACGATCTTCTATAATAGGCTTATTACTAATTGATTGAAATCATTGTTGTGTAACGATTTAATTGATTGAAAGTGCAAAAACAAGAAACTTATATGATGCAATATTTTTGCTTGTGAAAAAATACTATACCGTTTCCTATAGTTTTTATAGTAGTACACTGAAAAAAAAAACAACACGCAAAATTCGGTGGAGTGACGATCATACAAATATTTTATATTCCATAATTTCCCCAGTGACGACCGGGACTCGGTGTTCGAAAGATACATTTTTTTTATTTGTTGTCATTCTCATTCTCAAAATATTGTTTTTCTGCATTTTGGTAATTTGTGCCTCCTACTTTGGATAACGATGTAAGTGAAATATTACTTAAGTCAATTAGATGGGCTCTTCTATCAAAGCCTGACAAAATAATTATGGTAACTTGATGTGACAATTTGATATTTGCCTGGCTTTTTATTATTCATCAAAACATGCTGGCGGGTGCTTGGCTCTGTCTGCGCTTTAAACAGCTGTAGACATACCTACCGAGTCTAATTATGTATTAATAACCTTATTTTATTTCCCTCATTCTTCTTCTCCCAATTTCGGTCAAGTGGTCGCACTGCTGAGCACGAGGTCCTGGGATCCTTTTCCGGGTCGGACAAATTGCTAATGGGTTTTTCCGTCAGGAGTTTCTCAGTATCAGCCGCGGCAGTCGGAATTTGTGCCCAGTTGATGAAAATAGGCTCGCCCCTTATTCAAATCTTTCTAATCTTTATTGGAACAAAAACAGATTTTGCAAAAATTGATTGCGTTCGTAAAAAGCTACATTAGATAAAACTGTGTCGCAGCTATTAACGCCCACCTCCAAGAGAGAGGCATGTTATAAGACACTTAAACATAACTGGCCAAATGTGGTTGTACCCACCGCACACAGTATCCCCGGAGGATTAGGCAGAGGAGTACCTATTAGGCACTCCTCTGCCTAACTTCCGGGGATACTGATGTGTGTGTATATGTACAGGCCTAATGTTGTGTGTGTGTATCATTAAAAACAACCATTTATAATATCACTTCATAATAAAACTTCATGGAAGTACCAAAACATAAACTATTATCACATCGCATTTAAACTTTCCAAAGAAGTTTCTCTTAAGAAAGTACAAGATAGATTAACTTGTAAACTTCTCGTCAATAAACGTATTTAACGAACTGATAGAAAATAGTTTCCTAGAAGCTGTGGAGACTGATTCAACATAAAACAGAAATCTTATTTAATACGGCTGAGCGCGCCGCCTTAAGATTGAAGTGGGGTGGTATGAAAGAAAACTTCGCATTTATTTATATTTAAATCGCTTCAGGCAGTTGAACTGCATATTGAACATGGAAGTTTTTGCACAACTTTGAAAAGAAGTAAGTGTATAGGTAGACTGAGAGTTGTTTAATTAAAATAATATTAAGTTATTTCAATACCTCACTCAGTTTTTAGCATACCAGAAAGCGTCAGGTTAGACTTAAAACCTGCATGGTGAATGTTGTGGGAATCGACTGGATGCCATTCATCATCTTCCTGCCCTTATCCCATTCTATTTGGGGTCGGCGCAACATGTTTTCTTCTTCCATTCTCCCCTGTCAGACGTCACGGCATTGTTGACTCCTTTCTCTTTCATATCAGCCTTTACACAATCCATCCATCTTTTCTTTGGCCTGCCTCTCCCTTTCCATCCATCAACATTCATGTCCATTACTCTTTTAGTTACATGCGTTTCATCCCTCCTCATTACATGTCCATACCAAGACAAACGACTTCCTTTCAATTTTTCTGAAACAGGCGCCACTTTCAAACTTCCTCTAATATACTCATTTCTTACTTTATCGGTTCTTGTCACTCCACACATCCATTTCAACATTCATCTTAAGTCGAAAAACATAACTACTGCTAATCGACTGGATGCCATTAGCAGTAGTTATGGTTTTCGACTTAAGTATCACAAAATTTCATAACCGTCATTAGATATCATCAAGAAAAACTCTCCTTACCCAAATTCTAGAGTAACAAAATTCTTTTATAACGTCTTTCTTTGAAAACACTATCTGAAAACAAAAGTAGTCTCCACAATTTTCCGTTAAGTCAGAACAGCAGGATTGGAAGGAGTTTATAAGAAGCGTTCATTGCATGTTGCAGTTTGAGAGGATGAGACGAGGGTCGGATCAAATTAAATTGAGGACTAAGCGGAAAGAGCGCGGAAGTGACCGGTCCACATTATAGCTGTATGTTACAGGTGTGCTCACGGATTGGGCATTTGTAAACATGTCCAAATTACAATAAGTAGGTATCGCGTAAAAGACGAAAGATGAACGACATTTCACAATCTTTGAAAACCTTTTTGAAACAAATCTAGTTACATTAAGAGACAAATTACTTTGTGCTTGATTGACTGCTACACAACGGTAGAATGTGGAGATACTATTATTTATTTATTTTCGTTCTCATAGTGGAAACAATAATAGCCCAGTCGTATGTTTAGTAAGAATTTCGGTGATGACCATGAATTTACATTCGGTCCATAAGATCGTCAATATAAACGTTTAAAGCATCTGAAAATATTCCAGGTACTTTAAGTATTTACTGAATTGAAACTACTGCCTCTGACATTATATTTTGTACTTTTTGCAATACTTTTTATAGCGGATTGGACAAATCTCCAGTGTTTGAAATATATCTGAAGATCTGCGGTTGCGAATGAAATTCGAATTTCTAGTGAAGTGCAGCGAATATTGAATGTAACGAGTAAAGCGTTGCAGGTTTATTCGTTGCTTTTTCCACTATTCGCACCGAGAATCCAAATGTTGAATTTTCTTTGAAATTCGCAAGTCAAGCGAGTCTTCTTATAACCTTTTGAGCTAGGTACATGACTTCGTACACTATAAGATAACGATCATATTACGTTACAACGTGTTTTTGAAAACACACTTAGCTACCAACAACGTACCGTTCTATAAACACGATGTATACATAATTACACATTACTAAACAAACTCCAGGCTCCTTCTAAGATAACACTGTTGTTTTGTAATTAATTTACTTCAGACGTTTTATCCTAGATACATATAACGTAGGCTTTGTTAATTATATCTGACTGTTTACGTTGAAAATAGTTCTGATGGAATTAAATAAACGCGAACAAGTTGAGGTTTTTAATGAATATTAATGGTTGAAACTCTTGGAATCAGGCTTGACATGGGCCCGCAAAACTCCGGGCCTAATATAAATCACGCTTAGTTCAACCTTTAAGCATCGTTCCACTTAGGACTTTCTATTGTAGCCTCTTGAAGATAACGATACTAAATCACCGAGAGATGTTGAATTGAATGAAGACATGGTTTTGAGGTTTAGATTTCTGAGCTTAAGGTTTGATTGGAGATGAATAACACTATTCATCTCCAATTTTTATCGTAAATTAGATTTTTATTTTGTAGTATTTCATTATTTTGAGGAGCTCGTGGCTAAACAATAACAGCCGCTCGGGTCGATCTTTAGGTTGAGCCGTGCTTGCCTAGGTTGGTCTGTGGATGGGTGACCACCCATTACATACCGAGTTTCCTCCGTGCCTCGGAAAGCACGTTAAGCCGTTGGTCCCGGCTGTCATTTGAAGATCTTTGACAGTCGTTAAAGTAGTCAGTGGCCCAAAAAGTCTGACAACCAGTCTTACCAAGGGGTATCGTATTTCCCAGTAGTAACTGGGTTGTGGAGGTCAGATAGGCAGTCGCTCCATGTAAAATACTGGTATTCAGCTGCATCCGGTTAGACTGGAAGCCGACCCCAACATAGTTGGGAAAAGGCTAGGCAGATGATGATGATGATGAGTATTTCATTATTTTACCACGTATTTGCAGCAACGTGTATTAACTGCTGTAAAAGTCAAGTCATAACCTCTGCGCCAATTTAAATAATACCGTCGCAAGTGGAATATATCAAAGGTAACTTTATGCATAGTAAAGTTATAATTTTATATTCTTCAATGTAATGAAGACTAATCGATTGTTCTACCAAGTCGTAATTTTATCACGCGTTTTTCTTTTTCAATGCTTCTTAAAAACCTATTGAGGCGATGTAAATGTGAATAAAAAGTTTTTTTTACTAGATATTGATGTTTAATTACGCCTGTAGACTGCCTCGTTGGTAGAGTCGAGCTAAAGCCGACTGCTGAGCAAGAAAGTCCTGAGTTCGATTCCCGGGTAGGGCAAAGTGTTATATGGTTTTTCCATCAAGAATTTCTCAGTAGCAGCGACGGAGTTTTGTGTCCGGTGGATGGTAATAGGCTTGCCTATTACATAATGTGGGTGGACTATTAGGTACCCTCTGCTGCCTTACCCTTCGGGGATTACAGGTGTGATGTTATGTATGATGTAATGTCAAAAAGCTTTGATTTGCGACTCAAATTAAGCAGCTTCTGACAGTTTCTATCTCAGAGTTTTCAGGCTAGTTTAGGCAACATTGTGAAACTGCAAGTGTCCTTCAAATGACATATTTTCTATCAGGAGATTAAACTTCTGGTACAAATAAAATCCAAGCAATTCCCGCCATTATACCCTCTTTGCTTGCACATGACACACGAGTTAACCACTTCAGACGACTCTCCTGGAGATCATCCTCAACGTGGCTCAAGTTAACGTAATGCCAGACATTCTTTATGAGATGAACTTTAGGTGTATTTTCCTACGTGAAGAAGTGTGAAAGGCCTCTTGAGACCATTGATAGGTTAATATGGAATAATAGTACCTAAGCTATATGAAATCAAACAATAAATGACCCTAAATAAAGAAAAAAAAAACAATGCGTATTCAAAAAAAATGTTTATAGTAATTAATATTTTGGATTTTCAACCGTCGGCGCTGTGGCATGCCTCCTAAATCTAACAGCACGGTTTTAAATTATCTATGTGTCGCCAGCGTTACTGAAATCAAGCATAAGACTAGCTACCTATGTAATCCCCTTTTCCAGGTAGGTGCTGTAGTCTGACTTTTTTATAAAATTACATCAAAATCAGTCAGTTCATTTATGAAAATGTATCAAATACGTAAAGTGAAGCACATTTTCTTTTGGAATTATTATACGGTCCTTACCACAATCTATAGGGGCAACGCATGTAGTTTTCTTCCATACTTATCCATTAGTAGTCATCTCAGTATATTATATCATGGTTTACACAGTGTTCGGACCATTGTGGCGCCCAACGTGGGGCCTTCAATATTTATTGTTCGGTGTTGACCCGAACACATAGTCTACCTCCGTTTTTCTCGTCTTCTTCCATTTAAACAATATTCAATGAAATGTTCAATTTTCATTTCATTTCATAATATTGCCTGTGGCATGTTTTAAAGGTTTATATCGGCGCCATTACCAAAAGATCTAGGATTTCTGGTATTTAACTATTATATTCTTTTACTACAATTTAAAAAAGTTCTGCCAATAATAATGCTAATATAAAAATGCAAAGTTTTTCACAAAACTGTAGAGAAATACGCAAGATTCATTAAGCTCAATTTAATTACAGAACACGGTACAGTAGTTAATTACATTCCAATGGTATTCAGAGTGAATTATGGCGGCAAAGTTTTCGTTTGCTCCCAGGGAAACGGAAAACAACAACAGTAATTAAAACATGAAATTATTTAGTTCTTTTATGTACCTAGGTACTTACCTACTATTTATTGTATACGAGAAAAGTAGTCTTATATCTAAGAAAGATGATAGTTGAAGCCTCTAAACCATTGACTTATTGAAGTTTGCCATTCGTAAGTATTTACCAAATCGGAGTTCAGTGAGATCTGAAGATGATTTGAGGCTTATTGTTAAGTTCAAGAATCGCTTGATAGCTGAACTAACAAAAATACGGAATCTATTTTTATTGTTTATCGATATTGAGGACTTCGTTGAATGGGTAATAAATAGTATATAGATTGTATTTCTTAATAATAAAAGTAGTGAGTACAGCAGTCATTGTGCCGATAGTCGTGTCAGCCAATGGCTTAATAGCCAGTAGCCTCGACCAACATCTAAGGAACCTCTCGTTTGGCAGCTGGATCAAGGGCTTGATTCAGAAATCAGTACTTCTGGACACGTATTGTTAGGAGGTTCCCCTCTCAACAGCCCTGACCACCGGTAGCTCGGACCCTGTTCCCAATGCTGGTGGGCTACTATTTTTTATAAATGTTTTTTATATTGTTTTATATTTGAATATTTAAAAATGTAATATATGTATGTAAATAAATAAAGAAAATAATAAGATATTTAATTATAATGTTTTTTTTTATGTTGTTTTATATTGAAATATTTAAAAATGTAATTGATATGTCTAAAAATAATTAATGAAAGTAGCTTTTTTAAGACACTGGGTATTTTTTGTTCGTTTAGAGAATTGGAACCACAATCTCCCCTTCAACATCTTCATTACCACTACAGTACTTACATCAGTAACGAAACGTTAATTATAACACCCGATCTCAAGTACTTCACGCCAAGTGGTTGATATATTTCGGTCATTAGTAGTTAATGAATTATTTAACTAAGGAGTCAACTCGGCAAGCACCCTGTTATTGGCTGAATTATCTCTACCTTTTCTGCTTTCGAATAGCATATTCCGTTAATTGCTGTCTGACTGGAGCTCACTAATTGCTTAAGTTCGGGATCTCTTGGCTCTTCGGTTTAAATAGTCGACTACTATTAAAAAGTAAAAATTTCTTAAGACTGTTTTGAACTTCCCGTTCATAATTTTTTCGAAGCTTGACTTTGCACTTTTGCAGACGTTGAAAAAACAAGGGCCAAGTGCGGTCAAAGAGGATGTATTTGGTTGAGTTTTCTTGTAGTATGTTTTGACTGATCTTACTTGAATGTTTTCTACATTTATAATGTTTTACACTGGTTAAAAGTATCTCTGTCGTGTCAGTAGATGTTGAGTAAAGTGGTAGCTCTTCAGACATTCCCCTCCAGGTTACTATGCTGAGCCTGTAGAAAAGCTCCCAGCGAGTCACCAACGGAAAACTTTAAAGCGGCTTCGAAGCCAGGTGGGTCGCTGCAGGTACAACTTGGACTGGTGGGGGTATACCGATAAAACTGAGTGCGACTGTGGAGTCTCATCCCAAACCATGGCCTACCTCCTGATCGGCAATTTGTGCAACTCCACCTGCACTTTAAGTCACTACCAATACCGTCGATGTGGCTGAGTTCTGGTCGAAAGAAATTTGAAGACACATGAAGACGAAGAAGTACTCGTAGATCTTGCTGCAAAACATGAAATCCTGAAAAGTTGAGTATTTTGTGTAGACCAAACACAAACGGACTTTAATAAACTTGTAAGACAGGTACAAAGGTTCAAAAGTCAATGATCCAACTTAGGAGTAAACAAATTCAAACCAAAGTGGTACCTGATAAAGAAGCTTAAAATGATCAAAGCTCATAATTATCTTAACAACCAACCAACAACCAACATATTGCCAACCAACCAACATATTGCCAACATATTGCCATTCATATTTCGTCGTAGTTAATAATTATGCAGTAATTACAATACAGTGCTCCGAAAGTGTTGATTTACAACTACCGCCACTTGCAACTTTACTGAATGCGGCAGTTATTTCCGTATTGTTTTAACTGTTAATATGCTGGGCCTGTGTATGTGAAAATTACTAGCTTTATGTTTATGTGCTGAATTTCGGTTTTCTGAGAAGAATGTAGTTCTAAAGGAATGTATGGTATCGGTAACTATTCTTCTCGGAGAATAATTTACATAACATCACGCCTGTAATTCCCGTAGGGTTAGGCAGAGGTGTACGTAATAGAACACCCACATTTCACCAGTTATGTTTAAGTCCCATGTATTAGGGGGCGAGCCTATTGCCATCAACCGGGCACAAATCCAGACTCCGTGGCTGCTACTGAGGAGTTCCTAACGGAAAAACCCAATAGCGCTTTGCCCGACCTGGGAAACGAACCCAGGACCGCATGCTCAGCAGTCGCGCTTGCGACCACTCGACCAACGAAGGGGTCTAGTAGTGGCAAGCGCTAGTGCTGACCATGAGACCCTTGGTTCAATTCCTGAATTGGACACTGTGTTATCTTCATCAGCAGCATCTTTAATTCCTCTGTGTGCGAGAACGGGCCGTCATTCACCACGCGGGCCTAGTTCGACTTGGTTCAGTAAACTTTATCTCTTCATAAAATCGGTAATAGCACGAGACAGGTTAGAGAAAAGGTTTTAGCATTGAATTAAACATTCAACAGCCTCTTGCTCACCTATTATTATGACATCTTGTTGGTGTTACGCGCCAAATTCTTCATGTACCAATAAAACGTACTATTCAAAATTAGAACAGAAATCTGAAAGATTTGTAACCTCTTTAAAAAAAAAGCGCGACTGCTGAGCATGAGGTCCTTGGTTCGATTCCCAGGTCGGGCAAAGTGCTATTGGGTTTTCCATCAGGAATTTCTCAGTAGTAGCCACGGAGTCTGGATTTGTGCCCGGTTGATGGCAATAGGCTCGCCCCCTATTACATGGGACTTAAAACATAACTGGCGAAATGTGGGTGTACTATTAGGTACACCTCTGTCTAACCCTACGCGGATTACAGGCGTGATGTTATGTTATGTTGTTTAAAAAAAAACTCGGCACAAAGTCAATGCAGCGAGGTCGTCCACGAAAACGGAAAAGATGAAAAAACGTCGCAAGGAGCACACGAATGAATAGGAGTTGTCCTAGAAGCGTCGGTCGTCCAGATGTTTAACATTTTATGCGGGAATTCACGTGCCTCCACTACCTACTGGAAGAAAATCTTGCGGCCTCAACGGGTGCGGTTTTGAACGGGTTTTTTAGAGAAACTGAGGAGACTGTTAGGACTGTGATTTGAGAGATTATGAAGGAAAAAAGTATTTATGTAGAGTTTCGACATTACATCATAAAGATTTTACTATAAACAATTAAACACGGCACAATATTCAATCTAGAGGATTAATTTGACTTTGTCATTTTTTTTTAGGCTTTGTGCCTGTTTGATGGCAATAGGCTCGCCCCCTATTACATGGGAATGTGGATGCAGTATTAGGTACACCTCTGCCTTACACTTTGGGGATTACAGGCGTAATGTTATGTTATGTTGGTGGCTAGTTATACGGTAAAGTTAAAATTTTCTTTATCATGGTCTACATGGATTTGACAAACATATCCAAGGTTTTATTTGAATAATGCAGTAAAGGTCTTATAAATACAGAAGTAATAATAAAAAGAATATTCGAATTGCTACAGTTTCACAGAATATGCTAGCAATTTTTCGGGAAATGAAGGTTCACACGAAATACCAGTGTAAAGGCAAGTGCGTGAACATTTATTTAATTATTTATATCACCTGCAAACACGAATGAACTCTAAGCAACGCGGGAACATGCCAGCTGAACATTATGCATGATGAATAAAGAAAATAACTCACGTTAAACTCAGCAAATGTCTTAAAACTTTGAAAACGTTCAGCTAGATCATTTATATGAAGCACTGGAATAATGTTACAACTCATAATATTTTCCTTTTATTACAGTACAGCTAGTTGCATTAAAGTAGACACTATTATTTGAAGTACTATGTTTTATGCAGCTGTATTTTTTGTAATGTCCTTGCTTTCTTTTTCGTATAGTTAACTGCACGAATATCATTTCTTGAGAAAATAATGGCTTATAAACGCACGTTCTTTAATAGTAAAGAAGTACTTAAAAGATGTCTGGATGGATGGATGTTTGTTACTTTTTCACGCAAAAACTACGGAACGGATTTGAATGAAATTTAGCACACATATATAGTTTCCATAGAATAGGTACTTTTTATCCCGGTGATCCCGTGGGACAATTATCGAACTTCACACGGGCGAAGCCGTGGGCATAAGCTAGTAGGACTTTGTTTTTGCATTAATTTAGGCCGGTTTTGTAGGTCAACGAATGTGACTTCTGAATGCCGTGTGGTAGACATACATAAATTGTTGAGTAAATTTCTCTGAATGTCGTGACCAAGTCAAATAGATTCAAGGCAAGCTTTAGAGGGTCATCAATACATGATTCACCTACCCTTAGGCCTATTTAGAGACCAAGCTTTTATATTAAGACAACCCTTATGGAGGATAATCGAGAAAATACACAGTCTGTTCTCATAAAATATTTATTCCAGTACCAAACTATTCAACTAGCAACTTCTATGTATAGTCAAACTCATTCCGCACAAGGACCCAGACCGACCCGTAAAACATTTTCATAAAAATGCAAATCGTCCGACAACGTATTGCCGACGACCAAGATGGGAACTTCACGGGAACTTCCCTCATCGAATTAAAATACTTTCTGAAGATAATGTCATTTGCTGGCGAATTTTTTACGAGGCTTTCACTATGGAGTTCAAGGTTCATACAATGAAATAATGTGACAAAAGTGTTTCTTCTATTCAGGAACTTTGAATGAATGAGCTTTTTGTGCTTGTTTGTGAACTGAATATTGTGAAAGATGCGTTAAATGTCAAAACTTCAAAAAGTAGATTATAGATCGCGGCACGTAAGTTGAACGTCAAAATAACGGTCGTCCGCGCAGTTATGGATTGAGACCCGAAAATGTGTGTGTTTTACAAGCTCGCGGCACTTAAGTTGACCTGGAATGCACAGTAACACATACGTGCCGCGATCTGTACGTATGTTTTCGTTTTGTTTTTTGTATGGCATTTCGATTCATTTTCATCTTCAAATTAAGGCACACCCAAAAAGTTTTAATCATATTTATCACACATTTTAGCTTTGATTTTTTTCATGAAATTTCAAACTGAAAATGCTTTCAGACATGCAATGAGCCTCGGGGCTAGGATTTTGGCTATAGCCTGCTCAGCAAACGGTGTTAGTTGGGGTAGCTTTGAGGGACTCCCTAACAAATAGCTCTTTTGCTATGACCGCTAGATCTCCAGTAATACATGGCATGGCCTGTAGAAGCGGGCCGAGGATAAACTATGAAGTTACGTTTTAAAAATTATTTTTGTTTACACGTTTGCAGCAAAGGTGAAAGAATATTTCTTCAAACTGAAGAAATATTCTTTTAGTCTTGCCATGTGTAAGAGGAAGTCCTGAATTCATACTTACACAGTGTAAGTTTAATAAACCGTAAAATCTTAAAACAGTATTCATGAAAAAATGATTCCGATATTATACTTACAAAATAAATAATTTCATCTAACTGAAGTTCTTATTTTATAACAATAACCTGATTTAGGTCGTTGAGTTACTAAAGTTCAAGAAATATAATGGATACGCTGTACGTGAAGAAAACTACCAAAATACCGAGTTTTTGAAAACCTAGGCTTATTCAAGTTAACGCGCATAATTAAATAGTATTTTAATATCTAGAAGGAAGCAAGAGACACGATGTCTTCCACATCTGTTGGCACATGCTCAAGACTTTTTCCGACCGGGAAAACGTTTAGAGACTAATTGAAGAAAGATACAGCCAAGTTTTCATCTTAATCTCATCTTCAATTAACCTTTTAGATTTCGATAATCACCACAATTATCAAAGATATCGGACGGCCGATGGGGCAAACAGATACTGGAGTGGAGACCACGCATTGTCAAGCGCAGTGTGGGACGGTCACCTGCCAGATGGACCGACGACCTTGTAAAAACTGTAGGGAGTCGCTGGATGCAGGTGGCATTGGACCGAACACGTTGGAAATCGATTGGGGAGGCCTATGTTCAGCAGTGGATAGCAACGGGCTGAAAGGATGATCAAAGATATAAAAGGGTTATAACAGATCACCATTATTCTACCTAGCCTTTTTCTAACTAAGGTGAAGCCTGCTTCTAATTCAACGGTATGGTGCTTAATACCAGTATGGTGCGACTTCTTATCTAACCTCAGCAACTCAGATAAGAGGTAAATCCATGAAAATAATGGCTGTCAGATTTTTAAGCTTCTGACAACTTGTGACGACTGTCAAAGATCTATGCGTGATAGCTGGGACCAAGAGCTTTGCGAACTTAACTTAGTTTGCAGTATTGGTGATAACAGATAGCATTTTAATTAGCGCACAGAAGATTTCTTCAGCTTAATCCCTCACCATCATTTTCGTTAGCAAACATAATCTCATCGCCTGAGGCTCTTCCCAACCACTTTACCCCTCCAAAAATAATATTTACATTACCTCCCCAAGATATATTAAAACATAATAAAACTTTTATAACACAATCAGCGGGGAGCAATCTCAGGAGCAACACACATAATGCGTTTAATTTCGGTAGGTGTTACGTTTGCACTTAATTAAGTTTACGAGTGCGTCTTCTTAAATTGGCATCATAAAATCTAAGGAGCCGCGCGACAATACTTAGGTATCATTGCTACGTTATTGCAGTAATAAACGTCTTTATTATTGCTACTAATTAGACGGTCGGCACGTGTGGCCCTTGGCGATGTGTTTATCTGAAAGGCGTTTTGCGTGAGAGAATGTAGGAATAATTGAAATTATGACGGCAATATTTCTCTACTTTTGACACTTGGGGGTAGAAACATTTCTTCACAACAAATCACATCGGAATTAGACAAGACTTTTTTTTAAAACTATTCTTTGTGTTTATTTACCTATATTGATCGAGGTTCCTGATCTACCTGCTGTGTACGGCGAAGATTTTAATAGACAATGCCTAAAGCTCGTTTTCACCAATATTAAGTGTCATCTAACTAAATGCTTAATTCCTGTTTTCACCAATACTAAGTGACACCTAACTCAATGCCTAATGCCCGTTTTCAACAACACTACGTGTCACCTAACTGAATACTTAATTCCTGTTTTCACCAACACAAAGTGACACCTAACTCAATGCCTAGTGCCCGTTTTCACCAATAGCAGCCACGGAGTCCGGATTTGTGCCCGGTTTTATGGCAATAGGCTCGCCCTCTATTACATATGGGACTCAAACATAGCTGTGTGGGTGTACTATTAGATACACCTCTGTGGCACTGCCTAACCCTTCGGGGGGATTACTGGGGTGATTTTATATAGTTCAAAGATTTATGCAAAACTATAGGCTAACTGTATAAACTATACTAGCCTAGATTTTGTTTTTGAGGATTCAAACTAAATATACAGGGTGTAAACGGACTCTTCACGAAGCCTACCAAGCATTCTGTACATCAAAGTAACTTTACGCAAAAAATATTGCTGGGAAACGACTTTTTCTTGAGGGGAAAAATCACCTATTTCGGTAGGACTCAATGTAACGCAATCAAATCATTGTGCTGGTGGATGGATTGAATGGAATGGGGGTCGTGAATGTGTCTTAAGTAAAAAAAATCATTAAAACATGTTTTTAAAAAAAGCTTATAAAAAAGTTGGAACTTTGACCCCCAATGTCTCCGTAACTAGAAGGTTCCCAGGTATGGTCTAGAACAAAAAAATGATCGCAATGACGGGGAGAACAAGTCCCTTTCGGCTTTTACACCCTTTATAGACATTGCATTATTGCCACGGACTCCATAGCTTACCGAAAGGTATTAATTAACCATACTCCAAACTCATTTGACCTAGCTGGCGGGCTTTCATATTAGTCCAAATTACGTAGATTATCTTAGTCTAATCTAATTTTGTCTCACGAAAAACTTTGTACTTATCTTGGTTCACGTTGAACCAAGGCCAAAGAAAAACTCTTTCCTCTTGAAATTGCGGTTGACTATACACACATAACTTGTACTATGTGTAACGAAATATTACTTTGTAGTAGTAAACGCCATCACATCACATCAAATTTAATTTCAATTTGTCTTCCTCCGTTTTGATGAACCTTTGCACTGTACAAATAATTTATATACAAATTATTTCACACATTGTAAGCCGGGAGCCGTTGGCTTTTGTAATTAAGACAGACCGTAAAGTCGGGAAAGTTTAACAACTCAGTTTTATGTCGGAAATTAACGATTGAATCGTGAGAGGATAGTTTTCATTGTTGTTCCTACAGTTACATTTTAAGCTATGTTTCAATTATTTGCGATAAAATTGCAAGTTGCTCTGCTCATCAGCGTAGTATTCTCTTGTATCTATCCAATACGTAAACGTCTAATAGTACAATAAAAAACTATAAGCGTCAATGTAGAAGATATGATAAGATATGTAAGTATGTAACTTGTAGCTCTTTTACCTCATAGTACTTAATCGACTTGACTAATTGCTACCGAAAAAAAGAATGATTTTTTAATATTTCCAGCGCATTCTATGCAAACAAAATTGCTGATTCCGTAACATACACATGTTTGGTACAGTACCCATAAACTATTTTTGCATTGATTAAATACTTTTAAAATAGGAGAAAAAGATAGACTCAAGTCTGCTGTAATTGCTAAACAAAATTAATTCCTCATCATCATCATTTCAGCCGAAAGACGTCCACTGCTAGACACAGACCTCCCCAAATTGTAAGTGTCGCCACATTAAAAACCGCAACAAAATTCATTACACAAAAGATAATCATATTTTATTATTAATTGCTATTTTAAAATTCCCGACCCTCTTCTATGTCTGGCAAATTCAAACAGTAACAAAATCACCATAAACCGAATATGAAACTGATAATAAAATCAAACTACCGACAAACAAGTTACGAGGGCATAATGAAGGGCGGATGGCTCGCGTGCCGTCCTCTGTTTTCTTAGGACAGGCCAAATTATAACGGAGCGTTCGCCCTCTTTGGTACTAAACTCTCATACGTTTCCCTCAATCTCAGTTGTCATTCATTTGTTTTCCGGAGGATTCCATTGAGTACAGTTCTCTGAAGCATCCAAATGTTTAATGTAAGTGTCCTTTAACATTAATTCAAATGTATAAACTTAACGTACAATTTTATCTGTATTTTTGGGAAATAAAGATATTCATTATTATTATTATTGGAAGTTGGTTGAGGACAACTTAACGATATGCATCATCATCATCATCATCCACAGTCCAACTTCACCCACAGCTGGGTATAGGTCTCTCTTTGCTTGTACCAAGCTCCACGTTCTTGTGCCAGCTTCATCCAGGATAACAATGTCGTCTGTCCATCTCGCCACCGCACGACCAACGATATGCATTCAAGTGTTAATTATCCTAATAGGCTTTTAACAGTTTGTCATCGAAGCACTGGGTGTCATATTAGAATGGATATTGTAAGAAAATACGCAATGAAAATTTAACCCTTTTTATTTTCAATCTTGTTTTTAAGACGCTAAGCACCAGTGCTAAGTTCCTGTATAAATTGTCTCGAGAAAGACATATGAGACCAGTTTTACTCTTGTGATTAGGTGGGCATTAGTCATCGAATTATTAGCCACACATTATAGTAAAAAGATTCAAAAAATAACATAACATCACGCCCGTAATCCCCGAAGGTTTAAGCAGAGGTGTACCTAATAGTACACTCACATTTCGCCAATTATGTTCTTTTTTATTAAGGCCCATGTTATAGGGGACGAGCCTATTACCATCAACCGGGCACAAATCCGGACTCCGTGGCTGCTAACGAGAAATTCCTGATGGCAAAAATAACACCGAATCAAATTAAATAATAAAAGAATGTTTCAAAGGCTAAGTAAGGCCTTTGAAACATTCTTTTGACCTGAAAAAACATTAAAGGCCGTTACGTAATAACTTCTTAAAACACAATTTAAAATCAATCTCGAAATCAAATCAAACTACCGGCGAATCACGTTGCCAAAACGAAATCCGGAATCCTTGCGGACCTCTGTTTTGATAGGACGGCCTATTTAAATCGTAAATGCCGACGCCGATCTCTACTGCTGAAATTACGAACAATTTCTCATTTTTATTCTACTACTGTTAATTGAATGTAGTTCTGGAAAAATGTACCAACCCACATCAAATTTTCTCCCGTTTTCCGAAATAAAAAATATGTGAGGAATAACATAACATAAAATCACGCCTGTAATCCCTGTAGGGTTAGGCAGAGGTGTACCTAATAGTACACCCACATTTCGCCAGTTATGTTTTAAGTCCCATGTAATAGGGGGCGAACCTATTGCCATCAACCGGGCACAAATCCAGACTCCGTGGCTGGTACTGAGAAATTCCTAATGGAAAAACCCAATAGCACTTTGCCCGACCTGGGAATCGCACCCAAGACCTCATGCTCAGCAGTCGCGCTTGCGACCACTCGACCAACGAGGCAGTCATATGTGAGGAATGTCAGGATTTATTTATATGTGAGGAATGTCAGGATTTATTCCGTTAGGCTCGAGCATTATGTGGCCAGACGATGGATTTCGTGCTATGAAAACACACTGGGTGCGATACACTGTTTCTAGCAAAACTAATAAATTACTTGAGATTACAACTTAACACAATAACACGGGACACGATGAATCGGGTACAGTTTCAAGAGGTCTCCACTCGGCCGCGATCAGACACTGACCGTTGCCACAGCGTCGAGCTGTGAACCTCAGGGCTCTGAAGAAGCACCCCATGGTGTAGGTAGACTTGTAACTAGGTTGCGTGATGCCCCACCACAGGTGCGCTTGCGATTCTTTTTATGTTCGTACTAACGACCTGATTCAGCAAATAATTATAATTTTGTCATGATTTTGGATTATTCGCTGATTAATTTTAAATCTGCTTCAAGCATACGCTATGGATTGTCTAGTCAAATAGTCCCATATTCATGATTTGTCAAGTCAAATCAATCCCTTATTTGCTAGGCAAAAGGAGTATGTAAAGATTGTATGGTTTCTGCCTACTCCCATGGAAAAAGGCGTGAGATTATGTACGTATGTATATAGAATGTTGGATAAGTTCAACGTAAATTGAAATAATAATAGCATATGGGTTGGCACATTATGAACTAAGTCCAATTGTGAAAAGGCGTCAGTCTGGTAAGTTAGTTTGTCATCTCCAAAATAAAGCTTTTATTCTAGGAATCGCAAAGTAACTTAGCCAGTTATGATTAGTTTTTTTTTCATCGAAGGAAAAGTTTTAGATTACTTTTTGACGAAAGGTTTTGCTGAGGTTAATAACTAATAAGTACTGATCGAGAGTTTTGTAAGTCAAACAGTGCAAAACATGTAATAAATCAAAAACTGCTTTGGTCTAGTGGTCGTAAGCGCTCAAGCTGTTGATCATGTGATCGTGGGTTCGATTTCCAGGTCGGGAAAAGTGTTATTGGAATTTTATATCGTTAATTTCTGAGGAGCAGCCACGGAGTCTGGATTGGTTGCCGTTTGATGGCAATAGGCTTACCCCCTATTACATCGGACTTGAGTATGTGTAACAGGTAAAATATGGGTATACTATTAAGTACACTTCTACCTAATTTTGCGGGAGTCACAGGCGTGATGTCATATAAATAACAAATGATTACTAGATTTGTGTTCACTAAACATTGCAAATCAGCACCAAGCTATAGGTACCTACCCTATCAATAACTCTGAAAAATACAGGAGCTTACCTAAAGAAGAACGGCATTAACCCCATACCTCGTGCAACGATGTACTACCCCTTAGGGAGAAGAACGTAAACTATTGGGGACGCTTCTAAAATTCATATATGGATATACGTGCGTCGTCGCGGGCATAACTCTAGCGGTAAAAAAAAAAGAAATGAAAAACAAGCAAGATTCTAGTTGTGGGCCAAGTTGAAGAATTATTTACGGCATTAAAAACTCTTTTTATTTTATCAGGTTATCACTGAAACTGTCACGGGACAGTAACCAGCATCCAAAGCTGTGCACGGTGGCAATTTTATATCCATATTTTTTTATTTTTCACGAATAAGAGAATCCGAGATAAAATACGACTTTACGTAGAGCCGAGGTGCGGGGACGTGCTGTTATACAAGACAGCCGCTTTATTTATGCCCTCAATATTTTACAAACCATAAAACTTCTTCGCCTTGAAAATAACGAATGTTTTATGTTAATAGGTTTTTTCGGAATTCACACCGGGCCAAGTAAAATTTTAATTGATCAAACTTTTCTCGGTGCATTATAAGAAATTGAAAAAGAAAAGCGATCGACCGTGTTTTATGGAAATCATAAAATCACGCTGATTTGATAGGTTCGAGGTTTTTACGATCTTAATATACGTATTGATTTTTTTATGTCCCACTTTATTTTGATTCCTTCATTTCTCAAAGTTTAAGGTGAATGTTACAAATCAGAATATAGTAGCTACGTGGAAACGCCTTTTTAAAAAAAGAACCTTATTTTACGAAAGAGCTCAGAGAAGCATTACTTTGTTCCATAATTTCCCTATTCCAAGAGCGCCTTGTGAGTCTTTTAGAAATAGATTGAACAAATCAATGACTGTTGTTTTGCATTTAACTGATAAAATGTTTGCCAACAAATGCAGATTGTTTATCTTAGTTCTTTTTTAAATACAATAAAAATAAACTCATTTTTCCAGATATTACATGAAAAATCTTATCTCATCTTCAAAACTTATTTTCATTTCGTACGAGTGAAAATAAACCTGTAGGGTATCAGTAGTTTATCATCCCATTCAGGTTGTAACATCAACAAGTAAAGGACTTAACTCCCTTTCGTCTTTCATTTTAAAACCAGCTCGATGCCACTGTATGTGACTTGAAGACTTAATCGTAAGAGGAAAGAGCTTAAAAATAAGTATGTTTTACTGCTCCAAGGAAACTTTACAAAGATATCGTTTTTCAAAGACTCACAAGTCACAGTATTTCAGTTGGCGACACTTATTTATTGAAGTCTGTGACGTTTAACCGCTCCTTTCGCTGGATTATGTCTTCGTATAGTAAGATTAATAGTGAGGTGCTTCATCAAAGAAGAAAAATGCAATTTTCTAGCGTGATTGAAAAATCGTTCGCTGTACTTCTAAGCTCGGATTACGTGCTGGGTTCTTGGAAATTTAACAACGGGTCTTATGCATTGTTATATTTGATATTATGTCTTGTAG
Organism: Lycophotia porphyrea; assembly: GCA_950005105.1. Classification (NCBI taxonomy): domain Eukaryota; kingdom Metazoa; phylum Arthropoda; class Insecta; order Lepidoptera; family Noctuidae; genus Lycophotia; species Lycophotia porphyrea. The sequence goes on from OX465394.1 coordinate 8,868,588, forward strand.
GGATAAGAATAAGAATGAAATTAATTTGTATTGTTACAAAGCGCACCTTACAGTTGAATTCATGCACATGATGTGGTGTGTAACGGTGAAAAAAATAGTTATAAATAAATACAAAACTATACAACTAGTTTAACTATAATATTCGACATATTTTTTTTTGAAACGTAAGTGATTGAAATGAGCGAAAATTAACAGTTTTAAACAATTGAGGTAAAGGAGGTAGGGTGGTGTTATACAGACCTTATCTGGTACAAGAGCTATAAACATTATGTTTTTTTACCTTTCCATACAGAAATTCTTTCTTTATATTCATCAAAGACTGGCATGAAAAAAGCGCCGTCATTTCCCAAACAATGTCCCCAAACACGGCAGTACATTCTATACAAAAATATGTTTAACATCACGAAAATAAAACTCAATCCCATTATGTCTACGTTTATATTGTCGTCCGAATATAATGTGTGAATAATGTGGACCTTCCATTCAATAAGGGTAGCGCCTTTTTGTCGTGTACCCCTAAAAAGATATCTACCCTTTAGACGTATTAAATTATGGACTATATTTTCTGGCCTCACTTCCGTTTGGCCTCTGCTCTTTTAGTTAAGTAATACGGTATACCTGAGAGATTTGTTGGACCTTTTCGTCGTGAGGTGATTAAAGGGAAACCGTGTTAGGTACCGGACTTGGATGCTGGAGAAAAATATGATTTTGTTTGTCGGAGAAAAATAATGTTGTAGATGTTTTAGAAGTCTTTGACCCAGATTTTAGTAATACGACAGATTTTCTACTTCAAACCGGTTTAATAAAAATCGAAATTTGTTATTATGATATTGTGAAACGAGAACAACTGCCGACAAACTGTTTTGCAGTTTGGCAGACTTTTTATATGTTATTGTTTAAACAGATTTTGAATAAATAAATCACAAAAAAAAGCTACGTTACAATTTTATAAATTGAAAATGTATCATTTTGTTGTGATCTAATAAATAAGTACTTTTTATTTATATCAAGTTTTATAGCGTGAGATTTAGTTTTTCTAAAATATTTTTTATTACAAAGGTTTAAAAAAAAAGAGTTTTTGTTTCAAGAAATGGATTTTGAACTGAAGTTTACTTCTGCTGTTTTAATTTTATGAATGAGTTCTCTTAGACTAAGATAAATATTTTTTACTTGAAGATTTTATCTGAAACTGGAAAAAAAGTGATGCATGCATTGTATAAACGACTTATGATAATATATGATATATATAATATGTGATGTTCTAAACCTCTTACAGCAAAATTCATAAAACAGTCGTGGCGTTTGAAATCAATTATCTCAATCAAAAAAAAAAACAAAAGATGCTCATTCATTAGAACATAGTTGTTTCGGCAAGCAAATTGTCGGGCGACCTGGAATATTTTTTATTTAAGTGGCCTGTATTTTTAATGATTGCGGTTGGTCGCCAATAAAAACAAGATGGATGAAACGGGCAGTCGAATTTAAGGAGTGGAAAAGAACGCGCCTCTCCTGTTCTGCAGAGATTTTCTCTTGTAGCACACGTGGGCAGAACAAAATTGTGGTTGCTTAGCGTCCTTCCTGTTAAAATGATATTTCATGTTGTAAATTAAAACTAATAGAAATACAGTGTTTTAACTGTAAAATAACGTCTGTACATATATCGAAAACGGCGCAATTTTGTATACGTTATACAAAGTAAAGAACGCTCAAGCTTGATACGTTAGAAACGTACTTCTCTGATCATTTCCCATAGCAAGGATTTCAGTGGTCGTACGTACTTCGTGTGACGGATACAAACGTCCACTTACATTGTAAGTACAAGTGGTAAATGACGGTAAAATGTACTGTGAAGTTGAGGTTTATTTGAGTTGCGGTAGCTTTTATGCAGATTTTGAACGTATGTGTCAAAATGGAGTGCCGTTTCCATCTATTCGGTGTTTTGAAGTAACCGTTGGACTGTAGTTTCTGGTAATGGTGTTTTCATTTCTGAAAAAAAAACTATTGTTAAAGTTAGTTTGAACATTTTTTTGTAAATGTCTTATAAGTTCTTGTAGAAAGAACGTTTCGTGAAAAAAGTGTAATGTCGAGAATTATGGGCGCTAAAGTCCAGGATACATTATATGTGGTTTTATTTTAAAAGTCTGTTTTTAACTACTCAATTTATAGTCTGTCTTTACTTAACTTGAACACTTTCTGTAAAATTCGAAAATTAATATTGTTTCGAACTTTATAAAACTATAAAAATATACTCTTTAATCTAAACTTAACTTATTAAAAATGAAAATAATTGTCAACATCGGCTTAGGTACTAGACGTTCCCTTTATCTAAAGTTTTAGCCATATTTAATTTATTTCTTAAAAATAAACTTAAGTTTTTCACAAAGAAGTTTTTAACTTTCTTATTCTGCTATTTACGACTTCTTGCCCTTTGGGTTCAAATATTTTTTATTACTTTAATTTATTTAACATTAGGTTTATTTTTATTTTCGTTGTTAGGTACCCTAGCATGAATAACATTTTATTTCTCTCAGTTTTACGATTTTGTAACTTAATTATTTTATTTACTATTTTGTATGTTTTCATGACATGCACAACCTACGTTTGAACTTGAATCTCAAACCTGACTGAATTATTTTATTTTTACGTTGCTATAAAAAAAAAAAATGGTATATAACTAGATTACAAAGCGTTTGAAACCTGACTTCAAAACTAGGGTTATAATAGTACTTTTGGATAGTCTTTTCGTAAACAAACCGTTCCTTTTTGAACTTATTACTTTACTAGTTTATGCCCGCGGCCTCGCTCAGGAAATCGGTTATGTCTCTGGGATCGTGTTATCGGAATTAAAAGTATCTTATGTGTTAATCGAGGTTATAAACTAGTAGTTTTTGCGGGAAAGAGTAATAAACATCTATCCTCACAAAATTTCGCATTTTTAATATTAGTAGGATTGCATAGTTTTAAGCAGGTACATTAATTAATATTCGGATACATACAAAGGTAACCAAAAAGCTTTAAATATTAACCCAAGGTACCTCCAGAACCAAATCTACTTAAGCACTTACTCAAACCATTCAGTTATTTTAATGCCCATGTTTTCCAATAGAACAACTTTAACTACCGAAATATAAAGATAGGATATCGTTGGAAGTTTTTTTCAATATTTTACGAAACTTTTAAAAACTTCGGTGTCCGATACTGAACGCGGTGCAGTAAGAAAACTAGGCGATGCCTTGGAAACTTTTCGATTAGCATACGGGAGATAAAAAGGGAAGTACCTACGATTCTCTGAATGTTTCCCATCTTGATAGTAGGTAACCCTTATGTCGGGGGAGATTTTGGTGGAAATATGGTTGTTGTTTTCGTTTAGTATGGAACTAGCTGATGCCCGCGGCTTCGCCAGTGTGGATGTCGGTTATCGCGACCAAAAGTAATCATGAAATTTTGATCCCGTTCCCGCAACAAAAACTTGACAAATTATATACTAAAACCTACCTCGAGAACCACTCTATACGTTGGTGAAAACAGCATAAAATTGGTGCAGTAGTTTTGAGTTTGTCGCGAACAGACAGACAGACGCGGCGGAGGACTTTGTTTTATAATACATTATGTATAGTGATAGTGTGTGGCTATGTGTCTTAAATTGGTTTAAAGAGAAAAGGTAACTATTTAAAAGTCGTTGAATAATTAGACAAAATAATAGGGAAAGTTTGTCATGTCTACTATTCCAAATAAATAAAAGTAGAAGGTAGGCAGTACAATTAAATTTAATAAGAGGGAGGTAAGTTACAAAATACAAGTCTGATAAGAAACACACACCTAACTACACGCACTCAAGAACTTGGGGTAGTAGGTGGAGAAAGTCTACTTGCTGTTTTTCCGAAGGGGGTAGACCCTTGGAGCACCTGGTCCTGCGGCTCCACCGAACAGGCGTCAGGTCAGTCCTGGCTGTTTCGGTGGCAGGCGATCGCAGAAGCGGAGATGATGTTCCCGGGCGAGTCCGTTTAGCAAAGCCCCGGGAAGCTTGGAGAGAAGAGGAGTCCCGGGCCAAACTCCGTTAAGGGGAGCCCCGGTATGGAGTTGCGACTTCCGCGAGGTGGAGGGACGCGTCAGAGCGTCGGCGCTCTACCACTTGACACTTGCACTAGTCCACTTTTAGTGGAGTGGACTTCACCGTACTGGTTGCTCGCTACTGAAATCTCGTCGTAAACTGGTTGTAGTACGTAAGCGGCTTCTTTTATAGGGAACTCTTTTACTGTTCTAGAGCTATTTGTCTCGCTTTACGATTATATTTGTTGTAGCCAAAATTCGTCTGACCTGCCAGGTGTAGTTGGCCAAGACGTATCAAACCTCACAATCCAAGAGTGCGTTATGAGTTTTAAAATTAACATTTAGTAAACTATTAGTCAGTAGACAAACGTAATACAATATAAAAACTAGATTTAAACTAGCCAAAACGATATAAATCATTTTTTAGTAATACATCCTAATACTTCACTTAAGAGGCCGATATAGATAAAAGTAAAGAAAGAATAAATAAGCTTGACATTACTCGTTATCAGTGAAAAATATTATGTAAAGTTTATAAGAGTGCTCAATTTACATTGTTTAAATGATATAAATTAATGGAATTGGATGGATGATGGATGCCGTGATTTATACCTATTTTCTGTTACCACAGAAAGTATTTTTATGATCAAAATGAAACGAAGGACCTATGGATTGTAAATTGTACGTTTATTTATTTTTATCGTTTCTGCTTTATAGCAGAATACTATAAGTTTAAATTACTGTATTCTATCGCAAAAGAAATGGTGCACTCTATTATCAAATTTTAAATATTAGTGATTTACTTCTTGCGAAACCTGTTAAGCTTAATGGTTTTGTCGTAACAGGTAGTCAGTGGCCCGAAAGGCTGACAATCGATCTTACCAAAAGGTATCGTATTACCCAGTACTAACTGGGTTGTGGAGGTTAGATAGGTAGTTGATCCATGTAAAATACTGGTATTCAGCTGCATCTGGTTAGACTGGAAGCCGACCCTGATATAGATGGGAAAAGGCTAAGTAGAGGATGATGGTTTTGACTGAAAATTTTCCAACCTGAATATTGCTTTGGGCCAAGGCATTGGGCCAGAAACGTCACTTCTAATATTCAAATCATAATTTTTAACTCAACAAAATATTTCTCGAATCATTTTTGGCACGCGTTCTAAGCATTTTGAATGCAATGCAGAATTTAATATATAATTTTGTCAGCACCGTTTGAGAACTAAGTTGCATTTGAAACTTTATATGCAACGCTTGGCGCTGTTTAAACTTCGTTACTGAAATCTGTAAGCTTCTGTGATAACTACTTTGAATAAATAATTCGTTGCAAACTTTTTGGTGCAAAATAAATGTGTAGGTGTTATTAATTTTGAACTGACCGACTAGTTTCACTGCCTCGACAGGTCGTAAGTGCTACTGGTAAGCATGATCCTGGGTTAGATTCCCAGTTGTGGCAAAGTGTTGTCAACCCAAGACAAATCAAGTTTTCTTTTTAGAAATTCCTCCGAAGCAACTTGGAGTCTGATATAATTATAGATAGATAGAATACTTTTTATTATGTACACCGTACAACTTATAGCCTAGATATAAAAAATACATTATTTTTTTTGACATTTTACACGGGGTCATGGGCGGTGAAAGACTTAAAAATTTTAAATCTCTTTGTCTTATGTAAAAGTACAATTTTTTTAAACATCTTTGGGTGGATTACAGTTTTAGTTTTTGACCGGTTGATAGCAATAGGCACAGTCCATATAACATGGGGCTTAAACTGAACTTGCGAAATATGAGTACAAGTTACACCTCTGCCCGACCTTTCATGAAAAACGCAGGTGTGAGGTTATACTTATGACATCATCATAAAAATAGGGCGGAGCGACTAAGGTCCATAAACAATAGCAAATATTTTATATGCTTCCCAAAATATTAATTTATTACCAATTTATTTTATTGCGATACTATAAAACTTGACAGATCCAGCAATCAAGGACTTCGCCAATACGGCAAAACAAATTGGGTCGCCAAGAATATCGTCCAAGAAATAGGTGCCGCCGGACCCAGAATCATAAAACGATTTTCTATTTCGGAATCAATCCTTGTTTTTCTCTGAATCCAATTTGTTGTAGACTTGTAAGGGACCTTTTTAATCAGGATTCCTTCGCTCTCTTAGTTTACATTAACGGTACGCTTCGATGGAATTTTTTACAAAAAATATTTTATTTTTTGCCATAATTTTGGATTTTGTCACACTGTTACGTAACATTGTACTAACAGTATATAAATAAACTACCGGCAAAAATTAAAGGATGCCGCTTGCTAAGATCGTCACACAATACTTTAGCTTCGTCCACGTTCATAGATCTGACTGACAATACTCGCATGCTGGTTGCGAGTACAAATTAGGCCAGTGAAACATTCTCGATACCTTTATTAAAATCAAGAAAACTATTCAAAAAATGCATCCGTTTAACGCAGCCTGGTTTTTTAAATGGTAAAAAGCTGAATATGTGTGTGTGTTTGAGTAATTATATTAATTCTGTTCAATATTCAATTATTCATTTGATGTAACATTTCGTTATTAAGTTAGCATATTATTACTGTCGAGCGGTTACTACTACGTGGAACTAGAATACTCAGAAAAGACGCTTGAATTAATTAACGAAAACAGGAATAATGAGATTTATACATTAAGCTAAGTACTTACATTAACTATGTAATCTTAGTGAAAATAATTATCCTAACATAACTTAATATCACGTCTGTAATCCCCGAAAAAATCGGCAGAGGGTACTAGTGCAAAATAAGTTCCTTTACCCTTCAGCTCGGTGTCATTGAGGTACCGTAGTGTGCGTTAACTTGATTTCCCCGTTTTCCTTGTCGCAAAGCGTCGGAATTGAGTTTTTGGCGCCTATCCTCTTTTTGCTTAAAAGACCTTCATAGCATGCCGTAATAAATACAGATACATTTGGGAGATGAGGGCTAGAACTCCGGCATGTACCGAACAAATTGCTAGGGATTTTACACGCACCATAAAGTTATTATCGTTCCTTACGATACAACAAAATATTGTGATGAGATATTTTTGTTTTTTTTTTTTCTTGCGAGCTTAAGAACAACAGGTTTTATGTTTAGGTGTTAAACGTGTGCTCGGTTATTATTTTATACCGCTTTAAGTATTAGCTTCGTAAAATATACGTGGGCTAGGTACAGCCCACCTACCTACCATACCGTTCAGATTATTTATTTTGGCTAGATGTTGAGAGTAGGCAGGTAATGGTAAGTGGTGAAGTAGATTACAGTAATTGTTATTTGAAAGTCTAATTTAAGCTAATTGTTCTCTGGAACCAAGCCAGAAGCGCAATCAGGTGATTAGTGCTGAAGTTCCTTTTTTGCATCACTTTTCAGTGGCAATATAGGTTGGTGCCTATTTGGTTACAAGAAAATCTTCTACAAAACAGTACTAGCAAATAGATTATAATTTACCTTCTTCTTGTTAATTATCTTTTGAACATCGAAAAAAATAGCTATTTGACCCAAAGATTGATTGTAAGAAAATGCTTTGTGGCATTAAGTCTGTACCATTCACCATCTGCCTAGCCGTTTCCCAACTATCTTGGGGTCGGCTTCCAGTATAACCGGATACAGCCGAATCCCAATATTTTCCATGGAGCGACTGCCTATGCACCCCATATTGTACATGAAGTTTAAATAAATAAAAACAGTTTCCAGCGCAAAATGGTTACCTATTCCGGCTTCCTAGTATTTTAGCTCTCCATAATATAAAAACACAAAAGAAGATCACTAAAGAGTAATCACAAGTGTAGCAGAGTAGTATTACAGCTTCTAAGGCAGGAAGGCATATTCTCAACAAAGCTAGAATGACTTCATACAAAGCAACGCATCATCGTAAATATCGTACCGTCACAACATGTCGATACACAAGTACCGAACAAAAATTTCCCGAACGAAACAGATAGGAACATTCGTCGGAATTGCCAATACGAAGCCGAAGCGAGTCCCGGATAGTTCTCAAAAAGGAATTCGCCCGGGAGAAAAATTAGATTTGCGAAACAGAAACGTGTCCGAACTGAGATGTAAGGTTAGTTAAGAATTATCTAGTGTTGACGGCACCGGAAATGACGACGTAAAAGGTTTACGATTGATTAGAGGGGAGTGATTGGATTTTTGTTTGTTGCTGGCCCTCACGTGTGTTGGGAAGTTTAGAGAAATATATGGTGGTAGTTTGCGAAAAGGAAATAGGCGGCGCCGGCTGGCAACTTAGAGATCTTCTTCTTGATGTAATGAATTTAGTACTACTATGTTCCATGAGGCGGCCGTTGACGAAGAGACAGATAAAATAAAACCTGCAATTTTGCAATGAACTGAGCTGTGATCTAAAACTGGATGAAGTGAAAATGAAGACAAAGAAGGTCGGGTTAAAGTTAAGCTTATAGCAATTACTAATAATTTCCTGGTAAACGAACTTTTTTTTGCCAAAGAAATACTATTATCGCTATTTCCTTAGCCCTGAGCTAAACAAAATTACGACAGTAATTAATAAAGTTGTAACAACCAATTTTTATTTTTTAATAAAAGAAATAAAACTTGTACTTTACGGGGTGGAAGTTTAAATCACAAATTATTCCTGAGGGCAATGTAAATTCACTTTTTGAAGTAGTATAATGGAAATTTCGAGCAACCACTTGGAAAGTCTTTTGATCTTAAAGTTTTACTGAAACATTCGGTGAAAGGCTAGAGTACCATAATAGGGAACTTTCCTAACTGTCGGTTTAAGTTTTAATACAGGTAGGGTTGAATATGGAGGAGTAGATAATTTACTGGGCGAGTGCCTACTGTGTAAGAAATAAGTCTACATCATGTAGACTTATTTCTTACGCAAATCGTATGTCCTGTTACAGCATCAAAAATATCTGAAAATAATAAAAAACATTTTCAGATATACACACCACTTCTTGTCTCTGCATCATCCAAAGGTTGACTGGTAGAAAATGCCTATGGTATTAAGTCCGCCTTTGAATTTTGTGCGTGCAGTGATAAATAAATTAATAACTCTCGAAGTTAAACGTTTTAAATTATAAGAAATCGAGGTCCTGGGTTCGATTCCCGGGTCGGGCAAAGTGCTATTGGGTTTTCCATCAGGAATTTCTTGATAGCAGCTACGGTGTCTGGATTTGTGTCCGGTTGATGGCAATAGGGTCGCCCCCTATTACATGGGACTTAAAAACATTACTGGCGAAATGTGGGTGTACAGGTACACTTCTGCCTAACCCTTCGGAGATTGCAGGCGTGATGTTATGTGATTATAAGAAATCGTAACTTAACATTCAACCACAATACATTTACACAAATATATACACTGGGATAACCACGTTTTAAACAGACAAAACAATCCTATAAATCTACTATAGTATGATGTTAGAATGACCAACGAATGCTTAAGCCAACGAAAAAAGTCACTACATTCAAATTAAAAGCCTTGTCCAACATCCTAAAGTCTGACTTACTAAAAAACATTCTTGTCTGATTGTCGAAAAAAAATACGGATTCCATCAAAAGGAGTTGCATTCGTAAAGTGCTGGGAATACGCGGTTGCAGTGGTCTGAATTTCCCCAACTCTGAATGGGTATTCACTAAATGCAAGCTCTCTTTACCTTTTATAACTTGAAAAGACGCGAAGCTCATTCCTTCTAAGATTCCTGTTTTTTTTCTCATAATGCAATCATTAATATTTTTCGGTTCTGTTAATTTTTAGGGTTCCGTACCCAAAGAGTAAAAACAGGACCCTATTACTAAGACTTCGCTGTCTGTCTGTCCGTCTGTCTGTCACCAGGCTGTATCTCATGAACCGTGATAGCTGGACAGTTGAAATTTTCACAGATGATGTATTTCTGTTGCCGCTATAACAACAAATAAAAATAATAATAATTATATTTAAAAGGGGAGCCCCCCCATACAAGAAACGTCTTTTTTTCAGTTTATGGCACGGAACCATTCGTGCGTGAGTCTGACTTGCTCTTGGCCAGTTTTTAGAGGTTGGCTGTGCTGTTTTTAAAAGGTTTTTGGGTAGAGAATTCTGAAAGCCTAGTTTTTCAAGTTAAAAGGCTTTGGAGTTGCCGTCTCAGCTCTACGAAGACGGTTCTTGTTTTGGATGCCTTTAAATAAATGACATCAACTAACACCCATGCTAGGATTATGTATACCTATATGTTTCCTATACAAATATTGGTCTCTATCCTAGAATCGAACTCACTGCGTGGTCCCACGACGTACCAATTAGTTAATTGTTGTTATTGTTGTTGTTGTATATCTTAGAAAGTGATATGATAAATAACCAAGGCAATCAAACTGAAAAAAAGAAGGCCAATAAGGAACAAAAATATTCGAAACTAAAGAATTACTGTTCTCATTCATGAAAATCAGGAAGGTGTACTTATTGATAACTGAATAAAGAACCAAGAAAACAGTATTACATACGTGCACGCATAAAAATAAGATATCTCATTCCATACACAAATGCAATAAAGAAAAACAACTTTTTTCTTAACAATTGTAAGGAGGGGGAGTTAGGAATGTGTACTTATATTCCCTCCACCTCGATTCGTACAGTTTGAAACGGGGAGAGCTGGGAAAAGCACAATAAAGTATTGATTGGTCCATTTACAGATCCTCTCTCTATTAAACTTTTACAATAAAAGAGGGAATGGTTTGTAAACTTGCCTTTATGGGGGTTTCAGAGTACCTCAGCGACACCGGCGGTTGCTACAACGTTTTGTGTTTTGTGTTTTGTATTAGTTGGTTGAGTGGTAGCTAGGAGAAGTAGTTATGTTATTTTAATAGTTTAATGCAGAATAAAAGCTTAGTTTAATAAAAACGTAATAAAATTGATCTTCATAATTAACGTCAAAATGTAATTTTCCTGAACTGACACTTTATTAAAACTCGCTACTACGTGGTTTGGGCATGAAATTGCGGACACCAGTCCGATAAACATTACAATACAATATATTTGTTAACATGACAAAGGCCTATTTTCCCAGCTGTTTCATGTTTATTTACCTACACTACTTTATAACAAAAGTGTAGAAGAAAACGTATAGCATCTGTTTCTGAAAAACGGAGGAAGCTCCCTCACATTATCTAGATTGATTGAAAGAAAATCTCCTTGAATACAATTCTACAAAGTAATACTAGACCAATACGAACTCTAGAAATTGTACCTACTGATGTTCATTTGAAGCAGCCATCTTATAAGCAAGATAAATATTTGAATGCTGATCTGAAAAAAAATATTGCGAAAAAGTCCATGTGCAATTTCTTAAAACTACGATTATATTCTCCGTAAATTGTAAAAGCCTTATTAATAATTTACTTATATTTTACTGGTCAAAACAAAACACCAAAGGCACCAGGCTCTCAGAAAGTTGGAGGAGAACACGCGTCGCAATAATAATTTATATCTCTCCCCGTCTTTATGATGAGCACGACAAATGGAAAGCGAGCTGTGGGGCCGAGATAAAGAAATTATACCAGTATATACAGACGTGTTTTATTACCACTCGTTATAACTCTCGTATATAGGTATTAAGGGGGTTTTTGCAGGCTACGTTAGCTGCTCTACTTAGATATACTGGAAATGCAGCTTTCATGTTAGATTAACGTTAAATAATTAGACTATACTGCTGATACTATATTCCTGATACTGGGAAACCTCCTCTGTATGAGCTGGAGTGGCTATAATCCACCATGCTGCTGAATGTCACACGGCTATGATATTTTTAGTTCTAAATCTTCCCCGTTTTGCTTGATGTTTTTCTTCACCGTTTTTAGAAACATAAATTTCACACTTTGAAGAGTTAAGGTTAAATTGTGGTATTTAGATGATGGAACGCTAAGGTGATGTTGATACCGTTTTGAATGACATACGACTCCTTTTGTCATTCAAAACGGTATCAACATTACTTTCAAAATTTAACGTGTGGTACGTTAAATTTTGAATTGAATGAACCAAACTGAAAATGCGCCCGAGAGGGTCACCTTGTTGGGCACAAACTGCAGATTCCAATTCGTAGTTCTTATACAGTAATCCGTTTTTAGAGCATTGATTTTAAATCTATTCATTCATTGTGTTCGCCGGTTTTCTCAATTCTGTTAAAGATCTTTTTATATTCTGACTTTCTCAACCCCTCTCCTTATCATTTTCAGCCTTAGTGCTTTTAAGACTGAAACTCTTACTCGTAAAGACGCCTACAAAATTCTTGATTACGTAGCAAAAGTCTGAAGTGAAAATACTTTTAGCACTTTGCCCATAAACTTGCCGAGACAATCAGCCTTAAAAAATCGCAAGTAATTAAACAAAAAAAGAGGAGAACGTAGGAACTAAATTAATTTGCATTGTATCGCATCCGAGACTTGGGCCAGTGTCGCTTAGTTAACTTCATTATAGTTTCCTTTCGCAGTTGGGGCTTCGAGAATGTTCTTAGCTAAACTATTACGGCCATTGCCTGAGCGCATCCGGAATGGTTGCCAGCTAAAAAGTAGTTTTATCTTTATTTACTTCGTGCAGTTGAAGAGTACATTTTTATAAAATTACCCCTTTGTAGAGATGAACTTAATTGATGCTCTCACGTCTTTACCGCAACTGAATAAGGCTTGTACAATAAAAACGTGTGTCTTTTTACTTTTAAGTCGCCTTTATCATGACTTAGATATAGGATATTCAATACACCTCGTTGGTTTAGTGGTCGCAAGTGCAAGTGCTGAGCATGAGGTCGTGGGTTAGATTCCCAGGTCGGGCTAACCGTTAATGGGTTTTTCCATCAGGAATTTCTCAGTAGCAGCCACTGAGCCCGGATTTGTGCCCGGTTGACTGCAGTAGGCTCACCCCCTATTACATGAGACTTAAACATAACTGGCGAAATGGGGTATTACATGGCGTGATGTTATGTTGTTTATAAATATTAAATATACTTACTTTTTAATGAAGAAACACTGTTTCGCAAGTCTTTTTAAATAAATCGTCTAATACTAATCAGCAAAGTAGATTAACATACAAAATAACCCATTGAAATGGTAATAGGGTCTACTTTAAGAAAATTACATTATCATTTACTGGCGGCCCGCCAACAGATTCACATGTGATGAATTAGCTTAGTTAGCTTGGATACATTTCCACAAGATTGGAAATCGTTTTACATTTTATTCGATAAAATATCTTTGCTAGTATTTTAAGAAATACAAGTGGTTCGATGGGCTTGCATTGGCTCTATGAGGGTCTTGACTCGTACAGTCAGTGTCAGAGAAAAGGAACCCCCCAAGTCTTTAAAGAATATCGCCCGAACGACGGCGGGCGCGTCACGTGACTCTGGCCCCGAGCAGCTCCCTCCCCCGCCGCCGCACCCATCTCTGCCCGAGCATCCGCCGAGTCGATTTAAATATTATTTGCATGTTTTTAATAATTATATGGTATTTTCGGATTCTGGCCGAACCATGATAACTTACAAAAAGACACTATACGTGGGGTTAAGGATACGAACCCGCATCACTAGGTGCTAGTGGATTATTTAGACCGTGCCTTATACCACTAGGCTATTGGCTCAATTAGCAATCTCAACGAAAATTCGAATAGCATTACTTTTTTTATCGAACAAGATTGATAACGGTCTAATCTCCTAGATATTAAGGTTTAAATTTCAACTTCCACCACTTGTGATTAGCACCTTACCGTCTTGTTTTACAAAATGCAGTACTCCTCAGTTAACTAAAAGATAAGGTTGAAATTAGCACAGATTTCTTGTTTGGTTGAATAGAATGTGCTCGATTCCGATTGTTGCACTACCGTAATTTTACTTCAGAAACTTAAGTGCTTTATGAACTGCAATTAAAATACTTCTTTGCCTTATTTACTAAACTGTGATTGAGGGTATTTATAATTACTTCAAATCGTTTCGTTTTCGTGCCGATCCGCTTGTATGTAATATCTCCGTCGTAATATTATTTAATTTATCAAGTTTTTGAACAGTTGATTCTATTAACCGATAGTATGGTTCGATTAACAACTTTTTTGAAGGCTAAGATTGTTGTTCTCTGGGAACAGGAACATAAAGCATAAAGAAAATAGCACGAGATATGGGCATAACGGTAAGATTTACGTTATACACATATATTATTGTTACAATAATGTTGCATTGTTACTGACAAGTTGGATTTTTAAATTATGAATATTATCATTTTTATTACAGAGAAAAACAGTTCGTAGATGGATACAAATGTATCAAGCGACGGGCGATGTGAAATGTGATCGCCAAGGCCCTCGGCCCTCGCCCAATTGCTTACACTAATGAATCGGAGCGACACCGTAATATTGTGGAAGTTCACTCAGTGGCACCCTTCAATACTACGCGTTCAAGTGCTGAAACTTTTGGAGTATCGCTAAGCACTGTTTGGCGACATCTACACGCTGTGAACATTCATAATTATAAAACAGCCAGAAAAATAAAGCTTAGTGACGATCACCGCATCAACAGAGTAAATTTTGCTACTTGTTATTTAAATTTCTACTGGGAAAACGAAATAGTTATATTTACGGACGAAAAGTGCTTTAAGTCAGATAAAGATGGGCGAAAAATTTTATGAAGAAGAAATGGGCAGAGGTTTAACCCTAAAAACATATTAGACTTAAGAACAAGCAGGCGGTTAACACTAAATAACTTTCGTATAGGTAAATAACTTTCTTATTGAAATTATTTTTGTTGACATTAATTACTTGGATTATAATGGAACAGATTTTAAAAGGTTGACTTTTTTAAGTTACTGGAAATAGATGTCTTTAATGGGCCCAGGCGAGCTTGTGGAAATAGGCGGCCGAATGAACAGTGAGCGATACCTTGAAGTGTTGAAGGACGTAATGCTGCCATTAGTGCGGGTCGCATATCCAGAGGGCCAAATTTACCTGGTTCAGGATTTTTCGGTGCATCGGTCCCGTATCGTGCAAGACTGGCTGAAGGCCCAAGAAGACATAATGGTGTTTGAGTGGCCGGCTAAAAGCCCGGATCTAAATCCTATAGAAAACTTTTTGGGTCAGATGGTTTTGAACTGGGACTCCAGTGAAATAAAATCAAAAAAGAATTTGGATAAAGAGGTTAACAATACTTGGGAACTAATGCGAAATAGTGATGCTTGCTTCAATATGGTTTCGGGCATGAAAAGTCGACTTCAAAAAGTGACGGCCATCCTCTCCGTTATTAATGGGCAATTTACTCGGCAGATTGATTGTGTAACTTATCTGATAAAATTGCATTGGAACGTATAAGCAAGTGTTAATAATTCCCTTTTTTTGTGGGATCACTATCTCGTAGTTAATCAAAAATAAACAACCTTTATTATTATCAATCCAGTAACTCTTGTTTACAAGTAGTCTTGTAATGAGTTAACGATGCACCATCTGACTTCACATATTTTTCTAATGTTGTGTTAAAAGGGTTATTAGAAAATGTGTTAAAAGAGAAAGATGTATATTGCTATACTTTTACATAAAGTTTAGCATGTTGGTTCTTCCTGCGCCAATGACAACATTTAATTTTTTAATCAGGTTTTTTTCCGATAAGATCATACAGTGTATAAAAAAATGTTTTTACAACTTCAAATAAATAAATATTGTAGTTATGTTTCTAGAAATATCTATGACTACCGATTATCTAGTGTTAAGCGTTCTAAACCTCACCCAGGGTATCTTTTTTGTGTTTAGTTAATATTCTAAGTAAATAACCCATTTAAAACAGATAGAAAACTGTATACTCAACCAGGAAGTGGATTCCATGAGGTCCTAGAAATATAATTAGAGAAATAAATGAATATTGTTTATGCAACATGCCTAGCTTTTCTTACAAACCTCAAACCTACTTTAACATTTGATTTCTTAAATAATAATTAAAGAAAATCATCTAATAATCTATTAAAGAAACTAAAAAAAAGAAAAAATAATCATCCTCGGATTTGAACTCGTGACCATTGCATCGCTGAGCAGTAGTCTTAACCACTAAAATAACACGCCATTTACATTATACTACCAAAACAAAAAATGGTTTGATATCATTACCAAAGGGGGTTCCTTTTCTCTGAAGCTAACTGTACCACTTGGCGGCAACTTGAAAGAAAAACTGTAACATAAAAAAAATGTCGGAGGAACTGACACTTCTTGTACTGTAACTGTACTGGGGCAGCTATTGTGCATTAACAGTATTAATATTGATTTTATTTGCAACCTTTAAGTGTACTTAAACTTTTTCGTTAAGTCATTTATTTTAGGGCGAATGTCTCCAATGAATCTGAACGTGATCAGTATTTCTAAACCGCGTTCAAGATCAAAATTGCTTTGTAATATTGACACTGGTGTCAATATTGCAAAGCAATTTTTGTCATTTTTAGGGTTACGTTGCCAAACGGGCACCCTTATAGATTTGTACTGTCCGTCTGTCTAGCCATTTCTCTAGCCATTTTACGCCGACTCTGCTGACACCACAAAGTTGATATTTGGAGAGCAGGTGTCTTCTTTATAATCGCTATACAAAAGTGATGTAATTGTGTCCGGCGACTTAGGCACATGTCGCAATAAAATAATTTGGAGTACTTATTATGGGCTATGATTTGAGATAAAATTTTATTAGATTTTAAATTCTACTGAACTTACGCTCATATTGATCAAGGCCTTTTACAATAAATTGCAAACGTTTGTAAATAATACACAAGTTAATAAGTGAATAAGAAACAATATCGTTAACTTTCCCAAATATTTGCCGCAGTATCCATAACAGCATTCATGAGGTAATATGAGACAGACACGTTTAGTGGAAAAGTTCTTAGATTAAAAATTCCATGCTCCAGTTTTACCACTAACGCATAGAGAATTTATAATGTACAAGATATGAACATGAAACTTTCTGGAATAAAGATAGAACTTGGGTTTCCAGGAAACGAGAAAAAACCTTTGGTGGGTTTGGGAAAGTTGACTTTACAGGAACATTATACAATAATGTGAGTTGAGTTTGCAATTCTTTAAAAGTGAGGAACTTTATTATTGTGTAATTATTTCTGTGATATTTTAATTATTTTGTACTTTTACCATAAAAGTAATTTTAAATCCTCGTTATTGGGTCAATTATTTGTTTCAAAAATAGCAGTAGCTTTGTATATCACAATTGGTCCAAATACATATTTGTTGACAGGTTAACTAAAAAAAAACCTAATGTCGAAAAATGTGGTATGATATTATTGAAATGGTTCTTAAGTTACAGTACCCAACAGCGAAAATGTTCAAAAGGACATTAAGACAAATATTCTTCTCACTCAACTAAAAATTCTCTCTCAATTCCAAGTTTGTCACGGAACGTCATACATATCCCGCCCAATCCACCCCGTCGAACGCGACCGGACATTTGCGAATGACCATTCAACATACATATCAATGTGATCGCTCACATTATTATTTCGTCGCCCATCGGCGAGTTCCGAGGCCGTCACGCTAACTTTTTCACCCGTCATTTCGAACCCTCCTCAATCCACGGTGCGCAAATTGAATGTGATCCCTAACAGGTTCACTCGATCGTTTGTCTCTGCATTGACGGGTTGTTTTATGTTTTTTATTTTCCCGTTTTTATTTTTGTGTCTGTCTGTTCTTGGTAGATGATACATCAAGTGTGAGCGGATATGTAGAGCGTTACAGTTAGCAGCAACAGTCAATTGTATCAATTTTAAAAAAGACTATTTTTTTGTAGTATACTAGCTTGCGCCCGCGTTGATGTCTAAAATTATGCCACGGGAATGGACTACCAGGATAAATAATACCCTTTGTCCGGGAGGACAAAGGGTTATAGTCTAACTGATTACCAAATTCAAAATTCATTGAACGATTAACCAAAAGGTAAAAAAGGGCGTGAAAAGGTCACTGACAGACATACCCCATTATTTTTGCATTTAAAATATTATGAATAAAAATATTTACAAAAGCGAATAATTCTTAATTCAATTCATCATACTCAGAAAAGCTCGGACTAAATGAGAATCTCAGCTAGTCTTATAAATACAACACTAAAAACGTTAAGACAGCATTTCAAAATCCATCCTCCATCAGACTCAAATCCACCCGCGCAATATACTTTGAAGAGCTTTCTTTTCACCGCAGACTTTGATTTTGTATTTTTTTTCCAGGTTCTTCAACACTTAAAGGCTCTTTACCCCGCCATAGATTCAATGGTTCCATCAGATAGGATCTAAATTACTATGGCTATGTACATTTGAGATTAAAGGGGTGTCTGGAGCCGGAAGCAATTCATGGGAACGTTGATAGACAGGTACTTGGGTGTAGCTAGATCTATCTATGTTGGAAGCGTTTGAGTGTCGTCCATTTTTTTTTCGAAACGTAAAGCGAAAAAGTTGAGATAACAGCAGTGGACAAACTATTTTGAACCTAATTGTGTATCGGACTAGAACAATGCACACTAATCATTTTAGGGTTGAAAACTGTAGGAACCACAAAATGAATTTGCAACAGGTTGCAGCCCGTCGTCAATTAGTTTTAGAATTAAAGCACTTTAATAACACAATTGTTTTCCCAAAACAGCAAATATCGTTGTAAAAACAAGTAACATTTCTAAAGTAATTTTGTTTCAATGAACTTCAGCCTTGCATTTAATTTAAAAATATTTTCTTGAAACATATTAAATACGTCTTCCAGTGCATAAATTAATAAAGTTTAAAAAGAAACTTAGTGGACTGTGTGTTGTTTGGTGTAATTGCTTCGAGTAGTCGCAGTTACCAGTTCAAGGAGGCATGAGAAGTTGGGAGTGAACAACTTGGAGGACCGCCGGGAAGCAGACTTATTACTGTCAAACGTGCGGGCTGAGGGCCCAGTGAGGGAGGGAAAAATGTAATATATTTTCAAACTAACTTATTATATACAACTAAATGTGAAACCTACGAATCTACCTACGATCCTACGAACCTACGATCTCTGCATAGAAATAACAATTGAATATTTTTTAGACAAAGTGGATGAGCGCAGTAGTAGATAGACTTACACTGCTGAACTATGAAAAATGTTTAAAGATGAAAAAAAGATGACAAGAAGCCAATAACTAACACATGTATTACTCATACAAATATTTCGAAAATTAAAAAAGAGAGTTTTGAGCCTGCTTGTATAATGTCCAACCTGGATATTGTCATCTTTTTTCAATCCAGCCCACTGTGCTTCAAAATAAGCAGCCAAAGTGATATCCTTGCTGCCGACACCTTGGAAATGAAAAAGTGTTGGTCTAATTTTACAATACTCTCGTCCCCTTTTCTTAGTGTCTCACGAAGAAGAATACAATTGAGATTTGTGAAAAATGATGCCAATGCATAGATTCTAATATATATATATATATAGAATAACTGACTAAATCAAATCCCGCCTATACAGCAACCACACCATTATTACTGTCAAACATACAAGTTCACTGACGCTGCTGAATTTAGATAGCATTATCGTCTGCCCGCATTTCAGTTATGGCTTTATGCATGTAAACTATCTAAGAAACTTTGTCTTACTACTGTTTGAATGCATATATTTGTGTTATGTTTAATTGTTGTTCTTGTCGATGAGACAATTAGTGCAAAAGACTAATAAAAAATCATATTAATGAAGAATCATGTTTTCAATTCTAATAACTCTGAAAGTGTATCACATGTTACTAAAGCACACCAAAGATTCCTATATCAATATAGCAGTGCCCTAAAAGTTGAAGATTCATATAATAGGTAGGTATACATAGTTCAGATCCAGCGCGTTTTTTTATATAAGAGAACGTAACTACAATATCGGTATAACAAATGAATTCCACAAAATAATGCTGTTAAGTAGTTTGATAGCAAATACGTTATCATAACCAGATAATCAGGTAATTTTACAGGGTGTCAGAATGTTAAACCCCAAATATTATGAGCCTGTAATAGAAATTTAAATTTGAACTTGATGTCGTTAGCAGCTACAATATGTTTGAAATGTGTTATAATTTCTTTGACAAAGGCTTTTCCATCCAATTTATTTGCCTTTGAAGTATCTTTATACTACAATATAAACATAAAAGCAAAATAGACACAATCTTGAAATAAATTGATACGAAAGTCACTGATCTTCTCGTAATTGTGTTTTCTTTTTCATTCCAGAAAAATGCCATTTATAAAACGTTATCACGCTCTTTGTAGCGTCGAAAAGTTTAATTCCAAATTGTTAATGTTCATTGAACAAAATAAATTGGGCAAAGTTTCAGCTAAAGATAAAAGAGATTCACTTGTGAAGTAACATCAAATACACACACTGCGTACACACTTGTGACAAAAAAGTTTTTTTTTTGGGATTTTGCCATTTAGTGCAATGATGTTCATTTTTTTATAAGTATTGGAACTCGAAGCGCCAGTAACTTTTTAATTGCTGCAGTCTCATTTGTTGACAAAGCTTCCAAAAGTATATCTATTAAATATTAAGATTTAAACCATTATTCATGTTGTAAAAGGTCCTCACTTAAAACAGTGGACCAAGATAGTCTTACAATCTTATTAAGATAGACTTGACAACAAGTCATAAACATTTGTTTTCTCAAATCAAAATATAATAAGAAGGAGTCTCCACTAAAGAAAATATTTCAGTGCCCGAGGCAAATGAGATCTGCAGACATTTGTTCAACAGACAGTCAATTAATGTGGACTTTACCTATAGTAGCTTCAGTTAAGTTTCACTTGAAATACGGGCGTAATGGAAATTTTGCTAATATTTTGAGAGTCGAGACGTAACGATTTTTGAATCGAAAATATTACGATCCAATAGCATTTTAATTTGATTCCAACCAACCACAGTTAGTAGCTTCCATAGAGATGAAATTAAATAGTATGGGGAAACGAATACTTTAATCTTTAGAATCTTACTGTATTGTCTTTAGGTACTGTATCTATTAAAGTTTACTGTATTCTTATTCAAAAGAAGAAACACATGATTGTACATTTTCGACGCCGGTTCGCGTATATTTACTTTGTTTTCATTTATTCAAAAGAGTTTGCTGTGCAAAAGTGATACGTTTTATTATTATTTTCTTGGTATAAATAATAATATATTTTTTTACTTAGATTCTAGGCGGGGTTCTGTAACCCGTCATTCATCAGGTATAAGGATAGAATCGCGAATTGTTTTTTCTTTTTTCTGTTGCGTTAGGTTACGACTGTCGACTCGTGAAAAACCGCGAAACTTTCTTCCAGTGTCAAAAATTAATGTTTACATTACTAAAACTGAAATCCGACGGAGTATAAAAACCGCGTCGCGAGTCGTTAAAACCAAGAACTCAAAAACGTCCTTCAGGTTCTATGAAATAACAATGAGAATACCTGTAGTCTTGTATATTTAAAGTATTCACACACTTCCAGCTTATATTACCCATAGTAAGCACGCCTCGGGTATCTCAGTGTCGCTGAAAAATTCTTTGCGTTTACGTTTTAAAACTGGCGTTTATCCGCGAGACATCTCCCACAGGGCAGTTCATACAATATTCATACACTCGTATATAAGGCCGATTGCAGACTTAAACGGTGGTTCGGATCAAAACGAGGTGAAGGGCGTTGTGGGACTATGTGCGTGTAAATGGCGAGTGATACGGATTGAGTGATTGTTAATGTTAATGGTAAAAACAGAAGTGATACTCCACTAAACTAGTTCGTCGATAATTTTTGTTTTACATTATGGCGTCCGGTGGTCATCATATTGATTTTTTAATTTTGTCATGTCTTTAGTGACACATTAGCAAGATTAAGATTAATCGATTGACGTAAGAGTCATCAGAATCGACTCACGGCTCATCGGCTCAACGAACAGACATAGGTTGATAAACACATAATGTCCCAAATTCGTTTGGTCACACAAAAGTATTATTTTTTAATAAGTTACTCACGAGAGCTGTCAGTGTCGTATTTCACAGCAATGGAAAGTCTTGAACGCGGTTTAGACGCGGTGATTCAATTTCCTTGGTAAAATTCGTCCGTAGTCACCAAAACCTGGAAAAGTAAAAGTTAAACCACTTTAGCGAGAACTACAAAGTATGAAAAGCTGTCGTAGAAACTGTAAATGTAAAAGCATCTCAAAACTAGCCCAAACCGAGTGGCGCTAGTTTGAAAACGCTCCGTGTGTTTGCGACAAATACCCCTGTTATGTTTCCTTTTGCATGTCAAACAGCTCTCACAACTCATATGAATCGATTCTGTCAAACAGAAAGTGATACAATGCGGGAAATGGCCGTATTCAATACGCCATTGTTTGCTGCTCCTATATAAATCGTTTTCTAGGATTTTTTGTTTGCGTTTGGTGGGACTTTTTATTTTCAAGTTCATCTCATAATTTTCCACTACATCTGGAATATCTAGCGAACCGTGCGTGAGGTGAGGAGGTGACAAGTTGAAACACAAATTCTAGTGTTACGTCACTCTCCGCGCACTGTAGTTGTGTACAGGAGGTCCCATTGAAATTACGTACATACACATTTTGCACGTTTTTGCAACTGTTTTTGATCATAGTTAGAGTATTGAGTGTTTTTTATCGTTTGAATTGAAGTTTGTAGAATATGGCAGCATGATTAGTTTTTATCGAAATTTATTATTATTATTACTGTGAAACGTTTTATACCTAGAAGGAGGTTGGGGACAGTTGAAACATTTTTTGTGGGTACGGTTGAAACAGTTTATCTATTTAATATTCTTGTTTTTAGATGCCAAGTGTACGCCAAAGAAAGACTATGAAAAGGCAGGACGACTTATCAACATACAAATAAGCCTATGACGATGTAAGAGATGCGGACGATGCGGGCTCATCGTTAAGAACAGCGGCAGAAAAGCATGACAAAACCACTATTCTCTCTGTGAAGTGGTACTGCCTTGTTTGTATGTCAGCATATTCAAAACCGGGAGCAAAATGGATACAATGCACAAACTATAAAATGTGGGCGCATAAAATGTTGTGCTGTATTATTTGCATTGTTTCAATTGACCCTAGACACTGTTTGAACCGAATCTTGTATTTTATGTATTTCTGTCAGTGTCGCTTTACTATCCTGATGCTATGGATGATAAAAGCTAAAATGTTTCAACCGTACCCAGTCTAGCTGTTAGTCTTTTATAACAAGGAAAATAGATTGGAAAAAATAACTGTAGGTATTTTAAAAAGCTGTTTCATTGAGATATAATCAAATCAAAGTTCCATTCACAATCCAATTCACCCTTTAAAATAATTCACACGTAATTAAGAACTAATAACGAGTCACTTGACAAAACAATTTTAACTTTTTAACCGTCACGTTGAAGTTCATCAATCATCGAGAAACGCGTTTGAAAAACATGCCTCAAACGATTCATCACGGATGGTAATTATCCTAACTGCTGTTCACTGTAAGACGTTTTGTGGTTCCGGTTAGCGGACCGTGGATGCTTTTGATGTTGGCTAACTTAGTTAATGTGTTGTGCTGTATTTTTGGAGAATTTATGACTATTTGGTGATATGCCGTGTTAAGATCAAGATGATTAAAGTGCTTACTTTAGTATATGTTTTCAGTTAAGGTGTGATTTGATTTGGACACAATTAAACATGCCTTGTTGGTCTAGTGGTCGTAAGCGCGACTGCTGAGCACGAGGTCCTTAGTTCGATTTACGGGTCGGGCAAAGAGTTAAGGTTTTTCCATCACGAAACATAATTGGCGAAAAGTGGGTATACAATTAGGTACACTTCTGCTCTTTCAACTCTTTAAGGATTACAGGCGTGACGTTATGTAATGTCAATTAAGCATTTTGTTCGGACATATTCTATTTCTTAATGATTTGTAAATGTACATCATCGACCGGTTTTCTTTGTTGTACAGTCAAGCTAGAGCAGATTGCCGTTTATTACCGGCAATTAAGGGCCACTATAGTGCCCCTTTTTTTACGGATGGGAAATCATCGAATGACTTAGCGATAGTTAAATGCTGATGAAAGCAACACTTCCTGAAGTAATCAACTTTAAACTACAAACTCAACCCGTTTAATCTTATTTGACTAAGAAAATTTTCCTAGCATCGCACTGCAATGCGGCTAATTTCAAAATAACTTCGCTCCGAAAATTGTAGGCTTAAACGGACTTATGCGTTCGTCGATTTACGTGACCACCTTAATTAGGCGGATAGACCTTCTTGCACCTGCGGAGGAAAGGGATTTACGGCTTAAAGAGGTACCGAGTCTAAGAACATTCGGGCGACTAGTATACATAGCTTATTTACCTACTCTATTCCTAAGTAAGGCCTAGATCTTGCTTTGAGAATATTAATTAAAGGGTGATTTATGGCGGCGATTTAATTTTACGGTTGTTTGGTTATAGTATCTGGGTTCTAATGTAAAGCTGCTTACCTAAGACGGCTGTATTTTTATCAAAAATACATGATAACATGTATTTTTGATAAAAATAGAACTTCATGGTCTGATTTCCTGTGTCTGGCACGACATATTTCTTTACCAACTTATTTGGTTTTTTGGGCCAAAACTTCGTCTTTGTGGTAGTACTTTGACTGTATGCATGATTTTATTATTTTAACAAACAGTATTACATCACGCCTGTAATCTTCGAATCGTTAGGCAGAGGTGTAACTAATTTAGTACACCCACATTTTGCCAGTTATGTTTAAGTCCCATGTAATAGGGGGTGAGCCTATTGCCATCATACTTATGTTTATTATTTTAATGCTCTCATTATACCTACAGAGCCTTCCGATCGCAATCTGTGATTAAAATTGGCTATGTAATAGCTGCCTTAATATCTGTCTGTATTTAGAATATCCAAAAGTAGGCAACAAGATAATAAAAATACTCCTACTAGGTGTAATAAACATTTTTAATTATGTTAGTTAATCACATTACTTCATCTTGGAAGTTAATTAAAAATTAATCTTGCTGAAATCGGCTTAGCTTTTATGTCATTACCTACAATGTGCCTGGAAACAAAACGAGAAGGCGGGATGAGAAACTGACGTGAAATACGCTGCTTTACTAATACTTCACAATGCAGAAGAATTCATCAGAATGCTAGCCTGTGGAGTGGTCGTCTGCTAAACGGTACGCAAATTGGGGAAACTACATGACATTTTTCTTTGTATTTTTTTAAAATATGCTGTAAATGCTTGATTCTAGTTGCAGATATCATCATTCTCCTGCCCTTATCCCAACTTATCTTATAACAACGCCATTCATCGATCGGCCAATTCCTTGGTGGCCGCGGTACGAGAATGGTACGTTAACACATCTCCTTACATATAAGGTGGCAGTCCTACCACACGCCGCCGTGTATGTGTATATAATGTCAATGTATATTATTTATTTTAGTGTCTGTTTGTAAATATTTATGTGGATTTTTATATGGTAAATTAAGATTTCATGTCATTTCATTTAAGCTACAGAGAGCGATTAGTTGGAAAATCCTCAGGGTGCCTTTTGCAAAATATGTCCAAAACAAAGGATAACCCGAAATATAAAGTTTAAGGTTCAGTTGTTATCATAATTAATGTAATTAATCCTTTAACCAGTGACTAACAGAGCAACAGAGACAACCTCACAAAATAACCCTTCAAACATCAAAGTCAAGTCCAGTAACAACCAAAGATTTAAACCACAGACAACAATATAATATTTCCAAGAGGTTCATCCATAATTGTACCCAGGATCCCTCTTGTGATTTTCATCGTGTTATGAGAAAGGCTCCCCGAGCTAATGAGAATGAATTGCACTTGGCGTCGGCGAGGCCAGCATTACTTTAGAATTAGTGCATTTTTCACTCGCCCCGCCTTAACGTGATCCGTCTTAGTTTAAACTTGGATTTATTAGCGCCTTAAATTGATTTAATAATGCTTGTATAGTTTTTTTTCTGTTAAAGGATTAGAAAATTACATTTCTATTCTAAAATAAATACTAATTGTTTGTATATGTTTTCAGACTATGAAATCAGGGCCATATTTGGGGGTTGGGGCTGTAATTAATTTTGGAATATAATCTTAGCATGGCTTAAAAACGCAAGATAAGGGTAAAGTGATTGGTAGACGGAAGTACTTATTATTTTGGCCTTCTGCTTTGCACAGGAAATGTAAGTTGGGCTAACTTACCACCATTACAGCACAAATCTGCACGTGCTTTCACTAACATTTGTACGTTTCTTAACAATTTCGTGGTATTCACAGTAATATCCTTTCGCACATAATTATAATAGAACTAGAATTGCACAGTTATAACAATAAACGCAATATTAAGAATTACCATAAGCCACGTTAATTTGAGAACTCGGAAGGTGAAAACACACATTGTGTTTTTATGACGCGTCTGTCCGTCACGAAATTGAAGTGAAATTAACAAAGTCGAATAATAATATAGGTAATAAAAAATACAATTAAATTCTTAATTATTCATTATTATTTGAATCTATATAAAATCCACATCATTTGAGCAATCTGAATTTTATTTTAAGGAATTGTTTTCATAGTCGGAATAAGCAAAAAAGGGATTCAATTTAAAAAAAGAAGCCCTTAGATAACGTTTTAGGGACTGAGAAAAACTACTCAAGGCGAAAATAAAAAAGGATCCTGGATTTTTTAACCCAGAACAATGTTAGTAGGACTGAAACGTAATAGATAGGAAAACTGGAGTAAAATTGGCATTTGACCGGAAAAAACG
This sequence comes from Lycophotia porphyrea, assembly GCA_950005105.1. Lineage (NCBI taxonomy): Eukaryota > Metazoa > Arthropoda > Insecta > Lepidoptera > Noctuidae > Lycophotia > Lycophotia porphyrea. The sequence goes on from OX465394.1 coordinate 8,895,410, forward strand.
GACGTCGCCTTAAGGTCGTAAGGAGTGAACAAAAGCTGATAGCAATAATGATATATAGAGAGGAATTTCACGTGCCATTTAGTAAATGGTTGGATCACTTGTTACAGATAGGTTTTTCCTTCATAATATCTTTCTAAGTTCAAGTTACTTCCGTAAAACGAAAAACTCAGTAGGCATCTGGAATTTTGGGACTACAATAGTATACAAGGCTGAATATTATGGACCATACTTTTTAGTAACATAACAAAAAACCACGGACAATTGAGACTAACAAAAAAAAAATAACGTTACGCCTATAATCCCTGAAGGGTTAGGCAGAGGTAAACAGTAAACTTATTTTTTGTTGATTATGTTTTTAGTATAAGTTTATACATACCTACTATTTTTACTGACACGAACCTTGTTGCAAAACCTTCAAGACAAACTCTGTTCAATAAAGAAATGCCTCACACGTTTCAAGTTATTAACTAGGATAGGACGAGACAAGTTTTAGTAGAATCACACTTTGCCCCGAAATTGTAGCGTCTACGTATTCCGGGTCATCCCAAAAAAGGTGTTCAATATTCAGAATCGCAGCGGCCACGCACGTGCGTATCACTCGTATATTTCAACGGAGGGTCCCCGTTCCTCGCACATGTTTATCCAATTTGGCGTAGTCTGCAAAGTTGCGAGCTCGCAACACGTGTGACGCTCAAATTAGAGATTCATATTAATTTAGGGCTTACAGTGACAGCGCTTTGCGCGCCCGCACGCTAAGACTCCGAACGGCAAACTTACATTGAATGTGTAACACTTTGGTGTTGTTGTGCGGGTGTTATGTCACACCCTTTATAAAATTGTTTCAACAATGCAGATTTTGTATCAGCTGAAAGCTGTATGTTCTTGATGGTCTTGGGTAACTATGGGAAAAGAGGCTCCCGGCGAAAAAAAAAACGTTGTTTGTACCTATTACATGTTTTTGTTTTTTAACACCCAATTATAAAAACCATTCTTAATAATCTATCATCACTGATTGGATTATTTTAGCCAATAAGCCTGATGGTAGATCGATAAGAGCGGCGCGCTATGATTGTTGACGAGAACCTCGTCAAATCCGAGAAAGATAAGCAAATTAAGTATCTTGACTTGGATCGCGAGGTTGCCGATATGTGGAATAAGAACTCAACGATCATTGTGCTGATAAAATCATTCCAGTCAATGGTTTAATTGCCAAGAGCCTCGACCTATTGGTCGAGGCTCCGAGGACCGAGGACCTATTGGTGATATGTAAGATATACGTAAGAAACGTAAGAAGATACGCAACGTTACGTAGATACGTAAGAAGGCTCTCGTTAGCCAGCTGGTTCAAGGGCATAATTCAGAAAGCGGTACTCCTGGACACGGCTCGTATTGTTAGGAGGTTCCTTTCTCTGGAGCCTCGACCGATAGCTTAGAACCTGCTCCGATACCGGTGGGCTATATTTTTGTATTATTTAAAGTTTTTTATGTTATTATTATACATGATTGAAGGCCAATTAGGCCGCTGTAAACACAATGTGGCAAAATGTGGAATGAAAGATCCTTCCCACACACAGTGTGAATGTGGTGCTACCGACCTGACGATGTCCCACTTGCTGAAGTGTCCGAAGTGTCCCAACAGCTGCATTTTAAAAGACCAAATAGACGCCACAGACGCCGCGATTAACTCGGCCACATACTGGGTCAAAGAAATATAATCAAGTCGTGCCATCGACACGAAAGCAGAAGAACAGGATTGAAAAACGTTAAAAGTTAGTAATTAAAATAAAGAAATGAAGTCTAAGTAACCGTAAAACTAGTCTCATTTAAAAATTATCCCATGAATTTGCGCATTGCGAAATGGTATGAGAACTTTTATTCCTATAAAACTTTTAGTACAATTGAAACTAAATTTAATACTTCAGCTTCTCGCTGGGAATCATAATTTGCAATTTGGTCCAAAAATTGTTGCAAATAACACATTCTCCTTCTACGCATCTGCATATAAATATTCAATTTATTGTCTCTTGTCGGCTTTAATACAAATTTCCTCTACAAGGAATAACTACGTATATTGTTGAACAAACTCAATAAAGTTTCCTGCCGGATTATCTGCATTGATATGCTGCGCAGTAACTCATTTGAATGCAAGGCACAAAATTAGCCGAAATAAGTAATTCCCGGACTGCACAATATAGAGCGTTAGTGAATTTACAAGATGGCCGCTGAAGTTTTCGTGATGTATTTATGTTTGAGTTGGTTTACTTTATTTAACTTTAATTTGATGTACAGAGATTCGGATATTCATTCTGAAAGATTTATAAAAAGCATTAATATACCAACCTCTATCATTTTAACTGTCGATGTGAGCCAACCTAATGGAAAATTCACGGTTTTCATTTATTTTACGGCTATTTTTCATGGGAGTAAGCTATATTTTCCATCCATATCATTGCTGTGACATCTAACCATGCACCATGTTGGCATGTAAGTTTATAAACAGTCATCCATCATGGGTGTTTCGATTACACACCCAATCTACAGGGCTGTCAGCTGAGTTTGAGCTCTCTCGAGATATCTATGTAATCTAGATGACGTGGATATTACACAATTACAATTCTTGTTATACTGAACCTAATCATAACGTACACAATACCTACTTAACAAAACACAATTTAATCAGCCTATACATATAATAATGACGGCACGATTGGCGTAGTGGCTGAGCGATTGACTGCTGCGCTGCGTGTCGTGGGTTCGATTCCCGCACGGAACAAATATTTGTATGGCCTACAGGTAGTTGTTCCGGGTCTGGCTGTTTGTGTATGTGAGTTTAAATGTTTGTAAACGCACGATACAGGAGAAAATTCCTAGTGTGGGGCAACGTTTTTTAAAAAAAAAAAAAAAAAATGTTTCTAAGTTCGTACTGGCTCAAGCCTATCTTCTATGAGACTGTGAACCTAAAACTTCTTAATTTTCTTCAACGAAATTCTTCCGAACAGTTCTCGAAAGCAGGCGAGACGAAACAAAACAAACACAACAAAACTCATTTAGAAAATTCCGAGCTGCATATTCGAAACACTCGTTACATCTAACGCCTCCGGAAAATCACAAAAAATATATGAAATTATTTTTAATAAATTCTTCATGGCTCGTACGCTCAATATTATAAGTTGGGCTTAATTAATACGCGGCGACACTCCATTCGTTGAAATTAAGGACCAGCAAAATTGTATTAAATGTGCCATGCGTTTGGGTAGTCTGGCAAAAATCACGTTACAGGGTCCAAGGATGATGAGTTGCTGGATGTGCGTTCAATGAATTGGTATTTTTGAAAAGTTCAAGCATTTAAAAAATGCCAAGGGATACAACGACGTCGATAATGTTTAACTTCAGCAGCATGGTGGTTCTATTAATTTTCATCGTGCGTTGTTTGACGCGATGGTTCAGTGAATGGGAACTAAACCCACGGACCCTTGCACATAAAGAAAACTCAATATTACCTTATTAGGTAAAGAAAGAAAGAAAGAAAGAATAAGGTTTATTTGACGTCAGTACATTGAGCACACAGAATAAAAAAGATACAAAATAAATGACGAATACAAAAAAAAACTAAGAATAATAAAAAAGGAAAATACATGATATATATGTGCTGTGTGCCTCACGGCTGCGCCAAAAAGGTCCATTTCAGCATTCATGCCAGACAGGTGAAGCTGTCTGACGCTGGTCTTCCAATGAACCTTTGGGGGTAATGTGAGGTAGGTTATTACCTACATATAATAAAACCATCATTATGCCCTGATTAGATACAAATAATTGCAATATCACCAAATACACCAAACATTTGAAAAATCCCTATTCTATGACACACTTAAATCAGTATTATTCTCAAACACATTTCACAAAATCATACTTCAAAAGCTAACTGACCATTTATTCAAAGTTCCTTAATCCGTAGTTTGGTAGCACATCCAGGGTAGTAGTCAGGGAGGCATATAGACTGCAGTAGGGGTTCAGTCTCGAGGGCCGTCTGCCGTAAAGTATCGTTTAATGACGTGTAACGAGCGTGGTCTCCGAGCGTAGTGCATGTACATAAAAAAACGGAAAAGTGCAAGTCTCGGTATAGTTCGGGTTCTGTGAAGTTTTTTCTGTTGCAAGTTAGTTTGGTTGGTTATACAATTTTTTTGCACAGTTGGCTTGCTGTGTGCTAATTCTGTTGTCTGGTCAATGTTTTAAGAATTGTCAAATCTTTGTGCCAATCTAGTTCTTCTTCTTGGCGATTGTAACACGTTTTCTGTGCTTTGTCCAATTTTAACAATCATAGGATTAGGTTTTGCACAGCTTGATTAGGGGTATTCCGCAAAGCGCAACTGTTTTTAAGCGCAGCCAACTAAGCAACTAAATTATTCCTCGAAGCGCAACCATTTGAATAATTTGAGTTTGAGAGCGCAACTAATGGTTGCACTTTGAGGGATAGTTTAGTTACGCAAAACCAAAATCAAATCAAGCTATGCAAAACCAGCATAAGCGGATCTGTGATTGTACGGGAAATCTATAAAAAAACGAGGCCATGTTTTATTGGAAATTTATAGCTTGATATGTCACCGTGTGTACTTTGGGGTCAAGTCTTGCTTCCTCCTGGTTGTGTTTAATCTATTTATTTCAAAGCAACAATATTCAAATCTGTCGTGTAGTTTAGTTCACAGTACTTTCTAGCTATTAGGACGACGGGACCCTAAAAACTGCTGACTTGTACCAAAATGGAAGGGATCTACAGCGGCGATTTGTTTGCAACATTTTTAAGAACGATTTTACTTATAACATGAGGATGGACGACGTTATCCTAGTGGGTTTTTATAATGGATATGCGATACAATTTGCCGGAATAAACAGTTTGCATTTAAAAACAAAAAAAAACCTTGTTGGAAGACAATTTTTTTTAAATCATTTTTAGTTGCAGTAAGAGCATTATATTGCATAATTAACCATTGTTCATGCAATGGGGGCTGTCGTTTTAAGCTCACCAGATGGCGTCATTAATTCTATTTTATACTTTAAAGTACAAATAACTTTATAAAAAGTTTATTTCATTCCGTATATCAACATAGTGTAAACTTCAGATACATATTTACAAATATTCTCCCTAACATTAACAAGCATGAAACATTTAAAAATCCATTCTACCTCCAAGTACTAACAAATATGATTCTAAGTTGCTACTTATAATCTTCAAGTCATAAATAATCAGGAATGGCTCAATCTAGACCAGAATCAGGAATATTAGTTCAAATACGAGTTAAAAAAGCACGCAACGCGCAAAACCTCTAAGACATCTGACATTTTGGAAGAACTTACTCTACACGAACGCCTCTAGCGGCGAATTCATTAGTTCCACTTTAGTTCGTTATATCGTGTATGTGCTGCGAGTTCTTAGCCTTCGTTTTCAAAAATACGGAGTTGAAAATTAAACTGTTTTATAAAAACAACTCACTATTTATCACGGAACCATAAACCACAATGCTTAAAACCATAAACTTCCCATTTTCAACACGCTCTATTTATTTCATATCCAATAAAATATCTTTATACCATGCCACGGTTGGTTACATAGGTACCAAAATACGATGGAATAAAAAATAATTGCCGTGTGAAACGTCCGCGCCTCCATCATCGCGGGTTACTCCGATAAAAGCTACAGGCTTGTGGAAACTACAATTTTCAGTTTTTGATGTGAGTTAATAGTGAGGTGTAAGTAAATAGTGAGTTGTGCGTAAAGTCTTGGCCACGAGGTTTCAAACTCAAACTCAAACTCAAAAGCATTTATTTCAATTAGACCCTTACAGGCACTTTTGAATGTCGGAAAAACAAAGAAGGCTAAGCTACAGTCACAGTCACAAGGCATAATAACTTGTGAAAGTACTGTAGTTGCCCATTCCAAAGCGTAGATCTCTATGGAGAAGAATGGGCAAGAAACTCCATGGACACTCTTTTCAATCAAAATATTATTACAAAATCTTGGTTACATCATTCATGTTGAGATTATACATGTATGTGAGAACGATGTAAAGAGGCGTGCGAATTAAGAGCATCCAGAGTAACAGAATAAATCAACAATAATTTAAAAATAAAGTACTTAATTAAAATAAACCGTGACAGCTAAGAGATGACCAGTCCCAACTGACAGCGCCCGTTCACGAACATAACGCATGGATCAGCGCCATTCAACTCAACCATTTTGAAGGGAACCAAATGACCCGACACACCCGCCACCATCAGCAAGACATTCGAGTGAGCATGACATTCTCTCAACTGCCAGGGCACATTCAAGTCAATGAAAGATAGCTAAATGTAAACGGTAGCTTTTCAATACATAGTACTCACATAATAATATGTGCTATGCAATTATATAATACTAAAAGAAGGAATCTATACAATGCAAGGATATTTTTACAATCTTCTGCAGCTTCCACAATATTTATCATGGTAATCAATTAATTTGCTCCTATGGTTGTGGAGCAGGACCAGCATTGAGCCAAGCATTTTTATCATCAATGTAATCTCCCAACTTATAATATGCTTGCCTACATAGTGTGCGTTTTATACAAGATTTAAATTTCGTCTCATTCAGTTGTAGAACGTTTAAGAGCGAATTTCGCCAATGATAGTGTACGCGATTAACACAATGTAAACAGAGTTTGAGAGCTGTCAGTGTTATGAAAGAGTAATAATGCCACGCCTAAAATCCCCGAAAGATTATGCAAAATTGGACCTAATTATACACCCACATTTATGGGCCTTAAACATAACTGGTAAAATGTGGGTGTACTATTAGGTAGACCTCTTTCTAAATAAAAGAGTAGGTACAAATTCATGTAAATACCCGTTACAAAGGTAGCGAAAACTATTCACAACTAGTGGTCTACAGCACAACCAGGCACATTTTACTTTTTTTTTTCGGATTGGAAATCATCAAATGACTTCTCCCGCTCTGGGCAGAGCGGAAGGGAGTGTCAGACTTGTACTTACTAAAACCCATCCATGTTCCTTCCTTGCCCTTTGCGTTCCAGGGCCGCGGTATCTCTTTCGAACTGTCCTGCAGCCCTGGCAGGCATCGGCCCCTCCCTGTTTGCTGACATCTCTTTGAGGCGCGCGTGGAACACGAACGCGCCGTCAATACGGCCTGTCGTCAAAAGTCGGACGGACGGCGAGCTAGCCCATTACTCACCGTCCACAGGTCCGCGACTACGGTGGTCGGAAGACACCACGTGACCCCCGACACCCGGGGGCATATCCCGCGGCGGCTGGGACGAGAGGTTAGGCACCTTTTACTTCAGAAGTAAACTTGTGGAGTAAAATTACTGAATGATTTTTTGCAGAATCGATTAGAAACTTCGTTAAAATAATAGAATAAACATTACCCTCCGCTAAAAAAGATACCAAAATCCAGCACAAACAATGTAGTTTGCAGTAGAAAAAATGTTGATATTACAAAATAAATCTGTCGCCTATTTAAAGTCAAAAACTTCAGTATTTAGTCCATACGTCCCTACAAGTATGTGCGTCATCACTAGAAAAGCGAGTTCATTTTCCGATTCCCACATTCCGTTAGCTGAAGTGCCTAAGTAAAGTTTGCGGATTGAATCGAAAAATATTTCTATGTAATTTTACTTCACGCTATCTAAGAATTATATAAAACATAACTAGTGTAGATATAGCATGCATTGCGATCTAGGTTTCATTGTTCGGTTTTAGGTAACCAAATAGTAGAAAGATGTGAAAGGCTTATGGAAATGAAGGTACTGGTTAGTTATTTTTGAAATATAGATCATTAAAGTGAAAAAAATCCAAGGTAGTAAGAACACAGGTTCACCTCTGAGTTTGTTTTAGCTGTTTCTTCTCAGAGTATTCAGATAGGAAAGACGGAACTCATCAAAATCGTAAAAAAAAAATTAATAACCTACTTATAAAAATAAAACATATCAATTCTACATTTCATTTATGAGAAAACACCTGTAGCTTACCTGTGAGAATAGCATTTCTACGAAACATGTCAAAATAACTCGTCTGATATAGCTAAAACGGGTTCAAAAGGTATATAACGTCATTGTCTCGACCGATACCCGTGCATCATTAGAAATGCTACATTTTCCATCGCAATGATTTAATCTCGGAATTCCAGGCTGCACAATCTCATTATCTCGTCTCGCTCGCCACTCAGCACGAGACGACTTTTTCGTCAATTTGCATACGTAATTAATTAACTTTTTTTTAGAAAATGTTTTTGTTTTTGTCCCCACAGCAGGTGGGTGAGATAAAAGTGTTCTGCCTGAATACGGGTAGAACAGATGTTTTTTGGTTTAATTTCCATACAGTCGTTATTTTTGGAAGGTTGAGTGGGATAGTGGCTGGTTGTTACTAATAAATAAATCAAATAATCTTAAAGTAAATAAAAAATGTTTGAACAAGACAGAGGGGGATTTATTATATTCTAACGACAGAAAATATTCAGTTCTAAGTAAGCAAACTCGTCCCGCGGGTCCCAAATGAGTGGGAACAGTTGACTAAGGAGCCGTAATCCCAAGAAATTGCAAAAATGTCATCCAGTTTGAATAATAACTTTATTGCTTTGGCCGTACATTCTAAAGTTTCAAAATTAACATTGTACTAATAAATATCTCTTGAAGGTCTGCTCTGTTTATTGAAATGCTCATGTACTCCATATTATATCGACATAACACAAGAAGCCTCAGACCTCCGCTCATCCTCCAGGGGTCTGTTAAATAATTTAACAAATTGGTTCTCAAGGTAAGTTTAGGGCTGCTCGCATGACCACACACCCTTTCAGCGGCGGAAGCCTCTAAGAGGCTCGCCAGACATCGCGTTCCGTAGGGACGAAGATACAGGCGGGTTTCTTGTTGAGGATATTGTATTTGAGCTTTTAAAGTAGTGTGTAATAATATTGTGTTTTTTTTTTTGAATATTGGAAATGAAGGACTCATGTTTGTGATGACGCTTGGGGCTTATAGCAGTAGACGTCTTTCGGGTTATAATTAACGGGTGATGATAATATTTTGTACAAAGACACAAACATTTATAGGTATTACATTAAAGGCAGGTTTAAAAAAATGATGAATGAATGAAAAATAGAAAATTTCGTCTTCTGATTTAGTGTGTTAAGTTTGAATAGATAAATTATTTCTTAATTCCCCCTTCAAATAAAAATATGTGCCGTAAGGTATCTTCCAAAGCATCTGTCATCAACGAGAGTAACAACGGAGTAAGAAGACTACACTAGCGTGCGGTTGCGGAGTAAAATTACATCAAATCAGTTGAATTATTAAAAAGTTTCAGTACAAGCTTCATAGTTCTCGAGTTTATTGGGGTTTATAGTCTCAAGACTTGCCACAATCTTGTACTTGTTAAAGATAAAACATTTATCTATTATGTTTTAAACATTAAGTTTGGTTTATAGTTGCAAGACATTAAAAAGAAAAGTGGTGTAGTTTATGAGTCTTCTTTGGACTACATAAATATGCTTATACAGGTAGCATAACGGTCTGATTCAGTAAGTACCTGTAAAATATAGCCGATTTTGTCTTCCCTGTCCAAGTAGCCGTAATAAATATCTGCAAAGAACAACAAAAAAAAACATTCTAAAAAATACTTCCGTTTCCAATAACCTCAGGTTAATATCTCCTTAAGCCTAGTAAAGGTTGAGTAATTCAGGAACGCACCTTACAACGGTTGCCGTTGCCGGTTGGTAATTAATTTTCAAGGGATTACTCTACAAATGCGGGGGATAAAGAAGGTTCTGGTCTGGCCTTTGCGCCCCGTGTCGAATTAAACAATTTTGCCTAAATAAAAATACTTGAGACTCAACCATTTGGGTAATCTTTTTATTTTTACCACGACCAACCTTCCTTCCCAACCTTTTACTGTGTTTGAAATATTTTTTTCTTATGAAGCTTTTGCTGTAATAATGGAGAGTGAAATAAATAAAAATCGTAATCTTAATATTTCAACACGACTTTATGTACCTCTTAGCTTTGTAGGTAAGCATGTAATCTCGCAGGGGCGAACTTAAAGTAGGTACATCCACATTTTGCCAGTTATATTTGAGTCTCATTTAATAGGGGCGAGGCAACAAAAATCTAGGCACTAAGCTGCTACAAAAAAAAATCCTGATGGAAATCCTAATAACAATTTACCCTAACCTCATGCCGGGTGGATGAATCGAAGCCAGATCCTCATGCATTGCACCAGTGCTTACGAACACTTCACTAACGAGGCTATGACGAAGTATTGTTTATTATTTAGATAAATTATAGCCGACAAAGGTAGCATTTCCCTTTCAAAGAGGTTTCGTAGAATTCAGTAGAAACCCTTTCAACGAATCCAGGTAGAAACGATTCCCCGCAACGGTTCAACGAGCCGAGAATTAACTGGTTAGTGTATGTTCTTCCAGGTATTTCACAAAGATCAGACTGTATTTTGGGAAAACAAAACGTTGAATACAGGAGATAAGTTAATTTGATTCAACGAAATACGAGTTAATGGCTTACAACAGACTGCACATTGAACCCATTTCTCGCTGATAAAGCGAAATATGATGCTTTTTAAAACTCACACAACTTAAACCGGAGAGCTAGATGACTCTATTTTATTCAAGAGGGAAAATAAGACATCAGCTAGCTAAATTATGCAGTGTCACCAAACTTCAAAGAAAAGCAAGGCGCCAACCGCAAACGAAAATGAATATCAACTACTGTGGTTGCAGTAAAACGAACTAAATAAAAAAATAAACACACTACATTCAATACAAACAAATCTGTCTGAGGCTTCGTACGTTCAAGTTCTAGTCTCACGAAAGCTTTTTCCACCTATCCTCTGTACAAACAAGGACGCCCACAAAAAACGTTTCTATGCAAATAGGGGCAAATAAACCGTGTGTGAGTCACTTGCGAGGGATGTAGGGCGGCTAGATGTGCTTGTGGTGGGATTTACTGCGATGTTATGTGACGTGGAAGTAAAGAAATGTAAAGTGGAAGGTGATTTTAGAAGGTAAATTGTTTTAAGTCGGTGTACAGCAATGTATAGCCGTATGCCGTAGACTGGATGGAAGATGGTGGAAGAATGAGCTGGAGCGGTGACCTCGGACGAGACGGACGGCGGAGGAATGTTTGAAGACAACCGACTAGGTGGACCGACGATCTCATTAAAGTGGCCGAAAGAAACTGGATAGCCATGAAACAAAACCGCCAAAAGTGGAGAGAATTGGAAGAGACTTAGCATCGGGTGGTCAAAGGTTGAAGAAGAGAAGAGACAACAATGCAGCTTGGAACGCAGAACTTTAAAATGTACACTTATCAATACCGTATCTCATTACTACTACTGAACAGGCTCAGTAACTCAAAAGGTGTTCATCTACAAACTTTGCCATGAAGGTGCCATTGCAAGGTTGCAATAGCATTTTTTCAAATCATATCGAAGGACCTTCACACATACTTTCTTTCGTACCGAAAGAATGAGTAGAATTTAACCAGTTTGAACCAGAAATATTAACCTCACTTGCTCTCAAGGTGTTGTCTATCTTCCATCATTTAGTTCAAGATTCTCCTAAATATTGTCTGTCACAGTAAGTCAGAGGTGTCCAAGATAAACTTCTGAAACAGAAATCATTACGTTACGGTTACGGTTCGTTTACGTTAGTTTTTGCATTAGTACTTTCCCAGTTCAGCTCCTGCAACTCCACGCTTAAGATGGCCTTCAAATCTGGGTTACCACTTATAAGCACTAGCATATCCGGAAACCAACGTTACAGAAGCTGATGTCCTCATTTTACAGACGTTAGTTTTAGAGGTACTTATACAACTTCCAGCATCGCACTAAGTCCCTGTAAAGCACCTTCTCTCCCACAAGATCGCATTTTCGGCGGCGTTTTATACGCGACGCATGCTTGATTCTCACTATACATATTTATGATGTCGCCTGGTTTGCCAGCGAAGAAGCGGGAAAAGAAAGAATTTTATGGACTCTTACGTAGGTGACCGTGCAACAATTACGTGGGCTTCGTTTATTACGGTTCTGTAAAGTTTTTATTATCTCTCAGAAAGTCGGATAGACCTTGCTGTAAAATATTTATATTAGGCTGTGTTTTGAATATCTATCCATGATGATGGGTTTTTTTGTGTGGCACCGCGATTATCAAAGAAACTACAAATAGTTTTTCTTCAATTTATGATGTTTTGATATATTTTCTCTTCGAACTTCGTAATAGTAAAAGTAATTTCAATGACTAAACTTAGTAAGTTTACCATCAAAGGTCATCGAAATTGAAGAGCCGTAGAAATTCGCAGTCGCAGTTTGATTCCAAACGGATATTCGGATAAGTAGAGCAAACACTTCTCGGGTTAGAACGTCTTAAGACGAACAGTTCACAGTAGGAGTCAGTAGTTTGTTCAATCAATCGCAACTTGTACGATGGATTGTGTACTCGATAGTACCGTTTCGCGGCTTCGGCATTGAACTACTAATATTGGAATTGTTTTGTTCGAAATTGATGCCTTTTGTCTGCGAAATGCAGTGGCTCGTTCCTTCTGGGGATTAATTTCATGAGCATTTGATCGTCTTGTAAGTACAAATGTTACGGATGTAAGGTATTATTGATGCATTTGCACTACAGAATATGTTTTATTAATTGTACCTTGCTAGGGTGATAGTATGTACTTTGTTACTTAAAAGAAGCCTAAATGATGCTATTTGCTACCGTGAACGTGTACATCCCTAAAGTTTTGTGTCTAAACGTCAATATGGGGGAACATTGTACGGCTACTTAACCTAAATCAGCACATCACATTATCATAAAACAGTATCATTCACAGATGCAACTGGAACGATAACCAACCACACATACAGCATTATTTACATTCTCCACTACAGTTTCACTTACAAAGCGTGCAGACGTTACCAAATGCACCAAATATACTAGCAGTCGTCGGAACGTAAACATTGTTCACATCGCTAATTTACCACCGTACAAAGGAAAAACATACGTGGAATAAATGCAGGTATTCCGTACTTTCGGCCCTGTAAGCGGGCATTCCCACGAATTTTCCAGTAAGCCTATGGACACAGGAACATTGAGGAAGTTTGTACATAAATATAAAGGATATCGCTGCGACATGTATTTTTTTCCATTTAATCCGAGGACCTATGAATACAGCTTTCAACAATCAGATTTTGTTCGGTATTTCTAAAAACTGTGTTAGGTTAGCGTAGGATTGTATTTGAGTGGATTTTCTAGAACCAGCCTAAAATTCTTTTCATTGGTACTGGTTAAAATTCTGAACGGTTTTGGGTATTTCGGGTGTTGTCTATTCAACTTGTTCGTGTTCGGGGTAGGTATCTAATTGTTAGCTGCCATTCATTCCTATATTATGCCTTTTATTTAACAAGTCTTTTGAAAGAAATTTTAGCGAGCGATAGTTTCGTTTTTTGCAAGATAACTGAAATATTCACAAAAAATCAGTTCACAATACAACCACGTAAAACTCGAAAGTCTTTTTAACCCTGAATTACAAGTGAAACTAACCCATAACCAAATGTAGCAAATTTTATAATTCCTACTCCCATCCCTAGGACCAAATTACATATGTGCTTTTCCCCATTAAAACCAAAGATTTGCAGACAAAAAAGAAACACACACGCTTTTTTTACCATTTTCAGGTAGAAGACCTGCAACAAAATGTATGTTGCTGTAGCAAATTGTGCTAATAGAATGCGCAGAATTCACATGGTGTTTTCACAGATTTCCAAAAATTCAAGCCATGGGTTTTTTCTTTTAGGTGCAGCATTTTATGGGAATGTCTTTTGTGTAAAAGAACACCAGGGATTTGTTACGGCTTTCATGCCGTATTTTAAAGATTTGTAGAAAATACTGGACAATTCTTTCAGTCGTGTTATTAACACAAAGCTTTCATTTAATTTTTTTATCATTTGGTAGGCAAGTGAAAGATACCGAGAGCCCAAACCACACATCATTGGATCAGTTTATTTGCTAATTCGTTCATTTTTTACTTTGGATTGATTTTGTGTTAGAAGTTTCACTTAGAGTTAAAGATGTCGAAAAAAGACATAAATAAATAGGCTAGTTCAAAGTGGCGCGAGAAAAGAGTTCTGGAAGGAATTGGGGGAGGCCTTTGCCCAGCAGTGGGGCAGCATGTGCAAAATACAAACTAAACCATCTGATATTTGCTTAAGTAATCAAAGTCAATGTTATAAATTCCGATTAAGTTTCCCAACTAGCTCGATGCTTAAAGTTACAAAACATTTAAAGTATTTCCTTCAGCAAGAATAAATTTTCACAACAAATAATTGAGATTTCTGCAAAATTGCGATTAATTAAAATAGCTTTGTTCGAAGATTCATGCTTCGGAGTATTCAATATTATTTATTATTTTACCTAAAACGATTCTGTATAATCTTGTTTAAATTAACTTTGAAAGTAGCTTACAGAATCAATTTGTTATTTATACAGTATCTTTATATAGCTTTTACTATAATTAGATTTATGTTTTTGGGCAAGTTTCGTTCCTTTATTAACGAAAAATAGGTCAGTTAGGGTTTGTAGGACGATCTTTGAAAATATTTTTTTAACTTATGATTGAACCAACGATACGGTTCCTTGAAACTCGTCCTCCCACCTAGAAGAAAGTTGATAGAAAGTCTTAGGTAGTGTCAACTCTCAACGAATCACTACCTACTTAACTAGGAAGACACCAAAAGAATGAACACAGACCCAGTTGTCTAAATTGCGCCCTTTTATCGTTTTATAAGCTCGTGGCTAAATAATTACAATCTCACGGGTCGAACATCAAGCCGTGTTTGCCGAGGTTGGTGACCATCATTGAATACCGATGCCGTTGGTCCAGGCTGTCATTTGTAGATCTTTGGCAGTCGTCACAGTCAGAAGCCGAAAGTCTGACATTCAGTCTTACCAAGGGGTATCGTATTACCCAGTTACTGGGAAGGTCAGATAGGCAGTCGCTCCATGTAAAATACTGGTACTCAGTTGCTACCGGTTAGACTGGAAGCCAACCACAACAAAGTTTGGTAAAGGGCTAGGTAAATCTATGATATTGTTTTACAGTAAACATTGATTCTGCCAGCCAATTGACATAGTAACTCACATAACCTCCCATAACCGCACCATCAAAAAGTCCCAAACTTCCCCAACAAAGTTCCAAAAGAGACAGAATTACACCAAATCGTTCACAATGAAACAATGAACAAGCTGAAGGAAATTAAGTTTCCAACAGTAGATGTGAAAGACAGAAAACGTTCAGTATAATTGCCGTGCGGTTAACTGAGGCCGTCCGGTATTATACGAACAATGCGAGCGGTGACTGGAGTGACCATTTTGCCTCACTTTCCGAAGTTTGAAATATTAATGCATTTTTCTGTGGCATTGAAGGGTTGTGATTGGTGAACATGCAAGTGAAGTGAGGAAGTTATTTTTATCTGAATGAGTTTGAAAGGCATTTTTATTTACTTGCTAAATAAATTCAGTAAAAAACAGTATTTGTGGCGATTATCACATCGCCCTCCTTGGTGTTCAATGTGTGTGTAACATCACTACTGAGATGACACATATTATTAATTTTCTTTTACAACTTTAATGACTGAGAAACTGCATTACATTTAACAAAGAACAAAACAGAAGTTTTATAGTTTAAGCAATTTCAATGGCCTCTGCTAACCCTTCAACACATTTTACAAGGAAAAGTCATTGAGGAAAGTCGCCATAGTTACTTACGACACATTTGGCAGGCGAGTTGTAATCAGTGTTATGCATATCTGCCTAACGGTGCCCACAGGAATAAACACAGACAGCCTTTTTGAGCCAGAGTAGGCTCATAAGAGGTCGCACAGATGTATTTATTCTCTGTGTGCTAATAGCAACGAGATCAGCGCAATTTTTGCCTTTTCTCTGTAGTGTCCATTAGACTGTGCTTGTTCTAAAATAAGCGATCATCGAACAATAACCGTTCATCGAAGCAAACGAATGTATCTAAAATATTTTTTCTCAAACAAAGGAAAAAAGACTCGGCCTTAAAAGTCATAAATTAATATTCAAAGGGGTCTGTACGAGTTTAACTTCGATGATTAATTTTTAAATCCGAAAATGATATGTAAGAAAAAGGCGTAAAAGATAGCGTGACGGTTGCCATAGTAGAATAGAAAAAAAAATGATGAGTCGATGATGATTAATTTCGAATCCAGAATCATTCTTGCGACTTTCCAAAATTAAAAGTTGACTTTGACAACAGATTTAGAAACGATGGTAACCCTATCGTTGACGTTTACTCACTGAATACAGAGTCGGAGACGAGATAAAAATGGTTACCGTATACAACGGTAATAATAGGTATCGTTTTAAACAAGGGATGTTTTTCTACAGCGGCGTCATGACACTTTATTTAGACTGTACGACTTTTATTTAACTGTAGGTGGTTTCAAAATAATGGCATCCTGTTACGAAATCCCAATCACGATCGTACAACTTTTGGTAATATGCTAGATATCCTTACTTTATTATTAATATAATAAATTCGAAAGTAAGTTTGTTTGTTACCTTTTCACGATTAAACAACTAAACCGATCATCCTGAAATTTTGCATACACGTTTTCAGGTGTACAGAAACGGACATAAGATACCTTTCATCCCGAAAAAAAGTACTTTTCCCGAGGA
Organism: Lycophotia porphyrea; assembly: GCA_950005105.1. NCBI lineage: Eukaryota > Metazoa > Arthropoda > Insecta > Lepidoptera > Noctuidae > Lycophotia > Lycophotia porphyrea. The sequence goes on from OX465394.1 coordinate 8,912,157, forward strand.
AAACAACAATAACGATCTTATGCTCATAGATGGCACCACGTTTCGAATCATGATTGAATTACAAGCAGAGTACAACTTGAATTGTTTGCCAAATTCTAAACTAACGCGAGCAAAGCTGCGGGCAAAAGCTAGTACGAAATAAATAGTGTTAAACATATGACTTTGTGAAGAGGAGAGAAGAAAGCTTAGGAAAGCTGTGTACTAATATTATAATCATTCTAGACAAAAATAAACATAAAAACATGAGTTTGTTTATATTATTATAAATTAAGGCAAAACCCGTTTAAATAGAGTCAACACAATTAAACGATTAATTTATTTTTATTAGGGCCCGTACTATCAGTAACATGCATCCTTCAACAGCTTTTCTGAAAAAAAATTTCAAAGCCGCTAGAGTTTTAAAGTCACAAAAAATAACAAAGAATAATGGGGTGACATGCTTTAAATATGTTGGTATACCGTTGTGAATAATTTAACCAGGGTTGGGCCTAAGTAAATATTGTTACTTGGTGTATGGTAGGTTCCGTCACAACCTGTTAGTTATCGCACGAACGCGTGTTTGAGTTCCTACATGTACCTACGATACCTACGATATTGACTTTGATTTGGCGCTGGAGTTAATTTCGTTACAATGTCCCTCTTGTATTGACTGACTGTAGAACTATTTGAGAAGTGTAACTAGGCATAGTTTGAGGTGCTAGTTTCCTAATTTGGTGGGCTGTTTGAGGAATGTCGCTCGGTTTAACTTGCCTGTTCGATAGTTTTGGGTAAGTAAGGAAACTATGGTGGATTTGAAGTATACGAGATGGAAAGGATATCGACGCGAAAGGTTTTACGCGTAGGTATTACACTTTTATAGGAAACAGCAGATTTTTTTTTTTAAATAACCCGTGAAAAAATTTCTACGTGGGGGTGCTCAGAATGATGTACTAATTACGTGGTAACCGTTTTCGCGTCGGTATATCCCTTCTACCCTGTAGATTGCAGAAAGTAGTTTTTGATTGCGGTTGAAGGCCTAGAAGGTGTGAGAGTAGTAGTAGTATTCTTACCTCACCGACGCTGATTGGGCAATATATAGCATATGGGAATCCCTGTTACAAAAAAGGGTCTCCCAGCAGTGAAAACTTTATAGACTGATGATGACATGCCTAGTCATAGTAGACATTATCTGTCTAGCATTTTTTTCATTAAAAAAAATGCTAGACAGATAATGTCTAGCATTTTTTGTCATATTCATTCCCAACTATAACAACAACAACATAAATTTATTTTCAGGCTGCTTTGGCCAATAGTCATGGCCAAACTGCGTTAGTAAGTAAAACCTTAAAACTATCTTATGTTAGTAACACTTCCCTTGTGCACTATGTCACTGCGCGTTCATGTGGCACTTGCCCATGGAAGCGACAGAACACCACTCCCTGCGGCCAAAAGAATACGTTGGTCGGTTAGTTGGAGTATGTTGGAGTCGGCTTCCAGTCTAACTGAATTCAGCTGATTACCTGTATTTTATATGGAGTGACAGCCTATCTGACCTCCAAAACCCAGTTAGTTCTGGGTAATGCGATACTCTTCGGGAAGACTGTCAGACTTTCGGGCCACTGACTACTTGTAACCGATGTAGCCATAGTAGGTACTCGTAATCTTAAAATAGACTAGTGACTCACGCATGCACAGTTATTGGCGCTGAATCAAATGAAATTTGTTATTCATAATACACAGTGTTCATTAACAATGCCTGTACATTCAATAATTCACACCTAAAACCAGATTTATTGTCATCGCGGTACACTAACCATATTTTCTATTATTCAAATGCCGGAAACGGATATGTTGCAGTTTATAAATTACAAAGCAACATAACATTCCACAGCCACAATGTCTGATTCATGGTATGAATTTATTCTACGCATAATTAATTGTGTGGTGAATGTATTAAAATTATTGCAATATGTCACTAAATGGCCCGATGGCTGAACGCGTTTAATTCATTTGCACGATCTTCTTTGTAAAAGCTTTGAAGCTAGACAAAGAATTTATTTCTAGATAGATAGTACAGATGCCTATGAACGTATAATTAAATCTATGTTTTGTAAGAACTTTCTCTTTTGCTGTGTGAAGGACGACGTATTGCTGTCCAATGTACAGCATGTTTCAAATAGGAGGTCATAAAAAAATATCCCTGCAAAGTTTCAGTTTCTACACGACCAAAATCGTGTTCATCATTATCTGCCTAGCCTTTTCCCAACTATGTTGGGGTCGGCTTTCAGTCTAACCGGATGTAGCTGAATACCAGTATTTTCATGGAGCGACTGCCTATCTGACCTCCACAACCCAGTTAGTACTGGGTAATACGATACCCCTTGGTAAGACTGGTTGTCAGACTTTTTGGGCCACTGACTATATAACGGCTGTCAAAGATCTACAAATGACAGCCGGGACAAACGGCTTAACGTGCTTTCCGAAGCACGGAGGAAACTCGGTATGTAATGGGTGGTCACCCATCCACAGACCAACCTAGGCAAGCACGGCTTAACTTAAAGATCGACCCGAGCGGCTGTTATTATTTAGCCACAAGCTCCTCCACCAGAATTTTGTTGACAGTTGATTATGCACTGCATTTGTATTTTTCAATTTGAGAAAGGGTCATTACGAGAAAAAAAACAAATGTCGAGAAAGGGACATTTTGAGATAGGGACATTTAGAGTAAAAGACATTTGGATAAAAGGACATTTTGAGAAAGGACATTCTAACAAAGGACATTATGCGCTGAGACGATTATTTTTTCCTGATTACGATGTTGGTCACATGAAAAAAGCTGTAATGATCTGTAACGCACTCTTCAAATATGACCACATTTTTCTGATACATGCTGAATAAGATTAAGACTTCATTCTATGTATTTCAAAGCGCCAGTGACAAAAAAATACAGGGTGTTTTTCCAGCTCAATCCGATTATGTCAAGGCATGATCTTATCTAATGTACTGAAAAACATTTCTGCACAATGACTATACATAGTATGTGAGGGATGATATGAAAAAAAGGAGTAAATGATAGCGTGACGGTTGACAGAGGAGAATGGAAGAAAAAAACGTGTTTCGCCGACCTCAAGTAACATGGGAAGACCTCAAGTAACAGAAAGATGATGTTGTCTATACATTTCTAGGAATAATATTCGAGTGCGCTTATTGTGCTCAACTATTCCACGAAGGAATGGTAGGGACCTATATCGAGGTATACCATACTCAAACGTATATCCTTCATGCTTTACTAACCTTTATATAATACCTGAACCTGCTGGTTCTATGTATTGTGAAACTGCCAAAAATAGTAAAACAAACACCTCGGATATCAAACAACCCTTGATTTCTATGGTACGTACAGCAGGCCGCACATTGGTGTTAACACTTTGATCTGGAACTGGCTTTACGCTACACGGAGTTTTAATAGAATGAGAGTTCAATGTATACTGGTTGATACGACTGAAGTGCGGCCTGCGATTCTATTGGTTGTTATCAATAAACAATAGAAAATTATGCTGTCTTCTTTTGTTTCAAATCGGTTCTTTTTTCAATTATCGGTATTAACTAGTTTATGGATAGTTCTTGGAACTATTAAGTTGTCTATTATCAACAGTTCTGATTACCCAAGATGCAACGGGTGATGGACAGCACCAAAATTACGCTCATACAAATTTTATGCCTAAATATTTTGTCAATGGCGACCTATCATTTTCGCAGTAACTGGGCTGTAGACGTTAGATAGGCAGTCGCTTCATATAAAATATTATTATAAAGCTGCATCCGGTTAGACTGGAAGCCGTCCCTAATTCAGTTGGGAAACCATTGGGCTATTTGAGCTACTGATACAGATATTATAGACTGTCAATACAAAAGAGGACTTAACGCCCTGGCCATTTTCAAAAAGACTACCAGTCAGATAATGCTGTCCCAAAAAGCATTTCAACACAATCCAATTTGGGAAAGACACTGAAACTATTCAAATATTCTTAGAAACCACTTTCACAGTATGAGTGCAAACTGCCTGAAGTTAGAATTGAGGTCTAGGAAATGTTTGACCACCATATTATTTCAACATTACTTTCTAAACTACCGGTACATTCTGGCAGTGAGAGTGCACCTTAGAGCCTCCGTTTCGGTTCAAAAACAATAACATTTGCATTCTTATAAAGGGTTCGCATCCAATAACCGTTTCATGGAATTGCCGGCGTTTTTTGGGGTACCGTTCGTCAAAAAGGAACAGAAAATTCAAGAGTATTAGCCATCTAGGCGAGAAACCTTATAGCCACTGAAGAAACTTCTACAACTAAGAGAAAATTTTAATTTTATTAAAAAAATAAATACAGGATTTAATTTCAAGCTCGTACAATTGCAATAAGAAACAGTTTAGCCTGTACGTTTTTGCAAACACTTTGCTTTTTTAAATCATAATTTCCGTGAAGCAATTAATACATTTTTTAGCATCCTTTCAGTACATAACATAGTTATACTACGGAACCCACGGTTTGAAAGCCGGAATCTCACTGAATGTTTCTTTAATCTGTTATTACAGAGTACCCTTACCTAACTTCAGTAAGAATTGGGTGATTTTGGAATGCATTCACCTTTACATACAAATTCACAATTTATAAATTCTTTACCGTTTAAGAAGTCATCGTATTTCGAATTCAATTGCATTACAATTAAGGTATCCTGTAGACTGTTAAAACAATATTGCAAGACACGGACAAAAGCAACTGATCACGTTTACTTTAGAATTGAAGGAACAATTTAACAGACAGATTCACATCACATAGAATATAAAAAATCGATACTAAGGTGTTCAAAATAAGATACAAAGATAAAATAAATTAAATTATCATCCACAAGCATCACAAAAACAAACAAATTTACACTTGAAACGTTGCATAACACAACAAAAAAACACCCAAAAAGTGATAACAGGAGACTTGGAGCAATTAAAGCTGTACAGCCGTATATTAAAAAACGGAAAAGCGTAAAACAAACGGTAGGAAAGGCAACGGAATTTGTACAATAAAAACAAACTGGCCTGTGAAAATAGGATTCTGGGGCGATCCCCGTAATACAGTTTGCTTTGGACTCGCTGTTGATTTCGTATTTTACATTATCCACCTTCTGTGATGAGGGGAAGTGGTGTTACAAAAGCTTGCATCAGAACAAAAGACTACTTGTTGAGTTGACGTATTATTTTTATTTACTCGAAGGTTCCGTTTTTCCGCTACATTCATTCATTACCTTATCGTTTTTACCAAACAGATATTTATAAACGCGCTTTTAAAAATTAACTGACCTAGATCTGGAGTAATGGCATTCATTAGCATACCTAATAGTTTTGATGAAGACGCAGACTCAAGATTAAATTTTACTTCACTCAGAATTTTACTCAGATGAATTTGCTGCAGTATTAGAGTTATTTGGAAATGAGTAACGGGCGGTGAAAATATCGTAAAGATGGAATCAAAATCACTGCATAGTTGTGCCCAACTGACCGTGCATGCAATTCATATCCTATGTATGGTATTTACGTAATCAATGGTCTGAAAGTAATGGCGCCTTCCTTCCCCAATGTTTACAATAGATGTAATATTTTTACCCAAATTATCTAAATAAACTTTCAAAATATTATCCAGTATAATGTTTTTAAACCACACAAGAGAAATATCTAACAGTCCGGAACCTTTAAGTAAATCATTTTCGAAGTAATTTCTTTTTTTACATTCTTTTTTATCTTTTCGAGCGCGTATTTAATTGCCATCACTACTCCTTCAGAAAGCGGTTATGGTCCATTTATTTAAATCGTAACTGCTTTATTCGTTGCTCTCGAGTTTTGTAACAACAAAGGGTTCTTGAGATAAAACAAATAAATTGTTACCCGGGGGCTAACTCGAGTTGCGTGTTTTACGGACGAATTTTTGGATTTTTCGTGAATTGCTTCCGAATAATTGATTTTCTGTTTACAAAGATATTTAAGGTGGGTTACTGTAGAGGCGAAGATCAGAATGTGACACCATGTGATGCTTGTACTGACAGAAACCGGTAGATTCCTGCAAGAGGAGAACGATTCTTTTCACATTGTCTCGTGATCCCGTCTTTTGTTATTACGTATATTTAAGTCTATGACTTTTTATTTATACAAGGGGTAAGTTAAATCCCTTTGGCTGTACTCTATCTACATTCAGAACTATTCCAACAAGCTGGAATATAAACTTTGATTTCGTTTTAAATACATGAGGTATATCAAAGAAAATACGACCCTTTAACTTTATTTGTCACACGAATCTTTTCTACGTAAAGAAAATCACGACATAAACCGAAGAAAAGAAAACTAAATCCGAATTTATCTAGATACTAAATTCTTCTTTTATTTTATAATCCAATTTCGCTCATCTCACAGTATAATGCAATCCTAAAGTCATAAAGTTTGATTTAAACTCTGCTTATGCAAAGTTGGGGCTTGAAACGATAAACGACAAGTTTCTTGTGAACTCAAAAGTTCTCACTTTTGAGTTTTTGTATTTTACAAATGCGCTATGAATTATTTTTTATTTGCAGATTTTCTTACTTTTATATAGTTTCATTTGAAAGAACGTAGCGTGTAAGTCGAAGTTAAAACAATGCTAAACGTACTCAGTGGTTTGTGGTTAAAAACGCGTTCCTTATTTACTGAACACTTTACCTGCTGACATCAGACAAGAAAATAATAAATTAAAATTCGCACGTAAACTTAAAAAATATCTGTTGGATTCTTTGTAAGTGTAGGTATTAGGAATATATAGGTTGTGGATGTACCTGATATTGAGTTTAATGTAAAAGAGACTCAACGATCTCACGGTTAAACTGCGTAAGCAGTTTTGTGGGGCTATGTATTTAGCTTTAAGGATTTTTAAGGAAATAAATCATTCATTCATTCATTCTAATATTTGTTTTTAAAGTTAGGCTGTACACACATTAGCCACGTGAAAAAACCCGCTAGCCGACCGGTTGAACAAACTGTTGGTGACAGAAAATGACAATGGAACGGTTGAAAACAGGTTGAGTAGCTGACCTATTTTAAACTGATCTCCGACGGATTTGTTAGCTAATTTATCGAACCAACAAAAATCTGTCATCTGCGGTCACTATATAAAACTTTAGCTTGATTTCTCTGACCTACTTTTAATATGGTAAAAAAATGGAAAGATTTTGGATTTCCTATTCCTCTGGCTCAAACACACTCTATCAAAAATTCTGTCAAAACGTCGCATGATTTCAAACCTTCACATGAGTGCACGTCCACCTTCGTCCAGCAGAATCTAATAAATAATATATTATATACGAGTTTAAAAAATGAAACGTGGAAGAGAATCTCGTGCCGCATAAATATTGTATGAAGTGTTCCGTGGACAACTATTGGACAGTAAACGCTGTTTTATGGGATAACATTTATTGTTTTACCGAGCTAAGCCAAGATGGTTCTTTATTCCAAACCTATTGTTTATTGAGCTCCGAGAATGGATTTATTTTTGCTTTCGCTATGTTTTTATTCTATAAATAATTTATAGAGACCTTGTTGTTTTTGGGGTTATGATGAAAAATGGGTGTAACGGTTTAGTTTATTATTTAGAAAGAAGTACTGTTTCATTTGGTTTTGCAATATTTTGTGAAGTTGAAGTATAAAGTTAGTACGACACATAATTATCAGCAACAAAGCTGATAAGTAATTTTACGACTATCTACATTAGCTTTACGTAAAAGTTGGCTTAAGCAGCATACTGCTTTAACTTTAATATTGGAGTTAATACTATGTGCGCGAATGTTATATTACCACAAGCTAATGGTAAAATACGTTAAAATAACTCACACTTCATGGATATAATTAATTATACAATAGATAAACTAATTACACTCTAAAACTAGCACGTATGAAAAACTGACTGAAGGAATTAAATTTATATTGTGCCGCCATCTGCTGAAGTGTAGCTCTTGTTTTGTTTGTGACGAGACTGAATTGTACACGTGTGCTGGAAAAATACGATTTTTGTGAATAATGTCATAAAAGATTTTGAGTGACAAACTACACAACTAACAGTTTTAACGATTGTTATTTCTAATGTACATCATTCTTATTTTTATTTCAAGCTCTTTAGGTACTATTGGATAGATGTAGCACCATGAACAGGTCAGATAGGCTTAATGTAAATACTGGTATTCAGCTGCATCCAGTTCAACTGGATGTCGACCGTGACATAATATGTGGGTAAACGCTTGGCAGATGTAGCAGAAATAAATTTCCACAAACGCGAAATAGTACTATTACATATTTCTTAAGGCCAACCATTCAGTTACATAAATTGGCAAATACTAGCAATATCTACAATTCCCAGAAAATGGGAAAATAAAGCGCTCATTCAATATTAAATTTTGTTATAAATCCCTGAGATTATCCGTGCCTACATTTAGAACTTTCTCAAGAGGATATAATACTGGTAAATGATTTTACGGCCCAGTCTTAAGACTTAGGGCCTTCCAAAAGCTGGGTTAATGCTTATTTACGATCCTGTTTAGAGGGTATTCCATTGTAAGTTCTAAACATCACAGTACTTGTCAAGATTATTAGTTTATTTCTGCTTTGATATTATTTAAATAGCGAAATTCACAGATCCCAAATTACATCGACATGACTACCAAAGGAGATTCTGAATTGACCTGAGGGTCCTGAGAATTGGAAATGGTCTTCAAAGAGTTACTTTTGACTTTTCTGTCATTTTTATCGCTGATACAATCTTTGTTTTTACATTTTCCAGGTGGATAATCAGCTAGGAAATCGAGATTCCAAAAATGCATGTAAGCGATTTTAATATAAATAATTAAATTTTACGTAACCTCTTATAAGATTGACCCTCATAGTTGATTGCCAAGCGAAAACAGATCAGACTTCAAAATTTACTGTCTTTAAAAGCTGAATCACTGTAGCATAATTTTATAAAATAATGACCGCAAACAAGACAACCGAAGACCTAAGCAAAGTTCCTGACAATGCAACATACCAGCAATGCACACAACTTATATTTGTCTAAGCTGTACTTCTACAGGAGAATTTCTAAAACGTCTGATATACTGTTTCTGCTGTGGGTCCCAATTTGTGTCTCGTTGTCAAGTAGGACATAAAACACTGGCCGTGTGTACAATGTGCTTTGTTCCGTTTGTGCTCGAGTTACTAAGGATTTGTAGCTATTTGAAGGAATAAAATGCTTTGGAATAAAAGAGGAGGAATGCATAAAATGCTTAGGTAGGAAGATTGGTAAAATGTGATAAGATGTTTCGTCATCTGGCTAGGTACCTCTCGCAACAAACTACGTTGGTACGTGTCTATAATGTAGATAAAAACATGTTTTTTATTTTCAGAAAAATATAAATGGTGTCATCACTGGATGCTTCTTCTGCCTTCGTCCCAAGCCTAATTGGGTTGGTGCAGCATTTTTCACTCTTCCAGACTCCTACTAGTCGTCATCTGTGTTGTCACCCTCTTTATTGTCTCCTTATCTTTCACAATGTCTATCCATCATTGTTTTGATCTTCGGATATTCAATTTAGTTGCGTTGCGTAAAAAAAACGATAATGTACTCACGAACGTACGTACGACATTGAACGTACTTTTTGGCAGTAGTTTGGATCCCACAAACATTTTCCATTTGAAACACGAAACATTTCAGTGGTCTATGAATTAATATGCAATTTAAAATAAAAATGATGGGTTGAAATTCACCATTACTCCACACCGCATATTATTCCCAAAAGTCACCGCGTGCAACTGACGTGATGCTCCGTGTACATAACCATTATTTTTTCACAGCCCATCACTGACAGAACAAAATAAAATTAAACATTTATTTTTAATTTCAACCCTACCACCATTATCTTAAGACTCAGATTGTACAGTGCGCCACCAATGTTATTAAAATTGTGGGGTACCTAATGGATTGTACATTTTTTGCGCTTGAATATTTTATTATGTATTTCGGAATAATTAAGAAGAACTTTTTTTTGTGATGAATAATAGATTCATTGCTACTATGTAATGTATTACTAGCTTTTGCTCGCGACTTTGCTCGCATTAATTTAGAATTTGACAATCAATTCGCTACTCTTCTTGTAATAACAATAATTCAATAATGATTCGAAAGACACGTGGCGTATATCTATTATCATAAGAACGTTATAGTTGTTTTCCTCGAGAACACTACTTTTTTTCGGGATGAAAGGTACTCTGTGTCCGTTTCGGTATACCTAAGAACGTATAGAAACATTTCAGGATGGTCGGTTCAGTGGTTTAGGCGTGAAAAGGTAACAAACAATCTTACTTGCACATTTATAACAGTAGTTAGGATTAAGAATAGTTAGGATTAGGATAGTTAGGATGGTTTGATTTTGAGGCCGCCTTTTGCTATAATTTTGAAATAATTTCGCTCTCAGACTTAGGAAACATTGAATAGTTTTGAATTTTGAAACGACCTCGAATCATTGATCTCTACTACATTGTAAAAAAAATATTTTACTGAAAAAAATTACAAAACAATGCACCTTTATGAAAACAAAAACTGAAAGAAAAAAAAACAACAACCTATAAACGCCAACGCATTACGTTCAGCTGCGCAATAGAGGGGGAAAGAGGTGTAAGTCTGAATCTCCTGGAAAACTAGCCCCCGGGGCTTTGGATTGATGACCTCGATGCCTCAGGTGATCCACGGATAAATTGCCACAGTGCCCAGCCAACGGTTTTTGCTTTATGACTGGCTGTTTTGGGAAATATTATGGAGGCTCTGTGTTTGAACTGATACAGAAGATACGGTCAGTAACAAAAGTGGTTTGTTATTTTAGCACACCCTATAAGTGACACAAAATGAATAAGATTTTCACGCCTTTTCAGCACATCAGTTAAAAAGTTCAGTAATCAGTCTTGCTTTTTTTTTTGATTTAGTTATGATTTGAAAATACGAATATGCTAACGTCGAGTGTTAGAAAAAATTTGGCCTTGTAAAATCTCGTGTCTCCCATCTCATGTGTTGGTTGACCTGAATTCTTTTTTATACTGATCGGGTCATATTTGGTTAGCAAATAACTATAAAGATATGATTAGTGAGGTTATAGGCGATGTTTTTGACGTTTACCTATAGAGTGGAGGTAGGTAAGTGGTTTAGAAGGCTGTCTACAAACGACCCTTTGGAAAGGTGCTTTGGCCATCTTGGTGCAGGGAACAAATTGAGTTAGATGGCAATTGCCTTGACCTAATTGTCCCCGGAACGAGAACGTTTTTAGTGCAGCTGTATATTTTTCACCGATTTTAAAGATTTCCGATTTCCGATTTCTTTAAGTCATTAAAAAAACAGAGTATGAAGATCCGAATGATAATAATACTCAGTGGACTGTTTTAAAGGCCCCATTTTAATATTGTTTACAATATTTTAATCTTTTTCATTTCGTAAAAGCTTTCAATTTATGTGAAACCATGTTGTATTCTGAACGAATTCGAAATTTTTGTTACAATTCGAATTTTTGCGGCCCAATTGTTTAATTTTTGCCGCTATGTTATTGGTCTGTTATTAATTAATGCAGAAATTTACAATAAGTTTTTAAACAAAAAGATTTCTCATATTTAAAGAAATAAACATCTGAAGAAACAGTAACAGTAGAATAAAGCAAAGATAGAATAGTAATAAAACTCACACCAGTTATCAGAGTACCAGAGAATTTTAGCAGAGGTAAAATTGAATGCATTTTATCTGAACTTTGAAATTAATTTCACTGCAAAAGCAAAGTTTAAAGTTCACAGCAAAGGTTCACTGTCTGGTATTCACTGGTATTTTGCACATACATAGGTACTTTGGTACAATAAACTTATATTGGATGAACTTTTCACTAAACAAAGTAGAGTGTTATTTTGTTTAACGTGTTGTTTGCTGATTGTTTATAAACTTTACCTGAACTAGTACTTAATTAGAAGTTTATGCAAACAAGATCCAAAAGACCTAGAACCAACCAACTATACTAAGTTTTAGGTATAGGTACTATTATTGTTAGATATCGTGTTTCTTTATATTAAGTCTCAAATGCAAATAAAAATCTTTAGATTACATTCATAATACATACCAATATCATTATAATTTGTATAATTTCATTCAGTTTTAAGTAAAATTTATATGATTATATTATTAAGAACACTAAAGGACACTAAACACAGGACACATCTTGGGAACATTATAGGCTGATGATGATATTTTTAAGATTTGAAATGTTTATGCTGTTGTCACAAGTGTTAGGTGAATGCTGCGAATACCCGTAATAGGTATACATACGAGTACCAGCACTTTTATATTATTTTATTGTTTAATATTAATTCTTAGTATGTACAGCTGTTTGTGTAAACAATATTATTTTTATTTTATTAATTACAAGTGTTCGAGCTAACGCCTGCTCGTTTGGAATGAGCAAAATTCAACGTTGCGTACTAATTAGTTTGTAATTAGATGTAAGGATTTATCTACTTGCTTGTCATTTTTTTCTTCCATTTTTGTTCGTCATCAAGGCAATACATGTTTGACTAAATATCAGCATTTTTGGAGTTTCTTTGAAAAGTCACCTGAAATTCCCCCACATTTTGGTCCATTACCGAGCCGGATTGCTAATCACATGAAGATTTGCCAAAAATCAGTGGATTTGTATAAATATTACCCGGGAGATATGCCGACGAGGTTATAAGCCGGCAACGTGACTGAGAACAAAGGACTTCAAGCTAATTTACGGTGTTAAGAATATTAGAGTTAAATTATCATCACCCAACACTCGTTCAGGTAGTATATAACCATAATTAAGGATCTAAAAAGGTTAGTGTTTTATATTCCTGAATATTGTTCAAAGTAACTTATTTACCATAATTAATTGTGAATAGTTTCTAGTACTTATCATTTGTTTTATGACAGGTACTTATTTTGCAAATACGATTATACGTTCTTTCTAATTATTCTAGTGAAAAGTTCAGTAGTTATTTTGCTACATTTATAATTGTATAGCAGTATTTTAGTTCTATTCATAGTAAATAGTTATTAGCGCGTAGTGTGATGTTAGATGATGTTACAAGTCATAATTAGTTCTTATTCAGTTATTTAAACCGTATTAGTCAATTTAGTTACTTATTCATTTGTTATTGTATTGCTTAAGTTGGACGTTAGGTAATTAAGTGTTCAAGTTTTGAGGAATTTAGGTACTTAGCTTAAATCAAAGTCTATATTAAAAATCCCATTTTGTATTCACTTATTGTTTACAACAGGTAGAAGTCAATTTACAGGTTAACATCCTTTGTTAAATTGTTTTAATTACAATAGTAGCTAGACGTAGGGTTCCCATCGTAAGTTATTTACTTATTAAGTACATATTGCATAAAAATATACCTTAAGTTGTTATTGTATAAATTCCAGGCTGACTACATTCGATTCCCAGTATGTCCGAAGAAAGAGAACTTATTAAAAAACGAGGAAGCATAAAGGGACGCTTAACTGTATTTATCAATTACCTTGATGCATCCAGCGACAAGGAGTTGACTAGCTGTGAGGTCAAGGAATTGCAGTTACGGATTGGAAGAATCGAGTCCTTGTATGAGCATTACGATGAGGTACAGTTACGATTGGAGTGTCTAGTAGATGATGTTAAAGCTCAAGTCTCTGAGCGTGCTGAATTTGATACTCAGTATTACAAAGCACTGGCTAGGGCACAGGAGCTGTTATGTAAGCATAACTGCGATAATGAGTCATTAAGTAGTGCAAAATGTAGCCGTATTAGTCAACGTAAGCCTGTTAAGTTACCCACGATACAGTTACCTAAATTTAATGGGAGTTTTAGCAATTGGTTGGAGTTCCGCGACACTTTTACTAGCCTCATTCACTGTAACGATGAAATTGATCAAATTAACAAATTCCACTATTTGCGAGCGTCTCTGGAAGGATCTGCTGCTGTTGTAATTCATGGGATTGAGTTTTCCGCAAGTAATTACGATACAGCTTGGAAGTTAATTTGTGATCGCTTCGATAACAAAAGAATGTTAATTCAAAATCATGTGTCGTCCATATATTATTTGAATTCTATTACAAAGGAGTCTTCTGTTGCGTTGAAAGGATTGATTGATCAACTTAATAAAAACCTCCGTGCGTTGGAAGCGTTAGATGAGCCCATCAAGTATTGGGACACTTTATTAATATTCATAGTAACTCAGAAGCTCGATCGGTCAACTTATCGTGAGTGGGAGGAGCACAAAGGTCGTATAGACAAAGATAGCACAATAACATTTGCTGCACTCATTCAATTTATTCGCTTTCGCGCTGACTTGTTAGAAACATTGGAAACAGCACGAAATAGCACTAATCCCACTCCCGGTAAGCCTAGTTCCCATTCTAATAAGATGAAATCTATGGTTGTATCACAAGATTCTAATAATTCCAGCACCGAATTAAGTAAGTTGTGCCCACACTGTAAAGCTGATCACGTGTTAAGTAGTTGTTCACAATTCCTTTCACTTAGCACCGACGCTCGACTCAAATTAATACCTAACTATAAAGTGTGTTATAACTGTTTTCATGCAGGTCATTTTGCTAACCGATGCAAAAAGCCGGGATGCAAGATATGTAAACGCCGACATAATACTTTGATTCATTCGTCGGAGAATAAAAGTACAACGAATTCTTGCAATAATGATAATAATTTAAACGGTAGTTCGTCCCATTCCGTATCAACATCATCACCCACTGACGCCGTGGCTAGCACTAATGCGAGTGCTAATAATTTAACTTTGTCTGCGGATCTCAGTTCGCTAAGGAGTGAGCGGAAACAACACGCTGTGTTATTGTCCACCGCTCTTATTAAGTTATGTGATCAGAATGATCGTGAGCACATAGTGCGGGCCCTGCTTGATAGCGGTAGTACATCGTGTTTTGTGACGGAACGGTTATGTACAAAGCTTAACTTAAACACTAGTCAGATAAATGGATCGGTCTATGGCATTAATAACGTAAGTTCCCGCGTAGGCAAGACATGTCATGTAAAAATGACGTCATTAGACAATAGTTATGTTGCTAAGTTTCATTGTTTTGTTTTGCCATCGTTAACGACTGTTGTGCCTTGTCGTGAAGTCGACATTTCAGATCTGAATATTCCAGATAATATCTGTTTGGCTGACCCTAACTTTTACAGGCCTTCAGAAGTAGATGTCTTAATAGGAGCGGATCTCTTCTGGGACTTGGTTGGTTCACAGAGAATTAGACTAGGAGTAGGTAAGCCCGTGTTGTGTGAAACGCTGTTAGGCTGGATTGTTTCTGGCCCTGTTACCTATAATAATGGTAAATTATTGTCAAATAATATTTCGTGCAATTTAACTCATACTGATTCCTCCAGTAACGGTGATTTAAATAAAATTCGTACCGATTTAGAGAAATTCTGGAATCTAGAAGAGATTAGTTCACAATCCTCGCATTATTTACCCGAGGAAAAGTTGTGTGAAGAGCATTTTGTCAAGAATACCACACGTTTAGACAGTGGTCATTTTTGTGTTCGTATTCCTGTTAAGCAAAATCCTTCTATTTTAGGAGAATCTTTCAAAAGGGCTTCTATGTGTCTATATTCCCTAGAACGCAGACTAAAGTCCAAGCCAGAGTTTGGTAAATTATATCGCGACTTTATGTCTGAATATGAGACTTTAGGACATATGACCGAAAATAAAAATAATGACAGTCCCAGTGGATATTTCATACCACACCACGGGGTACTGCGCGATTGTAGCACAACTACCAAACTTCGTGTTGTGTTTAATGCAAGTTGTGTTACTTCTTCAGGGGTATCGTTCAATGACGTGCAGATGGTAGGTCCTACAGTGCAAGACGATCTTATATCTATATTGCTTCGGTTTCGACAACACAAATTCGTCTTATCAGCTGATGTTGCGAAAATGTATAGATGTATATACGTCCACCCATCTGATAGGTACCTCCAACAGGTTCTGTGGCGTGATAATGCAAGCGATCCTGTCAAGGTTTTCAAATTGAATACCGTCACATATGGTACGGCTAGTGCACCATTTCTTGCTACACGTTGCCTCAAGCAAATAGGGATGGATTATCAATCCAATGACACTAAGATTTCTTCGCGTTCAATAGGTGAGCCACCCTCAGGTAGCAGAAATAAGATTGCTGACGTCATCATGCATGATTTTTACGTTGATGACCTCTTGACAGGAAGTGATGATTTGAATGAGGCTATGTTTATCCACACAGAGGTCACCAACGCACTAGCATCTGCTCGCATGCCGCTTAGAAAGTGGAGATCCAACGTCCCTAGCTTAGTCTCCGGAGCTTCTCAGTCGTCATTAGACTTAGAAATGGGATCTAATGAACCTAATAAGTTATTAGGGCTTAACTGGTATTCTAGTTCCGACGAATTTGGGTTTTCAAGTTTAACGTTACCTTCTAAGGATTTTGTTACAAAACGTGATGTACTTTCTGCCATAGCACGTATTTTTGACCCTTTAGGACTTTTATCTCCTTGCGTAGTCACAATGAAAATGTTTCTACAACGAATGTGGTTAGACAAGCTCTCGTGGGATGAGCCATTAACCCCGTCACTTAATGCTAGTTGGAATGCTATTGTCAAAGCATTGCCGCTTATCAATAACTATCGTGTTCCACGACACGTTATATGTGATGCAAATAATATACTGGAACTACATGTATTCACAGACGCAACAGAGCGTGCGTATGGTGCGTGCGTCTATGTACGTAGTGTCAATGATGAAGGTGAGTACATGGTTCGTCTCTTAACCGCTAAAAGTCGAGTGGCGCCGATTAAGCCGACCACCATTCCAAGATTGGAATTGTGTGGCGCAGTAGTTGGAGCTCGTTTATGCGAGAAGGTTGTGAGTTCAATGAGACTAAAGTTTAGTCATGTTTATTGTTGGACTGACTCCACCGTCGTGTTGGGATGGTTGCAGATGCTACCTTCTAAGCTTCAGCAATTTGTGCGTAATCGCGTTGCTGAAGTTTTAGACAAGACGGGGCACTGTACTTGGCGACACATCCCAACCGCCAAGAACCCTGCAGACCTAATATCACGAGGTGTGGATATTAGTATTCTGCAATCTTTGGACTTGTGGTGGAGTGGTCCCAGTTTTTTTAAGCAAGTCCAGTCTCATTGGCCGTCTCAACATAAATCATTAGAGTCAGACACGCTGCCTGAAACTCGACCTCACGCTTTATTGAGCGCCAGTAGTTATAATAATCAATGTGATACAATCATAAATTTTAATCGATTTTCTAGTTATTTAAGGTTAATCCGTAGTGTAGCAACAGTTTTAAGGTTCATAAAATTGTGTAGGAAGCTTCCCTCTCCTAGTTTTCTATCACATGTCGAGTTGCAGGATGCATTAAATATTATAATAATTAGAAGCCAGATTGAATCATTTCCCGAGTACAAATTACTCATTAGTAATCAGAAGTTACCTCATAAAAGCGCCCTAATAAAATTTAACGTATTTTTAGATAATAATAAAATCATGCGTGTCGGAGGACGCTTAGCAAATTCAACTTTTTCTTTTGATAAAAAGCACCCTATTCTTTTACAGTCCACTCATAAATTTACGAAGTTGCTATTCGAATATGAACATATAAAGCTTATGCATGCAGGCCCTCAGTTATTGCTGGCTTCAATTAGGGATTCATACTGGCCTATAGGCGGACGAAGCCTAGCAAAGAGTTGTTATCGTAATTGCGTGCGTTGTTGTCGCGTGTCGGGTAGAACAGTTACTCCTTTAATGGGTAATTTGCCGCAGCAGCGTCTCCTTCCAGGCGGTTATCCCTTTGAAAGCACTGGTGTGGATTATGCTGGTCCCATCATGGCTGCTAGTAGGCAGGGTCGGGGATGTAGGCTGGTAAAAGTGTACATAGCCATTTTTGTGTGTTTCACCACAAAGGCTATCCACTTAGAGCTGGTGAGTGACTTAACCAGCAATAAGTATTTACTAGCTTTATTTAGATGTATCTCGCGACGGGGAAAACCCAGTAATATCTACTCCGACAACGGTACCTCTTTCGTTGGTGCCTGCAACGAACTTTCGAAGTTCCTTAAATCTAATTGCAATTCCTTGGGCGAGCAATTGGCTAATGACGGAATTAAATTTCATTTTATACCCGCGTATACTCCTCATTTTGGCGGACTCTGGGAAGCGGGTGTAAAATCAACTAAATATCATCTCAGGCGAGTGTTGGGAAATTGTCATTTAACCTTTGAAGAACTTAACACCACGTTAGTCCAGATTGAGGCGATATTAAATTCACGTCCACTGACCCCGCTGTCATCGGATCCAGCGGATTGCTCACCACTGACTCCGGGTCATTTTCTTGTTGGTCGACCACTGACGTCACCCCCACAGCATGATTTACAGAACCACTCCACTGCTTCATTATCTCGTTTCCAACGAATCGAGCAGCTACGTCAGCATTTTTGGGCTCGTTGGAGCAAGGAATTTGTGTCCGAGCTGCAGCAAAGGACTAAGTGGCATACCAGCAAAGATATGCTCAAGTTGGGCTCTATGGTAGTCATAAAGGAGGACCATCTTCCTCCTCTTAAATGGAGATTGGGGAGAGTCGTCGCCGTTCATCCGGGATCAGATGGAATTGTTCGTGTGGCAGACGTCAAAACATCCACTGGAGTCGTCAGAAGAGCCTTCAATAGGATTTGCCCACTGCCCGTTGATTCTGCGCTTGGTTGAAAGCGCCTCTGCTGCTTCCAACGTCCGGGGGCATGTTCGAGCTAACGCCTGCTCGTTTGGAATGAGCAAAATTCAACGTTGCGTACTAATTAGTTTGTAATTAGATGTAAGGATTTATCTACTTGCTTGTCATTTTTTTCTTCCATTTTTGTTCGTCATCAAGGCAATACATGTTTGACTAAATATCAGCATTTTTGGAGTTTCTTTGAAAAGTCACCTGAAATTCCCCCACAACAAGTTTCTTAGATTTAAACAAAGCACACAATTAGACATCTGGGGTCTGTCTTAGCATGCCATGGCCTGAGAATTGATCAACGCGCTATTAACAGTTAAGTTGTATTGTAATCGAGTTGATGTAATACCGTTCTTTCAGCTTTACGCTTTACGTTTTTACTGTTCATTGAGTATCTAATGTCTACAGGTATTTGGTTAAAGTTAAGTTAAATTGGTTATTGTGAAAGACTCGGCTGCCATAAAAGTTATGTTTAAGTGGCACTTGAAGTGATAAAACCAGAAATAAAGAAATAAAACTGCTGTTTTGTGAATATGAGCTTTTTACAGTCACATTAGAGCCTAATTCTTAACAACAAACAATCTTCAAGTGTTTTTTCGGTATTCATTTCGAATGTTTCACTTATGAATCTCAGAACAATAAAAGTTTTTCTTCCCCAGGGCGAAGGTATGTGAAACTAACCAACGCCACCCTTAATGACTAACGATGCTTGCAATTTGTGTGTGAAAAGACACAGCTGATACAACCATGTTTTATTTTTAATTCACCATAATAGGGAAGAATCAATCGACGTTAGGAAAATGTGCGAATGAATATCGGTACTTTAAGTAATAAAATTAAAGCAAGCAAGTATTTTAGTTTAAAATTACACTTAATTTTAACCAACAGTTTTACATGCATGAATCTTTTCACACCGGTACGATGACCTCTAACGAAATATAATATCACGCCTTGTAACCCCCGAAGGGTGTACCTAACAGTACACCCACAGTTCGCCAGTTATGTTTAAGTCCCATTTTATAGGGGGCGAGTCAATTGCCATCAACTGGGCACAAATCCAGACTCCGGCTTCTACCTGAGTAGAAAATAAAAATAGAAATAAGAAGGATATAAAGAATATAATTGTATGTGTGTTGTTGCGTGTATTGTTGTTTTGTATTGTAGAATTTCTGAAAATTCCTGATGGAAGAACCCAATATCACTTTGCCAGATCTGGGAATCGAACACAGGATTTCATGTTCGGTAGTCGCGCTTGGTACCACTGGACCAATGAGGTACCTTTAAGTAATGTCATAATAATATTAGCATAATAATATTATTATTTTAGTAGCCCCTCTTCATACACATAACGTCAGCGCATCACGATAAAGAATAATAAGGGTTATGAATAAACGCAATGTATCCTAAAGGAGGTTCCTTGAAGTAAATATGGAAGCTCGTTAAATTTGTTAAAATACCGTGAAATATCGCGCTACGTCGGACACTCTGGGGACTCAACGCGAGATTTATCAGTCTCTTTTATATTTTTCTAATACTTTCCTAAGGGGATTTGCATCTTGAATGTGCCACGGCTGAGCGGGTTTCGTTATAAAATGTAATATTAAAATATGCCTATGGGGCACTTTCAATGTGATGGAATTTGGCAGAGGTTCAGAGGAGGTCAAGACCTTTTTTGTTGTTATGATAACATACTTTCGATAAAGGGGGTCGTATCTGTTTATTGGAAAATCAGCTTCCTTATAGGTTTCAGATCCTGGTTAGAAATTGATCTTAATTCAGTAATTGTAAGCCCATTGCCAAAAAGTCTTTAAAGCAAAAGCGACTCAAAGTAAATTCTACCTGAAGTCAGTTTTATCGATTCTAGTTTCAGTCTACCTACTTGTTTTAAACTGCCTATTAAAATAACTTTAAGTATTAAAGAAATTCGTAACATAGTCCCAACTTTGAGGGCAACATGTCAGAAAAGTACTTTCAAAAGGATGAAAGAAGGTACCAAACAAAGTACGGACGTGAACAGAATTCGCGTTAGCACGTTTTACAATTTGTTACATCGCTTAAATTGTAATAAAGCTTCAGAGTAACACATACGTTTGATAAAAATTTGTATGTAACTGTACGAGTTTGAACAAAGGAAATTTAACTTAGACTAGTTGTCATAGAGTTCTAAATTGTGAACTGGGAAAATCTGATTTAAGACTGTACTTTATTCACAAATGTGCCGTGTGAGGTTTATAGAAAGAGGTGTACTGTGAATCCCGGATGGATACAGTTCGTATTCTATTTACCTTAACAGATGCCATCGTTATTCCTTAAGCATTCCTTGCGACTGCGCGTCGTGTGGAATGAAATTGACAAATTCAGAGGAAACCCAAATGCCTCGTTACTTCTCATGTGTACCTTTGATAATATTTTATGAATAGTGTTTGTTTTTCAATTTGTCGGGTCGAACAAACGCACTTACATTTATTTTCGCTCTTTTTCACTTCAAATGTGAACTGAATTCTAAATGGTATCAACAAGTGCGTTGGAAATATCGACATGGTTGTTATCGATAGACGGCAAAAATGTTTTATTACATTACATTCTCTAGTAGTTTACCTAAGGCAATGAAAGGGTTCTCCCAGTTTATGTTAACGTCCTTGGCTTTCTTTTATGCTTATGTTCTAACCCATTTCTTCTTTATTTTTTCTAGTCTATATTTCTCCGTCTGACTAATCCGATGGCCAGTCTTCTATTCTTGGAAAGTGTTGTGTGATTTTGATTGGAATCTGAAAGTTGAAGTATTCGATTTTGATTTTTGACTTTTGTGTTTCTATTGACGTATGGAGGCTATGCTGGCTATTCTTTTCACAAAAGGTCTGATACTCCGCAGGTAAAAATTCTTTCTTTCATCAATGGTTTAATTTAATATCGAATATTCCTTCAAAATATAGGTAGGTACGACGTTATATTCTCGACTACGTCACGTTTGGACGATCAAAAATTCCAATTTTATAAAGTCATATTAATGGTTATTGGCTTCTTTTGTTACCGTCCGTTTAATCAATGTTTCACTTTATTACTTTTGAATATTATATAAGGTTCCGACAAAAAGTAAGCTGTTCGTGTATTAATGTAACAAAATGGGGCTGGGGTAATGTTTTCATTTTCGTTCATTGTAATTATGTTAGAGGTCAAAGCTTTCATGATTAAAGTTAATATACCGACACCTTTCTTGTAAAATAAAATGACCGAGAGTGGTGTTGAAAACCGTCCTAAAATATAAAGTGCTTTGTAAGGCTGAGAACTTTGTTTTAAATCAAGAAATATGTACGTATTTAATCCAAAGCCTACTATTTTGACCTAATAATATAAATATATGCGTTGACATGGCTAAGTCCAATGAATTGAAAGATATTATCCAGCCGGTTTAAAAAGTTGTTTCTAGGGCTGGTTTTTTGGGCATTCTGACCCCATAAATAAAAAACACCAAAAAAAAAACGTTCAGTATTCGGACCCTCTGCCTGTAAAAATGCCATTAGTCCTCAGTGTAATTGCATTTACAATTAAATATATAATAAATGAGGCAGTCTGAACAATTAATTAGAGTTCTCTATACCATTGAAGGAATAAACGCCCCGCGAAACGACGCTCGCCTGCTTTTAATAGTCCCAGTCTTCGGGCTGTATTTAATTACTTATGTACTGTCTATATAAATATGTAACTGTACAACTGAATAATTTATTTGTATGTTGTAATTAAGTATTAAAGGATTTTCTAAGAAGAGACGGAGTTGGAGAAACAATTCTCGAGGCTTAATTTTCTACATGTAATCGTGGTGAAATATAGAAATTTTTCCTGTTTGCTGGTTTATATACTTAGTCGCACAGAATGTGGCTTAAACACTAAACGATAATCTATACATATAATACCTATTCTAAGGTTTTTTTAAAGGAATATAGTTGCCAAGTACCTTCTTTTCTTGGTTTAAGTCAATAATTTTAATTGAAGAATACTTTAAAAGTTACTTTTTCAATCAAATTAGCATGCCAAAGCTGTTTTTAAAGTTCTCTATAGAGGTAACTAATAACCTTGTTTTTAAATTGGCAGTGTTAAGTAATGTGCAGAATATTCCGACCTCAGGAATAAACGTTACAGTTCTTTGGTTTTTGAGGGCGACTATTACCAAAGAATCTGCACATCTAAACCGTGTTCAAGAGCTATATTAACATACCATTACAAAGATGACCAGAGGTCGGAATTAGGTAGAGTTATTTATGTACTTACACTGATTCATACAGCGAAAGAATAAATTGGATATGCCTCAAATAGCTGCTATGCTATGCTGACAGATCTTCAGTTTTATGTACGAACACAAAATAACCTATCATCACGCCTATATTTTCCCAAACGGTTTGGCAGAGGTGTACCAGAGCACATTTTGCTGTTTATAACACGGTCCTGGCCTTTTGCCATCAACCGGGCTCAAATTTAAACTCCCGGCCGGCCAAACGGAAAAATTGCTAAATAAACTTGTCAAACCCGGGATTCAACCCAGGAACTCATGTGCAGCAGTAGCTTTATACAAACGAACAAAAAGTGAAACGCGTGCGCGTCACTCACCTTACGTCGGCGTCGTATCTCAAGTTCCACCACCTGAGTTCATGAACGGGGCGTAACAGCTTTCAAAATAGATACATCAGTGTACGCTACACATAGTACATTGTTGATCCTCATGTACTTTATGAGCTAATATACTCGCAGTTCGCACAGTAATATGTACGTAAATTACTATATTACAATATTATTTAACCACATCAATGGCTTAATTTGCGCCCCGTCTTAATGCTTCGGTTATTGTATCTACGCAGCATATTGAACTTGGTTTTGACTACAAGTGTCTGCAAGATTACTCAATAAATATTAAAAAATAATTATTATTAATAATTATTTTTTAATATTTATTGATTAATTTAGGTACAAATTTGGAATTCGAAAATAGTAACGTTATTGGTTACCGTAATTAGTTAGTTAGGTACTGCAGTTCTAGAATTTTCTGAATACAAAAAATGCCGAAGTACAAACGGATAATAACCGTTTGTGCATTGGTATCCTTACCACCCTGTATAATTATTAAAGGTACCTATTTTTATAATCCTTATCCTTGATAAATCTTCTTTCTAATATATGAAATTTTCGTTTCGCAGTGTTTGTTACCAAACTCCTCCGATACGGCTGAACCGATTTGTATGTAATTTTGTGTCTATTTTTCATACCCCTAAATGATAAGGGTGACCCACCCCTAAATATACTTTTGTTATTTTTTCGACAATTTTATTTATTTTTAATTTTATTAGTAGGTAAGTAGTAGGTAGGTAGTGCCCAGTTAGGTAGTAGTAGTTAGGTAATAGGTAGGTAGTAGGTCAATTCGAGTTCAATATTCATAGTTGACAGGACGTCTGTCGGGTCAGCTAGTAATATTTTTCTTTAAAATGCGAAAGTAAGTTAGTTACCTTTTCACGCCTAAACTACTGAACCGATCATTCTGTAATTTTGCATACACGTTTTCAGATGTACAGAAACGGACATAGTATACCTGTCATCTCGAAAAAAAGTACTATTCCCGAGGATAACAACAATAAGGTTCTCATTGTAATAGATGGCGCTACGTGTCTCTTAAATCATGATTAAATTATATAATTATTACAAGCAGAGTACAACCCGAATTGATTGTCAAATTCTAAATTAACGCGAGCAAAGCCGCAGGCAAAAGCGAGCACCACTGACTTTTATACTTCAGGCTGCTACTCAAGAATTCCTAAAGAATTCACTCAATGACTCTTTGCCCGACTTGGGAATCCAACTCAGAACCCTATGTACGTCGCGTTTGCGACTTTGAGACCGACGGAGCAGTTAGAATGTAATAGTACAATATTGAAATAAGCCTTTTATTTTGCATCAATGAAGGGTGTAGAAAGACTCTTAACGAAGCCGAAAGGCACATAATTTCCCCGTCATTGCGGTCTTTTTTTGTTTTAGACCATACTTGAAAACTTCTAGTTACGGACATATAGGGGGTCAAACTTTCAACCTTTTACAAGCTTATTTAAATTAATGTTTTTAATGTATTTTGTTTACTTAAGACACCGTCACAACCCTCGTACTATTCAATCCATCCATCAGCACAATGTTTTGAATGCGTTGTATTGAGTCCTACCGAAAAACGTGTTTTTTCACCCCAAAAAAAAGTCGTTTCCCAGCTATAATTTTTGCATAAAGTTACTTAGTTTGATGTACACAATACTTGGTTGACGGTTTCGTTAAGAGTCTATTTACACCTTGTATATCAAAACCCTTATGGAACCTATGAGCAAGTATGTCAAAAAAAGGTTATTTGGGATTTTCTTTAACAATCGAATAATCTGAGGAGGCCCAGCAACGCGTGCTACATTCATAATGTTATTCGTCCTCCAAAGTGAGTTAATGTTAGGGTAGGTTCAACATTTTGTATTCAGTATGGTTAAGAGCCTTTAGATAACTCAGACGGTAAAGTATACAAGTACAACGTGTAGCCTCAATAACTTTTGCCGAATAATACGACAACTTTTTAACTTCATATTATAAAAATTAGAAGGTTCTCAACTTGTGTCTCTACTTGTCTATAATATTTCACAGTCTCGTGTATCTCCATTTGCATAATTATGTGGATGTATATCCTAACTAATCATGTTGAATGCCCATGTAACCCCCAGTCCTATCAAGATCGGGAACTCTACACTCGAAGTTGTAGACGATTATGTCTACCTGGGACAAATGGTCCAGTTAGGTAGGTCTAACTTCGAGAAAGAGGTCAATCGTCGAGTCCGACTCGGCTGGGCAGCGTTCGGGAAGTTACGTGGTATCTTCTCGTCCAACTTACCGCAGTGTCTGAAGACGAAAGTCTATGACCAGTGTGTGTTGCCAGTGATTACATACGGGACCGAAACGTGGTCGCCCACAATTGGCCTCATCAGAAGGCTTAAAGTCACCCAAAGGGCAATGGAGAGGGCTATGCTCGAAGTTTCCAGTACCATGCACGCTGTGCACGCCGTACACGCTGTACACGAATATTAACCCACGGCTATGCCGCGGTGGGCCACGCACGCTGCAGTTGTACGGTGGGTGGCATTAATTGGGTACCCCAGTTAGGAACGTAGGTGCTGTACTTAGTTGTGGGTGTGTAGCGTGTACTGCAGCGGAAACGTAGACCCACGTTATCAAACAAATGAATCCACGCAGCTAAAATGCGCCGCGTGGCCGTGCACAGCGTGCGCTGCAGTGGGTTTCCGCCTTTATTTATACCAACTGTTACTAAAAACCAAATTCATTTTGCCGTAACCTTATGATTCGCGAATAACATTTTCGACTACCGTATTCATCATTTCATTATTTGTTGCGAATAACTTGTCCATCAAAAAACGACAAATCTTTCCCTAACATCCAACACCGGATACATCAATTTGTCACAAAATGAAAGAAGAACGCGAAGCAAACTTAGGGACGCACTTTATCAGGGTAACGACCTTTTTCAAATCTCTTTTAGGTGACACTCGGTTCATTTATTATTTTTTTCTTTCTTATCCGTTTCAACTCGATCACATGTTACGTATTACTCAGCGTCGTTTTAAAACGTTATCGTTCTGTCTCGTGTGAAAAACGACTATTTGTCAACTTGAAAGTTCGATGGAATTCTTAACGAGGTAATGGAAAGTTCTTTCTAGAAAACAATCGGGGAACAAAGAGAGGTTCTGTGATGTTGGCTGTGATAGCGTATCTTGGTAGTTGTAATAGATTGTCTTGTTCGATGAATGAACCGTATTTTTAAAAGCAGCTTCAGCCCGAAGGTTTACGCAGAAGTGTACTTATATTTTGCCAGTTAAATTTAAATTCTCGTGTAATTGAAGGGGCTAACGTATAATTACTGTTACCTACTGTTAGCCTGAGTTATCCCATTGATGGGCAATGGCCTCTCCCCATGACTTCCAAATTCTTCGATCCAGGGCTAATGTAGACCACTGGTCGTTGGTTTTGTCCAACTCGTCCCGCCATCTCCTGTGAGGTCTACCGCGTTTGGCCTTCTGGCTGTGTCAGGGCTCCACATCGAGGTTATTTTGGCCCACAGCTCGTTATCTACGCAAAACGAGGTCAACTTGTATAATATACATTCTACACAATATATAACAATTGCCGTCTCGCTGCACCCGGTAAAAATATTCTCAAGACAATACGAACAAAACCAACGGTGCTCCTTCAGTAAAATCAAGAGCAAATTTTACAAGAAATGGGAATAATTCCAGTGGCTGCAACTAAAGATAGAAAATAATAAGCTATAACAAATAGGAAATGTCCGACTACCGTGCAATATGGTACACCAGAGACCGGCAACAGCAAGGTATGAATTCCTGTTACGTAATACCTTTATCTTTTCTTTAAACTGGAAGAAAGCTTTAGTTCGATTTAAACGCTTAGGAAAGATGGATTTTGTATAAAGAGCTGAAAATTGCATTTATAAAGAAATACGTAATGTATAACTTCCCCATCCAAGTTTCTTTATCACGTCCGTAATTTTGTATTACTCGTACTTCTTATTTTTACTAATATTATAAATGTGCATGTTTGTGAGATAGTATGGATGTTTGTTACTCATTCACGCGAAAACTACTGAACGGATTTGGATGACATTTGGTACATGATTGTTTATAACCTGGATTAACATATAGGATACTTTTTATCCCAGTAGTACGACGCCGTAGAGATAATTACCAAACTCGACGCGAGCGAAGCCGCAGGCATAAGCTAGTCTCAAATCAATTTTCACAACTCACGCTACGACATAGCTACGACGTAGCACGGCGTAGCAGGCGTAGCACTACACGCGGCGCTACGAAAAGCAAGGACAAACATTTGTTCACAAAAATCTTTTTTGAACATGTTAAATTATCATGCAAAAAAATTCCAACAGAAAATATTAAATTACAATTGTATTAAAACATTTTAACATACAAACTATGAATCCGAGTTCAACTCAAAGGATTCTGACAAAATTATAATAATCTCCCGAAAGAAGCGTCGAGATTGAAAGTATGGATCAGACGGCATTAGCATTTATATTCAGATTCGAGGTAAAAGTTACTCGTTATTGCTTAGTATTCTCTTTTGACTACACTCCGAAGAATTTCTGTATTTAAATTGTGGTATATATTTATGAATTATTTTCTACTTCGCAGCGTTAGAAGATTAAGGATATCAATGTTTAAACAAACTTCCCGGTTTGTCACTTATTTGTTTGTAAAGTCTCGATATTTAGAATTAATAAGCTGCTTTCTGTTCGTACTAAAATGGAGGCCACGCTGGTGCATTTCTGTTTTTTTCCTGATTGCGAGAATATACAAATATATCGATTTTGAGAAATATCGTGATTATTTTATGGAAGCCCCTGGGCATTTTTAGGTGAATGTCTTTATTTACTACAAAGTCATTAGTTACAAGACGCAATAATTTATAAAATTTCAATATGAGGAAAGTATATAACTCTCATAGTCTATCAAAAATAACTTTAAAATCAATAATTACTATGGTATAATTTCCATTGTCAAATTCCAAAAACGCATCGATCAGCTAATTACCCGGCCACAGCAGTATAATATCCAACTCTTTAGTTTTCATTGCAACTCGTCTCACATCGGTAAGGGTCCGTCTCTTCCAATTTGGGCTACAATTAAACGTAAGCATTAATTACATTGGCCCCTACCCCCACAGTTTCTGCCTTATTTCCCTTTTGCTTATTCAGCGGGAGCTATCACGTTTTTATAATGTTTACTAGAAGTGGCTTCAACATTGAAGGTCAAATTCATTTATTAGATAAAAAAAACGAGTGTGCTTTAGACCACAAGACTGAAGTAAAACTTAAACAAATGCCGCACAATCGTCTGTTAAATTCAAAAACGTAACTAAAACCTCTCAACTTCCGTTTGTCTCGTAACGTAACGCATTCACCAGTTTACTCCCTAAGTCAAGCGTGCGTAAAGAAGTTTTACTTCACAGAAATACATTTTTATTTGCAAAGAAAATATAAAAAAAAACAGTTTGACAAAATACTTGTAGAGTACCATTACAGTAGAATATGATGCAACAAACATTATTTTTTGACGTAAAAGTAAAAACGGAATAGGAAAACCAACAACTGTGCTTATAAATGAGTAAGAATACCTTATGTATTTGATTTACAAGGACTTTTGACATTAAATGAGTGCAAAGGATTCTTGATCTCGTAACCATGCCACATCTAGTCATAGAACTTCAAAGACAATGTTACGATTTTATTGTAGGCAATTTACGGTGCGATATACGCGTCCCTTTAACGCCTACCCTCGTATAATTTGGATTGTGGGACTAATAAGAAAGAAACAATGCTAATGAAATAATACCTATTAATGAAGTGTCTACGTATTATTTTAATTAAAATTTCAATGTATTACGGTCAGACAAGTTATTGTAATGAAGGTAGGTGTTGTACAAGGCTTTATATTAGTAGCTTGGTTCTAAATCGTGTGGGTAGAAAGTCTGTTTTTGTACTTGAATTAAAAGTTAGCTTAACCTTAATTAATTTAAAAAAGAATAATCGTGATAAATGATGTTGATGTTTGTGGTGTTTTATGGTACACTGGGGACGAAATAATTAGCATGACTTTCGAGCAACATAAAATAATCAAAATTCAGTCGTAATTAATTCGTGCAAAAGAGAATTATCCGAACACATTTTTATGTGTCCCCCCGAAATAAAACACTCACGCAATTCCGTACTATCAAGACGACAATAATTCATATTTACATTATTCTTGTAAATAATCAAGTGACCTTTGGGTAGTCACAAATTATTCGCCGTCGGTGATAAATCAAGTCCCACGGGTGCCAGTAGCTCTGCCTAATTGTATTATTATTTATGGGCCTTATAGCAATATTGTCGTGTTTGCACAGTTTTGAGCAAACACTTCGCTGGACGCTCGTTTATTAGATCGGTGCTGGATTAAAATTAAATGGAGATGACCAATAATTTCTTGGTTGTTTATTGGGATTTATGATTTAGTTGAAGGCCCGGGTAAAAGATACTTCCCAGATGTTTATATGTTGCATACTAACGACTAACAATTTAAAACTATAGGTATAATAGACAAGGTTTGGAACTGTGTAACTGCTCCGGCCCATTCCCTCTCGCTCCGGACCATGCCGGACGCAATAGGTTGCCGCCGCCGATCGCCAACTGCTTCAGCCTTTTCGAATAAACTTTCGAATTTGCAGATAAGTGTCGTTTAATTGACAGCCCTCGTTTACTTCTGTCTGTACAGATGAAACAAAAATTTCATCTGTACGAAAGAGATAGCAAGAGTTTAAATTAGATTTTTTAAATTAGGTTAGTTGATGGCCAACAATAAGACAGAGGTGTTTACGTTCTACTGAACGATCCCACGAGAAAATCAATCAAACCTGCGTTACTAGAATGTGCCTAGAGCAATTTGATCCGTGTTTATTTCCAGAGATTTCAAAACAGCAATCAACAGTTTGGCTGTGTTTTTAACCACCAGAAGCCATCAGGATTTAATTTCCCACAGTTTATTCATAGAATTTTAACCGATATCAGCAAATTACCGAAGATAGTTTCGCCACTTTCTAGAATATATAGATGAAAGGGTGATTTTCAGTTACCAGTACCTACTCGATAACGTTCGATAAACAAGGTTGATATATTGGATTGGTTGAAAACTAATTTGCGTGATTCTCTGGACGAAATCATAGTTACATTGAAATCAAAACCAACAATTCACAAGTTCAAGCATTTTTTTTTGTTTTCTCCTGTGCGAGTGTCATAAATACTTTTTCTTTCTTTTAAGTTCCTGAAAAACAGAAAACAAATCCATTACAATTCATAACGTCCAATTTAATACTGAAGTGGAGTATTTAAACATAATTATTTTAGCTACACCGTGAAGCAGGCGGTTTCATCAGGCGTGATATTGATATTTAATTTAATAAGGCTGATACTTGATGATACGCTCAAGGTGATAGGGAAATGCTCATCACTGTAACTATCTTCATTTAATATGGTTTTCATAGCTGTTTCTTAGAAATAACGGTACCTAGTGGGAAATTAGTGAAGTTCGGGGCTAACAAAGTACAAAAACTGTCGAGCGGCTCGAAAAACAAGAAAAAGTATAAATGAAAATATAAATGTATACGGGGTGTAAACAGACTCTTCACGAAGCCGTCAACCAAGCATTCTGTACATCAAACTGACCAAACCGGATGCAGCCGAATACACTTAGTTTACATGAAGCGACTTAAACTATTTTATTTATCATGGATACGATTTTTTTATTTTGACACTTGATACCAAAATTAAAAGAAGAAATGGCCAATTTCACTCTGAATCATACATACGCATATGCATAATATTTCGAAAATAAATATTGTTTCTGATTATTGAATATAGATTCTACTGGTAACTTATGCGCTGTTACGGTTACGTACCAAAATGAGTTAGCTTTCTTTGTTCGTCACGTTTTTATGTCATCTTCAGAGAAAATTCTATCCACGCTTTGCAAAAGAAGAAAAAAACTACCATAAAATTATTTCGAACTAGGTCTCATTTAACGCTACGTGCTTTCATATACAAAATTCCATAAATAAAACCGTTAAGAAACTACGGAACCTGTACACGGAAATGCATAAACGAGCAAAATAAGCACAGAGCTTAGTATGCACACAGTTATGCTCAGTTGCCCGTATTCGCCTGCGGTTAAGATAAGGGGGAGGTTGCGATGCCCGTTTCCTCTTCTGAACGTGTCTTTGCACTATCTAAAATTTTGAAGTTGCAAATGCATGAAGCGAATAATAATCCAGCCAGCATCATTATTTCGTCGTTTGGAGTTCTTTTTTTCCTTCGTTTGATGTTTAGTATTAAGGTCTTTTTTGTCAGTTTTAGCTATAAATTAAGGCAATTCCTTTTCGCCCCGTTTTCTTTGTAGGAAATAGTTCAACCTATCTGCGCACGTGTTGTGCTAGCAGACAAGTTACTCATTCAGTGTTTTGTCTTTTTCAAAGAAGCGTATAATAAAATGAAATTAACACTGTATAATTTAAGACTTGAAAAAGGTACTAAGAGTTTCCAGACTTCAAACAAGTACGTACCTACTATAGGGTATCTTCAAACTAAAGGTGCGTCGAAACAAAAGGCCAATTACATCAATGTAACTTTAACACAATTCATTTAAAACTAAAATAAATTACTTTGACTAAGACAAAGGGGTTCTAAAGAATACAGGGAAGAGAATCCTGGCACGTCTAACTTAGTTTAAAAAAATCGATATCTAAGTCGACAGGCTCTATTCTGCCACCTACGGCATTCACCGCAAAGTTCACAAAACCTTTTAGTTTAAGTTTCTGAACGAAATTTCCTGTTCAGGCGTTACTATACACGTTAGCTTATCTATTATAATATAAAATAGAAATTATACGAAACTAGTTCTCTAGCAAGCCAGTGTACGTCAGATAAGCCCGGTATGGTATAAGTTTGAAGCCTCAATAACATTATACGGCAATTGGGAACAATATATATGTAGAAAATCAAATACTTGGAATTGTAAAGGTTTCGAGTAAGGTAAGTAAAGCTTGTCAAGTGACCCTCAAGTAGTACAAAGTCGGGGATTTTCTTTCATAGATTACAAATTGATGGTGATTTCGAGTGTATGTTGTTGAACTTTGACGAAATCTTTTGTTTGATTGAAATTTTTCCGGCGATCACAGAACTTGACCGATATATTTCAATCTTTGAACATTTTTGCCGGTTGATCTGATACAAGATTTTACGTTATTTGACCCAGTGCTATGATACATCGTTCTTGTAGAAAAAGATGCTATAAATTCAGTTCCTAAAATTTACGCTTGCTTTGAACATTGCGGAATGAATCCTTGCTTGAATCCACTCTAGTCTGTTAGGTAAACATCATTTGGAAATTCAAATTACCACCTAAAGAAAACAGATACAAAAGTTTCTCAAATAAGATACCCAATTTAGAGCGACCCACTTAAAACTGTAAGGGTCGATAAAAAGGTCTGATTTCATTTAAACAGAATTTATTTTTATTAAAAGTCGATACTAGGTCGTATACTCCTATTGTCCGAAGAAAGGCACTTGGAACATAATCTTGTGGATTGGTAAAATTCAATTTGTTCGTTGCACTAGCAAAACAATAAGCTATAAACCAAGTTTCTATACGGACTCGTATCGATATTCGATGGAAATTTGTATCATTTGTGCGGGATTGTTGATTGAAAAAGTTTGTTTAAATGCATAGCCAGCACATCTTCGATGCGACTTGTAATATGTTAACTAAAGAAATTATGAGACTGGTTTGCAAATAATCAACTATATAGGGTGTTGAAGAAGTTCATAGTAGTTGATAAAATATTCTTTCGCCCCTTCTTCGATGAAATAATCTTTTTTGAACAATAATCAAGTATATGTTGGTTTGCTGCATAGGTAAGCTTGAAAGTTTTGTCTTCTTCATAATATTTTTTCTCTGTATTGCCAACAGAAGCAAACTGAAACGGACAGAAACTTGAGTGACTAAGTAATCTAATGGAAGTGTAGCAGAGAGACTCGAATTCGATACCAATAACATAGTTACAAGATGTACTACGAAGGAGAATGTGACACTGGGTAGAGGCGGCCGTGACACACAAACTTTGTAAGAAAGGACGTGAGATATCGCCAAGTTCTCTGCAATCCATAGAGTTAGATTCGTTCCGAAAAACTTTAACAGTTCGAAAGTGAATTGGAATCATCATGCATTCAAGTAATATGCAAAAACATTATTTAAACGTGTCAGACAATTATTGTCTAGTTTCATTAATAAAAAAATGATTATGATTGACGTGGTGGTGTAACTTGTTCGTGATTGAGAAACTGGTGTAGTGTTAAAGCAAAATATTGATTTACCTGTCACGGTTTTGAGTGGCAAACAAGCTGGTGGCACGCTTGATGGTTGCTCACTGCCACCTACGGACAAAGGAATCACAATTTCTATAATTATCAACATCTCTGCGGAACACGACAGTTACTCAATAGACATGACTTTTGGACATACTTACATTGAAAAGTAAACGTTTCATTTGTCATCATTGGATCTGACCGAACGATGTCCCATTCTTACCACAGAAACCCCAACACATTTCATTCCAAACAAAACAAGATCGAACCCTCAATATTCCTATTGATGGACAATACATCACTCAATCACAACCATATAATCGGAGCAAGTAAGTCCGCTGGTTATCCGTATCCGCATTATCCGCACTGGCGGGAATAGTGCGGATATTGCCCCTCAAATTATCCGTTGACCGCTTGTAATCCGTTCGATGCCACATGCCACGCACCAATGATTATTGGGAACGATGAGCCATTATTACTTATATAGTAGAAATGTGTTAGCATTGTGTCCAGTTTAATTGAGTCGGTAATTGAGTTAAAATGTACTTATCAGTGGCAATGAGTCTATTTATCACGATTCCTATCGGGTTCCCTTTCTGAACATTGCAATTAATGGTGCCTATCTATGATTCAAACCTCATGATGACTTTGATTTACGATTCACACTTCTTCATTCTCTTTTGCGTATTAGTGTAAGTAAAAATACTGTAATAGACTACTGACCCAGGTTGACTGAGGAGGAGCTCGTGGCTAAACAATAACAGCCGCTCGGGTCGATCTTTAGGTTAAGCCGTGCTTGCCTAGGTTGGTCTGTGGATGGGTGACCACCCATTACATACCGAGTTTCCTCCGTGCCTCGGAAAGCACGTTAAGCCGTTGGTCCCGGCTGTCATTTGAAGATCTTTGACAGTCGTTAAAGAAGTCAGTGGCCTAAAAAGTCTGACAACCAGTCTTCCTAAGGGGTATCGTATTTCCCAGTAGTAACTGGGTTGTGGAGGTCAGACAGGCAGTCGCTCCATGTAAAATACTGGTATTCAGCTGCATCCGGTTAGGTTAGGTTAGTAGTTGGGAAAAGTCTAGGCAGATGATGATGACTACTGACCCAGGTTGTCCGAAACAACAAAAACCTGCTATGGAGATTCATTGATAAGTCTACGCTATTTCATATTTTGATGGCTCAGTGCTTAAGACCTCGCCTCATGCATGAGGTTTAGCTTTTAAAATTTGGGCTGATACCAATGCGTTTTTTTTATTCATTATGAACTTTCATTAAATTTCTCATAGACATCACTGACAACGGCGAGGGAAATCATCGCGAAGATATTGATAAGTTTAAAATTACCAAACCACTTTCAGCAAGCATGTTTATTGCTCGTTCCTTCTCTGTATGGGAACAGATCTTTGCCTTGCAGTGTGACAGTAACAGGCTACCTTGGGTTAGCCTGTTACTGTAAAACTTTTTCAGAAGAACAAAGAAGGTAAACGAGATTTGCCTCTTTGTCCTTCTGAAACAGTTTTGCACTAACTGCAATACTTACCTGTGAAACTACCACTATCGATCCAATATTCATAACACCATCTAGCACCATCAACAATAACACAAACTACTCACCACGATGTCCCTCGCGTCGTATCATTAAGCCTCATCTAATCACTGGCTCATGATGCGTGACTCTGACTGATAAATGGATTATGGAACTGAACGTACCCACCTTTGTCATTACGTGGTCGGCTTCTAGTCTTATCTGTGGTATTGAGTTTCTAGGCTTGGTTTAGGTGTTTCTTGGAGTTTGGAGTAGTTTGGACCGCATTGGGATTCTATATCATGTTCAATACAAACTGTTTGAACTTAGAAATTATTACTGGCCACTTGGTTGACTGTGGAACTTTAATAGTAATAGCACTAAATAATAAGGTACTAGTGATATTTAGGGTTATGATTTAGGCTGTCACTAACTGTGGGCACTTAATTTTTACGTTTTATATTTCTTTGTTTTTTTTTTTTATTTAATCAATTATTTTTAGGTCATAAATCTCGAGTCCAAGACACGCACTTCTTATTGTATTGTATAATTATCACTAGCTGCGGTAAAGGAAATCTTCGTGAGCCAGCATTCCAGCATGCCAGAGAGGTAGTTCTCGACGGCATGTAAAGCCAAGTCAAAAGCCCATGGACGGTATAAAAACCCTGACACCAGGTCAGGCACTGACCACACGAAAAATAAAGAAGATGAAGAAAGACTGTTATGCGTACGAAGTCAAAGACAGAAGCAAGTTTATTTTTGTTAGTTTGTTCTTGTTTCTACGGCGTTTTATTTTTGGCATTCATTTTACATGTTTTTCATTAAACTAGAGATAACATACAATCGCTTAAAGTTTATGGATGCATAAAATGGGGTTAGTATGCTTATTTTGCTCTTTGTCGCAATAAAATCTTCGCGGATTAAAATTATGTGTCTTTTACGAGTTCCTTATTTCACCTTGGCGGATGACGCTATGAAAATTTTATTCTAGCTTATATCCCCAAAAAAATCGGCACTTTGATCACTTTTAATACTTCTTTTTAAAATTTTCTAATGTCCTGGTTTAGTAGGATTTTCAAAAATTATACGTATTGAAACTAAGTCGGATATATAGAAGCAAATGTGGTGTCAATATTCATAAAATATTTAATGAAATTCTAAGCGATTGTCTTCGTTAGTCGGTACTTTGAATATTCTTTAATTGGTTTCACTTTTCTATGTCATCTTAATTTTCTTCAAAGTGTTTTGTCACGCTGCTGGGCAAAGGTGTCCTCCTATCTCGCTGTGTTGCCTAATCACTTACTCCAAAATTGTGTCGAACACAAACTGGAATCAATAGGTAGGTACAAACTTAGATGGTTCAATACTAGAAGTTAGTCTACCTGATAACATGACGTCACGCACCTACGCCCGACCTAGATTTACTTAGGTCATGCGTGGGAACATAATCAAGGGCTGACCCTAAAACATCAGGATTATTTAGTTACAAACTATACAAGGGTTGTTATTTGTTTTCTAGATAGTAGATACGTATAGTAAAAAGTCCCATCCACACTTCGTTAGTTATGTTTAAGTCAGAGGGCGAGTGGTGGATTTTAAGGTTCTTTTACTAACACAATTTGTATTTTATCCTATGTATGTTAGTCCGTAAGGTATATATCTATGGGTCAAAGTTGCCTCGAAATAAATGAATGTTGTTGTTATTAAATCCAACCTTTGAACGGTTTCTGAGAATGATATTCGTACGGGTAAACTTAAAAACCCATCAGCCTTTCCGGGAATCGAACTAAGGGTCTGACGCTCAGCAGTCGCGCTAGTAACTAAACAAAAGTGGCAGTCAACATGGCAATGCGGCAGCGTAAAACGAACCTGCTGAGTTTTCACTGCGCATGACATACTAATTAAGTCCAAACGCTGCATTTCAGAGATTAACTTTAAAAAATCCTTGTAAAAACTTCTCAAGCTCTTGAATAACACGGAAAACGTGCACTTTAACTGCACTGTTTCTTTAAGCTACACATTATTCAGTGGGCTTATTTGCCACACGTCCTCACCTCTCGGCTAATTGCTGGGGCACGTTAACCGGATTTAAGTTACAATCTGGTTACCTAACGTTTAACGAATTCAGGCGGAGTTAGTTAGTGAGTGTACGTGAACAAGAGCTTTACGAAATCCATTGTTGCGAATTGAATGAACAGTTTTAAG
Organism: Lycophotia porphyrea; assembly: GCA_950005105.1. Lineage (NCBI taxonomy): Eukaryota > Metazoa > Arthropoda > Insecta > Lepidoptera > Noctuidae > Lycophotia > Lycophotia porphyrea. The sequence goes on from OX465394.1 coordinate 8,949,722, forward strand.
TATTCTGAGTGAAGGTTTGGAAGGCTCTCAGTTTCAAGTTTTAAACTAAGTTGGAGTTGAAATAGTTGCATGTAAAGTAAAGAGGAAAGGAAGAATAGCAGGTTACTTGATTTGACACGATGTCTTTTGAATTTCAAGTTAAATGGTTTTATGAAATGGACCAATTGAGGTTGATCGCGACATAGAAGTGTGATTCTAAGGTATACAAGTTTTAATGTTACTGAAAAAAGAAACCTTAACCAAGTAGGTAATAAATATCCATCGTCGAATTGCCGTGCTAGAAATACCATTTCACTTAAAATAACGATCAAACCGAACCATTTCAAGTTATCGAAACGATAAAAATGGGATTAAAAGCAATTCTTGATTACTCGTATTTTTAGCAATTCAACCGGCGTTTTCCAAAATCCACCAACGTCCGTTCTCGACAAATCCTTTTCACCAAGACAAATATAGGAAAAATCCAAAAAAGCATTTAGCTCGAACGTAAACTGACGGTCGGCTGGACGTGTGCCAAGTAGCAGTTTCTGTTCGATTCTTGACTCTCGACGTTCATAAAACGTCGAACGAATGCACCATCGCACTCTCTACAGTGAGAATAAAAACACCCACTAAACTGCCATAAAGACAATCTTTGTCAGAAACAAAGTGTAGATATTCTTTTTGAACGACGTGGTCGGCAAAGTCATGGAAGTTTTCATAAAAATGCAAATTTCACCGCAACGTATTGCCGCCGCCTGTCTGCGTCTGCACTCAGTACTCCTTCATTAAATGTAAATTCTTTATCACGTTCTTTTGACTCGTTCACTGTTAGTTATTAAGGCATACAACAGTACCATCAAGCCGACATCCAATATGATTTTTCATTACAATTTGAACTTTATTCTCCCATGGCTAGATATCAGTTTTTCTTGGGAGCTCGTCCGGATTATTACGCACGCAAAAATGTACTTACTATTCATTTTATTTGTCACATCCGCAGCATTTTAATTATTACAATACTTGTGTTCTGCCTTCATTTTAAAGTTAATATAAAAATATATTTCATCCAATTTGTGTAACAATATGGTTTAAGTTTTTTTGAGAACAAAAAATGTTTTTTTTAATACATTTGACTTTCTGCAAACATCAAAAATTACATTTAATAAACCTATCCACCACCTACCACAACGGATCGAGTTTCCTACAATGCAAAATATGTATGCATACATTGTTGCTTCCCTTTCAAAATAATTCATGGGTACATCGTATGACAAAAGGCTGTATCAATAAATCGAAGTACTCAAGCAATATCCCATCTTGGACGTCATAAAACTTCACATTTCAAGCGCATCTGCATCAAAATTCCATTCGGCACCCACCGTCATATTTTATCCCTTTTTATCACAACCTCTTGCATAAGTACGACTAGTATTCTTTTTCAATGACAAAGATTCGCTTTCTGAATAGCAAAAGCGGTGAATCTCACTTTTTCAAGAGGCAAGGGTCGTTTCGTTTATCGATCTCGTATCGTGAACGCGGTAGGAATCCCAATCGAGTTTTCGATGAAATTTCTGAGACGAAGATCTTTTTCCTTGTATATGTTTTTTCGTTGCAGCACTTAGAATGTAAACGTTTTGATCAGACAGGTTTATCTGTTGTTTGACTATTTATGAAAGAGTTTATTGTTTTGGTACAGAATAGTGATGTGAGATACAATGTGCATTGCGTTTATGACACACTATAACCCTTTCATGATTGCTGTAGCTTGAAGTAGTTTCTGGAGCATTTGAATCTTGTTATTTTGTGAGTGAAGTTGTTTGATAGACACAAATAATTTCAACATATAGTTATCTGAACACCAGAAATACTTAAGTAGGACTTAGCATAAGCATAATCAGCCTATATTTTCCCACTGCTGGGACACAGGTCTCATCTCTATGAGAGGGAATTTTAGGTCTTACAAAAACATTTTAACGCTTCTCGGCCTAGTAATTTACAATTTGCCTTTCAAGAAAAACATTGGAATAAATTACCATCGTGTCTCAGAGAATGCTAAATGGCTTAGTAGTGCCCGTAACGAACTTAATCAGAAGAAAAAGGAAGAGCAAAAAGAAATTATCTATTTTTCAAAAGCAAAACCTAAGGAAGGGAGAAACGGTGACGGTTTTTCTTTTGCTGAGGAAATGTAGATAACTATGAACATTGTTGTTGTAACGAAATAAGATTACTAGTTACGTTTGTCACTGTGTAGAAACAATACTGAAGTTTCTTAGAACTATAAACTCAACGACAAAGGGTGGTAATTGAACCAATCACATTGATCAGTAAATGGAAAAGATTTGTTTCCTTGAAAACTGCCACCATGAAAGTTACAAAATCACGGTAAAAGTCATATTTTGTTTTTATATTTCCTTTATCTCTACAGCCTCGTTGGTCTAGTGGTCGGAAGCGCGGCTGCTTAGGATAAGGTCCTGAGTTCAATTCCCAGGGTTCCCATTGTTGTTGGGTTTTTCCATTAGGAATTTGTCAATACCAGCCACGGAGTCGGGATTTATGCCAAGTTGATAGCAATAGGCTCACCCCCTATTACATGGGACTCAAAATAACTGGTGAAATGAGTGTGTACTATTAGGTACACCTCTGCCTAACCCTATTTTTTTTTGGATGGGAAATCATCCAATGACTTCTCCCGCTCCGGGTAGATCGGAAGGGAATGTCTGACTTGTACTGACTAAAACCCATCGATGTTCCTTCCTTGTCCTTTGTGTTCCAGGGCCGCGGTATCTCTTTCGAAGAGTCCCGCAGCCCTGGCAGGACCTCTGCCTAACCCTTCAGGGATTACAGGCGTGATTTCATGATCTTATTCTTGGCCTACGTTGACATCATAGATAGGTAATTACCACTAGGTAAAGTTATATTCATAGTTACAGTATCGCAATTCAAAAAACTCTAAGCTACAGAATGATAGGTACCGAAAAGTCATCTGTTCTACAAAACTTTGATTTTACCAGAACTATTTCGTAACTGAGGACACAACGACTATCTTCACTTTATGAAACCTATTGTTTCTCGGTCCTAAATTATTCCATGGCATTTATTCTATGCGTCGTGAGTGCAGAAACATTTTCAGGTCGTCTACACACTTATGCCAGCAAATAAAACTGCATTGAAATGTTTAAACTGAAACTTGAAACCGGGAATCATGTGTACTTTCGTTTAGTAGTCTTACGTTTTAGAAATATAGAGTAAGTTGCTTTTACAAGATTGTTGTAAGCAGAGCTATGAATTTAACGCTGGACTTTTTTTCTGATTAGGTAAATATGTACATCAATATAACAACTGTGAAGCCAGAGAAATTAATTAAAATTGACGACCAGTATACATTGTCTGTAAAATTTGGACATTGCAACTGACACTTGTACGAAATGTCTGTAGGTAACATGGCAAATTGTCGAAGCGTGTCAATTTGATAAACAATTAATTTCCCGGAAAAGCAAAGCAAGATTTTAATATAGTCAAAAATTTCAGAACAAAGATCCCAACATTCCAAAGCGGGACCTTGAACCCGGCGAGCTTTCAAAAGTAATGAAATTACAATGATTTTCTCTCTCTTTTATAAAACGTGAATAACAGGAGAAAACAAGGACAGCCAAAACAAATAAAAATTGTAGATCAGATTTTTACTAAGAAAACTGAAAATTTAATCCTGTACCAGCATGATTTCAAATAGGTAGATAGGGTTTCCAAAACAAGTTGATGAAATTCCTCTGACAATCACAATTACCAGAAACGATCACGTTTCACAAAACTTGGGAAACTAAATCCGTGCAATTTGACAATTCACCTGTCGTTTACCGTTCTCGTCTATGACTGCTTTCATGACCTTACCGAAGAGTTAGAGACAATTGGAAGTCTTAGACAAGGTAACACTGTGGTCCAATCGAACAAAGAAGTCTTATAGATAGTAACATTGTATTTATACATAAAAGCAGTGCCATTTTGTAGTAACAAAAGTAATGGAAAAGATTTTTTATTTGATTAAGTAGAAACGTGCATGACTTTTCAACGTAATTTCGATGAATCAATTAAAAGTTTTTTAGCTGATAATTTGGGGTATAAACTAAAAAATAAGTCCACAGAAAGATAGATAGAATATTCTTTATTATGTACACCATACAAATTTCAATTTACATAAAAGGAAACATTTCACATAGGGTGATGCAATGGGCAGTCTCATTAAAAGCAATCTTTTCAAGTCAACCTTTGGATTTATTAGAGAAAAAGTGAGGAACATTACTGCAGGTAGTTTGTGGTGTACTATTTACATGACATACATAAAGCATATAAAATGAAACCATGAAACTAGAGCAAAGACCCGTGTAGTGTACAACAGTGTTTTTCTCGAAGTACATCATCAGCATATTATATCCAGCAGTAGACTGCTGTAGTTCACTGCTCGACATAGGCCTCCTTAATCGCACGCTACTTCAATACCATGATTCTTGGCAACTCGTAATTCCCGAAGTATACGTCTGATTAAAGGCAAACCTGGGGAGCTTTGTAACCTCAACAAACTTTAGCGTATCCAGCATCGACAATATCTTTGAAAAATCATAACTAAATTGTAGGCGTCATGAATCTACTATTAATACATAGCCTCAAGCCATGCTGCTCCAATTTGTTCCAATTCCAAAGTTTAAACAAACTTTGTGCGAAACTTTGCATGATTCCCGTGATTAAATCGATTTCGGATTGCCGGTGAAATTCCGAAACTGCCGATTCGTCGTTAGAAGTAAACGGCTCACCGAAGTTTTGGCACGTAAAATTTTAAATCCGAACATTATTCGGTTCGGTGCTAACTTTATTTTGGCTTTAATTCTGGAAGTTTTGTTTATTTTTTTCGCCTTTCGTGTCGTTTTTGAAATAGTTGAGAGATGGTTTTTCTGTGTAGAAACTTTTTTGTGCGTTTGACTTGCGCATTGCCGGTATTCTTTGCTCTGTGGCCGATGTTGGCGCATTTCTGAATGCAGGAATGCAGTGTGTTTTTATTGGGAACTTTCAACTCATCAATGCCTCTGACTACCGTTTACTTAAAAAAAGTTGCAATCGAGCCTAGCGATTAGTGTTTTGTCACAAGAACTCAGACCAAATAAAAAACTAAGACACAGCACGGTCAACAATGACGTGAAGACGGTTTCGTAAACATGTGTGCACTGTGAGCGTACTTTTTGAGCGTATTTTAGTAATAGTTTGATGTAAATGTGAGCGTGTGAGCGTGTATGCACAAAGCGAGGAGTACTTTTGCGCATGCTTCACTGTATTGTTCGCAATGCTATGTCTTGGTTTTTTATTTGGTCTGAGTACAAGAATTGGGTCATATCCTTTACTGAAAAGTTATACACTTGTCACCAAAACTAATAGGCTTATAAAGTTTGCAAAAGCATCTTATCTTTTGAATGATCTCAGGTAGATCTAGGTACTTTTATAATAAAGTCAACAAAGTCAAAGAAGATTAACCTAATTTCAGTATCTATCGGCGCATCACACCTCCCATTGAACGTCGGTCTCAATTCCAACAACAGACTTAGATCTGGGCTGAACTTGGATTCGAACAGTTACACTAATAAAACGCGAGTCGGTAAAGTTAGCCGAGTGAATTCGTGATAACGTTCTATTCAGTCAAGTTTGCCTGCAAACTCGAAGAAACTGTGAATCTAATACTTTGTTCAATCACGATATTTTTCAACTCACCAAGTTCCATTATCGGTTTTCTTCTTATTGTTTTAGAATGCAGCTGTGAAATACCGCAGTAGATGACCAAGTAGGAACCTAAAATATTTTTTCTGGTAGACTACTAAAGTGGATATTAAATTAGGGATTTATAGACCCCGAATTTGCTTACAGCAAGATGTTTTATTTGGTTATCAAGCTAGTCTTGTTGGGGTGAATTTCTCAGACATCGTAAAAAGGTTAAGTGTTTAGATAAGGGCCAGAAAGATTACGTCTGTTTTCTGTTAGTTTTACTTATCTCATATGTATTTTCTCTACGATATCTTTTTAAAAGGTGTTCTATAAACATTTTGTTAGTAACTCTTTTAAAATGATCTAGGTTTCTGTTTCCAGCAATGGTAATTTAGAAACCACTAACTGAAACTGCATCCCATTTAAATTGGATGGTTCGCCGGCTTAATTGTTTGTCACAACATAAATTCACAATTTGCACAGTAATCCAACTAATCGTATTCGTAATGACGTCACAGCGACTGCGGCACATGTGTCGACTGTCGGTCGACAATTCACTTATCTGCGAGATATATCCCAAGAGTCGCACGTGAGACTTTTGCACCAAGCGCAAACGAACTTATTGTGGGGGTATTACCCGTACCATTGAGTTCACCGATTTTTTAATCTCGTTCGGAAAAGTTTTGCGGTTCATTTGAGAGTTTCTTAGTTACTTCTTATTTTGGAATGTGATGCGAGGAATTTTATTTATGGATATTATTTGGGTTTGTTTCTCGATCAAAATAGTATTTCTATAACAATAATAATTGTATATGTCCACAACTTGTCGTCCAAAACGGGTATTTTGCGTTCGGTTTCTATAACTAACTTATGTATTGAAAAGTGCTGTTTTGGTTTAGATGTCAGGAGCTCAGGCTGTCAGATATCTTTAAAGATACAAAATGGATTTTATTGAATGAAACTATCTGCTAAATATATCAACTTCCACTAAGAAATCTACCTTCTGTATAATTAACAAAATATCTTTGCCCAACATCGGAATCGGACACTAGAACCTACTCTAAACAGCTTCCTTCTCTCGTCACAGACCTGGAGATAAATAGATCTGAGCATCACCTTTGAAATTATTTGCTTGTACCAGCAGTGCTACCAGGGTTCCATGTCACGTGTGCCGGTTTACAATTCACTTATCTCAGAGTGAGATCCCAGGAGTAGTACGTGAGACTTTTGCACTAAGTGTGAACGAAGTTATTGTGGATCAAATTGAGCAAATGATTCTTATTTTTTCGTTTCTGTTTTGTTTCGAACTATTTTTAAAATTCGAGTGTTGTGTACGTTTGATTGAGAAATTTATTTCTGGAAAGTCTATATTGGCTAAAATAAGGGCAATGTTTTAGTTGCATATTTGGGTTGAAAAATTCCAAAAAGATTGCTGGTTTGAAGGATAGTAAAGTTGTACCCAATCAACGGTTTCCCAACTTTTAGTACGATTTGGAGATGGGAAAGTGATGAATTAGGTACCATAAGCCCAACCTTTCCTTTCTATCTCATCCTTTGTTAGTTACTAGCAGTAGTGTAAGTACCTTTTAAATCTATAAAGGTGTGACGTCGTAAACCCAGTCCTCACTAATTCATTTAAAGCCCATATTTTATTAGTCGCAGTAACTACTAAGTTTCATAGTAAGGTAAACAAAGTAGCACAATCTCGAAATTAGCTAGACACTGAGCACTTAAAAAAATATTATTCAAAGAAATTACATTCCCCAAGGAATATTACGTTGGCTCGTTTCTTTTTATACCGAGGTAAGTTGGCTGCAACATTAGTTTGCAGAGTTAGCTGGTTTCCTTCGTCCAAAAGTAGGGTAATATTTTCCAAAGATAAATTTTAAATGCTCCCGGTTTTGCACACTTAGTTTGTTAGATTATAGCGTCGTTACACAATTTATTGCTTTCGTGTGTTGTTATATTTAATGATCTTTTGTTTCTTTGTTACTACAGCTACAATGTTCCAGATAAGGTTTATTTGAAATCTGCGGAATAGGTATTCTGGAATTTAGTGTTCTGTTCGCAGTAAAGCTGCAATTAAACGCACTTGACTGCCGGAGTCGAGTGTTTTCCATTTGCAACATTTGTACGATTACAAGAAAGTAGGTACACTCAGCTTGCTCGTTAAATTTTATATCGATAGTTAAGTTAAAAAATTGAAAAATTCAGAAAACGTTCAACAAAATGTATTTGAAAATTATAAATAAATTCATAGGCCATACCAGTTCGCATTCAAATTCATTGGTACAAAAAATCGGATAGACGCGAAACAAATTCGCACGTGGCCGGTTACGGTTTGATAGAAAAATACAAATATTTGGTGGGCCCGTACCCTAAAATTTAAATACAGCATATATCAGATGTAATGGCTATAATTGCATGAATCGTACGAATGAACTCGACAAACGTACGGACACAGAGGCTACACATTACTACATTTTGGTCATATTTCTTAGAAGAGACAATATCGAAATGAAATCGTCAAAAAAAGTTGCAAGTCGCAATCTAAGTAGGTCTTGTATTAGTAGTAAGTAGTGAAATTTTCTTGCTCATGTAAATTATAAGTTGAATAGGTAATAATAATAACTAAGTACTTTTTATATTTTAAATGTTTTTTCTTAAATATTTTTTAAGAAATATCTAAAAATATAAAAAATGTGTAAAGAAAAATGAATAAACGATAAAACTAAGTACTAAGTTCACTCAACGAAGTAATGATCAAAAGTGTACCTTTCAAAAGTTTAATTGGACAAAAAAAGTTCAAATTATTTAAGTTTCAAACGATATTTCGTCGCTCTCATAGCAACCTCACTACATATTGCTGGATTTTCCTCTGATATTTATTTTAACATCAGCTTAAATCCTGACGTACGATTACGACTGCGAGCTACACTGACCCTTAATATTTGTTAAAAACACGAATAAACAAAGTAAATAGATTACTGGATTAGGTCACTGAATCCACTGAATTGCGATGTACTATAGTAATCATTAAGCTGTTTTACCGAGAGGATTTTACCTGGAAAAATGTAGGCCTATTCGATCACTAACTCATGGTAAAGTATCGTGATTTAAGGAGAAGGTTTATCACCCTTTGTGTCTATTGTGAGAAGATTGCATGACATAATACATTTTTTTACTTTTTTTTACTTAGCCTGTACTGTCCCACTGCTGGGTAAAGGCCTCCCCCAATTCCTTCCACGAACTCTTTTCCAGCGCCACTTTGAACTAGCCCTCACGGAACGCATGTAGGTCGTCTCGCCGCCGCTTTCTGGGCTGGCTTCGGCGGCACTGTCCATCTCTTGGCACCCATTGAGTGGAGACATTTATCCAGCAGTCATCCTGCATGCAGCCGACGTGACCCGCCCAACCCCATTTTAGCCTAGCAGCGTTCTTGCCAACCAACGTCCACTATACCCGTTTTGGAACGCACATACGCGACACTTCAATTCTATTTATTTTTGTAGAATATTTTAATTTTTCATTAATTTAAAGATATGTACATTATTTACAATCTACAAATCTATAATAGTAATAAAAATATGTACAAGTATCAAAGGGCGTTAAAAAATTCGTCCACATCGTTGTCAATAGGAAAAGTGTCCAGAAGGCTGGCAGCATTGCAACGTTGGATGGCAATGCTGATTCTTTGGCCAAAAATAGGTCCGCTCTCTGGTCACGTGAAGAGTAGACCAACCGCTTAGCGATTTCCCGAAATACTAGGTGGCACTCGGACCCCGTGGCCCTAGTGTTTCAACCCCAAACGGCTCAAACACATAACTACCAATTAAATTGTGTATATGTATAGATAAATTCAACACAAAAAAAAAAACACTTTTTCCTAATTACAACAATTAGGTAGGTATAAAGACAACACTTGTACAGTTGGGAAGTCTCAAAACATTGCTTTTGATGTGAAACTTCCCATTTGTTTTTCGTCAGTGACAGATTTCCTCTCCATTAGACAAATTGTTTTAAAAAGTTTCTGATTCAGGAAGTTAGTTGGAATAATGAAGAACATTAATCAGAACGTTGGGATGATCGTGTAAGCTTTGAAAGTTTTGAATATTAAAACTAAAGTGTATTAGAGATGAGAGCCTTAAGTACTTTCTGAAGTGTCTGATAAACTAAGAGGTCTTAAGAAGATTACAAAGCAAGTGTTTTCTTAAAGCCACCCCGCTGAGTGATCTGATCTGTTCTTATAAAGTCAACTTTTTTTTAAGTACATAAACTTATTACTCGAGTGAAATAATTAGGCAGATAAAAATTGCCTTGTAAAAATATCACTTCACGGGATTTTAAAAGTTCTGCTTTAAAATCTACACAAATCTCATTGTAAAAAAATTGAGAGATTTTATCAGTGTTTTGTTCATTCAATTATTATGACATTGGTTCAAAAATGTTGGAATGAGAGTTAGGTTAGTGTTGCATTCTAAATTGAACTTGTACCAAACCTAACTTCTACCTACCTGAAACCTAATTTATTTGCTTCTTTTCATTTTAATACAAGCTTGATTAAAAAATAATAAGTTAAAAAAACAGGAAACATACACATGGACTGATATTCCCTTAGTTTGTTAGTCTGGTAAAGAGGAACTTATAAGTATAGTTGTGTAGTTGCAGCAGTATAGTGGAATTTTTTCACCACGTACTATGGGTTTATTTAAATATCCTGGTATATAATAGTGTTGGTTTATTAAAGGGATAATTAACGGTCTGCATGAAATTAATTGTACTTTGTATGTTCAACATTGACGAATTTATATGGAACAAGTTAATCACTAAATGGAAATGCATTATCCGTTCTGTGTATTTAATTGTGAAAATGTTTTATTATTGAATAAATATTTAAATAGTTAAACTCTATCTATCTCAACACTACAAATGCTAGCTAAAAACAATATTGCACGCTTCATTTATTGCTTTCAATATTTAGATAAAGATAATAATTTTGAATTTTGTATGCAAACAGAGAATAGAATAATTCAATGTCCGTCATAACGAATGTATCATATTCATATTTATTTAATAACCTTGCCCCACACTAGGAATTTCTCTAGTATCAAGGGCGTGTTTACTAACATTTAAGATACTCTTCTCAACTTTTGTCACTACATCTTCTTTTAAAGAGAACGTTCTCGTATAATCATCATCATCATCATCATCATCATCTGCCTAGCCTTTTCCCACCTAAGTTGGGGTCGGCTTCCAGTCTAACCGGCTGCAGGTGAATACCAGTATTTTACATAATCATCATTCCTCAATTTATCATTCAGAGTTTTACACAGATTATAATGAAATTAATCTAGGTACACAATGACAACAACATTACATCGCAAACATACAAATATCGCAATATTCAACAAATTCAAAGAAAAAAGCAACACATTTTCTTGCGATTCCGTCAGTCAACGGTACCACACAATATGTATCCTTTTCAAACATCCACCATTATCCCGGCTAATAAGACTGGGGCTTACCAGACCTCAATTTATAATAAATCGAACAGAGCGTTATCGTTGGCCTGCACACAATGAAACGACGTATCTTCGTCTACAGTCAACGGAGGTCCAAACACCCCTCGGCCATAACCTTGAATGATGACCAACGATTTGTTAAGACCCCGTCTTGGGTCGTTACGACCTCTTTTCAGTTTTTATTCCCCTTATGATGTTTCATTTTATGATTGCCTGCAGTATTAGGAGCGTACGTGACGGTATGAAATATGTTTTTAGTTATTTTTTGTGTGGGTTTCTCTTTTTTTGGGCGGTAATACCCGTTGTTTCATTGTAATGGAAGGATTTTTGTGTTTTTTTTTTTGCAAAAAAATTTTCTGTATGTTTTTCTAGTTTTGGCTTAACCTTTCCAGGAGTGAAGGCAATGATTTTACTGTAGACATTAACGTAGATATTTTGATACTTTATTTTATTTCGAGATAAACCAACTTTATATTGTTTTTTTTAGATATCTACAGGCTATTCTAATTTTGTAAAGGCGTCCTAAATTGCGATTGAATTGTTCCCAGATTAACATTGAAACCTCCAAGATAAATATATTTTTCGATTACAATATATTACACTGCCTGATTAACATAAACCGTATTTCCGAAATCATATTTACACACTCCGCACTACGCTGCTCCATGAAATTCTAGCTAAACCATTGTAAGCTCCAAACGCTGGCGTCGCCTTGTTATAAATCCGTTTTGCTCGTAAAGAAAATTGTGTAATATATCATCGTGTTAACACCACGTGAGAGAACCCGTTTATCAACTCAAGCCTCCTAATATTATCTCTTATGAATGTTATTCCACCTTTTTTTAAACATTCTAATACGACGCTCGTTGCCGGTAAATGAAATAATAACACGACATAATAAAGGTAAATATCCATATCACAAAATGTTTTTGTTTTATTATAAAATGTGTGCGAAGGTACAAAGTTAACATTAAAAGTCTTGTGGATGTTTTACTTTCATTACATTTTTACAAATCAACTATGTTAGAGTCGACTTTCAATCTAACCGGATGCAGTTGAATATCTAAAAAATATATTTTGTATATTGTGTTAGAAGTTGAAACCGTACAACTACAATAAATTAAGACTTACATCGCAATCAAGCAACATACCCATTCTCTAGTAGGAAAGGAAACCAGTCAGGGTCAAAGCAGAAGTAGAAATCAAAACCCAAATATCCCAAGAAAACAAGACAAAAACCAATCAAATTGTGATGCACCTTGCTAGCTTGTTTTCAATTACAAGAACATGGGCCATATGAGTAGGGTTTTCAAAATTCAATTACAAAGTCCCCGTGTCCCCCTGCGTATGTTTTATGAAAACATTTTACAATATTACTACACTTTGCGATGGGGTACTTGGATAGTAAACGTCTTGTACTTGGGGGTAAGAAAACGAAATTTACATTCGTATAACAAACAGGGGAACCATAAAATACACTTCTTTGCTTTGAATTTAAATTACGAGTGTTTTTATTTGGTAATTTAAAAAAATGTGTACCTAGTGTTGTCCTTTGTCGCAGATTGCTGTCGTTTTTGCTTCGATTGAACCCCTAGTTTCTACCCCAAGACAAAGATCGCTAAATGGCAAGAATTTTTCTTATGTAAACTTTAAGGATAAATTAAATGCCTACTTTAGATACACCTTACAGACATCAGACGCTTTCTTAAGTAGATTTGAGGTCTGTGTGCCAGGAAGTAGGTAATTTTCTAGACAGCGCTGCATTCACATTGTGCGTCGGACGGGACATTACGGGTCTGTTTTAAGCGTCATACTATTGTACTGTTGACGACATAATAAAGGTCATTGACGCTACTGTGCCCAACTGGTTAAAAAACAAACAAAAAAATTGCAGTCTGTTCAACAACTATTTATTATACCAAGCATTCAAGTATGTAGAGAAAAGTCAACTCATTTTTCAGAAGAAGGGTGTTTAGTAACAGACACTTTTTCTACCATTTACATATCAACACTACATCGAATTATAGGCAACAAGTTTTCATTTCAAACGTGCTCTTCAAAGAAACATACCGGATGCTTTATAAAGGCAAAGTTTGAACTAGATATAGTCATACTTCTTCTGCAAGTTCCCTACTACGCATGGCTTACCCTCGATGGGAAGCCATGCGTAGTACGAATCGTTGCCAGTCAAACAAAATATTATTTCCGACACTTTTCAGTTATTATGAAACTGTACCTAGTTTCAAATAAATTGAAGTTACCTATCGACACCAGAAAGGCGTTTTCTTCACTTCTTAGCTCACTTATTTCCAGGTAATTTTGACAAAAGAGAAGCATTTTCTTGTTTAATATATTACTGGAAATTTTATGAAGAACTTGAAACAATACTAGGTACGTCGAACATCATCGTCATCCGCCCAACCATATTGGGGTCGGCTTCCAGTCTAACCGGATGCAGCTGAATACCAGTATTTTACACGGATCGACTGCTTATCTGATTTCCACAACCCAGTTAGTAAGGAGTCCCTAATACGCTTCGTAAGCTAGCTTGAACATGTCTTACAACAGTTGTAACTTGTGTATAAAATGAATAAGCGAAATAATGGTGTTTTAGCATCTCGACACAGAACAAATTCTGATAAAGGCTAGGAAGAAAATGCGGAGTATTCCCATTTGAGCACCGATTTCAAGAGCACCAATACTTAGACGAAAGATGTTCCCTTTGCTCAAAAAGGAATATCTTTGGTGCTCTTGAAATCGGTGCTCAATTGGGAATACTTCGAAAATGCGTAGTTATTTCCTTGACACTATTAAAAATATACCTTCATATCCAATAAACTGTCCTCCTAAACAACTTACCAATTCGACACCCGACTCCCTTGCGAACAGAATCCGCCAAAACAAAATATCTAAATATAGATGTATCGACTAACAAGTATGGACTGGATACGTTCCCTCTTCAATTTGCGACTGCAAAATTGGATTTGATCCTCAACACTATTCGGATGGTCGTTTATCTCAATTCCGTAGGCACAGACAAAACGGCAGCATCTATTGGTGAGAACCCGAAATATGTGAGAGTATCATAAATAAGGCATCGATCTCACTTGATAAGTACTATTCTAGAACCAAAGTAGGGATCTGATAATGTCTAGCCTTAATATGATGTACGTATGAGAAGCCTTTAGATCATGTATCGGTTTGTTTGGAAGTAAATAGGAATCTGAGCCAAAAACAATACGTCATGTTTGTTGACTTCAAGGCATAGACGGGTGATATACAATATACCACCAGCAGTATAAAAAAAATGCAAGACAGACAGCCTTTACCATATTACCAAGTACATGGGTCGTGGAGGCAGTCGTTCTGTGTAAAATACTGATAGTCAGCTGCATTTGGTTATACTGAAAACTGACCCCGACATTATTTGGACAAAGGCTTGGCAGATAATGATGAGTACAGACATTTTATATTGTAAATTGGTTCATTGATTAGATATTTGAAACCAAAATCGGGGAAGGACAGTACAATATGAAGTGAAATTCTTTTACTTAATATTTTTTTGAGACCTGTAAAAGGTATGTTTTTATTCTTAGAAATTGGTTGCCGGGTCAAGTATGTATGTTTAACAAACGCCTACGCTACAAGTATCTTTCTTTGCATAAACCCTGTTGTAAAAAACCCCGGGGAGAAGGTTTGTAAAGGTTACATCACATTTATTTTTTTCTCTAAAAAATGTTAATTGTACAAAGAGTTATCAACATTCTCCTGCCCTTATCCTTATCCCAATGTATTCGGGGTCGGCGCAGCATGTCTTTTTCTTCCATACTACATAATATATTGACTGCCTCGTTGGTCGAGTGGTCGCAAGCGCGACTGCTGAGCATGAGGTCCTGGGTTCGATTCCCAGGTCGGGCAAAGTGCTATTGGATTTTTCCATCACGATTTTCTCAGTAGCAGCCACGGCGTCTGGATTTGTGCCCGGTTGATGGCAATAGGCTCGCGACTTATTACATGGGACTTAAAACGTAACTGGCGAAATGGGGCCGTACTATTAGGTATACCTCAGCACTACCCCTACGGGGATTACAGGCGTGATGTTATGTTATGTATAATGCACGCACGTAGCGATTTCAGCGAGCCCTTAGCCCTAAACCAGAATAAGCTCACATTGTGAAAATTGAATCGCTTTGGTGGTAATATTGCTGCATTCACTTTGTGATTGATATAATTTTAGTAAAGTTGAGGACTACTTCTCTAAAATACCTCAAAGATCAACTGAATGATAAATGGATAACATTAAATAAAAATAAAAAAAAAGATTTCATGAAATACACAAACTATGTATGTATGTATGTAAGCAGCGCTTATAAGGTTTTCTTTTTTTTTAAACCCATTCATGGTAAAAACGAGAGATTGTGAAAACATTAGCATTTTTTTTAATGAATTCTGTTCGATTTTTCTTATAATAGATACACTAGGTGTGTATCTAAAAGGTAGGTGTAGGTGTGAGGTAAAAAGAAGAATTCAAAATCTTATCCGTCCATAATTTCATGATCTACTTCGGACTGGAGGTAAGTATGTAAGGTATATTTTCAGCCGTATGTAAATTTATCCCGATAAGATCTAAGCATTCTTGTATCAAGAGTAAGGGAGCCACATACGTGGTCTATTGACGAAGGAAAAATACGATAAAAATATTGTAAAGGTTTTGCAAGCTTGCGTGAGGGTGGATACGTGTCCGTAACTTATTATTTTTATCAAAACACTTCCATAAGAGTATGAGTGTTGTGGTGGGGACGTAAAAATATAAAGCTATGTCATTTGGGGTAAGCAGACACATTGGTGTTGTGTATGCGTGTCTTTGAATGCATTAGGTTAACTTCAAGGAGTTTTTTCAAGGTTCATGCGTACCGATATTATGAAGGCCTTGCGAACCAGTAATTATCAACGAAGCCAATCACAGTCCATTACAAAAGATACCTGAATCTCAACTTTCCTAATTTATTTTGTCTCACCAGCTTGATACTTAATATACAAGGTGTAAACAGACTCTTCACGAAACCGTCAACAAAGCATTATGAACATCAAACTAAGTAACTTTACACAAAATTAGTGCTGGGAAACAACTTTTTTTTTTGGGCTGAAAAATCACGTTTTACAGTAGGACTCAATGTAACGCACTCAAAACATTGTGCTGATGGATGGATTGAATAGTAAGGGGATCCTAGAGATGTTTAAAGTAAAAAGTTACATAAAAATATGTATTTTAAAAATAACTTGTGAAAATGTTGGAATTTTGACCCCCAATATCTCCGTAATTAGAAGTTTCCCAGGTATGATCTAGAACAAAAAAATGATCGTACTTAATGACGGGCAGAACAAGTGCCTTTCGGCTTCGTTAAGAGTCTGTTTACACCCTTTATTTTAGAGTGCCTTTAGTATAGTGTAGATAAGATGTTAATGGTAAGACACGATGCATGCAAACATATTAATGTGGTCCCTAAGCCTAATTTGATAACAGTTTTGGTTTCTTATAGATGCAAAAAAAAACCAGCTCAACCCCTCAGACATAAAAACCGAAATTCAATTAATACAAGTCCAAAAGCTTTAAATAATAATTTACTAATTGAAGAGTAAATCGTTCACAAATAATTTGTTTCAGCTAATAGAGGCGTTTTAAATGAATCAACTGCATATAAGATAATTGCATCATCGTTTAATCATTCGGTAAACGAATAAATCTGGGTTCCATTTATTTCTGTCCAGTATTTTTAGACACGGACGCCTGAATATTTTAAAAACCGATTTTCAGATTAAAATACGCTATAAATAAAAACGATGCGAGTCCATGGACAGTTTTAGCTTTTAGATGTAAATTAAAGATATCTGTTTGATATTGCTAGGTAACATGGTTATGCTAACCTATCAATGTCAGATTGATAGCATTCCTCTGCCTCACCCTTTGGAAATTAGAGGCGTGAGGTTTCACGCCTGTAATTTCCGAAGGGCAAGGCAGAGGTGTACCTAGTACGCCTACATTTTGCCAGTTATTTTCATGTCAAAATTCGAGTGAATCGGTTTCTTCTAGGCAAGCGTATTACCACTCCTGGTCGTATCATTGCTTCGCATCTCGCGAGTTGCGGCCTGACGCATGCTTATTAAAAGAAAAGATCCCAGAGAAGATGGAAATGAAAATGGTCTCTTCTTCTTCCTCTTCTAGACTATGCTGATGTCTCTTTCCTTGACGCGACTGAGGAACTTCTTAATAAGCTCGAACGTCTGCAGAATCTGTGTATCCGCTTCATTTTCGGGCTTCGTAAGTACGACCATGTGTCGGAATTTCGGAAGCAGCTGAAGTGGCTACCTATTCGGCAGTGTCGAGATTGTCGCACTCTTTCTTTTCTATTTTCCATTCTTCACGGTTCCAAGGCTGCTTCGTATCTTCGGGAACGCTTTGAATACCTTGTCCCTAGAGGTAAACCTTGTGGCTCATCATCATCTCTTCTCCTTTGCTTCCCTCCCCACTCCTCAAGTCGGTATGATGGATGTTTCTCTGTTCGTGCTGTGCGTCTTTGGTATTCACTTCCACACTCCATGCGGGATAGCCCTTCGTTAGAGGTGTTCAAGAAAGGAATAAAGGAGCATTTCCTGTCAACATAATCAATATGTATGTATATTTATATATTTACTGTATGTATTACGTATATCATAATGTATGTATGTAGTTTAGTTTTTAAAATGAACTATTTTGTTTTTCTTTTATTACAGAATTTAATGTTAATGCACATAAGTGTATCCTCTTTTGCAATTCTCATAATCAAAATTTAGTTTGCTGTAAGAAAACCCAATTCTGGGTTAAGCTCGCCATTGTACATAAGTACCATTGCAATTTGTATGTATATTTTTTTAAGAATAAGAGAGTATAAGAGAGTAAGAGTAAGATCCGTGAAGGGGGCGAGCCTGTTGCCATCAATCGAGCACGGATCCAGGCCCCGTGGCTGCTACTGAGAAATTTCTGATGAAACCCAAAGACTTTTTGCCTGACCTGGGAATCGAACCTAGGACCTCATGCTCAGTAGTAACGCTTACGACACAGACACACGAGACCTTCATATTCAATTTTAATCGGATTTCGGTTTCCTCTGCCCTTTTGATGAAGTATTTGAAGTCGAAAGTCTCACGATGTGAAAAGTCAATGTCAAACAAAATCAAAGACAGCTCAAGTGGAAGAAGAGCTGTATCTTTCGAAAAACCGACACTTTTGCGAGAGCAAGAGTTCTTGAGTGGACACCACGAACCGTCAGACATTGTGTACTTGAAGGAAGTAGCCGGGCTGGGTTTGAATTGAAGCCGTACCAAGGAAATACGCCGAGAAGTGAATTTCAGGTAAAACATAAAAATAAATTGAAAATGAAACCACTAAGTACAAAGGCGAGCTTAACCCAGAATTGATTCTATGAAATGATACAATGATCTGTAATAATTGGTAATCGTCACACCTTCTTTACGAAAGACCAAGACGAAACCTAATACGATGGTCTCAAGTCTCACCAAGTAAAGCAGAAACAACAAACTGTAGCGGCACTACAAAAAGTACTATAGCAACAAAGTTCTAAAAACGTTTTATTTTGAAGTACAGAATCTACTACAGCGCCATCTATGACACGAATGAAGAGCTAACATCAAAATTATAAATCGCGCAGTCAATGTTATCCGCGACTTATGAGTTTATAGAAAAACCCGACAGCGAGAGCGAGAGCAGAAGCCCATCGGATACAACACCCGTCTAGTCGGAGGATCCTCTTTTTTCTATGGAGTATGAAGAACCTATTCTGTGTGTACTGTTTTGTTCGCCACAAATGAGGAGTTTGTCGAAAAAGTTTAGTCGAGTACATCACGACACTTAACAGCGAGAGAACGACTGAAGAATAAGTTCCCCAGTTAATTTCCATCGCTGTCTATCTTAAACAGAAGCCCGGCTGCTACAAGTTCATATCATATCAATCGCGAAGCAATCAAGATATCAATTAAACATTACTCGTGGGGCCCTACACCACGTAAAAGCCTGGAGCAATGACATGTTTATATTTAATTTCTCAACCGAAATGGAGTCAACATGGCTGTATTTCTGAAATTAATTGTAGCCTCCGTTTGTCAGCTTGGCAATAGTATAGCAGGGACGTAGATATAGGGAAATGTGAAGAGGCGTAACGTAAACAATGCTGAAGAGCGTAGTTGCGTGGTATGTTTATAAATTAGAGTGACTTCATATTTTTTGGTTGTGGTAAAACTATTATTATTAAACCTAGCCTGTACTATCACAAAAAAGGCAAAGGCCTCCCTCCATTTTTCCCATTTGTCGTTCTTAATTTCTAAGGATCCCGCCATTTACTTCGTGGTCTTCTGTAGTAAAATATGCTATAGATATTTTTTATCCAGGTAGACGGTGGTTCGTTCAACATTTTGCATGAAAGTAGGTATGTATGTATAGCCTGAAGTGAAACCTTAAAAAATGTGCCTTTAGAATCAAAAAAATTTAACACAGCAATTCAAGTTCCGACCGGCCGAGTAGACTGTTGTTCAGAAAATTCATTAGGTCACTAGAAACACAAACGAAATTCTCCACACAAAATCCGACCTGCTCAGATTCCTAAACGTTCCAAATACCATTGAAAAACATCCAGTTAACATAACTCCGTGAGTTTCCCAATGCGGTCGACATGGAAATGCCGCGGGCGGTAAATCCGCGCCGCACCACGTGGCGTCCATGCCACAAAAGTGCTTTTTGATAGACAGCCGTACACTGTACAGTCCCAAACGTTTAATGCCCCGTGTCGGATACAGTGGAGAATTTTTAATTTAACAACCATACTAGATTAATTACTGGCAATTTTTTGCGAATGCAAATCTGAATGGTCTGTAAATTGATTCGAATATTTGTTTAGGGACCGTTTTATGTTTGTGTGCTCTTGTTTTGTTTGAGTAAATTAGTGTTTGTTCAATATGGCGAATTTAAATTGAGGCAAATTTGAAGCTTGTACTTTCCAAGGGGGATTGTAACTTCCCTTCTAGCTAGCGGGAAGTTAGGGGGAATTATTATAGGAAATCCTGTTCAATGTTCTTGAATTTTAATTCTTACATAATAGGTCTCTCTTAGTTTAAATACCAGTCCCATTGTGTAACTAATGCAAATACAGTTTTATTAATGCTAATTAATCCAAACGAAGTAAAGTATTTGACATTGTCAGAATACGTAATTTTCCGGTCCGATAGCTGGGAAATAAGTTGAAGACTAATTCTGTCCACAAACAGAATAGTAAAGCTCAACTTAATAAAAAGGAAAGTTTTTACTCTGAAATGTGGTTTTTCTTCGATAACGGTATTTATATTCTCAGTATCACGAATAAAGATCATGAAACTGAAGTTTATTTTATTAGCAGCGTCTTCGGAAAACGGGAATAAGCCGATGAACGAACGAATGAACGAATGAAGTGAACGGAAAAGTTATCACGTTTATCTGAGTTAACATAAACTGCAATTACCCAGTCACCAAACGTTCTTGGGAAGGAAACGAACGTTTTCTTGGGCCTATGAACGGGGAAAACGACTGTAGAGAAAAAGCTAAATAGATATTTTATCACTTTTATGGCCCCTTACTTTGAGCTCTGTTTGAATTACAACTCGCTGTGACTTTTTGCGTACAAACGTTGTACCCTGAGTACTTCCACGTAATTTCGCGTTTCGTTCTAATGGGCCGTATCGAATTTAGTGAACACGTCGAGGAAATAATCTGGTTCGATGTAGATTATGTTATACGATACAATGGCAGATTGTACGTCTGCTCAGAATTTTGCAATGCCATTTTGAACATGAGTGATACTTCTTTCAATTAGATTTTTTATTAACTGTAACTACATTTTTTTATTAAACGTATTTGGATAAATTCCGTTCGAAATGGAAGGAGGACGTGCGAGGGGTTCGCGGGAGGTAGAAGGAGTGGAGGGGAGGCCTTTGCCCAGGAGTGGGACAGCAGGCTAGTAAAAAAGAAAAAAAAAGACGTGTGGCACTCGGAGACTGCCGCGGTAAAGCTATTGAATAGCATTTTTTATCAACTTATGTAATTATAATTATTTATTCACTTTCGTAGAAACCTATACAACCCAACCTCCTAGCTCCAGCAGTAGATTTAAATTATAACCTAGGCTTGTCAATATCTGACACTACGTGTTAGGCACTAGGTGTTAGGTTATTTTCGTTACGGAATTTTTGTTACGGAATTTCTGGATTCGGTCTCTACGCTCAAGGCCCGCGATAGAAGCTATGCAATAGTTTAAAAATGTCGCTATAACTAAAGTTTTAAATGGAAAAATCTAATTGTCCCTGAAAATCTATCTCCGTAACATAAAGAAAATGGTTACTATAATAAATAACAAACCTACCTTATACTTAGCGTGTATATTGTACGTAATTTAATTTACACAAATGGATTCTTTCGTAGCCGAGGCCACTAAACAGGCATACCAACAGGCATACAATAGGCACAATTTATTAAGTCTATTATTCTACACTGAACGCATGACCCCGCCAGATTTGTTTCAAATTTCTTCCGGCTCCGTTTAACCCGGTCACAAGTGAAAATAATAATATTTTCATACGTAACATGACGTAATAAAATGTGTTCGTAGGTCGCATGTGGAGTGACCATTTGTAATATTTGACCGAATGGCGTAATTGGTAATAGAGGGCACTACTGGATTAATTATTATTACTGCTAAGTCACGCACGAATTATAAACCTACGGTATTTTTTTACATATTTTCCGGTACACACACATACTACTGATTTTCTGTGGAACTTGGTGGTGCTCTCATAATAGATGGTTCTTGACCAAATAGACTCTTGAAATAACGTCTAAGGTTGAAGCTCATGACTTTCATTCACGTATGTCATTTGTCATCAGATCCCCTCTCCTTCCAGTTCTGAGAATAGCATATAAAATGAATAATTTATATAAAAAGGCCGAAACCTTACCCTTATCATACGATCGACCTTAACTCACAGAGATGGTTGAACGGTGTAACGACACATCAACCTAACATTGGGAATAATTCTCTCCGTGAACAATGCCACATCGTTCGGTTAACGATTTCCGAAGCTTTTTTTTATTGGGGATGTGCGGACAGCCTGATTAGCCCATTAAGCTGAATACGGGTCTATAGTCAGCAGTATCACGACTGGGAAATGGAGTTTTAGAGATCTCATCACTTATTGATATGGTTAAGTAGATAGTGGAAAAGATTAGGGTATAAAGTAGTTGCAATAGGGAATATTTTCCTAGACATATACACATTATAACAGCAGATAGTGATTTAAAAAAATTAGAAAGTAATTTACAAATACTATTTATTACTGGCAACTAAATAATTTATCGGAAAAATTTACAGGAAACACGTAAGTACATAGAATTCAGCGGATTTCCGATGTTTATTTGGAATATTTCAAATCCTTCGAAACGCTGTTATATACGAGCGTTATATGTGCTCCTGAAATATCAATTGTTAACAAGCTTCAAATCTGAAAATTAAAAAAGTAAAATAAAGGAGTTTTTTTTTTATTAGCCTATTCTGTCCCACTGCTGGGTAATGGCCTCTCCCATTCCCTTCCAACTCTCCTGGTGTTTTGCGTCCTCTGGCCAATCAGTCAGGAACGAGTCCAAATAGTCACAAAGGAGTTTAATTCTATCTGATTTCCCATTGAAATTTATGACTATTCAAAGTCGCCAGCGCAAAGTGTGGCCAGCACATCTTCTTATACAAAGTTCCTTCCGCTCGTATTCTCTGTTACTGTAATTGCCATTTGCGGCATCATGAATAAAACATCTGCTTACTTAGATTCGCCGTATTCGATTGTGGTTAACATATTTCTTGTTTAATGGAGACGAAGAGTTGTTAATAAATTGTCGGTAAAGTATTCCGGGCAGCACTCGCTTTAAGAGTTGAAGATTAAAGAAGCAACACACGTTATCAGCTTCGCAGCGTTATTTACATTCTATTGAGATTTATTCGATTATTTAGGTATTGGAATTTCTGTTCAGTGTGGTTTTAATTTCGATTTACAACTTTTGTTTAGAGTGTTTACTGTTTTTATTAGGACTAAAGCAATGAGTTTACACCCGTCTACTCATTACCAACAGTAAAAGGTATTTCTGATTCTTCTTAGCGTGTCGATGGCAATCTATATTGTGTCGGCCCTGAACTGAGCTACTAGTTGCTACTAGGTTGGCGCTGTCGGTAGCGTCCATCATTTCCTGTAGTGAACAAACAACAATATTTCTGATAAAAAGTAAACTTCCTCTCTCTTGTAGTGTGAAATTTGGCTGTACTATACGTACACTTCTGCCTCACTCTTCGGAGATTCTTATTCTTTATTGCACACAAATTAAAAATATACATACAAATTGCAATGGTATGAGATTCAGAGTAAGTATTCACTTTCTTATTTGATTACTAGCTTATGCCCGCGGTTTTGCCCGCGTGGAGTTCAGTAATTGTCCCACGGGATCGTATTACCGGAATAAAAAGTATCCTATGTGTTAATCCAAGTTATAAACTATCTGAGTACTAAATTTAATTCAAATCCAGTCAGTACTTTTTGCGTGAAAGAGTAACAATCATCCGCACATCCATACATTCTCACAAACTTTGGCATTATAATATTAGTGGGATAATACACGCTCCGGTGTGCCGATCAAAATATAAGTAGGACCAGCGGCTAATTTATCTAATAAATAAAATCTAGATACTACCAGCTCATTTACCTGATAAATAATTACCAAAAGGACCCCAAATAAAATAACAATTTCCTCAATGCATAAGCTACATTGATATTAATTTGAACAGGTCATCGATCTCCAATTAGTTATGACAAACGAGAACGTCAATTACATCACAAGACACTGCCAAATTAAAGTAATAAATCATTCTGGAGAAATAATCATAACTGGGAAAATTCAAAGGTGAAAATAGAGGAAATTCAGTGACAAATTTTGCTTCCATAATTTGAATTCGTTGCGTTGTAGGGACAGCTGTCGTTTGCGACACGGCGTGAATGAGCGACTTTGTAAAAATATAATAATATCTATGTGTTTTAGTGAATGGGAATATAGACTTTAGTCCCGAATAACCCTCTAATATTGTGCAGATTTGAAATGTGTTTTGAGTCACATGATACATAAACTATTGCTTGTAGAACTCATGTTTGAAGTGCACAAAAGCATAAATTGGAACTCAAAGGCAGCCTATTAATGTTACGAGCTACTAAAGGCCTGTTATATAACTGCTTTTCTGGGAAATCCGGAAATTCGAGCAATATGTTGAAAATGTAGCACATAGGTACAAGATGTGGAAATGCTAATGCATACAGAGAACTACACATAAAATATAGACACTACCGACTGGCCTCTGCTTTGCAAGGTTTTTTCTTAATTTTAAGTAAAGTTAGTCAGAATTAATTGAAATTGATGAAATAAAGATGAAAATCGTTTCAAAATCCATTACACAGAAGAATAACGGGATCACAAAAATACACGAAAAGTGATATACACAGATAGAATATGGGACATAGTTTATTGTCTAAATATGGAATGTCTGTGCCTAACACTTCGGGGCTGATTCTATCGTAGCGGCATTAAAAATGTACTACAGCGCCATCTATGACAAAAATGAGAAACAAACATCAAAATTCTGAATCGTGGTATAGAGTTGACCGCGATTTAAGACGATAATAATATAGAAAAATCTGACACCGTCCGTTGGCTGTAGGCCACCAGACACAGCACACGTCTGGTTGGAAGATCGCCATAGAAAAGGGAGGCCTTTTCTATAGAATAGGGTGCCATAGGGGTCCAAAGGGTGTAAAGTTTTACACCCTATTCTTCACACCCCTGTACTATGTTATCAATATGGATTAAAGACTGAATTTACTGCTTCATTATTGGAACACACTTAGTATTTGGACATTGTATCTGCTTTATCCTCATGTCTTCATTGGAATGAAACTTTGAGAATACAAATCAGTGTGGCGACACAAAGAAAGTTTTACTTACTTTTTTACTGCTTTGGCGAACCGACGTGATTGCTGGGATAAAATGAAATAATTTATTTCAATGTTAGCCTGAAAAGGAAACAAAATATGGTGTGAAGTATATTCTTACACAATTCGTTCATTCTTTTGAGTTAGTCAATAGGGTTGATATAGTCCGCTTTTGTCTCTATATTTTTACTAGCTGTGCCCCGCGACCTTTGTCCGCGAGAAATCACGACACGGTTGGCGCAGTGGCTGAGCGATTGACTGCTGCGCTGCGTGTCGCCGGTTCGGTCCCCGCACGGAACAAATATTTGTATGGCCTATAGATAGTTGTTCCGGGTCTGGCTGTTTCTGTATGTCAGTTTAAATGTCTGTGAACGCACCCACTGTACAGGAGAAATTCCTAGTGCGGAGCAACGTTTAAAAAAAAAACATTATAAAAATATTATTTTTCTCTTTGAATCGGATTTTGTTAACAATTTCGAGGGTTTTAATTTTTTTGCGCGAAACACTAATCCTTAAACACTCACCTAAGGTACTCCTTATAACATCAGCTATCTGCCAATAAAAGTCTAGTCAAAATCGGTTCAGCCGTTTCAAAGATTAGACGGAACAAACAGACAGACAGATAAAAATTGAAGAAGATATTGTGTTTTTGGCATAAGTACCGTTTATACTTTCATATGCATTCAGTAAAACGCTGTTATTTTGATATTACAAACAGACACTTCAATTTTATTTATTTGTATAGATGACTGGGAAAACTAGATCATGACTTAATGACCATTGAGGTCACCAAATTCATTTAATAGTTGGTAGTATTTCAGTCACTGTCATCATCATCCCGGCCTATACCCAGCAGTGGCTGAAGTCAGGCTCTGATGATGATGATGATAATGATGATGTTGCTGGTATTTCTATCTCATGATCCGTAGGCCCGCATAAAAACTAGGGTAGCATAAAAACTCTGACACCAGGCCAGGTCAGGCCAGGTCTGGTTAGGCACTAGCCACATGATAAAGAAAGAAAGACCATGGGACATTTGCACTTCTTCTGGCACGGAACGCACGTCGCACACAGTATACTTACTTATATTTTTTCTTCCAAGACCAGGATGAAAACGTCTAAATGAAATATAAATCTAGCTTTAAATGCGTCATTAGGCTTGGATGACGGCCAGTCCGGTACTTATTGTGCCATTTTCTTTTCACTTATATTTTAGTCCAACGTCTCTGTTTATTCGCCCATGTAATCTATTCATAATGTCCGTGGCGATTGCGAAAAAGTTTCTCCGGGGCAAAAATTAATTAGTATGGGCGACGCAAATCTTGGCGAAGAAGTTGTTCAAAATGCGTACATAATAAACTGGCTGACGAGAATTAAGTGTTATCTTTGGTGGAGCTTGTTATGTTGTTGATGATGTTGCTGAGTTTGGTTTTGATTTATTTATTAAGTATTGCTGCGTCTAAATGGGTCAAGTTATAAGATTATGGTTAAGTTCTGATTATTTATTAGTTAAGATTGATTTATGAATGATCAGAACTTACATCAACCGGGAACAAATGCAGAACCTAAGTGATGCATTTTCTGCTGAAAAAAAAACTAATAACGCTTGAACTTAGATCCTTACGACTACGAAATCAAACAGGCCGTCAAAATATCCGAAAGAGGACAGACTTTTCTTAGAGTTACCTCCCATAGGGAAGGAAGCAATATCCTGTGTATAGAAAAACACACATTGTAATTAAGACCCCTACTCATCTAGAAGAGAAACGAGCTTGAAGATAAAATGTATCAATCATGTACGTTACCAATCCTGTCGGGTCCTAGAACTTAGGTGGGATATTTGAATAGTTTTTAAAACTTAACCTTATGGCAAGTTATCAAACTCTCAAAGTGTGAGTCAGAAAGTTTTTAAATGAAGATCGATGATCTGGAGTTGTCTCACAAGCTGTCGTTTCTTTTGATGAACTGGCTTATAATTTATAGAGAAGAGGAAAATTCGCGAACCGAAATTAAAAAGAATGTACTACCGAATTCACTGCGTGTCGACCACTTTTCAACTTTATTACTTAGGACATAGGGGTCTTTTGAGGTTATTTTAGAACGTAGCATTGATTGAATTATCAACGAGGCCGAATTGAGACTCAGTAAAAAAAGCAACGCCACGATTTTATGTGAAATAAGGCTATATGACATATAACATATGACATATATATATGTGTTTATATGACATTAAGTACTTACATGGCTGTAATTAATGGCTGTTACCCACCACGCAGACCAAGTGCATATTGGTACCATAACAAAAAGTAGCACATTTGCTTATTACCTAAAAAACAGTGTGAAACTACAGCACCAGAAACCAGTGTCCATTGATAAATAATTGATTAACCACCGGTACAAGAACCGCATGATATAATCAAATTAATACGATTTCAGGGCCGACGGTCCCAACGGGAGGTCCCGATGGTGGCAATTGACAAATGGACGAAATACCCACTTGACAAACAACCACATACCACGTGTTGTTAATAAAATTAACGGCCATGATTAATTGTTGGACTAACGCTACTATGGTCAGATTTAATCAGGAGGTTTTTTAGCTGGCCAAGGCTTTTTTGTAAATTAGAAGTGTGGTGGGTGTAATGAAGATTACGATATAGACTGAGTAAATGTTAAGTTCATCATAATGTTTTTTTCTTTTCCAATTTCTCTGGGGTTAGCGTTTAATAAATTTTACAAATTCAAACATGCGTCTGTTATATATATTGCAAAGCCTTGATTTTACTTCGTCTATCTAGACTTTATTTATGTGAGCGATGAAAAGATTTTGTACAAAAAGAAAAAAACATTTCACATTAGGAATAGTGTTTGAGAGCAAAACAAAATATTTTTTCACAAAAAACTCGCCAACAAAGAAAAATTCTATTCATACGCGCGACCGTAATTCTGATAAGTTGGGATCCTATGAAATAATCAAACGATCATGTAGGCGGCGTCAACTCCTACTGAACATTCGGTCATCAATAATGTATGAGTTTGTATGAGCTTCAAGCGACAAAGTATGAAGACAAACACTGCTACGCCTTTATGGTGGTTCATTTGCACGTGCCAATAGAATTGCACGGTGCTCACATGTTGGAGTTATGGCGCGACCAGGGTTTAACAGATTAGCGGGTTCAGTTCCTGTAGAGATGTGCACATATTTGTTTTTCGACGATTTGGATCACACCACACTACATTAAATTACAAATAGATTCGGGAAATAATTTAGAATGTTAGCAAAGAGTATTTTCTTACCTCACAGCACTCTGTGTTTAAGTTTTCACACCTAGTATTTGTTTTTTTTATTTTATATTTTTAATAGTTCATCACGTAGTAATTAGAACAGAAGATAAAGTATTTTTTTTTTACGGAAAATTCAACAACTTTATTCAGTCAAATCAAAGTGCAATTTTCATTAGATAATGTCAGTCTGTGGATAAAATGTCCTACCGTGTAAAATGCTATTTATTTATCAAACATTTTAATTTCTGAAAAATAACTAATGACAGAACAATTTGTAGACTTAGCGAGGCTTAGTGAAACATGTTTGAATGACAAAAAAATGTTAATTTGGAAATATATCAAAAATATTCCCGAATTTGCTTACCCACCCCGTAGGTTTCGCAGCAAAGGGGAGGGGGAAAAACTATTTCAGTAAAGTTAGTCGTAGCGTCATCACGAAGACGTGTCAGAACCGCTTCCGCTATCACTCATTCACAAATCACGGCCCCAAAACTTGGTAGCAGAGCAGTCGCGACCGAACGTGCCTTGCATGTCTAATATCGGGAAGCGGATTGAATGAAAGTATTGTTCAGGAACAGATAAAATGAAAAAAAAAACGAACTACTAGGTGAATTGTACACAGTGCCTTTCAAACCCAAGAACAGTTGTCTATTCACTCAAATTGAATAAGTTTTCCCGCAGTGCTTTGTTATTGGGTATTCCATCGAGTATTTTTGTACTGAAGTGCCCCTAGAAGACGGATTTTAGTTATAATTTTGAATGTTGATTTTGTGAAAGGTTTTCGTTGTTTTCGTACGTAGAATATGATGGAATGTTATTTTTCCGACGACGTTAATCTGGGAGCGGAATATTTGTTGCTCATTCATCCGGTATAATACTCGAGTAACTATTTACGTTGTGATATGAGATGTAGGGAGCGATATGGATAAAAATATGTTGACAAAATATTTTGACTTTTAGTGACAATTTCAGTTCATTGCTGTTGAAGCTTGGAGAGGGAGGCCAAAGAAAAGATGGAAGGATTTTATGAGGAATGATATGAAGGAAAAAGGAGTAGATAGCCTGACGATTCATTATGTGCCTAGCCTTTTCCAAACTATGTTGGGGTCGGCTTCCAGTCTAACCGGATGCAGCTGAATACTAGTATTTTACATGGAGCGACTGCCTATCTGATCTCCACAACCCAGTCAATACTGGGTAATACGATACCTCTTGGTAAAACTGGTTGTCAAACTTTTTGGGCCACTGACTACCTGTAACGACTGTCAAAGATGTGCAAATGACAGCCGGGACCAACGGCTTAACGTACTTTCCGAAGCACGGAAGAAACTCAGTATGTAATGGGTGGTCACCCATCCACAGACCAACCTAGGCAAGCACGGCTTAACCTAAAGATCGACCCGAGCGGCTGTTATTATTTTGCCACGAGCTCCTCTAGTAGATAGCCTGACGATTAACAGGGGAGAATTGAAGAATAAAACGTGTTATGCCATATAACATTTGACAAGGGCAGGGAGATGAGGAGGCTCTATAGAGCTTGGTATTTTTTACTATAAACCGAATGATTCATATTGCAGGGAGTCGCTGGATTAGTGTTGCCCAAAATTGGTCTTTGTCTTAGTCTTGCAAAAATGCAACAACAAGATCAACACTGCAAGACCAAGACCGATTTTTCCCTTTAACAGTTCCCGCCAGTCTGCAATTACTTTCTTCTGTAAATATAAAAGCGCACACAAAGCACGTAATGTAAAGATTTAGGGAGTTAAAATCCCCAAAATCGGTCTTGGATCGGTCGATTTTGGGCAACACTATGCTAGATGCAGGTGGCATTGTACCGGACACGTTGGAAATCGATTGGGGAGTCCTATGTTTAGCAGTCGACAGCAACGGGCTGAAGTGATGATGATGATGATGAATGATTAATTTAGCTGACCACGTTCATCATCAATATCGTCTTTTGTACAAGTGACCTTTCTTCCCACTTTAAACCTTTAACTTTTATGGTATATTATGTACTACGAAACCAACTAACTTTGTAAGGACATCAACATAAGAAAGGTATGTTGCTTACTTCAAGTTATTGCGTTGTAAAGTGAAAGTCAACCGGAAAACTAGGTAAACAACTGGTTGTACCAGATTTCAGAGATTCCTATCGTGATTTAGAACTCATTATGGATCGTTTACATTAGTCGGTTTGACTGCAGAATTTGTAAGTGTTGGTGGTTTGTGCGGACATCGAATGTTCTGGATTCTGGCTATTAGAATTTAATTATAATTAATTACAAAACAGCTTAAGTGTACGTTAAATTGTAGTCACTCTAAATATCTACTTTAAATAAAATATACCAAAGTTGGCATCTGCTACTTGGCACTTGAGAACTTTCATAACATCAAGCCTGTAATCCCCGAAGGGTTAGGCAGAAGTGTACCTAATAGTACACACATTGACCCACATTTCGCGATGTTGTTGATGGTAATAGGGGCGAGCCTATTGCCATCAACCGGGCACAAACCCGAACTGAAAACTTTCGTAAAAATACATTTCCCACAATCTTTAAATAATCCGTTAAAAAATCACTGCTCACTGGATTTTGAATTAAATAATTTGGAGACCAATATCGTTAGTATTTAAAGATCTCGCTCCTCATTTACATGGGGAAAAAACCTGCTACATCAGTGAACACAACACTTACAACCGCACAACAAAAACTAAAACTCCGGTAGCAACTCAAGTACAGTCTACACCACAACCCAATAAAATCAAAAGCTACTCCATCGATGTTTAGCAGCAGCTAATGATTCCTAAAACGTTTAAAGTCAGCCACTAATGGGCCCAGTTTCACCTGTGACCCGGAAAGTTTGAGCGTTAATTGCAAACACTTTGCCCGCGGGTAATGAAGGCGAAAGTGCATATCACTGTACATTGTACGCGCGTTGTAGGGTTGCCGATAGATGGAATATTAAAATTGTTCCATTTTCAAACTGCGTTGTCACTGGAACATAATTTTGATACGTCTACCAAAATTATGTTTGTTTGCCACTTATGACCAGTATCTACAGTTAATCAATAAATACATACGAAAGTAACTTAATAGATTGATAAAAAAACTGAAATATCTACAGTCATATAATTGCGCTAATACCTATAGCAAGTAAAATATGTATTAACGCAATTCACTTTTGAACGGAAGTTGCAACCCGTAAATATAATTATGTAAGTAGTATATAGGCTGTGGGCAGAAATCATGTTTTTCGCTTGAGAAAAAACAATTGATTTCAATGAAGCATTGCAACAATAGCGAGTCAATTAGTCTAAAAGAAGAAGCCTTATTCAAATTTCCAGTGTCAACGGCAATAGAACAAAGACATAACTCAATCGCTGTTATTATTGTGACACAAGACCTTACCTTTCCACCTGTCCCGGAAAAGTGTTCCAAAAATATATCACTCTACCCCTGTAATATTTTCTCAGTTCAGGTGGCAGCCTTTACGTAACCGGATGGTTAGCAGGTAACTTCGCTCGTTATTTATTATTGAGCCGTTGTCCTGTAACGACTTTAATATGTTACGCCACATTTCAACACTTTAATATTTCGTACTTTGCTATAGTTTTTTAACCTAACCTTCGTATTAAATGGAGCGATATTATACTGGAATTATAGACCGTTAAGAATGGTCGTAGTTCATTAAATCAGCCCGTAAAAGTCTGCCGCAGAATAAGGGTCTGTTAGGACCGCTATGATGATCGGTCGCGAGGGAATAGAGCTATTTACCTCAACAATTGAAATAGTCTAGAGAGTACTTCTACCGATTTTCTGAGAAGACGAGCTTTTAAATTACGCTTAGAAAGATTTTAATAAATTCAACAACTACTTTAGTATTTTTTTAGGTACGTTGTTATCAATCAACATAACAATCAACAACACCGATTTATGAGGAGGAAGGAAGGTTGTGCCCAAGCTCTCAAAAGTTGAAAGTGATAAGGATGATATTGTGAGTCAATCAGCATGACCCAGAAACCAAAATTCGAAGACATGTGACATTTATCAATCCACTCTGGGCTTGCGTAGTGGATGGTGGTCCATTCTGGCACGTGCATGCCAGTGCCCCGCAGTGGGAACTTAATAGGCTGAAATGAAGATTTCAAAAATACAAGTAATGTTCATGAATGGCATGAACCATGTAGCAGCAGTACAAAAGTACTTCAGCAACATCGTACAAGAAGTACTACAGCGCCATCTATGACACAAATGAAGAACTAACATCAGAATTCTGAAAAACCTGCTAACAATTGTCGGGTATTAGCCACCAGAGACAATACCCGTCTGGTCGGAAGATCCTCCCTTTTCTATGAGGGATGAAAAACTTTACACCCCCTCATACCTCTATAACCACTTGGAACTACTAGGAATCAATTAAATAATATCCGTTGATGTAAAAGCCTCTTCATATTTCGCGATCATTTGGCTTCATAATACATCAGCAGTGCAGCAGTGGTTATGCGAATCCACCACAATTCGGGGTTTACGTTAAAGTATCAGATTTAGTTAATGTCTGTTCTCCGGACAATATACCGGGAACAGATAGACGCGTTAAGTGCATTCAAAAGTTATAATTATTTAGTTTCCACTGCAGTATCATTAGTTTAATGTATTTTAGTCTCATTTAGTCTTTAGTTCCTGAAAGTTGGCTTTAAAAGCGCTCGAATTAAGTGCCATTTTGCTGTGTGCTTTTTAATAAAGTCTAAGTTTGGGGCAACCGAGTTCAAAAAAGAAGTACCTTATTTTCATTCGGAATTGGGTTCGGATACTGAGTTAGTTACTTTATTTCAGGAATATTTTTTTTATTAAAGCACAGTACCCCGTGTCACTTAAATTGATAACTTCAAGTCAAAGTCCAAATACATAACGACTGAGTAAACTTTAAAAGAAGACTCTCAGCACTAAGTCATATGCCTTCGAAACTTTTCTAGCTCCTTCACTTTCGCAGTTGGCTTATGTAAACACTGGAATTGAATACGTAACAGTCTGTCAAATACCTAAATTGGAAGCAAGATTTTTCTGTTGAAACCCCAACTAATCTTTTGTTATAAAAAATAAGAAGTAGCCTCCTACCTACTATTTTGGTACAAGTTAGTGAATGTTTATTTTTAACTCATAACTTTTATTTGGTTGAGTTAGCCTTCTTTACAACATTTAGGTCTAACACAAAAATTTCACCACAGATTTTATCACAATCAACTGTCAAAAGTTTGAGAATAACGCTTTCCGAAACTGTAAGTTTTTTTTCTGTTTTTGAGATGTTTAAAATAAATCAAGATGACTAAAAGTTTCTCTAGATTATGAAGAATTTAATTTTTAATTTTTTAATTATTCAATAGCCAGTAAACACGAAATTATAGTCTACAGTCGAACTATATTCTCAATGGCCGCTCTCGTTGTTGGTATCTGATGAAAACTGCTAGCAATGTTCGTATTTTTCCAATTCCGCCGATACTGTGTCATCAGGCTGCTCGGCGTCAAAACACGATGATATATAAACGAGAACCGTGGCTTCCTGCCAGACCTGACTACAGAGAGACACACGGACGCATCGATCTGTTTGTAATTAGATTAAGTGAATCGTATGACACCTCTGTGGAGGTATGGGGTCCTGGTACCTGGTTGAAGTTGTGCTTTCTGTATTGGTGTTGAGGAAGCGTAATAAATTGTGGTTTTATTTATTTTTGATCTAATACTAATGGTATATTGTAGTTTTTTCGTCCGTAAGATAGCAGTCTATACAATTCTTACAGTGTTTGATCCTGATGATTGGCCTTCCAAACCAAGATTATATTGACAAAAAAAAAACTATAATTACGTCTTGAGTACCTTATTCGTGAGTATTGTCTGTACCTCTTTAATTTATTATAGCACCTATATGCTTACAAGATTTTTAGAACGGTAGAACCTATCTATTCCTTTGTCAGATTCATTTGAAGAGTTGTTTACACACAAAGGAGAAAAACTTGTAGGTACATTGTCTGGAAATTTTAGGTATAAAAAAATTGCAAATATGACATGGGTAAGCGTGTTTACTGTTTATCCTTTTCAAGTATTCCAGTTTGCTCACGTTTTTATCCCAATGTCTGTGTGTCCGTTTATAGATTCAGGCATAAATCCGTTTGCGAAACGCCAGTTCGTACCGTACTCGTAGTACGCGGTATCGATGCGTAGTTTTGGCGCACCCGACCCTTGTAACTCATAACGAAACGGCGTATTGCTATCCTTTGTTGAGCATATTGAGGGGTATAGTCGGATCTAATTTAGATTATGATGTAAATGATACTTGATAGAATGATCATTTTTCGATTATTGTTCCGCAAACAAAATCATTGAAATTCTTATAGACCATTCTTAAGGACTAAGGTGCAGGGTTGAAAATGGAACGCGTGAGACTCAGTTATAATCACATTTATTTACACACACTGATTTTAAAGACACGGAAATAATACAAATAAGACTCACTTAAACACTAGGATCAGAACGACTATATCTATCTAGTACGCGACGGGCGTAATGACGTTTACATGTAGAAAGATGGCAGATAACTGAGTCTCACGCGTTCCATTTTCAACCCTGCACCTTAGTCCTTAACAACCATCTATTTTTTATTGGCTTTTATTTCATTTTTTCTTACATTTTTTTTGTATAAAGTTTATGTTTTTAATTCCGTAATATAATTTATAAAGGGTGTAAACAGACTCTTAACGAAGCCGAAAGGCACTTGTTTTCCCCGTCATTGCGATCATTTTTTTATTCTAGACCTTAACTGGAAACCTTCTAGTTATGGAGATATTAAGGGTCAAAGTTCCAACTTTTTTTTTTTAATTACTGTTCTTAATGTAATATTTTTACTTTAAATACCTCCAGGACCCCCTTACTATTTATTCAATCCATCCCATCCCATCCATCAGCACAATGTTTTGAGTGCGTTACATTGATTCCTACTGTAAAACGTAATTTTTCAGCCCTAAAAAAAAGTCGTTTCCCAGCACTCATTTTTGCGTAAAGTTACTTAGTTTGATGTAAGTACATAATGCTTGGTTGACGGCTTCGTGAAGAGTCTGTTTACACCCTGTATGGTTATTTCTTTCTTTTTATAACTATGTCATTTGAAACAAAGGATGGACTACATGAAAGATGGCACGAAAGGAGGTGTCTGATGAGATGACAAGTAATAGAGATGTATGGAAGAAGAAGACATGCTACGTCGACCCCGAATGACTTGGGATAAGAGCAAGAAAATGATGACGTCATTTGAAAAAAAAAATATCCTTATAATCGCCCTAATGAAGGTGAAAGCTATTGTTATTTCAGAAGGCATCGTTAAAACGCATATCTTTGAATACGGTGACAGTTAAAAACATTAACCCATTTTAAACAAACATTAAGCGCAATTCTTTTTTGTAATACGACTCTCAATGGGCAAAGAACGTGACAACGGTCCAATATTGTTTTTACCTCTCAAAAAACATCGTAAAAGGCAGTTAACACGGTATAATAGACCGGATCGGACACTGCGAACCGGACGCGAGTGCCGTTTCTGTTTATGTTTGACGATCCGGTTGTGTAGGGTTGCGGAATTGTTGGAATTGGGGTGAAATGACTAGCTGATTGAGAATAGTCCTCCATTATGGAGGTGTTGAAATGATTTTTATGAAGTGAATCCCATATTTATTTTACCGAAATCATTTTCGTCACCACAGAGCACCCTCCAGCTTGATGTACCGACGACCTTAGAAGGATGGGAGTGACAAGGTGTTGTGGTGCAGTTTAGGAGAAGCATAATATGTGAAGCGGTGGAATGCAATCATCATCATCTTGCACAGCCCGACATCACCCACTGCTGGGTATAAGCCTCTCTTTACTTGTGTTAAGCTTCACGTTCTTGTGCCAGCTTCATCCAGGGTATTCCCGTGGTGGTAACAATGTCGTAATGTAATAGTCTGAAAATGACTTAATTCATGGGAAAATTCTGTTTTCTTAATAACCATTTGCGTCGCCGAAAGTACGCGTGTAACTCAGAATGAGTGAGATATTTATGACTCTTGAATTGAGTCGACATTCATACAATTCGTCATTCTACTATTGCAACTCAGTTATGAGCAAGCCTTTTGTAAAAAATAATACACATAAATTTGAATAAATCTTACATTTAAGCGACAATTTTCAAGGCGATCACTACCTAATCCTACCATTTACTTTCAGTATTCAAATATCCGGGTATATTACATTTCCACTTGACAACCCTAGAAGGCAGGCCGTCCTCCGTCCGGTTACCATTACCATACGGCGGGCGCTTTTATTCAAATCGCGGTTTGTTCCGGTCAACGCCTAAAATAATGTGAAATTGTTCGTGAAATTTTACTTGAGTATGATTTAGTTTGGGATTAGTAATACTAC
Source organism: Lycophotia porphyrea (assembly GCA_950005105.1). Taxonomy (NCBI): domain Eukaryota; kingdom Metazoa; phylum Arthropoda; class Insecta; order Lepidoptera; family Noctuidae; genus Lycophotia; species Lycophotia porphyrea. The sequence goes on from OX465394.1 coordinate 8,986,791, forward strand.
GCATTCATGGGTAATACTAGGTTTGATTGGTAATAGATAAATGGGATCCCCGCTGGCCCCACTGCTTCGTGGTTCTCCTGATTAAGCCTTTAGGCTCTGCGCAAACGGGCCACCGGTGGCTGTCGCAGGCCATGTCCTTTAGTACCGCGCAAACGAAAGTGGTCAGTGGCTGCCACGAGTGTTCGGTATTTATTCATAATTCGCCACCGGTGGCGTATCGCGGACACTGAGCCGCGAGTGACCGCCACCAGTGGTAGCGCCTCACGGCCATTGAGTCGTGAGTGGTCGCCACTCGCTACACGTGAGCGGCGATTCCATACAAAAGTTTTAAAAATCATGTAAACTGCTTGTAGCCAGCCACCGGTGGCGGCCATCGGTGGTCCGTTTGCACGGAACCTTACTGTCGCGTAAAATCATAAAATCTGACACTGACCGCAAAATGCAAAAAAAGAAAGACAATTTGAATTTCGTATCCTGCGAATTTTCTCTGGCGCTTGAACGCGGTGTAAAACGTCAAACAATGCTGGTAGGTATTTATAGCACTAATGAGCTCTCAAAGCTCATTATTATTTTATACATAACAAATAGTCAACCTGCCAAAACAGTTTCCATTTTATAAATAAATCCCTGTGCTCTCATACAAAAAAAAAACAATATTGTTATAAAATAGGCACATCAGACGCTTCAAATATGTATACGTAAACACCACTTCAGACATGCTATACAAGTTCGATCGAGAGTAAATCAACTTGATGTCAATCAGGCATGTCTGTCTGATACGATCAGACGAAAAAGGGATAAATAAACGTCAAGTCTGAAGATAGTTTCACAGAAAATGTCGTACCTAACTCGTATAGAAAGAAAAATAGTCATATCAAAACAATATTGTTACGTCGTAGTTAGAAGTAATGTTTATAAACAAACTAATTTGATATCATTTTCTGTGAGATATTTCTTTTCAAATCCGATCAAAATATTTTATTTCACATAGGCCCAGATGGGCACTTATAAACCGTCGACAAAAAGGTGCACGGTTCGGTTGGTTGTTTCCTATGGAGAAGAACCGGAAACCGAACCGAAACTCCATGGTTACTCTTTTCAAATCATTTGGTATTACAATATTATCATGTTTTAACGATAAGATACCTCCTATTAATGCACTGTTCAAACATTTAGAACTAGGTTTTAAGACGATAATCTGAGTGACTTGACTGCCTCGGTGGTCTAGTGGTCGACGCGACGCGACGGCGCGATTGCTGAGCTAGAGGTACTGGGTTCGATCCTCGGATCGGGCTAAGTGTTATTGACTCTTTCCATCAGGAACTTCTCCGTAGCAACCACGGAGTTTGGATCTGTGCCCGGTTGGTGGCAATTGGCTCGTCCCCTAAGATAACGGGTGATATGTGGGTGTACTATTAGGAACACCTCTGCCTAACCCTTCAGGGATTAATGATGTTATGTTGTACGTACGTCTGGAGTGAATCCTATTGTGTCTACTATTGCACATTGGTTATATTTTATACAGATTTGTGTATCCTGTTGGTCTGCGAGGCTCTGGTGGCCTACCATGACGTCTTAAAGCAGTTGTCATTCCAGTGTGGGAAAGAGATAGCGCTAGACGACCTGTATAGCTCTGTCTCTTTCCCACACTGGAATTACAACTGCTTTAAGACGTCATGGTAACCCCCCTGTTCATTATTCCAAGTTCTAGAAACACGTGATTCTAATACCTCGTATTTTTTAAGTACTAGATAGGTAATAAGTACAAGAAGAAGTATCATAGAAGCATGATTTTATTATAAGCCTTTTTCAGTAAAGTCAGCATCTCCGAAAGTCTCTTCAATTTGAGTACCTACAATTCAAAGTAAATTCTCATCTTTCAGCCCAATTTCACTGTTTCAAGTATAGGTAGCGAGTCTTTTAATCCAAACTCACTTTCACAGTCTAGAGAAACTTACATGCTTGTATTAGAAACGAATCATCTTAGATGGGCTAATAAAACAGCAATATAAGGGTAATCGTTTGTGAGGCATCGATAAACGAATCGATTTAAGTTCTCCCGGAGTGACTCGCAACTCGAGGTAAGTTTAAATTGCTACACAGGAATTTTGCTTTGAAGGACTCCGCTTGACTCCGAGCATTTATGTAAGTGTGCTCGTATATTGGTGAAGAGTTATGTTTGTTGGTTTTTTGAAGTTTGTAGGTGATAATGTGCTTAAAATCGTTTTTGGGTATACATCTGCTGCAGGTATGTGAAAAAGTTTTGTTTTACCAATTTTTTTCTTATTTTGTAAGCCGGCCATAGTAAAAGAAATCATTAGCAGCAACCAGCTTTTTTCCCCTTCATCAAAGAAATAGTCGAATGTAATAGGAATTATTACATTCGATTATTTCGAACTATCTTAATAGGTAACTATCCTAACGAGCTAGGTAGGTAGTAGGGTAGGTAAGTAGGCTGTTAGGGTAGATAGGCAGGTAGGAATGTAGGTAGGGTAGGGTAGATAGGGTCGAGTAGTAACAAGTATAAGGAGGTAGTAGGTAGGAATAGTGCATTGAAAAGGTGCATTATAACACTTACTCTTACTAGCTTTTAGAATCCAAGTATCAAGAACATGAAAAAAATGTTCGTAAAAATTTAATGTCCTTATTTTTCCAACTTTCAGTTCGTGTACAAACTTTTTCACCGCGGGTAAGAACGCGGGCGCAGCTATTAGGTAATATTTGGATTCGAAGATGTCTCCAGTCTTTACTAAGCGCTCTCCCGAAGTTTGGGTCTACTACTACGGTCTTGAGAAAATTCTAAATGCATGCCGCAGGTGAAATAATCATTAACATAACGTATAGTAGAAAGTGGAAAGGACAGTTAGGCTGAGATCTATAAATGTTAAATACTTAGCACGTGCCGTGACTAATCGTTATTCCCGTCACAGTCACAACTGTGAAACTGCGAATGCAAGATAGAAATGGAAATATTATGTACCTATAAGATATAAACGTACTGAGTAACTTGTATAGATCTGCTGTGTTATACAGGGTGGCGATTAAGTCACATGATTCTATCCTTCAAGAAGGTGAGCTAACCCGTCATTTATTAAACAAGTTTACCAAAGAAACTCATATCTGACTTGTGAAAAAAACAAAACAAATTCCCATACAACAGTAGACAGAGACTGTTTCCATGCGTTTAAAAAAAGCACCTCGTAAAGTTACGATATACATAATGCTTGTTTGATGGCTTCGTGGAGAGTCCGTTTACTCCGTGTATATATTTTTTTTGAGGCAAACGCGCCACACTGTTCCCAAACCACTGTAACTTCTGAAAGCCAGAATCAACAGTAGGGAGCGACGAGACCATGGAGCTCGACGAAGTCCAAGAGAAATAATTTAACTGTATTGGATCCCGCAACGAAATAATTCAGAAAAGTATAGCGGGCGAGTAGCAAAACCATAATTTCCATTACCTGCATATCAGCAGGTGACAGAACAAAACAAGGCCAATAGGCACAAAGGGACGTTTACAACTGAGATATGTCCAGTTGCCTAGCACCACGGATAAAGCTGTTATATTTAATTATAATAATAGGTATGGCAGTATATAATAATAGTATGGAGGAGCTCGTGGCTAAATAATAACAGCCACTCGGGTCGATCTTTAGGTTAAACCGTGCTTGCCTAGGTTGGTCTGTGGATGGGTGACCACCCATTACATACCGAGTTTCCTCCGTGCCTCGGAAAGCACGTTAAACCGTTGGTCCCGGCTGTCATTTGAAGATTTTTGACAGTCGTTAGGTAGTCAGTGGCCCAAAAAAGTCTGACAACCAGTCTAACCAAGGGGTATCGTATTACCCAGTACTAACTGGGTTGTGGAGGTCAGAAAGGCAGTCGCTCTATGTAAAATACTGCTATTCAGTTGCATCCCGTTATACTGGAAGCCGACCCCAACATAGTTGGGAAAAGACTAGGCAGATGATGATGAATAGGTATGGCAAAAACGCTTGAACGCAAGGAAATTTGTTCTAGTTTCAACAAGGTCCGTATAGTAACTTCGGATGTAGCCTGTACACTATCCCACATAATATTGCGTTCATCCTGCCAAAGACTGCACTCCCATAAAATGTGATGTGCAGATTTTTTATATTCGCAGTCAGATGTAAAACATTGACCTTGAAGCATATGTGACTTAATTACCATCCTGTATTTGGATCAGTAAATAATACATACATACTTATGATTTTTGGTATAAAACTGGAATTATTTCAGAGAATACCGGATTAATTTCATCAATTATAATGCAAATTGGAGAAAATCTAATGTTGGCCCTGTCTGGAACTGATCGAATTACCGATTCAAGGGTACAGACCCAGTAACCTTAACATATAGATTATTTACCGAGAATATACCCAAGTGTTTAAAACAGAATAAACTATAAATAAATTTATGATTTCGTATTGCTCAGTAAAAACTCGGTTGTGGAGGTCAGATAGGCAGTCATCATCATCATCATCATTTCAGCCGAAAGACGTCCACTGCTGGACATACACTAGACACTTGGGGGAGGCCCCTAAGTGTCACCACATTGACCGGTCCCGTGCGACTCGCATCTATCGGATCCCCGCAACCTTCACCAGGTCATCGGTCCACCGGTCAGATAGGCAGTCGCTCCATATAAAATACTGGTGCTCAGCTGTATCTGGTTAGACTGGAAGCCGACCCCAAGATAGTTTGGAAAAGGCTGGGCAGATGATGATGACTACAAATATATTTGTACCTTGGCCACTTATATACATCACATATTATTATAGTTTTCGCGGCTTCGCTAGCGTTAATTTAGAATTTTACCATCAATTCGGGTTGAACTCTGCTTGTAATAATATAACTAATCATGATTCGAAAGATACGTGGTGCTACCTATTATCATAAGAACGTTATTGTTGTTTTCCTCGGGAACTTACGTACCTTTTTTCGGGATTAAAGGTACCCTATGTTCGTGTCTGTATACATGACAACGTATACCTTTGTAAAATTTCAGGATGATCGGTTCAGTAGCTTAGGTGTGAAAAGGTAACAAACAAACTTACTTTCGCATTTATAATATGATATTAATCAATATTTATTATTTAATTCATAAGTAAGGATGTTCTTACACCTAAGGTAATACAAAATTTCAGTTATTATATCCATATTATTGCTCCGTCAGCTCAGTTTTAAAAGCTTTCAGAAACCATTGAAAACCAAAACCTTTGTAAAGTCATATTCGAACTATAACGAACAAGATGAGCAACATCTATATTTTGTTCATGCATGACTGGCTTTACTTTGCCCTGCAGTATTGGAAATCATAATATTCTCATATTCTGCATATACAATACCTACGTGACGTGAGAAATAAAAATCTTTGAACACTGTGTCGGGCGTTTAGACATCGAGACAGAATGTTTAGGAATCAAGAGTGCTGTGTTTAAACGTGGTAGGTATGCTATTTACATACTAGGCGAGCTAAGAATGCAGTAAAAGTTAAAGTGTAGACGGGTACCTTTGGACAATGTAGGTACACTATGTAGTATCAAGAAGCACCTACGAGCACCAAGTAGTAATATTTTAAGACGAAGATTTCAAAGCACATTGTTTTAAAGACGTGCATTTTAATTCAGGAGGAGCTTGGATTTTACTAGCTCCAACTTGTATACTCTATACGTGTATGTAGGCATTCACATTCACATTACCTTAGCATGAACCAGTTAGGAAGCAATAGCCTAGCTTTTTCCTTTCTATAAAGGGCATGGCTTCTATAATTCTAAGCCGAAACAGCTGAATACCAGTTTCAGTTCATTGTCAGGAAGAATGCCTAATCAAAGTACTTCATGTAAATAGTTTATGCTATCTATCCAGTCTAAGTTAATCCCAAAAAAAAGACACAACATTCGTTAACCACAAAAATCAATTTGATCAAAACAAGAACATTCATTCTAACCAGTTTCATATCCAGAAGCGGGCGCCTACCAAATATTTCATAGCAACGTACCTCCACGAGACAGCAGCGAAGACATCTGGCGGGACAGGCGGACAGAATTCAATTATATAGAACGATAACATCGCGACAGAGTTCGCATTAAAACAAACAGCGTTTCGCAATAACGCGTCCCGGTTTATGCTCTTTGCATTTACATAGCAAGGTGCACGTGTGTACCTAAGTGTGTGGTTCTGTAGATGCAAAAATTCACAGAGAAATGGATTGTTTCTCAGATACACACACTATGTAAAGTTCCCATAATTATCATAATGATAACTAAATAAACCATTTTCATGAAAAAATATGATTGTGCATTGAATAAGCATTATCTACAACATATTATCTCAACCATGTTAGCATTGGATTTCCGTCTAACCGTATGCAGCTGAATACCAATATGTTTTAAAGAGCGACTGTCTATCTGACCTACACAAACCAGGTAACAAGATATCCTTTGGCAAAACTGGTTGTCAGTCAGATGTGATTTGAATCTGCGAACAAATAAAGTTGGTTGTTAATTAGCAAAAAAATTATACAAGACTTATATCTCTCTGTTTAGCTTTTTCCCAACTATGTTGGGGTCGGCTTCCAGACCGGATGCAGCAAAAAACAAAACTTCTCCATAGCTACCTATCTCCTGAGCTTTAATTACGCAATGCGCAAATTCAATTGTAACAAATATAGGTGTATCCGTGCATTCTTAAATATCGCAGTACAAACTACAACGAATACAGCAAAATAAAGTGCAACTCACAGCTAAACAAATAAAAATAAACTTAATATAGAACACACTGAAAGCAGTGGGTTGTGTACAGACTATTGTGAGGTCTCCGGTACTTCCCACATTGTACTGGCTAAGATTGGATTTCTTCTGCAAACCTACGTGAAATGTGATCTGCTGCGCTATCTCAGATAAATAGGGGTAGCACTTGTGTAAAATAAATATTTACATGAGTTAGTGCTTGGTGCCAGACAGCTGATAGAGTTGTTGAAATGGTTGGGTAATTTAGACTAGAAAGTGCTTTACTGTGGTCGGTTTAAAAAACTTTTTTTTTTTTTGTGATTGGCCTCAACTCGCATGTAGAGGTATGATGTGGCCTAGGGTAGAGCACGTTTGCCTAGAAGAAACCGATTCACTCAAACTTTGAAGAGATCCTGATTAATGAGAACAGAGAAGCTGGCGGTGATCAATCAATAACAATCCTTGCGTACTGTTTGAAATTTTATTAAAATCCAAGAAATTTTGAAACTTTCGATAAAATCGCCATTGTGGTGTTCACTAGAAACACTAGTACACGAGTAGTAGTAGTACTAGTACACGAGGGTTTAGAATATAACCACCAAATTATCAGTAGGTAGATAAACTACTTCAAGGGTACGTGCACTCGCTGCCCGGGATAAGTGTGGACTAGTTGACACAGAACCTTAAAGCTCACGCTACGTTTATTATTATATCAAGATGTAATTATTATGGTTTCGCTTCGTGTTTTTACTTTTGGACATTAATTTATCGTAAATTGAATCTAACTGTCACATAGCATGCAGCTAGCACGACGACGTGGGATACTTTGGAGACGATTCTTATTGGAGCCAAGCTGCGGTGGGTATAAAACAATAGTTTTAATGTAAAATTGACTTTTTGAATGTTTTGTAAGAAATCATTATAAAAGGACTACCTCGTTCGTCTAATGACGCTAAGCATGAGGGCTTAGGTTCGAATCCCTGGTCTAGCAAAGTGTTATTGGGGTTTTCCATCAGTAATTTCTCAGCAGCAGCTGCGGAGTTTAGATTTGTGCCCGGTTGCTGGCAATTGGCTCGCCCCCTTTTATTTGGGACTTAAACATAACCGGCAAAATGTGGGTGCACTATAAACTAAGTAAACCTCTGCCTTTCCATTAAGGGATACCAGGCGTGATGTTATGATATTATAATTATTGCCTAAACTTAAATTTGTCATGTCTAGTATTTGCAAACATTTAATTATAATCCGAGTTGGTAAAAGCAAAAAGTTGCTAATTTCGCACAGCCTTTTACAGTTTCACCAAGAGGTTTAATTGCTAGAGCTACTGAAGAAAAACGAGCAGATTTTCATTTCACGTTCACTTATTTTCCCTAACGCCTTTTAGAACGTATTACTCTCAGAAGTATATCAGTATTATTTATTCAATAAACACGGAAAGTTGAATCATGTCTGTAAATCCAATATTCTTCGTGCGAATGTCAGCGAGTGCCTGTAATATTCGTTTACGAGACGATCTTTTTTGACGTTTATTTTACTTCCTTTTTGCCGTGGTAGCTCGGAAGTTTATTCGGATGTTTCTCAGGATGGGTTCAAAGCTTTGTTGTCATGAAGAATTGGCGTCGAAACATTAAAAGTTTTCTCAGCTTTAATTTGAATTATATTGTTAAAACACAACATCATCTGCGTCACCCGTTCCCAATTATGTTGGGGTCGGCTTCCAGTCTAACCAGATGCAAGTGAATACCAGTATTTTACATGGAGCGATTGCTTAGCTGATCTCCACAACCCAGTTAGTACTAGGTAATATTATGATACCCCTCGGTAAGACCGGTTGTTAGACTTTTGGGCCACTAACTACCTATAACGATTTTCAAAGATGTACAAATGACAGCAGGGATCAATGGCTTAACGTGCTTTCCGAGGCACGGAGTTTCTCAATAATATGTAATATTGCTTAAACTATCAGAAATATGGTACTATATCCGCCGTTATCATACAATGTAAACAAAGGTACAATTTACCCGACTGTGGTGGAGCTCAAGTGTAGGGAAATGTTTTGTTTTTAACAAAACCCTGCAACCTAATTTGTCCCTAGGTCTATTTTGTCACAGAATGAATTCTATCAATTATTTCCCATCGCACAGTTCTATGATTTGTTTTTCAAGCAGACAACATTAATGACCTTAAATGAAGCTGACTGACAAATAGATACACCCACCGACCGCCCAGTCTATCCATTCCAAACATTCCTACGTAGGTACTTCAATACTATTATTTAATTAGTCTTTGGCAAGCTGTCAACACCCGTAAATGAGAGTGTTAGCATTTCTACTAATTAACATTTATCGCTAAGCTTTAGAACTAACTAATAAAAGTTAATATCTCCCCCATTTGGCCTTAATATCGACACCTACGAAGATTTATTTACTTTTCTATTATTGCTGATTGAAATAGATACGACAGTTGAAAAATGTGTTCCTGTTTCGGAATACATTGCTGGTGTTGCTGGGAATAGGGGAGTGTTATACTGTGTACAGCCAGTAACGAATGTTGATTTGTGATGTATGATCGAAGCAATTAATTTGTGCGTTGCTACGATTTGTAAGTTATGAACGTGCGCATCCCGCCCCCTCGACGCGCGGACGGCGTGCATTTCGGTTGGCAAAGAGTAGGAAATGGAGTAAGGACACATCGCACGTTTCACAATTGCATGTTGTTACTTCAGTACGAACCATATACATAATAAGAACAACAATAGATAGCTAAGTATTGTTATCCACTTTGTTGTATGCTTCCAAAGTGAATAAAACATGAATAAAATAATCATAAATTAAAAGCATAAAGCATAAATGAAATCTCTTCATTGTTATAGTCAACGACGAAAGTTCAGATGTAGTTTTAGTCCTCCATTACAGTCTTTAGTTACCTGCTACCCACACCTTATCGCATAAGCATTAATTAACTACATAACAAGAAAGCTCCCACCTTCTCATCTTGTTTATCTTCTGATCTTATCCTACATGAAATGTTATTAATTAGTAAATAACAACCACGAGAATAAATACATTACACTTAAGTGTTTTATTCTTATAGTTTAGATATTCGTATTGGTGTTATGCACATTGTATTTTGGAATCCATACTATTTTGAAATTTGTCTTTGCTTTGGAAAACCGCTAATGAATTGGGCGTATTTGAAAGATATTTATGTTCGTCTCTTTACTTGATATTTTTACCAACTTCAAAAAAAGGGCGTTATTAATTCGACCCGTTTATATGTTATATTGTCAGAATTGTTTTATCTATGTATATTATGTTAGTCAATACCAGCATAATTTTGTTGTCCTTCACATAGTTCACACTTACTGTCATAATAAGAACAAACAATCTTAGAACACGGAACTTTTCACTCAAGACAAAGAACTGGTCCAAAATTAAAATTCATACTCTTTTTAGTCTTTGCCTTACGATTGATTTATTCGGTCCCATTTACTTGCGCGTGCGCACGATACAAATATATCATCGTCGACGCTTTGATGCGCCGCTTGATATATTCACTTTTGTATTTGTTTAATAATTTCTCAGCTTGGTGATTGTTATTTTTATTTCAAACGAAATTGCTTATAATTTACGGGCGTAAAATATTTTGCTTAAAGCCGTTTGTCATTTTGATTATTATGAATTTTAATGGTGAAATGGGTTTCACAAGGTGTTGATTTTTAATAAGGTTTTACCGTTAGATGTTTAATCATCATATATTATATTCAAGAATGCACACAGTTAAATGTTTCGAAAAATATTGCCATTAAGCACTCATGACATTTCCCGTGGCGTTATTTACTATCAAAAAATCATGTTACAAAATTTAAATGTCATGAATACTTAAGGTTAAGTTCCGAGTGACTTTTCTACATTACTCTGTTCTATATTCAAAAACACCCTCAAACAGTCTCCCAAAAACCTCAACATAAACTCAAAAGTTAAGTAATAACCCTTTATTATTGCTTCCAAAACTGTTTCCAATAATGCAACCGAAACTGTAACATACATAACATTGGTCCCAGTTGTAATTCAAGCGGGTGTTACTCCCTGTCAACGCTCGTCCCACTTAATCCTCCTTTATGGGTTCAACGTTATAATTTTAACCTGTATTATTTTATATGTTGGACCATTATCGTGGATTAAGTTGAATATAGCGTATTATTTATGTGTTCCGCATGTTGGTAACACGTGTTTATCTGTTCTGTGGTTTATCGTTGAATTAAGGTGAGAATGATCCTGTTATATTCGATTGGTTAAGTATGTTATTAGTGCGGTGTTGTGAAGTTGGGGTACTAGGGTTATTTTATATGAATTTTATCATATAATGTTCCATTAAAATAGATGGACACATTAAATAGATTAACACAGCGTTCAGTACCTACGTCTAACCAAACATATCCAAGCAAAAAAACACTGATTAAAGCGATTTTATTTTGACCTAAAATAATAAATTGCCTTTTTAGTGTATTTTCGTTAGCTGATACAAAATAGTAGGTATATACTATTTTCTATGCGCGGCATTACCCGCGTGGTACCCGGATAAAAAGTTGCCTATGACCATCCGGAATAATGTACCTTTTGAATTTTTCAAATAGGTGCCGTGGTTGCAGAAATTATCCTACTAGTCCGTCATCATCATCTTGCGGCCCTTGTACTATGTTATTTGGAGTCGGCTCAATACGTTTTGTTCTTCCATTCTCCTCCGTTAACCGTCACGCTATTATTTGCTCCATTATCTTTCATATCATTTCTCACACAATTCATCTATTGTTTCTTTGATCTTCCTCTCCCTCTCCATCCATTAACATTTATATTCATCACTCTATTAGTCACATGCGATTACCCTACTAGTACCTATAAGTATAAACATGCTCAAAAATATTTTTATTTTTATTCCCGAATAAATAAAATAAAATATATATCTGGTTATATCTACTGTAAGTTGAGTTGCAGTTTTTGTAACGAAAACACTAAGTTGCAAATTAAATATTTGGGTTTTAGCGGAACTCTAAAATATTTTTGGCAGGTACGTGGATATTATATAAAAATCTCCTGATTGACTGCCAAGTTATGGTATCCTAGAATTTGAATTTAAAACGAAGTGTGAGACACGGTGAGACGTAGGTAAATCTCCGAATTTATTGACTCTAACTCTAGGAATATATTCTACAAACGCGACTGAGATAGACTCTCCAATCTCAGCATCGCGATTGGAGATACCCTTTGGGATATGTTAAAAGATTCGAAAACTGAATTTGAGAATGTCTTTCTATCTTAGCATGTTCCTATTTCTAACAAATCCTTGTTGCTAACTTCCTTGTCGTCAACACTAGATAGAAATAATTCAAGTACCTACCTATAAAGCATGTATTATAAAAGGTGTAGTCATATATTTTAAGTGTGTGGTACAGAGCGTCGAATTGAACAGACTGGTTCAATTCGACGCTCTGTATGGATTCAACATAGTACTCGCGAAAAAATAATAATCAGTTGTCCTTGTCCAATAACAAAAATCAATACCTATAAATGAACCCAAATGTACATACGATACCTATTAACAGGATGGGAGACTGTATTTATTTAAGTAATTTTACTATATGCATTATATACAAACTACATCATCTGCCTAGCCTTTTCCCAACTATGTTGGGGTCGGCTTCCAGTCTAACCGGATGCAGCTGAATACCAGTATTTTACATGGAGCGACTGCCTATCTGACCTCCACAACCCAGTTACTACTGGGAAATACGATACCCCTTGGTAAGACTGGTTGTCAGACTTTTTAGGCCACTGACTACTTTAAAGACTGTCAAAGATCTTCAAAAACAGCCGGGACCAACGGCTTAACGTGCTTTCCGAGGCACGGAGGAAACTCGGTATGTAATGGGTGGTCACCCATCCACAGACCAACCTAGGCAAGCACGGCTTAACCTAAAGATCGACCCGAGCGGCTGTTATTGTTTTAGCCACGAGCTCCTCTCCTCTCCTCTCCTCATTATATACAAACTACAAATAGATCTAAAATAATAATAAAAAATTAAGACTAAAAAATGCGCACGTGTATGACCAGATGTATGAACGTGGACGAGGCAAAAGGAGTATGTAAGGATCGTAGCAGGTTCTGCCAGGGCTGCGGGCTGTTCGAAAGAGATACCGCGGCCCTGGAACACAAAGGGCAAGGAAGGAACATGGATAGTCAGTACAAGTTTGACACTCCCTTCCGCTCTGCCCAGAGCGGGAGAAGTCATTTGATGATTTCCCATCCGTAAAAAAAAAAAAAAGGATCGTAGCAGGTGGTGTTCTGTGGTTTCTGTCTACCTACAAAGGAAAAGGGCGTGAGTTTATGTATGTATGTATATAAGACTAAAAAAACATCACTACATAATTACATGGCTGGCAAGTTATTTAAAAAAAAACAGCTGTTCGATACATTTTAACCAAAATTACCCACTTACCGGTTTGGGAAGATGTACTGAACACGTGGCTACGGTTTGTGCCTGGATATCCCTACCATCCTGTATATACCTAAAATCGAGATCACGCGAGGGAGTAAAATCCAGTTGGCAAAGAAAGTTCGCCACAACTTCTAAGCGTGGGAGGTATTCGGAGCTAATAAGAATATTATTCAGGAGTATACTAAACATTTTACCGTAATTTACATTACGTACTCAAAGAAGATTAGAAGATTATCAAGAGTCAATTACGGGTATAATTGAGATGTGAAATGTCGCTGTGGATTTAGAGGTGGGTCAAAGTGACTTTCGCTTCAAACGTTTTTTAACATTTGCTAGCGTTTACCTATTTTTTTTTCTACCTATTTATTCATGTGATTATAAAACATTATTTATAGAGCAGTGTTTTTAAGGCTTTGTCTGCAAACTATTGGTACTACTTTTAACCCCAAGATACAAATGTTAAAGTAATTATCATTTTCACTTATATTTTATAATTTATTTGTGAGTACAGTTTCACCTTGATATAAACTGGTTAGAACAACAATCATAATTGTATTAGTAAAAATGTATAGTATAATCAAAGGTATAAAATAACTCTAACATGCTTGTAGTAGCCAAATCATCAATCAACTTTTAGGAAACTTCTAACAGAGCTCCACTGTTTTTTTCTTTTGTTAAAAGGTTCTTTTTTTAAACATAGTTAGTTTCTTTTGTCTTTTTAAAGATCCTTGATTTACTTATCTGGCTGAATATTACAAAATTAACTCAATAATTTTGCAGTCTTGCTTCTATCACTCAAATATATTTTCGACAAAAGCTTTGAAACAGGAACTATTAACGAAGGCTTATTTTAAACTAGACTACTGCCACTGAATTATGTATGTAGAATTGTGGAACAGGGTAGGCTGGTAGGCATTTCTCATTATTTCGTTACAATTGATTCGATTGTGCCTTCTAAACAAACACAGGTCTACCTTGACACTAATTGATATTCCAATCAAAATTATATTAGTAGCAACTGAAATTAGAACAAGAAAACATCCACGCACATTGACAAACAACGTTCATTGAGTACATAATGCAATTCACTAGATAATTTGTCATGGCATATTAATAAAATTATATTACAAAATCATTTTAGAACATTCACTTGGTGATGATAAATCTAATTATGATCCTGTCACATTTAAGCTTGAAAAGGATGAAAATAATTATGCTGATACAATATTAATAACGGTGAGTGGAGGAGGAATTCTGTCTTTTGACGAGACAAATGTAGTATTAATGAGTCGTTGGTAGATGGTTGTAGAATGTAGGTTACTGTGAAATTATAGAGAATACATGTGAAATGTCAAGTCGTGAGTGTTGAGCCGTTGACGAGGCGTATGCATGATTAATTCTGTGATGTGCTTTTGAAGATTTGTTTCTTGAAATTAACAACGAATCACGTTTGCAAAATTGTTTTGGTTTTGTGGTTGAGTAAATTTTGCTTGTTTAATATTTGTTGTCTTTAGAAATAGTTCTGTAATATGAGAGCATGATACCCATGAGTTTTTGTTACATCTACAATTTTCTTATTTAATAAGAGACCTCATTTAGAAGCATGTTTTATCGTACTCTATCGTAGAGGTATTTTATTTTTGAAATTTACATTTTGTTTAGCTTCTATACCTGTATACATCATATTAACATTTTAAGTATCTGCATTCTACTCTCTAAATTCATCTATTCCAAAATTACTCCAGCCCGTCCGTGCTCAATCTTCTCTACAATTCACTACCATAATATTTCTCGTAACAACAAGATTCTCTTAAGTAACCTCTGTATCATCATTAACCTGCGCCACACGCGTCCACTCGGGGTCCGGGGTCCAACACGCGTGTGACGTTTAATTTTGTACCCCAATGATTGATGGGGCACCTCGTTCATTTTCATACTTTTGTTATATTCGCGAATCTAACTGGAAGGACTATGTTCTGTATGTATTGTCGGCAATTGATTTATGAGCTGTTGTTTAGAGATGTAATTTAGTGAGTGTCTTTTGTTTGTTTATTTGTTGGTACTGATTTTGTGGGATTGTATTTAAGGAACAAATGAGTTGGTTGCGTTTTTGAGTGACTGTGTAAGTATACGCATGAATTCGGTATTGATGTCTGAAGTTTGGAGTTGCATTATTGCGTTGTGTCGTGTCGTGCGTGACACCTTTTGATGCTGAGCTAGCCAATAAAAACTCGTTGTGACTTTCTGTTGTCCTGCGCTGATTCGTTTGATTGGTCTATTTTGCGTTACGACACAAGACTACACAGTAATGTGACAGTAGCTTTAATTAATGTCACATACCTACTTTTGTAAACAACATGCACAATGCACCACACTTTTCCAATTGTTTGGTACGAACCATACCTATAATGTGATAGCACACGCTGTAGACAGTCAATTTAATCAGGGGCTGACTTCCTAGGGTGCGCCTATTTATTTATTTATTTAAACTTCATGTACATAGACGGACTGAATGTCACAAGGCATTTTCTACCAATCAACCTTTGGGTCAAAAAGGACAGCATTGTGGTAGAGTGCAAAAACAATAAATAAGGAAATTACCATTCCTATCCAAAAATATCCTAAAAATCCGTACCCAATATCAATATAAGTATTTGTATAAACAAATACATAAATATAATTCAATCGCACCAAGTCAGACAGGACGGACAGGTTTATAAGGTTTCTCTGAAAACAATAATACATACGACTGTGGAAGCCTTACAAATTCAAACAACTTTGTTCGTTTGGTAAACCTACAAAACGACTGTAATGAACTTCGATAGTACTTTCATTGTTTTTTTTTAAATGATTGTTAGATTAAATAATGTTTTATTTTATTCTAATTATTTCCTTTGTAAAGCTACATTGTTTTGTAAATAACTATTATAAAACTGGCCGCACGAAGGGTTCGTTATCATTATCTATACAACATTAGACAAAAACTGCAAAAACATTACGTTTGTTGTATGGGGCCTAAAATATTAAAATTATTTTAATTTAATTATTTATTTTTAAAGTGAATATACCACTAAATATTCTGTGAATATTTCAAGCGTTTACCTGTCGCCGTTATTAATATCGAGCAAAAAATCACGTTTTTTGTATGGGAGCCCCCCTTAAATATTTATTTTATTCGGTTTTTAGTATTTGTTGTTATAGCAGCATCAGAAATATATCGTCTGTGAAAATTTCAACTGTCTAACTATCACGGTTCATGAGATACAGCCTGGTAACAGATGGACAGAGAGACTGACGGACGGACGGACGGCGGAGTTTTAGTAACAGGGTCCCGTTTTACACTTTGGGTACGGAACCCTAATAAAGAATTGTAATAAAATCCTTAATTAGGTAAGGGACTTGTAATGGATCACATGACAATCAACCAAATGGAGATACATAGGTAGGTACTATAGTATTCTGCTATAAAGCAGATACGATAAAAATAAAGATAATTACAATTTACAATCCATGTGTCCTTCGTTTCATTTTGATCATAAATATCTGTGGTGACGGAAAATAGGTATAAATCACGGCATTCATCACCCATACAATTCCATTAATTTTTCCATTTTTCACTAATGACAAGCAACGTCAAGCTGTCAAGCTTATTCATTCTTTCTTTACTTTTTTCTATATCGGCCTGTTAAATGAAGGTTGTATTAGGATGTATTACTAAAAAATGATTTATATCGTTTTGTTGTGAGGTTTTATACGTCTTGGCCAACTACACGTGGCAGGTCAGACGAATTTTGGCTACAACAAATATAATCGTAAAGCGAGACAAATAGTTCTGGAACAGTAAAAAAGTTCCCTATAAAAGAAGCCGCTTATGTACTACAACCAGTTTACGACGAGATTTCAGTAGCGAGTAACCAGTACGGTGAAGTCCACTCCACTAAAAGTGGACTAGTGCAAGTGTCAAGTGGTAGGGCGCCGACGCTCTGACGCGTCCCTCCACCTCGCGGAAGTCGCAACTCCATCCCGGCTCCCCTAAACGGAGTTTGGCCCGAGACTCCTGTTCTCTCCAAGCTTCGCGGGGCTTCGCTAAACGGACTCGCCCGGGAACTCATCTCCGCTTCTGCGATCGCCTGCACTGAAACAGCCAGGACTGACCTGACGCCTGTTCGGTGAAGCCGCAGAACCAGGTGCTCCAAGGGTCTACCCCCTTCGGAAAAACAGCAAGTAGACTTTCTCCACCTACTACCCCAAGTTCTTGAGAGTGTGTAGTTAGGTGTGTGTTTCTTATCAGACTTGTATTTTTTAACTTACCTCCCTCTTATTAAATTTAATTGTACTGTCTACCTTCTACTTTTATTTATTTGGAATAGTAGACATGACAGTACTACCGAGTTCATTGACTATTAAGGGTGAAAAGTGGTAGACCGTCAGTGAACTCGGTACCTAGTACCTACATGATACTTGAATATAGTATCGTGATAGCACAATTTGTATTGAGTCTCCTTTATTGAGTTCAGTCCAAAGGATTACTTTATTTGCCATAATCCTAAACTAACGTCTGGAATACCCGAAGGGTAAAGTAGAGGTGGACATAACATACCGCTCTTTTATTAAGGTGGTTGCGCCAGGGTAGCCCGAGAAATTCCAATTTTCTTACGTTTTTTGAAAAAGCAGGTCAGTGTCAAGTTGAATGTTGATGAAAAATGAGTTGCGCTAGTAACACGTATGTACTTACATAATTCAACTCATTTTTCATCAACAAACAACGTGACACTGACCTGCATATTACAAAAAACGTAGGAAAATTTGAATTTTGCGGGCTACCATGACGCAACCACCTTAAAAGAAATAATTAAAAACTGCAATAAACATACTTTATAAATCAATATCTCGTTGATTCACTATTTTTGATGTAACGATACATAGAACAAACAAACGTCGAAGAAACAAGGGTTCGATGTAAAGCTATCGATTTTAAGAAACAGCGAACAAAAAATGTGTAGTTAAAACATAACATCGCAGTATCAAGACATCGGTGTATAGTAACCGAAGTAACAATTTTCGCAGAATAGTGATTCGAACTCGTATAAGGAACCCTTTTCGATTTTTTCCTTCATCGTTTGAAGGGCAGTGGTAGTGAAATAAATTAGGTACACAAAGTCAGTCAAGTGGGGTCCAAACCCACGACATACTTGTAAATCGGAGCCATTTACTACTGGACTATGTACTGCTCTCCACATACATTACATTGTATTCATTCGTCATGCGGGCTTGTCACTCATACAACTATTATACGACCAATAAGCGATTGTATTGAATACCAGAACCTGATGTTGACATGACGGGGGGCATACGGGCTTGCCCGTCTTATGTCTCATTATGCCTTGTTATGTTTGTCACAGAATAGTGGCGAGTTCAAAAAAATGAATGGTAATCAGGAGGTGTTTAGGTTAGTCGGATGGGAAATGTTTGGAAGAAGATTCTAATGAAAAGTGACGTGAGATTCTTTGGTACTACTCGATTATGGTATTAGT
Organism: Lycophotia porphyrea; assembly: GCA_950005105.1. Taxonomy (NCBI): domain Eukaryota; kingdom Metazoa; phylum Arthropoda; class Insecta; order Lepidoptera; family Noctuidae; genus Lycophotia; species Lycophotia porphyrea. The sequence continues at coordinate 9,005,573 of OX465394.1, forward strand.
GATTCTTTGGTAAATGTTTCTGTCATTTTGATGCTACTCAACATCAAAGTTTTTTTAAACCGCAAACGTATAAGCTTAAAGAATATTTAAGGAATCCTAGGCTTTCATTATAATTCATCGTGATATACGAGGCAGTTCTAATTGAGCTATGTAGAATTTCGTAGTTTACGACAGACAGCTTGTTTTCATCTCCATTATAAAAGAGCGTGTAAATCATAATTAGATGGGTACATTATTTTCATTTTTTCAAAAAACTGTAAATATTTTTAAAGATTTCCTTATGTTACAACTGACTCACTGTTTACTCAGAATCTGAATTTTGTTATCAAAAGACAACACTAATGAAGTCTCATGATCACAAGATATATCACGCTGTCGTCATACATACAAAAACAAATGAAGCTAGCATTGTTAAAACAAATGAGGTTCTTGTTACTGATTGGTTAGCAGATTTCCAAGAGCCAACACGAAAGTAGATAGATAACGTACTGCAGGGTACGGTAGCCAATCAGACATGCCAACCGTACGTCGCCCAGCTGATGGATGGCTTCGCAGCCTGGCTGAATAATGTGCTAACTGTCTACCAGCGCTTGCGAAGTTCAGTGAGCTCTGCTATTGAGATCTTCAGTAGTAAACAGTCTTATATAAGACTGGCTTTCGAACGTGCCTTCACCCGCTTGGGAGTCAGAAATGGTACTACAGGAACGTACTGTCGGAAAAGGTATCCTATGATCAAACTCTGGTCATGTTTGTCCAATTTCATAGACATTTACTCGGCGTGCTGTTGAAAAAGTATCAGACATACTACACAGTATACAAATCGACCGCCAGACAGCCAGTTTTGCATCTGTAATACCTAATGGAAGAGAAGAATATCACAATGATATCAAATTTACTACAGAGTGGATCAAATACCAAAATCTGCAGTCATTTCTACATCCAACCGCACAACAATGGTAACAATTTGACACTTACGTATCTTAATATCGTGTCAGTAAGGGTTATTTTTGTAGTGCGACTACTGAAACTCGTAATATACTGTCTACTAATCATCCACACTTGTCCCAGTATAAATTGGGCTAACTAAGGCACTTGATTCACGTCAGTCATACACTGAATATGGCCTAATATAGGCCGTGTCAATGAACATTCGCTTGAGGACAAATAAAGCGACTGACTGCGAAGGACTGGCAAAATAGAATGGCGATCGTAATACAGTAAAACAAGTTTTTAGTAAAAACCCATTTTAAAAAACAACAAGCTTTTAGATAAGTTTTACGACATTTTTTTGTGTGCTTCTCAGCGAACCCTTTTAATTGATACACATATTATGGAGGAGCTTATAAAAAAATAATAATATTAAATTATATTGAATTTAGAATTACGTCATATAGCTAACCATGCATTTTCGTCAAAACTAAACGTGAATATGTATATGCAAAATTTCAGCTCAAACGGTTGGGGATAAATTTTAAAATTCAGTTGCAAGATTTGATAACAAACATACAAACATTGCAAATTAAATAAAAGCTGTTATTTTGTTCCTCCACCTTCACACACACTCATATTTACGCCTTTAATTTCTTCAAAGAATAGGGGGCGAGCTTCTAACTGGACAGGAATTCAGTACCTGGTGGTAGCATTTTCAATATAGTTACGACCAGTAACCTAACGAGGCAGATAATGAAGAATCATATTGCGCCCATCAGAGTTGCCCACGGATTAAAAATTGCAGTAGATCCAGTAAGCAAATAGGTACGTTGAGTTACAAGGCGAGCTACACGATAACTGACAAATGCTAGCACTGACTGTACTGATCATCTCAAATCTGTGTGGTTCTTTCTTCAAAAGACTATAATATTCTCAGACACCAATCTGCATAGTTCTCATGTGAGTTGACCAAGGTTGCTGCGGGAGTGTTCGAAATAGAAACCGCGGCCCTGGAATACAAAGGGCAAGTAAGGAACATGGATGGGTTTTAGTCAGTACAAGTCTGACACTCCTTTCCGCTCCGCCCAGAGCGGGAGAAGTCATTTGATGATTTTACAACCGAAAAAAAAAAAAAATGACCAACATTATTTATGATACACATTACCAGTATCATAAATAATGTTGGTCATTTTTTTTCAGGTGCGTAGTACTCGCAACCGGCGTGCGTGTATGACCAGATGTATGAACGTGGACGAGGCAAAAGGAGTATGTAAGGATCGTAGCAGGTGGCGTTCTGTAGTTTCTGCCTACCCCCATGGGAAAAGGGCGTGAGTTTATGTATGTATGTATGTATGTATTATTTATGATCTCTGAGTTTCTTTCGGCTGTTTCTTCTCAGAGTAGCGATACAATCCCGTTAAAAAAAAAAATACGTGTAAAAGTATTTGTAAAAACCTATTTGAACAAAAAACATCATCAAATAAACATTATTTTTATTCCGATCTCTCCGTCAGGTCAGTTCAAAGAAACAGCACCCATTCACAAGTCATTTAACCTCATTGCCTCCTTAACTTCATTTTAACAATACCCAAATTCATGGCACCACAGAACCACAGTAAATAAAGTAAACAGTTGTAAACACAGAAGCGTTAACCTTAATTCAGGGCTAATGACTAGTTCATTAAACGTTAGCCGTGTATTAAACTGTTTAGTCGCTTGGACACCTACATGGGAAAGCAAATAGTGTACAGTGACGTCATGTGATTATACAATGTGTGTTTGTAATCAAACATGCTTGAGTGGGAATTGTTTTTGAGTAAGTGAAAACAGTAAAGGGATACCTTTTAACTTTGATCGGCAGACGACTTTACGCTTTTCAGTCGGTATTCGTATTTTGTTGTACTTTGGTGGTCCAGTAGTGACGGCTCCGACTTCCGTATTGTGAGTTCGAACCTAGGATGGCACGTTACTTTGTGTAATTTTTTAACCAACTTCTAAAAAGGTTTTCAATTCGGTGGTTTTTTTTTTGTTGTGTTTTTATTGATTGATTATTGTTTGTATTCATTTAGTAGATGAAACCCGCGCGATGGTCCCACATAAATTTTATTCACATTACTTGGGTAGTTCTTGAGGTTGTTTGACATCCACCAACTCATTCTGGTAGGTTGTGCTGGACTGAACCCTGACATACTGGCACTAAGAGAAAGCCTGAAGACCCTAGTTTATGGTATGCTGTGCGTGTAGTTAGTAATTTTCTAATACGCAGTATTTGAAGCTTATTTTAAATATTTAACATCTCTCCAGCTTGTTTAGCTCCTAATTTCATCATTGCATCGATTCGCTTAGCTCTGTATTTGTGTCAATCACTAAGTTAAACTGATTAGAAGCCAATCTCTCTGCTATTCTGAAACTCATCTACAAACAAATTAACACGAAACGCCATATTAATAGCCAACAAACGATCGCATACTGAGCATGTTGCGCGCTAAATAACACTCCATTATTAGACTCGTCTCACTAAACGAGTAATGAAAAGCGTATACGAAGTTCATTTCAGAGAAATGGTTGTTACGATTAACTGTTCTAAAAACAAACGGATACCTATCTGCTTTATTGACAGATAAGATCGACAGTTTAGCTTTTAGTTGATGAAGCAAATTCTTGACATTTTGAGTAGTAAAAGATTTAAGTGTTGATTGGAGCAAAGCATCCTTATTTTATATTGTCAATGTCGTCGAAAGGATGATGAACAATTTGGACTGAACAATTTTCGACCTTAAATGGCTCTTCTTGATTGTATGGCCTTTCTATTAAAAAGCTAGCAAATAACCAACAAGAATCACTTTCAATTTTATATTTTATTACTACAAAATATACAAGATTTAATAGATGTTCCAAAGTTCGTTAGTAGATACACTTCCACAAACACGGAATATCTGCTACACAAACTGAAAACAGATGATATTCCACGAATCGTTTTCCCAATTCAATCGCGAGCCACTGAAAAAACGGACGAAAATATTCAGAACGTTAAATGAAAATCTGTAGCAGTAAATTTGTCGTCATTTAAACAGATTAAAAGAAAATGTAGCGTGATATTGAATGGCGAATTCATTTGAACCTCCCCCGGCTTTGCCTTATTTATAGCGAGTTTGACGATCTGACTTACTGGGAAGTTTTTAAGAACTGTGGCATGCCGTCTACACAGTGGCCGTTGTTGGCTCATTTTTTACGGATCATTAAATTGCATAAGTTGTCTTGTTTCAGATGTTGAGCTTATGGTTCTCGACGGATTGGTTTTTAAGACTTTGTGAAATGGTTGCTCTGTAGCAGATAAATACTAGACTGTAGGTCTCGGTCAACGCGCAAAACTGCATGAGTTGTGGATCTAAATTCACCCTACCTGCTATTGTGATTTAAACCTATTCCGGCAAATATAAATGAACGATTAGTAATTGTATATTTTTATCAATAGTACTTCCCCAGTAGTATTTGTAACTTAAAATTTTATATTTATGTTATATATTTTGTCTTTGTTCTTGTGTATGTAAGTAAATTCTTGTATTGTATGTTATATTTAAATTCGTTATTTGCTTTATGTTTTGGTGTATTCTATTTTCTATTCTTCTTTCACAAACTGTGTCTATTATCTTCAGTTCTAGTATAATCAGTCTCTTTTCATCTACTTTCCTTTCGCAGGTATGCTGGAAGAGATTTTTTTAGAAATAAGCATCATCTTCGTACCCATTTTTCTGTTCCTTTGTTCTTTTCTGTATTTAGTGTGTACATAAACTGTTATATAAACAAAATATTACCATGAAACTTGACCATTAAATACATCACGAAGAAATTATAAAAAGTAAATATTTTCTCACTCATGTATATTAATTCACTTCATACTTTACAGAGCTTGTCATAACGAACGTCTTCTTCTCGTAAACATTTCAGTACGAGTCTATCGTCGTCTTTTTGTGTTCTTAGTATAACGATTATTAACTTCATAAGTTTTCACTGGATCAAATAAATTGTTTTGAATGAATTTGTTTGATTCTAGGAATTATAATAAAATTTTAGGGTCATGATATTTTAGAGTGAATCGGAGAGATTTTAACAAAAGTTGTGGCTTAATGTAAAACTTAGTTTGAAAAGTAATATTTTGATAGTTTCGACAAAATTAATTTTGTAGTATAAATACCTTCATTGTTTTAGTGAGATAACATATAGAAGTTAATATTTTGCAGTTAGCAGTTATTTTTGTATACACTAATTTATCGTTTTTGTTTTATCATAATGTTGTTTTATTTAACCCAAAGATTGACTGGGACAGAATGCCTTTTGGTATTAAGTCCACCTGTGACCACTATGCAAAATTGCACATGAAACTACACACACACATGATTATTAATGTACATACAAGAAAGTTAAACAAATAAATATTATTTAGTACAAGAACATTTTTGTCTCATTCACAAACTTTCAACGAAAGCTGCCAAACAATTGCTCCATATCCAAACATAATGCTCCAATAACTTTTACTCTAAGCAACAAATAACCATAAAACCGATTCAATAATTGCATAATACCGTACAAAATGCATTAAGGAAGGCAGATGCGTTTCACCGTGACAGTATTAGCACGATCGCAGTCAAAATGACGTATAGGGAACGTGTCGTTAACAATGGGAACAGAGACTATTGTCCAGGATCGATCCCTTGGTAGTAAGTATTAGATCTTAATGCTTTACAGTACAAGTGAATCACGTTCTGCAAATAATATTGGAATCAAAATTGGTCCCGTTTCGGTATGAATTGGAGTAAATTCTGTGTTGTTTCTGTTATTGACAGATGGTGAAAGTATACTGGAAACGGATATCATTATCATCACTGCCTATTTCTGTCATTCATCCCTGGTCTGTGCGAGTCTCAACCGGGTGTAACCAAGGGGCCTAAAATGGCCGCTTTAGCAGAATCATTAGAATTTTTAAAATGGTGTTACCGTTTTCAGAACTTTACGCAGACGCAGTTAATGTTTTGAATTGACACTTTGTGATAATTTGCAAGTTGCAACATAATCCATATTATTATTCTTTTATAATTTTGCTAAAGCGACCATACTAAGCCTCCAGTACATGGTATTGAAACCGATTAATTGCAGAAAAAATAGTTTAGTTCTGACCGTCTACTCTCTGAATGCTTGAAAGTTTCTGGTCATTAGAAACCAATTTCATTTAACTTAAGAATAGCATCGATGATTCTGTTTGAAAGATGACAAGACGTGAATAAAGTAGTGTATTGAAAGCATCACTAAACCAGTTTATATGCACCTTACAGACATTAAAGGCACAATAGCACAATATTTAACTCTAACTGTTCTCTCGCACAGCTATTTTAAGACTTACTGTGCCCACCCTCAATAGAAAACATGTATTTATGTTACGAAAACTCCGATTTATGATTTTCGGTTGCTTCGATACATAACGTTTATAATTTTATGTTGGATTATGTTTTGGGATCGTAAAATCATTTTACGATTCGATAAATGTGTTCAAGTATCGAGTCTTTTTTAGGGAAGCGGTTAAATGAAACAATAGAGAATGTGGAGCAAACTGATGGTGTAATCGATGAGAAGTATTTTGTTTGTTAAAGTATTGGGTACAAGAGTAGAGGAAGACTAAAGATCCGATGGATTGATTGTGTGAAGGGTGATATGGCAAGAAATTAGGTGTCTGATGAGATGACGAGTAAAAGAGAAGTATGGAAGAAGAAGACATGCTGCGCCGATCCCAAATAAATAGGGTTAAGTGCAGAAGAAAGATGATGAAAGTATTGGAAAGGTATTCTATTTGAACAGAAGACGGAATGACGTTTACCTCAGTAGCTCTCACAAATCCCTTATCAAGACAATTTATCAAAGTCACTTCTATAACGGTAAATATTTACATTAATTCCGAGCCTAATGTGGAGCCTAAATTTATGATTATTGAATTAATTTCTTGCACTCTAATCTAACAAGGAACCGAACTCCCGATAACCAAATTACTTAACGATTACCTAAAACGTTTATATCGTGATCGTAAATATTTATTCCGATAAGATACACAAAGAATCGGAGAACACAATCTTGATTCTGTTCTTGTTTTCTTACGCTGATGGAATTCCAATCACAGTCCTAGATACTAGAGCAAGATTTAAACTTATCATTTCCCTTTAAATAATGGGTCAATTATCGCTTGCAACTTATCAGGCTGCACTTATCAAATACTCAAAGTTGTAGGGTAAAACATTACCCGATTTGATTATCAACCTTATTTTGATGAAATTCAAGCTTAATTTCACTTGTGGGACTTATAACAAGGTAAAGAATGGTCTGACCAGAGAACATTATCTACTTAGTTTAGTTTCGATCGACACAAAACTTTATAACTCGGGCCATGAGATTTATTGTAATGAAATCGTAAGGATAGCATTTTCCTGTTCGTGAGTTATAGATTGCTGTGCGAATCGTAAATAGTACGGTTTGGTTTAATAAATTCTTTGGGTCCCTTGATCGTAAAGCCAACCTGATTTGCGGAGGTTTAATATGTTTCCAAAGTTGTATTTAATGATAATTCCAAAGTTTTAAGTACGGCTGTAAAATGATGTGACGACATTGAAGGATTGTTCGCAATTTGGATTTGGTAATTTGACCTGTCTTGCCGATGTTATGACATGGCTTGGCGTTAAATCATGCTAGGACTTGTGTCGTAATTGACGATATAAAATTTTAATTAAAATTTATTGAACGTTTTAGCGTTGACCATCTGGGAACTTATAAATGTCGTAGACAAGAAACTTGAAATGGCAGTATCATATCTATTAACAAATAGGTACGGTACCTACCCATATTATGTGCAAATGACAGAAAGGATAAGAGAGAATCACACTGAATTAAGTGTAAATAAAGTTTCAGGTAATTATCTTAAAACTAAAACCCAACTCAAACAACCGAGACTACCTAATACAGTTACAAACTACAAACATAATTAAGTTATCAACAATATTGCAACGATAAATTCAGTGGGAGCTACTTTACTAACATCTAATTCATGTGTAACTTTATTCAAACTGTCAGATTGAATCCGAAACTACAGTGCACAAATCACGGCTATATTAGATTCCACAGAATTTATCGCCTCGACGACTGCTAAAGGAGATGGATCGTGTTTCTCAGAGCTCAGTGAAACGCTGTATCGTTCACTTTTCAATCTCGCTACCAAATTTCAAATGTTGCTATTTCCTCGGACTTAAATTTGAAACCAGACATCACAGTGCAATTTTGACTATTAGAGGACGCTTTAACTGCTGGATTACAACAGTCAAATGGGTAAATTTGGGAGCTATGGTTTGTTTTTGTGGATCTTCAGTTCATAGAATTGCTATGTTTCGTGGTAGATTTTAGTTTTTCGGAAATTAAATCAATAATTGGAACACTGAGGCTAATATTTAGAGATATTTTCGTTGTAGAACAGTAACTTTCAAAATTAGACCGATGTTTATGCAAATACATTTTTCCAAGTACGTATGGTATATTCAGATTTCTAAATCGTACAGTAGACAATTGATTCATTGAGGGTTTTCGTAAATTAGCTGTAATTAAAATGATCTCCACTTGAGATTGTAATTATCTCACCTTTAAGTCAGATGAATAAGCTGTATATCAGTGATAACATCACCTAAGCTCATCTCTTATTCAATGAAAATTCCGTACTACGCTGAGCCACCAGGCTCAAAGCGGTACCACAAACGTGCAGTAATGCACTTTCCAGAATCTACATTCTTTCGTCATAGTATCGGTTAATTAATGTTCCTTATTTCCCAAAATTGGGTATTGTCTCTAAGTCAGTTAATTGTTCACGTTTGTTTTAACGTACATTATTTATTACAAATTAATAATTAAGCACTTCAAAATATAAGACTATACGGTGTAAATTAAATTTCCTGCAATTTCACAGCCTTAATTTCGGCACAAACGTCAGCATTAATTTAAACTGACAAAGATTTACGACACTAAAACAAGTATAAAACATGTTTTTGGAAAGCTAATTAATCACCGACGTAAAAATTAAGTGTCATTCGATATTGGGATTATATGGAGCAACAAATTATGCTCAAACCAAAATTGGTCATGATACTATTAATTAACACCCAGATAATTACTCTAGTGAGCGGAGTCACACCTAATTAGCTACCGCTCCAAAGAACCCATTCATGTGATTATCTCCGAGCGAGTTGAAATGCTTCCAAGACATTCGATACTGAAACCAAGTCCTCTCAAATCAAAGTATAAAACGAACTGTCATATTTCTTAAAGACACACGAAATATTACTGGAACACCCGCCTTTTCGTCACGTTCCACGATCATTCTTCACGCTTTCTGACATTTGGAACGTCTCACAAAAACAAAAGCGTCACTTCGGTGGCGCTGTGTACCAAAAAGTCCGGTAAACTTGGCCACAGACTAAAAATATTCCTTTGGATTATAGTAGGTTTGTAATATTTACAGTCATGAATTTTGTAGGCTGTGGCACACCTTCCGGTGCGTCCACATTATCCCAAAATTATTCATGTCAGTGGGTAATCGTCGAGCGATGACAAATTATAGAAAGAAGATTGTCTGAACTAACGTGAGAGTATTTTGTGAGAAAGTTATTTGATTTTTAAATAAAAATCACAGATTTTCTTCTCCTTGACTGCTATGTCACTCGTCATAGCAGTAAGAACTTAAACATGGTATATTAGATTTTATTTCATGTTTTATAAATCCCAACACTATTCTGACTACTTTCTTTTCACAAAGCATTTGTCTTTTAATAAAACATCTACTAAAGAAGAACATAAAAATACGAGTGAGGTAAATATTTGAAAAGCCCGTCCATATTTTAGCGTGTATGTATCACAAAGAAACAAAGGTATTGTGTGAGTTAATTCCAGTGAGCAAGTTTTTCTAAAACAAAGCGTTACTGTGGTTTTAATGGAAAATAAAAATAGACCCTCTGACATCACCGCTTAGTACTGACACAAATTTTGGACTAAAATTATACACGCCTTTGGGCTTTAATGCTTTTGTTATTCTATTCTGTCTACCCAAGCTTTGTTTATTAGGAGAGAAAAAGTAAGCCTAAGCACAGGTGCATAAGACGTTGCGTTGGAAGGCCTCCCACTAGGTGGACCGATGACCTGATGAAGTTTACGAGTCGCACGGGACCGGTCAATGTGGCGTCACTTGGGGGAGGCCAAGTCCACCAGTGGACGTCTTTCGGCTGAAGTGATGATGATGAATGATGAGGTACATTTTGTCAAAGCAGGAAACAACACATGCTTAACGTTTCCTAAATCAGTGTTCTCTCGGCAATTTAGGGGGTCATAAAAAATTTAACGCCCTGAGTCCGGGCTACTGTAGGCGCTTAAAACATTTTGTTCCCCTTTATTGACACAGAAGCTAAATCGCGCGAAGCACTAACTAAGAATTAACGGATGTTTTAATATAATTACGGTTTAATATTCCACATTGACACATTTCTTTATTGTTCCGAGTAAGCGGCTATAAAAGTGCTTTTACGACGTTACACTATAGGTAGAGAGAGACCTTGGCAGGATTTATGCTTTGAAAATTTATTGACGGCCCAATTGAATTTATTGTCAAAACTAAAAGTTTTATTGCAAAAATTTACATGCATGTATTTGCGAGACGGAGTTTTTAACGAGCTCTTTTTATTTATGACTAGGTTAAATTCGGCGCTTCATCCGTATTGTTGGTGAAAATGTATATTTTATTGACTTGTTCATCTTTTGATGGACATTAACAGATGTCCATTTTGGGGACCATAGTTAAAACGTCAAACACATTATACACCTACTCTATTAGTCAGATGAGAAATATCCCTACGGACTCAAGAAGCGACCACGGTAATTGAAAGGAACTTACGATTTCGGGATTTTCATAATAGCTTGAATCGACATCATTTTTGAATTCTGTAACTTTCATAATTTCCATAACACAACAGATTCGTTATACGTTTAATCAATTTCTAACCTAGGAACATTCATAAAAAATCGACAGCTCATGTTTGAGCGTTTAAGGATACTTAGCTAGCTAGGACATGGCTAGTAAGGTGTCCTTAGATGCTTCCGTTCGAACTAACCTACCTACCACGTTAGTTCGAACGGAAGCATCTAAGGACACCTTTATGAGGACATGCAGTCAAATTACTTCCTTAGTTTACTTTTAAAGCTTGCACGAGTACCTATGTTACAGGTTATCATCATATTGAAATATGAATACCTAGTTCCTTGCGGCACTCTTTGATACTAAGATTGCATGCTAAGCTCAGACAGATTACATTTTATTATTCTTTACTAGCTTATGCCCGCGGCTTCGTCCGCGTGGAGTTCGGCAAATGACTTAAGGGATGTAGTACCAGGATAAAAAGTATCCTACTTCAACACACAGAACATCCATGTTATAAACTATCTGTGTGCCAAATTTTATTCAAATCCTTTCGGTAGTTTTTGCGTGAAAGAGTCTTCTATCCTCACAAACTTTCGCATTTATTATAGTAGAAAGATTTGAAAAAGGTATACGCAGATAGCCTATACCTATGATTGGTTAAAGATTTTTCAGTGACAATGATATCTTGTTATATCTAGCCAATCGTCAAAGCTCAAGCAGCTCTGGCAATGGATACTCATGGTGTATGTACGTTCTGTATTAAAAATGGGTATTTAATTGTACGTACAAAAGAGCACTCCTGGTTTTCAAGTTTGTAGACCTTTCATCAACTCATACTTACCAATCATGTATTAGTTATTGAGCCGTTAAAGTTTTAATTTTAACAAATTAACGGCCCATTTTACATATCTTTATTACTTTAAAAGATAATTTCGAAAAGATTTTGATTTCGAAGATTTCGAACTGATTTTAATAAGATAAGTCAACTGCAACTTTTATCATGTCGTAAACTTTATAGTGCCTAACATTAAATTAAATTTATAGAAGAAGTGATTCATATTCAATTTCGAGAGCTAAGTGATTAGATCATGTTTTGGACAATGTCATTTTAATGACTTAATCAAGTTTTACAACTTAAATATAAATCAATTTAGCTATAAAGTTTTATATTTAATTCGCTTTGATCAAGATAATAAGTTTTGATTACCAGATTAAAATTATTTATTCAATGGTAGTACGCACAACGGCTGATCAACCTATACAAAACCAGTTTATGCGGATCTCTCACTATACAGAAAAGCCACGTAATACTAGAATGACTTGATGTGCCGCCGTGTGTACCTACCGAAAAATGCATGACTAACAAAAAGTAATTACTTAAGTAGATTAAAATCTTTTGGGAAACAATCATAATAAAATGTAGAAGCTTCATACTGGATTAGTAGTTGATATCTCAATTTATTTCGATAAAGATGGATATTGACACATTTACAAGTATCACTAAAGCTGTGTACAGACTTCCTGCATGTCTCTGGGTGTCTTCATGTGTCTTACTTATATCATTCTTAAACAAACTAAACTGTAAAGTTGTCTAATAATTTTCTTATTTGAGCAAAAAAAAAACAGATTTGTATACAAACGACTCCTCTTTATTCACTCACACAACGTCCTCCCCTAGTTTTTAAAGAGCCTAGTTTTTAACCAAAAACCAATGTTTCTTTGTTACGTGATTCCAAAAGCAAAGGGTCTAAAACTATGTATTACCTAATTAGCCTACTGAAACTCAACAAAAGAACGTATTAACACAAGCAGTAACAAAGCATACGAGTTCAGTCGTGTTTGTAAACCGAGGCTGGGCTCCTGAATCCAGCCTCATTGAATTAAGTGGTCAAAGTGGGGCCGCGGACGCCGCGGTCGCACGTGTGTAGAATGCCTTATGACTAGGGTTACCAGTTCTTAGCGTGTTTAATAAAACGAGTTTTTGGCCTAAGTAACTGATAAAAGCCACACAGCCAAAGAGTCCGAATTTGTGCCCGGTTGATGGCAATAGGCTCGCCCCCTATTACATGGGACTTCAAACTCCAACTCAAACGCATTTATTTCAATTAAACCCTTGCAGGCACTTTTGAATGTCGGAAAAACAAAGAAGGCTAAGCTACAGTCACAGTCACAAGGCATAATAACTTGTGAAAGTACTGTAGTTGCCCATTCCAAAGCGTAGATCTCTATGAAGAAGAATGGGCAAGAAACTCCATGGACACTCTTGTCAATCAAAATATTATTACAAAATCTTGGTTACATCATTCATGTTGAGATTATACATGTATGTGAGAACGATATAAAGAGGCGTGCAAATTAAGAGCGTCCAGAGTAAAAGAGTTAATCAACATTTTACAAATAAAGTATTTAATTAAAATAAACCGTGACAGCTAAGAGATGACCAGTCCCAACTGACAGCGCCCGTTCACGAACATGACGCATGGATCAGCGCCATTCAACTCAACCATGAAGGAATGAAGGGAACCAAATGACCAAACAGACTTAAACATATCTGTTATAATGTGGGTGTATTATTAGGTACACTTCTGCCTAACCCTACGGGGATTACAGGCGTGATGTTATGTTTATGTTATGTAACTGATAAAATGCTTTTCATTAAAATGACAAAAAAAAACTATGGTGGTTTGTGGCGGAACATTTTACATAGGTAAATTATATGAATGTCATTAAACTCGATTATCACATTAATTTAGAACTGTCAGTGTCATTATTCCTTTGGGATATTTAAAGAGACAGTTCTTGAACGCGGTTAAGTTGTGCTGCTCGCGTTTTGAATCGGTGGTGAAATCAGCCACAACGAAGTAGAACGTTCCATTTCTAAGAATTTTAAAGTTCAATGGGTTTTAAAGCTGATATCTGAAATTTATAGGATCTTAACATCTTAAATATGAATTACCTTTGAGAATCTCTTAAGTAATTTTGTTCTTAGAAATATTCGCTCGATATCTAGCTATATATTATATTCTCTCGGGCTTCCGATGTAAATACGTAATCCCAAACGTAGGCGGTAATGGTTTACCCCAAGAGGTACCGATGCTATGATGCCTTTCAATTATTCCTATTCCAAAATGGGAGTGATTACAACTGGGCTAAGACACATTTCAACATTTTTGCTTATTTTAAGTTAAAATTAAACCATCGATATAAGTTCTCTTTTTGCTTTCATCATATTATTATCTTTTTTAGGATGAAAACTACTGCTGCACTGCCCATACAGCATAATTTTGTTGCCTCTGAGAAAGGTCCTAAAAGGTAAAGTCACGGTAAAGTAGCCAGTTTAGTATCATTAAAACCATTATTTCTATCACACCATACCCTATTTTGGCTAGAGTGCCCTTTCCTGGTAATAAATGTAACCATGAATAAAAACGGCAAATTAAAGAAATTTACATAATCATGGTCACCCTAGTGATAACGTGTACAGTAAAAAAGTTTGTCTCGATAGCCGTTCCGTCCGTGGTCGTTAGCTCGGCAGTTTTGTGAAGAATATAAATAAATAAATAAATATGCGATTAGCAACACTAGCCTTGCTCAGATTTGTTGCTAGATTTACTGGAGTGATGCATGGGACTTTTTGGTGGACGTTTGTTTTTTAATCTGAGGTTACTGTGCGTCCGGCGAGAGATGTCGTGCGGTGTTCCACAGGGATCGGTTCTGGGGCCGCCCTTGTGGAACATCGGTTACGACTGGGTGCTGCGCACCGACCTCCCTGGTGGCGTCAGCGTAGTTTGTTACGCTGACGACACGCTGGTGCTGGCACAGGGGAGGTCGTACGAGGCGGCGGCCGAACTCATGACACGCGGGGTTGCGATAGTCGTGGAGAGGATCTGGCAATTGGGTCTCGAGGTGACTTTGGAGTGCGCCACCGTCGGGATCCACAGTAACGGCGGGAGGGGTTCCCATCGGCGTCGAGTGGACGCTGAAATACCTAGGGCTCGTCCTCGACAGCCGGTGGAACTTCGTGGAGCACTTCCGACGTTTGGCCCCCAAATTGGAACGGACCGGGGCTGCCTTCAGGCGGCTCCTGCCCAACCTGGGGGGTCCAAACGCCTCCTGCCGGAGGCTCTACGCGGGGGTCGTGCGGTCCATGGCCCTTTACGGGGCCCCGGTGTGGGCGCGTTCCTTGAGGCGGCGAGCCGCCCACTACCTGAACGCGCCCCAGAAGGTGGTAGCCGTAAGGCTAGTCCGGGGGTACCGCACGATGTCCGGCGAGGCGGCGAGCCTCCTTGC
The DNA here is from genome assembly GCA_950005105.1 of Lycophotia porphyrea. NCBI lineage: Eukaryota > Metazoa > Arthropoda > Insecta > Lepidoptera > Noctuidae > Lycophotia > Lycophotia porphyrea. Next base: position 9,020,781 of record OX465394.1, read on the forward strand.
CGGATTGCCGCCATGGGATCTGGAGGCGATAGTCCTCGCGCGCCTACACGAGTGGCGCGTGGAGGCACTACGCCGGGGGGAAACTCCGCTGCCGCGGCAAATTGTCGCGCAGCGGACTGACTTCCGGCGCGATCTCATGGCGGCATGGAGAGAGCGACTATCGCAACCCCGTGCAGGGCACGCCACAATAGTGGCGATAAGTCCCCTCTTTGAGGAGTGGCTGGAGAGGCACCACGGCACCCTCACCTTCCGCCTGACGCAGGTCCTCACCGGACACGGTTGTTTCGGTCGAGGTTCCTGCACCGAATCGGGCGGGACGAAACGCCCGGAGGACACGGTGGAGCACACGGTGGAGGTCTTCCCCGCTTGGGCGGAGCACCGCCGTGTCCTCGTGGCGGCGATCGGCGGCGGCGACCTATCGCGTCCGGCCCTGGTCCAAGCCATGGTCCGGAGCGAGAGGGAATGGGACGCCGTCACCTCCTTCTGCGAAGCAGTTATGCTAGCGAAGGAGGTGGCGGAGCGTGAGAGGGAGAGAACCTCTCGTCCCAGCCGCCGCGGGAGACGCCGCGGGCGTCGGGGGTCACGTGGTGGCTTCCGGCCACCGTAGACGCGGACCTGTGGACGGACAGTAATGGGCTAGCTCGCCGTCTGTCCGTCTTTTGACGACAGGCCGTGTGGATGGCGCGTTCGTGTTCCACGCGCGCCTCAAAGACATGTCCGCAAACAGGGAGGGGCCCGCAAGGGCCGATGCCTGCCAGGGCTCTGGACTCTCTCTCAGTCAGTTTGAACCTTATTTTTTCGGATGGGAAGTCATCAAGTCCGCTCTGGGCAGAGCGGAAGGGAGTGTCAGACTTGTACTGACTAAAACCCATCCATGTTCCTTTCTTGCCCTTTCTGTTGCAGGGCCGCGTTATCTCTTTCGAACGGTTCCGCAGCCCGTCAGTTTGAACCCTACGAATGAAACAATGAGATGAAGCCAAAAATATTAATTTGTTGCAATCAAGCAAAAGCTCTACTCCTCTTTTCACTTCTTTCCTGACTAATTGATATTTTTCGCTTACTCAAAATTTTTTGATAATATTCATTTTATCAAATAATAGGAAATAAGTACATCAAATTGTGACCTAAAACCCACAACACTGACATTACGTAGGCGACAACATGATCCCAAAAATAACAAAGCATACAAACATCAAAACTATTTTAATCTACCCTGAACAGTTCTGAACAAGTACACAATTACTCAACGAAAAGCTGCTTAACGTTTTACAAACAGAGCGACAGTTCGCTAGATAGTTCATTTATTCTAGTGGGTATCATCTGTTGAATGAGGCATTATTAAAACGTGTCTGCAGTGAGAACGCAAACAATTCCCATATTAGTTGTTTTGAAATAGTATTGTTCGCATTCGTTTCAATTTCCTGGAGTTTATTTAAAATTGCATTTTGTAGAAGCGACTGAGGGATTACTTTAGTTTAAACGGTACTTCTCTAATCTTAAAACTATCGTTATGCCTCCAACTGAATTAAGAAAAAGTTCAACCTAGATTTTTTAAATGGCCCGTTTAAGAATACGCTTCTACTTTCTTTGTCGTGTGGTTAGTACCTAACCTGGTGTCAAAGGTCTTATGCCCATTGGGCCTCTGACTTGATTTTACATGCCGACGAGAAACTTTTCTCTCAATCATGCTGGTTTCCTCACGATCATTGCTTAAAAACACAGTAATCTCCTATGTAATTGGGAACTTAACTTCTGGCGAAATTTATTTTTTCAACCCTTTACATGACAAGATGTTCTCTTGAGAGGACCTCGTGACTAAATAACACCTAACAGCCAAAGAACGAGTTGACGGCAAAAAAAAGGCAAAATCGGAAGGTGCTAACTCGCGCGCACTCGCATGTTTCACACTCGCCAGTTGACGAATACGTATTTTATTGTGGATTGTGGATAATAACGCCCTACTGTTGCTTGATAATTATAGTCTTGGTTTCTCCATAAATTGCTTGACATCAAAATTACTAGCCTTAACTAATAATTACGATGAGTGGGTGCAACAAAAAGGAAGTGGGAGTTCTATTTAGAAGCGATTTAACAGAATTCGTCAATCAAATTCGATTTTGTATTTCGATAAATTCGTTGAGCGGTATTGTTCTGGTATATAATTATGTAATCAAAAAATACGTGGGTAGATGTAGATTTACACAAATTCGTAACTAGTCAGTAAGAAACGGACGGACGGACCTTCAAAGATGATTTATTAAATATATTTATTTGAAAATTTGTTTTCGCCCTTGCTGTAATTTTAAGTTAACCATTTACTAAGAGAACCTGATATCTGACAGACAGTTTCCCCAACTTTCAGACATCATGCGAGAACCTTAAATAAACAGTAACCAAGCCCGAATTAAACCAGTTCCCAGAAGTTAACTCCAGTGAAATGTGTGAGAAACACGTGAATCACAGAATTAAACACGGTACAGTAACTTGTTCTACCCCAGTGCTTCTACTTGATGTCTAAACTAAGCTCAGGTGAATCAAGTCTAGGCTGCTATGAGCTCAATTTCTAGATTACATTCGCTTTGTATACATACACTTGGAAGTTTTGAATTGGGTGCTGTAGTGGACAGGGTTGTTTTCTTGGTAACGTTTGTAGTCACGGGCGTTTACAATTGTTATAGAACACTCGTTTCTGGTCATGGCTTCACTCGTCTGCGTGGACTTCGGAATTGGGATATTAAGTTTGCTGTATGATAATCCAAGTTTTAAACTATCATCATCATCATGATTACAGCCGAAAGACGTCCATTGCTGGACATAGGCCTCCCTGAAACGGGGGGTTTTGCCATAATCGCCACGCTTGGCAGGCGGGTTGGCGATCGCACAGTACGATTGTTACAAAAGCACAGAGAACACTGCTGCCCATTCTCTGGTAAACCCCTTAGTCGCTCTTACGACACCCACGGAAAGATATAGGATGGCTATTCTTTACGTCCGACACCATACAGAACAGCTTTTAAGTTTTAAACTATAGGTTGTGCCAACTCTTCAGCCGTTCTTGAACATACAAACTTTAATATTTATAACTTTGTAAGTTCTGTAAAATCATACGAATATTCCCGAATAAACTATAAACAGGCATTATTTTATGCAAGCACTTGTATACATGATCCTAGTACGGATTTGACTCGACTGTCCAATCCGACAAATGACATAACAATTTATTAATTATATGGGTAAGGGGAGAGTTACTATCTAATTATTTTTATAGGCCTGAAAAGTGAAAGAAAAATAATTCTTATCTAATAGGTTCTTTAATGATTTTTTAGAGAGCTTTCAATTTATCTCATGGATTTACCTAATATACTTATAGAAAGGTTCAAAACCTGTCTAAGTATAAAAAAGTTATTCAACGTAAGTGCATACTCCAATTTGTAAAAGTAAGACTTCGAAAAGATCTCCGGCTCCGGCTTTATATTTCTCGATTTCCTGCTTTGCAAAGAGGAGATTCTGTTGCTTGGTCGGCAAAACATCTTGAGCTGAAATGCGGTTTTGGTTGCAACTTGGTTTCTGAGTAAGACAGCGCTGTCTTATTCAGGGGCCGAGCTTTCAAATTACTTAAGTAAGATGCTGATAAAATTCGTTCATGGTACTAGAATGCCAGAGAGTATATGTTTTATGTAGACAAAATTGCAATATTTTGGTTACTTTTTCCATCTACAATGTGATACAACTATTGTTACCTCGGCCGTCGAGGGCGGCTTACTTAAATGTTTTTGGTATAAATGCCGATAAAAATTCAACAATTTCACAACTGGATTTAGCAGTGAATCATCATCTGCCTAGCCTTTTCCCAACTGAGTTGGGGTCGGCTTTCGGTCTAACCGAATGTAATATATTGTATGTAAATGCTGAATACCAGTATTTTACATGGGGCAACTGCCTATCTAACTTCCACAACCCAGCTAGTATTGGGGTAATACGATACCCCGTTAGTAAGACTGGTTGTTAGACTTTCGGGCCACTGACTACCTGTAACGACTGTCAAAGATCTACAAATGACAGCCGGGACCAAAGGCTTAACGTTCTTTCACTAAGGAAACACGGTAGGTAATGGGTGGTTGCCCATCCTCAGGACAACCTAGGTAAGCGCGGTTTAACCTGAAGATTGATCCGTGCGGCTTTTACTATTTAGCCACCAGCTTCTCTGCATTAAGCAGTGCAATTGAACCAAAGTAAACACTAGCCCAGTCCAAAAGACCCTCTTAAGGTCAATAAAGGACACTAATAATAAAAACAAAACAAAACCCTCATCAAAACAGAACACAACATCGGAAACATTTAATTGTCACCACACAACAATTTACAGGTGTTGTCCTAATGCCGATACCGTGGGACAGAACAAGCCCGGTGTGGTAATCAATCAAGGGCTGTCCCAACTTGGAATACAATTATGAACTTGGTCCGTGTCACTGCAGTAGTGTTGGGCCGATGTGATTAATTAGTGTTCTGTATAAAATTATGGATGTGTGCTCTGGTAGGCTGTGTTGGTTGTAGTATGATTTGTGGGTGCGGGAATGTAATGAAAAAGGGCTGTTAAAGGATTTTGTGTATAACATACAGTAAGTTAGTTCTTACTTTATCTTGTGTCGTCATTAATTGAAATTCAAAATTAAAAGAAGGTCACCTACTTATACAAATAGTAAGTAATGTATTATAACTTAGAATACAGTTGATGAAGTTGGTTCGTGTCACTGCAGTAGTCTTGGGCCGATGTGATTAAATGGTGTTTTGTAAAAAAATATGGATGTGTGCTCTGGTAGGCTGTATTGGTTGTAGTATGATTTGTAGGTGGGGATATTTAAATACCTAATGGATTTAGAGTAAAAACCCGCACTAAATCTGCAAGGTTGGGTTATTTTCTCTGGTGATGTCATTTGTTTAGTCACACTAAAAAGCATAGGTAATCAAAATTAAAAGAAGGCCATCAACGTATCTAAGTTATAGTGAAAAAATAAGGCCAATATGAGCCGAGGAAGAAGAAAAGTATAAGTAACACACACTTATCCACATTTCCATTCTGAGATATATTTAAGTAAAAACATGCGCACTTAGTTCTCTATTTATTGTTGTAAGACTTTTTATAGAGGTTCAGCACCAACACCAATTTTTTCGACAACAGATTTAGATGAACCTATTCGGAAACAGAATATAACTCTGCGTTTTTTCCAATATAAAATCCTGGGGATTAAGCGATGGGCTTAAAACAATGCTCACTGCAACTACACTGACAAAGAAATAAAAACAAAAGCGAAAACTATATTTATTTTTTGGGAACAATTTTATTTTTTAATAAAATCCTGGTACGTATCAGTTGTTCATAAAATCTTCTAATTTCAACCCAATTTACCACGAAACAGAAAACTATCTAAAGCTTCAATATCATTGGGCAAGATTGCTTTATAAAGATCTGTACACACGTATACACCTACATTTCAATTCTTACAATAGTTCCCTTCATTTTTATAAGTCAATTGAGAAATAAATGTTTTATCTGTTATTTTGTGCGGTACAAATCCGTGTAGACCTATCTTAACTATCAAAATCGAAATGGCACCTCAATATTGTCAAGGATTGGGAGCAAACGCTGGTTTGCAACACTAACTTGATATTGGCTAGTCCAATATACACAGTGTAGGATTACACATTGTAGGGAAACACACGATCGTTCATGGAGTTAGTTAGTCCACTGGATGTGACACGAATTTAATTGTTATTTGACTTCTAATTTGCATCAAATTGACCTTTAACCATACGGTTGTTTTAGAGGAAAAAAAAATATAATGTCAGCAACGAATTCCATATTTAAACATCAGAACTTGCAAAAACAACAGAATAATTTTGCTAAAAGAGTTTCGCCAAGTCTTGTCAAAGCTTGACCTTTTATAGTTTGGTCTCCTGTGTTTCTGTATAATTAAACTAAACTTTGCCCTTGTCTTATGATCTAAGAAAAAACTAAAAACAATATTTTGTATTCTAGTTTAACATTTATAGTTTCAAAGTTAGACTTTCGCAAACTAACGAATTACACTCCACAGCATCATTCTGTTTTTAGAGCTTGTTGATTTTAAATTGCAATTTCCTCTAGCATCATTCACTGTTGCATTATGTGTCCCTTATTTGGCAGTTTTGAATAATAGTGCTCATTGCTTTGATAACTACACATTCAATAGTACTGAACTACCTGTGTCGTTTTGGTTGGAGAAATCGTCACGTGGTCATCTCATCATTATGAGCTTTTGAATTTCAAACTTAGTACTTACTAAAGGTACAATGGCGGACACTCCCGCCTGGTCACCACTAAGCTCATTTTTGCTTACGCTCACAATATAAAGCGCTCTCTAGCCAGGCGGGGTGCCTCCGCATGGTTTAAGCAAATTTTATTTTTTAACTGATCATGCGGGAACGGTCGCGTTTGTACACTTCTGTTTAACGCTTTGAGGATTACAGGAATGATGTTAAGTTCTATTTAATAATTAAATGAAATACATTGGAGCTAGATGACTGCATATTGCAGGAAAAGGATCAAATTGGCCGCTGAGCATATTAATTATCCCTTGACGTGTATACGTACCACTCATCATCACACTCCTGTCCTTATCCCAATTTATTAGGGGTCGGCGCAGCATGTCCTCTTCTTCCATACTTCTCTATTGCTCGTCATCTCATCAGACAACTCACTTCTTGCAATATCATCCTTCACTCAGACCTACCGTTTTAAAGGAAGCCCTTTAAAACTCTAAATCGATTACTTACCGGTCATTATCAATCATTACCTATTGGTACTAAACTTAGGCTTCCTACAAGACCTCAATAACCAGAGGTTATCAATGTTCGACACGAAAATGATCAGGTTTATTATTCCTATTAGTAATTGCAATCTATATATATTATGATTTGCGACCTAATTCCGTTCGCTGACTTGTTTCACATTAATGTCATGCCTGAGGCTTCCAAGTGCCATTGTATATATTATTATAAGCTTTAATATTCAGTCATTTATCAATATGGGTTGCGCATAATGCGCATGCTACGACACTATTATTTGTGCTATAATTACTTTAACTAATTTATGATTGGTACTATTTAAAATTATTATAGAGCTGGATTCAATTGATACCCTTTCTATTAATTGTTCAAAATTCGAAGATGCTTGAACTTTTAACAATGCGAGCCTGAAAAAATAATTCGACCGACCTGTTTTCTGTACTCTTAGTAAAGAAAATCCCAAAACTATCATCATCAAATTATAAGTAACCTGAACAGTGCTCGTCCCATGTACATAGTGGGTTCAAACATTACAAGTACAAACAATATTTAATTGGAAACCCCTGCAGACGTAGTCTAGCCGTCTACACGTTTACAATACTCGTGTGTTGTGTATCTTTGAAACAGGGGCGCTGTAAACCTAGAAGTAAAGAAAATAAAATGGAAACAATAAAAACAAAATTACTCATAAATCTGGGTTTATGTCTGACGGGACTTGAAGAGAATTATTTCCTTTAAAATTTTAAGCCAATTATTAAAGCCCATTTATAGTAAAATTCAATCAACACAAGTAACGCTGATGGTAATATAAAGTCTTTAAACATGTCGGTGCTAGATAACGATAGACTTTCAAACATAAATTTTCTCAGTGCAAAATAAACTTTGTCATGTTTGGTCAGTTTGAATGAAAACAGTGTGATTAAAACAGTGTGATTAATCCTCAAAACCTTATCCAAAGGTAGAAAAATCTACCTGATAATTCAGAAAATATCCTTTCATTTTTTGACAGTTAATATTCACTGCAACCAGCAGCCACTTTTTCCTGTTCCAAGTCAGTTCCAATTACTCAAAAATCTTTGTACATACAGCTTCTATGACGCAAGCAATGCTGAGTCGACAGTATCGCGCCCGCCAGAAACAATATTTTAGCGGTTTAAAAGTATAAAGAGGAACGTGAGCCGTGTGTACGTTGTACACAGAGGTATTTCAACTAGAGACGGCAACTCGGCAGTATTCTTGGTTTTCATTGGGTAATGGTTACAGGCACGCTATTTTATAGCTAGCATTTTATGTTTGAGGTCACTGGGACTTTTGTTAAGAGAAAAGCTACAAAAATGCTTAGGTTTGGATTAAATTTTCAGGCTAAAGGAAAATTATTGTTCGGCATAGTTCTTTTCTGTTAAGTATTAAAGTCGATATTGCCTTGTTCGTCTAGTGGTCACAAGCGTCACTGATGAGCATGAGGTCCTGGGTTCGATTTCCGAGTCGGGCAAAGTATTATTGGGATTTTCCACCAGGATTTTTTTTCTTTCTGGATTTGTGCCCAGTTGGTGACAGTAGGCTTGGCCCCTATTACATGGGACTTAAACCCTATCAAATGCGGGTGTACTATTAGATACACCTCTGCCCTTCGGGGATTACAGGTGTGAAGTTATGCATGTATGTATTAAAGTCAATCTCAATAGAGGTTACCAACAATAGAGGTAGACTATAGTATCACTTCTGACACAATGTCATTGTACATACGTTAAGTTTAGCTTCCCTTACAATAGAGAGATGAGGGATTATGAATTAAATGAAGCGACAGCAGTGCTTAGTGTTCGCTTAACAAGTGGTTTTAAAGAGAAAGGACTAGCTTAGACATAGATCTACAAAAGAATGGGAAAGAGATAGACAAAATTTAAAACCAAGTTAAATCACTTTTTTTTAACCTTTTGAACGCAATTGTCACATATACATGACAAGCAAGCGCATGCCCTGTAAGCCAAATGACACAAATATGTTACAAAATGGAAGTTGAAATTGTGGCTTGGCGTGGGGGGCACGCGCGTGCGTTTATGCTCTGGTGTTCAAAAGGTTAAGAATATTGAATAACCTGTTATTGGCGACTGTAGTTTAAAGTAGGTATTAGCTAATCCGTTTTTATTTGCCTATCTTGTGTTCCACAGCCGAGCAACCCTGTCTTTAAAAACTTAATAATCAACAATTCAATGAAGTCATCAAGGTTTTAAATATCAAGGTATTATATTCATAAATATTGCAGTACCTTTTACACCGCGATCAGATTTAGTGAAACCGATCACCGGAATGTTCCTTTATCCCACGGTTTCACCATCACCAATCTAAAATACTAGAAGACGTACTGCGGCGTACCATCCACACTTGGTTGATATCCCGACTAGTCGTACTCAGTTCTTCTCCTTCACGTTTATTATGCGCACAGCCAAGGTAGCCCTCCCACATTTAACCCGTCTGCCTTCAAAGCAAGAGTGAATAGGCATCTTCTGGGCACACTCGTTGTATCATAGACCTCATCCATCGCTTTCCATCAGGCTGGATCGAGGTCAAGAGCAGGCCTATCTTAGAAAAAAAAATCCTTATATTGACAGGTTTGTTACCTCCTCATAAAGGGGTAATTGTTTAACAAGAGTGTAATTAGCCAGCTATTGTCTCGTTCATACAACAAGTTAAAGGGTCAAGTAGAACATTTCCCGCAGCTCAAGCAACTTATGCGGGTACTTCAATTAAATGGCACTTTAAACGTAGAACTTCTATAAGTTCATAGAACTTCGTTCGAAGTGTATATCTAAGTTGAGGTACTCGGTGTAACTGAGCTTAATAAAAGTGTAATGCAAGTTTAAGTCTACCCATCTCGTAAGAGGAGTTGCATGAGGTGAATTTAGATTTTGAATCAAGACAATTTACGGGGATTACACGCCCTTTTTAGTACATAACATCACGCCTGTTATCCCGAAGGATTAGGCTAAGGTGTACAGTCGCGGTATTTTAACGCTGGTCATTAAAAAAAAATCGCTTGATTCATGCGGAGGCGCCCCGCCCGGCTAGAGAGCGCTTCATGTTGTGATTGCAAGCAAAAATGAGCTTAATGGTGATCATGCGGGAGTGTCCTCGATTGTACCTAATAGTACACCCACATTTCGCTAATAAAGGGTGAACCTCGGCTATTGCTAACAACCTGGCATAAATCCAAACTCCGTGTCTGCTCCTAAGACATTTCTAGTGGAAAATCGAAAAACCCAATCACACTTTGCTCGACCCGTGAACCGAACCCAGGACCACATGCTCAGCAGTCGCGCTTGCTTTACCAATAAACCAACGAGGCAGTCTTTTATTTCTCCTTAATTTCATTTTTCATTATGATTTTGCACTAATTTCAAAATTTTGAGTACCTATGTACATATTTAACGCTAAAAGGTAAATAAATTAATAATATTTTCACGAGTGGATATATTTTTAAAAGTAATCCCTTTTCAAAGAACCATAGTCGTAAAGTTTTCTTACAGCTTCTTTTATTTTAAATCTAAAAGAAAAAAAAAATAACAATTAATATCCTCGATCCAATGCATACAATTTCACTACTGTCCTCCAATTTTAAATTAAAGTATTGAATTTAAAGTTTGGAATTGATTGGCAATTTATCACTGCTCGCTTAATATATATTACTATATTCATTACACTTAAAAACCTTCGAGCGGTTTCTAATGAAGCATCGCTAAGCAATGTTTACAGCTACTAATATGGTAAACAACCACTTTACAAAGACCTACACAGTCCTTCGTCATTCTTGAAAAGTTGTTCTATGGTGAAAAATGGTGATGGAGTTTGCGGGTTCATTTTAAACTGGCCATGTTCGATGGGATAGTAGTATTTCACTTGGAGTTGAAAACAATCGGTAAATATTAAAAGACCGAGTGAATTTTTACGCCTCCAATGCTCTGATTTATTTTAAGGCCGTTATGAATCGATGCATTCGCGTTCTTTAATAACATGTATCGATTCTGAATGGATCGCTTATGAATCTTTCATGTATGTTGATTCGTTATTGTCTTTTGACGATAAAAATGCAATTGTGATTTTTAATTAATACGGGTATTTATTTAAATTTTCGTTAATGGTAAACGGTTGGAATAAATAATCATTGTTTTATTTCCCAACTGCGATTCGAAGCATTTTGGGTCTCAACGAAGTAAAGTTAATGTTAAGTATTAATTTGGGTACATATTTAATTGACTAGTGTAGCCATGGGAATAAACTTGTGGTAATTCCACAGTAAGTAGGTACATACTTTAATATTTAAATTAAATAAAAGTTTTGCAACCCTTTGAAAGGGTCTCTATCTCTACGACCCCATACGGTGCTAACAAGTGCGTTGGTACCGATACCAATCACGCATACCATTATTACAGATACCACGCGTGACACCCCTTGTAGTTTTGTTGTTAGACTTGCGATTACCTACTGTCAAAAGCATTATGTTTAATATCATAATTTAACCCCCAGGTTACTTATGGCTGAGCTTTGATATTTATTTCGGAACAACTATTGTGTATTACCCATATTTGAAAAATTGTATTCTATTCTATTTTGTTCTTAATCATGCCGTCGCAAAAGTGAAGCGCAGCGTTCTAAAAATGACGAACTTGTAGACCCAGCAGTGTAAGATTTTTATTTGCGTCATCGCTGAGGGAGACCTAGAAAACGCTACTGTGACTACAGGCGTTTGTGAAAGATTGGCCGAAGAAAACAGCACGGATTGAAGAGTGGAAGGCTATGGGGGCAGACCTTTGCCCAGTAGTGCGCCAATACATAAAAGGTGTAAACAGACTCTTAACGAAGCCGAAAGGCACTTGTTCCCCCGACATTGCGATCATTTTTTTGTTCTAGACCATATCTGGGAACCTTCTAGTTACGGAGATATTGGGGGTCAAAGTTCCAACTTTTTCAAAAGTTTTTTTTTAAATACATGTTTTTAATGTAAGATTTTCACTTTAAACACCTACAGGACCCTCTTACTATTCAATCCATCCATCAGCACAATGCTTTGAGTGCGTTACATTGAGTCCTACCGTAAAACGTGATTTTTCACTCAAAAAAAAAGTCGATTCCTAGCAATCATTTTTGCGTAAAGTTACTTAGTTTGATGTACATAATGCTTGGTTAACGGCTTCGTGAAGAGTCTGTTTACACCCTGTATAGGCTAAGAAAAAAAAATCTCTTACAAACTAACGCTACATCATAACTTTTCCCCGTATTTGCTATTCCTCTACTTCTGAGTAACAAACAAACCCAGAAGCCACGTTTCCAGTTCAATAGAGATCAGTGAACTACCGTACCGTACAATCGTTTTCTCGTTAGATTTACCGAACAATAGCCTAAATCAATTAGTTACTTACCTGTCATCGGACTCATTTTATCTGAGCTGCCGGCTCAATAATATAACGTCCAATTGCACTATCCAACATCGGGACCGATAGTTAATCGATTGTGTTGTGTTGGGCTCTAACGTTAGCAAGTATTTGTGAGCGATTTTAAGTTATAAACGTTGCAGGAACCGAAGAATCACATAATCATAGAACCTGATCAATCAAATCAATAGACAACTGACCTAGCTATCTTTTTAAGGTCATCGATCCATCTAGCTGGGGGGCGTCCAGCTAAACTTAAAGCAAAAAACCCTAATATAAATAAGCTGGTTAACTGTAGTAAAGTAAAGTTGTTATTTCATCTAATTCCAGATGTTTGAAATCAAGCTGTAAGACAAAAGCAAACACTATCTAACCTAGAACTTCTACATATTAAAGTTTTGCACGATGCCGACTAGCAAGTTTTATTGCGCTCGAGTGATATCTTCAACCGACTTGCTCTTTGTAAATATTCACAGAGTTGACCTGTGTGCTCTAAGTTTAACTGAAACTACATATCTAGCAGACAACTGGCACAATGGAACTTACTTGAAAGTGCCTGCATCAGAAGTTCTAGAAATGAACAACTTCATGTATCGAGATAGTACGTACCAGCTACTAAAGGTTAATGTTTTACCTAAAATAATGATAAGAAACACAATCCGTTTATCTCTATTCTTGAATAGACAGAACGGCGAATAGCCCGTGGTGTCAAATAGTTAAAACAGCGACCACGTACCAGAAGACGCAGCGTTGGTATCTCTCCTACGAGGTGGTACCTGAATTAAACCGGGGGAATTGCCGATCGATGTAGCTGGATGCTAAAAACGCCGGGCGATTTGGCGATGGCGACACTTTAGGAAGTCTTATTTCTAGTAGTCATCATCGTCTTTCATTTTTCTTGTTAGAGTCAAAGATTTTTTAGAGGTGATTCGACCAGAACTCTGCCACTTCAACGGCGTTTCAGTGGTTTAAGTTCCTTCGAAGTGCTGGTGGAATTGCAGTCTTAGCTGACGTAATATTAAGAAAGGTCTCTTTCCACCAGGCGGAAAAATCTTCTCGCACTTTTTGCTGTCAGTGCTGTCACTGAATAAAGGACTGTATCAGTATTGCTTGTAAGTATAAAATACATTTCCTTGGGCGTGCTCCATGTGAGTCTGATAGATTATAATATAAAAATAGTTACTTTATTCCCACAATCGCTGGTTCTATAGCCAAACTGGGAAACAAACGTCGTATTCACGCAGAGGGACGTTATCACGTCCTATGTCCCAGCGGGCAGGAGGGCCGGTTGTGAGGGTAGACAGGTTCAACTAATGATGCTAGCTTGCACACATTTTTTTGTTATGTTTTGCTCTCCGTTGGCAATGTTGGTATATTACGGGTGAAATAAAAAGCCTTTCTTTGTAGTGATGTGTATTGATAGAGATTCAATTGAGATGATCTGTTATTTATTAACATTGTGTCAGAATCAGCTAACCTGTCTTGTCTATTGAAGGTTAGCCTAGAGCAATAAAATACTATTACTGAAAAATACTTCGAGTAAGTAAAAGTTATTACAGAATACATCATACGCAAACAACAATGGAATCATGTGCTATTTTTTTAAGATTTTTTGTAAATAAAATTGTGATATTTAGGTATTTTATTTGTTTGCAACATCAAAACTTCATTTAAGAGCAACTGTCTTCAGTCCTACCTTTGGAAGTGTAAGAGAATACAAAGAAATTTATTACAATTGACTTGGTAGTGAAGAAAACGGTAGTGTCGCAGTCACTCCAAACCAACAAATACTGATTTGGTAGAAAAGAGAAAATTCAATTATTCTAATTTTAGAATAACTAATGAACTGGTTCATTAAAAGGAAGCGATAAAGAGAATGCAATTAAGATGTAACAGCTATTAAGAAAATAAAATACTAAAGAATTAAGTTTGACGTAAAATTTTAAGGTTATGCTGGAGAGTTAACAGGCCCTAGGCGCGACCTACTGTTCATTATGGTCTATAAAATAAAGTGAAATTATAAAATTTAGCGAAAATTGCAAGGTTTGCACGATAGCCTCGGGGTGGAACTACCGGACGCTGACATAGTGGCGGAAAGACTGACTGATTTTAAATGCATCGAAATATTTCTATCTCTAGTCTCCTCTTTACTAGGTAATACTTTAACCCACTTGTAACATCTCTTGTGTATAATTGTAGCAGCTTATGTTTTACCGGCATAGTAAACAATTTTATATTTTCCTTTCTATTTTGAGAAGAAAACCCAGAGCTCTCTAGATAACCAATACATGTCATAGGTAGATATCTGAGACCTCTTTAACAAACAAAGTTTAGACATTAAACCTACACAACCCGTCGTAACACGCACAAACTGATAATTAGAAATTAAAATTAATTCCAACTTTCTGAAGTGTCTCTAGAAGTTTGGAGAACATTAAGTACCTACCTGTCCCATAACATTATTTCGGTAGGTATTATAATCTGTACCTAACGTTGATATTAACAAAGTTATTTCACCATGAAAATTCTCATTGTTTCATTTACCTACAGTATTTTTTTTAGTATTTAGTAGTATCATTATCCGCTGGATGCGAGTCGCACGGGACAGTTCAATGTGGCGACACTTGGGGGAGGCCTATGTCCAGCAGTGGACATTTTTCGGCTGAAAGGATTATGATGATGATGATTAACACTAAAAACGGGATAGTTGGCTATTTAATATTTGTTTTGAGTTCCCGAAATTTCGCTGTTGCAAGCACCACGATCACCAATACATTAAAGTTTATGCAAATGGGTGTTTATGAGAAGACAAATAATCAATCTATCCTCTTCCTTATACGTTTTAACATGGTAAATATCATGTTTTTAGTATTAATAAGAGTGTTAGTGCCCATGTCAGTTTAATGACTTTATTAGTATGAATTATTTATAGTTAATATTTATGTTAATAAACCCCATAACTTTTTTCTATTTTGCGTTCTCTTTCCACTCGCTTTCTGCATGCCGCCGGCATACACTCTTAACTAACGAATATCCGGTTTTCCATCCTCCACACCAGTAAGTATCATAAGATCATAACTGTGCTTCTATTGAAGCGCTTCGATCTAAGTCAATGTTTGTCTGAAGATAATACGTAGTTGAAAATCTCACGGGTTGTTGTGGAACGCCGCTCAGCGCTTAAATAACACGCTGTCAACCATAAAATATAAGTAGTACCCATCAAACTACTTGAATTATTCAAAGGGTATACTTCCGTCATCTTCCTCTCTTGCCTATATATACTTATCTTCAAACAGTAGTACAGTATTGATTTTCAATGACAGTTTCGATAAAAATACCGTTCAGAATATGAAAACATGATTTCCATTTGTAATAGGGCTAAGTAAAGAAGTCAAGAGTTTTCTTTGAAAATATGAATACCAACATAAAGAAAGCTGCCATGTATTTATTTTACCAAACCTATCTTATGTAGCTACATACCCGAGCTTTAATTGCCATGAAATAGAATTATACAATTGTGAAATCGATATTTTACCAACAGTGTCAGAATTTCTTAGGTATTTATTTATTGTCTTTAAATATTATGGTTTGGATCTTGGAGGCGACGCACAACGTGAAAATTTAGTGGGTATATCTGCCATGTCCATTACAAAACAAAAAAAGGCCAAAAATATCACCCTAAATCAATAAATAATCAACAGCAACTCCCTAACTAACCAATCGGATCATAACAAAACAAATTTCCTTAAATCAACGCTTGTGATTGATCATTCCATCGGATATGTATCAACCATTACCTATTAAGGAAGTATTGGAGCTAGATCGCAGTCCTATTGAACGAGGGGCCAGACATCATTAGGTTAATTGAATTGACGATACTATCGTAGAATGGATAAAGCTTATCACAAGTATCGCTGTCACGATGAGATCAATCGTCTGCCTCGTTACTGACTCTAACGATAGCAATCAGAATAAGGGTGTTTTTTGCCCGTTTTTTTTTAAGTTTAGAGGTGTTATTAAGGCGACGTAAACGTCAAAGGCGCTGTTAGAAGCGAGTTATCATTATCGTCAGGGAGAAATGAGTGACGTTTCGAATAGGTAGGTGCACTGAGAAATATCGTGCTGCAAAAACTGTGAATCTTCTAAAGTTACAGCAAGTTCGGCTTGAGTTTTTTGAACGATGATTAATAGTTGTATATTAATAATGTTACATATTTCTTAAGCCTAATTAATGGTCTTCTTGTCAAAAGCATAAAATCTGAAAAAATAATTGACCTTTTCTCCCTTAAAGTTTTCAGTCTAAATATTAAACATAATGCTTTTGAACTTCAAGCAAAATCGACGTATATTGTGTTTGTATCGCTTAATCCGTAAAGAAAAGCCACGCCGGGATACATAACATAACTGTTATAAGAAGAAGTTATGTGTAATCTGTGCTGTCGTTTCATGTTATGAGGTCATATCGCTTGGTGTGTAAAATTCTGTTTAGGTTTTTGAAAATCCTAAGATCGAACGAGCTCTCTTCTTTTCTTGTGTCGACACTTACTTTATAATAAGAACTTCTATTGTGGCAAAATATTAGACGAGCCTTATGGTTGTAGTGGAGCCTTTACACCGAACTTTTTGATCCCCATCATAAGTCACATATACGTGACAAGCACAAAGGTACATCGGGTGTGCCTTCAAACAGCATCACCACTTGCGTAGTCAAAATAAATGAAAAACACTGAAAGTGCCAGACAAAGTGAATTTGGGAGGTGCATTAAAGGTAGATCCGCTGTATGCTAAACGCACGGGATCGCTCAACGAGACGGCACTTGGTCCCCCAAGTGCCGCAGCAAGTCCAAGTCCAGCAGTAGACGTCTTTCGGCGGAAATGATGATGATGATAAATAAAGATAGAGCTGCTTACTATCTGCCATGCTTTTTAGGCATGTCTGTACTGACTAATTCATTGGATGTAATATACGAGTATCTTCTTTAATCTTGAAGACAGGTTCAGAGATCAAAATCGTGAGAAAACGGAGACAGTAAACTGATAGCTTACAAGCACCGTAGAGACCAAATACTTAAGGTATTATGTGCAATATTATGCCATGACAGGCTCGGTTTTAATTGCTTTTAGTACCTGCTGAAGTCGAAGAAGGCTCAATAGGGCTGCCTATTGAGCCTTCTTCGACTTCAAAATATGTTCGAATTAAGTTTCTATAAATAATTTTGCACCAAGCTCACATCTTGCGCCGCATGCGCGCATAATGTTAAACCCAAATTGCCAATTTGAGGCTAAGAAAAAAAAGATTCTGCAAGTACTTATCATGAATAAGAGTTATCTTGCAATTACTGCTAACTTCAGAAACAAAAAAAAATCTAAATCATCTTGAATTTTCACATCACTTTTTCGATCACTCCTTTTTCAATTTAGAATGTGGTTTGTCGGCTGCCCATATTAAATATCGTGAGAGACCTTGAAAGCGTACCTTCGTCAAGTGGGGCCACTCTCGACGTTGCACAGAATCTTTTCAATTTGATCCGGGACCCTGATCAGACCTATATTAAGTCTCTAGTGCCTGATTTGCATGAAACTTATTAAAAATAAAGTTATAAGATCCCTCGACCTCAATGTGAAGAATAAATTATTCTGTGTTGATTAAAGATTTATTAAGGTTCTGTTTTATTAATTTTAATTTGTGTGTGAATTCAAATTGATTTGAATTGTGTAGTAAGTAGCAATTAATTTTTTTAAATACATAACATAGCATTACATCACACCTGTATTCCTAAAGGGCTCGGCAGAGGTACACTAAATACTACACCTACATTTCACCAGTTATGGTTAAGTCCAATGTAATA
This sequence comes from Lycophotia porphyrea, assembly GCA_950005105.1. Lineage (NCBI taxonomy): Eukaryota > Metazoa > Arthropoda > Insecta > Lepidoptera > Noctuidae > Lycophotia > Lycophotia porphyrea. Next base: position 9,038,881 of record OX465394.1, read on the forward strand.
GGGGGCGAGCCTATTGCCATCAAGCGGCCACCAATCCATACTCAATAGCTGCTTTCAATAAACAATGAACTAAAATTAAACGATTTCCACTTAAAATCAACGTCAGCAAATATATGAAACTTCAGATTCCTGCAGGCTGAACAATATTCGAATTTCATACAAAGCTTAACCGGTTTTATCTTAAAGCACTTGATAATCTCGACACAGTTACTTTCGAAGTACATCTTTATCGCTTTAGATAAGTTGGAAGCGAGCACAAATTTTCTCCAACATAGAGGAAGCTGGGAGTAGCTCGAGGACAAAACATAACAGAGAAACGTTCAAAGTTACAGTCTAGATTCCACTGTATAATGTCGACCCAATGACTTGAAAGTTTTCAAGGTGACTTATCTCCGCACCCTTACGACGTAATCTGACAAGGCCACATATGAGTTTAAATGTTGCAAACCGTAAAACACTCGGCTCATCACAAGGCTTACACCGTAAATTTAAAAGGCTTTATACGTGGGTTGTGGGCCACCCCTCCATTACCATAAAATTACGTGATATCACTTTCTTTTGATGTGTCGTAAAAATAAAAACGTAAGCAGCATAGTGAACTTTTGGGCTTACCCCTTGCTGTGTCCTTAATTAAATTTAATTATGTTTCCATGCTGATTTACGTCTAAAGTTATGTCTCAACTAAGGATATACTCATATACTTAGAGCTGGGTCATAATCAGCAGTAGTGCAATCAGATTTATTTGAACTTTTTTTTACCCGAACATCGCGTTCCATACGAATAGTGCCATGTTTTGAAAATCACATGACACTGGGTTGATCAAGTTAATTAACAATGGCGGACACTCCCACCTGATCACCACTAAGCTCATTTTTGCTTGCACTCACAACATGAAGCGCTCTCTAGTCGGGCGGGGCGCCTCCACATGATGCAAGCGAAAAAGAAATTAACTGATCAGGCGGAAAAGGCCGCAACTATACCTATCTATAGGTCATTCAACCCTTCGCATTGTTTACATAATACTCCAATTGTAGATCTGATATAATAGTGTTAACAAAACTAAACATAATAATAATAAAGACATTCTGGATCCATAATGCAACATCAATCATCCTCTAATTCAGCTAAAAAAAATCACCAACATAAATCATTTTTGAAACCCAATTATTAACGTGAAATAGTAATTTGTCAGTCGAACTACAAATGCAAATAGATCACGAACGGTGCGCACGCGTCGCGCATAAGGTCCTTAAAGTGGGCGTGCGTGTCCACCTAAATGTGTTTAATATCGTCACCCGCATATTGTATTAGGGTGTGATGTATGGGTGCACGTGGATGAATTGTAGTAAACGTTATGGTAGAACACACGGGGATTTACCATTACAGGCGAAATGTGGGTGTCCTGTGGGACACCTCTGCCTAGCCCTTTTTTTTTCGGATGGGAAATCTGAAATGACTTCTCCCGCTCTGGAGAGGAAGGGTGTGTCAGACTTGTACTGACTAAAACCCATCCATGTTCCTTCCTTGCCCTTTGTGTTCCAGGGCCGCGGTAACTCTTTCGAACAGTCCCGCAGCCCTGGCAGCTCTGCCTAGGCCTTAGGAGACGATAGGAGTGATGTTGTGATATGTTTGTAGCTATGAATACAGGTTGAAAAAAAAAAATAGTTCCGTAAGGCATTTAGTTAAAGACGATGTCTTATAATCAAAAAAATTGCATAACCAGCCTATAATGTTCCCACTGCTGGGACACAAACCTCCTCTTTATGAGAAGGAATGGGTTTTAATCCACCACACGGGCCCAGTACGGGGTGGTAGATATGTACATGTCATCGAATTTTTGGTTCTAGGAATTGCCGGTTTCCTCATTATGTTTTCCTTCACCGTTTTGAGAGCAGTGGTGATGAAATAAATTACACAAAGTTATGCACCTGCCTGGGTTCGAACCCACGACTTACAGCTCGTAAGTCGGGGCCGCCACTACTGGGCCACCGCGCTGCTCTCCGGCCACCGCTGCTTTCCTCATCAAAAGATTGATTGTAATAAATTATGAAAGAACTTGACCCAAAAAACTCTACGCACCATTATATGCCATCCTGCCTATGACCAATCTGTACTTGTCCCACGTGGTGGAATATAGCCCAGTCCATTTCACGGAGAACAGGCCTGTATCCCAGCAGTAGTTACATGATGGACTGATTTTGCTATGCTATGTTTAGTAAGTAGCTTTTATTCGGTCATTTTAAGTTCTAGCGTATTTAAAACTTAATTACAGGTACCTAAGGTCCTTGAATAATATGTGTGTGGAATGTAAAGTAATTACGAAACATGTTTACTATGCTTAAAACTTTATGTAATTTGGCTGCTTGTGGTTAATTTGGCCATGATGGCTTTAGCTTGGGTTCCGCGGCTCCTAATTTGTTTTTTAATTACATTACGGAAAGGTCAAGTTTAGAAAAGAGTTGAAACGGTAATGATAAAAAAAGGAACATGTCCTTAATGTTTTTTTATCCATTTTGGGGTTTGACTTTTGCTTTGGTATTAGTTATGTTAGTGAGATATTTCCCTGGCGCCTATAGGTACGTGACAGCTGCTCCATGGAAAACTGTCAGAGCCTATGCAATTGCAATAGTGTCATATATCGTAGATCGCACTCTACTGCTGATGCTGGACAAAACTGACTCCCACGTGAATGATTATTACGTTGCTATAAAAATTGTATCATATTATCGTAACATAAAGATCATATTTCTAGGTCACGTGTCAACACTTTATGGGAACAGTGACCTGATGATAATATTTTATTGACACTTCGATGCCAAATCGCTATATCGCCGTAAGGTCATTTTATGGCTTGAAATAAATGTTTATGAGTGTAACGGCCACCAATATTTTAAAGGTCGCCCTAATGTCGTGAATTTACACTGAGGGGTTTATTGAAACGACGCTGATCAAAGTTAAGAGAAATCTTATCATTTGCCTAGCCTTTTTCTAACTGGTTGCAACTGTATACAAGTATTTCACATGGAACGACTGCCTAACTGACCTCCACAACCCAGTCAGTACTGAGTAATACGGTGCCCCTTGGTTAGATTGGTTGTTAAATTTTCTGGCCACTGTCTTCCTGTAACGACTGTCAAAGACAAGTACGGAACCAACGGCTGTAGGTGCTTTCAGAGGCACGGAGGAAATTTTGGTATGTAATGGGTGGTTACCCATCCATGACCTAGACAGAAGATCGAACCTAGCGGCTGTTATTATTTAGTCACAAGAGCCATCACACATAAGACATCTTAACAACTAAAAACGTATGTTTAAACTGTCGCTAAACATTATTTCAGGTAATGGGCGGATTAGTAAAATATGGGTTGAACACACAGTGGGTCCCTGATGACTGGGTGCTAATATAAAAAGGTCAACATTTCACAATATCCACGTCAATTCAATCCAAATCTTATCTGGAGTTTGTGTACATTGGAAAGGTACAACGTTGGCAGTAGAACACCAATATTGAAAACGTCGATATGAGCATTACAAATATTTATTGGTTTTATTTTTATTCGACTTCATTTATAAAGACTCCGAGATCAAGACATTGAAGCGGATATTCTGGTTGAATATTTCAGTCAGGCAGGTTTCTGTCTAACTAACTTGAGTATTTCTACATCGTCATTTGGTGCCGGTATAGACTTTCTGAAGCCCTCTTAAAAGTATTGTATTCTAGAATCGTATCTATTACGAAACCTCACCACAACAAAAGAAAGTAATAATCATTTTACTTATTTAACTGGCCTACATTACAATATTTTACAGCTAACAATACGTTTAATCGTCGGCATTCAGTCAAACGCTACCTCTACCATTATTATCGTCTGTAAACACAAAACTCGAAAACTCCCATACAACGGCTGTTTGCACCATAAATAATAATTTGCCAAAAGCGACGACCGTATTAAGTAAAATTTCGTTTCGTTTTTAAATTTTCGCCTAAACGAAAAATAAAAAAGCGTCACCAGTTACGTAAATAAAGGTTAACTTAAAATGGTAATTGGATTGCTGACGATATCCACGAGTAAATATTGTATGCAAATATGTAAATAAAATTTTAAACTTTCAGTTTAAAGGGACAGTTTTATTTGGCGTTTTCCGATGGTTGTGACAAGCAGCGTAGGCTGGATACGTCAACTTTTTCCGTTTATGCAATGAATAAAGTTTTAAATTTAATCCTGGCACAGTGATCATTTTTGACCCGTAGGTATCGGAATAGAATCTAATTCATTTGGTATTGTGTCAGAAAATAAAATTGTCTTATGTAACTGTGATAAAACTTCAAACCCAGCTTACTAGGTATCAATCATGGTACTTATTTTGATACCTAACAAAAGTGCAAAAAATGGCATTAAAATATCGATAATAGCTAACAAAATACACAATATTACCTTCTTAACAAAACACCCCAAGCAGGGGCTGAAGAGCTCATCATACACAATACTATTTAATATATTTTATTACCCTGTCAGCAACTCCCGTTCATCCCTCTAGAAAAACAATAAAATCCATACAAACACTAGCAGTCTGTTTCCCTATAAAACCCAATATATTTCTTGAAAACGGGATTTATGTCAATGAAGTTGAAAATCGTCCCCTCGGCAGCGCATATCAACACGTCAATATATCAGATCGGGCCCGCCATTTGTCAGCCATTGCTATTTATAGGGTAGATACGTTGCCCAATCGATAGGTTGCGATGTATAGGGAATATGTTCAGTACATTTGTACTGGATAGTTTAGACGTTTAGTGCGAGTGTACTTAGTAGTTTGATAGGTGTCTTGCTTGGCGCTTGGAAAACTAATCGATATTTTTGAAAGTTATGAAGACATTATTATTTTTTCTGCAAGAGTTCTGTAGCATAGTTACTGTATGCTTTATTACTTGTGGTTTGCGTTCATGCATCTTAGTTAACTACGAAGAAAATCCTGAAGTTGAAGAATAAAAAAAAGTGTGTGTTTACTTATTACGCACGTAAGAACTTATACTTCTTTGGCGTATAAGACTAAAATGTTGTCTAGGTAACTTTAGGGTGTATGTTGACTAGCTAACTTCAGGGTGTCGGTTTTTCATGAAGGTGTGCGCGCGCATCGTAAAAATTTACTCTCATCTTTTTTCTGTAACGCGCCATAAGAAGTATAACTATAAAAAAAATAGTTATCATAAAATCCTAGATCCAACATTAACAATAAACCAATCACACCATTAACATAACATAAGACTTATCACCGAAAACTTGTTATCAGCAAACTAATACACTTCGCAGAGCACATAACACCAATAGTTGGTAATAGCCATTATCACGTGCCCAGTGCATTAATCTCTCATCTGAAGTAATCCACTATACCAAGATAGGGTATCGGCAATTCTATTGAGGCGTGCCGGACTACAGAGCCCAATGCCGGAATTGGGACGGTTTCATAATGGACGATGTGTCATTTTCGATTGTGTGCACGCGATCTCAGGTATGACTGAAAACGGTTTCTAGTAGTCGGTTTTTAGATATAAACTTGAATATAAGAAACTTGAGCTAAGGAGGTTTATTTAGTTCCAAAATTGTTCTTTGCCCTTTGGAGAATTTCCCATGTGGTCTAATGGCTCCAAGTGCAACTGATAGGACAAATTCCGTGATCGGGCGAAGTGTTATTGGGTTTTTCCAACAATATTTTTTCAGTAGCAGCCTGAAGTCAGGAATTATACCCTGCTGATGGCAGAAGGGTCGTCTCCAAGGTATTATTTGTGGAAAGAAACTTCGTCTCTTCAACCAAATACCCGTTGACCCGACAAGTGATGGATACCATCCTTTCAAAATCCATATTCAGTTGTTTCAGTGACAATACATGCAGTTGAATTGACCTATCAGTATATCATCATGTTCCTGGCCTTGTTCCATTCTACTTGGGGTCAGCGCAACACGTTTTCTTCTTCCATTCAACATTCCTTCCAACCTACCATTCTCCTTCTTCTTTGCGTGTCGATAGACTCAAATAATACCCGAACAGTTTTTTGCCACCTGCACAGCTCTGTCATTAGCTTCATTTAAATCCTGGAAGGTGCAGGTGGCTGTGCAGGATGGGCAAGAAAGGAGGTGGGGCATATCCTGCAGAGGAGCTCCACACCGGCATTGTCTTTGGGACGGGTCGATAATACCCCATTTGACCAGATTATTTCTACAGCGGCCAACCTGGGCCCGCAAACGGTTAAGAGATTTCTTGATTGGCCACTGCAGTTCCTGTCCACGAGGAAGATGTTCTGCTGGATTGATGAAGTGAGGAGGATGTTTGTTCCTCTACAATTCGTATCATTCATCTGACGCACTGTCTTTTGAGGAAATTGTGTGTATCACGAAGCCCTTTTTTTAAAGATCCTATCATTACCTATATCAAACACTTTATATACCCACAAAATCAATAACGTTCCTAACCAAAAGATCCCAAACACAAACAGCTCCTAACACTAGTATGTTCCTAATTCCCACATAAGTACTGAGATACAATACACAGACATCGTTTATAGTCGAGATGGGTGCCTCTGATAATTACACAGAGTTGGTAATTGAACACAACTCATACAGCGGTCGTTAGTCTATTTAGATTTGGGTCGCATATATTATTTGTGATAATAACGTGTGGAATATGTTTTGTTCGATACTGTTTATCGTGTCTATTGAATCTATTGGTTTATTATATTTGGGAATGATTTTATCTGTGTTTGTAGTTGCTGTGGTCACGAATTTTATTGGACTACACTGTAGACTTTTAGTTATAGTTTTTCATTACGTTCCTTAATCATCGCTTTGTGATCTAAAATCAAAATGTTTTAATTTTACATAGGCCTACATGGACACTTATAAAACGTCAAGAAAAAAGTGCACAGTTCGGGTTGGTCGTTTCCTAAGAAGAACCGGCAAGAAACTCCTTGATTACTCTTTTAAAATCGCCGTTTGTGTGCAATCAAATATACACCATTATAAAGGGTGTAAACAGACTCGTAACGAAGCCCAAAGGCACTTGTTCTCCCCGTCATTGCGATCATTTTTTTGTTTTAGACCATACCTGGGAACCTTCTAGTTACGGAAATATTGGGGGTCAAAGTTCCTACTTTTTCACAAGTTTTTTTTTAAATACACGTTTTTAATGTAAGATTTTTACTTTAAATACCTCCAGGACCCCCTTACTATTCAATCCATCCATCAGCACAATGTTTTGAGTGCGTTACATTGAGCCCTACTGTAAAACGTGATTTTTCAGCCCATAAAAAAAAGTCGTTTCCGAGCACTAATTTTTGCGTAAAGTTACTTAGTTTGATGTACATGATGCTTGGTTGACACTTTCGTGAAGAGTCTGTTTACACCATGTTTAAGGTCTATCTATTCATACACGAAATCTCTTAAGGGGTCATTGTACTCATAATTACGAACGACTTTCACTATGGGACCGAACCTGAAATTGCAAAAAAGACTGCTGTTGCCTGTATTTATGTGTGCATAACTAGTCAAAATGTAAGCAACAGCAGATTTTTTTTGCGATTTCAGGTTCGGCCCCATAGTGACAGTTGTTTGTAATGATGAGTACAATGACGCCTTAAGTGATTTCGTGTATGAATAGATAGACCTTATATACTTTGGAAAATGTATCTCCAGAGTTACCAAGTATCCCGTAGTAGTACTTTTGTACTCTTCTATATTAATGTAATGTCCTAGTAAGTATTTTGTATGAACATAAATAAATAAATAAATAAGTACAGTATTACTACTATACTTCTTGGTAACTGTAAAATTCTCAGCTGCAACCGGTCCGACTGGAAGCCGATCTCAACATAGCTGTAAAAAGGACGATTTTTGAAGAGTAACTCAATGCTGAAGTAACTAAGTACTTTGACTGAAAAAATAAACACGCAGAATTTGTTAATAACTTCGTTTCCTCAACTGTAGCAATCGTTGAGTGAAGCAGGTTTTCCTTGAATGCATCACGTCAAAAAATGAATATACAAATATTGATATTATTATCTGTGAATATCTACGCTGTACTGCGCTCCACAAATTGCCACTCAGGCACCAGTTCCAAATGGAAATACTCAAAAATTATTATGACAGATTTTTCTACTTGTTGATGTAATAAATAAAGCAAATATTGAAATCAGATTTCATTTCGTTTTTATATTTGCGAATATAAATATTTTTCTGTTAAACAATTTTTATTTTTACCGAATACCTTTAAATATGATTGTTTGTAGTAAAAGTTTCTTGGATATGGAGACACTCGTGCATGCACAGTATGATTAAAAATAGACTGGTGATTTGCATAGCACATTGTAAACAGAAAGGAGACTAAAGTCTTGTGTAAAAGACCAACAAGCCTAGTTGGTATTGATCAGGTAAAGATGATTTTACACGTTGCGTATTTGGTTGTTGAATAGAAAACAAAATTTACAGGCCATTTCTTAATAAATAAAATACAACAACAATATATGCGTTAACCCAATAAACACCCTTACAAAACACCAAAAGACGGAAACATTCGTCGAAAACCAACAAGTCGCAATTACAACCCTAAAGATTAATCAGGAACCGCCCAAGTAAGCGTTTAACCAGTCCAAATTGCTGCAAAAGGAACACCAACATTGTGATCAATTAAGTTGATAGGCGATTGAGTACCCCACTTTGCTATACCTACGGGTACCTACGCGTTGTGGGTGCGACCGCAAGAACCCCAAATTCCTGGCTGGTACTTGAAACGGAACTTTAATTGTCTCGGAGTAGGATGTAGTTTAACTACAGTTTTCGTTTAAGTAAATAGGTTGTCTTATTGTGTAGTTTAATGAAGGATACATAGTTGTTGTGTGTAATGGTATGTAAAAGGCTTCGTCTCCAAGTTATTTGCTATACTTACATATATTGCAAGTCTCATAAAAATCTGCGTATTGCATGACAAAAGGCGTGCATCTTTCATTCAGTTGACTTTTGTATATTAGCGAACACCATCCTCTTCCAGGTTCCTGTTTCAAACAGCATATTCTTCGTCAAAGAAAGGATGAAAGCTGTTAATTGTATTTGGTAATCAGAGGAGTGTTGCTGCCAAGCGTCATAATACCTTTATTGATATAAAATCAACCACCAATGTCCAGACTGTAAAATGTAGTTTCTGCTATTAACACGGTAAAATGCACGTTGCAATTGCAATTCTGTTCTACACTAAATATATTATGAACTTTTTCACGAAATCATTGCAGCACAATATAGATCCCCGAATCGTAACAATTCGATTCAATCAACACTTCCACGGTACATTTCCTCCAACATTTTCTTATTCATAGAAAAATTCCTGATCTGTTCCTCTGTATTAAAGTGGCAAGTCATATATCCCTCCCGCCATTAAGGGGTGCAAGTAGCCGCGGTGCCAATTACTCTCAGGAACACCAACATCCTAGGGGTGGGTGAAATAAACCATAACATTCATAAAAGGGATAGTGTCGTAGTACATACAATCGGTGCCAATAAAACAGCGAGACCCCACGCAATAAGCAAAGGAGAAATAGCGCGGAAACGGTAGGGGAAACAGTATTAATACTTATGGTTAATTGTGCCGGGGTTACGGGGGTGTAAGATGATGCTGCTAGAAGTTATGGGAATGATAGAAGTGATTGTGGGTTGGTAAGGTTTTGGGTAAAGTTTTAAGATACAGATTTATGGAAAAAATGGTTAAACACAAGGGCATTTCAAAAATATTTTTGTGTACCTACATTAGAATCTTATGAAAATTACAGTAGCGGACGTAAATAAATCTAAACATAAACCTATTTTTAAATATAAACAACATTAATTCAGACAGTAACAGAAAAACTGTGTAGGTAATTAGAAAACTCTTTTCATCCCAGAATCATTGAAATTATATTTTTATTAAGTGTAACGAAATAAAAGCTTTGGAACAAGCAAAAACGGAAAGAAAAATCACCAATAATAAAAATTAATAAAACAGACACAAGACTATTCCAGCGCAATTTTAGCGCTCATCTACTGAAGGGTGATTGTGCTTCCCTTTAAGACGTGTTCGGACTAGAAAACGAGTCTCCGAGGTGAGATGCGCACAGTTCATTACAAATACTGCGAACGAACCAAAGAATTTAATGCTTATCAATTGTGTTATCGTTTGCAAATGTAGCAGTAGGAGTGTCATGAAAATAATTATTGTGTTCATGTGTGTAAGGGCTGTGTTGACAATGCATGCTGTTAAAATAAATGTTGTCATTTCGGGTAGAAAGTTGTTTTGTGTCTTTATTAGTTTTGAACTCTCTTTGTCTGCTTTCAAGATCTTTGCATTCAATCTGTTTGGTCATTTATTTATTTTCAACAATCAATATATTATTTGCTCTTTGTGTTTCATTCTCATTAATCTCAATATTTAAAGTCGACTGTCGCACATAAGCAAATTGCTAGCTTCAGTCATTGAGACAATTTGCCTTAATTTTATTGCTTTAGAAATGGATCGATGATCTCATTTTGTAACCGTTGGTCTGTTTAGATTTTCTGTCTCAACACGAAATCATTTTGCAGTAGTACAAATGTCATTTTAATATAGGTCGTGTTAATACATAATACAAACAATTACACGGAGGTGTCCTATAGCAGCCGGCAGTCCATAGAAATGTCAATAACAGACATTCGGTAGAGGTCCCAACGCCACGCCTTGCATAATACAATGTCATATCGAGGTTGGTATCAGTTCAATACATTGCATGAAACTAATACGAACATTATTAGTTGATTAATTTATTGTTCCAGTATTATTCTGCCATGTACTAATTAATATTATGGCTAGGAAAAGAGAACTCTGAGATTACGGTTAATAAAGATATAAGGAAATGGTGTGTTGTAACGACCCTTAGTAAATTGATGATGTCAGACAAGCATAGTGTAGTGTGTCAAATGCTTGAGATGGATACCTACATTTAGATAGATATTTTGAAGTGATATGCATTGAGATCGTAGTAGATGGCGTTTTGTATTTGCTGCCCACCCACATGGGAAATATACGTTACATACGTTATTCAATTGGAACTGGCATGAAGGTAAGTTTCTCGAGATTAAAAGTCTGGCTGTGATGTACTGATGTAACTGGCGAGTACTAATGCGAGAAATGATGTAACTACGCATCAACACCTCACCTCACGTACCACAATCATTAGTTTTAACTACACACACTACTTATAAACGATTAATTATTCACTGCCAACGTTTTTCCCACAACTTTCGGCTCCGAGAAATGTTGGTAACTCGGCCCTAAGTTCATACAATACGTTTCAATTTCTTAGAAGAGTATGCACTATGGAAGAGTGAGGGGGAGTCTTGACAATGTGTTAAATTAGTTGTCTACGTGAGGCTCATCTATACAGCTTACATTAGACTTAGTACGTGAGACGCACTCGTAATAAGAAATGAAAATAAATAGTTTGTTATGCCATTCTTCATAAAAATAAACTTGGGGAATAGTAGGCCCAGTTTTTCGTCGAATTTTTAGATTCTATTTCTTTTTTTTCTGTTCCATCAATGTCTAAATCAGTTGGATACCTCGACAGTAAATAAAGAGGCAATATTTTATTGAAGTCACATCATATTTATTTTCTAGTGGATACAATTTGTTTTCCAATATTTCATGTAGGTAATAACCGGTAAGTGATTGGTCTAGAACCAACAACATATAAAAGTTGAAGAAAAAAAGTTTCAGGTCAATAATAGCTTTGTCGATGATTAAAAAACTATTTTATGAAGTCTTTTTACTTTTATTTAGTTAATTTGTGCGTAATTTCATAAATTGTTATAACTTTGGAAAACAATGTTTTCATTATGATTGTTTCTGTTTGAAACTTCACTCTTCAGTTTGACCCTAAACATAATTTTATGCGAAAAGTAAATGAAACGAAATTATTTGAAAAAACGATATTCATTTAGATATTCTATGTTCATTAAAATGCCTAAAAAAATAATAATAATTATCGTAAAAATAATTATCGTAATGTGCGTTAGTACTAATGAGAATTAGTATAGGTACGGTCAGTGCCCTGCATTACATGACCCCTCTTTCAAAGAAGAATCGGAAAAGAGGGGTTCAGGTAAAGCAGGGCACTCAAGTTCCCTGACGGTCTGTCACTTTGCACCGGTATGCCTTAATTAATAAGGTTGGAGGTGGTCGACTGTCAGTGAACTCGTTAGTAGCTACTAGCAACGCTCATAATGATAATCTTTCAATAGCAGTTTAGTCAATAATTTGACACTGCCATAGTCACGTTGGTCTTTCCCGATAGAAAGGTCAGGATTCATGTGTCATGTTAATAAATGTGATCTCTATTGATATAACCTAACTTCGTAGTCATTATAATGAAACGTTACCTGACTCTTTTGTTTTACAAAAGAGTCAGGTAACTGCTTGCTGCAAGCTTACATATAAGTAAGCAGTTGCAGTTGCCACAGAAAAAATCTTTTAACTACGTAAACGATTTACCATAGCATTCATGCCACCGGGATCTATTCTCAGCCAGCAATAGAAAAGGATCTTGTAGACAAAAAAGTCCAATTAAAACACTTTCAACCAAACTAAGATAGCTTCAATTCCAGTTTCATCTATTTTCTCATCAACTTTTTATCTCGCCTTTGATCACAAAACGCAATTCCATCCCATTTATATAGAGAAATTGAAAAAAAAAATCGTTCTTCCCCTAAAAACGTCGGGGCTAGTTTCGTGTACACATAATGCGCATAAAATAGACCACTCTGTCTCGTGAACAATATCCATTAGGGAAATTTTATCTTTGAGAGCAATAAATTATGTGGAACCCCTCTTATAAAAAGCAGAAACGAAACGCCACCGGAAAGTTGTATTTAAACAAACTACATTACTTTATAATGACCAATTCAGTCGACAATAACTCGAGTTATGTATGATAATTTGATCAGGTGGTATTCTAGGGGAGACTCTCCTAACGCCCTCGTAGTTATTAGGCGAACTAATGGCGGCTTAAGCAAAACAACTCCCGATATTGCACCATAAAAAGGTCTATTGAAATGGGTACGCAACCCTTCGATTATTTTAAATTTTTCATTGTTGGGCACATTTGAATGCATGAAAGAACAATGTGGAGTCACAATCCCGTATGAAAATTTAAAATGAATGAAATATTTTTTTTTTTAATCATTCCCATTACAATTTTTGATCTTCGAAAACCTGTTCAATGCGTTTTCCAAGAGGTGATTATTTATCCCTTTTTAATTAATTTGTGCAGTGTGTGTCAATAATTTGTTCCCAATGTAGGTGTTAATTACTGTGCTGTATGATTCTGGTTAAGATACAAGTAAATGTAAAACTGGTATTTAGGCTTTGTTAAAGACAGGTATAATGAAGTAGTTTGACAAGAAGTACTCAGTTTCTCGAAAATAATTCCGAGTTCATCAGAATTCGGTACAACAAGTCGAAGTTTTGACATATTTTGAAGATTATTAAGAATTCACGTGTTGACTTTTATAGTGAGACATATTTTTAAATCAAAGGAAAACGACAAATGGTTTAAGAAAGAAAAATCGCTGAACAATGGAACCCTAAGCCTTTTCTAACACGACACCCAAAACCGTCACAGTTTCAATTCCTTTTTTTTTTTACTAGAAGAAAAATGCAACAGTTCCATTCACGTCTAAGGAACGATAACGAAGGATAAATATGCAACATTTATCAGTACTGTAAATATGCGAAGTGTCGCGTATAGAAGTATCGTTCCGTCCCTACTTCCTGGCTTGAAGGCGTCTGCAATAATGGATTACGAGTCTAGACGCCAAACAAAGCCGTTCGAGCCCTTAGAAGAGGCTGTGTGTATAGTAATAGGAGGAGCGATTAGGGGAGCGGGAGCGGATAAGCAAAAAATATTTTCTAGTTTAAAATAATCAAGATCCCATATAACGGTAAATAAAATCTAAACAAAATTAATTAGTTACCTAACTTAACAAATTAGAAACGATATACAATTTTGTAGTGTAGTAATATCATAAACATAGCAACACCAATGGAGCGTTTTTAAGAGCGTTTGTATGTCCATGCTATAACGAGTTACCGACTGAATTTGCTACTAAAAATAAATAATTAACGTAGAAACTAGAACAGAATTTCAAAAATTATAGCCCATAACCGAATTACCGTCCACCGACTTAGCACTTATATCGTAAAACTGAAAATTAACCCTAAACAAAAGCCACCCAGAGACTTTAAAATACCTGTTTCCGTGTCGAATATCAACGTGAAATGCTCGTTAACTTTTATACGCGTCGTGTGTGAACAATTGTTATTTTGGGCACATTTTAGTGGCAGTATTTTATTCGCTGTTTTATAACCACTACAATCCGAACCTGTGTTACGCTATGCGTGCAGCCAGCGACCGGCCTAAGATTGATGGTAGGTTCACATGACATGGTTCGCCCTGAACGGAGCTACCCTTTTGATGACTTCACTAAGGGTTATTTATGGAGAGGATTTACTCTGATCCCCGTTTAAAATCCGAACTCGAAATTTTTAAATCTACTTTTAAACAGAGATTTTTGTTTCGATTGAGGTTAGATCCGTATGATACTTTTAGGGATGCATGTGGATCTTGCAAAACATATTAATATATTTCTAACAGCTAAAAGTAATTAATTTCTAACAGTTAGTTTAATGCAGAGGTAGACCAAAGAAACGATGGGTGGACTGTGTGAAGAATGATGTGGCTAGAAAGGAGGTGACTACTGAGATGACGAGTAGAGTAGAGTATGGAAGAAGAAGACATGGTGCGGCGACCTTAAATAGATTAGGATTAGAACAAGAGAATAATGATGATGATGAGTTAGTTTTATGCAACCACTGACACTAGTCATTCTATAAAGACTTCAACTTGCATCTACTTTGAAGCAGATGCAAGTTGAAGTCTAAAACTAAAACTAAAACTTTTGAAACTTATACTACGTAAGTACGTACGTAGTAAGAACTAACACCACTACAGGTGTTAGTTCTTACTTTATAATAAAGATAGCATAATTGTTATATAATCATGTAAAAGAAAATGACAAAATCTTTTCCAAACTTGGTTATAGGAACCCAAACTCCAAATCGTACATATTACAAATTCGTATCACAACACTCCGCGTACTTCCTCTGAAGCATAAACAACTCACTTTACTTTTATTCCACAATCAACACAACAAAGTTGTACGTTACAAATATTTCTTTATATTTGTACGAAACATAACTTATTAAATGCGCAAGCGAAACAAGAACAAGTTAGAACACCTAGCACATGCAGTTGGAAAATTTTAAATTACAAAGAAAATAAGCTTCCGACTTGCATACAAGTTACAAGTTTCTTGTAAACTTACGTGGGATTCGTGGAGTTAAAATATAACAGCTTTGTTTATTATAGGTACCTAAGTTTTCTCCTTGGAGATTTGTGTTTGAAAAAAATTACGGAGCAGCATATCCCGAGTAAGTTATATCAGACATTACCTAGCTACAGTAATATTACTTGTAAGTACCGTAGCGTTATTTAATATTTATTTGTCAGCACGCAAATTCTTAATGCCAGTTGTAAGTCGATACTACTGTACCTGTACAACTGTATTTTAAGTTCGACTTTTAAGCGTCACGTCACAAAATAGGATTACGTAACAAGGACTTGCATACAAGTAAGAGTCACTACATTTACACCTTAGTAAGGTACTTGTTGGAAAAGAATGGGGGAGGCCTTTACCCAGCAGTGGGATAGAAGGCTAATAAAAAAAGACGGGTTGCACTCCGGGAGTGCCGGCAGAAGTGAACACTTGAAACAACGCCATCTAGCTTAAATATCAGAAACTTCAATAGCTTTCTGCAAGAACGAAAGATGTCGCTGCCGTAGAAAAAAACTTGTACCCATCCCAAAAAGTGCACAACGCCGCTAAAGAATTTTCACTTAAAAAAAAAACTACTCGTAATACGCCAACAAATGTCTTCATAATTACATACCTTGTTCGTCAAAGGGTCAATCAAAGTAGTTAGCGAAGGAGTTATGGGCGTAATTACTTGACAAAACACCTCTTGTAACACACCACCTTTACACGTAAGCTACGTCAATATCGATATATTATAGATAACTGGTTGCATTGCAGCTAAAGAATTAATTCTGCCTGCTCGTAAATGTTGCACTTTTGAAACTGAAATACAAGCTTTGAGTTTGAAGAACTTGTTCAGGGAAATTTCTTCGAAGTCAAATGATAATAAAATATTTGAAAGTAGACAGTCAGTTAAAGCAGTTTGTCACAGAGGAAGTATTTTCCATAATCTAATATCTACTATCAATATGGTTCTTATGCAAATCGAACATATCAACATGTACCTATGTGTACATGTAAGTATACTGTAAGACGCAATCAACTTCCAATTTATATTCTTGCATCCAAAAAAGATTCTTCAAAACAAACAATCCAAAATTAAAAATACAATTCGAGTTTCCATGTTTAAATTCATTGCGTTTAAACGGTCGGCGGCGGGGCTGTGACGGCCAGTGACAGGCGCGCGGCCAACGCGATAAGTCCACGATGACATAGCACGCGCCCTTTCACTGTGGGGCTCGAAATAGAATAATTATTCAGTATTGATTGTAGCTGATATTAATTTTATAACTCGAGTACAGAATATCAATGCAGATTTTGCAAATCACAAAAAGAAATATGCATTGGTTTTGATTGGAATATTAATTGGTTCGATTTTTTTGCGATGGGTCTCGTCGTTCTAAAACGTAAATACGGGGTGTTTCGTTTGTCTGAAATGTACGAGTCATCAGATTAATGAATTTGTAATACGTTACGATGATGCGTGATTCTTGTATCAGATACGAAAATAAATGTTTTGGCATATCTACACGAACGTAAATAAAAATACCGGTACCGCCCAAACTTTTGTATTCCATCGGCCGTTGATGCCAACCAGCCATGTTTCAAAATTATTGATATCACATCAGGACCACCCTTCCAAATTATAGTGCCAGTTCTGTCTAGACCGCAGGGCGGATTGGACGTGTGTACGTGAATAGCATGCTTTCACAGCTCGTTTGGCCAACAGAATTGGCGTGTTATAGGAACGGAGGCGATTTCAGATTGCACACGTAGCAAGACAAAGTGTAGCTATTGTTATTGACAGCCGCCGCCGAGATTTCTTGGCGTTCGTTGTGTTAATTTTTTCTTCATTGTAACCAATGTTGAAGAAAGGTGTTGAATTTTAGGGCCGGGTTTCAATATTGTTAATCATTGTATTTCAAGTTCTAAAAGATATCAAAAACTGGAAACTGCACTGGAAAACTGTCTCGTACTAAGTTTTATTTTGTTGTCCTGAATTTGAAATCTACACAACAACATTTACTCAAAACAGATCCTTTTTTGCTTATCGAAGTTAAACTCGTATCCATAAAAATACATCTCTTTCATATTTCCATCCGGTTTACTAGTCCAAGTCAGATTTGTGTCAGCAAACCACAATTTTAAGCACCCTTTCTGTATTTCGGAATTAAAAGTTCTATACTTACAGTTACCACTCAGTTTAGAAAAGCAAAAGATTAACGCAGAAACTTAGAGATAAAAAGTAAAACACAAGCCGATTGTGGTGCGAATCAGCTTATTCTCCCTCCGTTTTTTCTGTGTGTATGTATATAGCAACACTGTTAAGGGGCTGGTCTCGTTGCTTATAAATGACTGTGAAATCAGGGAACGTAAAAATTACGGGACTGGTTTTTTATAGTTCTTCCTCAAAAATACTTCGGGCATTATAAAATATTTCATTACAGTTGTTTGTGCATTTTGGGTCGCTTCAGGTCTTTGCCTATTTGACTTCCCAGAAACTATGCTCATGAAGTTATGTCTCAACGATGGTACTCAATAATTTCTTTACAACATTCTTGGACATCCAACATTTTTGTAGGATTATTTTTAAATCAATCCAATTAAATACTATTCTGATCTACAATGTGACCAAAAAGAAAAATCCAGATCAACGATTTATTAGACCTTGCAAACTTAAACCCCAGTGGGATAAAACTTAAACCATTGTCTGCCATAAACCAGGATTGTGCGGTGCATCGTAGGAGGCAACGGTCCGTGCGATGTTGAGACGCCCTCGACTTGAGACCACGAACATTAATACACCCATTCATCATGTGACTTCATAATTGAATGTCGTAACATTTTTGGCAATGGAATTTGTTTGTAATCTGCTTTTTGGCAGTTTGGTTTCAGTTTGGTGATGGTAGTTAATTGATTTTTCTTTGCAGATTGTGGTAGATGAGTTAATTTAGATGGGAAAAAATGTATGAGATGGTAAAATGATCTTGAACTACCAGTAGATCTAACGTTTTGCCTTTGCCAGAAAAGCGGAAAGTATTTGCGTATTGCAGTTTATATCGGCAAAAACACTTTGACCTTGTGCTGGTCTAGCTTACTAAGGAGTTTTAAAAGAAGAGACCAGTCAGCTGATTATGGGTATATTACCCTCATTCGTGTGGGCCATTAAAACCTACTCAATAAAAAAATGCTAAACAAAAAGCCCCAACTGTTCCTAATAAACAATCTTTTTGGTAAAAATAACCTCCCATTCAAAAATTTACCTCAAAATCTTCTATCAAAATCGACAGATAGGATTACTTGAGAATTAAACACATTGGGCCGAGAGGATTTACTACGCTTATCACTAGATCCCTTCGCCAAATGTTGAGAGATTCCGTCAAAAATAAACCAGACCTCCGATGTAACGGCAATTTTGTGTGAAATAGTTCGCGCGAGAAATAAATCTTTAAGTAAACGGATAAGTAATATGTGTAGGTATCCGCTTAAAATGTATGGCTTTTTGGTAAATGTTATTGAAAGATTTGGAAGCTCAGTATGTAGTAAGTATCAGCAAAATGATGATGAAGAAGTGAAGGCTCATGGGCCATATGAGAGCTATGATTTTATGATTCTCCTGACGGTGTGTTTTTTTTTTTTAATAAACCCTTCTGCGAAAAAAACGGGGACCTAATTTTTTTTTGTGTCTGGGACCTGAATTACCTCGTAAACACCGAGTTCCCAGATTTCAGTTTGCTCGAAATTATGCATCATGGACTCTGGAACAAAGTACTGTTTTCCAATGAAGCTAAAATCTCTTTATATGGTGCAACGGAACCGCTATGCAGACGAGTTTCGGAGAAATCACTCCATATGGCCGTGGCTCTGTTATGTTTTGGGCAGCAATTTTTCAACGGACATTAAATGCACACCGGTACATAACGGAAGTTCTAATTCCACGTGCACAATCCGCATCAATGACGACAACGCTCGTGCTCACTGTTCTGGTGACGAAGAAACGTATATGTAAAAAGTTGGGATCTATCGTTTCGATTGACCAGCTCAAAATCCTGATCTCAATCTAATTGAGCAAATCTTAATATTTTAAAGATACGGTTAAGATCAATGCAACCTGCTTCACAAAACATCAGGAGCTAAAAAGAAGTTATTGCAGAAGAATGGGAACGTATTTTACAAGACGTTATTAAAAATATAATGGAAAACATGCCCAGAAGGATGCAAGCTGTGATTTTGGCAAGAGGAGGTTACATTCGCTATTAGGTTTTTAGAATTTTAACTGTTTTTAAACGGTTTTATTTAGCTCAACCCGTTTGTTTTATTTATTCTTGGGTCAAATTTAGTAATTCAAATTTCACCCTCTTCCTGTCAACCGATTAATCTGAAATTTTGTATACACTTTGGATTTTGGTGACAATACAATTATGTTTATTCATTATCATTATAAATTCAAGATGGCCGCCGCTACAAAATGGCGGATAATTTATGTTTTATGAATCCCATCAATATGGGTATCAAATGAAAGGGCTCAACAAGCAAAATACAATATACTATTAAAAATTGAAATCCAAGATGGCGGCCGCTACAAAATGGCGGATAACGTAGGTTTTATCAATCCCATCAATATGGGTATCAAATGAAAGGGCTCAACAAGCAGAATACAATATACTATAAAAAATTGAAATACAAGATGGCGGCCGCTACAAAATGGCGGATAACGTAGGTTTTATCGATCCCATCAATATGGGTATCAAATGAAAGTGCTCAACCAGTATAATACAATGTACTATATAAAATTAAAATCCAAGATGGCGGCCTCTACAAAATGGCGGATAACTTAGGTTTTATCAATCCCATCAACATGGGTATCAAATGAAAGGTCTCAACAAGTAGAATACAATTTATTATGCAAAATTGAAATCTAAGATGATGATGATGAAAAACCAAAAAATAATAAAATAGATACAGTCGTGGGAATTATAAACATATGCATAGACTAGACTAAAATAAAACCGTGGGGCACGTCAATAAAACGATTGAAGACAATTGACGTGCCTCACGGTTTTATTTTAGTCTAGTCTATGCATATGTTTATAATTCCCACGACTGTATCTATTTTATTATTTTTTGGTTTTTAGTACATTTATCTTAAACATTGCAATGTATGTTTAACATAAAACCGTTTAACTTAAAAAGTTTTTTTTATTAAAAATACTAAAAAATCTTTTTGTCTTTATTGCTGACCACTTAACTTAATATTTGGACGTGCACGTCGATTTTTTTACTTTATCGAAAATTTAAGAAAAAACTGCCAGAATTCACTTCACGCATAATTATTAAATTACGAGATTGAAAGTGGCTACATTAAACAATTAAATTAAATTCAATTAACTGAAATCCGCCTTGTAAAATAAATTACCAAAGGTGCCTATTTTTTGTGCAAAAGAGTGAATATCAATCATCAATATTGCTTTTCATTTAATTTTATGTATTTTATTCCGTTCGTTTTAAATCCAAAACACAAATAAATAATACATTAAACGTTCTCTTTATAATTCTGTATCAGAAAAATATCAGTTCGTCTCATCGTTATAATATGACCTACTAGCAAAACGACTGCAGCAGTTTCCCTTGGACACTAAACTTCCGTGATTATCTCGATGCTGCCAGCCTTAAAAATAACACTAGAAAAAGCTTAAATATGAATACGGTGCACAAAGTACGACTATGTAGAAAAAAAATCTGAACACTGTTGCAGAATGGAAGGCCAGATGTTCTATAAATTGTAAGTTTCTTTGTTCTTGGCGGAAAATTTCCGAACTGTACTGCGTAGCCGGCGTTCATTATTGTTTGAAAATATTAACTAAACTTTACTATTCACTCCACGTGGGAGACGGTGCGGTTAAGGGAGGTTCCCACTAAAGAATTTTAATATTCTAACAATTCTCTAAAATATGAATAAATAAACTTTCTTCAAGCTTTAATAAAGGCCACAGCTGTTACATACCTAATTATTATTCCGAGAATTACTAGGTTTTCCAACAGTCTGAAAATCTGCCTACAAGGTCTAAACTCCAGATTCTGGAAACTTTCGTTAACAAAAGATTATTCTACAATGATGCTGTTGGTATAGAGTTGTTAGTATTTTACCTACATAATAGTTTTTAGTAGTAAAGTTTGTGACATTACTTTACAAAGTAACTAAATGGACGATTATCTTGTTCCTCTTGCGAGCAATGTAATGAAAATAAATTGTGAAGTTCAATGCTCCGTCCTTTTTTAAAAAACCTTACCCAACATAGAATTAAATATTCCATTGAGATTTGTATGTGGTTTCCCGAGTTACCGGACAAACATGAGGTAAATACATACATACATGCGCATTCCAAATTAGGTGCGATGGTTTCGTAGGTACCCCTAAAAGCCTCAAAGGGGTACCCCCATCAAATGTCACCGGTTTAAGGTGTACATAATATATTAGCCGACTTACACTTGAAAATAAGAACCTTGTTTTTTAAGTCGGATAAAATGGACCGCAAGAAGTCAAAATTGATAAGTAGGTACTAGTCCTGCATCACTGAAACTGTTCTAAGAAGTACCAAAAAATATGAAGTCCTTACCTTTGAGGGGTAAAAACCCCTCAACAAGCCTCAGACTTTTGTTAAAAACTAAAAAAAATACTAAGTTCTTTTTCGAATCCTGGTAGGTTTAAAGCAAATCCTTTAGACAATATTACCTTACAGCCGCTGTATTTTAAACTAAAGCGAACTTATTTAAAGGAAATGAACACGAACATTGAGTATCGTATTGCAATGTAGGACAGCGCTTTAGCAGCTGGAAAGCAAGAGGATTGCGTTAGACATGTACACCGGCAGTATATTTATATCCCTTTGTGAAAACAGACGTATTCAAGCCATTAGCGCGTGCGACTCGCGAACTATTCGTATTAATTAAATTTAATTGTGCTGAAACGGAGTAAGAGACACTCGTAAATGTTGAAATAAAATAGGGACACTTTACTTCCATCGTAAATTATGCAGCAAAACTGAAAATATTCATCTTCGTCTAATCGATGTGATTAAATATAAAAAAGTGTCTTGCGCGAAGAAGATGATTTTCGCCGAGAAAATTATGGCTATAACTCACCCGTTTGCATAGATATTGGAGACTCCGCTGTTCTCAGGATCTTATTATTTTGGAGTGAAAATACCTCGAAATAGTATGCACAATAGTCATTTTACGCTCAGCAATTTGGTGAAATAAAAATGAGTATTTTTTACGAGCCAGAAATTCTTATATTATACGAGTACCAGGGCTCGGTGTTCGACCTAATTTTCTCTTATATTTTCTTTCAAAGTTGGTACTTCTTGGGATAAAGACTATTTAGATATACTTATATCTACTGATTTAGATAACGATCCCAAAGACTATAATCCTGAAGCTATTTAAAGCGTGCTCCCAAACTTATATTTGAACTAATATTATTTTATTATTCACTGACTTAACGGAGAGTCGGAGACGTCATGACAAAAAATACTGAAGTGACAGTTTATTCTAGAGATATTTTAAAAGGCTTGATTATCAACTAATAACACAGCACTAAATTACCACCTAATATGGCCACATAAAATATATTTCATCTTAATCCACTGAATATTTTAAGTCACATTTAGGGGATCAAAACTCAATTAGTATTGTTAAGGGGAATCGGCATGCAACATCTGGCGACGAACACTGATGACAAGTTACTGCCTTAGGGAATGGGTGAACGAGTCAAATATAACTTTGTTTTCAATAGAAAGCACATTAAGAAGGTTTTGTTTTGATTTGGATGAAGGAGCTGTGAATGAGGCTGATTTATTTGAGACTCTGTGGGTGATTAGTAGCGTTTGTGCATGAGTATTGCGAAAACCCTGCTCCTGGGGTGGATGGGGAAGTGGAAGAGGTTCTAATGGGCTCTTTGTTGCTTAAGAAGCTTCCAAGAGCAAATTCATCTTAAAACTCTTTACATCTATAACTCTATTGCCTCTCTTTCTCTCTATCATCTCTTTACAACTGTTTTGCGAATTATGTAGATGCCATGAAATGAAACCCAGACAAAAAAAAAAAAAAATTCGAAAATCTAAATAATCGCTCTGAGCACTGATAAAAGACTTTTTTACCTCTTCTTCATCCTAGTGAAACATAATATTATAATAAGTTAATTTATATACCACGTAAAAGTACTTTTATCTCGTAGTTTTATACGTTTTTCCTGTCCGACCGAGCCACACACGAAGTCACGTGTATTTTTGATCTGAAATAAAAATAAATGTATTTACTCTAGCTCAAATGGAAAATAAATACAAGTATCATGATACGGTTGTGAAAACAATTTGAAAAGTTTGTTTTTCGCAGTTCACTGCAAAGTGTAGTGTGACATCCTTTTGATTTTTGTTTAAAAGGAGAAGGTGCTGAAGATACCTTTGTTTAAAACAAGTTTATTATATTTGTTAGAATATAGTATAGGTATTTTAAATCTTGATAATATATATAATCACGTGGTATATATCTCCGAACTCGCCTGTAATATAATTATAAGTAATATTATTTCGTATATTACTTAGTTGGTTTATTTATATGTTTGTGATTAGTGTTCTGTATATGATAAATAAAATTACTTTTTATTTATGTTATACAGACACCGAGTTTTTTGTAATTTCATAATAATTTGAATAACTTCTCTTTCAAGCACCTTTTTTTTTTAAATATGTCAAACAAAGTTTCCACTTGAGTGACACAAATCTTCTATCTACAGCTATAAATGCATTATTTGTTCATGGTATTTAGAAAGATTAGGCAACAACAAGAACCTCCTTACTTCTACGACTAGGGTGAGGCGAACAGCACCTGCTATACCTTGTTAAATAAGCATTGTAGGTTTTTTAAATATAAAAACGTTGCCCCGCACTAGGAATTTCTCCTGTTTCCTAGGTGCGCTTACAAACATTTACATAAAAAACAGCCAGACCCGGATCAACTACTTGTAGGCCATACAAATATTTGTTACTTGCGGGAATTGAACCCGCGACACGCGCGCAGCAGTCGATCACACAGCCACTGCGCCAATCGCGTCGTCAAAGGTTATTTGTTAACTTACGTAAGCATATCCTGCCTTGTCAAGAATCTAGCTAAGTTCATACCTTACCTTCGCTGACCAACTGAGGAACGGCGATATCCGTCGGTCACTACTATTTATAAAGCCCGTTACAATTTGCATAGTTGATTCCTTTTCCAGGCAAACTGTGATCAGATCTCAGTGGATCACTATTTTGACCAAAAATAGCAAAACGATCAATGTGATTTTGAATCAATGAAGGTTATTCATAATTCAGAATAAAAAACAAAATATTTTATTTCACATAGTCCAAGATGGGCATTTATAAAATATCGACAAAAAGGTGCACGGTTCGGGTTAGTTGTTTCCTATGAAGAAGAACCGGCCAGATTGTCGGCAGCATTGATTGCTGATTCACGTTTCAGACCTCTTTGTGTCTACAGTCACCTTTCATCATCATCATAATTTCAGCCCGTTGCTGTACACTGCTAAACATAGGCCTCCCCAATAGATTTCCAACGTGTCCAGTCCAATGCCACCTGCATCCAGCGACTCCCTGCAGTTTTTACAATGTCGTCGGTACATCTGGCAGGTGGCCGTCCCACGCTGCGCTTTCCAATGCGTGGTCTCCACTCCAGTATGTTTGCCCCATCGGCCGTCCGATCTTCGCGCTATGTGGCCTGCCCATTGCCACTTCAGCTTGCTTATCCGCTGGGCTACGTCGATGACCTTGGTTCGTCTACGAATTTCCTCGTTTCTGATTCTATCACGTAGAGAAACGCCGAGCATAGCCCTCTCCATAGCCTATTGTATTCTGTAGAGACCACGTTTCCGATCCGTAAGTCATCACTGGTAAAATACACTGGTTATAAACCCTACTTTTGAGGCACTGAGGTATTTTGGACGAGAAGACATCGCGTAGTTTCCCGAACGCTGCCCAGCCGAGTTGGACTCTACGATTGATCTCTCTCTCGAAGTTGGACCTTACCTTTCACCTTTAGATATCTCATAAACCAGAGGTAGGAACCGGAGGAAGATTCAACGTCTTCTAGATTATTTGGTGTCAAGAGCATTGTTTTCTTCTTTCATCATCATCATCATCAGCCTATAATGTTCCCACTGCTGGGACACAGGCCTCCTCTCTAAGAGAGGGAATGGGCTATTATCCACCACGCGGGCCCAGTGCGGATTGGTAGATGTCACATGTCTTCGAATTTTTGGTTCTAGGACATGCCGGTTTCCTCACGATGTTTTCCTTCACCGTTTTTGAGAGCAGTGGTGATGAAATAAATTACACAAAGTAATGCGCCTGCCTGGGTTCGAACCCGCGACTTACTGTTCGTAAGTCAGGGTCGCTACCACTGGACCACCGCTGCTCTCGTTATTTATTCTTTCTTCTTTCATACTTCTCTTATTAATTATTGCATTAGTCGTAGAAAAAAATCTTCAATTTTATTTTTTGACGCTGCATCTTTTGTAACTCCACCTGAAAACCTCAGGCCATCTCAGATTTAACAATAAAGTAATTTACATGTGTCATCGAAGTTACTTTAATCACAGATCCAGAATCATTTCTAGCATCGAATGTGCAGTCGGAAGATATTAGTCGTGCAGTGTAAACCGTCGGAAAATTGAACCTCGTGCGATATGCTTTATTCATGACATGGCCATGTAACCGTTGCGTTCTGCAATTGTATTTCGGTACATTTTGCGATACAAATTGGAATTTTGATGTTGAATTTACTTGACAGTTGGATATTGAAATACCTAGAATGAAGCCGAGTGGTGACAATAATGAGATAGGGGCAGTAGTAGTGTTTAGGGAAATTTGATAGGTGTTGATTTTGATTGATTTGAAAGTGACGATATATTTTGCACACTGGAATCATAGGTAAGCGGCTGTTTTCTCAGTACAGCACATATTTAACAACTTTCAACTATCTAGGAACCTATCAAAGGATTCCAAAAAGAAGTAACATATCTTAACAAATCTGTTTTGAATAAAGACAGATTTTACCATCAAGATTAAAATTATAATATACACTATGGCATAATACTTGTATGTCGAGCTTTAGTTATGTTATACTAAGTCTCTGCCCTTTTTAAGATCCATAAAAACATATTATGTTTTAAATTACCAAAAAAGTAGTTCGTAGTAAGTTTCCGATAAAGAAGACACCCAGAAGTCAAAATTTCTGAAAGTTTACTTATTTACCTTATTAAAATCCAAAAGTAAAAAATAATGTTTAAACCCTATTAGAATAAAAATAATTAAGATTTAATAGCACACATTAGCAGCAGTAATAAAAATTGCAACACCACATTACCAAGCCTTTCTACAACGTTGTATAAAAGAACATTACAACAGAGTGCACACAAGAGGGAAAAACATAAAAATGTTGCCTCAAAAATTGTCAACGCCCCAAGGTTGGCCCCCATATATCACAAGGATTTATTTTCACCTTTGCTCCTTTCTCGATTTCTACGTAACGCCTTAATTCAATATTAAATTTTGCTCCTTCCCGTTTTCGTACACGAACAGATGTCTTTACGCGTTTCGTTATTCATATTTCTCATGCACATTACATTATGGATGTAGAAAGGGGTGTTGAGCGTAGTATCTTTAGGATATTGAGTGTACGCAATGAAGTTCTGTTGAATTAATAATTTAATGTGTGAAAATAGGAATGTCTCTTCCATGTTGTGTTGTTTTTGTCTAAAAGAATACGCGGCTAAGAACATCTATCCCAGCGTCATACTTTTCATAACTAACCGCATGCAGCTAAATACCAGTATTTTATATGTAGCGACTGCCTGTCTGACCTCCACAACCCAGTTAGCACTGGGTAATACGATTCCCCTTGATAAGACTAGTTGACAGTTGGGCCACTGACTTCCTGTAACAACTGTCAAAGATCTACTAATGATAGCCAGGACTAACGGCTTAACGTGCTCTCCAAGCTACGGAGGAAACTAGGTATGTAATGGATCTGCACCCATCACCCATCCATAGACCAACCTAGGCAAGCGCGGCTTAGCCTGAAGATTGATCCAACTCCCGACTGATAAGAAACAAGTGACAAGCAGAATCTCAAATCAGAAACATAGTATGACATCTGTATGACAAAACTGACAAGCGGTTGAATGACGAACATAAAACAATAGATAATTCTGGGTATGATTAAAATCTATAGATGCTTGGGAGCAGTAACGCAGGATTTGAAATAAACATCACATTGAATCAACATCGTTGGTAAAAGTCAAATGAGCTCACTCATGACTGAATGCTCGCTACAACTTAGTCACACGTTAATAAAGATGTTACGTTGCAGAACCTACAAGAAGTCACTGACAATAGAACTCAATGAAATAAAGTGCAAGAAATCACAAATGTAAGAAGATATTCCAGGATTGACTCTAAACGTATAATATTCAGAAATGGAAATAGATCATTCTAATTCCCCCAGAACCTAGACTAGTATCAATCTGTCACAAATTCCGATATTGAAATGCAAATCGTAATACAGGATTCACGGCTTCGCACTGTGCCAAAGCTTATTGATTAACCTCGAATTCTGCTCAACCCATTGAAGAAAACAGCCCAGCTAAGTACACCTGGAGTACGCGCTTCATACGATTACTGTTTATTTTATTAATATTTTGTGGCATATCCATTAAAATTTCATATCTTCACCCGTTTCCTTCAACAAACTCGAGAGTTGATTACACGGCGCTATCTTTATGTAACATCTCTTGCCAGTTTATACGATTAAGAACCTTTTATGTACCAGTATAAAGGTGCAAATTCGGTTACCTACAAACAAATTAGCGAGTTTTTGGAAGACGGTTTGGTCACAATGGTAGCCACCCAGAAGCGAGAATTAGGTCGAAGCCTACCCAATATCTTCTCACAATATTACGATTCTGGGTATAACTGAATATCGTGGAAATATAAATGTAGCAGCTTTATTTTTTTGAAGGAATTGAACACAATTGGTAAACATTGGTGAAATTATAAAGATTCAAAGAGCTATCTATTGAATCCATTGCCTTTGATAAAGCAGATAATGTTATAAAAATATTGTATTTATTTCTATGCCAACCAAGCTTAGTTTTAGTAGTACATGAGGGTTCACCCACATTCCGCCAGTTATACTTAAGTCCCATGTAATAAGGGGCGAGCCTATTGCCACCGGGCGCAATTCCAGACTTCATGGCTGCTACTAAGAAATTCCTGATGGAAAAACCCTATAACACTTTGCCCGACCCGGGAATCAAACCCCTTGCTACCACTAGACCAACGAGGCAGTCGTACGTAACTTAATCTCGACTTAATTACCTTTCCCTCAAATCTGTCTTTAATTCAAACCAGTTTAATTCGAACCGCTAGTATGTAAGCCACACGACATAAGTCCATACGACATATCACTTACCAAATAATAGAAACAATTACATACAATCTACCGCTTGAGTAACTCACGGATCTAATTTTTAATCAAGACCAATTTATGTAGACCTCTGACTTTGTAGAAAGACTACCCAATAGGCCCCATAAGGTGAGTTCTGATTATAGTTGCAGGTGTGTGCTAAGGCGTGCCGTATTGTATCTCTCATTATATCGTTCCGGTTGACTGTGACACTATCGCACACCGGGCCTGTCAGTAAACAATCAATGTTAGGAAAAATCAATGATAAGGAACTGTTTGAAATACCCTGATTGACGGAGCGATAACGTCATGTTTAGGGATTGTTTGTGCAGCCTATCTACGAAGTGTGTTCGAGCAGAATCGACTTTCGTTTTATAGGATTTGGTTTATTTTGTATAGGACTTAGAGTGCTTTACGTACTGAATCTAAAATAACTGACTGACTGCCTCGTTGGTCTAGTGGTCGCAAGCGCGACTGCTGAGCATGAGGTCTTGGGTTCGATTCCCGAGTCGGGCAAAGTGCTATTGAGTTTTTCCATCAGGAATTTCTCAATAGCCGCTACGGAGTCTGGATTTGTGCCCGGTTCATGGCAATAGGTTCGCCCCCTATTACATGGAACTTAAAAACATAACTGGCGAAATGTGGGTGTACTATTGGGTACACTTCTGCCTAACCTTTCGGGGATTACAGGCGTGAAGTTATGTTTATGAATGTAAAATGTTGAATGGTTCGAACTTCAAGCATCAATCAAGTACTCGTATATTATTTTTAGGGCACTGTTCTTTAAAATTATCTAGACCACAGTTCCTATCTGCAAGAATACCACATTGCCACTAATAACTTCTCAAAAACATACATTTTAATCACTGTATTACTAAAATGTGTCTATATTCATACCTAATCGTCTTACAATTACCATTAACTTTATTGAATCGTTATTACTATTGAACCATTAGGAATAAGGAAATACATTTGTTTCCCCCCATAACACAGGACTTTAAAACACGCAAAGCGTAAAATTCAATATTGAAAATGGCGCTGCATTTTAATCAAAATGGCATTAGTATAATCTTATAGGAATGTGCGTAACGATTGAACGGACATACAGATAGTACGATCCTCTAACTTGTTAACTGTATACCAAGCTGCAGCAAGACAACACGGGATTATTCCCGTGTTGGTGTATTTGTTGTTCGTTCAAATAAACACGAAACTTCGTCGTTTTCAATTAAGTGTCCATAATTTTATTTTATCCAGTACACGCTGTGCCAAGTGGCTTCACCCACCGCTCGGCTCCAACGAATATTAGCACCATGTTTAATAGCTTATATCTTTCCTCAAGAATTGAGCGATCAAACGCAAACAAAAATGTTTAAAATCTGTCTGGTAAGTCCAAAGATTAGGGCATTCAAACAAACCAACGAACTATCGAGCTTTATTTTATTAAAATAGATTGTAATTTCATATTAATTTTGTATGATTTTTCTTTATATATTAACAGAAAGTTTTCTTATTAAATAAGTTAATCAATGTTAACATTATATACAGACTACAAATAAAACAAAAATAATGCTAAAAAAGGGCAGACTAAAAGTAAGTACCTACATATTTACAATTACAAAAATAGGACACTTAGGCGTCAAAGTACTCCTCCGCATCGCTGTCATCCGGAAACGTGCCCAGAAGACTGGCAGCATTGCCACGTTGAATGGCAATGCTAATTCTTTGGCTAAAGAAATAGCCTGCCCTCTGGTCACGCAAAGTATCGACCATTCGGCGAGATATTTCCTTAAAAAGGCGACACGCACTCGGGCCCCATGACCCGAGCGTTTCTACCCCAAACGGCTCAAAACTGTAATTACCAATAAGGTTATAGTATTTGCCAGGGCTGCGGGCTGTGCCAGGGCTGCGGGCTGATCGAAAGAGATACCGCGGCCCTGGAACACAAAGGGCAAGGAAGGAACATCAATAGGTTTTAGTCAGTACAAGTCTGACACTCCCTTCCGCTCCGCCCAGAGCGGAAGGAGTCATTTGATGACTTCCCATCCGTAAAAAAAAAAAAAAAAAAGGTTACAGTATTTGCGCCGCTTGGGGATCTCAGCAGCCGCAGCAGCAGCGCCCGCACAGCCCGCCGTGCTTACAACCTTCTTTGCAGTTTTTATAACCGAGCACGCTGGTGTTAAGAGTTAATCGAAGGAGCCGCTCGTATGTATCGCACATTACTAAAGGGTGCCACGTGGCTGATCGTGCTCACACTATTACGTAGGGACGTGAAATCCCTGGATTTTAACTTACAAAATTGAATATTAGATATTATATTTGTTTGGTTGTACTGATTTTGCAGAATATTAAACTGAATTCGTGTGGTCTAGACAATTACAATGCTCTTACTTTATGGGAATTGAAAAAATTACTTAGTCAGTTTGCTGTTGAAACTTTTTTCGTTTTGTTTTGCGGATTGATATTATCAAGCTATAGAAATTACCGATACCGACCGTTACCGTTATTGATTTTGCCGAGTGCAGTCTGTATATTCTGCAAGTATATAATATTGCCTGTTTCAAGTAGAAATGAATCTGTAGATAACTATGCAGTCCACACACGCAATTCAATTACATTTTTGTCGTCAAAACAATACAAAATTTAATTAAAAAACAATTTCTAACAAAACGGAACACAGCGTTAGCTTTTATACAACACCACACCAAAAATGTTAATTAAAAAAATATTCATTAAAAATCTTTGTTCATACATATCGGCATTTCAAAGGGGGGTTTAATCAGAGTTACAAATTCAATTTGGCCCGCCGGAGGCCGATTGGGGACGGTATCGGAATAATTTGCATAGTTATTATAAACATGGGTCAGTCCTGCATAAACTGTGCTCGATGACAGCTACTGCCTCTCGAATGCAAATAATGTACACGAATTAGGGTAGATGGATATGACAATTGGATTGGTTCATGTGGTGATGTGACACGTTCGAGACCGTTAGTGACGTAATATGTTAAAATATTATAGTGTAT
Organism: Lycophotia porphyrea; assembly: GCA_950005105.1. NCBI lineage: Eukaryota > Metazoa > Arthropoda > Insecta > Lepidoptera > Noctuidae > Lycophotia > Lycophotia porphyrea. The sequence goes on from OX465394.1 coordinate 9,070,853, forward strand.
CGTTTAGGTAATTTAAAATAATTTATGTTTTAAATACTTGTTGATATTTAATGGTTTGTTTTTACCACGAGTTTTGGTATGGGATTTATGTTTTACCAAGAGATATCATATTACCCAGTATTAACTGGGTTGTGGAGGTCAGATAGGCAGTCGCTCCATGTAAAATACTGGTATTCAGCTGCATCTGGTTAGGCTGGAAGCCGATCCTAACATAGTTGGGAAAAGGCTAGGCAGATGATGAAGATGATGTGGTTGTGGCATTCCCGAAACATCACGGAAATATTATTTGTTTATATCGAAAACAGTACTTAAAATGGATATGGAAGGCTGGGCTTTCTCTCACTAACACATTGTATTTTTTAAAGCACTCTCGTACCTAGTTGATTTTGTTTGTTGAGGATTTCACACAACAATATGGTATTATGTTTACGGCGTCACGCGTATAATTTTATAGGGGTTGAAAAAAGTGTAGGTACTTTGGTTACTCCCTCTGTATAGCGAATCAAAATTAATTTTAACATTGTAAAGGTTGAAATGGAATATAAATACTGATTCCGTATAACTTTGAAATAATTAATGTCTCTATTTAAAATATTTTTCGTTAAAGCATAGTCAAATGTTCTTGTAGTTGGCAAATTACTTAAATGTTAAACAGGTACTTACTCCTGCATGACAGAAGCATGAATAAAATTACTTAAAAATAATGTTCCAGGCGTGACACCTCCATCGCCACTACATTCTAAACATAAAGGGTGCTTACCAGCACTTCAGGTAAACATGACCAATTTACACAGAGCCGCGATGAAGCTTTCAATCACCCCTTAACCCTTTGTAAACCAAAGAGGTGAGAGGGGTGGCAGAGATCTTATAGTCTGGTTGCGGCTTACACCAAAGGCGGGAATTCAGTGTAATCGGGGGGTGTGTCAGTCTTTGTATTTGATAATCAAATGCATCACTAATATAGAATGTAGATAAACTGAGCTAAACTGGATTTCTCATTCAGTATTATTCGTTGTGGGTATTTAAATATGTTGAATAGAGAAATTCGAGTAAGATAGGTAGACTTGATGGCAAAGGTAATTACTAAAGCTCTATATCTAGATGTGGCTTTTTTCAGGGTTCCGTACCCAATGGGTAAAACGGGACCCTATTACTAAGACTCCGCTGTCTGTCTGTCCGTCTATCACCAGGCTATATCTCATGAGCCGTGATAGCTAGATAGTTGAAATTCACATATGATGTATTTCTGTTTCCACTATAACAACAAATAATAAAAATATAAATTATTTAATAATTAAAGGGGGCTCCCATACAAGAAAAGTGTTTTTTTTAGGTTTATGGTACGGAACCCTTCGTGCGCGAGTCTGGCTCGCACTTGGCCAGTTTTTTGGTAATGGCATCTCGCAGGTCAGGGAAGGCCTACAGTCAGGGGCAAAAACTTGCTATGGACACTACACTGCTGCACTGTGGGGTATGAGCCTCGCTGGGGAGGGCATCAAGGGTACAGGCTGGATCTGAGTGAGATTATTTAGGGGCTGGTTTAAAACTACTGGTATCGCAGGCTGGCTCGAGTAAGGGTCGGGGAGGAGTGTAACCGGATGTGGGCCGTAGGTTTAACGGTTATTAAGCTCCAAAACAAGTATTTTGTAAAAAACAAAGTCACATAACATTAATATTCACAGGTTGTAATCATCTGAAGCACAGTCCATAAATCTATATTTGGCCCATCTTTTGTCACAAGCAACGTTTTCTTTTCAACCAAACAGAATAATAATTTAACTTATCAGATCAGGCCAGGCTTACAAAAAACACGAATAAAATAAATACAATCAAATCAAATCTGGACGATTTGATTTGATTGTATTTATTTTATTCGTGTTAGCATAATCTGTACGAATTCGTTCACTACTTGTAAATATAACACACAGTAAAAACGCAACTCAAGCAATACGACTTTACTTGGTTTGGTTTTGCGGATTAAGGACGGCGATATACCATACTTTGATTTGTGGTTACTTCAGACGCTGTTATTGAAAATTATATTAGTAAAACAGGTTTTAGTCCGGTTGGAGTATCCTGGTGTTGTAGTACACGTTTGGAAACGTTTATCATAGAGGTCCTAACTTAATCCCTCTGGTTTTTTGGTCTGATGAAATGTGGGTGCACTATTAGGCACACCACTGCCTAACCCTTCGGGGATTACAGGCGTGATGTTATTTTGTGTGTGTCCTGACTTACTCCAATGGTCTAAGCTATAAAAATATGTCGTCATCATCATCAGCACAGATTGATTGACCTGGAACGACTGTCCAAGATCTATAAATGACAGCCGGGACCTTCCCCGTCGGGCTTTCCGAGGCACGGAGGAAACTCGGTATGTAATGGGTGGTCACCCATCCACGGACCAACCTAGGTAAGCACGGTTTAACCTAAAGATCGACCCGAGTGGCTGTTATTATTTTTTTTAGCCACGAACTCCACTTACTGCAGTGGTCTAAGTCAGAAAATTATGTCGTCATCATCAGCACCGGTTTGAATCTACTCGGTGCCTCTTTTTGCTTGTGCTAGTTGGTGGTGTCTTCTGCTGTCACTATCATAGCGCCATTTTGTTTTTTTTTTATAGTTTGCATTGTTTTAAGAAGAATTATTTTATCATCAAAGCTTTTTCAAGCAAAGAAAAATATACCTAAGTTAAAAAAAAAACATCTTTTTTATATATTCGTGGGTTCGAAGGGACTATCCCATGCCTAACCCTGTGGGTTTTAATATTGAGGCTTGACCTATTTTAACAGTGGTCATTTCTCTACATGGGTCATTTCTCTGTGACCTCAAACCTTTTGTGGTTTCTCAGCGAAATGTAAGAACGTGGTAAACCTGAGCTAAGCCTAAACTACTACACAAACTGATCGATAAAGATTAAGTCACAAGGTCTGAAGTGAAGAAAACCACTTTTGACGTCACCAGTCTTGGAGATATCCTTTACATAGCTTTTATATATAAATACTAGATGCTGCCCGCGACTTCGTCTGCGTGAAGGCTCTATAGCACCAAAAATACCTAAGATGCCAATGTCGCTAGCACACATAGCATTATAAGTAAACAACCTTTAAAATATAAGTTTTTTTTGCAAGCGAAGCAAGTGAAGAGAGTTATATGGGAATCCTGCTGAGTTCAGTCATAAGATGTGACTGAAGGAAATAGAGAAAATATTGCAGGAATACATTTCAGGACACAAAAGAGTAAAAATACGTACTAAGGTATCATACCTTACAACACTTCCCTATAAACTACGTTGGTAGTTATGCTGCCAGGAGCCAAAATGAAAAGAGAGTCAGGACTGGTGACGCGGGAGCAAGCGACGTACAGTTGCCCGTGTGAGAAGCAACTCGTCCTGAGGTCGACACCCGCTGCCCTCAGTATCTGCCCCTGCGACTTATTGATGGTCATTGCGAAGCAAACACTCACGGGGAACTGTACGCGCTTGAACTGGAACGGGAAGTTATGAGGTATGAGGGGAATGCGTGGTATAAATACTGCCTCGTCGACGCCACAACCTGTAAGAATTTCTGCCTCAATGGTGTGTCTGTGGAGCGAGATGACTTTAAGGCGGGTCCCGTTACATAATTTCGGAGGAGATAGGTTCCGAAGAAGCATAATCCGGACACCGACCGTTCAGCTTGATGGTATGCGCTGGAAGTCCACTTGCTGACAGGGAGTTCAGAAATTCTACGGGATAATGTGTGGCGTCATCTTGCTCGACAACAGTGTTTATCGAGGTGTAGACCACTTCATTCCCCTCAATTTCCGAGAGAATGCATTCGTTAATTGCTGCAGCCTTATCAGTTTTGGGCGTCGAAATGGCCCGCTCACACACTCAAGAATTCTGCTGGTGCGGTATACGACTGATGTCCCCGTACACACAGCGAATGAGTTCTTCTAAGCTGGATACCACTCTACCGAGAGACTTTGGAAGCACCACCTGTCCACCTCTCTCTTCTGGTAGAGTGCCTTTGCCAAGACTTAGAAAGGACATCAGAGAATTCTTGAGCACGTGTCCCTTATCGCTGTTACGTGACACACCACAAACAGGCGTTTCGGCGCTCTCTAAATCGATGGGAATTTTAAACATGGCATGTGCTGTCTTGCCACCCGGAAGCAGTGTGGCAGCGATTCCTGACGACGCTACAGCAATAGCAATTTTGCCTTACCTCCTGACCTCTGCAAGTATGCCAGTGCCAGTCCTTCTTCCACAGGAGAATCCAAGAAAAACATTTTACCCTGGTTTTGCCCAACGCTTTCAAGGACGGTGTAATAAATTTGTTTTTGCTCTGAAGAGAACAAAGCGACATGGTCATTTTGTATGGTGGTCATTTTGCCCGGAACGTAATTTGTCTCAGCGTTATACTCCCGATTTCCTCGGTCTTGATGCGGTGTTGATTGGGGAGCTGGTAACTCATATTCGATCAGTGGATTACCGCCGATAGAAATGACCACATCTTGAAGTGAACTGAGACAGGTGTTCAGCACGCGTTCATCAGTTACTTCGACTTCGTCTCCAGTAGCACGCCTCAAAGCTCGTAGAAAATCTTCAGACAGATGATGGCGATACTTCTCCCACAAAGCTACCGGATTCGCGACTCCACAAAACACCAAGATGACGGCAAACAGATGACGCATGCGGCTGGGACTGTCACTGACGCTTGCCTCCGCGAGGGTGTCATCCCAATTTTGGTCACCGTCGAGAAGGTGACGTGCTACGCACCGCTGTGCGGTAAGTGGGATACTCCATACCATCAAATGTCCTCAGAAAGGCGAAAGACGTTGGGCCTCGGACATTGTGAAGTAACAACCGCAGAAAATAGCATTCGCCATTATTCGGATGCACGGTATAAACCCTACCCAATGCGGTGTCCTTGAAAATTCCGAGAAAACCTTCCACAGCACCTCCGCGTTGACGTCGGTTAAATACACCCCTTTGCTTGACGTACGTGTAATATGAAGGCACCTCGTCATACGTAAGGGATCTCGCAAACTGGTCGAATTCACAGAGCCTGAAAAATGCCACGAGAGTTGTTTGGCGCAGATTTTCCAAGCGCTCAGCCACGTTGTCGGGATCAAAATATATGCATTGGCCGTTCTCTAGGTGGACGTCTAAATGCATGACGGTAGGATGCCTGTCATGTATAGAGAACGCCAGTATCCGCCAAACCGCTTCAGACGTGCTGATGTAGCGACCAGACTGGTACTTGGTCACCTCGTCTTTATCAGTGCTCTGTAATGCAAACGTCGCCTGATCGCTCCCTTTGTTTTGACGCATTTGCAGATGTATTTGATCGACTCGACGCTGGTGCACGACTCGACGTTGATGTGCGTCTGGAAGGTCCTGGACAGTACTAGTGAGTAAGGAACAATCCATCTGTTATCGAACGGTTGCGCCTGGCCGCGCACGCTCAGCTCAGTGGAATGCCCGTCCTCTGCTGGTGATCGGCGCCGGTATGAGGAAACTTTTAAAAAAGAAAATGCACATTACCATCTATGAATTTTAAGAACAACTAACTACTAACCTCACCAACATGATCAAATTTAAATTATTAATTTCCAAAAAGTGTTAACATGTAACTTGGTTACATTTTTATGAAATCTCATAGATTTAGATTTTTTTTCGCTGCTTCAAAATTTTCTTTATACTATTAACATTCATTAAACTATGTTTCTCTGCCCAAGTTACTTAAATGGCGTAGTTTTTTATAGTATAAAGCTAGATAATAGCATGGCTTACTCAAAAACAACTTTAAAATATGCGTCGTCAGATTACACGCTGTCACAGAATGCGTATGAAAAATAAAGATTCGCAACTCCTCCCCCGTAGGTGATAGCGTGACAATATGTAGCCTATATGTTGACCCGACCTCTTAGTAATATTCATCAGACAAAAAATCTAAAAACTATATTTTTGGCTTCGATAAAGTATTTTTTTTTTTAAATATTCAATGTACAGTTTTGACTTTCCTACGATTTTATTATATGTATAAAGGGTGTAAACAGACTCTTAACGAAGCCGAAAGGCACTTGTTCTCCCCGTCATTGCGATCATTTTTTTGTTCTAGACCATACCTGGGAACCTTCTAGTTACGGAGATATTGGGGGTCAAAGTTCCAACTTTTTCATAAGTTTTTTTTTCAAATACATGTTTTTAATGTAATTTTTTTACTTTAAATACCTCCAGGACCCCCATACTATTCAATCCATCCACCAGCACAATGTTTTGACTGCGTTACATTGAGTCCTACAGTAAAACGTGATTTTTCACCCCAAAGAAAAAAGTTGTTTCCCAGCACTAATTTTTGCGTAAAGTTACTGAGTTTGATGTACATAATACTTGGTTGACGGCTTCGTGAAGAGTTTGTTTACACCCTGTATAGATATAGATACGTATGAAATTACTTAATTTTCTTGTATGAAATAGTAGGGTACTTAGGAAAATTATTTTTTTAATTAATTGCTAAGATTACCAACCTGAAAGGAAAGGATATGCCGGAAGACTTTGCCCAGTAGTGGGAAATTAAAAAAAAAATTGTTTGCTTGACTAGCGTTTATTATCATAAGTTCATTACTGCGGTGTTAGAATCGAACGAAAAAAGAAACAAATGTCTTCGCCAAATGGTAGTTTGTTTAGCACAGTGCTAACCGAGATTCTCTCGAACTTTTCTCCATAGCTTATGCTAAAATTCTGATAAAGATATAGTGGATACGGCAGAGGAAGATTTTTAGAGAACCAAGATTAACTACGGATAGAAATGATGATAAGGAATGAGCAAAACAAATACGAATGATTACCATAACAGCGTGGTTCAAAGCCAGCGTGGACTGCATCAAGCTAATGAAAATCATTTCTAATGCAAGCAAGAGTAGTCTATCATATAAAACTACTTACTTTCAACCGAAAAACCAACAAAATACAAGTGAAATGAAACTTAAAATTCAACAACCCATCCCTCAGACCGCTCAAACCAGCCAAAGCAAATTACAGCCAAATCCAAAAACGAGGATAAACCTGATTCTTATCGTCGATTAGATCGCTTGCCTACCTATACATAGACACATTGTCGTGTAAATTGGAGATTTACGCACGCAATAAATCAGTCAAGGGATCGTGTGTAAGCCGGCCAATACGTTACGTTCACCGACCGCTGTCCCCCACTGCACTACCTTTATAAAAATAACTATATCAAACGTGATCTGACGGGATGTGGGAATAAAAATGTTCGAAAGGTGATTTTGCGGGTTGTGAGTTACGGGTTTTTGTTTTAGATTGTTAGGGTCGGGTTACGTTTTAGATCTGTTACGTAACGTGAATATGGGGTTAGTTTCATGGCTGTTAACATTGCATATTGTGTTTTAGGCTTTTCATAGCGTTGCCTTTCACAGTCTCTTCTTCTTTTAAAGATTGATCAACAATATGTTTACTACCTTATGCAGTTAGTATCCAGGGTTAGTCTTTGCTTTGAATTTTGTGTCTTCGACTTACGGCCTCTAATATGGCAAATTCAGATTAATGTTTTTTTAAATGACGTCTTTGTCAACCTCTGTCTAAAGCTTGATCTGCTATATTTTAAGCTCCTGGTAGATCTTACCTTATGCAGTTAGTTTCCAGGGTTGGATAGTTAAGCATTGCTATGAACTTTGTATCTCTGTCTTGCAGCTGCTGATACGGCAAAGTTTAAAGCTTGCTTGATCTGCCATATTATTAGGTCCGGGTACTACCGTATGCAAAGTGCTAGACAGTAAAGCGTTGCTATGAACTTTGTCTCTAATGAATCATTCAATTAAGATCTTATCGCTACTGAGATATCGAAGATTGCTTATCCAATTAATGCCAGATAAACTACACTTTCCGAGAAAGTCGCAAGAGGTGACTCAATGCAGAAGCTTTGCTGTGAGTCATTTTCTCAATGGCAATAGTGCAAATTATACTGTGAAAATATAGTTACTAATAACTTAGCCCTCCCTCTGTGTCATTATTTTGGTATAACCTTCGTGAACTACTTATTTCATTACCTATACATTAGGATACACAGATACATAGACACATTAACACATATCACATCACACATCACATATCACACCACACACATCATCACATTTGTTAGATTACATTAACTTAAATTGAAAATAACTGAATATTTCAAAACAAAAGCTCTCTGGTTAGGTAAAGTTCTTTAATACCTACTGAAATAAAAACTATTATAAGATATTTTTATAAAAAAATGTGCAATTTATATTCGTTCTCTATAAATTATGATGTATAAGAAAACTTTGTCAAAATGTTTGTTTCTTTCAAAGAGCTGAGATAAAAATATTGAGAAAGTACATCGTCCTGTCATATGTTATGGTCCACAAAATAAACGTACAGGAAAGAGCACTCTCGAACTCATTACAGTTTGAAAGCATATCGCTACATATTATTAAGTTTGCCCCAACTTTTGTGGGGTGAAGAAAATATTCTTCAAAGTTCTGTAGTGTGCATTTGTTTTATTTTTCTTCGTATAAGCAAGATATCTACCCAACCCATGTACGATATGAGTTGTTTTCACAAGCTTCAGAAGAATGTTTAAGGTTTTTTCACTTTGGAATCTTATTATCTCAGGCAAACCTCGTTAATAATTTTAGAGTCCAGTAAGGTGCTCGTATCTTATTTAAAGTTCTTTCAATTAACAATTTGTACTATCAGCGACTAGTTTCCAATGAGTTATGTACTCACCAATGTGCAATTAGTTAGGACGAATTATTGATTGGGTACTATTTGTTTATCTGAACTAATATAATCTAATAGGGATTTTAAACTACAGAATTAATCTTAAGCAAAAGCCTACAAGATTTTCTGCAAAAACTTGAAATTTTACAAACCCCGTACTAAATTAAGCATAAATAATGAATCCAGCGCATTCAATTGTAATTACTTCATAATGAGTGCCAGCATAATTATTTATTATTCCATACTCGTGTTCATCGCTCGTGCAGTGCGTGACACGGAACGATATTTTAAATTCCATGATACACAGACGTATTAACAGACTTTTGGATGCATTAAAAGCGGATGATTGTTCGGCTAAAATTGTTATTACGTTTCGTTTCGCGGTTTAATTAAACTTTCAAATTAAAGTACTCTGAAGAACTTTGCAACTGTGTGCGTAACACTTTTTCGTTGTGTTAATAAAAAAACAGCCCTTTTAATGAAACAGTCAACGATTTTTAAACAAAAGCTTTTTCGGCGGACGCTATCGTTTGCGATAAAATGTTTAATTTAAACCGTCTCCTGTCTTCCTTGTAGCTCAAAATTTTCTTTTTATTGTGATTTAAATTTTGTTAAAAATAGTGATTGTTCTCGGAAAACTGAATCATATCATCATAAAGTTACATAGATATTAAATAGGAAGATTATCATTATTATTACGCCACTGACCAATTATATGTATATCACATAACATAACATCACGCCTTTAATCCCAAAAGCGTAAACCAGAGGTGTACCTAATAGTACTCCTACATTTCACCAGTTATGTTTAAGTCCCAAATAATAGGGGGCCAGCCTATTGCCATCAACCAGGCACAAATCCAAGCTCCGTGGCTGCTACTGAGAAATTCCTGATGTAAAACCCAATAATACTTTGCCCGACCTGAGAATCGAACTCAGGACTTCCTCAACAGTCGCAGTTGCGACCACTACACCTTACCATCCGGATAAATGTAGACATAATAGACAACAGTATGAAATACTCTTGCTACTGTTACATAAAAACTCGATCTATAACAATTGAAAAAGTTTTGAATATCATGGCATACAAAAGGAATAATAACCATTCAAATACAATATCCCTGTGCCACATATAGAAAACACCGTATACATCGTTTGCGTGACCGTTCATCTGCCCCGTTGTCACGAGACACTTTCGAAAGTGGAAGCTGTTGCGTCAAAATATCACTTTATGGTAAAATAATGACTTGAATCGAGAAGTGAAATTTTACCATATTTGTTTTTGTATTTTCTTGCCTTGTAAGTATATTGATTTGTTACCTTATTTGTTGAATGAATTTATGATGTGCGGTAAAGACGTAAAGTGTGTGTTTTCAATATTGGTAGAGAAGAGAAAATATTGCTGCCACATGTGTGAGGTAATATTGAAGCTTACTTTGTTATTTTATCGTTATTAGGTACAGTTTGTGCTTTTCTTTTGTATTGCTTCCTTTATTCATGGAAACTTTTTCTTACCTTATTGGGTATTTTACAATCAATTTTGCGTTATCATCATCACCATCCTCAGTCCAACTTCACCCATTTTTGGATTTAGCGCTCGCTTTCCTTGTGGTAATATCCTTTCTCTGTTGTTGATTTGCATGTTTTGCTAAATTCTATCAAGTTCTTCAGCATATCCATATTTAGTGCTAATCTCTTTTTTAAATATGAAGGAGACGATTGTCCATAACATAACCTTTTTCTAAAATTTATTCCAAGAAAGTCAACCAGCTCATTTAAACTCTAATCATAATATTTGGTCGGGTCAAAACAGTCTGGGGGCTTAAAATATAATTTAATAAAAGTTTTAGAAGCATCAAAAAAGGACAAAATATTATGAATCACATTAATATTCTTTAAATGATCACAATTTTAGGCCCCCTGATCCGAACTTCCAACTCCAACAAGGCTCTGCAAAAATTTGTGTTCATAAGTTTCTAAACAGTAGAATATTCCTATGTTCTGTTGACTTATTTATTTATTTAACACTTCAAGCACAAAGTAAGTAGTAGTGAGGAGCTCGTGGCTAAACAATAACAGCCGCTCGAGTCGATCTTTAGGTTAAGCCGTGCTTGCCTAGGTTGGTCTGTGGATGGGTGACCACCCATTACATACCGAGTTTCCTCCGTACCTCGGAAAGCACGTTAAGCCGTTGGTCCCGGCTGTCATTTGAAGATCTTTGACAGTCGTTAAAGTAGTCAGTGGCCCAAAAAGTCTGACAACCAGTTTTACCAAGGGGTATCGTATTTCCCAGTAGTAACTGGGTTGTGGAGGTCAGATAGGCAGTCGCTCCATGTAAAATACTGGTATTCAGCTGCATCCGGTTAGACTGGAAGCCGACCCCAACATAGTTGGGAAAAGGCTAGGCAGATGATGACTTCAAGCACAAAGTACAGAGGCGGACTTAATGCCATAGGCATTTTCTACCAGTCAACCTTTGGGTGAAGGAGAGACAAACAGAAGCATTTAAACTTTAGCTAAGCCAGCAGTTTATTTTCGTCATCCATAAAACTTGTATTTGCTAATATACATGTTCTAGTTATGCTTATATTGAATTTGATTGAATTATCGACTTGTTAGCCTACATTAGTATAGCTTGCGCAGGTGTTTCAGACAAACCTTTTTATTAGGTCGCCATAAATTATTTTAATCTTTAATTGCTGTCTGTCTTGAATTAATATGCAAGAGTAACATTTGTTTTTTAAGTTTATCCATAGAGCATAGAGTGACACGGACTGTCATGTTAATCTTAAACATACTTTTCAAGTAACGATGAGTTCTCAATTCGTTCTGTTTTGATTTCTCTTAATTTGTTTTCAATATGGATACCTCCATATAAATTAAGCTTAAGCCATTTTGACTCTGTAGCGTAATATTATTGGTGAATATATGTAACTCGATAGATGAAAGAAAACGGGTCAGTAAAAAGTATAAAACAAAAGAAAACGATCTACAAATTGTTTTACAAAACAAAATAGAACCGTCTAACAGCCTCATTATTTTTGTACTCGATTAGATATTTTGATAGGTACACAATCTCTTTTGGAATGGAAATAAATCGTAACAATTTTCACAAATAATTAGGCGTGGATAAAACACTTCTTAAATATTTAAACTACAATCATTTATCAAAAAGACGTAACAGAGAATTCTAAACCTTAAATATCAATAGTTAAAGCTCAGTTTTGAGATATCTTCAATGTGGAATCTGAGCGTGCGCTTACGCATTTTCATAAAAATTATATTCATCAAGGAGGCTTGACCAATTCAATAATGAGGTCGCCAGAAGAAATTTCGCCCACACCAAGTTTTATTTTTTGTTTGTATGTAATCGGATATTTGTACAAGTCGTCCTGTCCGTTAAGAATTTATGTCATTCGCTTTCAAATTACATCTGAGAACGGGCTTGTTTCTTAAAGATCGTGAGCTTAACAAAATACCTTTTGTATTGTGACAGGAATCGTATCGTAAACAGTTTTTTGTGGTTGAATGGACACATTCCATATACGTTTTTATAAATTAAGATATTCTTGTTTGTGTAGGTACTATATTATTATATTGCAAGTGTTTTTGTTTTTACTGTAATTGCAGATAAGCGTCAAGTTGTTTTTAAGTCAATGTTTAATTTTATTCAAAAGTGTCAGTAAACCCAGTTGTGTTAATATTTTCACCTGGTGCATAAATTGCTACTTTTTTTTTTATAAATCCTACTTATTTATATCATCCAAATCAACCACACATACAATGAGAGACTTTCGTGTTCAATTAAGAGTATCTTTCAGTTGATTTTTCCCATGAAGCAATTATAGTCGAACAATAACACTAGAAACCGTACGTACCTATTTTCCTAGATTCCAATTTCTCCCACAATACGTAGGTAACTAGGTACTTATAACAGTTTATGCATAACGACATAATGACTTCTTCGTTGAAAACAAAGGAATTACAGTTCACGGTACCCCACTTGTCATAATAGAAATCAATAACAATTGCACAGTTTAAGAATCCTACTAATAAGGTCATTCGCATACATTCATATCACTTAGTTTATCAGTGTATTTATTCATTTTATATTGTTTTACATTTATTAGTTAAACTTAATTCATCCGATAGGTTTCATTATAAAGTTATTTTTATTTCAGCTGATTTAACATAGTCACAAAAATAATGCGCACATGGGAAAAAGTCTTGAGTTCATGTTTAAATAATATCGATTTAGTAATAAATAATTCTAATTGAATGAAGAATCTTGTTCGACCAGGTTGGGCCACTAATGACAATTACCCACCATCAAAGATGGATTCCACAATAAAAAAGGAATTAGCATAGATGCATGGCAATCACATTGGAACGGTTAATCGTTTATGCTAAACGAAATTTCAATTCGTATTTTTCAGTCCATTTCCAAAGGCATTAAGTGGGTAGATTTAATGAAATACTACCAGTATTAAACATTCAGTAGCAATTACAAAATCTTTCATATAATAAAATATAATTTATTGTAATCAAGATACACTTTTTATTGTGTTGTTTTTTTAAGGTTCAGCCAGACAAGGTGGGATAGATTGCGTACTTGCTGTGGACACCGGTAATATGAAGTCTGAAAGTTGAAAAAGAATCGTTTGTCTTGGTATTGACATGTGATAAGAGTGAATCGCATGTGACTAAAGGAGTCATGAACATAAATGCTAATGGATAGAGAGGGAAGCAAAAGACGAAAGCAGGAAATCTAATCATTGTGTCTAATAACAACCAAATTGATGATTATCGCAATATCCAAACCCCTTACAATTTTAAAGACAAGGTGAACAACGGAATTCTAAAATTTGCTGCTTCACCGTTTATCAGGGTACAAATTTTAACAACATAAATTAGATAAACAGTTAGCAAATGACATTAAAATAAGACAATGATTCTATTGATAGACACCCTTATTCACAGACATTTAAATTAACACAATTTAATTAATGAGAAGCGAAGAGTAAACTTTACGACGCAAATAACAGTAGGTTTTTCTTTAAGAAGAGACAGATTTTGATTCAATTAGAACTCGGAGACAAAATACAAAGCAGCAGCTGGAGTCAAAGATTAGTTAGCCGTCTAGTGATTGGATATTATTACCTACTTACTTTTTACCTACACGAAGCTGTTAACTAAGCATCCTGTACATCAAACTTAGAAAACAAAAATTGAGAAAGAAAAAAATTGAAACGATTATTTTTTGGTCTGAAAATCGACTATGTGCTGAACGACTAAACATTGTACATTGAATAAGGCAGCGGTCATGGCGGTATTTAAAGTAAAGTTAAAATATATACAAAGTTTATTTTAAAAAATATATTGTGAAAAAATTGAAACCTTCGGCTTCATTAAGAGTGTTTTTACACCCTTTATAATCGGCCTAACTCATTTCCACTTGGTACACAAGCCTCCTTTTGGTAGTGGTTGGTTTTGGCATATGGGAATTAATCCATCACTAGAGCCCTGTACGCTTTGGTGAATGTCACAATGTCTTTAATTTTTTTGTTCTAGGACATGACGGTTTCCTCACGAAGTTTTCCTTCACCATTTAGAGAGCATAAGTGATGAACATACAAAGTGAAATACTACTACTAGGTTGTAACTCAAGACCTAAGACGCGTTAGGGCCATTACAACGGGGCTATCTTATTCCGCAAGTGTAACACTGGCCTCAATTCTAAAACCTACTAAGGCAAAATTCCAGTACTATCGTTACCGGTACTATAGACACGATTCTAAAGAGTCAAAAGCCACTTGTACATAGGCTATTTGACCGCGTTCCTATGTCGTTTGTGGGACCACACATTTGAAAGGAGCAGTAATAAATTCCTTGAATAGTTGGCTTAGAAAGGTGACTATTGCTGTGATAATAATATTAGTCTGGCAGATCAAATTGATAAAAATCTTAATGAAGAAGGTGTCGCAGCAAACCTCGTAGAAAACAGCGGGACACGCTGGACTAAACCAACGACCAGTGGTTCAAATTAGCACTGGATCGAACAACTGGAAGTCATGGGGAGAGGCCTTTGCCCAGCAGTGGGATGGCGCAGGCTAACATTATCAGTATCAGTAATGAAACACCTGATACATTGATTGTAGGTCCCCATTACATCAGGTATTCCATTGACATTCATCAATCAGATCTGTTAAAACTTTTTGTAACAAATCCTGTCTTGTACCGTTTTGCAGTAGAAATTAATATAAATCAGTCATCAAGCTGAAGTTAGGTTGCACTGTGTAAAGTCTTCTTCTTTGGCATTTAAGTACCGCTATCGAGTTAGCGAAGAAGATTTAGCATACGAATTCTATAAAATGTGAAAAAAATTGATTGCGTCACAAATATTATGCCTATTCCCAAGTCTGCATGTTTAATCATTGCATTTAGTAGACAATCGTGTCGTAAAGTACGGAGACATCAATTATTCAATGACGATTCATTTTGAGATGCTCCTTTTGAGTTCCCCGCCGCACCCATTGAATCATAAGGTATTCTGCAATTAGCATCTACCATGTAATTAGAAATTGAATGGCGTTAGACAATACTCATACATTTAGAAGTCTATGTTTTGTTATAGAATTGATCTATTGTAATGTAATTCTTAATCTATTTTGATGTCGGCTACAGGGCCTATTCAAAAATAAAACATTTATTTGAGAGGTGTTTCAATTAAACGTCAAAAAAAAAGTTTGTTAAACACTCGTTTATTACTAAACTTTAAGCTGCGTTTATGTATAAATGTCCTCGCCTCTTAATTTGAAAATGTTTTTAATTTTTTAATCACTGGCAACACACATTGGTCATAGGCTTTCGTCTTGAGTCACAGCGGTAAGTTTGACGGGAAGATACCACGCAACTTCCCGAACGCTGCCCAGCCAAGTCGGAGTCGACTTCGACAGGTCACTTAAATAAGATTATGTTAAAATTAGTTTGCAGGTTTTTAAATTAATAAATTTCAAGAATTAAGTAGTAGTGTACAAAACTAAAAGGCAAAGCTATATTTTTGTCAGCCCATTCTTCCATATTGGGTTAGGTAGTCAATAAAACTTAATTAGTGATTCTTCAATATTGAAACTGAGGTGCATACATGAAAAATACAATTCACCGCTCATCAGCCATTTTTAATTACCCCGGTCCGGTGACACCAATCACGCCGATCACCAAGTTAACAAATTGTAAATCGAATCGCTCGCTAAACTTGTTTCTGGGCTTGTCCGTTGAATACTCCGTTGACAGTTGTTCGATAATTGAACTGGGGACAATTAGCCAACGAGTGGTTAATATCCGTGGCGCTGTCACTACACGATTGGGTCCCTTGGCAATGGACTCTCAACAATGTCGAGTGTTAATCGATTCCCGGTCGAGATGTAAGTGACAAGAGATTTTGGACTGTCACTGGATGGACTGTTGAATAGGTGAAGTGGGTGTTGATTTTTTTTTTGTTGGTATAACGTGGTTGGCGGTGGTTTCGATCAACCTTTTTTCTTTTATCTATATGAGAACCTTTTTGGTGTCAAGCAAAACAGCCAGTAGAACTCCTGTTTACTCACCTAAATACTACATAAACTTCCTACAAAAACCTTCGGAAAAAAATTCGTTAGTCCTTTTCAGTTCAGATTTTTCTTCTAATTTAGCCAACCTTATCATTTAGCTAAAACAACAGACCGTTAAGCCGACTATTACACAGTCTAGGTCGGAATTTAAAAAGTTCCCACTGAGAATCTTAAAACATTATTTCTGCACGAATAAAGACTTCTTCAACGTTAACAAAAAAAAAAGACTTATCTAAAAGTTTTAACTTGAGCAATTTTTCATAACTTCAAGCCAGTGGTCTACAGTGACCTACTAGAAAGTCTCACGTAACAGACATTTGTAAAAACCCCTTTTTTAGAGTAGAATCTACTCTTTTTTGTTGAACCTCTTTATTTTATTGGCTTGCTGACGTTCTATTTTTTCAGCCATTCAACGAGCTTTCCCTTTTAGCCCGTTTTTAGTTTGCTACGTTTTTATGTACTGTAAGTATATTTTTTGCTTTAACGTTTAATTACTTTTATTCAAACAGTTTCATTCTTTCAGCAAAAAACCTCATCACGAATACGTGGCCAGTATTCTCATTTAAAAATACTTAAAATTACTGCGAAATCTGAACCATGATTTTTGATTAAACAATGTTACGAAAATTCCTAACATTAGAACCTGATTTGGTTAATGGATAGAATTGTTGAGTAATTATTATATTGAATTTGTCTGTGGTAGAAAATTATCATACAATGTATTGCTCGTTGGTCTAGTGGTTGCAAGCGAGACTGCTAAACATGAGGTCCTGGGTTCGATTTCCAGGTCGGGCAAAGTGTTATTGGGTTTTTTCATTAGGAATTACTCAGTAGCAGCCACGGCAGCATGGCCATAGGCGCGCCCCCTATTACATGGGACTTAAATATAACTGGCAAACTGTGGGTGTACTAATAGGTACACCTCTGCCTAACCCTTCGGGGTTTACAGGCGTGATGTTATGTTATGTACTGCTTAATTTATTGGGGGAATTTACAATAACATACCAAGATATATTACTACTAACATTGTTACACAGTTCAGAACAGTTTAGAAAACGTATGTGCCAGTATAGTTAGCAGCTTCTGTTGTTAATTTACTTACTAACTTTCACACAAACTGAGCAAAACTAAAACGATCGCTAAACCACATTACGAAACGCAACGTTAAAACCTAAAAAGTTAAAACTTCCCAGTTAAACATACGCTGGCATGTACGAAGCGTTACGTGAACAATGAATTTTCTTCTTTTTCTGCGCGCCCGGTGAATGCCGTCGAGTTGCGAAAAAATACAAACAATAAAAGACCAGCGGAGGATACGAGAGACGAGTTTTCGCCGCCCTTGCCATAAAATTAAATGGGTAGAGGGCTTTTTGTGGAACGGTTCGCGAACGCGACTTCGGTCGTGAGTTCGGAAAAACGCGTCGGGTTAAAACTCCTCTGAGGGTTGGCTCGCGTTTCGGAGGTCTGGCCGAGTAAGGACTTAAGTGACGTCGTCACCGGTTGTGGTTTGGCACGATTCTCCGTTACGTAATGTGTGAACAAACTCGTGATGCTTTGCGTTTTTCTTTCAATGACAAACAGAACGTTGGTAAACTTATTACCCGAGCGAACGAGTCGTTATAGGCTTCGATTTTGTTTGGAAAATTTACTCAGATTTCTTGCGTAGTGTAGCGTAAATTCTAAATACGACGAGAGAATACCTACATACTAAATTGGTATAGAATTTCAGGACTGACCCCTGACTTCTGAGGATTTCCTCAAAATAGACCCTAAATACATATTTATGGCTTCAGCTGTATCTGAATTGGTATGTACTCACCAACCGGAAAACTAAAGCTTATTTTAATACCATCCAACAAGCGTCCCTACTAATTTAAAACCTATTTTCCTTTTGAATGTAGACAGACGGGTGGCCAAAATTATCGGTTGCTCCGTGACTTATCGAAGTAAACATCGATTAGCGAGATAGCAGGCCGACTAAGTAAATTACACGTTGTCGGACCACCTGCAAGGATGTCGGCAATAAACGCATGTAATCATATGTCTGGGCTTGATTCCCACGGCAAACATTCGGTGCGTGCGCTTCGGTTCTCCCTTTTATTGCGATTTGCCCTCTTTTATGTATACTTAAGAAAATCAGGGTATGAAAGAGCTGGCAGAGGCCAATAAACAGATGTTCTTATCAGTATGTCCATCAAAGTTCGTGACCTTAGAGTTCACAGTGACTTACACAAACCTACCCTTAGCAATTGAATTTGATGTCAGAGACACTCTGGATCTATATAATGTCCATTCAAATTGGTTGTCGTTTCATGGAAATCCCATGAGCCACTTATTTAACTTTCAATCATACATTAAATAACAAACAAAATACCTAATGTTCAATGTTTTAAGTATCTAATATTGGTAATCTCTCTAGAAACTACTATAGCTTCAGATAAGATTAACATACGTAATTAATTGTATTACCTCCTAGTATGGTAGCCGGCTACTCGACATTCTGCTAACACAATTATTCGTAAAATTATTATCTGATGTAGTGTTCGCAATATTTTATCTTATTAAGTCATAAGGTTATTTTATTTCAATACTGAAACAAATTTCTTGGAAAACTCATCAAAAACAGGCTTTCAAATCAAACAAGATGGAAATAATTTATCTAAGAATAAAAAGATAAATTATTTTCGTCTTGTTACATAATAATGTTAGAAATAAATAAGTGAAAAAGTCTTCACGCAGACTACTTTGAGGTTCACTTCAATGGCAGTCAACTGATAAATGCGTATTACAAGGTTTTTTTACCTAGCCGGCTAAGTCATATGCATAAGCCTCAAGGCTCTTCCCTCTTTCGCGTGCCCGTAAGTTCTTCTTTCAGTTTTAACCTCTCCTGTTCGTCTCGCCAATTATAAGTAGTGGAAGAAGAAGAAGAAGATAATTAAAAAATCCATTTAAAAAAAAACATAAAAAAATTATATAGGTAATTAAATTCGTAACTCCAAAAGGCATTCTTTAAGATTCATTACCCCTACTTTAACAACCTTAAGAAGAATAATTATCTCCGACTTGATTTATAAACTTAACTATTACTTATGTCAATAAATCAAACTACCAATTTAGAACACAGACTCATTTCCAAACTCATTTTAGCTTGAGAAAAACTGTAAACTTAAATATTTAAACTTTTATTATTGAAAGCGTAAGTTTACGCAGAAATTATGGCACTTTGAACGCATTAACATTCCGTTTAGACCACCTGTGAGTGCGCTCTGAGATCTGCAATTACCGAGACCTTGTCGATGACTTAGGTACGGGCATACTGTTCATTTGTTTCTCGAGCTTTCTTTACTTTAATAATACCAGCCTATTACTGTCCCACTGCTGGGCAAAGGCCTCTAATATAGACGAGAGACGACTCTTCTCAAGACGGGTTGGCGATTTCAGACCTACATTAATTAAGTGCAGGTTTTCTCACGATTTTTTCGTATATCGTTGTCTAAGATGTCCAATATAAACTTAGAAAGTGCATTGAAATACACGAATTGAAAAAGTCAAGTTGGTTGTCACTTGCCCGAATTTGAGCCCTTGTGCACGAGAGGCGAGACCTCTTGGCCAAAGACTCATTTGACTCACGAACGAAGCCGTAGTTAAAACCTATTTGTTTATATAGGTTTTAACTACGGCTTTGTTCGCGTGCATGCCAGTGGATGTCGTAGGTAAAACCTATCCTAAGGTATAACCCAGGTGAGGGAGAGAACCTCTCGTCCTAGCCGCCGCGGGAGACGCCCCGGGCGTCGCCGGGACACGTGGTGGCTTCCGGCCACCGTAGATGCGGACCTGTGGACGGAATTCAAAAAGACAGAGTTTATTCAGACTTATAGTTACACTTACTTACTTAATTAGACTTTACTCGCAATCATGTTGGTACACAGAGTACAAAGCAATATTAAGTGAGTGCCCAATCCTTGGCACAACGACCCCTCCCAGTTATTCCATCAAGATGGTTAGCATCAAATTTCATTACTCCAGTACCTACATTTGAAATACCCAGATTTTCTTAAATTTTCTCTATCTGAATTTCCCTGCGTTGTAAGTTCAACTTCGGTGCTACGCGGCGCTATCGAGTCACGTTTAGTCCCCATCGCTCCGCATTCAGACAAACATTTGTTCCTAGTCTGGATGTCGGTGAATTTGATTTGTGTATGTAATGATGCTGTTTGGCGTTCAGTTCAGGTTAAAGCGTATGAAGGAATAGTGATTTCAAGCTTGTTTTATGACATTGACTAAAAATACGACTTATAAGTTTGTGAGATATGCTTTAGGTTCATTACCGCTTTTCCCTTAGTTTGGTTTCTATTAACTCAATATTCTTTGGATTCTATTCGCAGGAGAAGAGTACCTGGAAGGATATGGGGGAGGCTTTTGCCCAGCAGTGGGATATACAAGGCTGTCAAAATAAAATATTCTTTGACGTTCAAAAGACAAAACAGGGTTAATCAATTTTGAACTCGGTACACGCATACATATGTAGTTTTGGCGACACTTAGGCCTTTTCTGCTGGTGTTAGACTCTGCTTTGTTCTGAAAGAGACTCTAACATCAACTTTTGGCTGAAAATGTATTGCTTGTGCTTGTGGAACAATTGTCTATAATAGCTATATAACTTAACTACCGTAGCTGAATAGCACCAGCGAAGAGCAAAGTACTGTCGTCTTTGTTTTCGTGCATAGTATGAGTGAGTTGTGTGGAAGTAGACAGTAAGAACTTTACGTAAAGAAAAATTGAACTTTCTAGTGCCGGAGGTTATCAAGCTAACAACCCGTGTGTATCAAGAGTCCAAGACGGACAGGTTTCTTCATGTTTCTTTTAACAAACGAATGCAATCCTAAGTTAGACTTGGACACGCTTTTACAAGTAGAGTCGTGTACATTTCCAGCAGGTTTGGATCCTTTTTTAATTATAAGTAATAGGGAAATGTGGGAAGTAATTTTATGCTGTATTGAGTTATTATGTGTATATTGTTTGGGGAGCTCGTGGCTAAGTAATAACAGCCGCTCGGGTCGATCTTTAGGTTAAACCGTGCTTATCTAGGTTGGTCAAGGTATAAATAAAATAGTCTTCTGCTTTCGCCACATCTAAAGCAGTAAGCCTACGCTATCACTGACGACAGGCTAATATTCTTATCATGGCATGTGTTTTTGTAGTAATTCATTCCGAAACGAGAAATAGAGAAACAACCAGGTTATTCGTTCTAACAGTGTTTTTACAGAGCAGCCACATAAAAGTTATACAAGGCACCATATCTCAAAATCCGATTTCCCTCGTGATTACTATGACTAACGAAGTTTTGAGATTTCAGAGTGATAAAGGCGAGGTCGTCGCTGTTAAAAGGAAATCCCAAATACATTTTTACATGAATTGGAAATCGAACAACGCTGCTTCCAGTACGTTGAAGTATCAAGAGTACTTGTGTTATCTCGTGAATTAGAACATTATAAAAAGTGTTAAAGAAAAATCTGTTTGTCTCAGAGTTTTTAGGGACCGTATATCGCAAGGCCCAGAGACAGCTAGACGGGGCTGCGATAGAACGAGAAGATGATACTTCCTCATGAATTTGATTGGTCAGAAAGAGCACAACATCGAAAGACGTTAGATGATAGCTTTTGCGAAGGAGTGGGACAATTAAGGCTAACAAAAAAGAAAACTCGAGTGTAGGCAACCTTTCAAAGTTAATAAAAAAAAAATTAAAAAAAGGTTTATTGCAGGAACTTGTACAACTTTTACAGTTTTCTTACATAGGGACCTCCTTTTAAGTAAAAGATATACCTGTGTTTTTGTAATGGTGTAAAAAGACAAAAATAGAATTCAAACAAAAAATTACAAGTAAAAATCTAAAACTAAGTAAGGTAAGACTTGAACTATACTAAATAAAAGAAAAATAAACTTAAAGTTATGATGTATTCCTACTCTTTTTGCACAGATTTAATTTTAACATAATCATGTAACAGGCCGCTTCTAACCCCCTTTACACAATTTATATTTAACGTTGCCAAACTCAGGGCTTTCGAATTAATTAAAAACACGAAATGTTATTCTAATCTGTAACTAGGTACTTATTAGTCGAAGTGAATGTCGTAAAGCACTGTTAATGTACCCACTACGTCGATAGTACAACACTTGGAAGTTAGGTTATGTGTACACTGGGGTATTCTGAAACCAGAGGATGAATTTTGAATGTAATGTAAAGCTGAACGCGTGAAGTTAATTTAACCTTGATCAGTCTAGCTAGCTACAAAGTTCTAGGTAGGGCTGAATATGGAGTCTATACTAGATTATTTTTTAAGTTATGATATGTCATTTTGTTTTATCATAGATAACGTGATATGGAATGCTTCGTTGAAGTATAGAAACCCTCGCACCAAGCGCACGATGTAAACGTAACGTAAATACGTCGATTTTAAAATTACAAATACTCGTTTCACATTAAAAATTTCTTATAATTTTAAGAATTAATTCATATCTATTGATCATACTGATTGTGCTTGTTGCAAACAACTTAGCTAAAATGCTATAGTATTTTCGATTCAAAAATCGACATATTTACGATACGTTAACACCGCGCGCTCATGCTAGGTAGAGCCTTAGAGCACACACTTGCAGCTGTAAAAACGACTCGAAGTAGGACCAAGCCTTACCCATAAATTTTGCCTAAGTTTAGTAGAAGTGTAAAATATCCTACATCTGTCACGCAGGCGGTGGTAGTTGAATTTAAAATAAATAACATAAGAGATGTCTTACTGAGTCATTCTTGATAAAACCTTACAGCACATGCATACGGTGTGTCGCCTTCGCACCGTGCATTGCAATGGATCTAGATGACGTAGCTTTTCCAATGCAACCTTACAATAATGATACGCACTCGTAAACACATGCAATTCCTGGAAAATTCAACCAATGTTGGTATGTTACTTACTTAATGCATTGTTTCTAGACATTATGCATAGGTATTTAAACATTGGCGAGCGCTTGACCGGTTTCTATCTATACGAGGTTCTTACTAGAAATATTTTCAATCAAACATACGTGTTTAACTAAATGCGTGTTTATTCCAGTAATCTTAATACTTCGCAATACTTAATCACTCATTAAGGTCGATGAGTTAGGAAAAATGTATTTCTATCTTCCGTTTTTCATACTCAGTGTGCAACCGGCTTGATGCTCTTGTCTGAGAGTAAAACTACGACCATTCGAGGAATGTGCTTAGTTTTATAAATTGGACTGGCTCATTGGTCTAGTGATCGCAAGCGCAACTGCTGAGCATGAGGATCTGGGTTCGATTCCCAAGTCGGGCGGTTACTGAGTTTTTCACCAGGAATTTCTCATATGATGGCCGTAAGCTCGCCCCCCATTACATGGGACCTAAACATAACTAGTGAAATGTGGGTGTACTATTAGGTACACCTCTGCCTAACCCTTCGAGGGTTACAGGCGTGATGTTATGTTTTGTTTTGTAAATTAAGTACGAATACTGTGACGAAGAACACGTACACAGTTGGAAAACCTTCATTACACAGTTTCTCCAGTATTACAGTCATTGGCATCGTAAACTCAGTTAAGGGCGATGTTAAGTGGCAATCTCCGATCAGTTGAATGTGTTCTTAGCATAAACTTAAAGACGTGCACATATTTGCTGCTCAGACTCATGTTGGATTAATATGGATAAGCCTTTATATATATTTTCAAGTTTTACAGGCTTTAAAGTTAATTTAATAAAAAGTTAAATACTTATGAGGATTACATATTCTCCGGAATATATCAGTTAGTTGCTAATACGAGGTTATATTGACAGTTTATCATACAATATTGTTAATTTAACCTCGTGTAAGCATTTAACTTCAGAGTTAAGATTTTCGTGCAAATAGCGCTTATCGCAATATTTGTATATTGCATTCAGTTGCAATGTTTTGTGTAAAAGAAGATTATTTGGCTCAGATATTTTATAGAAAAGACGATTTAATTTAAAAATGTTAGGTATATTCATGTGTGATGTTTGGTATATTTTATTGACATATAAACACACACACAACTTCGTGTCTCTGTAGCACAATCAATTGTTATCCACATAGACCTTCAACAAAGGAATCTCATCATCATCATCATCTGCCTAGCCTTTTCCCAACTACGTTGGGGTCGGCTTCCAGTCTAACCGGATGCAGCTGAATACCAGTATTTTACATGGAGCGACTGCCTATCTGACCTCCACAACCCAGTTAGTACTGAGTAATACGATACCCCTTGGTTAGACTGGTTGTCAGACTTTTTTGGGCCACTGACTACCTAACGACTGTCAAAGATCTTCAAATGACAGCCGGGACCAACGGCTTAACGTGCTCTCCGAGGCACGGAGGAAACTCGGTATGTAATTAGTGGTCACCCATCCACAGACCAACCTAGGCAAGCAGGCTTAACCTAAAGATCGACCCGAGCGGCTGTTATTATTTAGCCACGAGCTCCTCCTTCAACAAAGGAATCTATCAAAATAAAACCTCCATCCCCCTAATATTTATAGCAGCAACAAATTGGCTATTCGCAATTCCATCCGGCTATTCAAACGAACCGGGCCGGTGCCGGTGGTCTAACGGTGTGAAAATAAAAAGTTAATTACAGTGCACATACCTCACTCAGGTAAACATGGCTGAACACCCATGTAGCCCCACAGAATGCCACGATACTGTAAACTGATATGCAGTTAGCTAATACTACATTTGTATTTGTTGATGCTACTTTTTTACACTGTGTGTGTTGTATCTTTCAATGACGTTTAAATCGCTAAGTGTGGTGTTAAGTGTTGTATATGGGTTTAAGAGACTTGTTTATAACGTAATACTGGTTATTCCGTTTGTTTCTGTTTGGCTCAAGTATCGTCTTCTTGCAAAGGTAAAAAGTTCTGGAAAGGCGACCGCGAACCGGAAGACGTTGCGTTGGAAAGCCACCCACTAGGTGGACCGACGACCTGGTGAAGGTTGTGGGGATCCGCTGAATGCGAGTCGCACGGGACCGGTCAATGTGGTA
Organism: Lycophotia porphyrea; assembly: GCA_950005105.1. Taxonomy (NCBI): domain Eukaryota; kingdom Metazoa; phylum Arthropoda; class Insecta; order Lepidoptera; family Noctuidae; genus Lycophotia; species Lycophotia porphyrea. The sequence continues at coordinate 9,096,286 of OX465394.1, forward strand.
ACACTTGCTTCCTTGTTGTCAAGTCCAGCAGTGGACGTGTTTCAGGTGAAATGATGATGATGATGCAAAGGTTTTTGAATCTAAAATGAAACTGCAATAACATTTGATTATGCACTTGCGTACGTCTACGGGTAACTAATTTAATAATATATTCTCAGAAATTTCAAAGTAAAATTCGACGAACCTGATAGTGATCAGTCATTCTTTAGAGTCTAGGAATTACTTTAGAGGAGCAAAAATACACATCTGAGTCCTAGAGTTGACTCGAAACGAGGATTTTTATAAGAAACAAACTAGAAAAGATTTTGGATTTACGAGTAGTTCCCTGCACAGCGAACATAGGTTTCTTTTTTTAATTGTATTTAAATTGTAGGCAAATACGCCAGATTACACAATACATGTAAATTTATAGATAGTTATTGGAACGTCCATTAATTAATTCATCATTTGTTAATGTCTAGATTAATCAACGTTTCATGGAATAGGTGAGAGCAGCTTATTCATTATGAATCGCTGTATTACGATAATAGTGCAATATGTTGGCGGTGGGCATTTAAAATACCGTAAGGAACATTGAGTTAAGCTTAGCGACGAGAGCTGATAATCCATATGCACGGTCAATGTCCCTTACGTCATTTCAAAGTTCCTCCATAGATGTGTGAAATTAATAGGAAGCTCATGAATTTTATGCGAAATATTTATTAGTGAATATATTATTAAACGTGTGATTGTGAATTAAAATCATAACGTAGTGATTTGAATAGATTTACTCAATTATGTTTTCAGAATTTTCAGCATAAAAGCCAGCAACAGATACCTGCATACTGCACAGTACCGGAATAATCTGGTAAGGGATTTCATAAATTGACTACCTATACAAATACTTTGTGCTAGATATCTTAGCTTGTCACATATTGCATATAAGCCTGCTGGCACGTTAAATCTTATGAATTTAGGTGTCTGTCTCTTTAGACAGACACCTAAATTCATAAGATTTAACGTGAGCGAAAATGAGATAAGCATGGCATTCAGTGTTTATCTCGAAGCCAACATTTTTGAAGGTTTGACTTCTACCACGTGTGAATTGCTCACATGTTTTTTTTTAACGGTACAGAAATGCTTGCCAGCAGGCTTATATGCAATATGTGACAAGCTAAGATATCTAGCACAAAGTATTTGTATAGGTAGTCAATTTATGAAATCCCTTACCAGATTATTCCGGTACTGTGCTGTGTGTAAAGTCGATGAAACGAAAAAGCGACACTAAAAAGTTACTGTCGCTTTTTCGTTTCATCGACTTTCAAATCACAACGATGCTATAGAAATTTTCACTTCAGCAAAGTATTACCATTGAAAATGTTTTCTTGGTGTTATCACCATGGGAGCAAAATACAAGAAAGCTAAATTCCAGCGCCTTACACCTAACTGGCTCTATCCGCTTTCAAGAAAAAATGAAAAAACCGTTAGTTCAGCAATACTGAAAAAAAATCATTTAGAATATAACCATCGAAAGAATCATTCAAATCTGTGTAGGTATGTAACAATTTCGGTTTACATTTTTTTCACAACGAATTTTTATGAATTTTTAACGAGACCAATTCGAGGGCATCCTCTTTCAACTAAAATTGAACGACGCAAATGTAACGTGCCATTTTTTGAGTACTCTATGTAGGTAACTCAATAATTCAAATCACCGGGATCAAACGTTTAAAAAATATACTTTTTGCTGAAGTGTTATAATAGAATATTCATTTTTTGTCATGGTTCAAAAAGTTCACAAGGGAAAACTCTTTATAAATATTTATTTTACTTTAAGAGATAGAAGATTTATATTACCTAATGCTTTTGTTTTTCATTTATAAATATCTAGTTTCATCATACACTTATATTTATAAAAAGCTCTAAACCTTACAATCGATTAAAATTGATAACTACTGAAAAACTCGCATCGTGCTCCATAATACGCCTGCATAAAACAACTTCGTAATCCCCATTAAAATATTTATCGATATTCTACAAATAAAAAACAAATAAATAAAATAGCGCCATCCAAAATTTACGACAAAGTGAACGCCTTTAATTTTAAATTTTACTATTCGCGTTCGGAGTTCCCGTCATACAGTTTGCATTCGGACGTTTATGGACACCGTAAATTTTCTGCTAGTCGTAACTTGGTTCCTGTGCCTTCAGAATTATAAATGTATATGCTGTGTCTCGTATAGTTGGCTGAGTTAATGTGTGTGCGATATCGTGTCTTGAGCAAAGGTCAGAAGGTCGTTTGTGCGGCAAAGTGAAAATCTGACGAAGATTTTTGCGAAATAACTGTGTTTTAATGTGGTTGTTTATTTATGAATTTGACTCACAGCAAATGACAAAATGAGTTATTATTATGATGCAAGATTCAACTTTATATAAGTACCTAATAATTTGAGTTATCTTTAACATTTTACTTACCGTAGTCCGTGGCCCAAAGTCTGACAACCAGTCTCACTAAGGGGTATCGCATTATCCCATACTAACTCGGTTCTGAAGGTCAGATAGGCAGTCACTTCATGTAAAATACTGGTATTCAACCGCATCCGGTTAGACTGGAAGCCGACCTCAACATAGTTGGGAAAAGACTCGGCAGATCATGAGGTACATAATTATAGCTCTTCTAAAAACCAAGCCAGAAAACCTCATAACAGCAACAATAGACTTTTACAGTACATGACGCCATATCCCCTGAGTCCTGTCACGAGATTTATTCGTGTGTGAACTAAAAAATGTGCAAAGGAAAATGATATAAAGGTCCTCGGTGAGCCGCTATAAGTCATGGCTTGTATAATTATAGGCGCTTTGAGATAGCACACTGGTTGCGAATCGTTGCGATTTGTCTACGTTTCTGATTGCAAAAATGACTACTTGTATCTGTCAGTTTGAGTAATGTGAGAGTAGTTGAATAATTAAGAAAATAATTATGTTTCGTTTTAAGCTTCTCTTGATTACATAGGCATTATTTGAGCTTGTTTTTAAACTGTTGATTTCTATCAATAAGTTACCTACTTAGGACAATAACTCAAATGTTTAAAAAAAAACTTATTCGGTAAATTTTATTTTGCTTGTGTAATTAATTAGGTTGTTATATATTCAAACAGTTACCTATATCTATAGATAATTATTTCTTATAAATTCAGATTACAACATCTAACAACATGGAAATGAAAATAATGAAGACGTTTCCCAGAAACAAGTAAGGACTCTCCCCAACATTGATGTACTGTCGATATTTATTCACTGCACCGTGAATCTGCTTGTTAACTCTAAATAAATACACCATTACACCTGCTATCCCAGAATAATCCTTATCTTCATATGATAAAGTCCACAATAGTCTGTAATGAAAACACTGAAAGCAAAATCAATTTCACCAGCTCCAGAAATCGATAATGCATCGGCGCAATGGAAATACTGATTTGCAATCAATTGAAGTAATACTCTGACTCAGATTAAGTACTCCTCATTAATAACTTGGTTAAGATATGGATGCTTGGTGTAATAAACAAGTTTTATTTCTATATGATATTTGTAAATACTTAGATATGATCTATGAATGAGTAGTCTCACGGTAGCTCGAGGCTTGTAGATTGTGGGTCATTGAGTAAATAGCAGTTTAATATTACGTGACAGTTTGAGTAAAACAGGTCTTGAATTCCTGTTTTTGATAACTTGCAGTATAAGGAGACAAAGATCTATTGATATTCTTGTTAACTTGTAAACTGGCTTATACATCTTTTCACTTCCATTTTTTATGATTCACTATATTGTCCATCTTCGTGAAGAACTGCATGATACTGCACTAAATATAACAAAGTTTGAAGGTAAATGGAACTTAGATATTTGAAAATTAAAGGTAAGTAGGTACTCGATCAAAACAAGCAGACAAATTGTTCTATTTCCATACAAATCGGTTCTATGTTGTCTCTATAATTTACCCACAATAACTCAAAATGTTCTAGATAATAAACTGATTGTTCTATAATACCTTTGATGCCTGAATTATTTCTGGGCATTAATTACATAAATTGTAATTGCCTTTCATTTAAATTAATTTTTAGCCCCGAATTTATAATCCCTCTTCGCACATGTGTTTTTGCTGGAATTTTTTGTGTTCCTGATAGTTTTAATGTTAATTTATTATATTTGTAAGGTATCTTTGTTCTAGAGATTTTGAACAGCTTGAAATATATTTGTGTACCTAAATGAAAAACCAGATTAAATTTTTGGATTTATTTATTTAGAATCCATGTTTGTAAACAGATTTGTTAACTTACACATAAGGTCTGTTTAAAAAAAATATATAAATATTGCTACAAAAAGTACGCACAGTTACTATGGCTAACAGAAATGAAAAAAAAAGTGAATTATACAACTTAATTATTATAATCACAAGTCTTAAAAACAACGCTATGACCACAAAACCTATGGATAAGTTCAAATCTACCTGAGCATCATTAACATAATTTTGATTATAAATAAATTATCTTTTTAACATTGAATTTTTAATAAAGAATTAATTTTATTGAATATACAATTGTCAAAAGAAATATATTCTATCTACAATATACAAGTAACAAACATTTAACTATGTACATTCAGTAGTTCGGACTAGTTCACGATTGTATTCGAAAAGTGTGTAAGATTTCTTTTTTACAAAATTTACAAGAGGAACACCAGGGACAGTCGGGAGTGTCCAATTTGACACGAATGGCTGAGCTTTTACAAAAAATGGGCAATACTCTTCAAAAACATTAAAACTCAAACATTCAAGCATCAAGTACGAACGACAAACAAAATTGAAAATTGGATAGTGAACTGTTTTAAGAAGATCTCAGATATTAAATATTTTATTGAAATAGAACACGGAGACTTTTGTAACCACAAGATTAGAATACAAAATATCGTTCTACTACAGACATACATCGATATGTATAACGGCGCACATAGAAGACAGTTCCACCTTATCCAACAATATTAAAAAGAAAATCATATTATGTAGTACAATATGAAAAACGTAATATTATTTCAACGTAGAAAAGCGACACATTTCCAGCCTGCGAAACCTAATATTGTTTTGTTCCCGTCTGTAGTTTGACAGTAGTTACAATTTTACGAGAGCCCAGTCACAAGTGTGAAGATCGTAAAGTATGTCAAATTGCTTTACCATGACACGGAAGATCGCGGGGTGAAATTCAAAATTTCACTATTTCACTACATTATCTGTACACACGGCATACCGCATAAAGCTCTCTTAAAAAATTACAAAAAACTTTTTTTATCAACATATAATAATTAACCTATCTATTATGTATTTACAATTATTGCTATTGAATGTTGCGCTTCCAACGCCCAAGTACTTACACAAACTGGCATTATTGCCTCCTCTACTAATACCTAAATACAGTCATAAATGCTTTTTTAAATACTCTGTTCAAAATAAATAAACGAGAAATACATTGAAAGTAAAAATGTATTTGTATTTTCACTTCTAAATATCATCCTCGTACTGGGAAATGGGGACATTACCCGGACATTTTATGTTCTATGTACGAATGGACGATATTAAAATGAAATCTAAAGGAAATGTATCTGCCAATTTTCAGCACAAAGGAATTATTGAAACAAAACAAACAGGAAGCAGATAAAGCAAACATATTATATGTAGTTTGTATTTAGAACAGAGTAACGAATCAAAAGCCAACTAAAATTACAATAAATTGCTGCCATCCATGATATGCTTTTCAATTTATAACGGAATGATAAAAAGCGATTTCAAAATCCGCACGTGAAATCGTAACAAGCAACCTATATAAATATCTACAATCCACAATAATATTCCGTACTGAAATCTATTTTATGATTGAATCTATAAACATCGATTAATTTATCTTTGTCCACATTGTATTACTTGAATATATCAAAGAAGAGGAGTTATCATAATCTTTACATTATTGCATTTAACTGTTAATCGTTCCATAAACATTACAGCACGCACAAGTGCTTTGAAACTCAAGTCAGTCTTTAAGTAACAAGTTCTTACACAAAGAATGTTTGTGGGTTTGACATGGTTAATCATGATATTTTAAAGACAGTCGTCTAATCAGACACTTATTGCTTCGGTAGAAGTCATAGAAGTTTACCCACACTAATCTATGTTCGCACCGCCCAAAACATTTACCTCATCCTTATGCAGAAAGTAAGTTTCAGTCTTATTTAGAGTTGATTTAAATACTAAAATGTGACAATGAACCCATGTAATAGGAATACTTGGTGGAAGGTTGAAAATATTGGCAATGAAAGATACTTTTTCAGTGTTCTTAAAAAAGTGTAATCAGGCGTTTTGGGTGAATCTTGAAATTCGTGGATCCCCTGCCGAAATTTATTTGATTCCCATGCCCACAAAAATGTAAATTTCTCTATTTCGGAACCAGCCCGCCAAAAGTGATGCCTATTGGTTTAATGTGTTTATAATTAAGTTACATTTTATATTTCATTATTGCTGTAAAAAAATCTTTTCAAATAAATTGCGCCAGGGGAATCAACAGAGTACGCCAAGATTCACCCTTTTAGAATTTGCCTAGTTCATTCGTTTTCAGGTTCGGGCGGCGCGGATGGCTCAGTGTTGGCGGGGGGAGCGGGCGTCTGCGCGGCTTGCGCACGCGCCCGCGCCAGCGCCTAGGCAAGCGCGGGCGCGGCAGGCCTCGCTCAGGGACGGTGGGGGTGAGCAGAACTGAGTGACGAGCTACTCACCCCCGAGTCGCTACTTTTCTCTGATGCACATGGCTCCCCGCCGGCTACAAACTTGACTACATTGAGTCGGTGATCTGATTCACAAGTATCATCTCTGGCACCACCGGGAAGACCGCCAGTGCGTACGGCTGTTCGTTCCGTACCTGTGCCCGGATAGCGTTCAATTCTGTCGCATTCAGCGTCATCTGGTTGTCGCCGACGAATGGACCGCTTGGCTTGCGGCGCTGGTTCTGGAGGCCTGTGTGTCGGCTCATCAGCTCTGTGGACTAGTGGTGATGTCCGAACTCGGACGCCTCCTACTCCGACACCGGCCTCGTAACACCCCGAGTCTCGAGGAAATTGTCGTCTGCCGAAGGGAGAGTCACCACCTTCGGAGCTTGAACCGCCTCCATCAGCTTCTGCTTCGCCTTCGCCACCTACGAGAGTTGATAATTTTCTTAGAAGCTTCATAACATAGATTACTTTATTTGAGTTATCAAAATTATTGTTCCAACTCACATTCAAGCTGGTGCAGAAGTTGAACAGCAGCAAGAATACGTGTACGATGTTCAGGAGTCATTATTCCCAAGTAGTCCAAATCGGATGGTTCGATTTCCTTAAATAGTTCTATGTCTTCATATCCATTCCGTGCAAAGGCCACAGCATACTCTAACAAATCTATCCGTCTCAACAATTCTTCTACCGTACGTGGCCGAGTTTCCCAAAGCCTTTCGCGACTTTTGCACCATTTGGAAGATCTTGAACGGACGGTGTCCCTTTCAGATAAAACTTCGACGTGGGCGAACTTGAAGTTTCCAACTTTATTGTTCAATACGCCTCGCCATATGCCGGACGCATTCATGTTTATCACTTCGATGATGTCTCCTTTCTGTTGACAAATAACATGTTATTAGAAATTCCTTCCGAGATGCGGGCAGCGAGTAAGCTTTGGTATTAAGTCGTCTTACCTTGTATCTCAGGGCATCTTTCTCATAAATATTGGGTACGTAATCGACGAGGGCCCGAGCTCGACACAGCATTTGCGGCACGAGTAAACTCCGCCCGGCTGGACTTAATTCTATGTTTTCTTCTGCCGAGAGAGATGAGTGATTACTACCGGCGCGAACCAACGCTTGTGTGCCTGTACATAAATATTCTAGGCTCAGATAAAATAAATTTCAATGTCTATGACCAACACATTGAAAGTAGAATACCTGTGTACATCTTGTTGGACTGTGAATAGGTAGTAGTTTTAGTATTTCAATGCGATGCAATTAGTAGGGTTAGATTGCGATGCAGATAAAATTGAGAATTACATAAATTACAAGAGGGAATCTGTAAGTAACACATGGGGTGTTATGGTACAAAGAAAGGAAAGACCAACTTATTTACAAAACCATTTATATTAACACAAACAAAATAACTCAATAAATCCACTCACTACTGCCTGATCCGCTGGGAAGACTTTCGAAAGAACTATTAGAACATGGAAACGCTTGATCACCACTTGTCCGTCTGTCACTGCCTTCCGGGCCCCTTTCTTGTCTTAACCTCGATATCTTTCTTTGGACGTCTTGTCTGAGACCTCTCACTTTTCCTGCCAAATTCGACACGCCTTCACATTCTTCAGCTGACTGGAATTGATAAAATTGTTACTTGGGCAAAGGAAATCAAAATCAAAAGCAACATTTGCATCAGCTAATTTATTAATTTATGCTTACTTGATATTGTAAACAATTTTCATCAAGGAAAATATAATTAAAGGCAGAATGTTTGATGAATTACCTTATGCACGGTGGCTATGTGCTGTGAATCTGTTTCACTTTCTTGATCTTCGTAATCAGACGAAGCTGGTGACAAGGGATCAGCTCCTATCCGGTAGCCGGACATTTGCCTGTAGCCCCTCCTGGAATCTCGCTCCGACCGGTTTGACTCTAAAGAGATGCCAGATAGTCTTGATCCTATAGATTGTATATCAGACGCCGCGTAATCCCCACTCTCCCGATCTCTTGCCGTTCGCAGGGGGATCACGGTGGTCGGGTAGGGGCCACTCTGCGGAATAATTAATCCCCTCCGAGGGGTTCTCGCTAAACTTATATCGCCGGCGCTTCTTAGTGATATTACGCCTTCGCCTCTGGACTCATTTCTTAGGTTGAGGGTAAAGCAAACACGTCCATTCTGAAACGAAGCTGCCGGCGCTCCTCCTCCCATCAAAAAGTCCTCAGGGTCACTCTCGTACGGCGGCTCGTCGTACCAGTGCCCTCTCCCTGAGAGCCCTCTTGCTTCGTCGTCGTACATATACGTGTCGTCTGTAAACGAGCCTTCTATTAGACCAGTGCAGCTCAGATCCCAGTAATGCAAATAAAAAAATACGTGCTAACAAAATTGCCAAAAAAGTTTACCGTAAAATGCCTTCCGTACTGTGGCGATTCACTGACAACACTGCAGTAAAGCTGTGTGCGAACATCGTTAAGCCGTGCGTGGTTGCAAAATATTGTTGGTCCAAAACATGCATACAGCATTTCTCGCAAAGAAAATATTGATTTGATGAATGATAATAATGGCTTTGATTTCATTAATATTTTTTTCTATCAAAGTTTACCGCGCTGATACTTCCAAGCTGGTTACGATAAAATCAAACAACAATAAATAATAATCGATGAAATTGATGTCTCGAGTGAGTTCATGTATTTTAACAAATAATAAAATGATGAATGACTGATGCACATCGAAAGCATACCGAATGATCATGATGTCGAACGTATAAATACATTGTTAAAATAAGCATTCCGCACATTATTGATCAAAACAGTATTCAAAAATCGTGCAAGCATCATGCGTAATCACGGGAGCTCAACAATGAATAGCTAATCTGCTTGTTTTAATACTTTAGAGATGTTAAAATTATTTGAACAAATTCACAAAGGCTTATCGTTTTTCAATCTTACCCAAAATACCAAAAACAATCAGATTAAAAATGTAAAACTCAGGTCAAAAGCACATTTTAAATTGTTTTAAACCTTGTCCAAACATTAAAAAAACATGTTGTTGGACAAGGTTATGCCCGGAATTAATTACAACATACCTCCGAAGGGTCCTCGCACACCGTCTCTCCCCATGTTCATAAGACCATGTCTTATATCTCTAAGGATCTGTAACAACAATGAATGTTTGCAAAAAAATTAACACATCAGACATGAATATTTCAGGGAACTTTTCCCCCAAAGTAGATAACATTATTTTAATTCTGCAAGGAAACTGAGCTGGCTATTTTGTAGGGGAGTGGAGTAACAAGATAGGAAAATTTTAATTTTAAAAATAATGAGCAATTTTCACGAGTCCGTTCCATTGTGCCTAAACATTTTTGGATTTTGCAATTTTTCCCGCCTGCTGAGTTGATCCCAGTTTCTTCGTGTAAAATAGCAATGCCTTAAAGTGAGACGTAAAATCTTTATGGAGTTTATAAGGAAATGAGATGCTTTTATTTGGCATCGGCACGTACAGTCGTACGCATAGAGGTATGAATGTTAAATTTTAACAATAAGTTAGAAAAGTCTAAGACACATAATATTGATAAGCAACTCTCATTCTTCAGGAATATAAATCAAGATATTATTTCCTTCACCAGAACGCTTAACTAGACTTTTTGCGCGCTTATTTTTAAACATAAATTGTACGACAACCGGGTCGAGAAATCTTTTAAAATGTTTCCTCACGAAATATTTTCCTGAATGCGTGAACACGATAATAAATATTCAAAGGGGGCAATAAAAAGACCACTTTCTCGTAAGTAGAAAAGTATTGAACATTAACTTAATTTATGCACACTTAGTTACCAAGACGGCGCAGTTTATACACGAAAGGGATTTACGTGTCGCACTGTTCTAGAAAATGAGATTTTAGCAAAATTTTACGTGAACATGCCGTAAGAATATATGTACATACTCGTAACATGATTCTTTAAAGTAATAGACTAGCAACTTGGCGCTTATTAAAATGACGTATAAGAACAATTACAACTCTGTAACATATTATATTGATAATTTTTAATTTACCTACTTTTTGATGTCCAATATTTTCAATAAACAGCCAAAATTCTGTATCACTGATTTCAGTAATACCGAAATTGCGGCAAACAGTTTATTGGAACAGTAAAATTTCAATGTTCAATATTCCGAAGTTCGACCCATAGTTTTACGAGCGAAATGTGCTGAGCAAGGGGCTTCCGAAGTTTCGTAGGGAAGCGATACAACTGCCTCTAATAGGCTTAGCCCGAGATTAGGGCACGATTAGCTTGCGTCGGTAGGTGCGTCGAATCGTTGAGCCAGTCAGGAGATTACACGTTGGTGCGAGACTGCCATCAGATTATTTTCGGATGAAGGCTTTATGCACGGAGGGAACTTTTCGATTGCATTAATGCATTGTTTTTGAGCGTAGTCGTGAATAAAAAATATCTGATGGAAGCATTTTTTGGAACGTGTTTTGGTGCAAAGTTACGGTTTTATGTTTAGGCATTTTTTGGCTGTATTTTTTTCCCCAATGCAATATCATTATTTACAATAGGTATTTCATGCGTATCATTGTTTCACATTCATCATCATCTGCCTAGCCTTTTCTCAACTATGTTGGCGTCGGCTTCCAGTCTAACCGGATGCAGCATATCATGGTTTCAGATTAACTTTCAAAAATATTACCTCTTCCTGTTCTCTTGCTAGTTTGTCTTTTTTCTTCATTGCTTCTTGGACTTTTAACTGCAACAAGAAAAACACAAGTTTAATTTTCTATTTTAATTTGGTAACTTAATTGTTCCTTAATTTGCTTAATTTTGAACTAAAATAAAGTTCACTAACGACATTTCTTTTTGTGGAAATTTGCTGAAAAATAGATATCATCATAAAAAATTTGGATCAAAATGTGTAGAAATAAGGTAATTTTAACTAAATTGGATGTTATAAGATGATCTTAAATAAAAATATAAATTCCTTCGTGCACAACATGCATTTCTGTGTAATTAATTTACCATGCATAACATTTTCCTTTCGTGCAAAATGACAAACTACGGAGCAGTGCAAAAAATAAGAGATAATGTGTTTTATATTATTATGAAAAGAAAATTTAAAAAATATTATAGATAAAAAATGGTGAAAACGTGAGAGTAATAAAATATAATTTTATGCGATATTATACGACTTGTAGAGCCACCTCCAATTCTTTGAGCATGCCGAATAAAAGAAGCCAAAAGTGTTTGATGAGATTTTGAATTTTGAAACCTGTTAATACTCTGTTTGGCAAATAAATAAAAATACCTGAATACATTTAATTGGCAATAAAGATTGATTTATTTTCTTGACTATTTGGAAACACGTATACATAGCAGTATTTTAAAAGTAACATAAACATAATGAGATGATGATTACAAATACTTGATAAACAAACTGAATAATAAGCTATTATTATACAAATAAAATAGTTATATATTGTAACATCATAAAAATACAATAATAAAGCCAAACGTAACTATATTGAAATACCTAAACAAATAAATAAAATACGTCAATACACATATGTAATAGGCTTATTTTGCCATCCAGAGCATAACAGATTGCGGCATTTTCCTGCAGCACCTTTGAGTCAGAGCGTTATATTGTACAGTTAACCAAAGACGTTAACGATACAATATTATTTGCATAATCTCTTTTTAAAATGCCATGTTGGAACTGCTTACATTTTTTTCAGCCTGAATTTCATTATGTAAGAAAATGGACAAAAGACTCTCAAACTTTTTTTTTCTTAAACATTATTCGGTCGAACCTTTGCAGAGACAATATTAAACAACGAATGCTTTTACACGGCAATTTAAAACAGCTCTGTCACCCATAGATGTAGAAGGAAAATGTGCTGAATGCTCACCCTATGAATAGTTTCTTCGAAGGTGTTTGGTTGGGCGGCACTCATTTGAAAGAAGCGGAGGCGGTCATAGTCTCTTGGGTCAACCATGGACCTAAGAGCCGTGTCAGGCCCAGGCCCAAGGCCGAGGCCACTTTGTAGCACGCTGTCCGGTGTGTCCACCTGTTGGAAAGTATCGCTTGTAATTTTGAGGCCAAAAGCTGGCTTTTCCTATTTAGATTTATAAGTGTTGTATCTTTTTTGAAGCTTGAGATTTTGTTCTGCAAAGAGTTCCGGCGCGGCAGCAGTTCGTGTAAAAAGACAGTTGTCACAGATAAATAATGTTTGTAAACATATACATATGAATAAACGTCATGAAAATACACAGAGTTACATAGATTATAAAATTAAACATAATTTTTTGATATTCGTGAGGTAATCTTTACCGTACAGATACATACTCAGTGCGAACCGTTGAACGTTATATCTGCGGTTGAACGGATACTAAATCTAAGTTCTACACAACTCAAAAGAAACACAAATTAACTACCTATTCAGAGTAAAATTTACATCATTTATCATATGATCGGCCAGTCATTTTTCTCATAAAGATTTCTCGCAAATACACTAGCAAGCTACTTCGGAAAGTCTAACTTTTTCCCGAATCACCGTAGCTCCAGGCGGTATGATAAATTATCGCCTGAAGTTGGCTGAAGTTTTCAACCATCGTAATTTTAGTGCAAATAAAGTTTTGTAAGCGTAAAGTTTATTATCAAATTAGTAGGTACTAGAACTTACATCATTATGTTGAATAGCTCGTTTGATTAATTAGCCTTTTAGAGCAGAAATTAAAAGTATATCTTCATCATTAATTAATTTCCTGTTTATAACACCTAAACGAAATATAATAAATAATTTTTTTGTGCCTTCTAATAAATATTTACCATGAACAGGTACCTACACCGGTTCTTTGCCGTCTCCGAATGATGAGGATATTAGCGTTTTTATTAGAAACGTCGTATGATTGAACATCAAAAAGACACCGATGAAAAGATAAGGCGACCTTTTTACAGCTGAAAGCCAAACCATTTTATAGGGAGCTTAACAGACAGGTACTTACTCCATATTAATATCATCATTCTGTATTCATTGCTCTTTCAAATACTACTGCGGCAAAACTGTACCAAAAACAACATCCTGCTGCAGAGGAACTACCAAACTAACATTCAATATTTACCAAAACCTCAACTTCATTCATAATTCACTATTGTCTGTACCAACAACGACAAAACAAACGAAGTAAACAAACCATCAAAATCACACCGTTCTAATTAGCATACGCTCATAACGTCACTACAACTAGGACAACAATGGCTTTTCATTTATCATTTTCACTTAAGCAAGGAAAAAGCTAAGGATATCTGCATCACAATGAAAGCATGTACGTACGAATCAATTAATCATACGACCAACAATGCTCGCCCATTAACTCCCACTTGATAAGGGAATAATGCGAATAGCCTACAATAGGAGCTTCTATAATGCGACACGCGGATGCCCCAAACTCGAACCTCGAACGATTTATTGGCCCCTTATCAAAGTCACACACGTTTTTCTTTATGTGGAAATATCGTTTTAAATTGTGTTTGAGCTATTGACGGCTTTAATGGTTTTGGTTTTAAAGGATGTTTTTGGGTATCATTGTTTTATTGGGATTTGAAGCAATTTTAGGGAAGAGTTATGGTACACCATATTTGTGACTTCTATTGTATGTTATGGGTAGATTTAGAAAGATAGACGGACCGCATTCCTTAAGACAGTAAATTCCATCTATGACACATGAAGTTAGAACATTATTAGGTGTTTCACACTGAGTTAAATTGAGATTTATACCGACAAAGATAACACTGCAATGTAGCACTAAATAATTCACGTCATAATAATAAATTATGGAGGGAAACAAATCAATTTCGCAATTAACATTTAACTTGACACTAACATGGTTTTCGCTTAGAGATTGATCTATCTGTAAACGACGTGCAATAAATAACCTATTTGCATCGCAATAAAATTTAATTTTGATTGGCAGTTCTACCGAGGTATTCAGGATTGCAATTGACACAATAATTGGCGACAAGCATTGAGAGATATTGGATTATTAATTCATTTTCATCCATTGTCTATGTTTGATGGTGGAAAGTGATTGGCGGTTGTGGATTGAACAAAAAAAAGTGCAAATGTTTAATGGTATCTATTGAGTTTTTCCGTACCGGATTGTTGTCTATCATCATCAGCCTATATTACTGATGATTTCGTTCTAAGTATGGACTGTACTGCTAGCAAATTGTCATGCTACTTATAAACATTTCTTATTTTAATTAATTCCGTAGCATAACCACGTAACGCAATAAAACAAAAAAAAATCCACTAGCAACGAAACTAGGATCAAACTACAATAAAAGAATATTCCAGAAACAGAACAATAAAAACTTTGTACAAAACCGCAAAACTAGGCGCAACATTAAAGTCATTTAGTAATGCAAAAATATTCAAAACAAAGTTGCATACAAGTATCATAGCTAAACGTGCTAGGAAAGTAATCTGCGTCAAAAACAATGGTTCTGAATACATAACAGCGGTAAAGTTGATAAATGTGGAGCGGCCAGGGCTGTCTCGCGTACCGGTATGGACTAATCTGGTTTATTGTTCTGTCTGGATGAAAATAGCAAGGGAAGACAGGCACAGAATGTCATCCGGTTCTGAAATCCGAATTTTTTGTGTTTCGGGACTGAATTTAGAACAATAATTTGATGTCTTCTACAGAACTCACCAAAAATGTGTTGTCTATTTTTGATACAATCCTGTCTAATATTTTAAATGTGGAGCTCTATCTGATAGACGCATGACAGACGTCTATCCGTCCTTTTGCACGACTAGGCTGATCAGTTTTTTTTTCTATGAAATTGGGTAGAAACATTATGCACTACGATCTTGCGCGGATAATTGTTGACATCCACGCAGTATAAGCCGTGGGCAAACCCTAGTCTACCATATGAGGTTGGTGATTAAAAAAGGTTTTCCCAATTTTTCACAATTGCATCACGATTGTTTACGGTAAGTGAATTGCAAACATAATAAATGCTCGTGAATCGTTTCCTCCATATTTTTACTGGCTGCTTTTAAAAAAGGAGCACGTTAAAATTTATAAAACGCTTGAAAAAAAAACAACGGGTTGCACTACGGGAGTGCCGGCAGAAGTGAAAACTTAAAACAACGCCATCTAGTTTCATCATTTCAGCCAAAAGACGTCCACTGCTGGACATAGGCCTCCCCCAAGTGTCGCCACATTGACCGGTCTCGTGCGACTCGCATCCAGCGGATCCCCGCAACCTTCACCAGGTCATCGGTCCACCTAGTGGGAGGCCTTCCAACGCAACGTCTTCCAGTTCGCGGTCACCACTCCAGAACTTTACGGCCCCATCGGCCATCCGCTCTGCGAGCAATGTGCCCTGCCCACTGCCACTAAAGTTTGGCAATTCTTCGGGCTACGTCGGTAACCTTGGTTCTCTTGCGGATGTCCTCATTTCTGATTCGATCACGCAAGGAAACTCCAAGCATAGCCCTCTCCATTGCCCTTTGGGTGACTTTAAGCCTTCTAATGAGGCCCATTGTGAGCGACCACGTTTCGGTCCCGTATGTAATCACTCGCAACCCACACTGGTCATAGACTTTCGTCTTAAGACACTGCGGTAAGTTAGACGAGAAGATACCACACAACTTCCCGAACGCTGCCCAGCCGAGTCGGATTCAACGATTGACTCTTTCTCGAAGTTAGACCTACCTAATTGGACCGTATGTCCCAGGTAGACATAATCGTCTACAACTTCGATTGTAGAGTCTCCGAACTTGATAGGAGTGGGTGTTACATGGGCATTCAACGTGACCTTGGTCTTGTCCATGTTTATTTTAAGACCCACTCTTTCGGAAGCTCTACTGAGGTCATCGAGCATTGTACTGAGGTCCTCCATGGTCTCAGCCATAACAGGTTTAGCGGATACGATCCTGCCATCGTCGGTCTTCAGTTTTGCGAGCTGGCTCTGCCCAATAACCAGATCACCACCACTAGCCAGATCTCTTGCAAATACCTTGGAGCCTTTATTCCGCTCAATTGCGTCTTTAACACGCTCGGTATTAAAGCTGCGGAGGTCGCTCTTCAAGGATTTAGAGATCCGTCTATTAAGCTGCCGGTATTTCCACGCCTCGTCTGAAGACTGCAGGATCATCTCACGCCGCTCCTTATCAGCTTGAGAGTATGCTCAGAGAGTTTTTTGTTCTCGTCTGCACGACGTATCTTGAAGAACCTGGACCCAGTCGTATGGACAGTTTCCACGAACCCGTCGTTATATTTGTCCACTGAGCTTCCTAGGCATTCCAAACGATTCTGGAGTTCAAGCTGAAAGCTCTCGGGGTTTTGGATCTGGATCTGTGCTGGACGGAGCGTAGACTTCATCAGTCGAGACCTTTCAAGCTTGATATTGATATTCAATGTGCCTCTTACCATGCGGTGATCGCTCCCGGTTTTCACCGAATTGATCACAGAGACATCATTGAACATTTGCTTCTTGGTTGACATGATGAAGTTAATCTCATTTTTAGTTGCACCATCGGGGCTCTGCCAGGTCCACTTCCTGTGCTGACGCTTTCTGCGACTTTTCCATCTAGCTTAAATATCAGAAATTTCTATAGTCGCTGCCACAGAAAAAAACAACGCCATCTAGCTTAAACTACTCGCACACTCGCGCAAGCGCCCTGTGCCGCCAATTCGATCTGATGACCTAACGATCTGACGCGAGTATAACAGTTTTTACCCATCCCAAAAAGTGCTCAACGCCGCTATAGAAGTTTTCACTTCAAAAAATATTAATACGAGTATTTGTTTGGGAACCCTAGTAACAACGAGTAACTTCCCTCACTTGTGAAACTTTAATATCGGCTACGTTTTAATCTATTCTACACGAAAATCTTTTTACGATTCATTTGCATACTTCGCGTTTTGTAGTTTGAAATTAAATATTTAGTGGTACACAATTTGCGACTAACTTCGAGAATTTGTTGAAATCTTCGGATACAATTGTTTGTAACTGCTCTAATAAAATTTGAATTTAAAATAGTAAGAGATGTTCTGAATTTTTGATTTCGTCCCAACCTCTACGTTTTACGATTTAAACGAATACCTTTTATTCCACTTTTTGGACGCATAATAAAATTGCCAGTGAATAAAGCATTTCCAGGCAAGTCTACATTTTAAATCGATGTCAAACAAAAAGATCAACGCTGTAGATACAATAATACTAGCTGCTACGCTGTTCCTAAGTACCCATCATCAGCAAATCCTGTTTTATCTCCTTCTTTATTACCGGTGAAGGTGAAATGGGCGCCTAAACACGCAATATACTCCACCACTAAATTGCTCAACAATGCAACGTGCAATACTCGTTTATGGGTACAAGATGCTCGTATTTACGGTCTTCGAAATGCTAAAAGCGCCCGTGGAGCAACTATAACGTTTTATTATCCTCTATAGCACAAACCATACACATAAACATGGACCAATAATACCTCCCACAAGAAGTATCGGCAACGTGCCAATACCTTTGAGACGAATTGGATGATACTTTGTTCTTACTTAAAGTTGTAGTTAAGTTTAAAATTACCGTTTCCGAAGAAATGTAGGTAATATATTTATTGGGCAATTTTATGAACACAGTAAATAGCTTTACCTCTTTGCGGTAAATATATAGCGCCGGTTAGTTCTTTTTCTTTTAGTTTTATTTTATTATCATCTTCAAGGATGACACACATATTCGTGCAAAAGTAGCGGCTGTTCAGAAACGGAGGCTAATCCTATAAATAAATATTTTATCGGTAGTAACCTCCGGCTCCTTAAATATAAAACAAGTAGGTCAAAGATTAAAGGAAGTTGTGTCGCATCAGAATTTATTATTTTCTTCTAAACGGCTAATTCGGCAAAACAGCAGCAAGGGCTAAAGAAGTTTATTCGCGGATTTGCCGGCGTAATACCAGGCGACGGGGCATGGGACTAAGCAAAATTTAATTTGGCGCAGTGAAAATTTGCCGGACTTACTTTTAAAAGGAAATGCTGCTTGACACTGCAAAAGTGATTTATGTTAGCACGACACTCTAATTTGTGTGTTACGTCATTATTACTTCGTCAAACTCAACATTAGGGACTGCAAACAGTAGGTAATATTTTACATCATTACAACTTATTTTATAATATGTAGTGTGGCCTGGCCTTTGCCAAAAAGTGAGACGCAGACTAACAGTATCAGTATGTAGTGTGAAGTTGTTCATAAAGCACAAACATTCACAACAGTTTAAGAGATCAATAGTACAAATAACAGCACATCAATTGATATTTTTTATGCTAGCCTGTCAACTACTATTGACCATCAACCACTCGCAATCATCAATATTTAGTCCCCATCTATCATTCAACTCATAATCCCAGCAAGTGCTTGCATCGAACCCAACTCTTCAAAGTAATGGCCTACTTACAAGCATTACAAATAACGCCATCCACTTCGGATCCCCTAATCACAGCTGGACACGGCTTGGTCAATAAACCGAAAAAGGCGACTTTTGACAAGACTAATCCTAAGTGCAACTTGGCCGATAAGGATTATACCGGGGCTCTAATGGCCTTTATCCCTTGGCCTAACAAACGTTCATAACTCACCGTCTTGGCTTGGCTCAACCGACTTAACTTTGGCAGGCGTCATTTCTCAAAAGGCATGCGGTGACGTACTACCCAGGGGGGGTTGTTCTTCACCCCTCTCGTCTGGAGATTAATAAATATATAGGTGGACGTGGAAAAATGTAGCACTTAATTTGGGAGAGATGAGTTGCGTATTCGAAGCGTGTATTTCTTGTGTGAGGGTTATTGGTATGTTGAGGAATTCATATTTTTCTTGTCATTTCATTGTGAGATGGTAGGTCGATGACTTGTATTGTAAAGAGTGTCGGAGATCTAGATGAACTTTTATGAAGTTTTCCGTGATAAAAGTGTTTGCAGTTATACCTACCGCTCTATGGCTGATTATTACTACTAAGAAGCATGTGAACCTTTTTATCTTGTCCATACAAACGAATTTCGTGAACGTGCGTTTAATTGGGACTCTCCATACAAAAAATATAAACCTCTAACAAATCCCTTTCATAACTATCTTCCCACCGAAAACTCGAAAATAAAACCCCCAGACTTAAGCGCAAACATTCCAAAAAAATTAAGCGTCGCAAGTACGTATTGTACGTTCGTTGGTACGTACACACGACGCGTCATACTAATTGCTCAGAGTGCATGTCAAAGGCGTACCGGCGTCGCGCCGGATCCACATAATGGTGCATGGGGGGGTTGCAAAAAGGAATGTATGAAAAAACGCGAGAGACAGACGCCGTAAGCGTGTACTCCAACTAAGATTCGGTTACAAACAATTGTTGTTGCTAACGAGAAATCGTGACGACAATAGCCGTAGACTTGTATGTGGCCAAGTTTATTGGAGGCTCAATTGTTTTCGATCTAATTGTGTTCGACCTAAAATCTGGAGTGGTTTGGGACTTGGGAGCAGCTCGAGTAGCATTTGACGATATTATATCTTTACGTGGAATTGGGATTCTCTCATAATAAAAGCCTTATTGATTCGATCGAGAAATTGTTATTAGGTTCCTTTCCAAATAACTTATGCTAGTAGATATTACTATAAGTAGATTCTTTATCGATAAGAACTCAATGAGGCCCATGTTTAACTATGATTAAAGAGCGAATGGTAACTTTTGCTATTATGTCGCTTTAAGTAGAAATTGCTTTAGGTAATTAAATTGGTATTGGTACCTAATTCAATCTTACATTGCACGTTGAATTTAAATAATAAATGCAACAGTTCTTCTGATTTAACTGTGTAGAACGACTAGTTGTTAAGTGTGAGGTGTTAAGTTATAGGCAGTTCGTTTCACAGCATAATCGACTACACACGCAAGAGTTGTAAACGTAAGAACAGGTAATTTCAAGAAATATTATTAGTCGCTTTGAACACTGGTTATAATACCATATTGACACTATCCACAACTTTTTCTGTTAAAAACTTAAATAGTCCAATAAAATTACATTTTTTAACAAAGTTGTTCATGCTTGTATTAATCTAGAATTTTTAAACTTGGTATTAGCTCAAAGTATTTTTAGTAAAACAATGATAGTTGAGGTAACATTTGTGGTAACATAATTAATCACAGATTTATTCATTCCCATTGGTGGTAATTTAACCTTACGGTTACGTTTTATCTAATCGCAAAAATATTTAAGTCAAGATCTCAAAACTGGTTGTCGTTAAATAAATGATTTTGCATGTTTTTATTTTGATTTATATCAGTATAATTGATATACTGATTCTTCACACACAGCAAGCCTGTTAAGAAAACACACAACAACAACATTTTGGCAAAGGAATTCCGTGTAGTGATATCATATTTTTACAAATTATTTAGCCGTACTTGATTAGAAAGTAATCAGCTCAACTAAACCGCGTTCAAAAGCTGGGCGACCAATAACATAATTGATATGTAATATTAACCCTGACAGCTATTTAACGCCATCTAGATGTAGGTACTGATCGCGATTAGCTGCATTTGTCAAATCGAGGCTCTAAGACGAAGAAATCGGTTTTCGGCGACTTCTTCTTATCTAGCAAAAGGCAATTAAGTAACTCTCAGATATTACGGTATAATTTGCCAAAAACATCACGTCACTATCACTAAAAGCGTCAAAATACGAATGAAATACTTACCCGTTGGGGCGGTAGTACTTGTCGAGGACTATGCGTGTGTTTCGGCGAACAGGATCCATGCTTCTCTTTCCTATGAGACTTCAAACCTCGCAACAGCCTTGAGAACGTCGTCACCTTCTTCTTGGCCGTACCCAGGCAGTTGTCTACAAAAACAATGCCTGCTTAAAATTAAATTGTAACTAACTATAGAATTTTGGAAAACGAGAGAGATTAGATTTAAATTTGGACAAAGTAAAATCTGTATTATCTGCCTATAAATAAAATTCAAATTAATTTATATCGAATCAGCTTAATCATTTATTTAGTGATTGATAAATAACATAGATTTATTTTCAGGCTACTCAGACCCACAGATATAAAAAAAGGAAAAAAAGGAAATAAAAAATAAAGCAAGATAAAGCAGTCTAAATGGTAAATTCGCATTTCTAGCTAAATTTTAAAAAGGAGACCACTGTTTTCTTGTCTGCTAATAGGCTCTCTTAGAAAAATAAAACACCTACCTATTAATTATAGTAACAAAATTGCTTTTCACGAATTAGGTCTAAAAACGCCAGTCATGACCCGACAGTCTAGCCAACATTAGAAGGTAATAAATCAAGCACTCAAGTGCTAGGCATATTTTAAGTTTTTCTCCACATTAATAGCGTGTTTTCAAAGGTCTTGTATTATAACGTTTAATTGCTTATTAACACTGAGTGACGTGGAAAGTTGTAGTAGAAAATATCAACAATGACATTATACGTGCATTTTTTGGGTTGCATGTGCATTTTGCTACTTAATTAGTTTGGACTCAATTCCTTAAACGGTTATTGTAAGTACATAACATAACATCACGCCTGTAATCCCCGAAGGGTTAGGCAGAGGTGTACCTAAAATTTCACCCACATTTCGCCATTAATGTTTCAGTCCCATGTAAAAGGCGGCGAGCCATCAACCGGGCACAAATCCAGACTCCGTCGCTGCTAATGAGGAATTTCTGATGGAAAAACCCAAAACACTTTGCCCGACCTAGGTATTGAACCCAGAACATCATGCTCAGCATTCGCGCTTGCGGCCACTAGACTAACGAAGCAGTCCAGAATGTAAGTACCTATTTAATCATCATCATCATCATTTCAGTCGAAAGACTTCCACTGCTGGACATAGGCCTCCCCGAAGTGTCGCCACATTGACCGGTCCCGTGCGACTCGCATCCAGCGGATCCCCACAACCTTCACCAGGTCATCGGTCCAACTACTGGGAGGCCTTCCAACGCAACGTCTTCCGGTTCGCGGTCGCCACTCCAGAACTTTACGGCCCCCTCGGCCATCCGTTCTGCGAGCGATGTGCCCTGCCCACTGCCACTTAAGTTTGGCAATTCTTCGGGCTACATCGGTAACCTTGGTTCTCTTGCGAATGTCCTCATTTCTGATTCGATCACGCAAGGAAACTCCGAGCATAGCCCTCTCCATTGCCCTTTGGGTGACTTTAAGCCTTCTGATGAGGCCCATTGTGAGCGACCACGTTTCGGTCTCGTATGTAATCACTGGCAACCCACACTGGTCATAGACTTTCGTCTTAAGACACTGCGGTAAGTTGGACGAGAAGATACCACACAACTTCCCGAACGCTGCCCAGCCGAGTCGGATTCGACAATTGACTCTTTCTCGAAGTTAGACCTACCTAATTGGACCGTTTGTCCCAGGTAGACATAATCACTGGTAACACACACCTACCTATGTAATAAACACTAACTTAACTTGCAACGTTATGATAAGTTACTGATACAGTCCCTAAAACAGATTAGTTATTTTACAAAAATTACTACCTAGATTAGAACCCAGATTATTCTATTAAATAGAGCGTACATATTGATTTAATTAATTGTTTTTTTTATAGAAGTTAGAAAGACACAAGTTGAACAGGCAAACATAATAAGATCAAAAGGCGAACGACAGGTACTCACCGCTTGGTGGGAATTCGTAGAAATACGCCGACCGTGGACTTAGACAACTGAAACAAAATACATTTTAAATTAGCCTATTACGTAAAGGAATAAATCAACACTATAATTATGTATTCACAAAAAAATTACATATCTTTTTTCTGAAAACATCATCGTAGAGAGAACTTTTTGTCTTTTTATTCAACAGTAATTCCATAGTTCGTTACTACATTTATATTTGCATAATTCTTACACAACCCTTTTCATAGTCTACAAGCCCCTGACAATTTTCACAAAATCCATACATCAAAAAATAATAATTAAAAAAAAAAACCAGCATTTGCCGTAAACAGAAATACATAACACAGGTATTGCGGAAAACGGGAAAAGACTAAGCAAAACATTCGGAATTCGGAAAATGGCAAATTAATCGACTTCGGCATTAACAATACCCGCTAATGATGATTGTCCGTGAAATGAGTGGCGGTTAATGAAATCGTACATTTTGTAAAGAGTTTGTTTTGATGTGTCCGGGCCCTTAATCAGCTTCAATAATTGAATGTTTAAACCGACGTTAATTTTACGAGTATAAAATTAATACGTCTGGTATTTTAAATGTTATTTCAATTTCGTGTTATTGAATCTGAAAATGTGACTGTCAGGAGATAATTGAATATTGATTGGTTCTGGCGGAAATGGAAGTCGTTTTTTTTCAGGGGTTTATTATGTCGTAGGAATTAATTTTTTTTTTTGGTGAATTTACCTAATTATCAACGTAATTTAAAACTCAATAACATACCGAAATATTAAATATTATTGAATTTCAAGACGCGTATTTCCAAACAATGGTTCAATATCGCACATGTTTCAGTTCGCAAACCCAATATAAAGTTGGGATCTGGCAATAAATCAGAATGAGTATCATATCGCCACCATGCAATGCCGCGGATGCAATGAATATTGATTTTCTCAACAATTTAGTTCTACGTTGGTGATAAATTTATAATAATTTCGATTTTGTTGGTATGTTCACACGCTTTATCCAAAACTTGCCCTGGGTCCTAAATCAGGTGTTTGATTTATTATCCAATCATAATCATAAAACAATTTCAATAGTTTTCCACGTACGTCTGTGAAATAAATGTAAAAGCTTTTCAAATTTTTCATATTTAAATTTCAAATTTCAAATATTTTATTGTGGGTATTTTATATGTTATGTTTTCACACTAATTTTTCTAGATTTATCTTCCAAACAAATGAAAGTTTTATTATTTCTGCAGAAAATTGTTTTCATATGAACATTTGATAACTATTTCTAAATCTAACGATAAACTTTCTATAGGGACACAATAAATACCTCATTCCGCGATTTATAACTATTTAATTGTCGTTCAACACTACGATTTCCAAAGCGGTCTTCATTTGAAAGCCATAAAGTTCAATTTAAAGACGCGCGTTATAACTCTCACTCGGTCATGACAAAGCCAATAATTGTCAGGCGACTCATAAAAGCAATACGAAACCGGATCGATGTCGAAACGTAATTGAATCTAACCAACAAAGCAGATAGCGAATCAGGAATAACGACACACCGCGCATTCTAGCACTGAGATAAATTTCGTCTAGTTAGGCCGCGTATCACTGCTTTTCTCGCGTTTCCCGTATCTCGGGGCCCGTAATCGCGTACCTTGTTAGTAGGATTCTTGTCTGTGCGTAGCGTTAATTGAGCAAGGAGTACGCTTATCGCTCTAAATGCCAGTACACACTAACAGCCTGTATCTTGGTATTTTATTGATTTAAGCAGTTAAAACACAGCTTTTGATTACTCGCTGGTAATATTTGTTCAGTCGAGTAAATATTATAAGTACGCAGCACAAAGATGTGTGCTCGGAGCATAAGAGGACCGGTTGAATCGACATTATTGCAGTTCCTGGGAATTTCTTTGATGAAAGGAATTTCTCTTGCTTGACTTCAATAAACAGAGACTGTATGTACAGTAATATTGAACCTGAATGTATTTATTTTGATCTCTTATTTATGAAGCACGGAAACTAGGGCAGGCAAAGTTGAAATAAAAATACATATTTTCTTTCGTCTCAAGGTTCAATAAATATTTTTCGCAAGAATTCTCTATTGTAGATCGAACTTTAACTTGATTTAAGGTCTTTCGCAATCTCATCATCATTCTCCAGCCCTTATCCCAATTTATTTGGGGTCGGCGCGGCATGTCTTCTTCTTCCATACTTTTCTATTACTCGTCATCTCATCAGGCACCTCCTAACAATATATCACTGATTTCTCGCAATCTAACATCACTAATGTAGGAAATATAGATACAATAAATATTAATTAAAGATAAAGATATTTTATTTGTTAAAAACATCGTTTACACACAAATTGAGCATGCAAGATCTTTTGAAGTAGGGTAGGTCCGTAAATGTTTTACCTGGTGAGCTGTACAAATTTGTTTTTTTTTTACAATTACACAGATTATTCAAATTTTAGCCATTGTTGGTCCAGATTCATAATAACTAATGTCGGCATTTCTTTAAATTACATAATCCAAATACAATTAAAAAAACATAAAAATAAATACAGATTGTCCAATAGTCATGAAAGTAAAATTGAAATACAAGGTAAAATATATTGTAATTGTAACTGTGTTTTATTTTAATTACTTTAAATTAATTTATTCATATATGTATTTTTTTTTCAAAGGCCTCCCCCATTGCCTTTCACTCTACACAAACGCCTCTAAGTCGTCACGCCAGCGTTTTCTAGGCCTATCTCGGCGACGACGACGACGCCCGTCTTCTGGCACTGAGTAACGACTCTAACCCATCGGTCCTGATGCATTCTACAGACATGGCCCACCCACTCCCACTTCAACCTAGCAGTCTTTTGGCCTACATCAGCGATTCCAGTCTTTGAGCGTATTGTGATGTTTGTCACTGTGCCCAATACACTACGCTCCATCGCCCTTTGGCAATCCTTGAGTTTATATTACAAATATATTTTTATGTTTTTTTGCCGTCTTTGTCCAGCAGTGGACTGCTATAGGCTGATGATGATGATGATGACAAATTCAATTTTATGATCAATGTCAATTTTATTTTTCTGTTTATGGGTTGTTTTTTTTATTTAATTTAACGTCTAACAAATGCGATACGATGATAATAATATACTATAATAATATTCAAAAATAACATCACTTATCTCTTTAAATATGCTAATACCATAGTGTTAAGATCGTTAGTCTCAGCGTTCGTTCCTATCAATTGACACTAAATCACTGTCACTACATATTATAAAACAATGTCCTCCGCCGCGTCTGTCTGTCTGTTTGCGATAAACTCAAGAACTACCGATTTTTATGCTGTTTTCACCAATGAATAGAGTGGTTCTTGAGGAAGGTTTAAGTATATAATTTGTCAAGTTGCGGGAACAGGATCAAAATTTCATGATTACTTTTGGTCGCGGTAACCGACATCCACGCGGGCGAAGCCGCGGCCATCAGCTAGTTATTATTATGAATGTTATGTTTCACAGAGCACGGGAGATTACAAGGCGGCCGCTCTTAGAGGTGGCACTCTTACGATTTCCATGTCTAATATTTCTTACTCTAATGTTGTACTGAAACAGATGACATTGAAGGGGTCTGTGACAAAAGTTCTGCGTTCTACATACTTTTGTTGTCACGAATTTTTAAAGTACCTCCATGGACCAACCTAGACAAACGCGGCTGCACCAGAAGATCGACCCAAGCACATGTTATTAATAAGACACGAGCATAATGACCGGGTATTTTTAGGGTTCCGTACCCAAAGCGTAAAACGGGACCGAAAGAAAAGGGAAAAGGGTAAACGAAGACTCCGTTGTCCGTCCATCTGTCACCAGGCTGTATCTCATGAACCGTGATAGCTATACAGTTGAAAATTTCACAGATAATGTATTTGTTGCCGCTATAACAACAAATACTAAAAACAGAATAAAATAAATATTTAAGGGGGCTCCCATACAACGAACGTGATTTTTTGCCGTTTTTTTGCTCTATATTAATAACGGCGACAGGTTGAAATATTCACAGAATATTGAGTTGTATATTCACTTTAAAAATAAATAATTAAATTTTAATGAAATAAATTAAGGGGGCTCCCACACAATAAACGTGATTTTTATAATGGTACGGACCCCTAGGTACGCGATTCCGACTCGCACTTGGCCAGTTTTATAAAATTCAACTGAGTAACCATGGGTTGTGGAGGTGAGAATTTGTTTTCAGCTTTATCCAGTTAGACTGGAAGCCGACCCCAAAATAGTTAGGAAAAACCTAGGCAGATAATGACCCGATCACATTATCTCTGGACCCATCTTGAATGCGATGCGTCTCTAAAACGCCAATAGACGCATGACCTTTGGCGTCATCGACACCAGGACCAAAGATAATGCTACCGTGTTGTTCCTACTCCGTGGTTGTTTCGATTCCGTACTCTGTGGTACACACATATAATTTGCGTAATGTAACCATCCTAAAGGTTCGTTAGTTCGTATATTTTACATGTCACATGTAGGCATACGGTTATTGTATGTAACCATTTAAATTGTTAGTCGTCAAAGTGTAGTGGTTTGATAAAGTGGTATATTTTATTGTAGGGCACAAAGGTGATGTTTGATTTATACGTAAAGACGATATTTTAGTGTTAAAATGATAATAAATAATATATTCATGCGTAATTTACATCGCTTGAGACAGTATAAACGCATATTGCATATTAATATTATGTTTGTTAATAAATTGCTTTGTTCGAAAAGTCAATTTCTTCTGTATTTTAGGTTTGAATACTTTTTTTTATTCCTTTTAAATTGATGACACTAACATATATAACTAACTGAAGTAAATTAATTGTTTACATCGAAATTCTGCAGCTGTTCCATAATTATTAAAAAGACTCCGGGCACAGGTTGGCTGAAGCAAGGAAAACTTATTCAGGTAGAGATTCAAAGATGACTCTGCCTTTTTTTTCGGATGGGTAATCATCAAATGACTTCTCCCGCTCTGGGCAGAGCGAAAGGGAGTGTCAGACTTGTACTGACTAAAACCCATCCATGTTCCTTCCTATCCCTATGTGTTCCAGGGCCGCGGTATCTCTTTCGAACAGTCCCGCAGCCCTGGCAGGCATCGGCCCCTCCCTGTTTGCTGACTCCTTCGCTAGCATGACTGCTTCGCAGAAGGAGGTGACGGTGTCCCATTCCTTCTTGCTCCGGACCATGGATTGAACCAGGGCCGGACGCGATAGGTCGCCGCCGCCGATCGCCGCTACGAGGACACGGCGGTGCTCCGCCCAAGCGGGGCAGACCTCCACCGTGTGCTCCACCGTGTCCGCTGGGCAATCCTCACAGTGATAAGATGACTCTGCCCTGGAGTGTAAATGTAGTGTGCCACAAACGATGAGCCTTGGCTGTCCGGTTGTTTGTATATTACAGGAGCTGATGGACGCTATAGTTGGGTTCAAACTTTATGGCGACTCAGAAGTTAGCTGCAAGTAACGGTCTGCGTATTATACAGTCAAGACGAAGCGTCCTCTGCACCCCGCTTATATCTAAAATTGTGTACTGCATAGCTTTACGTTAGATGTTCCGAGCCGCCCTAAAGTTTGAACCGTTAAACCTGCGCAGACCATCAGTCGCAGCAAACTTCCGAGCCGCCGTAAAGTTTGAAACGAACTATACTAAAAATGTCAAAATCGTCGCCAAGCTTTGGGCTGAATTAATTTAGTTTGCTATCGACCCGAGAGAAATAAAGAAAAAAATATCACCCAAAATTACAGGTCATGCACACGTTAATATTCTTTACAATTTATTAATTTACATCAAAAACAAAAGGGTTACATTATTTAGCTTAACAAGTTAATTTTATATTGCGAGTTGAGAATTTTCCACCGTAACTTTGTTCACACAAGCAGAGAGGAGTATCCTTTTATTTTAATACTTTAAGAAGTCGCAAGCTTTGATGCTTGGTCGGGTGCAAAGAGTTCAAGGTTCTTTAAAGGGATGTCGTTATTTAGGAATTCATTCATTTATATTTCAGGAAATGGGAGAAAATTTGCAGTTACCCCTAAAACTTTTTGTACATTAATCAGCAGGCAGCGAGAGATTTTTTTTTTAGAGGGGGCTGGTTTATTTGATTTATGATTCCTACTTCCCCTTTTTTTGGTGTTGATCTACGAAAAATAAAAGCTTATATATTATATTAATATTTTAATGCTATCTGCAGTAGCAACTGACGTTCAGATATAATTATTTGAACTTACTCATTGTTTGGACTTTATACCTCTCATAACTTCAAATTTGGATTTGGCATTTTATGGGTCGGTTATATGAGCCTTCACAGCTGTACTTACCATTGAAGTCTAAATCAATCTCATCAATTTTAATCAATCATGTCTTCAATGGTTTTCAATATTTTGAAGATTAAAGTAGTAAAGTAGCGAAATACCAGTCCATAACTCTTTCAAAAATCTCACAAATATATTTATGTCAAAACAACCGCCAGCCTGCATGACCGTCTTTAGCTTCAAATCCTCTCCATCAGCCCAAGAGCTAAATTGGTACTCAGAAGCAATTTTAGAATCAGTTAGCAAGTAGGTGCTCGTAAACGTTCGGTTTATAAGCTAGTCGCTTTCATTAGTGCTACAGATAGGTTAAGCGGTGTAAATGTGGTGGTGTGATATAATACTGCAAGACTTTTATGGATATCATTTCTTTCTTTATTTTTTACTAGCTGATGCCCGCGGCTTCGCCTCCGTGGATGTCGGTTATCGCGACCAAAAGTAATCATGATGATCCCATTCCCTCAACTCATGGGAACCTAGTTTGCCCATTTTCAAAGTATTAAAATGGATATAGTATATTATCCTTAAGTGATAGACATAAGCCATAGCGGATTTTTCTGTACACCTATATAAGATATATAATTCTACCATTCATCATTTTGTTATATCCTAAAGGGCAGCGTTTTCGTTGAAAGCTCCCCCAGACGGCTTATTTTTTTCCAACACCTCCAACAAATATCATTATATTTTAGTCAATCTGTACAAAAACTTGACGAATTATATACTAAAAAATTCCTCGAGAACCACTCTATCTATTTAAGAAAACAACATGAAAATCAGTGCAGTAATTTCTGAGTTTATCGACAGGTGTTCCACATCTTCAATTTTTATTCGTCAACAGAGAGTGCTTATCAGTCTGAACAACTCTTGCTAAGACGTCATTCCTATATATGTTATAGTGTGGCTGGGCTCTTGGAGTTCCACATCAGCTGTTCCAGATCTTCAAATTTATTCTCTTAGCAGAAAATGCTCATTACGTGAAACAATTTTTGCTATGGTACCATTTTTGTATCTCTTATAGTTCAGCTGGTCTGTTGCGGTTCTGCATCAGGTGTTCAAGTTTCCAAGATAAATTATAGCCTATATGTTGCCCAGACTTAATACCTATACAACAAAAAAAAATCATTAAAATCCGTCGAGTAGTTCTGAAGATTAGCGTGTACAGACAAACAGACAGAATTATTTTTTTGGATTCGTGCTCTATTACTGTTTCTAAACACCACCACCAGACAGTTTTTTTACTGTTTTATTATATGTATAGATATATAGATATAGATTTGCAGCCGCGTAGACTATAAGCTTTTTCTGTTCTCAACATAACTGGGAAAAGGCAAGGCAGATTTTGAAGCGAAACATCATCACCATGACCTAGAACCATGGACCTAGACTTTTTCCAACTATGTTGGGATCGGCTTCCAGCCTAACCGGATGCAGCTGAATACCAGTATTTTACATGGAGCGACTGCCTATCTGACCGTCACAACCCAGTTGGCACTGGGTAATACGACACCCCTTGGTAAAACTGGTTGTTAGACTTTCGAGGCTTTTGAAGCAAATCATAGTTGGAATATTCGTCAACTCTAAAATTTCGTGATCAATTCGGGTTTTTGCAAATTGTTGATAATATTAGTCATGCATGATCAGTAGCTCAAATTATTATCACAACATAATCATCACATTTTGTATTTCTCGGAAGTGAAACATACCTATAGGCCAGGCTTATAGCACAGCACATCCAGTTCTCACCCTTGCTCTATATTTGAACTTATTTACTGTGCCATATTAAAATTTTGCCTTTATTCTAACCAGACCCTTATTGCGTGCTAGTCAAACCGCGTGTGAAATTAACCCAATAAACTTTATAAACAAAGAATTGAAGTAATAAAAGCTACTAACATACACCTTTGAATTAATCGCATTTATTATTAATAACGAATAATTAAATAAATTTTAACAAACCGGAGGTCTGGTCCGTTAAATTGCAAACGACTGCATATCAAATTTTTATTGCTTAAGCAATAAGTGATAAAAGATCTAGTTTTATGCTGAAGCATTCCACTTTAATTGCTAGACCAGTAGCTTATTTGTAGAAATACTACGGCCCATTTACTATGCTAAAATTATTATCTTTACTGTTCAATAATTGACAAATTATCAGCCCGTAAACACCAACTGCAAAACGGTGTATATTCTGCGTCTTCATAGACCGGATGAGAGAATATTGCTTGTAATCACTACCTTGTTAAACGGATTGGTGATTAAAATACGTCGATACCTCTTATTATCGTACAGGATAACTTCTGGAGTTCAGACTTTAACAATTTAGGTATTAGGGACTTGTATATTTTTGCAGGAAACAATGCAAAACTTTGTTATTTTCTAGAAATGAAGGCGATGGCAGAAGACTTTTTTTAAATTAAGAATGTTGCCCCAGACTATGAATTTCTCCTGTATCGGGGTGCTTTACAACCATTTAAACTTACATACACAAACACCCAGAGCCGGAACCATTATTTGTTATTAAATGCAAGAGGGATCATACCCGCAACAAGCACCGCAGCAGTTAATCGCTCAGCTACTGCGCTATTCGTGCCGTCAATTAAAACTATATATTGCTTTGTGTACCTACTTAGGTAACATAAAAAAGCTAACCAATACTATCTTCCAACTTACAAATGTATAAATGCACAGTAACCCCTCTCCATTTGGTATAATCAAATCTACAACCCCGACTGCCGATTAACGTACGCCCACTAAGACTTATATTGCCATAAATAATCTCTATTTGCAATCGAATAACACTTTTACGAGTAATTCATTAGGCAAACTAGCGGTGCAAAGATCTAATTAGCATTATAAGACATGCTAGATTAGATGCGTGGGCCAGTGACGCGGTTTCCCTGGTACAAATTTATGGGAACACCCCCGCTTGACCGAGAAAGCAGCAGATTTAATATTCCTGGCTGTACTTACGAGTAGGAAGGTTTTAAGCCTAATGGTATTTAGATTTAATTAGGGATAATGGTTTAGTTTAAATATTAGTGTTGAGGAGCTCGTGGCTAAATAAGCCGGGCTTGCCTGGGTTATTCCGTGGAAAGGTGACCACCCATTTTATACCGAGTTTCCTCCGTTCCTCGGAAAGCATGTTAAGCCGTTGGTCCCGGCTGTCAATTGTAGATCTTTGACAGTCGTTCCAGATAGTCAGTGGCCCGAAAGTCTGAGAACCAGTCTTATCAAGACGTGTCGTATGTGGAGGTCACTCCATGTAAATTACTGGTATTCAGCTGCATTCAGTTAGACTGGAAACCCACCCCAACAAAGTTTTGAAAAGACAAGGCAGATGGTTTAATTTGTACATAGACAATCGTAAGCTCACGATACGATTAACGCAATGAATAATTGAAGTTTCTGCGTAGGCTGGATCAATCAAAGAAATAATGATTGAGGATTGATTGTGTGTAAGATTTATCAAATTACGAGAACATCAACAACACTTGCGTTATCCTAGTAATTAATATTTACCTTCCTAAGTATTGCAAAATTACTCTTCCTGTTCTAGACAGGCTCTTCTTGCTTTCCAATATAAACAAAAAAACTTTATAGTACGATGTTGTACTCATAATCATTATCACTACACAGTATAAAACAAAGTCGCTTCCCGCTGTCTGCCTGTCCCTATGTGTGCTTAGATCTTTAAAAATACGCAACGGATTTTGATGCGTGTTTTTAGAGGAAGGTTGATATCTACATTGCACCCGTGCGAAGCCGGGGCGAGTCGCTAGTTGATGAATAAAATACAAGGACTGGCAGTCTTTATACACAAATTGTTATTGTTTTAGATTAAAAGTCTTCCCAACTCTAAGATCACCCTTTCAAGTCTATAACCACAATTAACACTCTTGACAAGTGCTCTGTGACCTGTTCTTAAAACAGTCGCTAAGCGCATGCACGGATGAAGATGTCCACCATCATGCACCGTGCGTCCACCTGTAATAATCCAAATTGACACCCACATTACGGTGCGGGTGGCCCATTTGCCGCTGAGGACTCTACTCGTCCCATTTAGAGTCCAATTTAGGAGCTAAATATAGCCTAGTGGTGGCAGATATTTTTGGACTTGTCATTTTCTATGTGTGGATAATATTAGCACAGGTTTATCACTAAGCTTTTAGCAAAACAGGGATTAGTTACAAGAATGTGTGCTGCTATGAACTAGTTTTCAAGCAAACCTTCACCTTTTGAGCCATTTATAGCAATCATTACATAACATCACGCCTGAAATCACTCAAGAGTTGAGCAGACGTGTGCTCCTATCGCACACTCTTATTTCGCCAGTTATGTTTAAGTCCCATGTAATAGGGGGCGAGCCTATTGCCATCAACCGGGCACAAATCTAGACTCCGTGGCTGCTACTGAGAAATTCCTTATGGAAAAGCCCAATAACACATTGCCCGACCCGAGATTCGAACCTAAGACCTCATGCTCAGCAAGTCGTGCTGGCAACCACAAGACTAACAAAGCAGTCATAATAAATTAATGATGTAAATAAGGTAAATTCAAACCAAACTAACATACATTATGTTACAAGCCTGAAAATCAGTATACAAGACAACATAACATGTTTTCGAATCTATAAGAGAGTGAATTTTTAAAGCCCCACGCAATATCTTGTCAGTC
This sequence comes from Lycophotia porphyrea, assembly GCA_950005105.1. Classification (NCBI taxonomy): domain Eukaryota; kingdom Metazoa; phylum Arthropoda; class Insecta; order Lepidoptera; family Noctuidae; genus Lycophotia; species Lycophotia porphyrea. The sequence continues at coordinate 9,130,794 of OX465394.1, forward strand.
AGAGATGACAGCCGAACAGTAAATAACTAAGTATTACATGAACTATTTCCAAGTATAACAATACGCTTTTCAAACATAATGTATTCATCACAGGCCTACATCATGACTATTATGATGTAGCATTTGTATTCCTCGTGTCATACTCGAACCATTTTTAATCCGTCATCGGAGTTTTATTTTTCTCAAAAGAATTACTAGCAATGTGTGCTGCACATTACTCATATTTCCGTTTAACCCTCCGACTATTCTGATGTTTGTGTTAAGAACTTTTTTAATAAAAATAAAAATAATGGATGGGAATTTAATTAAAACGACTTTTTTTTTGGATTATAGCCCATTCCCTCTCATAAGGAGGAGGACTGTGTCCCAGCAGTGGGAACATTATAGGCTAATGATGATGATGATGATGACTTTTTTTTCGTCAATGACTTAGAAGATTAACTACATAAAATGTTTTTCATCCATAGAGCGTCTACTGTGCTTTCGTAGACTTGGAGAAGGCCTATGACAGTGTGTGGAGGGAAGAGCTGTGGTCGACTCTATCCATGTATGGTGTGAACAGTTGCTTGGTACGAGCACTGAAATCTTTATACAAGGATTCTAGTGCTTGTGTTAGGATAAATGGGGCATACACTGACTGGTTCTGCATCTCAAGAGGTGTTAGACAGGGCTGTGTAGCGTCTCCTTGGCTGTTCAACCTATACATGGATAGTTGTTTGACAGATTTAAGAGAAAGTGAGTGTGGATTGAGGATGAATGAGTTGCCTGTCAAATGCCTTCTGTACGCAGATGATCAAGTTATTCTTGCATCTTCAGCGGAACAGTTGCAAGATATGGTAACTGTAATGAGTGAAGCATTTAAGAGAAAAGGGATGAATGTAAATGTGAATAAGACCAAGGTTATGGTGTTTGAAAGAAAAGAGGATGTATCGGTGTGTGATGTGAAAATAAATGATAAGAGTGTGGAGCAAGTGAATGAGTTTGTATATTTGGGCAGTATGTTTACAAGAGATGGAAAGATTGACGAAGACGTGGAAAGGAGAGTAAATGCGGGAAATAAAGTGAATGGTGCTATACATACGATTGTGACCAACCCGTCGATGTCAAATAAGGCTCGTCTGGCTGTTCACAATGGTGTGCTGGTGCCTACACTTATGTATGGAAGTGAGTGTTGGGTATGGCAAACGAGGCATGAAAGTAGAATTAATGCTGTGGAAATGCGTTCCTTGCGAAGCATGTGTGGTGTAACTCTGAATGATAAAGTGAGGAATGAGGTTATACGGAAACGTTGCGGCTTAAAAGAAAATGTAGTGACAAAAATTGAAAAAAGTATGCTTAGATGGTTTGGTCATGTGGAGAGGATGAGTGAAAGGCGACTAACAAAAGGTATTTACAAGGCAGATGTGAGTGGCAACGCCGGGAGGGGACGCCCTAGAAGAACATACGCTGACCTCATTGGTGAGGTTCTTCAGAAAGGTCAGGTGCGTAGTACTCGCAACCGGCGTGCGTGTATGACCAGATGTATGAACGTGGACGAGGCAAAAGGAGTATGTAAGGATCGTAGCAGGTGGCGTTCTGTAGTTTCTGCCTACCCCCATGGGAAAAGGGCGTGAGTTTATGAATGTATGTATGTATGTAAATCGTCTACTACAACTTACCTTATTAGTTCTAGTTTAGTAGCCAATAAAGATAGTCCTTCATTTAAATAAGGTCTTAACACAAATTTCTTCGTGCGAGCACCCGGCCGGGACATATCCATCAGTAGTTAATTTGAATTTATTTTACTGCAAGCACCGCCGCCGGTGTAATGAGAACTTACTTCAGCGGGTCTCAATGTTGGGACGATTGACGTATATTTATGTGTACGTTAGGTTTTTGTTTGTTTAGGGTTAGAATAAGCTGTAACTGATATTACGTGTGTTTTTCGTCAAATATTATAGATGTAACATTTTATGTTACATTTTTCATATAGCAAAAATGAAACCTTAATATCATCAAAATAAATACACCTGAGTATTTACGCAAACTGTCGATGACGGAAATTTCATAAGCTTCGGAAAGTTGTCAATCCTTTCGTCAATAAAAGTTGTTGGGAGGAACTCGACAGGTTTTTAAAAGCGTTCGCCACTTGTATACCCTGGAGTTACTTAAAATCACTTAAGAGGAAACACGGTAGGTATTTAAAGAAACTATCGCTGCCGCTCTGCGAGCGTGATTTCGTCATTGGTGCGATAGGGACAACTATAGTAAAAAGTCATAATTCGAGGTTTGGCTCTCGACTATGTCCTCCTCCGACCAATTTAAAAGATATTTCATAAACTTATTAAGAAAGATAAAAATGTTTTTTGTTTTTTATTAATAGTTGTCGTACACTAGGCTTCTGTTAATAGGCGATTTAATTAAGCAAATTTTGAGCATTTTGTAAAGGTTCTAGTGCTTATACAGATTATATATCATCAAAAAGGAAAACATAGAGACATAGAAGAGGTTGATATTTATTTAACTGTAAACAATCATAGCTTTAAAGTTAAATAAACCAGAAAGAAAACAGGCGAGAGCGTTTGTATGGAAAAAAGACCATCCATATTTCCTCTTAATCACCAAGTTAACTGATTGGGATACAGGTTTCATCCTACTCCATCCCATTTTCTATTCCCCCAAGAAGAATGCAGTTTGCCTTTCCCACTAACCGTGCATCACTTCGCCTATTCTCAACGCGGAGGCCGCCTCTGTCGCCAATCGAATGTCTGATTTCAATTTAGATTAGGATTTAAACATGCAGCGCAAAAGCTTATCTAACGAGTACACCTGTTAAAGTCCAAATAATTTATGACTACGTTCCTAGCTATTCTCGTTATCGTTAACATTTCGTGTAAGCCGACCGCGAATTTCCTTCGTCGAATAAGGGAACCTAAAGTTGTTTTGGCTTGCGTCGGCATTCGCAGGGTTGATTGCAAGTTATTGTTTTAATGATCACCGTTCGAGTGTTAGCAATACTACCGTTTTATTTTTAGTTAGAGTTAAGAAATTGTTTTTTTTTTTAACAAGCTCACTAATTTGTTGTTATTTTTATAATATTGATGTGTACGAGTATTAGTTTATTTTTTAGAATGATAGACTAAAGGTGCGGTCAAACTGACCGGATCGGACTCCGGACTGTGTGGACATTAGACTTTGATAGATATTTCAGTATAACATAACGTCACACTTTTAAACCCCGTAGGGTAGGAGAGGTGTTCTTAATACTACACCAACATTTCGCCATGTAATAGGGTCGAGCCTATTTCCATCAACCAGGCACGAATCCAGACTCCGTGGCTGCTACTGAGGAATTCTTGATGGAAAACCCAATAGCACTTCGCCCTAACCGGGAATCGAACCGAGGACCTCATGACTAGCAGTCGCGCTTGTGACCAACGAGGCAGTCATATTTCAGTATTTTAGGTACCTATCAACGTCCGGAGTCTTTCCCTTCCGTTTGACCGCAGCTGGTTCAGCTCCACACTATTAATCCATGTTTCGATTACACAACAAACATTAAACAGACCAGTAATATAAAGTGTGTAAACAGACTCTTAACGAAGCCGAAAGCCACTTGCTCTTCCCGTCATTAAAATATTTTTTTTATTCTAGACCATACCTGGGAACCTCCGGAGGTATTGGGGGTCAAAGTTCCAACTTTTTCACAAGTTTTTTTTAAATACTTATTTATAATGTAAGATTTTTACTTTAAACACCCCCAGGACCCCCTTACTATTTAATCCATCTATCAGCACAATGTGTTGAGAGCGTTACATTGAGTCCTATTGTAAAACGTGATTTTCCAGCCCAAAAAAAAGTTATTCCCTGCACTAATTTTTTGCGTAAAATTATTTAGTTTGATGTACATAATGCTTGGTTGAGGGCTTCGTGAAGAGTCTGTTTACACCCTGTATTTTTTAATAAGCGTCTACGTTTATTGAAAGTATAAAGTATTGTATTCGCAGAGTTCCGACCTGCTTTGCATAGGTCCTACTATAGGTACCTACATGCAATTGCATTAAGCTTGATAATACCCTGACGTGTACTGGCAGCTTAATGCAGTTGCCAATCCCAGATGATTAAGTTCCATCTGAAGCCCACTCGCATAACGTGTTCATAAAATGTACACAAATTAACGTTGTAATTCCGTTGAAACAAAATAATTTAATACTTGGTAGGTACATTATCAATGGTATGTGACTAGTTTGAAATATTATGTTTTTGGAAACTCTTGTAATGTTTGATACTTACCTTACCTATTTCCTGCTGTCTCTAATTATTATAAATAGATGTTTTATTATTTGAAAATATCTGAGTTTCAAACATCTAAATCTGTTCAATAGTTTTTGCGTGAAAGAGTAAAAAACATCCATCCATACTATACACCAATACTCACAAACATTCGCATTTATTTTTTATTTTATTTATTTATTAGGGACAAAAAAACAGTAACATATTCAAGTTTATCATTAAGAGCCGTTACATAAATAGGTAAACATATAACCCACCATTGTCTACGGGTTAATAAATGGACAAGTAAAGAACTTTTTGTCTTATAAAGTTTGAATTAAATAATTAAGATTGTGGAGAAAGAATATTTATAGACAATGTTTTAAATTTGTTACTAGAAAGAGAGAAGATATCTATGTCCATGAAGTGTGTGTTATAGATCTACAAGTAGACGAAGAGGCGTTAATAGTAAGTAAGTTATAACTAACCTTTGATAGTTATGTTGCGTATTGTGCATGAGCGGTTGCGTTGGTTGCGCCAACAACAGTTGTTTTTGTTGCTGTTGCCGTTGCAGCATCTGTTTCCCAAACACGCCGTATCCGAACCCGTATATTTCGTCCTCTTCTTTCTCTGTGAGGCAGCTTGAGGGCTGTTAAAAAGAAACCAGGTGTTAAAAAATAATCTTTAATACTACAGAGTTAAGATTCTTATTTTATTTTGACCTAGATACACTATGTTTTATCATCATGATCATCTGCTTAGCCTTTTCTCAAATATGTTCGAGTCGGCTTCCAATCTAACCAGATGCAGCTGAATACAAGTATTTTACATGGAGCGACTGCCCATCTGACCTCCACAACCCAGTAAAATTCTGGTATTCAGCTGCATCCGTTTAGATTGAAAGCCGACCCTAACATACTTAGGAAAGGGTTAGGCAGTTACTATTATTTCCTCCACTATGTTCTTTAAAACTTGCCTAGGTATTGTAATAAAAACAAAAATTATATAAGTATTGCCTGTAATAAAAGTTACCATGAAGGCTACTTTTATCTGTATCTTCAATAACTTTGAGCAAATTAGATTTATATGAGTCAGAAGAAAGAAAATACCTTTTGACAAAAGCCATAATAGGTGTCTTTACAAAAAAATCTGTATTATTATCAGACTTGAAATAAATGTGAAAGAAACCTTCTGAAGGTAGGTAATCCGCTTTACTTAGAGTGTGTTCACAAAAAAATGAAATCATATTCACAAAAACGGTTCAAATATCACTGGCAATGTTGAAAGCCTAATATTCCTGGCTAATTTTACACAAAGCGACGATTTGCCCCGCTTAGTCTGATTACATGACATGATCCTATTATTTATTCAGGCCGTTTTATCTGTGGGCCTCCGTGGGCCTCATCATTATGACCTTGGACTTTTGTCTGATGGCCGACAGAGGATTTACGTTCAAGTTCATCACGTGCTTACACACTGTACTTGCAAGGTCGTTTTTCCACTTAAGTGGGAATGTCTAATATAACTGTTGTGCTTGATAAAAAGATAGTGTAACATTGTAAGAAATGAACGTGAGAATCGAGATTACATAAAGTTTTGAAGGCACATTAGATATATGTGAGCTACTACTTAAACAGATCGTATTATTTCTAGAATTGCAGGTTAAAATAACAGATATCTAGAATCTAAACTAAAAGAGGAAATGAGAACATCCCGAAAAGTAACATCGAGGAAATTGGTATATAACAAATCTTGCATGGAGCCAAAAAAGTATATGAAAATGGTGCCAAATGCATGCTACATTCTAAAGCTTTTTTCATCGAGAAACTTTCCAATTCATATCTACATAAGTAGTTCAAACTCACACATTTACATACACCAACAAACTACAAAAGCCAGCAAATAATAAAAAAAGAAAATAATGACTCTAAATCTACAACTGACTACTTCGTGAAATTGATGACCATTCCCAAAAACCAATGAGAACCTCACTCAACTCACCGAATACTTTCCAGGCACATAAATGGGCTGCGAATGCGACGTGGTCAAGTTATTCAAAGCTAGGGAACCAGGACTTGCCGAAGGTGGAGTTTGGGGTGTTCCGGGGCCTCCAAGCACCCTCATACGAGGTGACATCTCGTCCCATTCGTGTCTTCGTAACTCTTCGAGGTGGTCTAGAACGTCGCCATAGTGTGTTGAGAAGAGGTCCGCGTATCGGGAGGCCAGGCCTTCCAGGTAGCCCCGGTCTCCATCCTGTAGAAGAAATAAAATAGATTATTAAATAAATCACTATCATCACTACATATCATAAAACAAAGTCTTCCGCTGCGTCTGTCTGTCTGTTCGCGATAAACTCAAAAACTACTGCACCGATTTTAATGCTGTTTTCACCAATGGATAGAGTGGTGCTTGAGGAAGGTTATTATCATTTATCAAGTTTTTGTTACGGGAACGGGATAAAAATTTCTTGACTACTTTTGGTCGCGATAACCGAAATCCACGCGGGCGAAGCCACGGGCATCAGCTCGTAAACAATAATAATAAATAAATGTTTGCCATTCAAAGAATATAGGCGCCATGTTATGTTGTTGTCTATCTTAAAAAACATTTTCTTCGACTAAATGTTGTCACAACGACCCAAGTCGAATCTTTTGTGGATACTAACATAATAAAAGATGACAGCTCCTAGTAAAGTTCACTAGTTGTAGTTTTATGATATAAGCCTGCTAATCAAGCCATAATTATTTAAATATGCATCATGATTTAAGCTTTGTCTCTCACAAATAGGTAATTATTATTATTTATTAATGATCAAGTAACATAGGACTCATTATTTGGCACAAAATTTCAATTACAACACAACAATAAGAGATATACAATAAAATTAAACTTAGTCAAAATTCATTATACATAATAAAACATAACATAATAAATTAACATAAACAAGGCCAATAAAAATATATTCATCTCCCCCAAGCCCTAAACATGGGCGCATGTAGGGCCAACCAATGCCGCATGAATGGTCCGTCTAACCTGTCGGCGACGACGGCGAGGAGACCGTTGCTGCTGCCCCTCACTCTACCCACTATCGAGGTAGCCCTCCTGCACATAGTGGCATAAAAACAGTCTACGCGCACATTGGCGAAAATCCCCGACGCGCTGCAGAAGCGGTAATGATATGCTACTGCGTTTTATACAAACACGTACTAAACCTGCGAAACACTTGTAATTCAAGATTCTCACATGATAACTTTATCTGATGATATAAAACTACACATTTTTTTATATTCCTGACACTCACGTTTATATGTGGTCATAAAACAGCCGAAACAATAAAGAACGCAACATTAATTGAATAAAATATGTGCTAACGGTTTTAACTACTCAATAATCTGATCTATCAATCAAATACCTTCGAATCACGTTGTCATAGTGTGAATTTTAATTGAAAGTTTAAACAAGAATAATTTATTAAGGCGTTATCAAAGAACCAATACTGATCTTAAGTCACGATAAACACGGCTTTCAATTACGCAGTAATTACAACTGACACGGCAAAATTAACGAAATTGAGAAAAAAAAAACTCCTAATTTTCCTACCTAGACCTATTTGCTTTAAGTGACTTTTCCGAGCAATTTCCGTTGAGTCACAAAAAAGGGAAGATTCGACGTAAAGTAAGGTAATTAAGAAGCAGAGAGAATTAAAAGCTGGTTCTTAAAATTTAAGGTATTTGTTGATGCATAATTGGTTTGGCGTGAGGTTTGAAATGTGTCAGATGAATGTACTTTGTTTTGCAAAAATTTTTTAGACGGCAAGGTTGTGAAAAGGTGGCAGATTATCCTATACTTTATGGGTTGTTTTGACACTTAATTTAGCGATGCTTTCGGGTAAAATGGGGCAATCCCATCTCTTCTCAAGAATAAACTGTGTCCAAAACAGTTCTCGAGAAAAATTCAGCACGCTGAAATTATAGTTTGTGCATTTGCGTAGCTCCAAACTTTCAGCCACATTTATATTTAATTGTATGTAAGTAAGCTGTCGTCTCATAAAAAGTTTTGACAATATTATTCACGCAATAAGGCGCCAACCATAGAAATAAATACGAAAGTTACGACCACGGCCGAAAGATTGTGTGGAAGCAAAATAAACAATTCAAAATAATCTTGCCGCAAAACTCTTTCATTAAGATGAGAAAACCAAAGACGAGGACTAAGGGCGGATAATTTCTGAAATTCCTTCGGAGATAAGAAATAAATTATCCGGTAATCTATTTTTAGAAGATTGTTTTCGCTTAAATAAGTTTTGATATCTTTCAGCTTTAACCTTCAGATTTGAATCTCCATTTCTTTAACGGTGTTAAAATAAATATATTATCAAAAGCTCAAATGTAATTGAACTGCAAAAGGAAGGAAAAACTGGCCAAGTGCGAGTCGGACTCGCGCACGAAGGTTTCTGTACCATTATGTATACAACATTGGACAAAAACGGCAAAATATCACGTTTGTTGTATGGGGGCCCCCTTAAATATTTATTTTATAATAATTTAGTTATTTATTTTTAAAGTGAATATACAACTAAATATTCTGTGAATATTTCAAGCGTGTACCTATCGCCGTTATTAATATCGACCAAAAAAACGGTAAAAAATCACGTTTGTTGTATAGGAGCCCCCTTAAATATTTATTTTATTCTGTTTTCAGTATTTTTTGTTATAGCGGCAATAGAAATACATCTTCTCTGAAAATTTCAACTGTCTAGCTATAATGGTTCATGAGATACAGCCTGGTGACAGACGGACAGACAGACAGACAGACAGGCCGATGGACAGCGGAGTCTTAGTAATAGGGTCCCGTTTTACCCTTTGGGTACGGAATCCCTAAAAAAAGGTGTGTTTTAAGAAAATAAAATCAAATGTTTGAATTATCCACACTTTTCAAACCTGTCAAACTTCATAACTGTTTTACACCGAATTAGCCTTACATAATTTTACAATGTTTACCCATCGCTTTCTTAAATAAACATTTCAGATCAAATGTTTATCTTTGCGATTCATAAGAATTTGCCAAGACAAACACTAAATTTGTTAACACTTTTCACATACTCGACCACTTCGGTGGTCTAGCTTTCATAACGACAACATGTTGAAAGTTTGAATGTCTTGCATGTGGTAGTCACATAGTCTACAGTTTCCTGAACGCTGTATTACTATTTCCTGTATCATTCATTGAAGCCGCGCAATAAATCAAGGGCAATCCATCAAATGGGTAAAAAATCGTAGCTGTATCATTGAAGACCGCACTTAGAATTCCACTAGCGGTCGCATTGAGTCAAAGATGGCCGAAGGTTTATTTCCATTTTTAAATGAGAGCGGTTGAGAGCTTTGTCGGCTCGGAGTTTGTGCTCTGCGTTTTAAGTGGATTAAATCGCTCCACGCTCGTAAAACCGACAAGTGCTTGAGCTAAGAATTAAAGTAACCGTTCGACTTTTGCATGAGAAAGTGCTCGCGGGACCTTGTCCTGTAGTCACTCCGCACAATTTGATGCGGCTGATTTTTATTTATTTTCCCCTGAATCTTGGAAGCTGTTCAAATGAACTCTTTGCGGACTGCGACTGCTTTGTGAATACTCAACTAAAGAAATTCATTAACACTATCCGAATGGAGTGCTGCTGATTATCGATGCTTCTCACGCCCGCTGTGCTTCCGTCGAAATGGAATAGTCAATGGCAAAGCTTTTGCTGACTGAAACACTTAAAAATATAGCGGAGTGGGCGAACTAAGTCAAAGAACCGCCGTAAAAGACAATAATAAATAGCTCATGATGCTCCAGTAGACGGCATAGTAACTGCTCTTGAATTTAAATGGTATATTTAGACCACGACCAGTCGTTTAGAGCATAGAAACGGGTTCATTGAATGGTTTGCCAACGGCAGCTGGAATGTTTTCGAAAAACAACCAAACGAAAAGTTAGGTAATAGAAACAGAACATGGCATTCGGGGAATTCTTTTATCGTTTTGTATGAGATTATTCGTGGTATAGCATTAGTTGTACATACGACCACAAGTATATCAGAGCTGTTGTTACTAAATAAATTAATGGGCTGCATGTAAATGTTAATTACCGTGTGTTAATTTTAAAATGTATTAGTATAAGTGGTTCCTTTCCGTGTTTTTATTAAATTACCGTTGTGTACCTTTGTTAACATAATGAATAATAAATTATTATATTAATTACGAAAGTTATGTATGTAATTATTTTGTATCCGGAAATAACCGGTTGAAAAGTAAATCGTTAGTATAAAAACCTAATAAAATAATACTACGTACTCGTACATGACACCTTGTCCAAAATAAGAATGTTAAAAACTTGTAATCGATACTCAGTCAAAAGAGGAAAACATAGAAATTATAATTGGTATATTATTTTACCAAGCAAAATAACAAAATGTCACCTTAAAATATCAGATTACCCAACTCCTTGGCTTAAATTAAACTTGAACACAACAAGCAACAAGGAAGTCGAAATTATCAAGTTGAAAAGATCCGAAAAGCGTTAAAATAATCAATTCAGGTCGTGGGTTACTGGAGGACCGTCTGCGCCATCGAACTCAACTTTAAAATGAGTATAAATTGCAAAACTTGGGAATTATTTGCGTCGTCTCTTTGCAGAAATTTACTCAGTTTTTACAGAGTTTCATTATAACAAGTTTAATTGAAGAGAGCGTCCGGTACATAAATTTAAACTTTTGGCATGCATTTTAATCTGCTTACCGGTAGTTAGTTGGAGGTAATGGCCACTAAATGAGTTTCTAGTTCGCTTTAAATTGTCGGCTCGTTAATAAAATAGGTGTAGGTAGGAGCGTTTGTGGTCGGGCTTGGATGTTGCCTTTTAGCAACTTGTGTAACATAGGTGCTCTGTGCGCGGACATTCTTGTTCCTAGGACAGTTTACACGTGTCTGCTCGGCACGGAAAATGCTGCACTATAATATGTACATGAAATATTCCAAAAGTTTCAGTTTTGTATGCATAGTAGGGATGTTTGCATTTTCGGTTTTATTTAAAAAACTGCTGTACCCCGCGACCTTCGTCCACGTGAAATTATTATAAAATACTATTTTCTCCGCTTTTGCAACATTTTTCATTGATGCTCCCCTCCCTCCTATTGGTTGTAGCGTTATGTTATACAGGGTGTAAGCAGACTCTTCACGAAGCCGTCAACCAAGCATTATCTACATCAAACTAAGTAACTTTACGCAAAAAATTGTGCTGGGAAATGACTTTTGTTTTGGGCTGAAAAATCACGTTTTACAGTAGGACTCAATTTAACGCACTCAAAACATTGTGCTGATGAATAGATTGAATAGTAAGGGGGTCCTGCAGCTGTCTAAAGTAAAAATATTACATTAAAAACATGTATTTAAAAAAATATCTTGTGAAAAAGTTGGAACTTTGACCCCCAATATCTCCGTAACTAGAAGCTTCCCAGGTATGGTCTAGAACAAAAAAATGATCGCAATCACGGGGAGAACAAGTGCCTTTCGGCTTCGTTAAGAGTCTGTTTACACCCTTTATACCCTTTCTTTATAAATGGGCTATGCAACACTAAGATATTTTTTCAACTCGAACCAGTAGTTCCTGAGATTAGCGTGTTCAACCAAACAAACTCTTCAGCTTTATAATATAATAATATATATTGTACTTAAGCTTGCAGCTTGCCCTTAAAACTGGTATTTGTTTCAATATTTATTCATAAATATACTCTATATATTTATAGATACTGGTTTTATCGTTTCCTTTAAGTAATGAGTTAACATACTAAGTAATTAAGTATACCTGCTTACTTATTAGTAGAAAGAGTTTACTACAAGATTATTATTTTCAATTAAACTTAAACACAGAGCGCTGTAATCACTCAACATCGCATGAATCCAAATTTAGCGCATAATAAGTCTAGAAAAAATCTAGAAACGATGCACTCGCAGAGGATAAAAGGAGAAAATGAATATAATAGGCAGTAAAATACTGGTTTAATCGGTAATTTATGCTCATCAAGGAACAGATGCGGACAAGCTAGGAGTCACCATTAAGGCTCTGTCATAAAACTGGTCCCGGACGCTGTGGTGTAAGTATACGGATCGACTTGCATTGTGAGGAATTTATTCTTTGCGTTTATTTACTGCCGGAAATTGGAGTCGTAATAACGCATTGCACGATGGAAGTCAGGTATTTTGTTAATCGACTTATCGCGGTGCAATTTAATAGAAGTTTTTCCTAGTATTTCTCAATATGTTCAACGAAATAAATCTTTTAGGAAACCTTATTAATGAACGCCTCAATGTGTCAAATCCTGCTAAGCGCCTCTGACTAAGCTTTGGTGACGACCTATCAGAACCATAATTGGATTATTGAAATTCGATCCGAGATTCGAAACTACTATTTTAAGGAATAAAAATCTATTCAATTACGGTAATACATATATTAAATTTTCCTATTCACTTCTGTTATTTCTTTTCTTCTACTGTATTACCTTACTTTTACAGCGAACGACCTATAAATTACTGTATTTGAAATTGTACATACATATTTATAAAATATCAAAGTATCCGTTGAAAAAGATTAACCACACACAATGATGTAGATAAATCTTATTCACCTAGAACTCACCGACGTTAAACATAAGGGAAAAAAATTGCTTGTCTATTTTACCTCTGTTTAATAAACCACTACTTACTTACTTATGGTAGGTACTTCAAGTAGGTACCTACCATATTTGATGCAATAAATGAAATTGAATTGAATTTTAAAAGCTAGACAAATACACTTTTTTACGTTAAGTAACGAATTTATTACATTACTTGCCAAAAGAAGAAACACAAAGCAAATTTCCTAATTATGATTAGCAACTAACTATTAACTATGGTCTCCGAACAGTGCCAGTTACTTACTCTTCAGCTTTCCTAGTTAGCCGCGGCGGTCTGTGACAGTCCAAGCCTTTGTGTGGCAGACGCCTGTCGGCTCATGTTGTGCCATTACATCCATTGTATGCTGGGTTCAACGGACCCCAAGGTATTCGATGCAGTATTAATTATCCGACGGAGAAGAAGGAGGGTTATGTTTTTTTGTCAAGTCAGCTTTGAGTCTAATATTGTCGTCATTATGTTTTTTTTTACTTAGTAAGAAAAACATTTTAAGAAAATTACAAAATGTTCAACACAATGGATACTTGAGGATTGACGTCAATGACTAGGTTGCACACGAAAAGAGTACCTTGAATGATATGGGTGAGGCCTTTTCCCAGCAGTGGGACATTAACGAAAGGGTTTATAATTTTATCTAAACGAATTTTCCAATTGCTTATTTACTATTCACAAGGATTCGTAAACTATTTAATGGTATCAAACTACAAAACATAGACAGTCTACAGACGTGAATTTCTTTACACCTCTAGTTATAAAATAGAAGGAAACTTTGTCTCTTAAACAACTGCCAATAAACAATTATAGGTGTGCAGTACAATACAGGAAGAAGGTGCCACCACCCCATATAATCCCAAAGTCGTTTGATACACTATCTGTGGGAAGAGAAGGGGTGGTCTTTTCGTCCCAGCACAATAGGTATTAACAGTGTAACAGGATTAATTTATCCCAGAAACACGAAAGCTAAGGAAGGTATCCATATAAGATGTACCAGGCTCGCAGTAGAGAGAAGAGATGTTTGTTTTAGTGATCGTGAAAACTTTATGCGACGGACTATCGATTTGTATTGTGCCTTTATGTTCCGTCTGAACGAAACTGAAGCCTTAATACATTTATCTACTGAGACGAAGAGTATTTTGTTGTTTTCTAAATCAATTTGATTTTGTTTTAGATATTTGATACGGTTTTGTGTATTTATAGTGACTATTATATGTGAAGTCATTACATTAAGAAGTGAGTAGGTTCACAAGTATAAAAATGGTCTTAGTAGAAAAACACATAAAATTACGCCTGTTATCCCCAGAGCTTTAGGCAGAGGTGTACCTAATAGTACACCCATATTTGGGCAGTTATGTTTAAATCCCATGTAATAGGGGGGAGCTTATTGATATCAAATGTGCGACTAGACTCCGTGGCTGCTACTGAGAAATTCCTGATGGAAAAACCCGATAACATTTTGCCCAGCCTGGGAAACGAACCCTGGACCTCATGACCAGCAGTCCCGCTTGCGATCACTAGACAACGAGGCGGTAACAAAAAAGTTTTCCGCTTTTCTTAAATTAAAGTGATTTGACCTGGCTTTCCTAAATCAGATTTCATGAAGTCCAAGTACTACCGAGTTCTCTGATGGTCTGCCACTTTAAACCCTTACCCTTAAGTAATAAGGTTGAAAAACAGTCGACCGTACCTTACACTAAATAAGAAAATGAAACGCAATCGTATTTGATAAAGATGTCTATATTAGCCTAGTATTTTAATGATGATTGATTCAAAACCGGTTTACAAGATTTAAAGCGTCAAAGATTATGCTGTTAGTTTAATTCCTTACATTAATGACGAGTCATTAACATAATTAACTTCAAGTTTAGGAACGGAATCATTCACAGTTAATTTTACGATCCAGTTTCTTGTAGGAGGTCGTGGTTTTAAGGTATTTGAAAGAGGAAATTAGTCTATTATCAGGTTTTGGGATACTATAGAAACCTGGGGATCATAGCTCTAAAATTGAGTGTATTTGGTTTCATGCAGGCTGATCTGAGTGAAGTTAGTATTGTGAACAACATAATCATTACGTCACACCTGTAATCCTCGAAGGGTTACGCAGAGGTGTACCTAATAGTACACCCACATTTCATTCGGTTATGTAAAAGTCGCATGTAATAGGCGGCGATCCTATTGCCAACTACCGGGCACACATCTAGGCTCCGTGGCTGCTACTAAGAAACTCAATAACACTTTGCCGACCGGGAATCGAAACCAGGACCTCATGCTTAGTAGTCGCACTTACCAGTACCAACGAGGCAGTCAGTAAGTTTACTTTTTAGGCACTAACCACACGAGAAATAATAACGAGAGAGTCTTTCCTTGCAGCCAGCCATAACGACCAATCTATCAGCAACAACAACACCAAAATAACCAACCCAAAGCCAAATTCCCAACAAAAATTTTCTAAGCTCCTTTATTCAGTAGCAAGCAAGTATTGGAATAGCAAATACTATTAAGAGATCACGAATCTAAAATAGCATTACACGCCAAGCATGAAGAGAACAAAACACAAAATGGTAGACAATGGACACGGTGGCGCTACTTAACTTGCATTAGGAATGAGAAATTCTGAAAGAGAGTGAGCAAAAATAAGGTGAAAAGAATGAAAATTTTCTTTGGAATGTTGCGGACAACAATTATTTCAACTGAGAATATTATCGTAAATATCAACATGACTTTTTGTGGAATTGGTTCAATTACTTTTTTTGACAATTTCAAAATAGGCTACACAAAATTACTGCCATAAATATTTTCTTACACCCTCTTTATAGATTACTTTTTTCAATAACAGACAGTAACTGAGTTGATAGCTGTCATGTGAGTTTTCAATTACTTGCAAATACATGGGTACATGTGGGCGAGAGCTCTCGTCTCAAAACTCTCGGGATTCAAACTTCTCGTTTCGTTCAAGCAAGAGTTTGTGAGTGTCGGCTTTTACGAAAAACGGTGTTTCTTCGTTACTATGAATATGAATAATCACAAAGGAGGTATTTGTTATCCTGTGAGATAGGTGACTAGGAAAAAACCTTATTTATTTTACTTTTAAAACAAGTAGAATTATGTAATTACTAACCCAAACTAACCAAAATAAAGTATTAGGATGGATGTGTGGTTATTACTATGCTCATTTTCTCTATATGAAGAGAGGTCTTTGCATGAAAGTGAAACAAAAAATACAAATTGAAGAAGGAAATAGGGAAGTGAACTTTCAGTAATACAGGGTGTAAACAGACTCTTCACGAAGCATTCAAGCAAGCATTATGTACATCAAACTAAGTAACTTTACGCAAAAATTAGTGCTGGGAAATGAATTTTTTTTGGGCTGAAAAATCACGTTTTACAGTAGCACTCAATGTAACGCGCTCAAAGCATTGTGCTGATGGATGGATTGAATAGTAAGCGGGTCCTGGAGGTGTTTAAAGTAAAAATCTTATATTAAAAACATGTATTTAAAAAAAAAAACTTGTGAAAAAGTTGGAACTTTGACCCCCAATATCTCCGTAACTAGAAGGTTCCCAGGTTTGGTTTAGAACAAAAAAATGATCGCAATGACGGGGAGAACAAGTACCTTTTTGCTTCGTTAAGAGTCTGTTTACACCCTTTATATCGAGCTGACACAGGCTGACAGTGCTACCTATACGTTCATGTTATCCTATTCTAATTGCAACACAAACCAAACCCACAATTCACAAACAAGCAGAGCTCGAACATCGAAGATGGCGAATCTAAAATAACGCGTCCCGTCTGCCGCTAAACAAAACAAATGGTAGCACAATAAAACGAGGTTCCGCGTGCCACGGAGCCGATGCGACGCTGACACGATTTATATACAGATTCACCTGCCCCCCTCACATTGTAGCCAGAATAGGCTGAATTCATTCACGCTTTTCTTGTAGAAGATTCTAGATGTAAGTAAATCACAGGTTGATGTTACGGATATAAGAATTTACAGATTCGAGAGTGTCACTGAGTTTGTTACATCATAACGACTAAACGATTAAAGTTATGGATATGGCATAGAGGTAGCCCAGAAAACATGGAAAATAACACTGACTTTTATCTATGCTGAATATTTACGAGCTTTGTTAAACTGGACGTTGAAATCTACGAGGAAAATGTCATGGGCAAATCGTTTAATTCATGAAGTTGAAGTCTGTCATAAATAGGTACTGTTCTATTTTTGTCATAAATTAATTAATTATCAAGAAAATTAAAGATGCCATTGACCAACATTAAGTTTCTGATGTACACTTTATTACTTAGAAAACTGATCAAATAATTACCCCGATGATCCCATTAGCGATTTCTGAGAAATAAGTTCCAGGAAAGTGTTAAGTTAATTTCATTTTCGCATATCATACGAGCGAACGACGAAGAACCGATTCAGTTTATTTGTGAAGGGAATGTCATTAATATTCTAACCCTTGTGGGTTTATTGAAAATGCAATCGATTAACTGCTTCAATTCACATTTAATAGAGCTCTGTCAATACATTAAACAACTCCGAAATGCCACAAAATTTTAGGAATCCTTAAACAGAAATATAGGTTTGCAAAACGTATTCAGAATACAAGCGAAACCATTTAGTGAAGCATTTGATTTTACGTTATTGCAAATATTGGGTGTCTGTTTAACAGCCATTAGTTAAGTAATTGCTTTCATAATGAGTATATCGATAGTGGAAGGACTAAAATGGAACTACAAACTAGAAATTCCCCAATCTCTGTACAGCGCGCAGAGTGTACGCGTAAAACACGATATGCTATTACCAGAAGATTACCCAAACAATAACCCATGAAATAAGACTACCATACACTCGTAAAATTTAATGCCAACTTGTATTGGAAAGTCGACTTAATAATTGTATTTCAAAATATTTATCGTGGCAAATGGCACAGCAAAGCACTTTAGCCAAGACGGAAATGTGAAATCTATAACAAATGTAACGAACGGATATTGAGTTTTGATGTCATAGATGATGCGTGTCTGGAGTATTCTCGAGATAATAAAATACTACGCCAGTCCCATCTCATATTATATTACGTTGAGCAAGATATTCTTCGAGATATTGGTATTATAAAAAGAAATAAAAACGACGGCGCGACTCCTCTTATAAACTTCAAGTTTGGGAGTAAAGTTTGTTCTAGTTTA
This sequence comes from Lycophotia porphyrea, assembly GCA_950005105.1. Classification (NCBI taxonomy): domain Eukaryota; kingdom Metazoa; phylum Arthropoda; class Insecta; order Lepidoptera; family Noctuidae; genus Lycophotia; species Lycophotia porphyrea. The sequence continues at coordinate 9,148,937 of OX465394.1, forward strand.
AATTGGATATTGGAAGTAGGCTTTAATATAGTGCTGGAAAGGAAAATTTGAAGTGTAAGCGACACTTCAAATAATCCTTTATTTTAATTAAGTACTTAAGTAGTAAGTTTTTGATGGGCCGTGTCAAATTAATGACAAAACCAACACTAATGAAGGAACTAGAAAATTTATTGAAGCAAAAGAACGTGATGAATTTGAAGTAAGAAAGCATGAATTCGATTTGACAGCCAAAGAAATAACAGAGACACCGGAGGTTATTTATTTAATTGGTCGAGTGAAGATTGACAATGACATATTATTTCCTCAGTTGAACTTGCACAGAACATGGATAACCATGGCCCACGCTGGCCCATGGTGATAATATCGGATAATAACACAGTTGTGAAATAACAAGGGATTACGTTGTATGAGTCATGGGGCTTACGGTGTGATATATACGGCTGGTTAGATCTGATCGAAATGTATAAAATATTTACGTAGACAAATCGGAAGCATCGCTTGAATTTTTCTAGTATTCCTAACTTCGTATTTTAGTAGTAAGACTGTTATTAGTTGATAAAATTAAACACTCCTATGCCCCTATTTATCATGACTGACAAGATTTTCTATTAAATCACGAATATTGAATGATGCTAAATGGAATCAATGACTTGCATTTGAAACTACTACTGTCAGACACAAATCAAGTGTAGATATATCGGATTTAAACTGTTGATACAACTTAATTCAATCTATTGATACATTGACGGTTTATGCTAAAGCCATGTTTTGCTGTAAATACATTTTGGTTTCGTAATCACAATTTATGAGATGTAGTGTCATAGTGATGTCAGTGCATATTCACAACTGTATACTGACAAGTCTATATTTTATTCAATTAAATAAAGGACATATTTTTTTTACAATTGCCAATACAAGTGCTTATACGAATAAAGAACAATACGACGATACTGAAGCACTCATGTTTTATTATTTTTATCATACAGTGTATTGGCATCGAAATCACAAATTCCGGGATACCTCTAATATTTCGTGGCATCCAATAACACTAGAGTACCAATATTACGAGTTGCACTACTACAATACTGAGTCATAAAATATTATATGGGCGAAGGCAACGGATTCAATAAACATTATGAAATATTTTACAAAAGATAGGCTATTGTAGAATCGCGGGCGTATTCCGTTGTCCATAAACCACATAATGCATAAACAAAAGCATTTGAATAACACGTGGGTAGAAAGTGACAGCCCAATGGAAGCATGCTACACATTCAACAGAAACTCAATCGTTTGATCGTAAATATTCCCCATTCGTATATATTTTACCGCAAACATCGAAATACTGTCAATGGAAAACACATATTGAAATTGATAGTATTGACGTCGGAAGTCGAAACTCGTTTCTCGCCGTCACCTTTTATGAGGCTGATAAAATCCTCATCTTAGTTTTATTTGCATCAACCTTTTTTCTATAGTGTAATTTGAATAATAAAATAAAACATTTCTTGGCTTGTTGACAAATATGGAGAAACAAATCAAGGTACAGCAGTTGAACAAACAAAACTAAACATTAAAATCAGCAGACTATATTTCATTAACGGTTCAAAATAAAGGATGGTTGTTCTAAATATAAAACGTCCAATCTGTCAACGGTCGAGCGCGCGTGTTGTGCGACGACGAATGGTTGCAAACGATACCTACATCTGTTGTCTATTTTCAGATACGTCACAACTGAGACGACTGTCTGCGCCGGAACTCAAGAGAACTCTTTCCTCACACAAAAACCCCTAATGATGAAAGGAAATCACGCTATTGACACTTCCCAAACTTCGGTTCGATAGCCCGTCAATCCAGAAAAGTTCGACACGATCCCCAAATGTTTTGATTAAAAATATCTAAGCGATCTGTCGGAACGAGCAGCTTCCCGGTTTCCACGCTTATCGCAAAGCTTTGTGCTCAACGCATTAAGCTAATTTGAATGGTGAAGGGCCGCTCAAAAAGCCGTTGTTTGAATTCTTCTCTTTAGTCGGGCGGTTGCCGGCCTGATTGTGGGAGCCGACGCTGCATGGATTGCATTCTGTTCGTCGCACAAGAAGACCGGCGCATTGACGGCGGCTTTTTGATTTAACCAACTGTACGCGCGCTGGGAGCCATGCATTTGCGTTGTAAATTTAATGCCCTCATTACATTCCTATGTTTTGTATAAGTTAGACACCCCAGTGCAATTGCGGAACCTTCATGGTACATTTATGGCTTGATTATAAAGCTTTCTGTCGGCGGCATTTTTAAAATAAATACAGTTTGTTGAGGTTAAAAATAAGTCTTTCAAGATGAAATCAGATAAGCCAGTAATCTCAGGTTGTCATCACATCAACTAATAAGCCAAGGTTTTCCAATAAAACCCCTTATGAAGAGTTGGCTAAGGTTCATAATGTATTTAAAAAGTAACTGTGTTGACGAATGCCGAAGATGTAGCGCCGTGGGTGAAACCATTGACAAACGACTTGGTCTGACACACCGGTGATAAATAACTGATTATGTTACACTGCATTTTGCCTTCATAATTAATTGACAACAGCTATCTAAGCGGCATTAGCGTCTCAAACGTCTTTGATTATATTAATCGAACCGCTTACAACCACATTTCATAATTTACCCTTCCATTACAAAATAACTGACAATTATCGCCCGAAATGGAAGCAATTTAACCTCTCCACGGTTGAAACATGCGCCCCGTTGAGTATATATTTTATTGTTTTATTATTTTATTGGCATTGCAAGTGCAAACTGCCTCTCGTTTTTACAATTTACTTTTCGACTGGCTTATGGACTATAAATCTGTGTGCTTTAAACGAGCATACGCCTGGAGCTAGAGAAGCTACCGCAATAATATTGGCCAAGATCATTTATTATTTCTTACAGACGTTTGCACACTCAGATGTTAATAAGGCTAGCATTAAACATGCTTTGAATAAAGTCGTTTCGAATGAAGTAACGATCCAACTCTACAAAGTATTTGTCTTTGAAGTTTTATAGAAGACGTTAGTTATAATTTGTATATTTCCCACCCTAAAACTATTTGTTGACAAAAAAAACGTAAACAGTCGAAAATAACGAGCGAAATGATCGTTCACCCGAAATAGTGATAGTTATTCCGGTACCGTCGTCTGGTAGTTAATTGCTGCATTTTTTACGCGGCCGACTGCCACGGATTCCGTAATTTGTCTTCTCAGAAATGAGTCGCGTCGTCGAATGCAAGCGACATGTAGATACGGCTCGCTTTTTTGTAGATACCCCTCGAATTTCGGCTGGCGTAAATTACGTTTTAGTAGAATACCCCGGGGAAACGTTAGACGGGTTCTTTCGTAATTACTGTTTTAACTGTTGGGACAGAAACGTCAAACGTTACGTATTTTTGTGGGTAAAATTTCCACTGATATAAATAATACTTTCTTTGGTTTTTATTTCATGACAGCTCGGCATCGTTCTGTACACGTGAAATTCCCGAACATGGGGAGTGATTAAAAATGTAGGTGGCAAGTGAATAATTAAAATTGGGGGCTGCATTGCGGTCGTAGTGTAGGGCGATGTAATGCAATCGATATATTGACGTCAACAGCGCGGTTGTGCTTAACGATCGCTCAAAAGATTTACGCTTACCGCTTGCGCTATTTACGCGCACCGCTTTTCATGTTTACGATTACGCTCACGCATATTACGAAACCCTGTCCGTGACCCCGCGAAGCCATCTCAAAATACAATAGTACAGAGCCGCAACGAGGTAGGTAAACTGAATTTCTTGAGAGCTTTGTTATTTTAGCTTTATGACTAGCACACTAGTTTATGTTTAGCACTAACAAAAATGTTAAATGAGTTAGTACATTCCAGTCTTCTATACATATGTATAATCAGTCGACAAGTAGAAGGTTTCATGTTCTATGACTACTTTGTCTTCTGATAAATTTTGCTCGTATGATTCACATGCCAGAACAAATCTGAATTACAGATGTCACCAGAATAGCTCTCAAGTGTTCTGCAATTAAAATATTTATGACTTTTCTCTTTGATGTATATGCGGTTTGTTTAGATGGTATACTTGAAAACGATGAGTTATTACCGGTATTTGTAGTCTGTGGTTATCTAGAAAAGCATTAAGTCAAAATAAAAAGCAATTAAGATTAGAAGGATGAGTGCGGTTTAGTGAATGGGAAGGTACAGATGCCAGCCAATACATCAAGCTACTACAATCTGTCAAATTTCTTTAATAGATTTTCAACTTTATCGCTAAAGCATTAGGTTTAAGGTTGATTGGGAAAATTTGACAGTTTCGGATAGCTTGATGTGCTCGCGTCTGTACAACGGGTGTTTATTTTAGTCTTAATAATAATTGTGGTTACTACATCTTATTATGATTATGATCGTATATTGAATGTATTGCACAATATACCGAACCAAAATATTATTTGACTAAACTTTAAACAGTCTCAGACGTCAACTGTTAAAACATAGATTACACAACACTTACTTATTTAACACTTCAAGCACAAAGTACAGAGGCGGACTTAATGCCATAGGCATTTTGGGTACCGTTGGTATTAAAAGTCTAATTGGATACATGTCACTACTACAAACTTAACAAACTCTAATTATTTTCAACATGAGGCCTGGGTTCGATTCCCAGGTCGGGCAAAGTGCTATTGGGATTTTCCATCCGTAATTTCTCAGTAGTAGCCTCGGAGTTTGGATTTGTGCCCGGTTGATGGCAATAGGCTCCTCCCCTATTACATAGGACTTAAACATAACTGGCGAAATGTGGGTGTAGGTACTATCAGGTACACCTCTGCCTAACCCTACGGGGCTTACAGGCGTGATGTTATGTTATGTGTTAATTTCAACACATTCTATTAGATAAATAACCGTTTGTTTTTTTTACACACAATATAAAACAACCATTTTTATTTTTAGCCAATTTTATTTTAGACAGACCGAAATAGCAAATAAACCGACAGAAATACCAACACATATTAAACCTATTACAGAAATACTGTTTGTAAATTACAGTTTGTACTGTACGAATTTACTAATAATAAATTATAGTCCACTATCAACTTTAATAATCTAGACAACGACGGGTTAAAATTGTTTTACGTACACACGGCGGCACATCATACATAACCAATATAACCTGACTTCGATTTGAATGAGCTTCCCGTACGATTAGAGATTAGCTTAATTTGGTTTTGCATAGCTGGATTCGGCCGCCGTGCGTACTACTTTCTATGATGGATGCCTTTCGTCGTGTTGATAGATGTTATGTAGCAGAAAATTAAGTGAAGGAGAGTCATTAAATGTCAATTCAAAAGTTATGGACTGATTAGTTGGGAAGTTGAAAAAACATGGGTGAAAGTAGGAAAGTTCTTCTGTAATCACCTGACAAGAAGATTAATTTGATTGTAGTCAAAGAATATTACTGTAATTACTTCGAAGGAGCTCGTAGCTAAATAATAACAGCCGCTCGGATCAATTCAGGTTAAGCCGCGCTTGCCTAGGTTGGTCTGTGGATGGGTGACCACTCATTCACAGACCAACATTACATACCGAGATTCCTCCGTGCCTCGGAAAGCACGTTAAGCCGTTGATCCCGATTATCATATAAAGATTTGTGACAGTCGTTACAGGTAGCCAGTGGCTCGAAAGACTGACAACCAGTCTTACCAGCTGCATCCGATTAGACTGGAAGCCGACCCCAATCTAGTTGGGAAAAGGCTAGGCAGATGATGATTACTGTAATTATTTCCTTTCGATTCATTTCTAAGAAAGCCTCAGGTGTTTGTAACTTTAACTTATTCCGCGAGATTCTTAAATGAATAAATAAATAAAATAAATGATTTTCTAAAGTGTGTAAATTTGTCGAGTTCCAAAATTTACCTGAATCATATTCGAAGAATCGATTCGATTATCGATTTCAATCTATAAATGACACCCATCGATTCATATCTCTCACTACAACAATAATGTAACATCAATAAATTCGTAAATGTATGTGTTTTAATTTAAATAATTTCCCTATCATACAACAACGGTCTATAATACGATAGTAATCTCATTTTTATCTCACCTACATGTTCAAAAACCCCAATGTTTTTCGGTTTAAACGTCGATTACTATGTAATGTAGTCTAATAAAAACAGTTTATTGGAAATTAAGAGATCAATGAAATTTAAAATATTATGTTAGACGGAGTTCTTTAATTTAACCTAAGTCTTAAAAATGTCGAACATTTTTTTGTAGAAGATGAGGTAATTTAACTAACAAGTATCAATGAACCATTAGGCCAGCATTCTAAAACGTTCTATTTTTAAAAGCATTGCATATATCTAGGTGTTATATTTATTTTAAGAAGTTTTAAATTCGTATTTATTTAAAGCAAAATAGAAGTTGAATTCAACCAACAGCGAATATCTTAAAAGCAATATCGCAATAAGCGTATATATTTAAAATCTAAGGTCATAAAAGCCTTTACCACAACTTCTATATCCCGACTAAGCAACAGCAAATGCTTCTAAAGGAAGCGAAACCATGAGGCGGCTAGACACATAAAATATTGAAATATATCCATCAGCCGTGCGAAAGAGATAGCACTACCTGCCTACAATATTCAGAACCTTAGCAAGTCTTGGCAGACACCTTAGTTTGTTTTGTACCTTATTTAAGCTGAGGTTCTGCTGAAATAGTTTCGTGATTGCGACGAGGTCCGTCTGTGGTTAGGAATGTTAGTAAACGGTATGTCTACTGAATTATTTGTCTGAAAATTGTGAGCGCCTTCACAGTAGGCAAATGTGGTATAATTTTATGTTTTTAGCGAGGAAAGGTATGAAATTAAACATAAACTTAAAAGTTATTCACCAACGCGAACAGTGCAAGGTTTTGGTTTCTTTTTTAAACTTAAAGACGGACAAAATGCATAAAGTTAAATCAAGAAAGGGCGTAACATATGGTGAAGATGCTATCTTACTTTCGCGCTCCATTTCCCACAAAGGATAAATTGGATCCAAAGAGATATCACAAGATTCACAAGTCAACAGAAAGTAAGTACAATGAATCCTTTCATAAAGACGATTTTCATTTAAACATAAGAAACATAAGACAAGCTATATTTTATCACAAATAATATAAAACTGTTAGAGCCAAAGAGGTTTTATTTATTTCATCATCATCTTCCTGCTCTTGTCCAATGTTACTTGGGGTTGGCGTCTCCCATTTTCTTCTGTCAACCGTCACGCTATCATTTACTCCTTTTTCTTTCATATCATTCCTCACACAATCCATCCATCGTTTCTTTGGTCTTCTTCTTCCTCTCCAGCCATCAACACTTATATTCATCACTCTTTTAATCACATTCGATTGGTTCCTCCTTATCACATGCCTATACCAAGACAGTCGATTCACTCTCAACTTTTCTGAAACTGGCGCCACTTTCAAGCTTCCTCTATTAAACTCATTCCTTACTTTATCCAATCTTGTTGTTATTCATTTCAATATACTACAATTCTGAACGATGATATTGGTTCAAATAAACATTGGCTACTTAAAATTGTTAGTCTATCATCTGCGTGGGACCTAACAGCATCCCATCCGAGCCCGATACCATTTACATTTTCTTCATAACTTCATTCCTATTTCAATACATTGACATTCCATTCCTCCATTTCCTATATACTTATACTGATTACACAATTGTTGGCACGGTTCAATATTGCTACTCCTCAGGAGCTGAAGTTAACCAAACTCAGCGAAACCTTTGCCAAATATCTTTAAGTTGTTTTGTAAGAGTAACTACGTAATAATAGTCAGTGAAGCTACAATATTATATTATGAAAACAATAGTAAGATTTGTGTAAGAACTTTACGCGTTGAAGTTTGGCAATCGAAAATAAAATTTGATGAAAGCGACTTTGGATTAGAAGTTTGTTTGTAGATTATGCCTTGTTTACTTTCAAAGTGTTTCACGATAAACGGGAAGATATTATATTTTGTTGTTTTCCGGACTGTTGTGGTTGGAATTATATCTGTCATAAAATTACAACTAACTTCCAAGTGATATGATATGATTCCATCACCGCTGAATTAATACATAGATATACAACTTAATCTTTAAAATATTCTATATAAAAATTTCCTTAACTCGTGCACTGGATCAAAACGACCAACATTTTTAAGCAGTTAATTCGTATTGTTTTGTCTACAAAATTCGGACACCATTTTCGATCGCCTAAAATAACCCCTCCTGTACTTAATATTAACGTACAATTACGCCTAGTAACATTAACCAAACTAATTCTAAAATCACATTAGCTAATTTGCCGATGCTAATGGTCCGGGGACTGCAATAAAAATAGAATGTACAAAGCATTGTGTAACTGACTGCCCCAAGGGATTGACCGGACTTGTTCGAGGGAAATGGTTACTTAATAGTGCTTGGAGTTACGGTCTAGTGATGTTACTTACAGGACAGTACACGAATACAGTGATCAATATCCATTTATTATTCTTGTTAGTTTTTTTTGTACTAAATTCTGGATTTTGCAAGGTATGTAGGAATAGGGGTTTTTTAAAAGTGTCACAAATACATATATCTCAGATGGATTACGTTTGTTTGTAAAACAACATACGAGTTCTAAGCATCACACAATTGAAACAGTATTCATATTTACCTTCTTGAATAACAAGAATTGGCAGTCTAACAAAAAATATCGAGACCATTACAAGACATCTATGTTCCTGCTCAAATATTATTTTCCGTGAAAATAGTGAAGTCTTATTGCACTAAGCCGGCCCGGGAATTGCTGCCAAATTGCTTCGCGTTGCCTTACACGCGTCATTTAGCCGCCGCGCGCCGCTTGTACCCCGCCTGAAGGAGACTAAGCGAAAAGATTAAGCGTTTAGAAGTGTTACGACGAACATTGCTCGTAAGATCGTCGTGATTGTCACTTTTCAGAATAGGTACATTTATTATTTGAGTAGGCTGTTTGGCAAATGGGAACAGATTTTATATTGAAGGAGTCTAAATGGTTAATATGTTCACAGGATATCCAGCCCTCTATTTAAGCCACAACAAAATTATCCAACGAATACCATAGCTTTGGCGTAATTATTACGTTTAACAACAATGCCGATGACAAAGCATTCACAGCTCCACAATATGACGTAATTACCGTCACACAACCGCTTACGCTTTTGACTAATTAGCAAAGACGTTCAAGGGCCGTACTCCCCAACAATAGGCCGGATATGCGCCTCGACGCCGCTTCCTACCGCTCTACCAAGAATTTATCGGACCTCTCACCTCTTCCTCGTTACTCAAGTGTCAAAAAGAGAAGGATTACTTGTCAGGTGGATAGCTAATTAAATTTGTATGCCTCGAAACGATTCAATGTAAAGTGAATCGATTCAATACGGACATCGGATGTCAAATTCCCTAATGTCCAACGTTTAATTAAAAGGCTTGTTTCCCTCTGTTTGACGTATCAACTGTGAACCGTAGTTACCTATTCATAGCCCTGTATGCGAGAACAGTGTTTTTTATAATGGCTTTGAGCTTTTTTTTTCGCGCAAAATTGCATAGTGTGGCAAATTAATACGTCTTTGTCGGCACTGTGTGTTTTTCATGCATAATGTTTGTTCAGTTTTTCTTTGTTCGACGTTTTTTTACTTTACTTTTTCCTCTTTTTATCGGTTTATGAAGGATTAATGTGTGGTTGCTAAAGTAACTTAGTAATTTTATATGACACTGAATTTGTTGACCGTTCCTAAGTAATTATTTTTTTATAAATTTTTATGTGAATGTATTAAGATTCGATACAACAAACAATTACTTTTCCAGCATTCTCTCAAACAAACAACCGTTTTCTTTTTATTAACTTAACACATCATTATCCTGTTCTACTTAACATTAATTTGGCCAATTCCCATGTTATTTCGTTGTCGAAACCCTGGTCCCCCACATCGCCCCAGACAGCTTCATTAGCTCTCGTGCGACGCAAATTGCGTGAACAAAAGATACAAAGGAAGTTGTTGTGATATACTAACGATTGCTGAATTGACAGCCACCAGGAGGGTCGATGAGTACCAAGCTACGTGGCTTGAAAAAATACTGTGGGTATATATTATCACGAAGTCATAAAGAAGCTTTCTTGTAGGTAATATCGACGTATAAAATGTTGATATAAATGCTATGAGATTGAGACAGTTATTACATACCTACATATAGTGTAATCTATAAAGTACAAATCATTGACACTCGATGAACTGAAAAGTTTGTAAATAATGGTACGATGTTTTTTTAACGATAAATAATTGAAAAATTCTTTACCACCAGCAGATAGTTTAATCCGGGTCCATATCAGTAATTCACATTCAATTGTGAAGAACTTTTAAATCTATCCCACACGGCTCTACCCTGCGAGTTAACTATAGAACGCATGAGCTCAATCATTCACTGAAACCCACGGCAACAACCACGAAAGCCTTCATTAAACTTAGGGATTCTGAACAACTGACGCAAGCGTGGGTGAAGCCACGTTTTGCATGCGAAATGCATTCGAGGCGAGGTACGCATACCGGTGGCGTTATACGGACACCGTACGTAGCATTTGCGTGGATGGCTAGTGAGTATGGACGTCTTGTTACATGTCTCCACACGTAATTGTGTCGTACACGTGTGCTCAGTGGGGTAGCACCCTTGCGGATACGGAATTCGGGATACGAAAAGAAGTGATTTTATAAGAAGTGAAGCTCCAACGTGACGGAATCCACTAAGTCTGGGTGTTAGTGACAAAACATTTTGTCATTCAACAACCCAGATTTGTTAACCACGCACCTACGTGTGTGGTCTCAGTTATTATAGCTTTAACTACATTTTAAAAGTCTTCGCGTCCCGTAAACGAGCATACGTGGAATATTTTTCATGAAATGTTATAAAATCCAACAGCGGTTTCCCTGCAATTTTTCATAAAGTTGTAAAACGCTATCAGATTATCCATTAAGCACTGTAATTACTCTATGCTTAATGAAGGATCTGATTAATAGTTTAATTCCAGTTTCACGGCACGCTATAAGGACCCGCTGTGTTAGTAGTCCGAACTATAATTATATCATTCTCGTGACCTCTCGTGTTACACTTTTTTGTGCGTGTTTGCTGGACAATTAGGTAATCAAGTCAGCAGGTGGCCTGTACGCTACTTAGTGTAGTGAGCGTGAAAAAAGTTTAATTTGACTATTAGCTGTCACGCTTGGGAATGCCGAAGGGTTAGATAGTGTGATGAACTATTTTCATGGTCATATGTAGATCAAGAGTGATGAATATAAATATTGATGGATGGTGAGGGAGAGGAAGACAAAGGAAACGAAGGATGGATTGTGTGACGTATGATATGAAAGAGAAAGGTGTAAATTTTTGCATGATGGTTGACAAGGGAGAATGGAAGAAAAAACGTGTTGCGCCGTCCGCAAATAACATGGGACCAGGGCAGGAACATGACGGCTGCGGGACTGTTCGAAAGAGATACCGCGGCCCTGGAACACAAAGGGCAAGGAAGGAACATGGATGGGTTTCAGTCAGTAGAAGTCTGACACTCCCTTCCGCTCTGCCCGGAGCGGGAGAAGTCATTTTAAGAATTCCCTTACGTAAAAAAAAGGGCAGGAACATGATAATGATGAGATCACTGAGTACAAAATTAAGTCGTTTCATTCTTTGCTTGTGTTGTTTTTCCAAATATAAAAAAAATAAAAATAACAAACCAACAAAAAAAAAGAAAGTTCAAATAACAGTCGTTACAGACTTTTCCCGTGATTCAAAACAAATGACTCCAGTACCAGAGACAGCAAACACAACATCATAATATCTTATTCAGAACACAACAAAATAGACCAGCCCAACAACATTGACTAATGAGTTATCACACGTATTACCACTATTAAATAAGGTATAAGGTACGGTTGCTTAATAATGCACAAAAGACATCATCAATTACGCTGCTTCCTTGCGTACCAAGTGTCTCTTTGATCTCATAACAAAAGGGATAGTTCTATGTGTTCGGAGTCTACGCATGTTATGGTCCAAGATTGGGGACCAAGGCGATTAGATGTCATTTTGGGCACGAGGGTGCTCTGCTGTCAAAATGCAACGTAATCATGAAATACGCGATCGCCAAGGCGTTATTAAAATTAGCAAGCACGTGGTTGGATGTTATGACTTAGGAATTATAAAAAAAATCTTGTTAGCGAGACAATTTATGTGTAATTTTTTTTTTCGGATGGGAAATCATAGAATGACTTTTCCCGCTCTGGGTGGAGCGGAAGGGAGTGTCAGACTTGTACTGACTAAAACCCATCCATGTTCCTTCCTTGCCCTTTGTGTTCCAGGGCCGCGGTATGTCTTTCGAACAGTCCCGCGGCCCATAATGTGTAACCTTGTGATTGATTAAATTGTATACTTAAAAGAGGAACCAGTAGGAAAGTAAGTAGGCAAGTAAATAGTCAAAGCTTAAATCATAGTAAGCCCCGATTTCTCTTTATATAAGTTACCTAAATTTTTAATATTATGACTTCACAAGGTAGAGACATGACGTCTCTAGCAAAGCTAGTTATTCCAAAAACTGATATCGCAAACATATTCGCTAAGGCCATATTTGTAGATACAATTTCAGCTATGATATCTCTGTCGCATGTCACCGCCATGTATCTAGAGCGGAGGCTAATTCACAGAAATGTGGACCTAACCCAGCATTACTTAGTTCCCAGTAAACTTTCACATATACCGTATTTAGAGGAATATGTCATGTACAATTTGGTTTAACCACAGCTAACGTCAGTCAGTTGTAAACGAGGTTTACGGCCGTATTAACACACTGCATTTTCCCAAGGAAATGTGGCTGAATATTGGCGCTACAAGTTTATGGCTTGTAGTATATTAATAAGCCAGCGTGTAGCCAGGATCAATACAGCATCAAAGTAAATGACAATGAATGGGCAGCTGGTGGCACGTTGTGACGTCACAGGACCTAACGAGCTATTTGTTTGATCAAATTTATGTTGCTCATGTGCTCTTAAATGCGCACTTTAGGAAATTATGGGTTTGCATTTTTGTTGGACAGTTGACGATGGATGGGTGTAATAACAGTAATTGCTGTAGGTGTATGTCATTGCTGGTTTTTTGAGTTTTTTGGAGCTTTTTTTCATTATTTAGTAGGCTACTTTACAATGATTTGTAATGTTTTAGTTTGGACAATGTTATATTCCTTTTTAATTGAAACCCTTATAAAACCAACACAAATGTTACCTTCACTCCTTTAGAAATACTGCCGCTCAAGGTTTAATGTGCAGTGATGGAAATTACTTGCTTATTAAACTGACAAACTACAACTACGTCATTTCAGATAACTGTCAAAGAATGACAACAGCGATGTAATTTGAATAATTATGGGCTATTTAAACTGATACTCATTTTGCTAAACAACCCTGATATTCACTTATTTTGGTTTAGAAACAAACATCACTAACTTTTTCACACCATAATCCAGAAATTAGCTTGTTAACGTACTCTAAAATTAATTCAAAATAGGGTTCAATCACAGCATACGCTACGCAGGAAACAACCCGTATGTACCCTCGATTTTCGCATATAACGACGGTTATATTGGCAAAATTAACACGCTCCACCGTGAAATCACATAGTGCGGTAACATCGATACGCAATTTACTGTCGGAAATGCTACGTAATGGCGTACTTAGTGGTACGTGTCGTACTACGAATACGTAAACTTGTTATTCGACATCTGCGTGGTAGTGCTTTCGATATTAACTTTTGAAATAATTATAATGTAGATTGGTTATGATATTATTAGCGGAGTTCTGTGATTACAGCGTTGGCTTTATTATAATCTTGTAATAGGATTATCAATGCTATGCATGTACATACATTAACAGTTAATTCGTAAATTTAATTGCAAAGTGAAATAGTTTCTTGAATTGCAAATTTTCTTGAATACCTATCATTATACCCAAGACTAATATATACTACTACTATTATATATAAATCAGTCTCAACGAAATCGTCAAAAAAGAAATTTAAATAACTGATTCAAGTATAAATATGGCCTTATAATCTTTAAATAACTTTTCAACTATTTAAATCTCCCAAGTTTATTCGTAAACTTTGAAGTCCATATTAAATTAAAAAGCAATTTTCATATTTCGTTGGAATCACAATTAAAGTAAAAATAAAAGGTCGTTTTGAATGTCCACAGTCATCTTTACAAAAGGTGTTCCAGAATTAAAAACTCATTACGTAAAGCAACAAAATGACGTCCAATTTGGGTAAATTTCGGATGAAACAATGGCAGCTGTCACTGTCACCCTTCGTGCCGGTCAACAAATAAAATAAATGTTTTTTTTTGGCCACAGACTGTCATAGCAAACTTCCATCACTTTTAATCACGGAGGTCGAAATCTATTAAGGTTGTAATCCATTAAGGTTGGCATGTACGTTGGCTTAAACATGTTCTCGTCTCTGTCTTGCAATTATTGCAGTTTGACAGTTATTTGACATTGACAGTAACAGAAATAACGCTTAGTCCGAGTCTGCACATGGCAATGAATGCCTATCCTACGTCTTAAGAAGTTAATATACATGCTTAGATTTACTCTGTTTTATTTATCAATGGTAACTATAATTATTTTGTTATAACAAAAAATACGTGGGTACTCCTTTCCCAATAAGCCTACTTATGAAAAAAAATAACATACCCATTAATAACAAATGTTTAGTCTGTTCAATATTCAACATAATAAGCTACTCAAAAGTAATAATACAAACTCTTTTCAGTATTATCTTAATGTGTAATAGCGTAACACCATTAATACCCGTTCGGTAGTAAGAAGTAATATTCGACGTTCAAATTTAAAAAACCCTATCATATCTCTGAGAACTTCGTCACGAAATATGTTAAGTAGGTTTAAGGAGAAAAAAGAGTACTTATATTCTGAAATGAATTTCTAACGAGCTTCGCTTGAAAATAGAAAAAGCATTATACCTACAATAATTATGAGCATTACCTACTTTCTTTGCGTGTTGAGAGGTTTAAAAACGCTGCTCAACATTTTTACGTTCAAGTGAATAGGCGAAGTTACTTTGCGAAAGAAGGCAGCGGTTATGACTGAAATTCCTATGCTTTATTCATAAGTTTTTAGGCGTATCAAAAACCTTTTTATGACATCGGTATCATAGATTTTTATTTACAACATACTGTACGCTATTTCTCTGATATATGACCTATATTGGTAAGCACTGAAACGCTGCTTTATAAAGCTTTTCACGAGTAGGTAATTTATTAATGGGTGAATATTTGAAGGCTATGCTAAAGTATTAAACGCTGAGTTTGAAGTTAAACTTTACAATGTTTTACTAAAATAAATTGTTATTATTTTATAAGAACCATAAATATTCCCTTTGATCCCTAAACGCGTCATATACGGCGAAGCGGCCATCATAACAGCATTACTCGTATATCAGACAAAAAACCGAGCTAAGTAAGGGATCACACTCAAGGACAACCTCACCTCACCCTCACCTTTAAATGGAACAGCGTCTCCTTATAAAGCCGGAGTCACAATCCTCAGGACGCGCTTCCCACACTACTAAACAATCATAATAATTGCTCCAACAGTTTTTTGTCCGGCCACTAATCGCGGCACATAAAATATTTTGACGTGACGATAAGGAATAAAGGGGCCGAATTTGGCTTATCTTATCGGTCTTGAGTGTTGGGTCACTAATGACCCGCTGCCCTACCGCCCTCTACTTACATACTTCCGAATGCAATGACAACTTCATTATTGAAGGTGAAAACTGGTTATTTGGATGTGGTACTATTTCCTTTTGTAAAGCTTTGGATTTAAGGAGCAGATTCTATATTTGAAAACGTGGTATGGAAAACTCTAAAGTTAACACCAGACCAACGCTTGAGCTGACTGAAGCATAGACATTAATATTTATTACCAACATCAGACAAGAAACGTAAATAGAAAATCTCACATCAAAACAACGAACCAAAACAGGAGTCCAATAAGGAACAATAAATTGATAGTAATACAGCGAACAAAATAAAGTTGTAGATAATCTTCAAGGGAGAAGGTATTTCCCGAGGAGATTCAGGATTCTTGCAGCGAAAGGCGGTCGGCTGACATGTGATTTATTCCTTTTATCTTAGAGAAGTCGGCTTTTCATCTGAGATAAGACGGTACCTACGTAAATCAAAGCCGTGTGTGATTGTTCGAGCGATGAAAATTGTAATGCAGCTTAGTATTTTGCCGTCGGAATGCTTGGTAGACTATTCTAATTTGGTTTCCGACTTATTTGTAGTGGCAGTGTGGCAGTTGTACTTGTCTTTAGAATAGCTATTATATTTGTTTCGTTTCTGCTTACACTGTGGCATTAATTCAAAATGAATTGTGACAATCATACAACAACTGTTGGGCTCGATGTAATTAATTACCTAATAACAAAGAAACTACATAGTATGGCCATTATTTCAGGATGATGTGCTGTTTACTTCGAAAACTAAGATCTTATTTAAGTTGAGTCAATTATCTTTAAAATACTTTAATATAGCACTAAAGTAGGTTTCATTTTTGAAGTGCTTTTCAAGATACTTCATTGCCTAAGAACCTTTGTACATAGTTAACAACGAAACAAATATTTGGTTTACATTACACAATCCAACAAAGGAGTCGAGGACCTCTTAGTTTATCTAATCGTGAAGGAAACCTGTCATACTTGACTTAATTTAAAGCCAGCACTTACCTGTGTTACCCACTTAGTTTCACAAAATTACTAAATTTTAAACAAAAGACACTTCAGTGGTCGAGTACCTTGAATAGTGAAGGCAAACTCCCACGGGAATGTTTAGTGACTAATAATTGTATCAAAGTGGGTGAAAGAATATTTTGTTTAAGTAATGGTAAAAGGCATTCTTTTGATAACGCTGAAAGTTAATTTGAAAGATGTGAATGCTTATCTGTCTCAAGCAAAAAGAGTCGGATAATCCTTTCCATAGAAATATTCAAAGCTCACGAGTTGAGTAAAAGTATTGCTCTAAGCGTCGTCTTTCGGGAAATTAAGAGAAATTAAATCAATCTAACTTCATAAGCCGCACCCAAACATTTGCGGCATTTCAAAACACAATGCAACCGAGCTACATTTTAAACATATCCGTATCCATCGGTATGTTCCAATAAAACGGAGTAAACCTTTTAATAACTATATCGAAATGTAAACAAAAGACGGACACGTTCATGCCCTCATAAAACGCCAATTAGTACACAGTTTCCGTGTTCTAATAAATCTTATAATCTTAACACGTTATCACAAAAGAGCCGAAAGACTTTACTGAGCCATTTAATTTATGATATCAATTAAGAAATTCTTCACACTCGCTATTACAATTATACGAACGAATAATTCTCTGAACGCGTGGTTAGAGTCCTGTATATCTGTAATTTAAAACGCATTAGGTTGTAAAGTGATCTTGCAAGGATAATTGTTTAATCTCTGGGACCATGTGGATGCCACTGCAATTTAGAGTGTTCAGTTGATGACGTTGTCTGACTGACAACTGAACTTTACCATCACTCATAACTGCGACTCCTTAATGAAGCATGAGAAACTGGCTTGTATAGGCAGTCTCTGCAAAGCAACAGTCACATGGGTCGATCAAGGTTAAACTACGCTTTTCGAGGTCATTTCGTAGTCGAGTGACCATCCCATGCACGTAGCAGGCCACCGTGCTTAGGAAAGCTCCTGCTCCATTCGAGGCTGACAATCGCCATACATCATACTCCTGAAAGTCTAGGGAATGTACGTGACAAAGACACACAAGAGATCACATCGGATGCTTAGGATGAAAGCCAACAGTCATAATTTGAGAAAGGCCAGGCAGATAATGACCTTAAGGTATACTGTTCTTTATAGATACAGTTATGTCATGAACTCATGATACATGTAATAGTCCCTTGATTACCTCACGTGACACCCACGGATAGAGAGAAGCCGCAAGGCAAACGTTTTTATGAACACTAAAACGAGTTTTATCTCCTCTAAAACTGAAGAAATTATGACTCTAAACTGCTAGAGAACAAATAAAAGTTACTTAATAAACCACTTCACACGGATTATTGCGTATTTAATTTTGTTCAAAGAAAACAGTAAGGGTCTATAATATTTTAAGGTACAATAAACTGTAATTAGTATCAAATATCAAGCCATCACAGGTTGGTGATTAAACCAATCACTTTGCAGATAAAGTGTCCTTTGCTGCCATCCATAACCTTCGTTGGCCATTAAACAATATTTACACAACGGGGTTATAAATAACTCAATATTAATTGAGTAATATGATAAAATTTATAAATTATGACAGATTACAGCTGAGCACCGGCCGTTACGCTGGCAAAATAATGACTATTATTTATAACTAACTCCTTTCGTTAGTGCAGTGGAGTAAATTTGGGAGAGAGGAAAATTCTGGGAACTGCGGAAATAAAAGGGAAACTTATATTGTCACTTACGGGATATCTTCTGTCATGTTCCATCCACTCACATTCTACAGTCAACCCGTGATCATGGCGCTTGCAAATCATGACCCAACTGATTTGGCATGAAAATAATAACAATTAAGAAGTTTAAACTATTGAAAAGATTCAAGCTATAGAAGTAACTAGATTAGTACTAGATTAGTAGTATTTTGTAGAAGCGTTTTTCAACCTGCTTACTTACTTTGCCATACATTTACTTTGACCAAAGAGTAACTCTAAATCTACGAGTACACATACTACACCCTGAAGATGACATCCAATGACATCGCATCGTCGCCATTGGCATTTCAAAATAGAGTTGTAACTATAACTCAATAATTACATTAAAACTCATTTCTCGTCACATCAACAAGTTGATTAAATTAACCCATTAACAGCCTCATGTTCGAATAGTAAAAGGTTAAGAGATATAAACATTTTACTATATAAATACATCAAATATTTTATAGTCCAGTCTCACAGTACCACTTTTATACTAATCACGTGCAGTATCGTCTCATCACTATTATGTCATTTCAGTTTGTTTATTAGAAAGTTAAGAGGAACTAATTCAACGTCACATTACGTCGACCGGCGCTGACATCTATATATGATACACTTTTTACGAGTTCCCAGTACGAAATTTATTACATTTGTCACTAGAGAGCAGTAAAATCAAGCATGTTTTTATTTAACTCAACGACGATAGGAATTGTACACGTTTACGATTACTTTGAAGATAATTTATTAGGGAGTCATTCGACAGTTGTTGACGACTTGATACTTTGATTTGAATTAAGTGTCAAACGAGAACTGACATTTTGGAACTAACAATAACATTTTTATATCGAACTTTAGTGACGTTCTGTCGAAATTTCCTTTCGTTCTGTGAAATTGAATATTATTGTAGTAATTCCGATAACGTTAGTCGATATAAAAATAAGTATCAATTTAACGTGAACAATGTAATCCGGTCTTCATAAGTGGATACACTAAAAGATGAAAAAGAATTCATCAATACAAATATACTTTGTGAGGAGAGGTTCCGTAAGTGATATCATGTTGACTCGCAATAGAGAGGGCCTACAGCTTGTTTGCTCCTGCCACAATCTCAGTTTGGTAATAAGATGCGACACATGTATTATCCCGATTAAATCCCCCTGGAAAGGGGCTTAGAAGTAGTGATGTCTGTGGGTGACATCCCTTCCCGATCGTTGGCGGCGTATCATTCTTAATAACATTGAAATGCTTCCTCATCAAAATGAGTAAAATATGTTAGTGTTTTTTGCGGTATTTATGCTTTTGTTTGTTATGTTCAGTTTTGACATTTTAGAAGTAAATATTCGTAACTAAGTTAGTAAAAGTGTCGCTAAATTACTGTTATATATAATATACAATTATTAACATGAATACGATCACTTCCGTTCATTTAATTTCGGCAACACTATCATAATTACCAACAAAAAGCCAACAACACGAACATCAGTTCCGATTCCTATCGATATCGGCGTACGGATCGACGAATCGACAGTTGGCACGTCGCCCGGGCGCACCGCACTATTCGATGATTGATCGGCCGGCTTCCCGCCTGAGCTTGTCAAGGCGAAGAATAACATTGTTACTGCTCTTGTAAACGTCTCACTGCCGCGAAATTCTCTTAAAACAGTGAGTTAGTTAGTTTTATTAATATTTTACAGGAGCAAACCCGTACGTGGGTAGCAATGCAAAGAGAACACAAAAAGGATTGGATCTGAAATTTAAAAAATGTATACGTTTTTTCATTGTTGCGTGTTTTAGTCCGCGTTTGGATTAGCAATTGTAATTGATGTGGTACTGCTACTGGCACACGTCATATGGCGAGTCTAGTCACGGGATAAACAATTTAGTCCATTTTCGAAACAAAACAAACGATTGAAAAAGCTTTCTATGATTGTATTACTGTTTTGTTTACGTTTTTTCTACCTTCATTCAAAATCTCACGGAATTCTATGAATCTTGTTTACGTAACTAAAAGTAGAGCCTCGCCTTTTACTTGTTATCATAATATTTGATATGCTAACATCAACCGTAATCAAACATAATCTATGTTGACACCAAACATCACTCCCCAGAATCAACTCCATCCGTTTTTATACCGTCTAATAAAAATACGGTCGCAAACAAAATTATGGGTGTAATAAAGTAATATAGACTTCGACAAACTGCTTAGCATAATGGCCTATGATCCTTTAATGGACAATGCGAATGGACGGAAGCAGAGATGTGAGAACAAAAAGAAACTGTAAATGTGGACCACCGACCTCGCGGTGGACTTCAAAGGACATTCCCTCCGGTGTATAATCAAAGGCCGTGGATTTACAAACACTGGAAACGTTTTACGGTTTACGGATGATGTTTTTGGTTTTGCTGTCGTTAATATTAATTTGAGGAAATTGAATGTTTAATACGATTTAAAATGTTTTAAGAGGGCTATCACAAAATTAAAGAATTCAGTATAAGTAAATTAGACGGTATGCGGCAGTGGATGCGCACATGTGCGTCTAGCGAGGTATACTCCGCACACATGCAAACAGCTAAGCCTCTGATACCAGGAACAAACCCACATGAACAAACAAGCTAAGGACCGCCCGTTCCGAGATTTATATTGATTTTTAGCATTGCATAAAACAATTATTTTAAACTAGTATTTTACTTTTAAATGGTCTAATTATTTTTTTCTAGCAAGGTAAGATAGTAACCTTACTTATTAAATATTTTTTCTTTGAATTTGGATTATATCTTTATAGATAAAAAATATCATTTCAGACGAAAAAAGGTCAGTATCTCTCTGTTTTACGGATTTTTTTTTGGTGTATTTTTGTATGAAATATAAAAAATTGAATTAAGCATTCCAAAGTACAACACTCAATTGTACCATGGACATTTTTATATAATATAATATTATTATATCTTTTATGTAACAAAGCATCAAAGATGCTCAAAAGTAGAATTTTATGAAACATCCTTTGCAGAGACAAGGTTTTTACTCATGTACGTAAACTAATTGAAATATTTATTTAAAACATTCCTGGGAAAAATAATCAAACGTTCTCGGGCATATTTTTTTTTAATTTTGTGGCCATATATAAACCATAACCACACATCGAAACTCGAGTAAAACATTCAAATACAAAAAAAAATGTGAAAGCCGTCTTAAGTCCGCATTACGTTGTTTATCAATAGTGTCAAATTAGAAAATACTTGTTTAAATCAAAAATTAAGTAGCATATTACGGTAATTAAAAGATTTTCAAATCTCATTTAACGCTTATTAAAGAAGCAATTAGTTCTATTTTAGTAACAAATTCGCAATAACCACATTTTTATCATCATTTCAATATAAACCACCAACAAACGGCCACAATTTTCATCATAATGCATTTTTATTTTCCTTCTTCCTTCAAGCGCACTTTTTTACCATTCCACTTGACTAAATGCACGCGGCAATTATTTCATATGCCATATCTAGGAACGACGCATCATTGTATACTTACACGCGTGTTAGAACGAGGCATCAAAGGCCGTACGAGTTGAGCTTGAACTCGAATGCCTTACCGTATTCATTGAGTGTAAGACTTTTAACTTTTGTGTGAATCTTACCTGAAACAAAAATGAGAATCGTCAGATGTTTTCATATATAAATAATAACTTAATTATTTAATAGAAAAGAGTAAAAATAAACCACAAAAATAATCAAAATTGATGCATCCGTTAGGGAGCTACAATGCCACAGACAAATACACGTATTATACACCCCTGTTTGATTCGGAGGTTTAAAATGCTCTTGATCGTAACCAAAATAACAAATGTGAACACAATCATAGGGCTTGACGTCCCACGCCACTTTTATTTCAGAGCGTTTCTAGAGAAAAATTAACGTCACACTGATTTGTCTTGACAGGCGTAAAGAAAATCTAGTAAGTCCTGAAAACACAAGTATTGGCAAAAACATTTTCGTATAATGTCATTGTTTTGGTACATATTTGATATCGTAACACGATCTACGGAACTAACAATCCGATTCCAAAAAATCTTTAACTAATGGGAAGCTGCGTTGTATGTATTTAAAACGTTCCATATGGGTAATTTCCAGCTTAATGCGAGAGAAGCCGCGGGCAAAAGCCAGTCGGCAATAAAGTCCACTTCACAGTAATATCGCACTTTATAAAATAAAGGCACGCACACAACGTACGGACGTGATCCATTGCGTGATATGTAACAGGTTTTTTACCTTTACTAAAGGGTGGAACATATCAAGTATACTGCATTTGTCATTTAGTTTTCAAAAGGGTTAACCAAAATACGTCTTTTTGGACAAAATTAATACCACCTGCACCACCACGTAAAGTTCGGTCTCCGCTAATACTTTAAGTAGTACTTTAATGACTGTTTCAGTACTACTATTCATTCTAAAATCAACTACATTTACACTATTATAAAGTTGATATTCGTTTCAATAGAAAAAATAATAATTGGAAACAAGGATTTTACTATTTAGTAGATAAAGGTATGCAGCATTCCATCGAGTCGCACCTCTAGACCGTGTTATCTTACAGCCCTAGCGCCTTTAGTGAGGTGCAATGGCATGCCGTCGGTTCAGTCAGGTAATCGAGAATCATAGACCACGGGTACGCATTATCTTATCGAGTAGAATAGACGAAGGAACTCTCCCCGTGTACATTCTGACGAGCTCGAAATTCTTCAGCGAGATCTTATTCTAAAAGATTTCAAAATAGACAGTCATGGCGATTTCTATAAAACTGCCAGTGTTTTTCGGTACAAAACTATAACTATGCAAACTTATGGCAACTCTTAAGGTGGAAGCGCCAGGGGATTTTCATTTTATCTTGTCTGGTTTGCCCGTTTGGAAGAAGTTAAGTCTGATTCGTCACTGTTCCGATTGGTCATCATAAGAAAACAAATTAACTTTTAATGTTTGAATTGAATTCCCGATTCGTCATCAGTATAACCCATACTTTATCGAAATAGGTCTGATCTTAATGTTTCAATCAATGTTTCACAGGAAAATTACATAAGATTTCGTTAGGTAGTTTCGGTAGGTAATATTAGTGCTCGTGAATGTACTAGACTTGGAATTCAAAGTGAGCACCGGTCTAGAATATACGCGTCTTAGTTTCAGTAACTGATAAGACACTGACTGGACTAAGACTGTTTAGTCTTCTAATACTCTTGAATAAGAAATTATACTTTACTCTACTTCACAGTATGGACGCATTAAAACTAGTTAAGAAAATTCCTATCCGTAGTTTTTTAATTAAAACTGCTGAAGACGACATCATGCCTCGAAGTTATTTCGTTCAATTACGTGGTTTCCCATTATTTTGCAGGATAGACATTCTAGTTAGTAATTTTATGACTGAACTGCAGTAATCAACATTTTATTAGTAGTTAATCTTGATTAAATTCTTGTGTCAATTATCATTTACCGTTTTTTTTAGTGAATTAAACTTTAAGGGAAACTAAAGAATGTTTACTACCACGATTTTTCCTTTTTATCCAAAGGGTACCCCATTACTTAGGCTCTGTTGTCTATCTATCCGTCCGTCTGTCACAGCGCTGTATCTTTTGAATCGTAGTAGGTAGACATTGTTTTTTTTCGCTGTGTAGGTATACTATGACCGATATAACAACAAAGTAATAAAAATAAAAATTAACTAAAAAAACGCTGAAAAAATAGGTAAGTCTAAGACCCCAAAGTACTTGTTCGACTCGCACTAGACCGGTTTTTCTTTCTCTCAACAAACACAAATAACATTACCTAAAACTTTTACTAACATAGATTGCTAAAAATGCTTTAAAAATAAAAGACTAAGCTTTTCAATTTCATTGAATTAATATGTGAATGCCAGGTGTATTTGCTCGGCAAACATTGTTGGTAACGTATGTACATAAGGCAACGGAGTTACATTGCATGTTTCATTTTGTATAACGAATGTGTGACCTTCTAACACTCGGTTACCCTTAATGTACCATCCTAGTAAGCCAAAAAAAAGGTTTATTTACTTGAGAGCTCGAAGTATCAAGATACTTCGAGCTCTCAAGTAAATAAACCTTCAATAATAATTATTATAATTAAATAATTAAATAATTAAATTAATTAATTATTATTATAATTTAATATGGTTGTTTTGATTAGTCTATCTGATGCAAGCATCAGATAGACTAATCAAAACAACCATATTTCTACCCGACTAAGGAAGGTAACGTGTTTGTGTTTATCAGCCTGCAAAATAAGTAATTATAAAAACTAAACTACTAGGCAAGACCCATTCCTCCTGCTTCCAAAACCGTTTGTTTTTTGCTTTAAAGTCAGGTTTTTTAGGTCTTATAATTACTTTATGCATAATTATTTCATTGATTGTACTAAATTACAGAAATACATTTCTACAAAGCATTTTCCTGTTTTCTCGAAGCATATACATATTTTTTGAGTTACCGCTTTTTGCCTTGGTTCTTTCCCACCGTTTCGGACCTCCACAAAGATTTTAATGTGCACTGTCTCTCAGAACGTCATGTGATAGTTTGTAATAAGCCTTATCTTTAAAGCAAGGTATTGAATTGTCAACGTATCAAGTTGACCACGAACGGTCGAGCGCTCCCAAGCTCCAATGGGCAGCGACCGCTACTCGCGATTAGACTTGAAACGACGCCGGTTCTTGCGACTAAAAGTCGGAGTTGTTAAAATTCTATTACCGTGTCCTATGGCCACTTAAAATTATTGAAATCGTAGTTTGTCCATTTGTTTTTAAGAAGTGTGTGTGTTACTCGGATAAAAAGTTTGTTTACGAAATATTAGAAAAGTTATGCGTAATAAACAATATTTTTAATAGAATTTAATATTTCCATCATATTATGTTTTACGGTTATAGGCTACCTGTTTTTTAAAAAGATAGCCACTCATTAAAAATTCGGTTTTCTGAGTTCCGAAATCAGTCGAATCCCAAAATAAAAAAAAAAACGAAATACTTTGAGAAGCAACTTAAGGTAGCACTATAATCTTTGAAGAAGAAAAGATTACCTTGAAGAAAAATAGAAAGTAGAAACTTCACAGTCGTAACAGGAAAAAGTTTACAAAACATTAACCTTACCAAGAGCCAGTTTAAATTCATAATCTGGTTAGAGAACATCGTGACTGAACTTTACCTAAATAACAAAATATAAAATTTTTATTGCACCTTATTCTGGATAATTCGGGGCCGAGCCAGGTAGTTAAGGCTTGGTGTTACGCATGCAAATTGCCGATTCAGTGAATGGAGCACGCAGTTTTTGCAACCTTAATTTTATTATTGGAAGCATATCGGGTACCGTTACCTTTTGTCAAAAACGTTTCATCGATTTATTCGAAGTAACTTTAGATTATGGGTCGTTGAAGCTTGCACACGTTACCGAGTAAATTATCACTTGAAACTTGAAAATTTATGACACTGGTCGGACATAAATACACAAAAAACCACCAATCAACTGAAATCTACCAAAAGGTTAATCAGATAAATTAATAGAGAAAGGGTTTCCTCTTAATTTACTGTTAAACCTCAAATCGACAGTTTTGCACAGTGCTATATGAAAATGGCGGCTGGTCGTTGCGACTGTTGCGTTCATAATCCGATTATCGATACGGCAAACGCGAAGTCGAACAATCCAATGCAAAACAAAGAAATAATAAAGGTGCGTTTTATACACCGCGATAGTCTTGCCCTTTATTGCTGGCTGGAGAGGCGACAAGGCCAATAAAACATTTTCTCCGCGGAACGCTATTATGGAACTCGATATTCGTGTGGGTACCGAACGTACACGAAGTCGGTTCGGATTATTCGATTTTTGAAATTAAATCTTCATAGACGTGGATTCGGGAATTGAATGTTTCGTAAAAGATTTAAAACATGCTTTGTAATCTCCGGAGGTTCTCTGTTTGAATCAAATAGGTATTTCAAACTGAAATTGTACCAACTCTACCTTCAATATTTTCCTGAATCTTTACTTCAGTAAGCTACTAACCAAATTAAAACACAGAATTTGGTAATTATTTAAGTAGTTCGTTGACCTCTTTTGGTCATTTACAGTAAGTATTAAAAACGCCAAAACGGACTTTTTTATAATTAAGCCTTCGAATACCAAAACCCAGATCGGGGTTTTATTGTTAATACTGATATCATCCCACAGCTCTAAAGTAGCTTTAAATGTTAATCTTACATTAAAGGAATTCTTTTAAAATACCTATCAGACGGCGTAAGTTAGTGCCGACTCAATCCGCATATCGTGTGTGCAATAAAGACAAAAAGAGGGTAGAACGTGGTTTAATTGGCGGCAATGCGAGGTAACACGATCATGAATTCTGAGAAACGACGCGTTTGCCTCTTATTGTGAATATTTTAGCTGCAACAGTGGAAGCGTTAGTTGATCAGTCGCTAAAAAATAAACGCTCCATTAGAATGCCAATAGATTACGTTAGAAATGAATTTATGAAAAAAAGTATTGGAACGCAAATTGAAAACGTAATAAAGGCAGTAATAATGAGCTTCGAAGAACCCATAAAAGGCGAAACAATCAAAGGCCACTTTGATTCTACATACAAAGACATTTCATTATTCTTTCATTAGCAATAAGTTTTTTTATCCGAAAACAGCGAATCTTCCGTCCGCCTCGGAAACTTACGAAAAAGAGACAAACGGTCCGAAAAAATATATAAACGTACGGAGAAAATGTGGCGAACAAAAGGCGAATGGGACGCGGTTTAATCCTGACCGGTCGTCGTTTCGACGACGGCTAGGGTGAGAGAAAATTGAATTTATTATCGTTTGTATTTGAGTGACGTGTTATTTTCACACGAAGAAGAGCGCGGCGGAATCGAATCAGTCAGTCGACGGATACGATAGCGCCCGATAGTAGATTACGGATGCGCTGCAAATGGCGTTTTCTATTCCATGTGCCGTGAGGTTTTTACACGGCGGTAAAAGGATGATGTTCACGCGTATGTTTGTGGATGGATGGAAATGGAAGTAAAACTCTTTTATGTTGGGGGTTTATTATGATTTTCTTTCGTCTTGAGCTACTGTCTAGTTTCTCGTGATGTTTTATGTTCAACTGCTTTGGTATGTTGTAGAAATAATCAAAACAAATCATCACACACTAAATATATAGATGATGCTTAATTTTTAGGTGCTTTTGACAAACGGAGATCTGAACGCCTAAATATTTTCAACAAGAAGCTATACCCACCTAATGTAAAAACACTTAGCATACAATGGCAGTACCTAACTACCCAATGTTAATGTATTTCTGTCAGCCACCACAATGGTTTATGCAGCCATGATTTTTTGATCAAGGGTTTTAAATAACTAAACGGTAAAAAACAATAGTAATTGTACTCCATTATTTAGTTCTCGATCTGAACAAAGAATAAGGCGGGGTTATATCGAGGGGGTGGTGACTGCATAGCTCGCTAATTGGTTGAAATACCTTTAATATTGGTACCGTAAAACTTATAGGGCGCTATAAGACTAGGTTATTTCATTAGAGCATTCCGAAGAAAGTAATTTGTTTATAACTAGCGATGACCGCAGCTTTGATCGGGTTTCGGGCTATGTGAGATGTTTATTACATTACTTAATTAGGTTTTAATAATGTGTTTTATTTCTAAAGCTGTTCGAAATTCATAATAAACTTGAATTGATAACAAATCTACGTGTTCCGACAGCTAAAAACAGCTTTTTCTTGGTTACTTCAACGACAAAATACACGACCTTGAAATGTTAGTGCCACACAAACTATCGTATTTTACTACTTGGGCTTAACCCTTCAATGAATATCTAAACGTCACCCGGACCGAGGCTAGCCACCAATTTATTAGCCGACAACGCACTTTACTTTCCCGGACGTTTCAAGGTCGTTTAGTGGTATTCTAAGTAAATGTAGGTATTCGAATGGTAAGCCTCTTAGGATTGCCGCTGTTTTGCGTCTTCATCTTATTGGTTGATATGGTAAATGTCATTTTAAGGCGCTGTGATTGGCTGATTTGTAAATCAATTCGAATCACGTTTTTCCGGCCAGTAAATTGACGCCTCTTTCGAATGAATCATAGTTATTATTATGTTTTGCATAGACTAGTCTTTTATTAAAAATAGCTTTAGATTCAAGAAAAAGTAATGAGTATTTAATTCTACATGGCTAGATAATATTAGTCTAGCCACTTTATTTTCTGGATTTAATTTAGATAAAAAACTACTGCTTTACTCAAATTTTACATGAAATTAAGAAACCTTCAGTAGAAACTCATCTAAAGAATGATGCAATTTCAAAGAAAGCAAGCATTTCCAAGCGAGCGATCACAAAAATGAAACTGGTTCTATCCAGTATGATTTACATAAAACTTGTTTAAATGTTAATCTTTGTGCTTGGGTGGATTATGACGTGCCCTCTGACATACACAGGTATGTATGTATGTACATGTTCATACATGTGCGCACTTTAATCATTCATGCCCTTTGTAGGGTTGTGTTTCAGAATAGTTGGAGTAAAACTGTTTTGAAGTTTGTAATCGTAGCACCCATGTTTTTAAAGGTGTAATGATCGATATTTTAGTTCTCAGATTCAATTCTAGATGGCGTTACTAGGCTCGCCACAATAGCTTCAATTTGATAATTTTTGAGAACGGACATGAGTGACGGTGGCGGAAAAAAGATCAGACGGCAGAAACGTCATGGAACAAAGAAATTAGTAATTGCTCTGTAATTGATTTGCATAATTCTGGAAATTAAAGCATATTATTTGGAAATTACTACAGAGCATAAGTATTAGAAATATATTGTTGTTTATGGCATATTGTGAATTTGTGTGTGACTGACGGAAGAAACGGGGTAAGTGTTTGCGTCTACTTAACGGAGTGTAGCTTAAATAATTGAAGAAGTTTTGCAAAGGCTGACTATTCTCATTTTGTTCTCAGCTTGCGGTAACGCCCTTAACGTTCAGGCACAAGTATTATGCATTAAGTCCTGACTTCGATTGATGATATTAATTCATTGCGAAATAACTGATCGACATATTCGCCACGGTCCACAAGTAGCTAGCTGGTCTCGGGGCATTGCGTCGGGTTACAAACTGTGACTTCGGGATCGAATCCAGCCTAAGGATATTCTTTTTGTAGACTTTGTATTTTTCTTTCCTTTATTTTTATTTGTTTGTTTTTAATTGTTTCTTTTTATAGGTTTATGCACATGTTGTTTTTAATTGTTTTTTTTTTGTAGTTTTATGCACATGTAATTTTCATTATGTTTTTTTTTTTGTCATTAAGCCATTAGTGTTTAGATTACGAGGGAACTTAGAATTGTTCATTTAGTAAACTTGTTTATACTGCCTATGTTTTTCTTTATCCCCATTCAGTTCACTTGGAACCCCGGTCATCACAAAGGCAATACTGAAAAGTACGCACAGATGAAAAACGATTGCATGTAGCTGAGATGAGGATGTTGAGATGGATGTGTGGAGTGACAAGAATGGATAAAGTAAGAAATGAGTATATTAGAGGAAGCTTGAAAGTGGCGCCTGTTACAGAAAAATTGAAAGGAAGTCGTTTGTCTTAGTATGGACATGTAATAAGGAGGGATGACACGCATGTGACTAAAAGAGTGATGGGCATGAATGTTGATGGATGGAGAGGGAGAGGCAGGCCAAAGAAAAGATAGATGGATTGTGTGAAGACTGGTATGAAAGAGAAAGGAGTAAATGATGCCGTGACGTCTGACTGGGGAGAATGGAAGAAGAAAACGTGTTGCGCCGACCCCAAAAAGAATGGGATAAGTGCAGGAAGATGATGATGACTGAAAAGTACGCACAGACAAAAGATTACTGTAGATAGATATGATAAAATATAATATTATCCGCCTTTTAATGATCATGTCCGAAATAACCTTCTAATGCACGAACAGAAAACGAATTTGATTTATCTTTGCAGGTAATCTGTCAAGACAATCTCCTACCTAATACTTTATCCAAACATTAATTGGTATGCAACCGCATGCAATTCACACGACTTAATTACCCTTCACCGTATTCACTACAAAATCGATTCCCATGCATCTAAATTAACCGAATACCAAGAGCCAAGGCTCCAAAACTGCGGTTTTTGTTCGTCATCAATTTGGACGTCTACAATTTATACGTCATTCGGATGCTACTTATAATGGAATATTACAAAATGCTAAATTACTGTGATCTTCGAACAAATTATGGAAGGGAACAACGCGGTTCGATGTAATTGGGCGCAGCTCAAGCAGTCACTTCTGTTTTGGGTACAAGGGAGAGGTAACCGCGGGTAACGGATGTGGACACATTAGAATTGGTAATGTTTGGCTGTTGGTAGTACCGTGTGCCGCTATATTGGTATCTTTGACGATGTTTTTTCTATGACGCCATATGGTTAGCTATTGAAGTTAGGGGATGAGTCATTACTTACACCCATGTATAAAAGCTGCTGTTGACACTGACAGATCTTGATATCTTATCAATTTAATAAGGGACTAGTTGGTGACTGTTACAGTATATTTGCCTAAGCGTTTACCTTTAGCAATAATAGGTTTAGACCCTAACAAAAATGACGAGCTGTAGTAGACTGCTTCTTGAGTCATCTTGAGATACTGGACTACGACAGTGAACAGCTGCGAGAATTCCTTTTTCCTACTTAATATTATAAATGCGAAACTTTGTGAAGATCTCAGGTTATTTGGATGTCTGGATGTTTGTTACTCTTTCATGCAAAAACTACTGACCGGATTTGGATAAAATTTGGCCCACATATAGTTTATAACTTGGATTAACTTTTTTTATTCTGGTAGTACGATCCCGTGGGACAATTACCGAACTCCACGAGGGCGAAGCTGCGTGCATACGCTAGTTTTAAATGGAGATATTTGCTCATCGTGTGGGACATAGGTTAAAAAAATTAGAATATACAGGGTGTAACGGACTCTTCACGAAGCCGTTTTTTTTTTATTTTTTTTTTACGGATGGGAAATCATCAAATGACTTCTCCCGCTCTGGGCAGAGCCTTGTACTGACTAAAACCCATCCATGTTCCTTCCTTGCCCTTTGTGTTCCAGGGCCGCGGTATCTCTTTCGAACAGCCCGCAGCCCTCACGAAGCCGTCACCCAAACATTATGGACATCAAACTAAGTAACTTTACGCAAAAATTATTGCTGGGAAACGACTTTTTTTTTGGGGTGACAAATTACGTTTTACGGTAGATCTCTTTGTAACGCATTCAAAACATTGTGCTGACATGTATTAAAAAAATAACTTGTGAAAAAGTTGGAACTTTGACCCCCAATATCTCCGTAACTAGAAGGTTCCCAGGTCTAGAACAAAAAACTGATCGCAATGACGGGGAGAACAAGTGCCTTTCGGCTTCATTAAGAGTCTGTTAACACTCTATATAGTAATAAATCTTCCAAAGAGTTACTTTTTAAAAAACTCGCCTGCCGCCTTTACCTTTCAAATCTTCCAAGGTTCTCGTACATAATGATGATGATGGTTGCCAAATAAATAATGGCCGATCGTCAACGTTGCACAGATGATTTGCCCTGATGGATGAATATTTGACGACGGCTTTATTACTCCCTTATTAAATGACAGGAAAAAGACATTTAATTTCATGTCCGAGTAACGTTATTGCTTGCTTTTGTACGTATTTGTACTGCTTTGTTAATTTGAGAGGAATTTAAATTTTACACAAAAATGTGACACAAACAATTGGTTATCTGTAAAGTTGGTATACGGACGATAGTTTAACGTGACAACGTCATACTATCGAGTGGAAGAGAGATAGATGGGGCGCATGCGTACAATGAGCGTTACGGGACAAGGAGCGTAACGGACACTTTTTCGTGCATGCAGCCGGCGTTCATCGATTTATTAGACGTTGTCACGACAAAATTTCATTCTATGGAAGTCGAACATTGTTCATCTAGAAAATTTTAGAGTATTAAAATGTTATGCTGCATAGAAATAAGGTAAGGCTTATGATGATGACTCGATTACATCGGTTTGAACCGTATTTCATTTTCCATCAAGGACATCATTTGGCACGAGGTCCTGGGCTCGATTCCCAGGTTGGGCAAAGTGCTATTGGGTTTTTCCATCAGGAATTTCTCAGTAGCAGCCACGGAGTCTGAATTTGTGCCCGGTTGATGGCAATAGGCTCGCCCCCTATTACATGGGACAAACATAACTGGTGAAATGTGGGTGTACTATTAGGTACACCTCTGCTTAACCCAGGATTACAGGCGTGATGTTATATTATGTTATGTTATGACATCATTTGATTGTCTAGCCCATCATTTGATTGTTATACCAATTTAATTGCTGTCGGCGTAGCACCGCTACCTCCATACTTCTCTGTTAGATGTCATATCACTAGTCAACCCCTTTATAGCCAAATTACCTATCCCACAGTCCAGTCATTGCTTTTTTGCTTTTCCTTACGTCGAGGACTATCAATTCTAATAAGCTCAGGCTACTTTTTAGGGTTCCGTACCCAAAAGATAAAACGGAACCCTATTACTAAGACTCCGCTGTCCGTCTGTCTGTCCGTCTGTCACCGGGCTGTATCTCATGAACCATGACAGCTAGACAATTGAAATTTTTAATCACAGATGATGTATTTCTGTTGCCGCTATAACAACAAATAATAAAAATATAAATTATTTAATAATTAAAGAGGGCTCCCATACAAGAAATGTGTTTTTTTTTTTCAGTTTATGGTGCGGAACCCTTCGTGCGCGAGTCCGACTCGCACTTGGCCAGTTTTTTATCCTATGTGAAAGTAGACATGAAAATCAGGTCACATACCAGACTACCTTTTATTCAAGCTTGACCTGATGACCTGAGGTAGCCAGCATTGATAGCTCCACTCGCATGCGCGGGGCGATTGGAATCATTTAATAGTTCACTTGGATGCAAAGGCATGCGTTACTGGAAGTGTTGAGTGAAGTTTACGAGTCGCTCTAGATTCATGAATGAAATAAGTGGGAGAAGGAATTTTTCTCCGAATGAAAAGATAATTATTGTAATGACCTAGAATGATAAAGAATTACCACAATCAGTGTTGTGTTTAAGTTCATGATTAAAATTGTTCATTAATATTAAGTTCTTGTTTTAAACATAAAACATACAGAATAAAATAAAAACAATGAACCATTTACTGTATTTTTTTAATATTTAAGTTATTTATGGTTTTTCTTTTTTATCTAACAATCTCGCTACCAACTCAATTATATTTATCCAAACGAATCAATCAAATATTGTGGATTCTTTCGAAAGATTAATTCGAACGTTTGGATGTACAAATACGCAGCCAGGTATAAAACTGATTAATTGTGTAGACAAAAAAGAAACCTGCTTGAAGTGCCAAACCAAATGTTTTTTTGTACCCGTCTCGACTTGGATATATTGGTAGCCGTCTCACGCAATGAAAAGATAAAGAGTGACCATTTTTTATATTTATTTTATATCAAGTTAATCAACTACTTGAACTTACGTCATAATTCATAAAACTTTCAATGCTAAATTCTTTCGCCTTTGCTCAAAGACGATGTTTGTAAACATTATATATAAGGAATATTATTCATATTATTGCTTTAAAACTTTACAAATACTTATCATTAAAAAAAATAGTTTATTAGACGTCACTAAGATCCAGTTTCGCAACATAAAATATTGCAGAATTCGTTACTTTTGTGTCTTTTTTTGTTTTTCAGATGTGAAATCATCAAATGACTTCTCCCGCTTTGGGCAGAGCGGAAGGGTGTGTCAGACTTGTACTGACTAAAACCCATCCATGTTCCATCCTTGCCCTTAGTGTTCCAGGGCCGCGTCATCTCTTTTGAACAGTCCCGCAGCCCTGGTAGGCATCGGCCCTTGCGGGCCCCACCCTGTTAGGTTACCACGTCCTCAATGCATCATTCTGAGCCCCCCCCCCCCCACACATAGTACTCCAAGGAACTTTTGGCGCTTTTGTATAATTATTAGAGAGACATATCCCGTATACCCTAAGAAATAAAGTTGAAAAGTGGTCTACCGTAGCTACCCACCTGAAAATTAATAATTCCCTACGACAGATAGTCTTCGTCGTTCAAATTGAATAACAACAAACAAAAATCAAACAACCGTGACTGTATTTGTATTCCAACTTCCAAGTGTCACTTCTTGCCACTTTAGATCTGAACATTATTTACCTGCGACCGCAAACAATAAATCGAATTGGAAAGCAAGCATCTCGATCGTTGTAAATCAATCAAGTCATCATGAAATATGATCGTTCGTAATATTATCAATATCGGATTGTGTATCGATTTTTGATGATTAATTTTCGATTCGAGTTTTGTATTGGGCGGAATGGTGAGAAAATTTTGTCGTTTATACGGAAGTTTTGTACAGGTACAAATTAAGTGATTTTTCATCATACATAATAAGGTGACCCCAAAATAGAAGTCTTAAAGAAAATTTTAGAAACTTTTCTAAAACACTAGGTACTAACCACTTTTTGGGTCATTATTTGGTGCAAATATGCAATTGAAGTTCGAACATTATAGGAAAAGCTGTACAATAATCACACAAACTTTTGGCTCATTTTCGTGAATGGGCATCAAATGTACGCGTTCCATTTTAATTTTGAATTAACTACAACATAGGCATATAAAAAATACAACTTTTCTATCCTAGTCCCGTTCTAACGGTTATTTGTCAGAAGGAAAAGTTATTCATCCACAATAATGACCACCTCGGTTTATCTCGGTGCGGTTTAGTTCTGACGGTACTCGCACAAAATAGATAATAGATACAGAAGACCAGCTTCATACAACGAGCGAAAACAAACGCACACATGGACGCTTACGTATAGTTCTGTTCAAAATTTATGGCAGCTCGGAAGTTAGCTGCGAGTGACGTAAACACAAATGAAATTCGCGCGAGTGCATTTGCATTCGTTGTGTTTTCACCCTTTACTTGGAACTGACTATCACCATTCTCCTGCCCTTATCCCAATTTATTTGGGGAATGCATGAACATGAACGCAGCGTGTCTCCCTTTTTTATACTGTTCAATACTGGTCATCTCAACATCAGAAATCTCCTTTCTAGCCTCATCTTTCACAAAGTCAACCCATGATGTTCCACTCACACCCTACATTTGTACTTGTAAAAATATTTTGATTGAAAAGAGTGTCCATGGAGTTTCTTGCCCATTCTTCTCCTTAGAGATCTACGCTTCAGAATGGGCCACTACAGTATTTTCACAAGTTATTAAGCCTTTTTTTTTACGGATGGGAAATCATCAAATGACTTCTCCCGCTCTGGGCAGAGCGGAAGGCAGTGTCAGACTTGTACTGACTAAAACCCATCCATGTTCCTTCCTTGCCCTTTGTGTTCCAGGGTCGCGGTATCTCTTTCGAACAGCCCGCAGCAAGTTATTATGCCTTGTGTCTGTGACTGTAGCTTAGCCTTCTTTGTTTTTCCGACATTCAAAAGTGCCTGTAATGTTAGACCATTACAGGCAGTTTTGAATGTGTTTTGAATGTGTTGAAATAAATGCTTTTGAGTTTTTTTGAGTTTTGAACTTAAAACTTTCCTCATAATATTTTCCTCACTCCTCTGCATCCATAACCACACGAAGATGCTGAAGCATACCTTCTGGTCCCTATCTATTTTGTGATATTTGGTAGTGGTGAGCCAAGTTCAGATTTATTTACTTTGCGAAGTTAGAGGTCTCGGCCCCGGACTGTTGCTTGTTATTAAACTAGTTTGCTAATGATTTTTAGGGTTTCCAGAGTTTTGTTATTCGTTTGTTTTGTTAATGAGAAAGTTTGATTATTACACGCTTGGAGGCGTTTAGTTGGCGGGTAGTTAAAGTAATTACGATTACTTTTTACTACGTTTTATACAATTTAGTGTTAAGTTTAGATTAAATGGCCGACGGAAGGGATAATAATAACAGAGAACTACATTTTTCGTATGTTTCCCACACAAAATTCGTAAAAATCTATTTCATCTACGAAATTGTTGTTACATTCGAAATTTAGGAACTGATTTGTTGAGATACTTTTACGAGATAATGACAGAGATATTTCAGAAGCGCTTTATAGGATACTTCCTCATTCTTAGGGACTCCCCTTGAGCATGATACGTGCCTGTTGTCGGATCCCACTCAGTTTTAATTACAGTACTTACGATTCAAACCTGTTAATTATAACAATTTAAAGTTTTTCACACACATATAATTAAATACCTAACTAAGTAAAACAAAGCGGGAACTCGTTTTCCTTTTACTTAAACCTCACGCTTAACTAACCACCGGTTTACGGACACGGAGCGTAAAAACTCACAAACCTGCCAAAACTTCACATACCGTAATTAACTGACTCGAAGTTTTTCCAACAAAGGGGTTCCGCAAGCAAAAACTATACCCCGTTACCATGACGACGCATAAATAAAAATGGCTGACCACAAGCATTATTAACTAGAAACGGTCCGTCATACAGTAATTGAACCGTAATAAATGATAATATATCGGTTTTATTCTTTTATTACAATCGCATTATTTTAATTGGGTCGCGAACTTGGCTGGTTGAAAATGTGGTAATTGCTTGATGTGGGTATTGTATGAGATATTTAATTGCAGTTATAAACTGTATGAGGTCACTCATTAAACTTTTTGCAAAGTATCAGCAAATTAGTCAGTTGATTTAAATAATTAATGTTTTAATTTAGCTCGAAAACTGAAATAAGATTTTATGTGAATATTCTGTGAAGTTTGATATAACAAACAACGTCAACAAAAATATGATAATTTTACGTTGAATAACAAATTACTAGTTTATGAAGCAGACTATTTATGGACAAGATAATAATAATCTAGAATAGATTACTTACATAAATTGCCAGTTGAATGCAAAATAATTTCACGCCAAACTAAGTGGATGTTTAAATCAATTGGACGGTAAGAAGTCGAGAACGTACCTACTTTGATTATTGATAACGACGGCCAAGCACGAAAGCTTTGACTATTTGATTTATTTTTCCAATAAGGTGCACTGAACGATGTCGCCGCAGAACGAAACACCGCCCCTACAACTCAGACAATACGATGAGATAGTCTGGGCGCATTACTAAGATTACTCTGCGACTAAGACAATCCTTATTACAAAGGCTGAAAGTTCAAAATAAAGGATTGAATGTAATTTAA
This sequence comes from Lycophotia porphyrea, assembly GCA_950005105.1. NCBI lineage: Eukaryota > Metazoa > Arthropoda > Insecta > Lepidoptera > Noctuidae > Lycophotia > Lycophotia porphyrea. Next base: position 9,186,857 of record OX465394.1, read on the forward strand.
TGTTCGCGAAGTATACGTGCTTCGCAAATCAAGTATGTTGAAGAGGATGGGAGAACCACGTCTATGAAAAATCGTGACGAGGGTGACACAATAAGTGAGGAAAGGTGAGGGGGAAGCAAGGTGCTTTAATCGGAAATACGTACCCTTCGGAACTGCAAGGCTAAGGGCGAGCCGGAGACACGAATCAAGAATGTAAAGCGTCTAGTGAGACATCGATGGCGAACTCTTTTCAAAATATTTAAGGTAAGGGAAGAATTTTTATATAAAAAAGGTGTCGCTTTACCAGCTAAACTAGCCTCACAATACAAAGGAAAGTTAAATCAACAGGAAATAGTAATACGCAAGTAAGCTTTAGGAAAACCATAATTTCGTAAAGAACCAAAGTTTGGCCAGTCTTGTTCACTAAGCTTCTTATCCGTTACTCACAATGCAGCCAAGGGTGAATTTTCCTCAACGGGAAACTACGATATAACAACACTGTATCCTTCATATACCTCTCATGTGTTAATGGCAAAATCAAATTTACGTATACTGTTAGCAAGTTAATATAGCTGGAGTGGAAAGTTTGTTAGACCGAGTAGAGAAGCGAAAAGCAATGGGCCAATTACAGGCTTCAACGGTGGGCAATTGTGAAACCAATAAAGGGAAGGGAAGCGCCTGTGTTGTCTCTTTATTCATACGATTAGGACACAGTGAAGCTTTGTCGCCGTTCGCTTTAGAGAAGCATCCTAGCTAGGAGCAATTTTGCGACGTTTTGTACGAATTGATTGCTTTTGCAGGTATTATCATTTTCGTCACGCTTTTTCAAATTCAGCTTGCGTCACATGGGCAGCGGGCTGTTCGAAAGAGATACCGCTGCTCTGGAACACAAAGGGCAAGGAAGGAACATGGATGTGTTTTAGTCAGTACAAGTCTGACACTCCCTTCCGCTCTGCCCAGAGCGGGAGAAGTCATTTGATGATTTCCAATCCGTAAAAAAAAAATCTTGCGTCACATTTACTTCGAGACTGTTAAAGACTAGTCCCTAATAATTAATTTGTATATTTTATAGTGAAAAGTTTATTTTTCTGCTGCATTACGTATGCACTGCGTTTAAGTAGAATTTCACTTTTGTATTTATATAAAGTTAGTTACACGATCAGTTCAATTAAAACTTCCAATGTCTTTATAATGTACATCTATTTAAAAATTCATGATCGTTAACTCGCACTGATTATTCAATCGTTTCTAAAGCAACAAGCTCGTTGCTCACAAAACTTCAGCGTTTATTAGCATTTTAGTAACCGATTTTCCCTTTAGCCACTTTCAAACTAACCCTTACATCGCGCACGGGTAAATAATTGACTGGCACGCCACATTATTCTCCATAGCAAGACTGGCAGGAAAAGAAAAATGGTTAGTAGACCTCTTACTCTTACAGTCAAGTGAAAATAGTTGTTCTGAGTACTAGAATGGCTTCGATTTGTCTTATAATTCAATGTCACGCGATACTGTAGTAAGGGTTTAGATTTTTCATGAAAACGAACAAGGTGAGGGCTGTCTAGCTCTTTAGTCTGCGGTGAGGAAAATGGGTTTGGAGTAATGAGGTTATTTTTGGTCTCGACACCGAGTAAAAGGGAACATAAATTATGTTGTTAGTCAAAATTACACAGACGTATATCTTGTGTTACAAAATAAGGTAAGGTACATGTATTATTTTCTGTTGTTCACGAATATTGTAGAAAATGACAAAACAAACCTTGTCTCCAAAATGGAGACAAGGTTTGTTTTCTTATGTCTCTACTGTTAAAATAATACCATTTTGTGACTTGAATTCCAATAAAATAAAAACACTGCAAAAAATTAGAATTCCCTTTAGTTTTCATTGCGCTCAAAATTCAACTCTATGTTTAAATCCACAAAGTTCTAAACAAAATATCAATAACTTATGCAAGCTCGCACTACCGTTTGCCCCCAGCGTGAAGACTAATGAATTAGCCCGTCAATAATATCAAAGCAAATGCCAGATGTCAATTTCTAGTGACAACCGTTTCAAGGGTTGATCTTCTATTTTACAACTGTACACTTTAAGTCACAAAGTTAGGGTTGTAATTTCTTTGTATGATATTTGTTATCCCCTTTTAAAATAGGTGTAGAGATTTTATTTGATTGATTACATTTATAATGTGACAATTGCGTGTTGAAATATTTTAGATTAAGGTCGAAATAAAAGTAAATTCATTTTGGAAATAAATGACTATGATTCACCTTTAGAAATCATTTCACACGTTTTATTAACAACGCTATAATCATTTACATATTATTGGAATTATTTATTGATTATTCTCTTCTTGGCCCTTATTTACAGCAACCAGTAGATTAATGAGTGGAATTCTCACAAACCACTCTTTGTCACATTATTTGGGCCCTTTATGCACGGTGTTAATACCCAAAAATGGAGAAAGTTTTTGTTCTCAATCGCACTTTTTGATTAACCTGATTGGTCAATTGAATACTCTGAAAGCACGTTTTAATTTTTTCGTTGTTGTATTGTTCACATGATCGAATGTTAGTTTTTATTTTATTCCACGTACACGAACGTACGTATGTTTGAAAGAAACATTACACAATTAATGTCAAAATTAACAAAAAAGGAATGCTATGATTATTTTAGGTATGTTAAAATATTCTAGAATTATTCTAGAGAAATACATAGTAGACTTCAATTTACATAAGAACTTTGCCACCTCGCAAGTGACCGACCAAGTCAATTTCTCGGTCGATGTGGCCTGGCGTGTGTCGTTGGCCACATGTTGCTCGCCACACATTAACATGTCAAAGCTTAGAGTAAGTCTCAATTACAGTCTAGGTACTGTAGGTAGTTAGCTTAGTTACTCTATTATGTAGTGTTGCTGGTTAGAGCTTGTTAGTTTTCTGCGCAAATAACTTGCATAGTTAGTGGTAATTTTGGTGAGGGTATTTTTTTTACAATGCAGCTTAGTTACTAGTACTGTGTTTTAACACTGTTCTAGCACTGAAATTGCTGAAGGTTAAATATTTTTTCTTATTTTTATATAAATTGTATCACGAAACGAAAGTTTTATATGACTGTGGTTGATAGTTATAATTAGAGTCGTTAAACACGTGTGTCGTAATATCGAGCGATATTGTGGAAATGAAAACGCAATCTACATTGTCATTTCCCATAACATAACATAATATAACAGAACTTTTATAACAGTCACATAACTTTGATTACACGATCAGAACGCAAGACTGTAACTGTATTAGATGACAGTAGAACTATTCAAGTGACTTCTTTCCACAAAACATTAAAGCATGCCAACCAAATAGAAATACAAAACCTTTCCATACTAATATCAAAAACATTTCCAAAGATTCCGTCCCTTCTGACCTTATTATAATCATACATAAACTGCTTAGCACTGGTGAAGTCGGTCTCATAAATCAGTATACACGTACTAACATGCATGCAGTCGGATTCAGAGGCACCTCGGAAAGCCTCGGCAGGTCTCGGTGTTGGCACGAAGCCACGCACCCTCCAGGTCGATTCACACATCGCCGGCCGAACCCTGCCTCTGAAGGGAATAAGTTACTATTCACATTTTCCGCGAGGTTAAACGCCTGGAGGCAGGTAGGTAAAACGGTTTCTCGTGTACGACACCCAAATTACTGCTACTTGTGGTTGTCTGTGTGATTTGTATGCTAATATCAGAATGGCGTGATACTTGTTACAACGAATGAAGCAAATAATTCTCTTTTTTTTGGTCGTAATTGCAGTGTTGGGTTACTTCAACTCGTATTGTATGAAATTTTAAAGTAAAAGATTAATATTTCAGCTCCGAATAAATGTAAATCGTCCTTTACTCGTGTGGATTTAAAGTGTGCCGCAAATGCAGGCAAACCAAAGCAATGCAGCAATGGTAGTCAAGATTGTAATGTTAAATTATGTTTGCAAAATAAACGAGCTTGTTTATTTTGTACAACTTAAATACGAATGTGATTGCAGATTTATGGCAGTGAAGTCAAACATATAAAATCTGAGTGATTTGTGAGGACTGAATTATTAAAACATTGTTAAAAATGACAAGCAAATACGATTGCTCTTGGCTTCAAGTTTATTTCAAGATATGTCAAAATAAATAATACATAACGTGTGCAGCAAAGGCTTGCAGACGATATGCCTGGTGTTGTCGGGTGTTGCCACGTATCAATTCAATTTATTCCGACTGCGAGTTTTGCATGCAAAAACGGTGTAACAAAAACTTACACGACAGTTGAAGCGAAGCCCTACCCGGCTACGGTGAAGTCGACTTGGCGAAAGTAATTAATCGCAAGCTCGCGAGCTGTCGCCGCGTCACAACGCATCAATTGCTGGAAACTCACTCTGTCGGAAAATTGGAGCCACGACGCCGACTCCAGTGAGAAACACAATCGTCCTACCCTCTCGTGTCCGAATAAAAAATAGATCAAATAAACTCTTTGACGCTGCGGAATACGTCCTCATTTTAATGCTTATTGATTCAGTAGTCCCCACAAACCATGATTCACAGCAATAGAATTACTTACTTAACTCAAATAATTTATTTGACCATTGTTGGTGGTAAGTAATAAGAATTAAATAGGAATATATCTGTGTCGTTTTGTTATTCATATTACATTACCGTATCTTCCTTTTCCAGACGTTTTAAGCGTTGATTATTCAGCGCTATCGCGGCGTACCATCTGGTGTGCCGATGCGGGGGAATAGCAGTTGTGTAGTTCTAAGAATAAGGCGTTTTTTCGGGTGCAATGGAGGATGGAAGAAGGTTATAGTGAGGAGACATTATTTTGTCACAATGGTGGGTGCCGCCCACGCTACGGGCAGCAGCAGCGCAGTCTTCGGTGATGCACTGCTTTAGGGAACGAATAAATTACCCGGACCGTTCAGAAGACTTACACCGCATACAGTTTCACAGTATCTTTAGAATACCCTGTAGAATAATATTCTTACGACCGGACAAATGTCTCGGAGCTACTGTGAATGTAAAATGTTTTTTAAATGAAATAAAAGACGTATCTCTTACGTGGACGTATTTGAAGTAACTTTAGACTAACGAGTACTGTTGGAGGTGTGGAAAAAACGTGTTAATAACACCTTCCGCTTGAAACAATAGTAGGAATTCGGATTAGACACGTACGAGCTAGGAGCAGTGCGCACCGTGAGAAGCTTTGTAACCACAATGCTCATGGCGTCTACACAAACCGCAAAGTAGGTAATCTAATACACGAAGCTCAGCGACACTGGCTTTCATGGCCGCAAATCTCGTATTACACGACCGAGCCGTTTAAAAATTTCCAATTTTAAAATTGTGCGATAATCGACCGAATTCCGAAGTAGTAAGTCACGTTATGAAGTTTTGCGCGTGCAAAGCTGTTGTGGGCAAGCGGCCGATTCATAGATTGCTTTTTTGTCGGAACGCGGGCGAATAAAAAAGTAGCAACAATCCGCTCCACTCCGCAACGTAGGTGGCTATCGTGTGTCGTGTACGTTTTTGCGTGAAACATTCACAAGAATCGGTATTGGCAAATTGAAAAATGATTCTTTTATGTCCGCTATATGGGGAGTCAAAAATCCTACTATATAGCTTTGATACAGTTTCTGACCATTTGCGTTGATGATGAAAATGGACTTTTCCGGAATCAAGTTAGGCGAAATTCGTTTATCTAGCGAGACTGTAGAAACTCATGGACGCCATGCTTTTGTGATTTGGACTCATTGAATACTCTCTACTTTTCAGATTTTAGCATCTCTGAACAGAAAAGCTTTTTCGTTTTAAGTATGTGACTTAAAACGAAAGAGCTTTTCTGTCTCATCTAACAGAATTATTTACTGTGGGTATTCCTCCAAAACAATCCTTATTGCTAAACAGTGTAAAGTTAAAATACATTTGTTTTAAGACAATAGGATTGACGCCCGCACAATACTCAAAGCTTAGCTTTGAAATTACAAAAATCTTATTTCGCCATCAGTCGAACATAAGTAGCGGGGAACAATTTCTGTCTCGCGGTTAAATCTCGAGAGACGTACAAAACGTTTATTCATCCTGTCTACTCAACGGAGTAGAGAATACTTCATATTATTTTATTTAGCAGTTAATCTGTGTTCACAGAGGCATATGTGAGAGAAATCTTTGCAGCGTAGGTTGTTAAAAGTAGTTATTGTTTTGTTTTTAGCTGTTATTGCAAAGACAATTAAGGTATAGAAAATGTCTGAAATAGTAATTACTAGTCATTACTTGTAATGTTACTAAAATTATACTTACTAAAAGTAAGTAACTAATAAATATCCTATTAAATCATATCGGCATCCGTACCTTTAAAGCGATGGCAATGTGAAAATTCCAGGAGAACCTAAGCATCGACAATATTTTTATTTTTCTAATAAACGTTCGCCGCTATCTATTTTTATGAACACATTAAAAATAATCACTACTACGGTTTAACTTAACATTCCAAACTATTTTGTAGCTATAAAATTTTAGTGGTGCATTAATCGGTTTTATCTAAAGAATCACATTAAAGTTGCCTATATAGTCAATCTTAGGCACACGTTCCAAACACACATGACAAATTAAATGTATTTTCTATTCTGATGATACTATAATGAGCGGCGTTGTTAACATTTTTAGCAATAATATATTCTGAATATGCAAAAACAATTACGCTTGTAATAAAATGGGGCTTTATATCATAGACATTTACATAATTAAGGTCTGTGTAGAAGTGGCTTTGGATGTTCGTTGTATTAACGGCTGCGTGTTTTACGCATGAATATTCGATTGCCCATTCAGCAGGCGAGTTGATTTATCGGATAAGGCTAGTCTAGTTTTTATATCGCTTGTTACACTATAGTTTGCGATTATAAACATATTTTTATTTCCAGCAATAATCATAAAACGCGTTAATAAAGAGATAAAGTTTTAAATGGAGACGTTACTGGAACAAAAATAAATGTTGCCGTTGGAGCTATTACAATGAATTAGTCAGTGGCTATAGTACATTCACGGTAAATCTTAAATTCTCAAAGCTAAATAGCACACAAACCTACTCACTTTTATATCAATCATAACCTGATAAACCACGAATACCACGAATTAGAATCAGCGAAGAAAACAAACAAAAAATTAGAGATGCCAATCTCTCCGCCGCAAATCGGCAAGCTTATAGACCAGCCGACGCTAATTTCAAGTAAATAAACCCTTTTGGAATAACAAAGCCAAGAATTAGTCGAAATTATTTAACCCGTGAATTGGCTTTCGACGACTGTAAACTTTAAATCAAGGAGCCAATTCACAAGAAAGCCGCGCCCGCTTTAATATGCACTCCACAATAGTGAGGGGGTTCGAGTTTTGAAGAGGTAAAGTCCTTTATCTACCCACAGGCGCGCTTCCATCGCGAGGGACGGACACGATTAGAAGTCTTAATCTTTAAAGGAGTTCAAGATAGCCAGTGGCGAAGTTTTTTCGACTATTCCCGGTATTATGGGTAAAGGTATTTTCAGCTATCCTTGACATTTTTGTCCGGTTTTCGTCAAGATGAAGCATTAAACTTCTGAAGTACGCCACACAAATCGCCTTGTTTTTTGCACTCTGTTAACTGAGCGCTGAGATAGCAAACATATGATAAGCAGTGACAGATTGCAAACGCTTTTATCTACGACGCTTCTTAGAAGTAATTTGTTTTCTGTCTGTCTTTCCTTAAAGTAAAATTTACTATTGTTCTCTATCTTTACATCGACAAAAATTCTTGGTGTCTTCGTATCACAATGTTGCTATAAATTTAATATATCCGCAACGGCTAATACCTTACATTCTTGTACTGAACTTTGTACATTACGTACAAACGAAACTATTCTTAACACAATTCTCAAAATAACATTTACACATAAGGGTTTATATCCTGTAGATGTTATACCAACTTCGAATAAAATACGTTACCCAAGGGTGTGTTCAAAATAAATTTCCTTATACCGGACAAAACAATGTGAAGATCAAAGGAGGTTTTGGCAACTTTATAAGGGGTGATCTCAGTATGCGGTAACAAGATGCTAATGTAATCGTTCTTTTAAATTACGCAGGGTTCCGTATCTTGAATTGTTAGAGTAATGTTATTAGTATTTATCAGCTCGTAAAATTGGGATCGTTTATTTTCTGACACGTTTCCTGAATAGAAATGGAGAATTTTTACTTTTGATCTGGGGTAGTTTTACATGTCCGTTAGTGTACGCATATAGTGAGATTTTGTGTTTGTCGTGGTATGTTGAGATAATTGCTCTGCAAATATGGTTTTGTCTGACTTTGCACCATAGCGTTGCATGATTTACACTTGTTAGTCGTTATCTAGAATTGTACTCAATTGTGCTCAAATTTTCTTGCAGTTTCGAGAGATGTCTTGTGTTGGAATTTTTATGTTTAAAACGCAACTCCGGTTGCTTTAATTGCATAGCTTCTAATTGAGTAGATACTAACTTGATGTCGTTTTAAATGAATGTGTTTATTTCCTCATGCAACTGAACTGTCCAGTTACAAATTAGTTTAGCTTAGCTAAGTCTACTTATTAGTCCACTAAACAAACCGTAAATCAACAACTTTAATAGTATTTAGTTCACGAGTAGACAGCACGTCATGAACAATGTTGACGTATTTCAACTATTACTTGTCGGAAATCAACTACCTATTTATACTTGTTTTCACTGCAGTTAAACGAATGCCTAAATATCATTGTACTGTTGGAATTTCACTCACTCACTGCGCTGAGAAAAGCGTTGAAAATTCTACAGCACGCTTTTCTTTAGGCTTTCAACAAGGTGTTGCTAAAAGTTAGTGAAAACAGGCATTCAGGTTTCGTTTAGTAGCCTAAGTAGCTTTTACTAACCAGATGCCAAACTGCATTGCAATTATTGTTGGTAACGTTATAAATTCTTCGAAACACTACTTAGTTACTCAGAATTATTAATTGGCAAGCCTATTTCGTTGGAACATTATAGCAATTAGAATAATTTAATGGAACTTGTAAGTTATTATGTTAGAAACAAGAATGCAATGTTGTAGTGCAGCTACTAAATCCACCCACAATGGGGTGGATTTAATATCACTCAGTATAAAATGAAAAATTGAAGTAATATCTTCACAGCGATATTATTCTTTCTAATCGTGAATACTTCTTCTGGTATTATAATAAAAACATGCGGTTCTAACATTTTCCAAGTTTAATATAGTTTTTATTGACACGTGTTGTATTAAAATGCACAGATTATGCCAGAGTTATTCTCAGAACATCGTTAAGTTATGAAAAGAGCTAATGTACTGAATAGTAGCATTAGCTAGGTAAGTACTTTATTACATACAATACCTTAAAAGATTGAATATTCTCTCTTGTCTAACAGTATTTTCAAGTATATTTTTCTTTAGTAATCTGTTTACTTTTTGCAGAACAGAATACTGTATTATAAGCACTCTACTGTTACTGAATAAATAGGTACCTAGTTTGAGTAAATCATGGATTGAAAAATTTCACAACGATGAATAGGTAAATGCAACAAAATAGTTCAAAGGGTGTGTTAAAATTTGTTGAAAGAAGCAAAATCACACTGAAGAATTAGTAAGCAATTTACCAAAGATTTGAAATCAACTTTAAAACGAAAACGTGCTTAATAAGTTTCTAAATTTTATTTTAGTCGCTTGCTAAGCTTTGAAATGTATCATGTCTACTCAGTGAGGACAAAGAGTACATTCTTATTCACTCTCTTCAATGTTGCCACCTGTTTCACTCAATCGCCTCTAAAACGACTGCGAGAAGATTCGCAGCTGATACAAGCTTTCAAATCGCCCCTACTGTATCTCAAGTACTATCCAAAACTTCCCATTGCTTCCAATCTCTCAATAACCCCGATCAAACGTATTAAATCAAAACATATTCTTTAATTCAACAATCAAAGCGTCAACCGATTCTCGTAAACAAAAACATAAAGAACTCAATTACAATAAGCCGTATTGGTCCCGTTCAAGCGTAATATTGAAATGTTCCAATTTGCATAGTGATTATAAACATGAGATTGGGGATTTACACCATAAGAGAGACAGAGACAGATGATGATTTTATTACAGAAACAAAAAAGGATAGCAATAATAGCCAGCTGATGACTGACAACGGGAAAGCGACCAGTGTATAATGAACTGTACATCCTATTTTTTTAATAGACAAACTTATAGTATGAGAGGTCTTCAAATTTTTGCTACCTCGTGATTTAGTGCTATGAATGATCACAAAAATAATTGTGATATGATACTTTAATTGACTATGAAATCATAGTTTTAATTGGTGTGATAAACTTTGATCTATTTTAATATAAAGCTAAATTAACACAATGATTAGGTTTGTGGATGTACCAAAATATTGATGTTATTGGAACCATCGTTACACGAATTATTTAACTGAATAATATTGAATTGTGTGTTACGTAATTACATTAGCGAATACATTTCACACTTCATGCCCACTATAAGCTTGTTTTAACTTTATTAATCGTAAGTACTCTGCAATAGTAAACTAGCTAGCTGTTGGCCGTGGTTTCGAAATTATACCATAGGAACACAGACACTACCGGGGCAATAAAATATCCCGAGTCTGTCACCTGGATGACAAAAATCTAAATCCACTCAAAAGGCAACAGACAGATACCTAGGCTGAGAGACAGACAGACAAACAGTTACTCACACTCTACAATACTTACAATTAGAACGGATTTTTTCAATTTTAACACAACAAAACTAGTTTCCCATTCAGTAGAAACCAATATAAATATTTGGCATCACAACCCAAATAAAAGAAGAACGTTAAAAGAAAAACAACGAACAAAATATTGACATTAAATTTTTGTACGAGAACACACACGGAAACCTTGCAAGCACCCCAAAACTTGTAAATACTGCAGACGTGACGGGCAACGCTGCTCAAAGGCTGGCTCGAACATTCCGGCGGACGATCGATCCGGATTAGGCTTGCCCGACCGACGAACGGACTAAATAAACAATGTGACGAGGCTGCTTCACCCTTTTAACGAATCCCTCTGCACTCGCGTAAAGCTAGTAAGTATTATTCGTTACTTTACACTACGTGATTGACCAGACCTGATTTGGGTGCCCGAATATTCTGTCAGGTAGTGTTGATTCTGATTCGATTTTGTTGTTGTTTAATTGGCTCAAGGTTATGTGTGGAGGACTTACAAATTCTCCATAATCTATTGGTATCTAAGTTCTGAGCCTTACCTGAAATAAAACATAAACATTTCATTAGTATAAGCATGTAAAACTACGATAATCTGGCAGACATCAAACACACGATCGAGGGTAACAAAAAGAAGACAAGAGGCCAAAATCAACCATGCTGAATTCTTAATAGAATCGGTAAGTAATACAGCTTTCAAATAAAACTAATAGTAAGGTCAACCAGTTCACAAGTAGGCGACAAGATCTCCGTACCGTACCGTATAGAACTATTCAAATGTGTGAGATATCCTAATAGCAGTATTAACTTCATCTTTCCAACCGATCGGGGAATAAGGCCGGTCGTGCATTATCGTACTAAGAGGGAAAATGGAACTAAATACGCATGTTAAGCTGGATAAGCAGTGAGCAATGTGAAGTCAGTATCGCACTATACTCAATTACACGTATTGTTGCTTCTTCTTGTTTCTGTTTTTATATCATCATCAACATATGCCTAGCCTTTTCCCAACTATGTTAGGGTCGGCTTCCAGTCTAACCGGATACAGCTGAATACCAGTATTTTACATGGAGCGACTGTCTATCTGACCTCCAAAACCCAGTTAATACTGGGTAATACGATACCTCGTGGTAATACTGGTTGTCAAACTTTTTGGGCCACTGACTACCTGTAACGACTGGAAAGATGTAATGAAGGATATCAAAGTGACTATATTTTAAACTATGTTTCAAAAGCAGATTCATCAGCTTTTTTAGTACTTAAAATTGTTTTTGCAAACCCCAGTCATGTAGTGCTATGTCCTCGTAAAGGCACTCTAAGTCACCGTAAAATATTATGTCCGAAATTTTGGCAACAAAATGTAGGATGCAATTAACTCGTGTCATAGAAAGGGTGGCATAACCACTATCAACCGGGCCGGGGTTAATTTACCTTTAAATTATGGAGAATCTCCTACATGTTACCCCGTAAATATACAGTGAAGCTGGCCATTGAATAGCAGAACTGCCTTAGGATGTAATTCAGTGATAAGAGTACCGAAGGGTACAAATTTAATTTTATTTACGACTTCATTTTGTAGTTGCTTTAGTAAACAAGTTGTATTGTTTTAAGTTGTGCGTGTCCGTGTATACTTTATTCATTAGCTCTGGACAGATGCTGGACTACAAGCTCTGTACCAGTACGGGACTGGTTTGTTGTGAGTTTCTTATGATAATAATAAATTGCCCAGTGATATTATTTAACACTATGATTGAAAAACCTATATTATTAAATCTAGCCATTACACAAAAGAAGCCGTTTCCATTCAACATGTAGAGTAGAGGTTCGCTTTTTATACAGTTTCTTGTAAGGGCCGTAGCATTTTGCAATGCAAAGGCCCCTGGGCAACTTCGAATAAGCTTAGCTACAGTTTGTCGGAATACGGATGAGTGGTCGCCTTGTTTAATGCATAGTTTTTGTTCGAATTTCTATGTCGTATCAAAGGAATATTTAGCATTCAAATATGGAACACGAAAAGTGAATAATTTAGAAGCACATTAGATGCGACGACGCTTGGTACAGATATAAAAAGGACTGTATGTGTTGTTAATGTTTTTTTTTTTTTCAAATAAAAAGGGGTCACACATGGCGCTTTTGATGATGTGTACGTTCGTATTATATTTCAACAAAGAATGGAAGTAAAAAAATTAAGAGAGTTCAGAGTTTTGTTTGATATTTTTTGCGGTTACAAAAGAATTTCTCGCTAGTCAGCAAAAACCCAAAATGAGAATTTAGTACTGTTGTTTCAAAAGAGTTAAGAAAGAAGCTTTAATATTTAAAAGTAACAAGTAACTTTGAACACCTGAAGCCATAAAGCCTGACATAATGATGTTACAATACCGCCAACATTTTAGCACAGGTTTAAAACACAACAAATGGTTCCAAACTTTGCTGACGCCCATCGCCAAAGTTGGACCATTACAAGAAAATATGCGTTCATCTATTAGAAAATATAACACGAGCTGCGAGACCTTCAGTGGCATGTTTATATTCGTATCGCGTGAGTATGATGCTCCCAGGCCTTTAACACAACAATAAGACTACAAACAAAAGCAAACCCTAATGAAATGTAAACAGATGTCAGTTTTCAACGATGATTACTTGACAGAGCCGCGAAGTTCCGGTACCCGTTATACCTGTCACACATTTGAAATAATGGTATTGCTTTTTCATATTTTTTTGTGTATGTATTTAAATGGTTAATCAAGTGAGCATTAGTACACGTAACCGATACATTTCATATGGGCGTGGAGAAGTAACTGTACTTGCCTCATTAGAGAGATAAATAAACGGAAATCCAAAAGCTTACATGGGAATCAATTTGACTTTAATGATTTAATTTTAATGAATCATAAGGTGCACCCAAAAGAGGTTAGATAAGAATTAAGCCAGAATAAATACACATAACTTCTGAATCCAACATAGAAAGGCAAGTCAACTAAAATTCTTTTTTCATAAAAATCAACCTATCACCAGGAATCAATAAAAAACAAATCAATTTTTTTAAATGAAAACTGTTTGGAACTATCCATCAAACGTAACCGAGTTTTTGTCGGATGTTAGAATACACAAGCCGATTTAACTATCGGGGAATTATAGGTTGCGGTCAGCTGAAAAAAATAGAAAAACGAGGAAAACGAGCCTCGTTCATATTTTTTCGTACTGCTTGCGTTCGGTAGGTATATTCAAATGAATTTAGGTAAAATGTTTTTCGATACTGATAATACAGTGCGCTGGTTTGCAGGTTCTAAGTCACTGAGTTGTGGAGGTTAGATAGGTAGTCCATCCATGTAAAATACTAGTATTCAGCTGCATTTCGCCATGTTGGGGTCGGCATCCAGTCTTACCGGATGCAACTGAATACTAGTATTTTATATGGAACAAGTGCGTATCGGACCTCCACAACCTTATACATTATACATATTGAGGAATGACGACAGCTTGGTAAAACTGGTTGGAAGACTTTCGGGCCACTGATGCTTAACAACTGTCAAAGATCTACAATTGACAGGCGGGACCAACGGCTTAACGTGCTTTTCGAGGCATGGAGGACACTCGGTATATCTATAACGGGTTTTCACCCATCCACGGACCAACCTAGGTAAGCACGGCTTAACCTGAAGATTGACCCGAGCGGCTGTTATCATTTAGCCACGAGAACCTCCATAAACCTCCTCCTTCATATTGTTTTATCAATAAATATGCAGCAATAAAATCACATGGCAGTAAATTATTTTACCATCCGATATTCATAATATTTTCCATCAACGAAATCTAAAAGGCTTTTCTGTAACAAAAAAGCCCAATTATTGTCCGTAAACACGCTACGTGTACCAGTATATAAGTTTATTTATATCTTTTATGTACATTCATTCTGATTGATTATTTTTTGCCAGCATTTTCCACTACTGTAGCAAACAATTATTTAATCGATCAACTTGAGGCATGACTTAACAAACCCATTGTCAAAAGTACGTAGCAAAACTGATTGAATGATTTGTGTGCCTCAATTGGCTATTTGTGTAGGCTAATCTCTAGAATCGTTTATTCAACCAATCAGCATATTTTGTGATTAGATGCGTCACTGAATTGAAACTTATTATGGAAATTGGTACTGTAAGCAAATCAAATGTACCAAATCATCATAAGTAAACACTGACTTGCGGAATGGATCTAAATTACCGTGCTTCTCCCGCATGCGGTTGCCCGCAACTGCAGCAGAAATTATGGTTTCTTCATCACGGGATCATGCAATCGAAAAAAAGTAATGAAAATGATGCGCAAGAAACATAAGCCAAGAATCCACATAGAATCATTTACAACCTATTTGATTGATACATTTATAAACCAAAACAAACACAACCTCAAAACGACCACCATTCGATTTCCGCGTTTAAAAATAATTACACTGTCTCGAAGTAGCGGGAAATCTATTTATAGAATCGATATATGCGGCTACATATGTACGTACATATTTACACTGGCGATCCTCATTACACCTGTGTACTAAGTGATATGGGGTTATTGCACTCGTAAGTTCAAACGATGCAGCTCTGCTTGCGGAACCTAATAGTTTAGATGTGTGAGTGTTTTGATTGATAGGTAGTATATGGGTCTTTGAATGGATAATGATTTGGATAGGTAAAAAGAAATGTAATTAAGTAGATTCATGGCTAAGCGTTGGTGAGGTTATAAGTCAAATGTCATCTTTTGAATCAACTTCTAAAAAGGAAGAGGATATGTATTACACCGGCTTTTTTTTTTTGTTCTTTTTTTGCATGTATTTACACCGATTATTCCGAGACTACTGGGTCGATTTACGTGATCCTTTTAACTCCTTAAATAAGTATACCTTTCCTGGCTTATGTTGTTGGTTATTAATTTAGTTATTTCTAGCTTCATTAGAATATCTTTGATCATTTCCTCTTTCCCGAGTCTTAGTTCGGCTAAAAGTGGATAAGTTTTCTCAATGAAAACTACCCTGTTTACAAAACCAGATTTCAATTTCCTTCTCAACCAAATCAATTATCAAAATCAAATTAATCCGAATCCGGGTCGCAATTACGGCTTGATTTGAATCAAACATCTAAATCTAAAGTTTGGATAACTTCAACTTCGTACTTATGCTTTACATACATTTGAATTTGCCAAAAGGCTTTTCAATACAGTTCTGAGATAACATAACATAACATCACGCCTGTAATCCCCGAAGGGTTGGGCAGATGTGTAGAAAAACAATCACCATGTTGGTATCGACTACCATCCCATTGAAAAAGTACCATAATGCATCTATACCTACTTCTTTTTTCACCAGTCTTAGACAGTATTCTGTTGAGAATGATGGACATAGGTGCAAGTACCTAAATAGTACACCCACATTTTGCCAGTAATGTTTTTTTTTTAAGTCCCTTTTAATAGGGGGCGAGCTTATTGCCATCAACCAGGCCCAAATCCAGACTTCGTGGCTGCTACTGAGAAATTCCTGATGATATTATTCCTGATATTTTCTGAGATAGTTTTGTGGGAAAAACAATTTTAGTAGAAATTGACACGATTTTTTGTATAGGTGACATTATTAGACTAAAATGTTCCATCTGTCGGCACACAAGCCTTGTATCCGATTGGAGTGGATCTGTGGTTGGATGTCGTTGGTCAAAGTCATAGGTCTAGGTGAATTGACTGACGATATTCTCTTTTATCGTTTTAATAACTGGTGATGAAATAAAAGCTAGGCAGGGGTGTAACTAATAGTACACACACATTTCGCCAGTCATTATTAAGTCCCATGTTATAGGGGGCATGCGTATTGCCATCAAACGGACACAAATCTAAACTCCGTGGCTGCTACTGAGAAATGTCTGAAGGAAAAACCCACTAACGCCTTACCTGGGATTCGAACCCAAGACCGCATGGTCAATAGTCGCGCTTGCGACCACTATACCAATGAGGCAGTTAAACTAACCATACGATTCAAACAGTGTTAGTAAGCTTAATCATAAACACATTATGCCTTTATTGACTAACTGACTAAAGTTAAATATTTATTTATAAGGAGCGGTGTCTTACAAAGTAATATCTTATCAATATCATAGCTTGCCGCACCGATACTTTTAATAATGTATGAAGCTTGAACACACGATATTATTGGTAGCCTTATCTGCACTCGGAAGTAGTTAGTCACCGAAAAGGAAAAACGGTTCCGTGAACTTGCTATTTAGATAAGTAAGCAGGTTTTGAAGGTTAATGGGGCTACCTAACATAGTACACGGGGATATTATTACTTGAAAATAAAACTATGTACACATCAAGCTAACACAATCTGTTTTCCTTTTTATTGTGAGTTACTCATTATTCATAAGTTCATAACAGTACATTTATTAAGTACGTGGGTTATTGACTACCGAGTTGTAAGTCGTGATTTCTTCATAAAAGTAAGTAAGCTAATCAAATGCCTTTGACTGTATAAATTCTTACACACGATTTTTGTGTTTTGTAGTTCATTGAACTGAAGTAAGTGTTGTGTTTTAGAGGAGACACGTATACTTTATGACAGCCAGTTTCAAGTTTAAAATAATCATGTTTAGTTTACTGAATAACCTTTGGAGAATTTCCGAATAACCCTCTTCAAAACATCGAGACGTGAAATTCGATGTTTTGAATACAGAAATCTAATTACATTTCACTCGACTCGGGCGGCACGTATATGTTTAAAACTGAAATCAGATTGACTGGCATGCCTTTGTGATCTGTTTCCGACTGGACTGTCACTGTACTCACTGAGAGATGTTATTTGGAACTTTATCATTTCGACCGATTTCTGTTGAAATAGAGTTGCGAAATTTCCTGCAAGTGGAATTATCTTTTCTACGCACTGTGTCTACATTTCTTATCCAACTTTCCTCTCGTAGTTCTGCTGGAAGAAATTTCTAATGAGATAAGCAGTATCTTTGTGCTCTTCTATGTTAATGTAATTGTCCTGTTAAGTATTTTGCGTGTACATAAATAAATAATCATCATTTAAATAATTTAACTTAATTTTGATATTATATTCTGCTGTTTTGTTTTGGGTGGCATACATAACTTTTGAGAAATAAACATTCATGTTTGCCTACCTCTGTACTGGGATGCGATACCCACAGATGTGTACTATTTGAATACAGTAGACGCCTGTACACTACGTAGAGTGTCTTGTTCCCGAAGAGAAACCGGGAGGAATCGGCTTCTTATGTGCCTTCGGGCCTGCTACTTAGGTACACGAACTTTAGTACTCAGCGATTGAGCTGAGCAATAACAGCTCAAAGCATTCCAAAATTCAATTCCGGAATATCATAGCATTTATTTTCATAAAATCCTAACTTCATTAGTAAAAGTAACCAAACTTGAAATGTCTATTATCTTAGTCGGGCAGTGTTGCTCGTTACAAGTTCATCAAAGAACCCGTCGGTTGCTCGCAAACCTTGAGATAAGAAAACACATTCCTCATCGAGTATTCGAATTATCTCCACTGTGTTGACACAGTTGTGTTTCGGATGGGTGGCTGAACTGATGGGATGAAGCGAGTGGCAAAGCTGTTAGAGCGATGAATAGGATTTGAATTCATCAAATTGTAAATGGTGAGTAAATACATTTAGTCGGGCTCCGTACTCATACCAACAGCGAAAAATTTTTTTGATATAATAAATATAGAATTTTATTAAGAATCAATATCTCAAGTACAGAAAGAGATTTCGTACTTGAAAGCCTTTTTTGTGTTGTTTTGTCTTCAAGAGTGATGATTATGACATCAGAAAAATGCTGCTTCAGAAACTACAAATGAAAGAGTCATAGACTAATAAATATAAAAAGAAAAAAATCCAGAAAAAAAATCCACCCTTATTTACAAAAATCGTCATCAGCTCATAACATGGATGCAACAATCAAATGGAAGCAGTAAGCCAGCATATCTTAGCTGCTGTATTTATATAGCACTGATTTGACCCTACAATGCTGTGTAAACTGAGGGACAGATAACCTACGACCGCGACGCCACCTATTTGTTAAAATTATCGTCTGACATGTATTGTTTGCAATACTTTGTTTTTTGTTTGATTTAACTTAAGTGTTTGTTTGATTTTGAATGTTGTATTTGTTTGTTTGGTTTTGCAGTGAGCGTTGTTTGTTGATGGATTTTTTAACACTGTTTTATTTTTTTCGCAATGTATTCACTGATTCTGGTTTTCTTTTATTGAATTATTCGTTGCTTTTCATTACATAAAATCAGAAGAAAAAATCATAACATTATGACTGTACAGTTTTCCTGTTCCAAATAATATGATTTATGATTTTAACTTTTTTTTTGTTTCCGTTTGGTGTTTACGCAATAATGGAAATCAAGAAATACGCCCCTCATTATAATTAATAACAATAAAAAACCGACTCTATAATATTCAATCACATAAATTATTAAAGATTTAATTTACTACGTTTGGCAGTGGGAAGTTAAATAAAATAAAATATGCATATTAAGGTGTAGTGCCACTATTAATCGCATTAGGGGTCCAAATGCTTAATCTTGTATATAAATCTAAATAATGAGTCTCTGAAGCATGCAACACCTGAAAACATTTCATACGTAACACGTTTAAGTACTATAAGCTGTTTATATTAAGAGGCACGCGATCGCGAGAAGTTTTCATAGCTATGAGTTGGGTAGGCACTCTGTTCCAATGCGATTTTCGTAAAAAGAATCCTTCTGGATAATAATTAGGTCAGTTACCTATTAAAACTTCACAGATATGACGGGTATTGTTAACAAAACAGGAAAAAAAAGAATAATTTAAAAACTAATTTTAAGTAAAGCAGCATTTTCGGCTAGGGACGTGAGACGCACGAATTAATGAACAGGATTACTGATTAATAGCATTGTTTGCTTGCGCTACTGTGGCGAGATGTAATGTTATTGCAACATCAGAATAAGCTCAGAAAAAAATGCTGAAAAAAATAATAATACTGAAAGCTATCGTAAGAATCAGCTAACAAAGTAACATGGCATATAGTTGTGTATCTTTTAAAAATAACAAAAACAGAATCGACTGCTTACTGCTTGAGTTTATCCTCTTGTACAAGTCGTAAAAATCTTCGAAGGGGAAAGGTTCTCGAAGATAAACTCAACTTTTAACACTTATAACAAACTAGCTTTTCCTCTCTGCTTCGCTCGCGTTTATTTAGAATTTGACAATCAATTCGGGGTGTACTGTACTTGTAATAATATAATTCAATCATTATTCGAAAGACACGTGACGCCATCGATTACCATGAGAAAATTATTTTTGTTTTCCTCGGGAACAGTACTTTTTTTCGGGATGAAGGGTTATGTCCGTTTCTGTACACCTGACAACGTACATGCAACATTTCAGAATGATCGGTATAGGCAAGTAAAGCTAACAAACCAACTTACTTTCGCATTTATAATATTAGTTAGGACGAATGCCTGTTACTATTGAAATTAAAAGGCTCAATCAAACGTCGATATTTGGAAATACAACAGTGCAATAATATTAGCCATTTATTTACGTGAAATGTCCATTTCTTACTCATAAACTGCCATGTTATTCACGTATTCTAAATGTTATTCTGGCGACAGTTTTAGCACTAATTAAAACTTTGGCTATACCATTACTGCAGAGTATAACAGTCGTGCTTGAAATTGTGTTGTAAATTTCCAGACCGCTTTGGGATTGATGGCAATGAAACATATAAATTACTAGTACGTAGGTTTCGTTACTTCCAACATAGTGGATCATCATCATCATCTTTTCAGCTGAAAGAAGTCCACTGCTGGACATAGGCCTCCCTCAAAGGGGGGTTTTGCCATAATCGCCATGCTTGGCAGGTGGGTAGCGATTGTAGTACGGTTGTTACAAAGGCTCAGAGAACGCTGCTGCCCATTCTCTGGTAAGTCCCTTAGTCGCCTCTTACAACACCCACGAGAAGATATGGGACGGTGCCATTCTTTACGTCCGACACCATACAGTACACGTCCACCACCATACAGTACACAGTGTATGACTAAAATAATTACCGTACTACAAATGGAGCAAAAACAAGCGAATCAATAATGGAAAAGTACTGCTACTGGCTTTAAAGATTTTAAAAGTCACAGATAAACAAAAAAAAAAAAAAAACGCCCAATAATTTTTGTCAAAAATGTCAAAAAGGTTCCATAAAACACAGCCGTTCCATTTAAAAAAAAAAACCTTATACGACTTAACTAGTATGGTGTAAATCTTCTTATTTCTAATTAAGATTTTATTCCTTTTTTTAAACCGGAGGTATGACATAACCGCAATTGTAATTGAGAGTGTGATCTGAGGTTTATCACTTCGCTTGTTTTTCAACGCAATAGTCGAGTTTCACGTTACATAGGATGATACGAAACCGGATTACATCCTATACGTGTGAATTTATGTGAAGAAGTGGACAGTTTAATCGTTCTCTCAAACTAAAAGATATATCGAATATTCTAGTCTTTCATTTTAGTCTATAGGGCCAGTCTTCTTTTGTTTCTTTAAGTAATCCCTCAGTCATATAAGTTTTCGTAACAAAACAATATCATACGAATACCTACATTACTCGTATGTCCAAAATGAAATACCAGCCGGCTTTCCTTACATATTACGAACCCGAATCTCAACGAATCCGTTTTTGTTTTCCCATGAAAACAATTCGTCAAGAACGGGCCCCACTTTCAGCATTCAAAAGGAAAAATGGAAGGCCAAACAGCCGAGCAACGAGTTAGGCCGTAACAAAATTCCAACAAAGGGATGATTAACGATTTTTCCACCCCCAAAACTCATTCAAGCCGCGTCGATATTGAATCCGTTAGACGGCGTAAAAATGAAAGTTTTCCTCTTTTCTTTTCCAAACATGTGTGTAACACTGACGGGAAAATTGACGTGCAAGGTACAGTGACAATTTCGTTTCACTTTAAAGAACAAAATCTATACAATATATTATTAAGAGGTATTTCTTTGTAAGTTTTTATGTAAATGTGTTTGGGGGTAATTTTCGGAACTCCTGATCCGATTCAGAAAATTCTTTCAATAATAACAGGAAGCTACGTGATCTCCGAGTATTAAGGGCTTTTAACACGTTCCCGTGGTTTAATTTCCGTAAATAGCGGGAGCGAAACCGCGAGCAGAAGCTAGTAATGAATATGAAAGCCACAAAGTTCACATTACCTTATAAAATAAAAGCATTTTGGTTTCAATTCACCATATTCCTTTCTTTTACACACTGTGACATGATATGATTTCAAATGAATACTTTACTTTTTTGTAATTTAGTTTTTATTATTTTGTTATTGTGAATTCTGACATTTAATGGTTTGACAGGAATACTTACTTTGTTAAGTATTTTACCATTTTCTTTTTATTTTCGTGAAAGGTGACATTTTTTTTTTTTTTTACTTTTATTTTGTAATGTATTATTAATTTTATTTGATAATTGTGAATGTGAGGACCATGTGGGTCATATTTTTATTTTATTTTTCGTTTGTTTTTTTGCTACGATTGTCTGGCAGTTTCAGTACTATACTTAAGCGACCTACCCAAATGTCCTTTCTTTGGTATCGTACGTCGTGTCGTTGAGCTCTTTGAGTTTTAAGTCGAGCTACACGAGCACTGACAAATGCTTGCACTGACTGGAGAGGTCCACTCAAATCTGTGTGGTTCTTTCGGCAAAAGACCATCTCAGACACTAGTCTGCATAGTCCTCAAGTGAGTTGACCAATATTATGTCTGGACTTTAAAAGAGACTATGTCCTCTGAATTGGTTTTGGCTGTTTCTTCTCAAAGTAGTCAGCTACGAAACAACAGCCCCATCTAGTTTAAAAAACCTGTAGAAGTGTTAGTAAGAACCCATTTGCATAAAAAACATCATTTATCATAATAAAATAAAGTTATTATGCAAAAGCTTCATATCACACTACACCATATTTTGTTAAGAATTAAACTGAATAAATTCTCATCAAACAAAACTAACCAGAATGGTTCATTTTAAAATGGAACCTCCAATTTTCCCTACATTTTATATTCGGGATTTGTACGACAAGGTAAATTGGTGTAAACTTTATCATTTCCTAGTACTCTGCACTATTAGTGCCCTATTCCGGGACCCCGTGTGTCCCTCACACAGTTCCTCGCCAAATCGTGATATAACTACTGTAGCAGTTTTTCCTTTAGTTAGTTTTGAACTTGTTCAAAATAAATGACTGCCATTTGAGCGAAGTGACAAGTTACTGAAAGTTGTCGTCGTTAGAAATTTTGTGAAAATATTTTTCTTATAACGAGCCGAAGCTTTGGGCATTGTTTTAATAGGGTTTTGTTGTCAGTTTTCTAAAGCTATATTGTCTTTTTCTTTCAACTAATTGAGTGATGTAGTTTGACAATTTTTGTACATACATACACACATATTCTTCACCAATAAATGAGCCGTACGTAACCGGAACTAAAATAGATTATACTTATTACGAGTAAAATTTCATAAAAATGTATAAGATTTAGTCAAACTTTGTCAACATTTTTAATAAAAACTATCCATGAGCTTTGATCCAAACATTACATCCACATTTGCCCATACTACGTCCGTTAAATTATTATTTTTTTTTATGAAAAAATCGCTCTCGCGGAGCGACAGCAGTAGTTTCTTCAAATACCTACCGTATTTCCTCTTAATCTACACACGAAGCTTACTTATAAAAACAAAAGAGGTCCTTCTTTATCCCTTTGATAATATTGAGAGTCTGATCCGGCAGAAATTCAATAGAGCGTGAGTTAAGTGGCTCATCTGTCCTCCTTGGTCACATGAGTTATCGGGTTGCCAATTAAAAGGAATATAAAAAGAAAGAAAAAAATAGCTCTCCATATTAAGTTTCGCGTAGGAATAATACAGCAGGTGTTCTTAATTCACCTGGCCAGCATGTGTTTTGAACACGTTAAGTTAATTAAGTGTATTTATAAATTGTTGAAATTTAAATTAGCCGAGTAATATAAGCGCGCTCCGCTGCTAAATAACACTGATGTGGCCAGATTAAAAAAAAGTACAAACTTAATTAAAGTTTTAATAAGACTGCAAATACCAGCTTACGTGCACGTAAGTGTGAGATATACGGTGTAACCTCTTAATTAAATAATATAAAGCTCTATGCTTACACAAGAGAAGCAATTCATAGAACTTCGCTACCTTATGAAAAAAGTTGAAACTCAATCATTTATTTGTTTTGGTACAAAATTCTGAAATTAATTATTCAAGTCAAAGGAGTTTCGTAAAAGAAATAGGGAGATTAGTACTTAAGGCGATTATGGCGAACTGAGATACATAATCTGATCGACGGATAAGTAAGACGGTGCTTAATATTTGTAAACCGTTTTCTAACAAGTCTATCCATCGACTTCAAATGAATGGGGTAAGATAAAACTTGGGAATGAAAATATTTTATTGATTTTGAAATACTTAAATGTCTGCTTTGAGAAATATTTCCTTTCTATTTTCAAATTTCTCAATGTGTCTTCTTGCGTTAGGGGACTATCGGAGGGAAGCGTTTACTTATGGGATAAAGAATTCAAGGGGTTAACGATTTATGTTAGTTAGTTATACCAAATTACACTACTGATAAGGTACAATTACTCAGCCTTCCTCATTATCGTGTTACAAAACCATATCACACGGTGTTGAAACTTTAAAATTATATTCACTCTAAAAAGCGTGACAACCTCGTATACCCAACAAAACATATTAACGGAAACAAAATTACTTCATGTAAGCCAACTTTCCACACTATAAGCCATAAATAAGGGCCAAGCGCGGCTTCATAGCTATAAAACTGCTAATCGGCACGCGCGTGCGTTGGTCCAGTTAATGATATAATTAAAAATCCCCATGCCAAGGTAGCGGTAAGTTCTCCGGGTTTAGTGGTCTGGCTTAGGCTTCGTAAACCGAACAAGTTGCCCCCATTTGCTAATCTCCTAAGCCAAATAATGACGCGGCGCAAGTGATAAACTTTCATAGTAAAAGTAAGCCGCGGGCAACGGTCGTATATTAGATGTCACCTTTGTCTATGCCCGGTTGTGTGAGATTTAATGCGGGTTGGGTAAGTTATGGGCATAATATTCATTTATGTTCTAGTAAGTTACGGTGTGCTAGAAGTTTTGTTATGAACGGAGTGGCTTGGGGAGCTGTAAGTATCACGATGTTATGGCTTGATATGATTGCGGAAAAATAAGAATATGTAGCATGTTTACTTTATAAGTTCCTAGTGTTTATTGTTATCAATTTATCAGAAAATTAGTTCCCCTATTTTTTATATAATAATAACTTTCCGCCCACGATTTTACCCCGTGCAACTAGAACTCAACGCCAACCTTTACAAAAACCGCCGTCGCTTGCAGCTCACGCCAAACACCCAACACGAGCTTGCCAGTACTCGCAGGTACGGCCACGAATAGCGCCGAGTAATGAGTTTTGTTGTTCCACAGTTACCGCTAGATTAAGGGACACTGGTAACGATATACGACCTCGCAAAGTAGCAGCACTGATGGTAAATGATGGCGTTCGTGGATGCTCAGCATACATACATATGAGATTAAGCTGAAGGTCCTTAACGGGTTAGCAACGATCGCGGTTGCTGCGGAACTGATAATTATACTTGTTTTTGTTAAATGGTTTTATAATGGCGGTTTAGTGACAGGATAACAGTTTTTCGCTTAAGGGGTTGATATAACTGTAAAATTATTTATGTTTTTATTCCTGTCTCTCATTTACCTTTTAATTTAAACTCTAAATTAACCTAGATTTAAAAATCAATTTCCCACCATCATTCCTCGCAGTTTGGTTGCGAATCACTTGAGGGCACACCAATAATTTCTAGATGGACGGCATGAAACGAACAACCGTTGTCCCGAAGCCCCGTACCGTTGTAGTTTTCCGATAAAATCATGTCCGCAAACAATTATGTGAACACCGGCCTGATTGGATCCCGAAGCGATCATACGGAGAGAGGAATGTTAATCGAACCCTTGCTCGGGTCAACACTGGAAACACAACACGTTTAGGCAATGCTATACACGAAGAGAGTTTCTTAATGCATAAAACATAAAGACTACAAATTGAATTAACATGAACGTATCTCTGAGAAAAAGACATAGCTTTAATTTTGTTAAGGATCGTTGTGGCGTGTGAAGGAATCGCTGATTAATTCTGGTTCCGTCTGTCATTAACGGTATAGATCGTTAAATCCATCCGGCTCCAAGGACGCTTATTGACCAACCAAATCATGCAGGTGAGGTAATAAAAATAATGCTGAAAATAATAGTTTTCTTTGGCCACATTTTTTAAAGGCTCACTGATATACTCAGTGCAGTGGTATTTTACCAAGAATAACATTTTATCTCTGGAACGATCATTTCAAATCCATCCTTTGAATACAACACTGTAAAATCTTTCAGGGCTGTAGTCGTAAAATTAATCGTAAATGTTTAATTACGTCTGCCTACCAAATTTATACTGCACGCGACATAATATTTAGTCAAGTTACAGCCGATTGTGGGCATGCAAAACAACATTAAGCCACATTTCTTGGTTATTTATTGTGTATATAGCTTATACTTTGTAAATAAATTCTTAACGGGTGTAATCGTTAAATCGCAACTGTGCATATTTTTTCTTTCCGTATTCGGTCAGGCTCTGAGATATTTTTGGATTTCATTGCGGCATGCGGCAGCAACATTACTTGGGTGTTCGAGTTAACGGGAATCCACTGATGCTGGCACATTGTTTTAAGAACATCAAAGTAAACTACAGTAAAGTACTAAAGAACAAAAAACTTGCCCATTGATTGAAAGTATAGAAAACTAAAAAAAAATATGGTACTCAAACAAATACTTCATGTAATAGCTCAAAAATCAACACGTCAAAGTCTAAACAAAACAAAAACACCACGCGAAAGATTTTTTACCATTACAAGAATAATAAAGGTCATTACTGTTTCGACTTTCACGTTCACCGTAAAGCAAAATTGCTCGGGAAAAAAAATAAAAACAAAATCAGCTTCCCTGTTTAATTTAGCGGGGTTGGCGACAAAAAACATTTGCTCTTGTTGCCTTTTTGTTGGCCGAACGTAATAACAGGAATGCATTGTTCCCGTTACACTGTCCGGGCTAGCTAGTTGTAAAAAAAGATATTTTCTACCCCAGCTCAGTTTATTGGCGGATGCGTCACTTTAGGGAAAGAGTGAAAGAATTTGGGACAGTGATTCATCTTCGGCTTTTAATATTTAAGGGACTTTCCATGTTTCGGTATTTGGTAGTCGTGACCTGTTTTTTCTTTAAATATTTTGCAATATATGTCTATGGTGTGCTACATCCAAATGTTGGTAATGAATCCGCTCCAAGTGACAGCCAATATTTTTCAACAAACAGTTAAAAATGGCTATAGGATTGTTTTTCACCTCACTATTATAGATAGGCCTGGGTAACTGGGTGACTGGGTAAGTACCCAGTCACTTGGACCTATCTATAATATTTATATTTCAATAATATTATTTATATTATAATCTTAAACAAACTCGTCCCCACAAAAGAATTAAACAGTCCACAAGTAATCACTGAATTTAACAATAACAAGCTGGGTTAAATAAACACATCTAGTAAATTTTGGCTTTAATCAAACTATGTAAAGTTTCAATTCGGATGCCATTAGGAGCCATACCTTTACAATTGGCTGTTGATAGCTTATAAAATGGTCGTTTTTAGATAATTTTAAAACTGGAGAGAGGGTTTTTCTTTCAATGTCCATGTTAAGAGAATGAACAAGAAGATCTTATTATCACATTAGATAATTACTAACCTGTATATAAAAAAAAACCATTTCATATAAATCTAATTCGACATGTGTCTACTTATCATAATTTTCAGACCCGATAACGCATTTGTTTCACTCTAAAGTTTATTTTAGATTAATACCAATAGCTATACATATACAATTTTTTTTAGATGACAAGCGCATCCTTGTAATACCCTTTAAACGAATCAATTGAATACAATAAAGCCTGTGGGCTTACAAAGTGTCAAGTTGTCTGCAAGAGCAAATTGCTATATTTAAACAACAATACATCATTATTATAGATTCAAGGGGCACCCACGTAGCTATATAAGTGCTACTTGACCGTCCTAAGCAGAAACTTATGCTAATTGAATACATAGAGTTTGTGGTAGGCAGCCTGAACTATCGTGCCATCTATCACTAGAAAACTGGCATGCGTGCGTGGCTCTGTGGCCAACTAGGGCATACCGACCGCCTGGTTGGGAGATGGTACCTTTTAGTTAAAGGAACCGTGTATCCTTTGTTCATAAGCCCATACATCCTCATTGCTTCGAGAACGGACTCGTAAATCATAAGTGACAGCAAGGTTAGTTCCTGCTAACTTCAACTGTAGTCAAGCTATGTCTAATTTTGGTTTTACCCGTAACGAGTGACGGCTGACATTTGAAAACGACTTGTTAAGCATTCTCGCAACAAAAATTGAAACCGGAATTTAGCCTAAGTTCAGAAAACGGCGCAAAACAACGGACGATCGCTAAACAGTGAAAATTAGCACTTTTGCTGCAATAGTATTGCAGAAGTCTGGATATCTCTTACGACATCCTTGCAACTTAACTATAATGTAAAAGAACTAAGTACCAACGTTTCACAATTTGAAGTACCTCAGTGTGTAGAAGTATATAGTCATGAGTAGAGTGGTACCTACGTTCACCTAACTCATTATCAGAGGGTATAAAGGGCTTTTGACGATCGTCTAGACCTTTGGTCGACTGATTTTTGAGAGCCTAGTAGGCATTACCACGGGATTATCGCTCAAGGGTCGTAAAAAACGAAGCAAGAGTCTCGCTCGAGAGCACGTACGGATCAGCCATAAGGCTTTTTTATTAGAATAATATAAATTATATTATTTCTTTTGTCCCATGTAAGACCTTCTCTCAACCTATTGTTTTCCTCAATGCGATTGGGCTGAGCAGAATAAGTAGCATAATCTGATGTAAACCGTACCAAATTTATAAGTATCAGTTATTTAAATACCCGAATAAATAAACATTCCTTCTTCTATACGACTTCATTAAATTCTTCATCATGCATGATCCTCCATTATTAATAAAGATCCATATCTCCCGTTAGTAAATAACTCCCAACAAAAGAGGTGTCCAGCAAAAAAGGATGTTTCACAGTAGTGTAATAAATAAACTGAATCACAAACACCTATGGTAGGTCCCGCTGCGCCAGTCGTACTCAGGCGCCTCGCTTGATGGACGTAAAAGTGAGAAAAAAGAGCCTGCGTATACGCACATGCATGGTCAACCCACGCCTAGCTATTAAATAAGGAGGTTTATCGTCCCATTCACGGTCCAAACATGAAACCTGATCACTTTAACCTTTTGAAGTAAATCTAATACATAGTTCATGGTGTACTATTAGGTATATTAAGTTACGTGAGCAAAATTAGATTTGAAGCTCACATATTGCCTGGGTGGAGGTTTGGAGTAATTAGATATAGGGCCAGATTGGAGTAGCTTCGTAAACTTATTGATGTCAGGAATTTTATTCGTCTTTGAAAAACATTCGTGTACGTTCGTTTTTTTTTAGCTGTAAAGTTTTAATTTTAACTTGTGTTGTTGTTGATCAGTTCTGTTGAACTCGAAATCTTTTGCTATGCGATGTATGTTTTCTGTTTTTTTTTTTTTTATTTAGTATGCACGTCATGTCTCCGCGACAAATAAATAAATTTTCTTTCTTTTTTTCTCTCTTTGATATTTTTATTAGTTGTAGCAAGAATTTAGGTAATCAAATATGTATTGTGTTAGGATGAAAGCAAAATCAAAAATAGCACAGATAAATTACGTAGTTACATTCTGGTATAAAAATTGGGATATCGTAATTAAAATTAGGTAAACGTTACATTTTAAGACTCTTTAAACCTTAAATTTAATAATAAAACAGGGAAGCTGCATTGTTTTGGACAACCTATCATTATTAACCAATTACGTTCGGGAACCAAAACTGTGTCCAGTGGTCTGCACCGATCACGAGATAATACGAAAATAATAGCATTCGAATGTCGCTCATTATAGACGGTAACATAATTTGGTATCCTTATTTTACATTTAACGAAATTGGAGCAGGTAGAAGATTTCTTTACTGCTGCAGCACAATCTTTTAGTTAAAAACGTCCATATGATTTTAATGGATTCGGCCAAACTGGTGCTGATTGCGGACCTGCTTCGAAAACCGGACTCTGGCTGATAATGCACAGAAGTATCAGTCAATTCTGCACTAAATAGAATAGTAAAAAAGTGAATGGAAGCCATGGAAAAACCTGGAACTTCAACAAAGCAGAATTTTCCTATTACAAGTTGAATTCACAGCAGTAGGTATACTAATCCTCCTAATAAGTATAAGAATATTACTAAAAAAATAAAAAATGCGAAAGTAAGTTTGTTTGTTACTTTTTCACGCCTAAACCACTGAAGCGATCGTCCTGAAATTTTCAATATAGGTGGTCTATTTCATCCCGAAAAATAGTACTATTCCCGAGGAAACCGCAATAACGTTCTTATTATAATAGATGTCGCCACGTGTCTTTCGTATCATGATTCAATTATATTACAAGCAGAGTGCAAACCGAATTAATTGTCAAATTCTAAATTAACGCGAGCGAAGCCGCGGGCAAAAGCTAGTGAAGAATAAAATTTAGGCGAAACAGGATAGTTTCGGTAAAAAGGACATTTACAGGATGGAACCAAAAACCGAAGATTACGCAAAAAAAAACCACGAACCACCGGAACCGAACTAAAGGTTTTTGTTTGTTCCAAATGCTTGTTTGTTAGTATAGGTAACTACGCTCCACAGCCTAGAATACAGTGTAACTACAGTTTGTAAAACAATGTTTGGCAGAGCGGAGACTAAAGCTGGTGTTAAGCACAGACTGTGGGGTACACGGTAGGTGATGTTCTACGCATGTGCACTTGGTTTGGAAATTGTATGGCAATATTGATAGGTATTCACTATTCAGGGAATTTTCCTTTATTTACTCTGCATATCCCTTATCCATAAATAATGGTTTTTATAGTTTTTCATCAATTTTGTATGATAAACTACATCCAAATCACTACATAGTATAAAACAAAGTCGCTTCCCGCTGTCTGTCTATCCCTATGTATGCTTAGATCTTTAAAACTGCGCAACGGATTTTGACGCTGGATTTTTTAATAGATAGAGTGATTCAAGAGGAAGGTTTATATCTACATTGCGCCCGTGCGAAGTCGGGGCGGGTCGCTATAAAAAAAAAAGAAATAGTAAAGTTCCGCCAAAATTTATTGCTGTTCTTTTACCATGGTAGATTATCTCGGAGTAATCTTATGATAATTTGTAGAACGAAAGCTAATCCAAAAGTGAAGTTACTATTACCTAATTCTTTATTATTTCTACTGAGGAACATTCATGTTAAATATAAAATCCAATTTCGTAAGCGATACACTAGTAATTGGATATAATTATGTATGTAGTTGTAAGCACCAAATCAGACATGTAATTCGGTCGGTTGTAATCTTTCCTGTAGCCTGTAGGTATGTTGTTAGGCCGTATAAAGCTAATTAAGAAGAAAAATCTAGAAAGAAAAAAAGAACAGAAAAACTGTCAAGGCCTACGCCCAATAGCAATTTTACAAAGCAAAAAATCTCCGAATCGTTTTTTGCTTTTTCAGGTCTCAAAAATAAATAGGTGCCGTCTTACAAATATGTGGGACTTTCAAAGCTAAAAAAGAAAGTAGGTACCTAAGTTTTATTACGTAACTAAAGACCTACTTACGACAAAATCCTTGGATTTGTAATAAAAGCAAAGTTCTAAGAAAACAAGCCTATATTAGTTTACCGTTTAACGTGAAGTTAACAATAACACCGCGCCGATAATATTGTTTCTTTCCTGGTAAAACTATCAGTTAGATAACTATCAGCAATTTCAAACACATCGTTTCATTTATTGTTAGTGATAGTAAAATTTTTAATGATTTGGGGTCAGTTTTTTTACGCTTATGTTTTGCGGAAACCATTTTTTTCCGAAACATCTGACTTTGAACCTGAAATTCAAAGTTTTTAATCATAACTACCGACGAGAAGTAAATTATTATTATTAAAGAAAATAAATTCGCACATCCCTGCATAACTTTAGGTATTATACGAAAGTTAACATCAAAACCTACTATAAAACTAGATGTTTTCCTGACAACAGAATTTTGTAGATTGTTGTTTTTCATAAACTTCATATTGCTAAATATCCATAATATTTATTTCTCTCCATACTAATTATAGATACGTATGTTACGTTGCTTTTCTTCTCACTTGGATTCGCGAGTTATTTAGAATTATTAATTATGTCATTGTACATATAAGTTTTCATAGTACTTAATACTTCAACCAAAATTTCGAACGTTTCTGCATAATATATAGTTTGGTGTCTCTCCTTTAATTTAAAGAAAATGGAAAATGTTAAATGTTCTCAACTCAATGAATGAACTGATTTCTAGAAAGCTAGTTCTCCTATTTGCAGCTCAACTGAATACGTAGGTAATCTATATTCTAGGATTAATCGCAGTATTAAGGAATCCATTAGTGGGATTTGAGGAGTGACCTATATCGGCTGCCACTGTTTATTTGATTTGACGGCTGATGAGATCGTAGATTGACTGACAGACAATGCACTAAAGCCGAAATAAACATAGGAAATTGTGTTCCGTAAAATCTGAAGATACTAAGAACGGATTTTTGAATACTATACATGGTTTCAATGGAAGGTTGTAAGTATTTTTGTGTAGGTGTGAACTAGCAGGAAATGACTACTTAATATCCATTGACAAAAAATGGACAAAGCAGAACATCCACAAAAACTCCCGAACTTCGGACAATCGTCAAAATATCAAAAGATTTAACTTTGAATATTCTTGTTTGCGACAAGTCAATGTTTGATCGATGCCCGCACGAACTGTTAAAATTTAAAGCTAACACCATAGTGTGAAACAGTGTGCAAATGAAAAATTCCGCAACGTTTATTTCGCTATTGTAACCAATTTGTGACGCTTCCCCAAGCGGGTCATTTCGATTTCTTTTTTCGAAAATTTTGTGGATGCGATCCTTTTTTAGTTGCGATTTATATAGAGCAGTTTATCAAGCCATATGATTTGGCGGAAAATAGTAGCAAATTGCTTTGTATTTTTTTTAACCAAAACGGTTGTAGCAATGTAGAGGCAATAAAATAAGTATTTGTAAAAAAATGGGTTCATAATTTGAAAATTAACTTTCAATAAAAACAATCTTGCTTAGCAATTTATAAACGTTGCATTTGGGAACCTTTGTTTATTGAATACATAACTACCCAGACCTAATGAACTAGGTGGTAGACGTCCCTAAACATTATTTATATTGTACAAACTAACAAACTCAAAACGAGAAAGCCACCTAAGAAGCCAAAACAAAGAGTCAAACAGTTTATTTTGAGGCTCACCTTCTCGGAAGGCCCTTGTGTATTTGATTAAGAACTCTTATAAATAAATCTTCCGGTGGACAGGTTATAGCGCAAGATCTATCACGATTCGACTCCTAATGTTTATGTACATTTCTTTGAAAAGTCAGAAATACTTTTTACTGGTTTTTTATTAAGTTACACCCTGTATAAGCGACTAGAGACCACGTCGTTTCAAGTTCAAATAAGGCTGGCATTTATGCAGCTAATTTTCATACCCCAGACTTTAATTAGAAAAACTTACTAGACGAGTTAGCCTTCCCCATTTAGCTCAGCAAAAATAAATCTAGATTAAAATAATTCTGAGTTTTGTTAGACAGGGAACATAATGTCGTAGTACGTACTGAAAACTCTGTTGAAGACAGCCAATTGTATCCAGATAAAAGAGAGAAAAAGATTCTTTAGGTTGCCTACTTACAAGGTGACTTTATATTTTGTAGATATGCCTATGTTTTAGTATACATTTTTCATCACTGATATAAATTATCATGTCGCTTTCCATGTACTGATAACTTCGTAAGTAGAACAGTGACTAATACGACAGAAACACGACAACTGTATACATATTCCTGTTACCGGATCACGTGGAAGATTATGTCGAATATTAACCTTTCTTTGTATGAAGATGGCCTTCGGAAATCGGCTGTCTTTTAGGTATTATATATGATGAATTGAAGATACTCACGGCAGTTGTATTGAAAACGATATACTCGATCATACGGTATGATGATTGAGATAAGTATGTACTTGAATCTGACTTAATAAAAATGGGTATAATAAGTTTTCCTCAGAAATAAAATGATAGGTAGGTAATGAAAAGTCTTGGCCTTCAGGAAAGCATATTAGATTCTGCAGTGATAAATGTCTTTCAACTGAATTGATGAATCAGCAATGCAAATAAAGTAGTGCCGACGGCAATACCTTTTTTTTATGGGAAATCATCAAATGACTTCTCCCGCTCTGGGTAGAGCGAAAGGGAGTGTCAGACTTGTACTGACTAAAACCCATCCATGTTCCTTCCTTGCCCTTTGTGTTCCAGGGCCGCGGATGTCTTTCGAACAGTCCCGCAGCCTTGGCAGGCATCACTGGCAATACCTTATTGTGACTATCTATTTAGGCGAAGACGTAAAAATCTATAAAGAACTAGCTTTTGCCCGCGGCTTCGCTCGAGTTAATTTAGAATATGACAGTCAATTTGGATTGTACTCTGCTTGTATAATAATATATTTCAATCATGATTTTAAAGGCACGTGGCGCCATCTATTATCATAAGAACGTTACTGTTGTTTTCCTAGGAAAAGTACTATTTTTCGGGATAAAAGGTACCCTATGTCCGTTTCTGTACACCTGACAACGTATATGCAAAATTTCAGGATACTCGGTTCAGTGGTTTAGGCGTGAAAAGGTAACAAACAAACTTTCTTTCGTATTTATAATATTATAAAAGTTAGGAAAGTTAGGATTAGGATAGTATAGTTAGGATTCCTAATTTTTTGATTGGGGTCTACTCAAATGGTATTCCGATTTTAATTTTTACCTAGATTAGAATTTCATAGTCGCAATTCGATATGTCTGATTAACATGAAATGAGTGTTCTACACTCACTTTAGGTATAAAAACGTTAGCAGATAAATTGTGGTTATAAGAATAAATTGTCATGTGCAAACCTCTTGGAAACTTCTAAGCAAATAAAAAAAATCTTATAAGCAATACGATTCCGACAATATTCTTAAAGAATGCATAGAAACTATACTATACTTATCCCAGACACTTGTAAACTAAATGTAAATAATGCCACTAAACATTTTGACTTCAGTTGACAGAGTAACAGCTACTGCCTACGCTATCGTTTAACAATAATAATAAATCTGTGATACTTGACCGTGCATGTTTGAAGAAAAATACAAACCATTTCTATGTAAGAGTTATAAGAAAGTAGAAAGCGAACATAATAATTATGTAACTTTATACCAAAGGTAAATAAAACGTTTGAATTGGCAATGAACCTGCCATACTATAATGCTCAAAAACGGTCGTTAAATAAATCCAGGTTCTTAAAAAACAAAACTTAAATATTCGGAAAGGAACATCTGAAATGATACTGAAATTGAAAGTTTTGGAAACTGCATTATATTTAATTTACCAAGCGCAACCATTCTTCCCATAAACTGTATATTCATGCCCCTTTAAGCTCCATACGTACGCAATTCTTGTATGTACGATATTATGTACTCTGATATCGTTATTATGTTCTCGTGAACATGAAAGGCGAGAGCCTCGATGTAAACCCAAAATAAATTCTATGAACATAGGCACACACAAAGATAGACAGACAATACCGTACATGAAGCTAATCAAGATACAACTCCTAGCTCCATAGTTATTAAACTGAACGTAATGAACAGCTAACAAAGCCAGACTTGACAAAATACAAATCTAATTCCGACAACTATAGATTCAGCGAAATTCTCTGGCCTTACAATTACCGATGCTAATATCTCTGGTGAGCTGAAGAGCAAATCTCTAAGTTTACCGACTTTGGCTTCCAGTTTGTGGGCAAAGCAAACGTCTGGAAGCGTCAAGCAAACTCGCCCGGATCGCCTTACACCTGCCGAACTCCAATTGTTGATGTTTCCGAGCCTGGGAATTTGTATTCGGGTTTCATTGATAAAAATGTTAGGTGTTTTCCGGGTAAAGATACAATTCACAAATACAATACAAAAATTGTTACAATTTTTTTTCTTGTCTAGCCTTGAATGGACTTTATTTTACGCAATGGGTTTCAGAAACTAAGCATAATTAAAGATGCGTGAATTCTAATCCATTGAAATTCACACAGATTAATTTCAATTATGTAAATTAACCGTTTCATTATAAGCAACATTTGCAATATATTACACGAGGCCTTTTTATGAAGTACATCTACAAAGTTATTTCTCAGCATGTGATTAAAATTACCAAGGCATACATAAGCCCAAAGCGGCGAAGGAATATCAAGGAGCCGGGAGTCCGGGACACCGCGTGACTCCGCACACATTCATTGTAACAAAGCGGCAACACAGGTAGAAAAACCCGCTCTAGCTAATTTTAAACCACGTCTCAAAAGTAAACAACTCTTTGTACAGGCGCACAATTTTAATTAAAACAAATATTAGTTAGACAAAAAACACAACGTGCGTACAATACAAATTAGGTACCCAAACGATAAATAACGGAAATCATATGTGGAAACCGAAAGACATCTAATTATTTGGACCAACAACAACTTACAAATCTCCTACAATCAACAAAAGCTTTACAAATAAAAGTTTGAAGAATGGAAACGAATGCTTTCATTTACTGCCTTGTGTCAACATTATGGACTTGCCCACGCACTTAAAATGGGTAGATAGAAATGTGACTAACGTCATGTCCGATTCAATTCGTTTATAAACATCTATTGACCTTTATGGTCCTCTTTCCATTAACATACATAAACTAATTCTTATGAGAACCATCCAACCGTTCATTAATTCACTTTTTTCTATCAACTCTAGCTTTTTCTCTTCGTATTAAAGTGAACTCTAATCGTGAGACATTATTTTTTACGGCCATTAAAATCCGTGTGGTATTTTAAACCGTTTTGTATCAGTGACTCAGAAGTGGACAAACATAAAAGAGACCGATTTTAATGTTGACGCTATCAGAAATAAAGCTGTCAATTTAGACATTTCAATTGTTGAATAATTTAATACACCTTTAATTACTTTTTTAGTCACGTCTATTTTTAGCTTAAACGATTTTTAAATGAAATTATCATGTCAAACTATTTGAATTTAATCATCAATTTATGCGATCATAAATTTGGGAAATATGAGCACATTTGCGGTAAACTTGCTAATAAAATATTTTAATGGTAATTGTCAGGATTCGTTTGAATTTCAAACTAATAAAATACTGCCATGTATCATTTGAGAATGGAATCGAATCCATTAAGAGGCGTTAATGTCGATATAATCCGTTACATCCGCACCTCGGCTCCCCTCGATTAAAATTAGCAACCTAAAGGAAGATGTGGATCATAATGGGCTCACAGAGATACTACAAAAGATCGGTATTTGTAATAGATACGGTTAGAACAGGATTAACTCTGGCTCAGGATCGGTAACGATTAGTGGAAACAAATTGCCGGTTTATTAGATTCTTCTCTCTAATACGTTTCCTAGAGAAGGAAGAAGAAAATCGATTTAAACTGAGAGAGATTAGTAACTTTACTAGTTTTAATCGAAATGTCTATTAAGTTTATTTTGATTGCTGTTTCTTGTCCAAACC
This sequence comes from Lycophotia porphyrea, assembly GCA_950005105.1. Lineage (NCBI taxonomy): Eukaryota > Metazoa > Arthropoda > Insecta > Lepidoptera > Noctuidae > Lycophotia > Lycophotia porphyrea. The sequence goes on from OX465394.1 coordinate 9,224,573, forward strand.
CACTGGTGTCAACTTTAACTCACACAAAGTTGTAAGTGAGCCTATCAATTACAGAGCACAATCCACTGCAAGCTGTTACATGGAACAACCCTAACTTTGACAATAACGGTGATCTCACAGCGGATGTAGCAGACACAATGCATGAAAACAGCACACAAATATTAGCCATTAAATCGGAACTACGATATTGATACCCACCAAAATTCGTCAGAGCTTTTGTGCACAGTTCCGGCGGTAATTGCTTTACAAAGTGGCTGTAGACAAAAAATCCTAGCCAATTCTATTGTTACTGGGTAAAGTTGAAAAGGAATGCTTCCAGGTAGACATGGGGGTGGATCGATCACAATGCAGTACGGTGATAATTAATTCAAAGCGTGTTACTTTGACAGCACATTTCGTTAATAGCGACATTGATACATATTACTGCATTAATGACATCAGCGTCAACGCTTTTGAAATTTCCGATGTGCAGATAATTGTTTAATTTTACGTATCAGTCTTCAAATAAATTGTCAATGCAAAATAACTTCTCTCAAAGTAAATATTGACTGCACTGTTGCTACTCAAGAGTTATACATAGCTTTGGCTCCAAGATTGTAATGCCAGTGGCATTCTTAGATTATTTTTTGCCGGTGATCCAATGCGCGCCTGTTCGACTTGGGTTCTTGGCGCACTTGAGACCGAACAGGTTTCAACATGGAGACCGAAAACCGGTAAAAAAATCATCACAGGTAATTACGGTAGGCTCGTCGCTTCACAATTCGATATAGAAAATATCGAATGAAATTCCAAATATAATAATAACAATGTCGAAGTTTGTAAAATTCTGTCTCGGATTTGGCTGGAAGCTTAAAGTATTGCTGCTCAAAGTTATTCCTAACAATTTAAGATTCCGTTTGCAAGAAAGGAATTTATTTTGTTTTCAAATGGTTTTACTATTGCAGGCACTGTCCATTGTAGCGTGCTATTTTCCAACCACTTGTTAGCGAAATTATTAGAAACAATGCATTGTAAGCCAGGTTGGAAACAAAGAAATTCTGCAAGTAGTAAAAAGTAAGGAATACGTGGAAAGCTTTATGGTTTTTGTGTTTGGTTTAATACCAGGGAAGTAATATTGAAAATTGGTTTTAGTGGTGGACTGATAATACATGCCTATTTTGTGATTAGATCAATTCAATGACTAATGCACACATTTTAAACGAACAAAACGTTGTACTCAATATGTGTTTCTGTATTAGATGAACTATGAAAATAATCCCAAAGTAATCAGTGTTATCAAATCGGAGCATATTTACGTAGATACAGAAAAATCAATGAACGATAAGAACTCGACGTGCATGCACAGTTGCTGACAAATGCCGAGTATAATTTACACAACGCAGAAAGGCGTACCCTCAAAGCAATATTCCACCCTCTTAATCACTACCCACTGGAATAATTAATAACACCTCAATTAAAATATCAACTAAGCGCTTCCGCCCATGTGATAAAGATAACGTTTACTCGTGAAATTTATAAACTTCTGTATACAATAACATGTTATTACCTTCTTATAATGACCCATTAAACGTTACTTTATTTTAATCGTCTACTTTTTATGATTCCCTCTTGTTTGTCGTTGTTTTATTATAGGCCCCGGAGTTCTCATGTTTATTAGTTTCTTATTTATTTTAAGATATTTTATTGCTTCATTATTAAGATATAATAAAAAACCGGATTTGTAAGTGTCATGATTTACAGCTATTTTTTAAAGAAAATGATCACCGATTTCTTCCTCATAATCTTTAGCAACCCAGCAATTTACGTATAAGTTTATCAAGTCACGAAATGCAATACACTAGCATCAGATATTTATATGGGAATGAGATCTTTGTTTCATGTCAGAACAAGCCGTATTACTAATTAACGCCTTAGGGAGCTAAAACAGGTTTCGAGATTTATCGTAAAACCCAATTTAGAGCCGGCAGGCACGCGATTACAATCTTCTCACGACAGGAAGGCGCGCAAACTCCTCATCTCGAGGGAAATCACGCACGCAACAAACTTTATGGCAACACGTCCCGAGGAGCGATTCGCTCGGGGCGGTCGAAGACGGGCCGCACCACACACAGACTAATTCAAAAGAAATAACAAGACGCAGGCAGTGTCTCTACGCGGTCGGCTCGCAGTATAACATAGTGACAACTCTATATTCACGACTCACTCCAGACACAAAACATACATTCAGAGATATATCCTCTCACTTTCACAAATCACGGGTCATAACCGCGAGAAGCACTGCCCACGGTTTAGGGCTAATGATCACTGACCGTGGTGGAATATGGCTGGAGGCTCAGACGGATCCCATCCTGAGCGAGGCGTTCTCGAAGCAAACGCTTCAGTTGCATCCGAGGTATCTTCACTAACTCTGCTTTCCCTTCCTCATACTCATCAACATATTTTGCCGGTTCCACTGCTGCTGTCGCCTGCTCTTTCCTTGCTTCTTCCTCACATCTACAAGAGTCCCGAGCGGCGGCTGCCTCTTCCAAAGTAAAATAAACAGCCGCCGCTCCTTCCTCTCTCAAAGATCTGACTGAATGAAGCAATCGCTGACGATGAGCAGGATTCAGGACACCAATAGCATCCAAGTCTGGTTCTCCTACTTGTTTGCATATTTCTAAGTCATCATATCCGTTATCAATAAAACTTTCCGCGTATTGGCCCAAGTGGAGCGATCGCAACCACTCGACGACGATGTTGCCGCTCGCAGACGAGGCCATGTCGCGTCAAAATACTGTGAGCATTACAAGGCGTGCTCGCGGCGCGGTAGTCGGCGAGAAACTGGCGGCCACGCTCCCCTTTGCCCCCCTCCCCCCTCTATAAGCCGCGGTCGCCGCCCCTAGTACTTGGTGCTTTTGCTTTTTGACATTTTGTAGCTTAATCGTTTCGTTTCATAGAGGTGCGCGTCGCTCTACGTGATATGCCGAATTCATTTTTCAAATGTCATTCTGATATTCGTTAAGACATTTGTCGTTAGTTGCTGTCTTATAAGCCTGTAGCATATTTTAAAGATATCTGATGTTTGTTTACGTAACTAAACGTCGGATTAATGGGAAAAAATAGGGTCACAAAGTCAATATAATATGGGACAGCGGGTGGTCGCTGTGTCGAATGATATATGCGTAGTTTTATTTATTAATCTCTGAGGTGCCTCTATTTTGTGAATTGAACTACATTTAATTTGATTCAGCCCTCATTTTGGTTTCAAATAGAACTGTAGATGCGTGTAAATAAAGTTTTACGATATAGTTTCTACCTGTGATTTTTACTTTTCATTACACAGATAGGTAGCATTTCACAATGAAATGTCTTGCTTGCTTTACTTGTGTATCCTTACCAAATCTTTGGCCAATTAGGTGACTGCTCGTATCATGCAGGACTAAAAATCATAACCTTGATGCACAAAATGAACAGTTTTATTTGATGATCAATTTGAAGAACTTTTTGGTATTTTACTTACTTCTATAAATGCGAATGTTTGTGAGGATGGATAGATGGATGTTTGTTATTCTTTCACGCAAAAACCGAGCAACGGATTTTTATGAAACTCCACAGTAATATACATAGTTTAGAGATCATAATAGCATAGGCTGACATTTATTATGAGATTGCGTAAAAATATAAATTTGCACGGGAGAAACCTTGTACGTAAGCTAGTCAAAACTAAAGATGAAACACACACGACAAATCTCTCTCATACCTATATTAATCATCTAAGAACGTGCCATACCTATCTGTTTACTTACTAAAGCTAATTAACCACAAACGATAAAGGAGGCCAAAGTTTACTTTTGCCAAAGCTGTTATTCATTAAACTACTTGACCTGTTTTATCTCATTTCCGAGGCTGCAACTAAATGAACGAACTTGCTTTATAAGTTTGCATGAAGCCAGCGATGCGGGCCAAAGATTGTTCTCTATTTTGTTTATTGTCTACACTGTATAAATATTTCGTTAGTATAAATAATAAGGTTAAAACATTTCACTGCCTTCCTGGGTTCGATTCCCAGGTCGAGCATAGTATTTTTGGGTCTTATCGGTACCAACCTGAATTTATAACGAAGAAGTAGAAAACATAAGATTTAAACATCATATCTGTAGAAATACGAGATTACATACGAGAACTCTACCTACCCCTTTCGGAATTACAGGTGTGATGTAGTGATATGCTTTTCAGGGTAGTCGATGAAAATGCGTCAGTTTGATGAATTAAAGTCCATTTGAAACGAATAAATGTAAAAAAGTGTCAGAAATATTTAAACGACTAAATTATAGTGTCCAATATCTGTTTTTACTGACCTATCCCAACCGACATATAGCTTAACTATAAAATTAAGATGAAACTTTTAATTATGCTACAAAACACTAAGGTGTCAGTCACTGAACGTTTAAGAATAGAAAGTCAATGAACCTTGAAAGGTCAGGTCAGAGGTAGAAGTCACACCTACACAAATATTTAATTAAAGATTGTAAATGATAGGTATTGCTTTCCTATTAGGGAATTCCATATTTCGGAGAGGCCTTGACATTGATAATCGCTGATGACTTGGCTCGCAAGAATTCTCCTAAAATTTCTGTATGTATGGCTGGATAAGGGATGCTTAGAATCGGGAAGTGTAGTGTGTACGGAGCCTACACTACCATATTATACGCTTGTAAACTGGTAACTCTTTATATTTATATTTTTAAAATAAATTAATATATGTTTTTACACTGTTCGATATTTTTCTGTCTCCTTCTGACAATCCATCATTTTTATTTTTTTTACATTCAAAATGTATTTTTAAAGCTGCCAGTATCAATCGGCTGCCAGAACGATATATCATCATAGGACCTCTACAGCCTATACCCAACAGTGAGTGATTCCGGGCTGATATGCCGATGATGACCAAATAATGCAAAAAATCGCGGTATTTTCGAAATAATTGGATTTAACAATATCTTGTGATATAATATATCTAATAAAATGAATCACCTAGAACAGTCGATGTGGACACTTTTTGTAGCTGTTCAGTCTAACTGAACTGGACGTTCTTTAACAGTTTCAATTATATACCCACTTTATAGCCCACAACATTCTGGTTATATTGCATACGTAGCCGTCTAATTAAAGATACAGGAAGTAGATACGCAGCCTGATAAATATCCGCAGTAATTAGGGATGCGATATTTACGCACTTTGATGTTGTGAACATACAGGATGCCACCAGCATTCCGGTGTACCTAGTCATCTAATACACCAAGTGATTGGGTAATAGCGAGTTTTTTGAAGTTTTAAAATATGTGAAGACACAAAATCTTCTATAATTGATCTATTGTCTTCAATGGTTCTACTTCGTTACTTAATTTTAAAGTGAAATAATGAAAAGATTGTTGTTACGATTCATTTTTGGAAAATATTGGTTTAGACAATTTTCCCGATCTTTTATTATTTTCCTATTAAATAAATAAAATCTACATAAATACATATCTGAATGACGATCTGTGTGCCACCATCCAGTGACACATTATTTGGACATCCACCCTGCCGGCTACAGTAGCCACGAGGCTGTTGGGGCTGTTGCGCAAGACTAAAGAGAAGAAAGTACTTTTTACTAACTTTGGGTAGGAGGAATGTGGGTAGATAACCGACAAGAGGCAGACGACAAAAATAGAGAGTAATGGAAGAGACCTGCGCTAAGCATTGGTAGTCAATGGTTGAAGGAGCAGAAGAAGAGCTTACTTCATGAAGCTTACATAACCTACAGAAACATTGAACAGATTTCAGTTTTCTTATTAATAAACTGGCTGTTGCCCGCGACTTTCGTTCGCGAGAAATTATTATTAAGAAATCCCCATTATTATAACTTCCCTATTAAAATCGAATTTTGTTACCAATTTAAAGGGTTTTATTTTTTTTGCACGGAACCCTAATTATTTATCTAAAATAAAAGTATCCTAAGTTACTCCTTGTTACATCAGGTATCTACCAGTGAAAGTCCCGTCAAAATCGGTCCAGCCATTAAAAAATTGTAAAAAATATTGTTTTGGTATATGGACCGTGTATACATCCATATGCACTTAGTAAAAAAAGGTTATTTTAATATTACAAACAGACACTCCAATTTTATTTATCTGTATATAGATGTATAGAAGATGTATAGATGATAATAAAGATATATTTCCGAAAGCGACTACCACACGACTAGTTTTAGAAACTACATGAAAAGGGCAACAGGCAGCAATGTCGTCATCTAAGAATCATTATGGAAAAGGCCTTGGTGCAAAGATTTTGTGAACCTAAACATTTAATCAAACTATCCCATTTCTAAACCATCGTCACCAAAACTAAGGATCTAATAACAAATTAAAAGTTCATTTGTAGTTTGTTGAAAACAATAATGCTTGTCACAGTTTCATAGTCTGAACTAAACTAACTCAGTGCGGTTTCGTAGAACGTCAAGATTTACCACGACTGAAGCGACATGACCGTAGTAATTTGGTACTAAGTTTCCTGCGAATATTAAACTGAACTATGGACCCTTGAAACTCTGACAAGAAGGAGAGGAGTTTATTGTTTAGAGGAGACAGAACGCAAAAACTACATTCATACGGCCCACAAAAGTGGCGTGACTAGGGACCAACAATGCGGAAGGCGAGCAAACTTTTCAGAAACCCTAACATCGTGAAGGGTAGTCCTAACTATATGTTTATTTGTTACCTTTTCACGCCTGCCAAGCAAGCCAAGCTACGTTACGGTACGTACGGCGCGGTACCGCCATGTGAGTGAGTGCAAAAGTGCGTAACGGCATGCGCAGTAATACTGTGTTAAGGTATGATTCCGAACCACGCTGCACGCAGCAGTGCTGCCGCGACACTACTGGTCCCCATACAATTTCTTTAAGCTTATTTGAGATTACATTCCGAGCTAGGCAGCAATGTCGCGGCAGCAATGTAAGCAAAACACCTTCGTGGCAGCACTGCGGCAACAGCACTGCTGCTTGTTGCCGAGTTCGGAATTATATCATTAGACGCCCCCAGCTGGATGCACCGATGACCTTCAAAAGGTTGCAGGATCAGACTGGATGCGAAAGGATCTTGTCTCAATTTTTGCCACAACGACGCAGATTGCGAGAGGCCTATATTCAGCAGCGCGGACAATCAATCTGAGTAGATTGATTGAATAGCTACACAATTCTCGACCAAACACGCATTGATAGTTCTGTGACCACCAGGTCACAAGCACCACGAAATCATCATCATCATCATCGATCACTTTTATTTTCAGACATCGGCCATATACAAAATAATCTTATAAGTACATTAATAAACTTATTAATATTGAAAATATTTCCTAAAAACTATTAACTACGTTCGGTCGGCGACGTATTACGCTGAGTCGAGGTATCTTGTAGCGTTCCGCGAAAACGATACACGACACCCTGAGGCCAAAATGCCAACATCTTACTGATAGGCACACCCTAAGTATTAGGTACTGGAGCGTAATTATTTATTTATGGTTCAAATAAGTCAATAAAAGTTAGACGATTTAAGAAATCATGGCACGCTATAAAAAATTGAAATACGACACTATTAAAGCGATGAGATTTTTATTCAGATAAAAAAGAAAATTAATAACTTAGCTAGCTTAACGTGATATTCGCTAACTCGGCAGATAGACTAGATTATTTCCAACCTAGTTTTCCGTGCGCGCTACATTACAGATATTGAAATTATAGAAGCGCCATACGGTACGATACATTTTGTAACCTGTGAGTTCTTGCCCGTCAGAGTCAGATAAATGTTTGTTTAGAAGACATATTATTATTTTTCCTATTTACCTTAGGCTTATAAGATTATAGACTAGATTATTAAATATGACAATATTAGTATTAGGGTCGATTCTCCCCTAGTTCTTAAACTTTACCCTGTTGTAAGGACTATCGTCGGTACCTACTACTAACGCCGTCTAGTATCTACTTCTAGTCAAAATTAAACCTAAGTTTAAGTTTTTTGTTGAATACTCTAAGTTTTTTTTTGAATCTGTTGCATAAAGTACGCAATAGACTTTCAAAAACTTAGGATTTTTTATTGGTAAATTACATTTTTATTTTATAAAGAATAAGATGCATCATTAACTTTGAGAGCAGCGGTGGCCCAGTGGTAGCGACCCCGACTTACGAACAGTAAGTCGTGGGTTCGAACCCAAGCAGGCGCATTACTTTGTGTAATTTATTTCATCACCACTGCTCTCAACAACGGTGAAGGAAAACATCGTGAGGAAACCGGCATGTCCTTGAACCAAAAATTCGAAGACATGTGACATCTACCAATCCGCACTGGGCCCGCGTGGTGGATTATAGCCCATTCCTTCATAGAGAGGAGGCCTGTGTCCCAGCAGTGGGAACATTAAAAGGCTGATGATGATGATGATTAACTTTTAGTAGTAGTAGGTACTATTATTATATTCTTTAATTAAACGTCATCAAAAAAGCTTTGGTAGGTTAAAAACAATACACCTATGTAGGCGATTTTAACTTCTAAATTTAACGTTAATTGCATGATGGGAAATAAACAAAATCAATATTAAGAGTTTTAATCGAGATCACAGTTTTTTTTGTTACATTATCCAAATCCGAAAATATTTGTCAAGTTTCCCTTGTGACGTAACGAATAAAACTTATGTGTGAGCCGACTCATACACCGCTAGTATATACATTTACAATAACACAATCAGTTATCAGTCACTTCCAGTAATTTTACAACTGTTATGATTTAACAGGAATGAAGTGGTCCATGAAATTATGTTAGAATCTGCACTTCGATATTGCATTGTAGTTCCATTCGTTAAATGTCGTTTATAATGGCTAAATATCGCCTGCAATTGTATTTTGTGTTTCAAACCATAATTAGGTAGATTTTAGTGCTAGTTCATATAAATAATTACGGTTGTATATCTTGTGATTGAAGTGCCTTTAGTAATTTTTAGTAAGTTTTCATTTTGTATTTTTTTTTATATGTTGTAAATTTTATAAATTTGTGCGCCTTATATGAAACATGTAAGAACGAAATATGTATTAATATTGAGTCATCCTGCATGCTTAACTTGCATATATACGTATTTTTCGACAAATAAAATGATCATTATCTTTATCTCTATCTTCATACTCGTAACTAAGTGAAATACAATTTACGCAATTGAATGGCAAAAAATGTTCGATTATAATTGTACCATTTTATGTGTTATTTGTTTTGTTTCAACGATAAAATGGTACCTAATCGAGTACCTATACTTCAAACTTCAATATTGTTTATTATTTATTAAGTTAAACAAGTGAATAAATGAATTTATTAAAATCCGTTATGGCCATAAAACTTTTTCAGAAGAGCTAGTGCAATTTTTTATTACTTGATTATTTAACCTATAAAACTATTATAATCATAATTATATTTATCTTTTAAACTACAAATCTTCCCAACTTCTTTGCATTTATTACTAAAAACCAACAAACACTACAACTATAACAATAAAACGCAACAAAAACAACATAACCTAAACGCAGATGTCCCAACTAGTTCTCTAACGACGCTACAAATCTCAGTGAACTATTTCCTTACTATACATTATTTCGTTTTACGTCCAATTTCCATAGTCGGTGAGCGTGAACAATTTAATGGACCAAAAGATTGCTCCTGCCCGGCCTACGAAAAGGTTTTTTAAAGTATAACTAGTTTCTTTTGGAGCATCGCTGCTCTGGATTTAATAGAATATTTTTCTGTGAATGGATGAGAGTTGGGACTGAATGACTGTAATTATGTGGTTGTTTACTGTAGTACTTTAGGCTAGGCAGTTATTATGACTTGTTGGTAATGGGTGAAGAGCAAAGTGGTAAATAAATATAGATTACGATTAGTGTGATTTATGTAATAGTTTTCGTTCTTGATATTTATGTTCAGGAGAAGATTATTAGGCATAAGAATTTAGTTTTTTTTTGAGAGCTGTTGCAGTCTGACCCGACGCTACTTATTATCAGTTTCTAAAACATTAGATATCATAGTGGAAGCTGGGAGGGATTGTTAGCTCAACTGTGCGTTAAAGGGTGTTAGCTCCCCAGACTTTGTTGTGTGACTGTGTGAATCGTAGTTTCATGTAGATTAATACCGCTCTGGGAGGCTGCATGCTGCCCAGGCAGATCCGCCGCGTCTTTTATCCTGCCCGCTGTGTTACAATTGAGTACAAGAAATTTTTGATTATGAATTACATGAAGTTTCAATAGATTGCGAGACCAGCTTAAACTGGTTTTGTTTTCACTGATGAGCGGCCTTCTGTACAACGTTGTAGCGAAAACGAATCCCGAAATCATTATCATTATTCTCCGCCCTTATCTAATTTTATTTGCGGCCGGCGCAGCATGTCTTCTTCTTCCATTTTTCTATTTTACTCGTCATCTCAGCAGTCACCTCCATTTTAGCCATTTCATCATTCACACAGTCCATCCATCGGTACTTTGGTCTTCCTCTACCTAAAAACTGGCCAATTGCGAGTCGGACTCGCGCACGAAGGGTTCCGTACCATTATCTATACAACATTAGACAAAGGTAAATTGCGGTTTACGATTATGACGTATTAAAAAAAAACTACTTACTAGATCTCGTTCAAACTAATTTTCGGTGGAAGATTGCATAGTAATGTACATCATATATTTTTTTTAGTTTTATCATTCTCTTATTTTAGAAGTTACAGGGGGGGACACACACATTTTACCACTTTGGAATTGTATCTCACGCAAACTCTTCAGTTTAGAAAAACGATTTATTAGAAACCTCAATATCATTTTTGAAGACCTTTCCATGAATACCCCACAGGTACAGGTTTGATTAAAATAAAATGAGTTTCAGTTCTAAGTATGGGGAACCAACAAAATTTATGGTTTTTTTTCTATATTTGTTTAAAAATCTTAATGTGGCTCACAGAATACATCTATTAAGCAAATTTCAACAGTATAGTTCTTATAGTTTCGGAAAAAAGTGGCTGTGACATACTGACAGACAGACAGACAGACATGACGCATCCATAAGGGTTCCGTTTTTTGCCATTTGGCTACGGAACCCTAAAAACGAATCCCAAAATCAAGACACAAATAAACACTTTCACCTAACGGAAACTCCATTTCTTTCACAGAACCTCAACCAATATAGCAGCAAAATAATTCAAAGCCGCGTTGATTTCACGAAAAACCCTATTACGCACTAATACATCCTTCCCAAAATCACTGGTGCCCTTAGGATGTAGATAAATGTCCGTCTTCCTTCGACCTGACACTTTTGCTGGACTCCGAGGCGAATAATGACCTCGTACGGGTCCTTCCCTTTACTATTTGTGTGTCCATTTAGGTCAATTGGGCTTCGACGGCTTTGTGCATATTTCTCGACTCCAATACACGCTTGAAAGCTTTTTTGCTTTGAGTCTTGCGTATTACGTCATTTTATTGATGTTCGTAGTGTGAATGCCCTATTTAATGTACTAATTATGAGGGTTTCCTATATTTTTTTAATCTTTCGAATTTTATTTCGAAATAAAAATTATTAATACATTTATGAATTGCTTTTATAAGATACATATTGTTATGTGAAGTTGAATTGAAAAGGATTATGATTCTATTGTATTATTAATTATGATTCTACGAATAAGGCGTATTTTCCCAAAAAAAAGTAGACCAGCGTTTTAATCCAGGCATAAATTAAGTAAATTATTTTATTATTCATGGCATCCCGTGAACTGAAACGATTCATATTATTGATTAAACACGAATAACACTTGATATGCTCGATAACTTGTTATTACTGTAAACTTATAATTAGGCAAGTACATAAACATTCATATTCCACCTGCGCCTGCGAGTTTCTTCGATTTTTCTAGAAAGAACCCGAAATAGCAACATAACATCATGCTTGTAATCCCCGAAGGGTTACGCAGAGGTGTAGCTAATTAATAGTGCATCCACATTTCGCCAGTTATGTTTTAGTCCCATGTTATAAAGGGTGAGCTTATTACTATCAACCGGGCTCAAAGCCAGACTCCGTGGCCGCTACAGAAAAATTCCTGACGAAAAAACCCAATGTCAATTTGCTTGACGCAGGAATCGAACCCAGGTCCTCATGCTCAGCAGTCGCAATTGCGTCCACAAGACCAAGGAGGCAGTTGAAACTGTAGTAACGATTGAATGCCAATGAAGTGGTTTTTTTTCTTTTTGTTAAGCAGGATAAAAAGCATTATTCCCTTACTGGTAATTTGGGGACTATAAACTACCTTACCGCTGGGACCGGTCAATGTGGCGACACTTGGGGGAGGCCTATGTCCCGCAGTGGACGTCTTTCGGCTGAAATGATGATGATGATGAAACTACCTTAATGATAGTCAAAATCATCAATAAAAAATATTACGCTTTTTCTCATGGGGGTAAGTAAAAACTAAAGAACGCCACATGGATCCCTACATACTCCTTAACGATTTTTTTTTCAATGACGTGCAGCCCAAATTCATTAATTCAAATTCCAAATAAATTAACATTCGCTGCTAAAGTACCTTTTTTTTCCGGATTGGAAATCATCAAATGACTTCTCCCGCTCCGGGCAGAAGAGAAGGTGGAACAGAAGGTGTCTGTGGTCAGATTAGAAAAATTAGAACCTTTTTTTGTTTTTTTCGGATGAGGAATCAAATGACTTCTCCCGCTCTGAGCAGAGCGGAAGGGAGTGTCAGACTTGTACTGACTAAAACCCATCCATTTTCCTTCCTTGCCCTTTGTGTTTCAGGGCCGCGGTATCTCTTTCGAATAGTTCCGCAGCCCATACATAGCACCCATATCTTCTCATCTTTCCTCAAAAAACACTGAAAATATCAACACAAAACCCGCAAAAACTTCAACGTCTTCCGTGACAAAAATCTTCAAGTAAAAGAGGTTGGATCAAAATAATATCCAAGCTACGTGGAGGCATAAGTAGCCGTTACCTTAAAGCCTGCACATTTAATTTAATGGGCCAGGCAGCGTAGTCCGAGGGGTTTAGTTTTACACCGGATATTATGAGGAATCTTGAAACTTAGAGTATGTAGGTAGGCGGATAGAAGCCGCTTTGTTGCTTCGTTATTTTGGTATATAGAAATAGTTTTTGAACCTTTTTTTTTGGTTGATGATCGTAAGCGACTGTTGACCTCAAACTAAAAGCATTTGTTTCATAAGATTACGCCTGTAATCCCTGCAGGGTTAGGCAGAGGTGTACCTAATAGTACTCGCCACTTATGGTTTAATTCCCATGTAGGGGGCGAACCTATTGCCATCAACCGGGCACAGATCCAGACTACTGAGAAATTCCTGATGGAATAACCCAATAACACTTTTTGTTTATTTTGTTTTGTTCTCTAATTAATAAACAATAAAAAAAAGTGAATAAAATGCTGGTCAAAGAATCTAGCCTAAGGTAGGACAAAGCGTCATTGAATTTTCTCCCTAGGAATTGCTCAGTAGCAAAACGGGAGCTTAAATCCAAACGCTTGTGTTGCTACTGAAAACCGTGCCCGGTTAATGGCAACCGGGTCAACCCATATCATAAGGAACTTAGTAAATATGGGTTTACGGTACGCCTCTCTACTCCTTCAAGTGATAGACGCGTGATCATACGATCTATTATGTTTAAAAGTTATAAAAATCAAGGTTGTATTTAAGCCAGATAGGTGATCTGTATCTTATGACCTTCCTACTTAAGATACCTTTCTCTATCTAAGATGTTGATGCTTGGGCTGCGGGACTGTTCGAAAGAGATACCGCGGCCCTGGAACACAAAGGGCAAGGAAGGAACATGGATGGGTTTTAATCAGTACAAGTCTGACACTCCCTCCCGCTCTGCCCAGAGCGGGAGAAGTCATTTGATGATTACCCAACCGAAAAAAAAGAAAAGATGTTGATGATTATAATTCCTGACGTTCGAAAAAATAAAGAGTTATGATTATTTTGTGTGCAACCAGTACTTCGTTATAATTTACTAGAAACGTTCATCAGCTTTGAGTGGCAATACAGTTAGAATTCTCAGTGGGATAGCATCATAATCAGACGCGCTTGGCAATTAGTGGATCTGTGATCAATGTTAATTGACCAGCGAGCTCTCTAATTATAAATGCTATTATGATAAAGTAGCAATGGTTACTATTTGTCCTAAGGAAGTAGTTCATACATTACTCCAAAGGCAGACAATGGTCCACCTTCCATCTTGCGCTGGATGCCCGGACGGCACCTGCGTTCTTGACGATCTTATAAATGCATCACCTGAATTTTGAGTTCACATAGCTGAATTTTGGGCCCAATGTATTTAATGAATTTGGAAAAAATCTTGTAATGAGTAGTCGCTAAAAGAGACCTACCTAAATAAATTGAACTTACGACTTAGGAATAAAAGGTATCTAGTTTGAAAGCAAATGTTGCCAACATAATCAAATAATTATTAAGGTAACATTGACTCTCTTCACCGGAAATCGTAGTCGACTACGTTCTTAGCGCCATTTGGAGTTTCTTCGAAAAGTTATTCGTTACAAAATTACTGTTACAGTACAAAATTAGAATGCTTCGCGTCAGTTAACTTTGCCCAACTCAAATTATTGCTACTTTGTAGATCTGAAATAACTCTTTAATTGTTTGAAACTGTATAATAGGCTTTCAAGCCACAAATTCATATAATTCCGTCTTAAGAATAGTCCATAACAAACCAAAATTTAAAAAAATAACTCAAATAGGCCATTATGGCTTTTAAAGAAAACTCCTGTGTTGAGAAAAAAATCTCATCAATGTGTTTGGCGTACAATGATAAAAGCATTGATTTTATGTTCACCGAAAATTTTAAAATACCCATAACTATTGCTATAATTAGTAGGCATTTATTCATACAAAGTAAAAATCTAATTAACCATAAAATGACTAATTTTAACCCGCCCCAGGAATCAAACCCCAAACCCTTCACTCACACTCACAGACTAATGAAGCGATCAGAGTATTTTGTCATTCAATGACCTATGCAGGCTATTTTTGCATGCGGATAAATGACAGCGCGTTGTGTCATAGACACGGGAGGCGGATCGCTCTCTGTGATGACCCGACGTCCGACCCCTAGGGCAGCTTGTGTCAACTAGGGATGTTGTAGTTACCGGAAGATATCGATACTGCTGGTTTTTTTTTGCAAGTTTTGGTAGTCTTTTTTTTTAGACGAAATTTTAACCTATGACTCAGACAAGTTAGCCGTTATCTGCAGTGTAGAAATAAAAATAAAGACTTTAAATTTAAATTAATAAGACGAAAAATACAAGATTACATTCCAAACATTGCTTCGTAGATTTAAAAAAAAACCGGCTAAGTGCGAGTCGGACTCGCGCACGAAGGGTTCTGTACTATAAACCAAAAAAAACACGTTTCTTGTATGGGAGCCCCTTTAATTATTAAATAATTTATATTTTTATTATTTGTTGTTATAGCGGCAACAAAAATACATCATCTGTGAAAATTTCAACTGTCTAGCTCTCACGGTTCATGAGATACAGCCTGGTGATAGACAGCCAGACAGACAGTGGAGTCTTAGTAATAGGGTCTCGTTTTTACCCTTTGGGTACGGAACCCTAAAAAGATATCAATGAATATTGTACTTGACTTTTTCTACTTAACCTAAGAGTATGTTTGTCAGACTTTAATTTGTCAGAGTTTAATCTTATCAAGGGGTTAGAAAGACTCAAAAACTTAATTTTTTTTTTTAATTAATCTATTATTTTCTATTTCAGACCTCGTGTCATATATCGACACCCGCCACCTCTAGTGTACGGCATTGCGGACAATTCGGGACGTGGACAAATGTGCCCGGCGACTCGCCGTGACACGTTCATTGAGCTTTCATTTGGGCAATTTTCGGCTAAATCCCGGCCAATCGGACACAAGTCTCGCCCGACCCAGCTGGAACAGTTGCCAGAATAAATACAGGCCTTTGAAATACTTGAAACTAAGGTTTTATTTACGGAAATGTTAATGTAGAATCTAAAAACACAAATAAATAATGTGTTATTGTTTATTTTATGCGTTTATTTTGGACTTTGTGGTCGTTCCTGGTAACATAAATAGCAAGCTCACAATCCTTAGGCTAAGGCAGAAATTAACTGTGCATTCGGCCAATTACGTTTAAGTTTCATGTAATAGAGGTGAGCCAGATGGCATCAACCGGGCACAAGTCCAGACTCCCAGCTGTTTCCTAAAAACTCAACAACCCTTTGTTTCACCTGGGAAACGAATGCAGTAAGTTATAGTTCTCCATAATTATTTCATCATCACCATCATCATTTCAGCCGAAACACTGCTAGACACAGGCCTCCTCCAAGTGTCGCCACACTGACCGGTCCCAACCAAGGTTACCGACGTAGCCCGAAGAATTGCTATACTTAAGTGGTAGTGGGCAGGGCACATTGCTCGCAGAACGGATGGCCGATGGGGCCGTAAAGTTCTGGCGTGGCGACCGTGAACCGGAAGACGTTGCGTTGGAAGGCCTCCCACTAGGTGGACCGATGACCTGGTGAGGGTTGCGGGGATCTTCTGGATGCGAGTCGCATAATTATTTATTATGTATTTATTTTTGCGTGCAAAAAGCAAATTGCAGTTTCTGATTGATTCTTTCTTTATCCTAGTTCGATAAAGTCACCAGGATTAATGCATACTTTGTTAATGTTACAAACATACTTATGTAAACAATTATATGATTCAGAAGAATTAAAAAAACAAACAACTTGTACGTGGCTCTTTGAAAAATGCTAAAAATCTCAAACTTTGCTATATTTTAAGCTCACAAATTGCACGCCATTTCTCGTACACACGAGACTTTATCAAACATTGGAAGACTCCAACATGATTATAACTTTACGTGCTCCGAATTCGATTCCCACTTGAAAAGGAATTGTGGCACATCAAAGAAAACTCGAACAACGCTTTGATTTTGATATAAAAAAGTGTTCTTGTTATCGGTACAGAATAAATTCCCCCTTTGTCAGTATCATTATGCCACTTTCTTAAAGATAGGCGGGAACGTTAGATAAATTTTACATCATTAAGTTATCAGAGAATTTAGAGCTTCACTTTCTCAGCGTAGTTCCTCTTCTCTTGTTTTTCCTTCCAATTACTTGAGACTGTGTTTTGAATAGATTGTATAAGTTAGATAAGCCAACATGTTATCTCTCAAATATGTTTTGATCTGGGGATACGTTGTCGTTAAATTCCGTCGTCTTCCATCAAATGAATTTGCATTGTCACGCTATTTCCTCGAAAACGGGTTACCGAATTTTTGCAGTTCATTTTAGTAGCTGATTTATGATTTTTGAATAAAATTGGTATGTCAAGGAGATATTAAATTAATAATTCGCTTGATCGATACTGAGAGCTCCGGAACAACGAATGATTGCAATCAAAACACAAGTACATGGTTTACTAACAGTATACTGCTCGATACTTGGAAGGTATAATAGGAATAAAAGAGGCAATCAATGGCGTGGATACTCTATTGAATTACCGTCTACCTCAACTCAATGGTTCAAAGTTTGTAAACACTGCTGCCAATCGCGAGTAGTTTTGAAGAGGACTTGGTGACGGTTTGCTAGACATTTAGAAGTGATTAATGATTCATTTAAGCGAGACTTACACTGACATTACTAGTGATGTTCTTCTGAAAGGTCAGCTACGTAGTATGCGAGCGAGTATGACTAGTTGTTCCGAGTAGAGAAAATGAGTAGGTACGTATGGACCGTAGTAGGTGAAGATTTTGCTAAAAAAGAAATAAGATTTTGAAAAAAAGTGAGTATTAATACGTTTTCTGATCAATGTTGCTGTAAGCATGTGTCATCCCACTGCTGTGCAAAGGCCTCTCCCCATGACTTTCAAATCCTTCGATCCAGGGCTAATGTGGACCACTGGTCGTTGGTTTTGTCCAGCTCGTCCGTCCATCTCCGGCGAGGTCTACCGCGTCGCCTTCTGGCTGTGTCAGGGTTTCCAAATCGTGCTTATTTTGGCCAACAGCTCGTCGGGCATACGGCAGACATAGCCAGCCCAGTCCCACTTTGCCTTAGCTTACGTTTTTGAGCAACGTCGGTAATTTGTGATTCGGAGCGCAGTATCTAAAAAATATCCTCCATTTTCTGTTTAAACTACATTAAACAAAAACGTATACAGACCATAACATTTTTTTATTAAAAACACAGAAAAAAGAACGATTGGATATTTGTACATTTACTGTCGAAACTTTTGAAACTCTAAATAGGTACTGTTTAGTACCTAATTCAAATTGATCCAAGGGATTGAAAGAGGTATGTAATACGTATATTTCCAACGTAACGTTCGTCTAATTTTTGAATTATAAAAAAAAATAACAAATGTACCTAATACTCGGTTTGCACCACAGCGGGAGCCTACACCTTCTGAACACGCAATGCGTGTTGCCAAGTTTTTGTAACGGCAACGTACCTTAGATTAAGTAAATGTATGGAATAGGCAGAAATCCAAAATATAATAATGGTTACGTAATAAAATATTAATTCTTCAGTTAATACATTCTACGTATGAAAAATTACGAATTTTCCCAGTTCCTAGTCTTGCACGCGTAGCATCACCAATTCCTTCTCTAAAAGAGCTCACCAATCACCAATTTCTTCTCTGGTAAGAGCTTTGTCTATTCTCGGTAGAAACCAAGAATAGAAAAAGCTCTTGCTATACAACTCGACATGTATTGTGTTCTGCGCGAGCCCATGCTCCCTGCGATCCGTAGACTCGAGTTTCTACGAAGATAGAAGACATAGAATTTATTTCCATAGCAACAGGGAAGTAGCTAGTGATGTAGATGTGATATTCTACGAATCTCAATCGTCGTGTCACTTGTGTTGGTGAAAACAGCTGAATTAGGCATTCAGATAGGTGACACTTAGTGTTGGTGAAAACATGAATAAGGCATTCAGTTAGGTTTCACTTAGTGTTGGTAAAAACAAGAATTAGGCATTGAGTTAGGTGTCACTTAGTTTTGGTGAAAACAGGCACTAGGGTATGTCTGATAAAATCTTTACTGTACGTAAGACAAGACTCTTGATCTGCCTGCTGAGTGCTTCTCATTTTCATTTTTCGGCGAATGAGACCAAAGGCGTAGGTAGTGCACCAACGCTTTTTTAGCATTTGAATTAGAAAGTACAGATGGCACAACTTCAGAACCTGAGCCAGAGTGTCCTGCATTCCCCTTTAAATAATCCAAATGTAATTCTAATAATACTTATTCAAATTCAAACTCAAAACCTAAAGCATTCATATCAATTAGACCATAACAGGCACTTTTGAAAGTCAGAAAAACAAAAAAAGGCGAAGCTACAGTCACATACACAAGGCATAATAACTTGTGCAAGTACTGTAGTTGCCCATTCCCTTATGCAGTTTTTTAACTCTTACTGCATCCGCATTCTAGTAACAGTTGGGACTCTACCAGCATTCTAGTCTTTTACCTATTCTAAGTTATCAAACGCATTCAGCTTCTTGCTCCATTGACCTCGTTTCTGTCCCTGCAATTCCATGAAGTTTAAGGAAATTCAACCTTATGACTGTACGGGCAAAGTTGGGTTTAGCTGCAATTCAAAGTTAGCAACACAAAAGCATTTATTGCGTAGTGTCACGTAAGGATCCCAGGTGTGGAATGCTTTTACATGGAAAGCAGAGGATTACTTGACTCTAACTTTAATGCCTACAAAAAAGGAAACATTACTAAACGCCCATAACCGTTTTGCGCGTTTTTGGAAGGGACACATGGAACTTTAGGCCTTATGCATATTTCTATAAGGGTGTTGGAGAATTTGTGGTGTTTTTCAGTGGTAACAACGCTTCCTCTATTTTTTATAAACCCACTCAGTGAAACGGCGGTGTTACATGCGATTACCACGTTTCTGGAGTTAATTACTTAATTAAATTACTTCCTTACTTACCCTTACTTACTGCTCGTTGGGTAAGTGAGTCCAAGGCATGCAGAATTTGGTAGCAGGTGTCTTTTTATGTTTGAACTAATTACTTGAGCCTCTTTCAGTTAAGAAATTGATAACTTAGTTGTTATAATTACTTCACAGATTTCTGGGTATGATTTTATCAATAACCTAATAAATGCATTTCCAATGACCTTATTGTTATTATTTATTTGTTCCTACAATAGTAGATCCATTACTTAAATTGAAACTCAGAACAGATATAAAATCAAAAATATGTTGACTCCCCGTGTCTCTTTAATTAACAGTGAAGGAGCTATGAAACTATTTTTGAACAGCAACGCCACAATTACCTGACTCCAAGAATCCTGAAATATTTTATAGGTCATACCTTTAAGCAGAAAAAAAGTGATTCTGTGTAGATTTGTCTAATTAGGTAAAGCTGACTTCTGAATTATGTATATGAAAACTAGCTGATGCCCGCGGCTTCGCCCGCGTGGATGTCGGTTATCGCGACCAAAAGTAAGAGATAGACATATGCCATGGCGGACTTTTCTGAAGACCTATATACGATCGACCGACGACCTATGCACAATTCCACCATACATCATTTTGTTATATCTCATAGGGGTATATTTTTTTCCGACACCTCCAACACATATCATTATATTTTAGCCAATGTATACAAAAACTTGACAAATTATATACCAAAACCTTCCTCGAGACAACATGAAAATCGGTGCAGTAGTTTTTTAGTTTATCGCGAACAGACAGACAGACGCGGCGGAAGACTTCGTTCTGTAATATGTAGTGACAGCAGGCTACGGGAATCTTCAGGTCTGTGAATAAAGATAATCAAATGGCCTACCATAGTTGTAAGGTATACTTAAACTTTCACGGCAGCTGTTACTGGTACGAAGAATTACCGTAATGAACAACAATTTGCCTTGTCTCCACTATTTCCAATTGATGGTTTCACGCTGTCCCATCCAATACACCATTTCGGTGAGTACTGGACCGCATTACTGGGTGAGTAAGAGTATATACATCATGTTACATAAGCCCTGGTTAGCGAGTGTTTGTGGACTAATTTAATGCACAGTCATGCACTGGTGGTCTAGTCGCAAAGCTTCGTTAGTTCACAGCCTGCCTCAGCGTACTATTGTATCCATTTATTCTTTGCTCATTTTTATTTTACTTTTTGTTCTGTTAATTTTTACGACTTGGGTGATTTTGTGAGGGTAAAAGTTTGTGTCGCAGTTTTCTTTCTTTGTTTTTGTTTCTATCTTTTTTTTAATAATTAGTCTCTTTTAGTTTATCGTATCTTTCACACTAGGAGGCTGCAGTCTGAAAGTTGGCTACCTTGCAAATAACTGTTAAATACTTCTTTGTTTATTTAAATGAGATCGTCCCTTGTTGGACTAAAACCAACAAATAGTAATACACATAATACATATAGTAAACATGGTCAATATCCTGTTTTCAATGTTTATGATAATTGCGTTAAATTCTACATAAGTCAAGCAATCATTTTGTTTTATATACAGTTGACAGAAAAATGCTTCTACTTATTCACCTGGAATAAAGTCAAAAAAGGGTGACCTATTTCCATGCAAATTCAAACTTATTTATTTAAAGAAGATAAAAATTGAACAATGTAGTACGAAAACAAAAGAAGCATAATGAATTTTTTCGTACAACAAGTTAGTTCCAACGACATAATAGAGACTTTTATAATATGAAGCTCTCCTTTTTCTTTCGCTGACACTTTTTAATAAGATTCTAATAAATTATGCAAGAGCGCCGCCTCGTGATGTTGCTTGAAGGAAATATTAATATATATCCAATTTTTAAGATGAAAGGTTGCATTTTAGTAGATAAAGAAGTTTGCTTTGAATTTACATTTTCGAGTTTGACGGGCATTGTGTGACCAGCTATTGAAATAATACATAGTAGTATAATTATAATGGGTGTAAAAAGACTCTTAACGAAGCCGAAAGGCACTTGTTCTCCCCGTCATCGCGATCATTTTTTTGTTCTAGACTATACCTGGGAACCTTCTAGTTACGGAGATGTTGGGGGTCAAAGTTCCAACTTTTCACAAGTTTTTTTTTAATACAGGTTTTTAATGTATGATTTTTACTTTAAACACCTCCACAACCCCCTTATTATTCAATCCACCCATCAGAACAATGTTTCCCAGCACAAATTTTTCCGTAAAGTTACGTAGTTTGATGTACATAATGCCTGTCCTGGCGATGGTTGCTCAGCGACTGGATTGCCCCTACATTATGCATTGTTCTGGTAGGCATATTGTTGGTACTTGATTGTTTAATTGTATTGATTATTTTATATGTGAATTATTATTGTTATTATTTATTTTGACATTTATTCATTTATTCTAAATTTTACTTTTGACTTGTTAATTTATTTATTTTTGTTTATTTAGTGTTATTCTGACATTTTGGTTTAATTTATGATTGTAGCAATAATTTATGTGTAATAATTTGTGTGCGATTTTTATGTTATCTGTCATTGTTTTATATCGGTCTCGGACCTGCAATAAATGAAATTTATTATTTTATTATTATTAATGCATGGTTGACGGCTTCATGAAAAGTCAGTTTACACCCTGTAGTAGTTGATGTTTTTTTCTTAATAGAATAATTTAAAAAATGTGTTATTATAATTGAAATATTTTATTGAAAATAAAATTAATTTTTCCTTGTTAAAGATAATATTTTATTTTAACAACTCTACATAACTGTAGTTTTATAAATGAAAAGATTCATACATTATGTAATAAAACTAAAATATTTTTCCAAAAAAAAAGAGATCAGACTAAAGTCTCATTACAAACTTTATAATATACCTACGAGTACAAAATGATACTGTCTCCAATAAAAAATCTTGTAACAGTCCAGATACGCCTAAACAAAGAACAAGAACTTGAGTACAACACTATCAGTCTAAAAAAAAATGAAGATACAATAACTTCTTTAAGAAACCATAATATTATTCCTAAACTCCAACCCAGCATGGTGGTAGATCCATCCATAGTGCGGTGCTACATCAGTGTAGACCACATAGTACTTCGGATCGCACTCCTTCTGTCCCGGTGATACTCCACATTTTGAGAGAACCCCTCGAACAAACCAGCTGATCATATGATCAGGTTGGATAGTACTCATTACTAGACCTCCTCCGCTGTCGCCGTTGCGTGGATTGATGGCTGAAAAGAAAAACAAAAGCAGGTCTTAAAAAAAACCCACTCCAGGAGTGCCGACAGAAGGGAATTTTTTTTTTTTTCAAGATTCCGGATTATTTTTAGAAAATATTTTTGCATAAGCATAAAATACTTTTACTTATACATTTGACTATACACGGTATTTTTTTTTGGGCTGGTAATATGTAGCAATATACACTAGAGTACTAGACACTAGACTTTGCAACGAAAAAGAGGTCGTTTAATGGTGTCGCGAGTTCAATTGTTTTTCCCCATCTCAAAAATGCTCAACGCGCCTAAAGAAGTTTTCACTTCAAAAAAATAGATTATTTATTGCCTGTTTTCACAAAGATGTAACAGACATGAAAATGGAAAAATGCGCTTCTGTTAAAATATTAAATTACTTAGTTGTTGCCATGACTTATTGAAAATGGGCATCTGCATCTTGGGTCATTTTATATTATCAATGTTGCAATTTACCAACTGATAGAGCTAGATAAGTATTATCAATCAATCGATGTTTATCAATAAAATACATATTTGAATTGAAAATCTAAATCCAAAGTTATGATGTATATGCACATATTTGATTTCTGAATCGAGCTTCTTATCAACCACTGCAATGAGTTATAAATATCACTATATAACTAGAGATTTATATACAGCAATAAGAATATGTTCGTTACATAAAATAATATTCGTACTGAACAATCTTTTCCCACAAAGCAATACCTACATAGTCAACATGGTAATGAATTGACCCACACCGTAGGTACAGCAATAATCTACTCAATATACTGCGACCGTAACCAAACAGGTAGCCACACCATCGGTTACGGGCCAGTGATCAATTTAATCTTCGTTAGTATTGTACACACGGCGACACAACTATATATACATATCCAGTATAACTTGACCTCACTTTTTTTAGAGCTTCTCGTACAAGAGAGATCAGCTAAATTTGGTTTCGTATAGCTTGATTGGTTGTTGTGCGTACTATAAGACACAGTACCTACAGATACAGTTTGTGTGCGTACTCGGCTTCTGTATATTGTTCTGAGGATGTTTAGAATTCGGATCGAGTTGCAGAATTCCTATTGTAATTGGTGCAGGTGACTATAGTGAATAAAGGTAACATACATAGTATACAAGGTGTAAACGGACTCTTCATGAAGCCGTCAACCAAGCATTCTGTACATCGAATTAAGTAACTCAACGCAAAAAATATTGCTGGGAAAAGAATTTTTATGAATTATAGCACTTCACCCGCTACTTTGTTCGCAAAAATTGTGATATCTCAGCTAATTTAATGATATAAATAATTTTTATTATAGCAGCACTCATGAATAATGTAGCTTTCTGCCAGTCAAAGAATTTTTAGAATTGAATCATTAGTTCCGGAGATAACCCCCTACATACAAACTTACAAACAAATTTTACCTCTTTATAATATCAAGTAAGTATAAGTTAGTATACAGGGTGTAAACAGACTCTTCACGAAGCCGTCAACCAAGCATTATGTACATCAAACTAAGTAACTTTACGCAAAAATTAGTGCCGGGAAACAACTATTTTTATTGGGCTGAAAAATCACGTTTTACGGCAGGACTCAATGTAACGCACTCAAAACATTGTTCTGATGGATGGAATGAATAGTAAGGGGGCCGTGGAGGTGTTTAAAGTAAAAATCTTACATCAAAAACACGTATTTAAAAAAAAGTTGTGAGAAAGTTGGAACTTTGACCACCAATATCTCCGTAACCAGAAGGTTCCCAGGTATGGTCTAGAACAAAAAAATTATCGCAATGACAGGGAGAACAAGTGCCTTTCGGCTTCGTTAAGAGTCTGTTTACACCCTTTAGATAATCTACACTAACTTATACTTGCTTGCATGTGGCCGAGACCAATCATTGGTTCCGGCCACATGCAAGCATTTAAAATCTGCGGTGATAACAATTACTGTTTCAATGCTAGTATTTAACGGAGATGGTCAATCTGAAGAGAGAAAGAAAAACTAAAAACTTGATGTTGTGGGTAACGTTATTTAAGTTAGTAGTGTAGACGTGTCCACTGCTGGGCAAAGGTTTCCTCTTTGTCCTTCTAAACATCTCTATTTTGTGCGATCTCTGGCCATGATAACCCCCGCAAATAAGATCAGATCGTCACACCGCCCTCATCACCGCGGTCGATCTTATGTCCTCCCAAAGACGCAGTAATTTACCATTATAAATAGATATACTTATGTAGGATAACTCTGTGTCTGTGGTTAGATTAGAAAAATTAGGACTTTTTTTTGTTTTTTTCGGATGTGGAATCAAATGAGTTCTGCCGCTCTGGGCAGAGCGGAAGGGAGTGTCAGACTTATACTGACTAAAACCCATCCATGTTCCTTCCTTGCCCTTTGTGTTCCAGGGCCGCGGTATCTATTTCGAACAGTCCGAATTAACAAGTTACTTACTTGATGAAGGTCCATATCCAGCACAAAAAGTGAACTCATTCAGTAAATTGGAATAGAGCTTGCGAGAAAAGGTAATGCACGTAGTATCGTTCTGTATCTTAGTGTATGTTGACCTTAAAACATCGGCCGGCTTATTGTGCTCTGTTGTACCGAAGCCTACGACCTGGAAAGCAGAATAATTTTTTTAAGTGAAACCTTCATCGTTGTGATTTGAAAGTCGATGACACGAAAAGGCGGCAGAAAAAAGAGACAGACACATAAATTCATAAGATTTAACGTGGGAAAAAATGAGATAGGAAGCATTATGCAGTGTTTATCTTGAATCCAAAATTTTTGAAGGTTTTACTTTTACCACGTGTGAATTTTTTTTATAGATTTTCAACTTTATCTCTTAAGTGTTAGTTTCAAGGTTTGTTGGGAAAATCTGACAGTTTCGGATAGCTTGACCTGATGGCGTCCGTTCCTTAAATGATTTCAGGCAATCGGAAGTAATCTATCTTATCTTAAATTTAAGAAAAGACAGGCAAGTGCGAATCGGACGTGCATACGAAGGGTTCCGTACCATCATTATATGGATCTATCAAAAAAACACCGGAGAAATGAGTTTTAATAAAAAAATGAGTTTTATTTGACGTCTTTTTTTCGGTTAAATATACAAGCTATGAAAATGTCTAAATGTGCGACATTTATATACATATACAGCCCTGTGACGGACATACATACAACGAAGTGAGTAATAGGGTTCCATTGGCACCCTGTGCAACCACAAGACTAACGAGTCAACAGAAAACAGATCGATTCTAAAGAAAACAGTAATATTAACTTACCGTAGCTTCCTTCCCAAAAAGATTAGTTTTGTCATACACTGGGCCCCAAATACAGATAGGTTGTACATATTCTGTAAATTCAAGACTATTGACTCTGATGATAGCCAGGTCTGACGTAGAGAGCTCCTCATTGTATGCTGGGTGGAGAATTATTTCTTGAGCCTGCAAATTCAAGACACATAATGTTATTTTGTGTTCACATTTTATCGATAGAATGGTTGGGTTCTTCCGATAAACGGCACTTCTTTTTTGGGACATAAACATACCTCACATCATTGCCTATAATCCCGGAAGGGTTAAGCAGGGCTGTACCTATTAGTACACCCAAATTTCGCCAGTTATGTTTAAGTCCCATGTAATAGAGAGCGGGCCTATTGCCACCAACGAGGCACAAATCCAGACTCCGTAACTGCTACTGAGAAATTCTTTATGGAATGTATGGAATCGAACCCAGGAATTCATGCTAAGCAGTCGCTTGCGACCAATAGACCAAATGAGGAAATGAATGGTGGCAAAACACCTTTTCCGACAGAAGCCTTACAGAAGCTTGAACTATATTCATCAGTGGAACTTAACGAGTTGCTAATATTATGACGACTATGTCAGTTTTCCTAGAGTACATAAAAACGGTTCAGAAAATAAAGTTCCCAAGCAAGTGTTATGGTCGAGTTATGTTAAACGATAAAACGTATAAAGTAATTACAGTCGGATTAAATTAAACTCACAATGG
Source organism: Lycophotia porphyrea (assembly GCA_950005105.1). Taxonomy (NCBI): domain Eukaryota; kingdom Metazoa; phylum Arthropoda; class Insecta; order Lepidoptera; family Noctuidae; genus Lycophotia; species Lycophotia porphyrea. The sequence continues at coordinate 9,251,845 of OX465394.1, forward strand.
AACTTTTAAACATCGATTAGGCTTAGTAAACTCAAACTATGTAATCTAACACCAATTCAGGTATTAGGTTACTTTCTAGAACAAATTATGATATTATTCTGAAGTGGTAAAAGTGGAAACAGTCCGTCTATTACGTGAGAATCTCAATAATGGGTGTAAAACTACCCTTAAGGAAGCCGAAAGTTGCTTATTTTCCCCGTCATTGCGATAATTTTTAGAGTTCCGTAGTCAACAAGGAACCCTTATAGTTTCGCCATGTCCGTCCGCTTGTTCGTCCGCAGCGTAACTCTAAGACTCTTAGTACTAGAGAAAACTGTAATTTGGTATGAATATATAAATTAGTTAGGTACGCCGACAAAGTGGTAAAATAAAATATAAATCGAAAAGTATTTTTTTGTAGGTACACGTAAGTGGGGATTTTTATTTTCTCGCGTACCCCATAGGGATATATGGGATGTCGTTGGACAGGTCTTTAAAAATAATTTTGAAATAATTTTTGATTAAGGGATTCGTTTTTATATTTCCCCTCTAACAGCTAAACGTTTGTGTTTGGGTATGTGAAAAATTCACGATGGTAGTACGACTATATATAATCAATTTCAATGGAAAACTATCGCAGCTAAGTAGGCTTTACAAGTTGGTAACCAACTTATTAAATGTACTTAGATAAAATATTTTCCTGAACATAATGTATGAGAGCACAGGTTTTTCAACTGTAAACATAAGTTTGTTTTTATTAAATTCAGCGAATCAGTTTAGTTAGTCCGCATATTTTGGGCAACTACGGAACCCTACATTGTGCGTGGCCGGTTGTTTCGATTGTTGGACGGTTTTTTTCGCCCTAGACCGTACGTACTAGTTACGGTTTTTCCATCAGGAATTTCTCAGTAGCAGCCACAGTCTGGATTCGCGCCCGGTTGTAGTCTCGCCCCCTACTACATGGGACTTAGCAAAATGTGGGTGTACCATTTTAGGTACTCCTCAGCCTAACCCTTCGGGGATTACAGGCATGAACACCATGCCATGTTACGTTTTTTTTTTTTAATATAAGTTTTTGATGTTAGAACTTTACTTTAAATACCTCCAGAACCCTCGTATTTGAATTCATCCATCATCACAACAATGCATGTTGTCTTGCATTGAGTCCTACCGTAAAACGTGATTTTTCACCTCAAAAAAAAAGTTGTTTTCCAGTAATATTTTTTTGCGTAGAGTTACTTATTTTGAAGCAGAGAATGCTTGGTTACCGACTTCGTGAAGGATCTGCTTACATCTGGTACGATGTAAGGTGTAGCAACAAGCAAGTAGCTTAGCATAGGTACCTATAACGAATAAGTCTGAACATTTAAACATTATTTAATGAAATAGACATACACATTATAAATTCGACAGTTTAAATGAAATCGGTTTTAATTATTCTAATGAACCAATCACTGAATTAATGTTGGTACGTCTATTAAATGTTCTGTCACTGCATTCAAATTTTATGTGAGCATTTCAGGCATTAAACATTATTTGATTCAATTTAGTTTAAAACAGGTTAAGCGTTTTTTCGAAAAATATACTACTGGTAGATTAATGACTTAAGGTCCGTCAATTAAACAGTCTTTACTTAACTTAACTTACTTGTCAGACCATTCTTACCAAGGGTATTGTATTACCCAGTACTAACTGGGTTGTGGAGGTCAGATAGGCAATCGCTCCATGTAAAATACTGGTATTCAGCTGTATGCGGTTAGACTGGAAGCCGACCCCAACAAAGTTGGGAAAAGGCTAGGCAGATGATGAATACTGTCTAAGATGAATAAAAGGCTTTTGGAAACGAAGAACCTTGGATAGGAATTGAAAAAGTTGCCTTTTGTACCTACAAAAGACAACTTTTTCAATTCCTAAAAAAAAACTTGCCACCCTGTTATCATACTTATGTACACCTGTACATAAGTATGAAACTACGCTAAGCCTTTGGTCCCGGCTGTCATTGGAACATCTTTGACAGTCGTTAGGTATTCAGTGGCCCAAAACAGTCTGACAACCAGTCTAACCAAGGGGTACCCAGTACTAATTGGGTTGTGGAGGTCAGATAGGGAGATGTTTCATGTAAAACTTCTGGTATTCAGCTGCATCCGGTTAGACTGGAAGCCGACCCCAACATAGTTGGGAAAAGGCTAGGCAGATGATGAGTCTCGCGGATAACCGTGTAGATGTGCGACGTATGATTTTGTGTGACGTAGTAAGATTAGGTACACCCCTGCCTAGCCTTACGGGGATTACAGGCGTGATGTTATGTTATGTGTAGTAAGATTTGTAGTTTTATGTGCCGTTGAAGATGGCTGGCTACAGGCCTAATTATTTGCACCAAAGGTAAAATAGATAATAGTCACTGAAATCATGTAGGCATATATCGATTACTTGTGTACATGCAATGCGGACTTCCTTGCAGTTCGGTTTAAAATAAAAATAAATTTCTTACTAGGAGTGTTTGTGTACCGGTCTGATTAACATCTTGATAGTTATTGGTACCAGCGATAATGACGACTCTGTTTGCTTCTGTAGTTATGCCGTTCTTGAAAACACAATGGCCGGCTGAAAATAAAATTTAAATTATTTTTTTATTTACCCTATTGGAATTACAGCTTGGTTATAGGGCCTTATTAAGCCAATAAAGCTATAGAACTTTATGAATTTGCTAGCTAGATTGGTCTAAATAATAAGTTCAGTTCCGACATGCATAATTCTTATTTAATTTAAGATCACATATTATAATAAGCGAAGTTTATTTATTTATACTTTAAGGAGGCAAACTTTAATACCACTAGGCAATCTCTTGTAATCAAGTTTTTTATACTGCTTACGTATTATATAATAAGAAATAGGTAGATAATGTATGAAGCCATGCTGGGACAAAATATACACGTCTGACTACAGGAATAACTACTCAGAATCAGCTATCCAATTTAGACCAGGGTCGATAATTTTTAAAACGAAAAAAATAATAGTAGGATGAAACCCATTAGAAAAGGAGGAGAATATTATAAAAATGAAAGGAAAAATAATTTACGGGCGATCTGAGGTCGGGAAGGGGATGGGGGTGAGTTTTTAAGGGCAAAAAACGGTTTTTCTCGATTTCCGGCAAAACTAAAAGTCCTATGGAAAAAAGTCAAATGGCAAAGTTGTAGGTAATAAAAAGATCTAAAACTTTTGTACTTACACTTTTTTCACATAACCTCAAAATTTATGTGGAATATTCAAAAAACCAAGTTTTTGGTTTTTTATTTTTATCTTTTACAATTTTGTTTTTCTTTTCACGAAATTTGGTGAAAACTTACCTTTTTATGTCCCAAATACGCTGTAATTTATTTGATTAGAAATATTTATTTTTTCACCTTATTTTGAATTAATATCGAAAAAGCACCTTAATTTTCAATCGAAAATTCACCCGTCAAAATATCAGTTTTTTTCAAAAAGTTGGTATGTTTTCTGTTCGTTAAAATCTCTACTTCCCGATGGTGAAAAATAATATATATGTTACTATAGTAAATCTTCTCAGAAAATGCAAAACAGATTCATCCATACTGATAATCTGAAAAGACAAAATCGAATTAATAATGCCTTCACAATTTTATCGTGAGTAGGTACCCCCATGAAAAATAATATAAAAAAATAAATGACAAAATGTATAAAAAATATATTTTAAATATATAAAAAATGTATGAAGAAAATGTGGGAAGTAGAGATTTTAACGAACAGAAAACATACCAACTTTTTGAAAAAAACTGATATTTTGACGGGTGAATTTTCGATTGAAAATTAAGGTGCTTTTTCGATATTAATTCAAAATAAGGTGAAAAAATAAATATTTCTAATCAAATAAATTACAGCGTATTTGGGACATAAAAAGGTAAGTTTTCACCAAATTTCGTGAAAAGAAAAACCAAATTGTAAAAGATAAAAATAAAAAACCAAAAACTTGGTTTTTTGAATATTTCACATAAATTTTGAGGTTATGTGAAAAAAGTGTAAGTACAAAAGTTTTAGATCTTTTTATTACCTACAACTTTGCCATTTGACTTTTTTCCATAGGACTTTTAGTTTTGCCGGAAATCGAGAAAAACCGTTTTTTGCCCTTAAAAACTCACCCCCATCCCCTTCCCGACCTCAGTTCGCCCGTAAATTATTTTTCCTTTCATTTTTATAATATTCTCCTCCTTTTCTAATGGGTTTCATCCTACTATTATTTTGTTTCATTTTTTATTATCTTTAAAGGCTTCTACCCTGGTCTAATTCTAACAAAATTAAATCAAAATTCAGTTTTCTAACCAGTTAAAATCGCAGTTCTAGACACAATGTTCCCACCACAGTGATACTTCGGTACATTGCGCTTATTTCTGACAAGTATAGCCACATGCCAGGGCCAGTCTCCAGCTCTGGCTTCAGTACTCACTGACACTAATTCTGTATGGTTGATGGATCTTCTACCACAGACATGGGCGTATTGGTTGCTCGGGTAAGTCTGGGTTACGTTCAGTCGTGTTATTGTTTGTGCCGCCTGAAAAAAAAAATTGGAAATGATGAGTTAATTTGGTAAATACCCTTATTCGGATGCTTCGTGGTCAAAATGCGGAATGAAGATGGGGACATTATAACATCATCATCACCTATAACGTTCGCCTATAACGTTCCCACTGCTGGGACACAGGCCTCCTCTCTATGAAAGGGATTGGGCTATAATCCACCACGCAGGCCCATTATAACATCACACTGATATTATTATAATTTAGTAAAAAATATTTTTACATCATAATTATCGTATCGAATATTTATTTTTCTAATAATTTGATTAACCACATTTAAAACCACTATTTTAAAATTAAAAGATTTACAGACTAAGAAGGTTACTTTGATTTATTGAATTCTATTTCTGTGTTTAGTTTTGCAGCCGTGCCACAGCCTGATCGAATAAAAGTCATCCTGCGGATTTTTGCCGCTTCAATTGTAACAGGCGCTTCACTTAACTTCACGAGAGTGAGTAATATCGACCATTAACCATAATAGCACTTTCTATGCCTAGGGTCGAGGTCACGGTCACCCTTTGCGACCTGTATTTTTTTCTTACACTTCTTATTTTGGTATGAATGTTTTGATTTGTCTTGCGAAATGCACAGTTCTGTTCTAGTGAAAAAAACTAACCGTGGAGGCAGGGAGGGTCTAGGACAAGTAGAAAACTCCTTCTAAACATGTCATTTTTCTACAACAATTTTGACATGACATAATTTTCGATAACTATTGTCAATGATCAATTCCATACATTTTTGTAGTTTTTGCTGTGACTTTATCTCCTCCGATCAAAATAAATACGTACCTTAATCTTATCATTGCAAAGTGTAACATTGTTCAATGTCAAATTGTTAACAATTGGAACATCACTTTCATTTTTTTTCCAATTGTCTGTGGCCACGTAGAATATGTAGCGCACCGGTATCGGCCTCGCTCCACGCACCACTAGGTCACGTTTGTTCGTTCTTCGTACTGTGAAGTTGGGGAGATTCGGATGCTGGAAACAAAATCTGCTTTTAATCTATAATTTTATAGTAATTGTACCAGGTACTGACTTGTGAATATCTGCACTGTAAGTCCTTTCTTTCAAATTTTTTAAGTCATATTCATATAATTATGTTATTTGCATTCCATAATGTGTGAAGATCTTACAATGCGCTCAAAGCCAAGGTACAATTACGGATCTTGTAGGGCACAGCAAAAACGATTAAATTATTGTTGAATTAATTAAAAATTTTAAAACATGTCATTAATATTAATTAAAATTGTAACATTAATTTGGTTGATGTTATAATTTAGTTATTCAATATTATGACCATGTTTAAAAATTGTTAAATTGCAGTCATTTGCAGCTTGAGAAATTAAATCTCTATATAACATGACACAAATTATAGCGTAGTATATTATTATACTATGCTATAATTTGGGGTTAGACCACATTTTATTGCACAATCATCCAATAATGCACTGTTCTTACTAATATAATTTTGACCGCATCGTGTCAAGAAAGATCCACATGCACATATCAATCAGTCCATTCAGATGTACCACTGATTCTGACCGTGGTCTTATTACAATAAACTAGCAGCAACCGCTTCCGTAACAAAAATAAACTCAAAAAATATACTCACTGCAAACACAGTAACTTCGTTCTTAAACACAATCACCATTTCAGCTTCAACCATGTTTGTATAAAGTTCAAAATTCACAATACCCTTCCAATAATTTTCACTGTTTCTATCGAAGTGTATCAAACCTAACCCACATGGATCGTATCTTGTTAATACAGGGCCTTTCAAAGCTACAGACTTTACTTCCCATATTGCTGTCAACACACAAACTAAAAATAAAATTCTTCCCGACATATTTTCAAATAACTCCAAACACGTACTATTCTGACTTATATACCAACGTAATTAAAAAAACGCAATGAACATATTCGTGCGCAATAATTATCACAAGTTTATATACAGTGTGTTCAAAATTTACAGTATATTCATGCAATGGTTTCGAGTTTCCAACGCGTTGCCTTTTAAATGAAAGTTTCAGTGAGTCATAAGGAGATACTCACATAAATACCTTTGTTCTATAATTTTGAAAATGCATTTTTTATGTTTAATTGGGTCAGTATGACAATTAGTCAGTCACAATTTATGTAAGTTAATAATTGAAGCCATCATACACTATAGAAAAGTCAATTCGTGTGTCAATATGTTCTGGTCAAAATAAAAGGCATTAGGCATGATTAACTTGTATCGGAAATATCATTTTTTTTATTCAAAAGTCCGAGTATACTACAAAAATAATAGAAACCATATATATGTACTCTGACTCATGAATATTAATAATGCTTATCTTTATGTAGAATATCGCGTGTTTATTATGTAGAATGGATATAAAATATCCCAAAATTTATAGGGTACTTAAATTATTGCGACATTAATAAGAGAAATAGTAATGTTCGAAGCAAACCCGTGACAAAAGTATAGTTTTAATAATATAAACAAAAGAATAAGCAGCTGTTTTGACTAACACACTGACCCGGACAGTAACCTATAGTTAGCTACAGGTGTTTATAACACAATAGATTATTCAACAATATATAAAAGTAGTCATCGTTTATTATATTGTGTGCTATTATGTAAAATAATTGGGCTACTTTCTGTCCTTATTTTTGTTTCGTATTAAATATAAGGTTAGGTGTATTTTTTTTTAAAGCTCTTATTTTATTTAACTTTATTGGGACATTAAACAGTTACACACAACAAAAAGTAAGACAGAATAAGTTATGAACTAAATAAACGTGTAACACACATCATTATCCGCGAAATAACGAAAATAGCGACTAAGTTACAAAAATAAAAATAAAAATCAGTTATCACAAAACAAAAGCGGTTTGAGTAAATATTAAACATTATATTTTACTGATTTATTAAAACTATCAATAGGTAAATAGTCAAATTACAATCATGACGCACCCTGTAAATAAACGAACTGACCAGGTGAGGTCATCTGACCACCGACTTAAATTATTTGTCAATCAACTTAATGCTTTGTTTCAGTAATGTTTTTCTTTCGATGCGTTCTGAAAATAATTAATAGTGTTGTTTTCCTTAAAACTACATTTTGTCACAAGGGATTTGCCAATGGACCTACCATTGGCAACTATTATATGTATATATCATAAAATCTGTTTGTAAATATCGCATATCTGAGTTCTCACAATTTTCCCGGAAGAACAATATTTAGCTAAAGGACAATGGGCGGAATCGTCCCCACCCATCAACAAAAATGAAATGTAGCTCAATTGACACATCTTGGCAAGATGATATTTTTTTACTATGGGGACGTTGCTCAAATGAATTGGGTTCTCATAGTAACTAACTTTTAAACAAATATTTCGTTTACGTATTATTGACGAGTAATTGTAAAACACCTACTCATTTATCTATTCATTAGTGCACAGTGGCGGCGCATGCACACAAAGATAAGTTCTTAGAAAATACCCCGCACCCCCACCCTCGCTCCTGCGCTTGCGACCCTATTCGCAGGCAGGTAGTCGCCCGAACCTTAGTCACTCACAGTCAGTTTGTTGCAGTGTTCGTTCGTATTTATTTATCTCTGTCTTATCGGTTTTTACTTTACAACTACGACCCCTGCTTGTTTACTGGACTGATTGATAGCTTTTCGATTGACCCTGGCACGATAACTGGATTGGATACTGTGTATTATGGAAACTGGACGGCGGTGTATAATGTGCCCGCGATCTGTCTTGCGACAAAGGCGGCACGTTTTAGAAGAGGCGTTAATTGAAAATGAACCTGAATTAGTCAACCATATTTCACAAAATGCACTGATACAGGTAAATAACATCTTTTATATATAAATATATAACTACATAATATGTAAACTATCTATTTAATTCATACTAATATCTGTGTTTTCACTGCAATTTCCTGTAGCACACCTTCATTTTTTTATATTTATTTCATATTAGATGGCTATTGTATACTTTGAACAATCATTGGGCGATAACTAATAACGTTAATAAATACTTACACCAATTATCTAGACCCAAGCTAAACATAGTTTGTACTATGAGAACTACGTTACGAAACACTTATATAAATACATATTTTAATAGGTTTTATAAACATAAGTGACGCGGAAAACACGTCATATTCCATCACAAATACTTGTACCCTTCGAGATTTGGCCACGCGAAAAGATTAGTTCTGATACTCATCGAGTTTTTTTATGTTCCAGGTTGTATTCAATAACACTATGGCAGTGTGCCATAGATGCTGGCAAAGAGCTAACAATGCTACGCGACAAAGTCGCATCGGGAATGCAGACAATGACGTCCCAGGTCTTGAAGTTCAAAGAAACGCAGATGATGTCAATGTACAAAACGTCGTTGTTGAAGATCATCATGATGTTGATGAACAAGATCAGGTGATGAACGACGTAGCAAATCAAGAACAGGACTTTTACGTTCGCGATTATGTGAGGGCACCAAATTCTTCTCGCAGCTGCTGTTACAGACAGTGCACAAACGAAAACCTAAGGCGAATTCCAACTTCAATGAAAGTGTATTTGGTATGTAACTATCGCCTGTATATTCCACCGAGTGCGCGATTATGTGAAGATCATTTAAGAAGTACTAACATCGACGAAGTATTAGACAACATCAACGTTACGAATTATTTCAATTCTTCTTTTTTTTCGGACATGACGAACATGTTGGTAAATGCCATTAACAATGCCCCTAGTTTCGATTTTGAATCTGGACTTAATGCACAGGAATTACATTTTTGGACCGGTTTGACATTAGAACAGTTCGATGCTATCTTAGCGGAAACACCGAGTCTATCAGAAAGGTCCCGTCATCCACGTACAGTTCTAGGTGTGTACTTAACTAAACTCAGAACTGGTGAATCTAATGAGAGACTGGCGACGCTCTTTAAAACATCCCGCAGAGAGCTCGAAAGAAAATTAAAAATAGCAAGAGAATGTCTCACCCAAGATTTTGTTCCGAGTCATCTTGGAATAGGTCATGTTTCTAGAAGAGATCTTCTTGAAAGAAATCTAATGATACCAAAAGCTATTTTTGGGAATGAGGAGAATACTGTTTTGATTTTAATAGCAGACGGAACATATATTTATATTGAAAAAAGTTCGAACTTTTTATTTCAGCGAAAAAGTTACAGTCTGCACAAGTTCAGGAACTTATTAAAGCCTTTTTTATTAGTAACCAGCGATGGTTATATAATCGATGTTTTAGGCCCATATCCTGCTGTAACATCCGATGCAAACATTATGCATAATATAATGAACCAAGACGACCATTTGTTACATTGGCTCATCCACAGAGGAGATGTGTTTATATTAGACAGAGGATTCAGGGACAGCATTTATGACATACAGTCGCTTGGCTATGAAGCTCACATACCTCCATCAAAAGATAGAAATGCTACCCAACTTACCACTGATCAGGCAAATAAGTCGCGTTTAATAACGATATGTCGGTGGGTGGTAGAAGCCGTGAACGGAAAGTTCAAAAATAGGTTCAAGCTTTTAAGGCAGTCATATTTTAATAAAGCTTTACCAAATATGTTCATTGATTTTAGAATCGCTGCAGCGATCATAAATGCATGTTATCGCGTTGCTACTGATAGCAGGCTTGCCTCAGAAATACTTAATATCATACAAGCTGAAAACAACACGCCTAATCTGTTACGTGATTACGTAGAAATGAAAAACCTTAACCGTCAAAGAGTGACTTTTACAGCCATGGAAGCACAAATGCCTCATTTTGAAGAGTTTCCACGATTAAATGAAGACGACATTATTTTATTTGCACTAGGAAGTTACCATTTAAAACTGGCCAAGTCGTACTGTGCAGAGCATTTTCGTAACGGATTATACATCATTGAATTATATCGTGAAAATGCATTGAGTGATTTGGCAAGATGCAATATTATGATAAATAATGCATGGCTGATAAGAGCGCGAATACAATCCAGACACGTAAGGTCACGCATATATTATTCTTATATGTTGATTGATGGGAATAGGGGGGACAGACATGCTATTGCACACTATTACTGTACCTGCTTGACGGGCAGTCACACTATAGGAAGTTGTGCACATATTATATCGATTGTATGGTACATGGGAATAGGTCGTCATACAGATTTTAATCTGCCAGCGCAGCTGTTAAACAGTGTTATAATAGACCAGTAATATTAGCACTCTCTATTGTTATTCGCCTACCTACTATGAGCATTGTAAGAATGAATAATTAGAACACAATGAATTTAAATGATTCATTCATTTATATTCATTACATATTTTCTAATTATTCATTCATAATCATTTACATGTATATGTTTAAATATACATTATTTTTATTTTGTTTAGTTACTAAATCATGTTTTGTACTGTAATATAACCATAATGTTAAAATAACTTACAAGTGTAAAAGGAAAATATAGGTTAATTAATAATTATACATTGTTTTTTTATTTATATATGCCACGGATTTAAGTAAAAAAAAGGATTTTAATCAAATAGTGGATACTTAAAGAACACATTGGCATTAGTTCCATGTGTGTTGGTATATGGGGACGGAGCCCATACATTTTTGCCCATAGTCCTTTCTTGACCATTTTAATATATTCATACTACTGAACTAGTTTGCAACATCTTTTATGATATTATATTTCACAAAGAAATTGGAACATAGTTTGGAACTGCAGCAGTTCACACAAATATTTTTTACAACTTCATAAAATGACAAAAAATATATTATATACGAGTATATGTTATGACTACCTCGTTGATCTAATGGTGGCAAGCGCGATTGTCTTGGGTTCGTTTCCTATATGCGTTGGGTAAAGTGTTATAGGCTTTTTCCAACTGGAATTTCTCAGTAGCAGCTTCGGAATAAGGATTTATGCCCGGTTGATGGCAATCGGCTCGCCCCCTTTTACATGGGACTTAAACATGTGTGTACTATTAGGTACACCTCTGCCTAACCCTTCAGGGATAACAGGCTTGATGTTATGTTATGTGAAAAAAATATTTGCTGCATCGCTGCTTCTCGTAGGAACGAACGACAAGACCGTTTCACGCCGAAGATGAAATCAAAAGGTTTGAGACTTACGTATGTTTCCACAGTTACTTCAAACAGAAACCACACAATTCAACAACAAAAATAACGCTGGCTCGATATAATAAAATAAATCAAGGTACCTACATCTGCAACTTATGAAGGGGTCGACATCGTCAAAGCATACCAACCGCCGCCAGTTTGGGGGCGAAATTAACACAATACTTTTAAGGGTAGCAAATATGCAGGAAATTCGCTTTCACAAAGCTTTTAACAAACCTATGTGTGTGCAGTCGTCACATACTTTTGAAGTATCAACGTTTTGAGAGATCTGTTAAAATTAATTAATTTACGTAACACAATCCAGCATGCAATTGTAGTGCCGATTTAATAAGAATAAATAATATTGAAACGGTGTTGAGTCTTTATATTACTTCTATAAAGGGTGTAAAAAGAGTCTTAACGAAGCCGAAAGGCACTTTTTTTCCCCGTCACTGCGATATTTTTTTTGTTTTAGAACTTACCTGGAAACCTTCTAGTTACGGAGATATTGGGGGTCAAAGTTTCAACTTCTTCCCAAGTTTTTTTTTTTTTAAATACATGTTTTTAATGAAAGATTTTTAAGTTCTTTTCCCACCTCCACGACCCCCTTACTATTTAATCCATCCATCAGCACAACGATTTGAGTGCGTTACATTGAGATCTACCGTAAAAAAAGTCGTTTCCCAGCACAATTTTTTGCGTAATTTTACTTAGTTTGATGTTCATAAAGCTTGGTTGACGGTTTCGTGAATAGCTTGTTTGTACCCTGAATGATAAGGTAGTTATTGTAAAAGTTGTCTGCCGCATCCTTACAAAATTATTCTGGTTGGATTCATTCATTCAAGGGAAAAAAAAATTGAACGTGTGGTTTGTTTGATGTGTTGCAGATTTGGAAGAAGAAGTGTTGGTCATCTGGCATCGCGGCGAGATGGGTCTGCCCATCTCGCTATATTGTTTTCGCGATATTGTTTCCTTCGCGGGAATATCCTGGATGAGGCTGGCACGAGAACGTGGAGCTTGGCACAAGCAAAGAGAAGCCTATACCCAGCTGTGGGTGAAGATGATGCAGATTGGTTTTGATAGCACTGAAGTTAGTGTTTACTTCTTCGTGTGTTTGAAAAATAAGTAAACGAAATTCAGCAGACCCCTATTATTGACAGCTGGTCCGTTTATTTTATTTTAGAACGTAACTATTTGAATGTTTTGCTCTGAGAAAAAATGTAAAACAATTATTACAGCTAGTAAAAATCACTTGCAATTTATTACTCTTGATTTGTTGATTAAAAAAAAACGAATTATTGAATCTTAAAGGTCTGAAATTCACGTAGTGACATTTTCGTTTTCACTCTTTTATTTTTCAAGCACCTATTGCTTATATTGATGTTCTGCCTTCACACCTTTTTGATATTTTATTTATTCGGACCATGTTTATATACCTACACTCACTATACTAAAGAGCCGATCACTAATAAATTGACAGTTTACAAAAAATCTCCAGTAGTCATAATATAAAAAAAAACGGGTTGCACTCCGGGAGTGCCAGCGGTGAAAATTTGAAACAACGCCATCTAGCTTAAATAGCAGAAACAATAGCTTTCTGCAAGAACGAAAGATGTCGAGCTGAAGATGAGGAGCTCGTGGCTAAACAATAACAGCCGCTCGGGTCGATCTTTAGGTTAAGCCGTGCTTGCCTAGGTTGGTCTGTGGATGGGTGACCACCCATTACATACCGAGTTTCCTCCGTGCCTCGGAAAGCACGTTAAGCCGTTGGTCCCGGCTGTCATTTGAAGATCTTTGACAGTCGTTAAAGTAGTCAGTGGCCCAAAAAGTCTGACAACCAGTCTTACCAAGGGGTATCGTATTTCCCAGTAGTAACTGGGTTGTGGAGGTCAGATAGGCAGTCGCTCCATGTAAAATACTGGTATTCAGCTGCATCCGGTTAGACTGGAAGCCGACCCCAACATAGTTGGGAAAAGGCTAGGCAGATGATGATGAAGAACGAAAGATGTCGCTGCCGTAGAAAAAACACTCGAAACAACGCCATCTAGCTTTAATTACACGCACACTCGCGCAAGCGCCCTGCGCTTCCGATTTGATCTGACGATCTGACGCGTGTTTAACAGTTTTTACCCATCCCAAAAAGTGCACAACGCCGCTAGAGAAGTTTTCACTTCAATTCTTTGTAGAGAAAATGTCTAAAACATATTTCACGTACCCGCTCATTTCTACCCAAACCAATATATTGGCTAAAACACCTCGAACCTTTATTTACTATCAAACAAATTTCTTTTGAGGTTAGTACGTCATCACGTCTAAAGAGCCGAGTAGCTCTAAAGCGAACCCAAGAGCCCTCTTGACTCCTTGGTTAAGACCTAGAGCCACGGCACGATTGTCGTGTAATTATTCTGTCAAGACCTAATTTGGGATCCTTTGTAAATATTTCAGTGCGAAAAAGCTCGAATAAACTTGATTTCACCAATGAAAAATATGTGTAAATAAAAGAACCAAAGTGTGGATTTGGCTCTTTGAAATTACATATTTTATTTAAGTATCTGTTTCATCGTCGAAAACCGACCGAATAGAATTTAAATTTAGTTCTTACTTACTTGATACTAGCTTTTGCCCGCGGCTTCGTTCGCGTTAGTTTAGAATTTGACCATCAAATTGGGTTAAACGAATCTCTTAACACTAATACTACTTAGTAATAACTTATTAATACTACTTTTATTAATTACTTATACTACTCAGTAGTAACTTAGTAATAAAGTTTATTTAATAGTTTAATACAATCATGATTCGAAAAACACGTGGCGCCATCTATTGTCATAAGAACGTTATCGTGGTTTTCCTCGGGAACACTACTGTTTTTCGAGATAAAAGCACTACACCTGACAACGTATATGCAAAATTTCAGGATGATCGGTTCAGTGGTTTAGGCGTGATCAGGTAACAAACAAACTTTCTTTCTCATTTGTAACATTATATTTAGGAAGTTAGGATTAGCAAGATTGAATGCATTTAGCGCAAACTGTTAATTTCCAACTGATATTGGAGTAAAGTCTATTTAAAAGTTGTTAAAAAAATATAAAGTGTAGGTGCCTGAAACGAGCTCAGGTAATTTGCGATTTCAGAGGGTCTCATTATATTTGTTCATAATGACGTGTACTTATCGCGATCATCCCCTTTTAGGTCCAACCCTACTTTAATTACACCTTGTATAATACCTTAATTTTTTCCATCATACAGGTAGCAAAAAAAAAGCTGGACGTGGAAATCTTGCGAGCAAAGGCAATATTTTCGCAAGATTGAAATGTGATATGGGCTCGGAAACTAATCAAACCCAAATCACTTGCGACAAGGACCTAAAATCTCATAAAAATATGGTAATAATATGATTTCTGTCATATCTATTCAGGACTGACAAAATATTCAGTTTGATTGTAGTACTATACGATTGGGTATAAGAGTAGAGGAAGACTTAATAAACGATGGATAGACTGTGTGAAAGATGATAATTATGGCAGTAAGGAGGTGTCTGATGAGATGAGGAATAAAGAGAAGTATGGAAGAAGACATGCTGCGTCGACCTCAAATAAATTGGCATAAGGGCAAGAAAATGATGAGGTATCTATAAACGATTGGCGCTTAACCGATTCCGATTCGGCACTCGGTTTCGAAAATTTCTTGCTGTGGCGGAGAACAATTGAAAAGGTGATTGATTTTTTAAAATCTAAACAATATCCAGAAACGAAGGCTACAGGCTCGTTCTACGTTAAAAACAATGATAGTTTTGTTCTGGGTTAACCCTACTGAAACTAAATTTGAAGGAGTTTTAACCGATATAAAAATGTCACGCCTGTCGTGTCAAACGCCACATGTTAAAAAAATTGATGACACGACTGTCGTGGGGGCACCCGAACGAATCGGTTAAACAAAAAATGGTAAAAATATCACTCAGAAATTAGCGAGCCACAAAGATCCTTTAAACGGTTTAAAAGTCGAACCAGAAAATAAATAAATTAATGATAATAATTTTCATACAGTAACTAAACAAGTAAGTAGGTATAAACTTTACAATTAATTGAAAATAAATAAAAGAGAAGTTCCTTTATTTGAAACAAGATGAAATCTTCCAATAAGTTAGGGTCGAGACGACCTAGATGCGTACCATGAGGGCTGGTTCGAAGTGGTGGGAGAAAAGAGTTCACGGAAGGAATTGGGGGACGCCTTTGCCCAGCTGTGGGACTGTATAGTCTAAATAAAATAAAATGGTTTGTTTGCGATAAAATTAATATGATTAGACAAGGAGTAGATATGATTAAAATACCTATCAGTACGTTCTCTTTAGTCTAATTTATATTTTTTCTTTTGTTAAACCTACCTACAGCTACGTTTGAATTGCTGTTATTTATTTAACTTTGAGTCAAGTCGCTCCTTTGCTCTAAGTCTCAAGAAACGACCTCTCCAGTTTCGTGCTGTAATTAAATTTCCCGTTTACATTTCAGTGAAAAATAAATAAAAGTTCATAGAACAATTATTTCATCACTGTACTTATACCTGAAAACTATAAATTATCAACAACCAGGACTGCATAAAAATCAGCAATTGTTTTAAACCAATCAAAAAAGGAATTAAATGTCATTCACAATCAAGCTAATAAAACTGTGGATGATAGCAAAAAAAAAAAAATTGCTTTACAGTATCAGGTACAATACTTATTGAACAAATAACGTCGGAATCATAAACTGTTCTGAAAGAAATATTTCATTTTGTTTGGCCATCTCTGAAAAGATAGTATTTTTCACAATACCAGCCTGTTGCGCTCCGCATAATTTCTTTAACGCTGTTCACACTCAAAAGGAATACACGGCCCGTGAAATCGTGCAGCAAAAACTATTGTTTGCATAGTATTTGTTTTACGAGATTCTTTTCATGCAAATGATATACAGGAGAATATTTATTCATTCAGGTGTTCTCAATGTGATACTGAAAAGAGAGACTATGCCTTGAGTTGGTGCGTAAAGTACTACAGAGATACCTCGTACTGGGATCCTTGGAAATCAAAAATAGACCTAGAGGAATACCTAATAATAATGCTCGCATTCATCTTTATTAATAGGGTATTTTACCAAAAAAATCTAACTAGTTCGTCAGATAGATTTCAAAAAAATATTGGACACGTATTTTTCTTTTTTAACGTAAACAAAAAATTCAGACGATAACTGAGAGTGCGTCGAAAACTCGTGTGACGTCACAATGTCAGTATACTTTTACTGGCGAAGTGATGTCAGTTTTTTTGGTTTGATAAAACTAAAAATACGTATCCAATATTTTTCGAGAATCTAACTGACGGACTAAATAGAATCATATTTTTTTTACTCAGAAAACATCCCAGGATTATTAAACACCACTGCTATCTGGCTAATACCTTACCTTGTGCCATTGATGGGTCATTAAATTCTCAAAAAAAATCTACGTCATTTTTCATGAACATTGTGTGTAACTAGATACTGGAAAATGTCTTTTTGACGGGGATTAACTTTGTGAATACAATTATTTTATGTTGAGAACACCTACTTTATTTCCAAAACTATCTAATCTGCAATTTGTGTTAGAATGCATGTTGCAACCCAAAACATATAAAAGTACAGAAAAGATTTACAACTCAAGAAGAAGTGTCATGTCGCATGCATCTACCTTCAGAAAAGTAATTGCAACCGTTTCTTTACATCTTAGGGCTAAAGAAATTCGGATAAACAAAAATAATTCATAACGCTTAACACTTAAGAGTCGTCTGGAGGCGAAAGCTATTTATTTATTCATTGAATCGTTAACGGAACGCGTTCAAGTGGAAACGTATGTCATCAGCTGCATTGTGAAGCATTCAATTAGTGATTGAATCAATTTGACTAATTGGTGAGAATTATTGCGCAATTTTTATTTATGTCTGTCAGTCTGGCTAGACCAGGCAGACTCAGATTGAAACATAGTGGTGTTGTTTATCGACAGTTTTAATAATTTAATTTTGCGGCCCAATACTGAGAAAATTCAAATTCAAAAATCTTTAATTCGAGTGGAGGCTCATATAGGGTTAGTAATATAATGAAAACAGTCATAATAATACCATATTACATGCAGCAGTTAATTATTTTTAATCCGTAAGTACAGTCACCGAAGAAAATAATTAATAGTAACTAAAGTAATGCGTAAAATAACGTTATTTTCAAGACCCAATTATAACAAAACTAAAAGCTATCAAGCATCTACATTCGATTGCAGATTTATTAATAAATCCGAACTGATGAAAATCAGACTAATTCATATTCTTGGAATCCGAAATATTCGGTATTGGACAAATTTGTGTGAGGATAAAAAAGGCATACAGTAATGTTTTGAAGTACCTAGATACTTCAAAACATTACTGTATGCCTTTTTTTATCCTCACACAAAGTTTAACAATTTACCGCGATCACAAAAATCCAGACAAGATGCCTCGAACCATTTCTCAGAAGTAATACCGTCACAAAACATTTACAAACCATCTATCAAATGAAAAAGCCTTTACAAATCTAGATCCATCGTTTTAATTCTTCTCTGTATCTGCTTTTACATTCTCACGAATATTTATTGCTGTGGATGCAAAACTCTTGAGTTTAGTGCTTCACTCGCTGAAGACAAACGATCCCGCTTCTTCGCATTTTCTTACATGACAAAGACGAAACTTTTCCAAGTCGACGTTTCAGAAATATTTCTGTTGTGTAAACTTTAATCTTAAGACGTCGCGACGTCTCGCTGGATGCTCTTAAATTTCAACTTACTGTGATTACTTTATGTGATTGCGATTCATTTTGAGTAATGCTTAAACGTCGCGATTACAGAAATTATGATTTTAGTAAAGGGAATAAAATTATTGTTAAACATTTCATAATGACCATCTCATGCCTCAGCCAACTAACCTTTCTGATTAATAAAAAAAAGATTTCGTTTTCAAAAAAAGAACAAGAAATTTCATCGTGATAACCATGGTAATTCCAAATGGAAATACCAAACACTCAAGGGCAACTCAATAAGTAACAAGGTCAACCATGAAAATGAATTCCAAAGCATTAGCGATAATTTCATAAACGGTTAGCACTTAATTCTAAATTAACTCAACAACATTTGCACAAAACATCTTTTACCTTCCTTAATAACGCTTCAAAGCCAATATTTGTAAATTAAACTTAGAAAACAAACGCGAGCCAATTAAAAGGTCGTTGTTCTAATGAAATAATAATCCGGTAATCGAAAGACGAGTACCCTTTCTTGAAGATATAAGTCTCAATAAGTACAACCGAATGATACAGTTACACTCCTTTTATTGCGTACTAGAAGCGCCATTAACGTTACTTTGATTGTACAGGCTGTAGGGTTTTAGAAAACGGAGTAATGGGATCGCAGTTAAACGTAATCTAGATAGCATTAGGCTTTGGAGTTAAAGCTACAATAAACTGAAGTTTATGGTAAGGAGGCTGTAATTTTTATATATGACGAAAACAATTAGTTTCTACTGGTTTTTAACGTTTCTTTTTTCAAAGAGATATTTCCATCATCATCATATCAGCCCGGAATCATCCACTGTTGGGTATAGGCCTCCCCCTTTTCCTGCCACACTTCCCGGTTCTGTGCGTCCCTCATCCAGGTGTTACCCGCGACTTTGACGATGTCGTCAACCCAACGAGCTTTAGGACGGCCCTGGTTTCTATGGCCTAACCGTGGCCACCATTCGGTCAAAGCCTTGCTCCATCGGCCATCTCCGCGTCTAGCCAAGTGTCCTGCCCACGTAAGAGATATTTTATGTTTCAATAAAAACTTTCGGGTTAGTTGGAAAATATTGCTCCCGGCTGTCAATTGTAGATCTTTGACAGCAAAGATCTACAATTGACATCCGGGAACAATGGCTTCCGCTCGGGTCGATCTTTAGGATAAGCTGCGCTTGTCGAGGTCGGTCCGTGGATGGCCCTTCATGATGCTGGTCAATCCTTATAGTAGAGAAGCCGTAGAAGGGATTTTGGGACTTCATTTAGTTTTTTTTCGCCTCTCGTATGGCCACCCCCACCACACAAATTGTCAGATTATTATATATTTCATGTCAGAGACATGTTGGGCGATGAAAAATATCAACATCTGACGCGCTTAAGTATTTCGGTGTCATTGTTTTTTTTACAATTTTGAAAATCTGTAGACGCTTCCCCCACCGCTAAAAGTGGAAACATCATAGAACCATTTATTCTTCCTATCATCTAATCTATCAATTCTAATAGGTTTCCGCGGCCCTCGAGTAATTTCACATTTAGCATCATAGGCTCTCCTACTATTACACGCGGCAATCATTTTCAAATCGTTTCGTATTTCTATGACAACTTTTAACTTTTAGAAAACTTATATCAATTCTTGACATAAGTTTTCTGTAGCTTATGTCAATCCAATACATTTATTTAATACTTTTCCACCATCGTTAAAGTTAGAGGTTTCTTGTATACCTTCTGCGTTTTATGTAATAGGAGCTAAAATCAAGCCTACCTGAATTATTACATAACGCCTGTAATCCCAGAAGGGTTAGACGGAAGTGTACTTAATAGTACATCCACCTTTCGCTAGTTACGTTAAAGATCCATGTAATAAGGTGCTAGCCTATTGCCATCAACCGGGCCGAATCCAAACTCCGTGGTTGCTACTGAGAGCTGATTCCTGATGAAAAAGGGAATCGAACCCGGGTCCTCATGCTTAGCAGTCGTGATTGTAACCACTAGACCAACGAGGCAGTCTGACTGTATAATTATTATTATGAAAATCAAAAATAATCCTTTTTAAAAACCCCAACATATTTGGGAAATGGCTGGGCAGATGATAACACAGAAGGGACAACATAAGTAGTTACGTAATGTAAAATATCAGGCATATCTAGCAAGCATACATTCGCGTTTCTTGATTAACTCGAGGCGTCGAGAAAGTCTTTAACAAATGCTTTATGTGAACTGCCACGGCCCAGCGAGCGAGAAACAAGCGATATAATACTTAATAGATCTTAATTGGCAGTTGACACACGGTACGGTTATCGTGGCGGTTTTTAATTAATTCGTGTGGGATTCGTGTTCAGTTATTGGTTTAGATAGGGAGTAATGTCGCTTATTTGTTGACTGTTGTTTACGTGTAGATGTAATTGTGGTATTGAGTAGAGAGCTTAGACATTGTACTTGGTAATTCTGATAGCTAGTCTTATTAAGGGGAATCGTGTAGCCCAAAACTGGGTTCTGGAGGTTAGATAGACGGCTTCTCCATGTAAAATACTGGTAGCATCCGATTAGTGGAAGCTGACCCGGTTGGCTTGGAAACCAGCTTAGTACCATCATCGTTCATAATTTTATTGCATCATTGTCATTTGCCTAGCCTTCTTCTAAGTTTTGAGCAGATTAGAAGTACGAAGATAAACACTGAATAGCCATCTGAATGTATAAAATTACACTGTCACTTACGGGATATATTCCGTGATTATCAATTATTCTGAGCTCCCGTATTACGCTGTTGCAAGCGCCATGATCGCGGGAGGAGTAAAGAATACCGGTTTGGGTTATAAACCATAAAAGCTTAAAACAGTAGGTATTTGGGTAGTTTTAGTTTGACTGTGACCAGAAACAAAGCTAAGCAGGTATTCATATTTTGCGATTTTGATGGTCTGTCCAGTTTTGTGTCGTTAATTCTAGCTGGAGCGACTGAAACATTGAACATTTTGTTCATCCACTCAAACGCCAGCGGGTACTACGGTACCCAGCAAACGCTTAACCGCCACTGGGGACTAGAAGCCCCGGGTTTCTTTAATTGACATTATTGACAATGACATAAGTGACACTCGACAGTACAAACAAGGTTTAGCTGTGGCTGGCCCTGGATAGGTAGCTGCCGATTAAATGATAAAGAGATACGTACACTACAGATACTTATTCTTGACATCTTTAATTTGGCAGCTGCAAAATCTTGCATTAAATTTGAGTGAAATATTAAACTTCGAGAACACAGGGGTTTAAATTTATATCAGAATATTATTTTTTAACTGAAACAACAGTTAGCGGTATTGTGGTGTTTCTAAATACATAGCTCCAACAACAAAATGTCGACATAAATAGAGTAACTAGTCCACACATTTACATGGCTATAGGTATATTTTAATTGATATCAGTGGCTTTGCGGTTGTTTTATATTGCAATGAATGATAAATTAGGATTTGTAGCTATTATTATTTCGTTTATAATTAACATCGTGCTTGCGATAATAAAGTGGCGTAACTTATAAAATGGGACATTTGGGAATTGTCGAAAACTTCTATTTTGTGGCTTAGTGTTGTTCTTGAAATGCCTACCAATTCTAATTTAAATAAAGACTGAACAACTTGAGAGGTACCTACTCGGAAGATAACATTTTAAATTAGCCCTTGGGGATAGTCTATGTTTTTTTGACGTAGTTAGTTCAATGTTTATTTATATCTTTTAAGCAGACCAAGTACTTACATTCTATGTTTTTTTTTAAATTATGACATCGATTTTTTCAATTGAAGAAATCCTCATGAATCAACATCAGCTTGCAGCAGTCCACTGCTGAACATATTGGCGTCTCAAATCCCACGCCACGGACTTCAGTGGCCGATAAGACAATCTTTGACCAGACTGCGTGCTCAAGTTGGCCGCTACCGATCCAACTTTTTATTTGGCTAGATGTGGTATAATTGACCCATCTAGCAAGCAACACCATAGCCAAGCTTAAGCACCATAGCAACCATAGCAAGTTAAATATATGTTTGTTAATAAATGTTGTTACATATCTAAATGCTTGTTGTACCACCAGCTACAAAAACTAACAAAATAATTTACAGAAATTGTTCTCATAACCCCAAGAACCAAATTTAAGTAATAATATTCAATTTGATTTTAGCATTGATTGATACTGACTTAATTGGCCTGTTGCTGTAAAATATGAACACCCACAAAGATATAGAGAGTAAATTTACAGACAAAGGGTAGTTCCACCTAGCCATTTGTTATTTATTGTCAATTTCTGTCCCGGCCTGCAACCGTTCGTTAGTGGTCGTCCGGTAATAAACTTATTAAAAATGCTGACGCTCACACCGTTGTGTAACATCAAACTTGCAGCATGTATCAGGAATTTAAAACTGTGATGATTTACATGAAGTAGAATGTATATATGTACCACATAATTAGGGCCATCGATATTAGAATACAAGTTGGTAATGCCAAAAGACTGCTTTTTTTCTGCAAGGGAATTATTCTATTATTTCAGGTTGATGTGTTCAGAAAACGTTTCTACACGTTTTCATTTCACGTGAGAACAAACACTATAATGAGACTGTTAGATAAAAAAAAGGTGTGTGTGTACTTATGTACACGCGTTAGAAGTTATACTTCTTTGGCGTCTGAAGAAAAATTAAAAAAAAAACAAAACTGCAGTAAATATCGAAGAAAAATGTTAAAATCAATCAAAACAGTATAGGTATACAGTAAGTACTGTATATTCAGTTTCCGTACTTATAAGTTAAGTTAGTCATTTAAAGAAATATATATTATTAATTCTATTCTGCAGCCAACTTCATCATGTCGTTTTTTTGGGACATCGTGCGCGCGCAGGTCATGAATTCACTCTCATCCAAACGCGCCAAAAGAAGTATAACTTCAATAATTAAGAAAAAGTCAAAGATATATGAGATTTATTCACCAGGTACTCAGTAACTAACTCTTAACCCCACATCGAAATTTTTCATCGGCAATTAAAAGAAAACCTGTTGTTCCATATATTTTTACTGTTTGATCTGTTTTTTTTTAATTTACTCATAAAAAATTGTGTTGTTCAGAATGATGTACTGAATACATCGTAACTGTTTGTGCATCGGTGCCCCTTCCATCATGTATAGCTATCGAATAACCTTGTTTAAATTGCAATGAAAGTCGTCGTAGAAATACAAAACGCATTGAAAGCGCGTGCCTCTTGTTTAGACTTCAAGGACTATAAATGTAGCAATCCTGAAACTGTAAACTTGAATCTTGTTATGGAACCACACGAACAATCTGTAGATACTCGTCGGACCAACAATCTGTATAGATCGATTTACGACGATATGCGACAAACTAGATCACTTTTGGAACAATTTCAACTTTACTCGTCCTTTGTATTAGGCCGTCATACCAAGAACTAGAAACTAGTCGATATACTAGAATTCGCTCAGACTGCTTCGTGGGTCTAGTAATCCTAATCGCGACTGCTGAGCATTAGGTCCTGGATTCGATTTCCGGGTTCCCAAATTGCTATTGGGTTTTTCCGTCAGGAATTTCTCAGTAGCAGCCATGGAGTCAGGATTTGTGCCCGGTTGATGTCAACAGGCTCGCCCCCTATTACATAGGAATTAAGCGTAACTGAAGAAATGTGGGTATACTAATAGGTACATCTCTACCTACCCTTCGGGGATTAGGCGCGATGTTATGTTATGTTAGTTCTCTCAGATCTCGGTGTGAAAACCTCCTTAATAAAGTTATAGGTGACGGACTGGCAGCAATTTGTGAAATTGACAGCTGTGTGCTTTGCTATCTAAAAAAAGATTTTAACAAAAGGATGACTGTGTTTTACTGTCAGTTATTACTACAGAGAATAAGGCTTTAGGTATGTGAGATACGTGCTCAAAGTACTGACTAAGTAGACTAAAAATTGTATCAATTGCGTCATTCACTAGATCTAGTATTTTTCGTTTAGTTCACTCTCGGCCCCTCGACCCCCAAAAATTAATGTGTCCACTGGATTAATGATGTCCCTATTTTTGAGTAATTTTAAGTCGCCTGACAGTTTTGTTTGTGCAATAGCTTTGTTTAAAACTGGCCTATGACAGTAATTTCGTGTGAGTTGTAGTTGGGTCTTACATCGATAGTTTAAACTAAGAATCAATTCATACTTACTTATTACAAAATCAGCTGCTACATACATGCATCATCTCACGACTTTTCCCATTGGGTTAAAGTAGAAACTCCAGAACACAGCGCCACCAGTTAGGAGCTTACCTTACCTTACTTAAAAAATAGCAGTAAATAAATTTTATTTTACCACTTACACATCTGTGTAAATGCCATCCACTTTGTGTACACCTACGCCACTGTGTGTTTATGAATTATTTGTTATTCCCCAACTTGCCTGGAAAATTATAACGTCTACGTCCAATAAATGGGGCTATCTGACTGTCGGGGCTATTTATTCGTAACTACAGTTATAACAATAAAAAGTTTTCCGTGGTTTATTTTCATATTATTTTTGCGGAAGCCTTGTGTTTTAGTTGGAGGTTTCGTTTAAAAAAATAGTGAACACGATTTTATTTCTATTTGCATAAGACTCCCTAAAACACTAAACAGAACTGTCGTAGCAATCGTCAGTACACAACAGCAAGTAATATTAGAAAATTTAAAAGCATGGGTAAAATCAAACTGTCTAGAGGAATTCTAGTTTTTTTTTAACTATGATGATGAAACTGAAAATTCATACCTATTTAATTTACATAGGAACATGCCTTTCAGATGTCTAACTAGTGACTTAATCTTTCTTTAAATCTTCTTAGGCAGTTCCATAAGAAAAACCCCTTGCCATCGTATTTTTACCGCACCTGATCAATTTTATTGATCATGCTCGTGAGAACACCCCAAAGAATCATGTACTCATTTGACAATATTTTCATTCGTGTCTGTATAACTCCATACCGTCTCGACAAACATCCTCGTTGTTTAAACGAAGAGTTCCTATTTACAATTGTTTCCTAGAGCGTTTTCAACAGATTAAACTTAAGTTGGGTAATATTTTTCAGGCGCTTGAACTGAAAACTTTTCCTTTGTCGAAGAGGGGTGTGCTCGTATATGTACATACTTTTATTATGTAGATATTGTTAACTCGCCTTGCTTTTGGCACATGTATAAATATTTTCATAGGGGTCATAAAATATTTATGACCCTGTGAAACTCGTTCGGTTCTACATGTTTTGATAAAAATCTAGGAAGAATGTGTTATGTAATGTGTAACACATAATATTGCTTACCATGTGGGTACACAAATCTATATTACGATCTTTTGTACATACGCAGCTGCTGCTATAAAAAATATTTATTACAAAAGCACCATAGCTTCTCACCGTTATAAGCTATCTTAATATTTCTTTTACCTCTGGTTTATCTGTCCAGCAAAACTATCTAACCGGCTTTCCGCAAAGCACATCTAAAGCCACCCAAAAATACATATAAACAATATATTTTTTTCTATAAATCCGGGCAGCGGTCAAATCAGGCACATTAATCAGGAGTTGCCCGGCGTATCGGAGCATCCTGGGCAATACCAAGTAGCTCAGTGATTTATTGGCTTGGCAGAAAACGTCTGCCACCTGTCTGCCCAATAGTTGGCAACGAAACTTTCTGTACAGGCTATGGTTTTAGGATGCATAGGTAGGTTTTAGTAGGTAAGTTTAGATTTATTTCTGTACCCGCATGTGTTGGTTCATTTTATTTTATAATGTTTGAATTTTATTTGGAATAAGGCGTTAATACATATCTATGTCAGGAATAAATCAATACATCTGACGTAAACCCAAGTTTTGGAATATTAAATAAGAAAAAAAAACTTTAAATTGAGGGTTGAAAACTACGATGAACTTTGTTTTTTATCCGATATATACCGAGACTAGAGAGAATAGTTTAACACTTCACCCCTTATGTGATAATGAAGATTTATTTACTCTCAAGAAACTCATTGATTTTCTAGTTTGACTCATCAGTATGTGAGCAAAAACTGAAGAGCGAGATAAAACAAAACGGGGGAGCAAAGGCATCAAGAAATTCGGGGAATTTACTACGTGTGAGGTAATGAACGGATTTTCTTTGAGAAAACTACCAGCTGTAAAACTTTGATATTAGTTTTTGTTATTTCACACTTGAACGATTGCTGGAAGAAGGGGAGCACTCAAATATTTGAAGGGGAAACTTTAAAATAGGTAACTATTGTGAAGTCACTTTGCCCGATTGATAGTAACTCCAAGAATGAGGAATAAGTTACAAAGTTTCATTTACTTTGATTTATCTACGTTAGTTCTAAGAAAAATACAGTTAAACGAGAAATTTGACTTGTTACTATTTCATTGAAATGTACGGGGTTATCTCCCAATACGAGCAGATATTATACCTATTTAAAACATTACATTACATTACGTTACATTACATTACATTATTTGCATTTACCTGCATAGTCCGTATGTGAGTTGACCAAGATAATGTCTGGACTTTAACAGAGAATAACCTCAGAGTTTATTTTGGCTGTTTCTTATCACAACAGTCAGGTACGAAACCCCGACTTCATCAGTTTGAAAAAAAGCGACGTGTGAAAGTGTTTGTAAAAACGTATTTGCAAAATAAACATCATTTATGTGGTCCGTTTACAGCGCAAAACAATGTTTTTAAACAGTCTGTCACCCGGATAAGTGACAGAGACATTTACAAAGTTGAACTTTTTCAAAAACATCATGCCTATTAACAACAGGCGAGTATATTACCACGTGTAGGTAGTTATTCCAAATACCCGGGTTCTCGAACCGTATTTCGTTATCTGCTAACAATAAGGTCGCGTTAACTCCAGACAGTCATGCTATTCATTAAATCTGTTTGCCGTTTGATTGACTCTATTTGCTTCAGACTTAATTAACATTCTCGTACTTTACATCACATGGCGATGTTTAGCACTGAACCGTTTGTCTCGACTGATGTTTCGTGATAATACCTTATTCAATATCTTGTTGATTTCTAGGAACCGTAGACGTTCTGAGATTTTGGTTACCGTGTGGCAGACTAATAGTGATCTTCTGTTAGCGATTAATAACCGCTTTCCGGATTGAGGCTGAACTGAACGTGTGATGACTATTTCTTACATTCATCATCATCATCATCATCATCATCATCAGCCTATAATGTTCCCACTGCTGGGACACAGGCCTCCTCTCTATGAGAGGGAATGGGCTGTGATCCACCACGCGGGCCCAGTCCGGATTGGTAGATGTCACATCACATGTCTTCGAATTTTTGGTTCTAGGACATGCCGGTTTCCTCACGATGTTTACCTTCACCGTTTTTGAAAACAGTGATGAGAGCAGTGGTGATGAAATAAATTACACAAAGTAATGCGCTTGCCTGGGTTCAAACCCACGACTTACTGTTCGTAAGTCGGGTTCGCTACCACTGGGCCACCGCTGCTCTCAAATTCCTTCATTACTTAGAGAGAACTTTGCATGACCATAGATTCAATAGACCTTTTCGGTGGTCATACCGAATGGGTATAAGATTCTGATCTGATGAGAGATATAATTATATAGACTCGACTACTGCCAAATGAAAAGATGAAAGGCCAAACCAATTCAAAAAGGCTTTATTAAAAACCTTTGAACATTGGTTAAGTGTTATTGGGTTTTTCCAAAAGAAGTTTCTCAGTAGCAGCCACGGATTCTGGATTTGTGGCCGATTGGTGGCAATGGGCTCACCCCCTTTTACATGGGACTCTAAAAACATGACTGGCGAAATGTGGTTGTACTAATAAGTACACCTCTGCCTAACCCTTCGGGGATCACAGGCGTGATGCTATTAATATTATGTTAAACCACGAAACACGGGGTAATTTTGGTAATTAATAGTTTTTACTAGCTATACGCCCCTGCTTTGTATGGCCACCTATCGTGTCTAAAACTGGAACCAATCATAGATATTCACAAAAAATTTCATTGAAATCGGTTGGGTGGTTTCGGAGATTATTGGATACGAACATGTTAAGATACTGCAAGGTTCAATTTCATAAATTATTAAGAGACGCGGAAACATTTAATTCCAATAAACAGAATCATAAAATAAATAAAGATTACCCGGACGCGAAGGCTTAAGTTTCCCAAGTGAGGCATGCGTTTACTAATCTCGTTACAGACACTTTTGTTAGAAACGGATAAAGCTATTTCTAGCTATTCAAGCGCTTTAACTTTGTTCTAACCTAGTTTCCAGAAGTAAAGTTATAAAATAAATGAAGAGAGCTAGTTGCAGCAAAAAAAGCGCTTAATCGGGTAATGTGTATAGAGAGACTATCATAAAAGAGACTTAACAGTAAAAAACAAAAATTATATTTCTGTGTTACTTTTTTGCTTGTTGATAAGCTCAGATACACATTGGGCCATCTTCATAATTATGCTATTTGGAAACAATAAAATATCTTAACACAGAACGTGCCAACAGTAATAATGATTCATAAATGCTAGCAAATGTTGAATGTAACATTAGCGTTTTCACATACGTAAGTATATTGCTACATCACTGCCCTTGGCAAATGAAGTGATGAGCAATAAACTTTCAGTTGAGCATTGAAAAGAACTACTTTACAAACTCTAATTACGCCTACCCTAAATTCTAGACCGCAGTATATCGAAAGTTGTTAAAAGCTCCAGACAGTATTGATCGAAGTTTAAAAGTAATCGAGGTTAACACGGTCCAAAAATATTTACCTACCATTAATATTTTAGATTGTCGAAGTTGTTACTTAAACTAAACGTTAGGCTAACACAAAGGTGGTTGGAGTTGAGAGTTCTCTTTGCTAAACTAATCTTAATTTCTACTTAGAAAGTAAAGTATTCATGTAACCTTATTATATTCTTAGGTATATGAAAATTGTAAGAGGCATTTCTATATCATTTAAGATAAAATACTAAAATGGTAGGTACAGGTCTTACATAATTAATTTTCTGAATAAATAGTAGTAACATCGTGCTCTGCAATAATTTTGTTTTGTAGGGGAAAAAGCCGTGGCGACGCGTCGCCACGCTATGCGACGGTATATATATATATACTGTTCTGTTACTGTGTACTCTTCTTTTATGCATATTACTTGTACAAAATAATTTCGATGTTCCACATCTGCCAGGCGTCCCGTGACGGCTTTTAATTATTTATTTTTTTTACTGCTTTTCTGTTAATATATATGAAAATAAAGTTTAAATATTCATAATGCTTGATCGCGGGCATTGGACAGTTTTGCTTATAATAAAACATCACTCCTGGAATCCTCGAAGTGTTAGGCAGAGGTGTACTATAATACACCCAGTTATCTTTCAGTCCCATGTTAAAGGGGATTTCTGTTTATTATTCTGGTATGTAACCCTTCTCTATCTTTCATAAAAGAATAAATGGCTTCTGGTTATATCAAGTCGACAACCAATCCACCAAAACTTATCACAAAAAGTTTGTTTCTTCACAAAGTGTGCTGATCAAAGACCTACCCACTATCACCAATTATGTATCCCACACTTACAAAAGCAAACTACTAACTCATACCATAAAAGAAGTACATACAACGGTGTCTGGAGCGCTATAATTAATGACTCCTAGCCTGTTACTAATTGAGTGGATTCAGTGAGAAGACGCGACGGCGACGATTTAAAAATACATTTTCTTAGTAAGTTTGTTCCGAGTCGCCGGTTGGTGGTATCGGTCTACTTTTTACTGCATAGCTATTTCTATATGATTGTTTTTTACTTGTAGACATTAGGTAGAATTTTCAATTGATTTTAATTTGGTTAAGATGAAAAAAGCTATGTTTCAAAGTGTACCTTCGGCACCAAACCTTTGAGCCGTAAGGTTGTGAGCTATACGTAATAACTGTTAAAAAAACTTGACGAAACATTCTACTTATTGATTTAAATGATCCCTTAGCAATACTCAACTTTATTTTTTTGTGAGATATCACTCTGCTGTCTCTCAGCACATACATGATATGAAATACTCAATATTAATGATCAATGCTAAGGGCTATCGAAACTTAACATAATATGTAGCATGCTTGTGTCTTTGTTTTCAATTTCATTGTACGCAATGCAGGTATCGACGCTGCTTTCCTTAACGTTACTTAGTATCAACGAATTCACGCTGAAAACAAAAGAGCATCGTTATCTCGAATGCCTGCACCTATCCGTGTTCGTATTGATACAATAAAACCTATTATTCTTTATCAAGAATGAACCTATACCACATTCAAAGGGAACTAAAAGATTTAAGATGGAAAAATAAACCTTATTAACTTCGATTTTATCCAAAGCTTCGTGAAATAGCATGCATAATGATTTCCAACAAAGTACTAAACATATTACAACCAGATTAGCGGTTATTTAATTATTCATCCCAGAAAACTATTACGGCTTTCTACAAGAGAATCCTTCACGTGTGCGTCTATTCATGAGCCGAGCTCCACAATGATCATATAACAATAAAGTGTCCTCAGTTTTCACAACATCACAATGGAGTCTGGAAGCATATAAAGTCGCCTTGTTCCCATTAATTAATCTGCTTATTCAGTCCCCGTTGAGGGAAAAATTAACTTCCCTTGAAAAGGACAATTGTGTTCTGTAGTGTATTTTTTTATTATTAAATGGCGTGTCAAAAGGAATGTGGGGTCTGTTAGTGAAAATACTTTCGTGGGGCTCGTTATAATTACTCGTGTACAGGTCCTTTAATTTTAGGGTACGTTTTTTTTCTTTATATAAGCATTTTGCCCTAAGGGTGTACAGTATACTCACAGTTTGCTAGTTATGTTAAAGTCCCATGTAATAGGGGGTGAGCCTATTGGCATCAAACGGGCGCAAATCCAGACTCTGTGGCTGCTACTAAGAAATTCCTGATAGAAAAACCCAATAACACTTTGCCCGACAGCATTCATGCTCAGTAGTCGCGCTTGCGACCACTAGACCAACGGGGCAGACGACAATCTAAGTCATTTATTACATTACCAATTGAAATGGATTGATATTTAGATTTTTTACATGAAGTAGTTGGTACCTACAATTTTATAAAACACCAGCTACTCAATGTCATAACTTTGCTAAAACAATTTATAAGGAACGATAACACCAGGTGAGTTAGAAAAATATTTTAAAAACTCTTTAGAAAATATTTTCATTCTTGCACAGGGTAAAACGCAATTTGTATGCATAGATAGCGTCCGTTGCAGTTATGAAATATATCCCTGCATCTACAAGTTGGTTGGCTAACACGAACGAATTCCGTACATTACTGGGTTAGTGAATACTATGATAGAACTTCTCCGAACAAGAGAAGTAATGGATATAATGCTCCAGACGATGACCCGATGCGGCTAGAGGGAGTGTATCATCTTGCTACTTATAATTCATTTCGTAGCGACATGGATGAAATGAAACTGGGTCCCTTGTGGCTATATTTTGTGCGATTTTTCCTTTTGACTAGGAGAGCTTTATAAAAATATATCTGATTGATTGATATTAGTTTGATCTGAGTAAAGCTTCCATGGTAAAGGCGCGCTTCGAGCGGATTTGTCTTGGATTAACGAACATTTTTCTTTTCCACATACTTTTTAAAATACAGAAACGTTCTTCAATAAGGGAAAGAGCCCACCTCGCATCCTTTGGGGACGAGAATGATCTCAACCTAGGACTATGACTATGCTACTATGACCAAGAGAAACAAGCGTTAAAAAAAATACAAAACAAATTATTAAGCTGACAAACAGTAATAACTATAAGCAAGGACTGGTCGTATGCCCCTCGTTCTTACACTACTTTGCCTGTGTTACGAAGATAATGCCTCGCATACAAGTTAGTGCAAACTAAAGCAACCAAGTTAGGGCGCGTACGGCGCGAACTGTTGAGAAAGTTTAATTTTTGAACGTACGAGAATATTGTTTTAATAAGAATGGGATGCTTGTAATGGGGAGTGTTTTCTTTGAAATTAGAAGGAATGTTTTTAAACTATAGTTTTGGTTTGCGTGTGTTGCAATTATAAAAGTTCTTTTGGCATTTAGAAATTGTGACTGCTGTAATTAAGAACCAAAGTAAAACTAAATGTTATATGGTTGAATCTCAACTGTTCCTTAGGTATATTTGGCACTTACTTACCTACCTAAGAAAAAGTGGGGTATACTCTAAGGGTTAGTAGGTTTTGCAATCATTTTGTAATCTGTTTCAATTTTACCACTTAGAACAAACATACTAGACGTAGTCTTTAGTATAAAGGGTGTAAACAGACTCTTAACGAAGCCGAAAGTCAATTGTTCTCCCCGTCATTGCGATATTTTTTTTGTTCTAGACCATACCATGGGGGTCAAAGTTTTTCACAAGTATTTTTTTTTTAATTCATGTTTTTAATGTAAGATTTTTACGTTAAACACCTCCAGGACCCCCTAACTATTTAATCCATCCATCAGCGCAATGTTTTGAGTGCGTTACATTGAGTCCTACGGTAAAACGTGATTTTTCAGCCCAAAAAAAAGTTTCCCAGCACTATTTTTTGCGTAAAGTTACTTAATTTGATGTACATAATGCTTGGTTGACGGCTTCGTGAAGAGTCTGTTTACACCCTGTATAGTTCATTAACTAATCTTAAGTTCAGGCACTTTAAGGATGATTCTTGAAATTAACCGAAACTAATCCCTTAAAACAAAACTAAAGTCAATTATCTACTAAAATCTTCTCAAAATAAAACATAAAATTGTGAAAAACATCCCCACTCTGATTGGCAATTACACAACGCAAATCAATAGAGTTCTGTAAACAACTCTATTAGCCAGCGAAGTGTTAACATCGAGCAATAAACAGTTTGTGATGTTTTTGTATTTATTGAAAAATATTGAGACTGGAACTAGGAGCTAATGAAATAACTTCAGCACAAAAATATGAAGGTATTTTTTCAATAATGGAAATTTTTATTCATTCATCGTAGATACCTAATTTGATAAAGTAACTAGACGTTATAGTACTTAATTGAGGTTTTAGATTATTGCCTTCGGGTTCTTTGACATTCATTGTATTGTTGACAAAATAGAGCGTTTTTTTATCATTTGGTTAGTGCATAACCTTGTCATGTCTACTATTCCAAATAAATAAAAGTAGGAGGTAGACAGTACAATTAAATTTAATAAGATAAAGAAGAGGGAAGATATGAAATACAAGTCTGCTAAAAAACACACACCTAACTACACGCATTCAAGAACTGGGGTAATAGGTGGAGAAAGTACTTGCTGTTTTCCGAAGGGGGTAGACCCTTGGAGCACCTGGTCCTGCGGCTCCACCGAACAGGCGTCAGGTCAGTCCTGGCTGTTTCGGTGGCAGGCGATCGCAGAAGCGGAGATGAGTTCCCGGGCGAATCCGTTTAGCGAAGCCCCGGGAAGCTTGGTGAGCAGAGGAGTCCCGGGACAAACTCCGTTTAGCGGAGCCCCGGGATGGAGTTGCGACTTCCGCGTGGTGGAGGGACACGTCAGAGCATCGGCGCCCTCCCACTTGACACTTGCACTAGTCCACTTTCAGTGGAGTGGACTGCACTGTACTGGTCGCTACTGAAATCTCGTCGTAAACTCGTTGTACTACGTAAGCGGCTTCTTTTATAGAGAACTATTTTCGTGTTCCAGAACTATTTGCCTCACTTTACGATTATATTTGTTGTAGCCACAATTCGTCTGACCTGCCAGGAGTTGGCCAAGACGTATAAAACCTCACAACCCAATAGTGCGTTATGAATTTTAAACTTAACATTTAGTATTCTATTAATCAGTATACAAACGTAATACAATATAAAAACTAGATTTAAACTAGCCAAAACGATATAAATCATTTTGTAGTAATACATCCTAATACAACCTTCATTTAACAGGCCGATATAGAACAAAATCAAGAAAGAATAAATAAGCTTGACAGCTTGACGTTGCTTGGCATTAGTGAAAAATATTATTTAAAGTTTATAAAAGTGCTCAAATTACAATATTAAAATGGAAATAAATTAATGAAATTGCATGGATAATGAATGCCGTGATTTATACCTATTTTCTGTCACCACAGAAGGCATATTTTTGATCAAAATGAAACGAAGGACACGGATTGTAAATTGTACGTATATTTATTTTTTTATCGTATCTGCTTTATAGCAGAATACTATAACCTGGAGGTTGAGTTTTTATACCGCTCATGCACCTGACTTGGCTTTACATGCCGTCGTGGATTATCTCTCAGGTATGCTGGATTCAACGTCTCAAGTTTGAACCCAAGACACGCACATCTGATAGAGCGTATCATCATCATCATCATCTTCCTGCCCTTATCCCATTCTATCTGAGAGAGCGTATATGGTTGGGTAAAGTTTAATGAAAAGAAATACACATTACATAGTCAAAGAAATTATCACTGGTGTTGCAGATCTTGTCTTGTCTTGGTTTAAGATAAACAAAGAAATCTGTTTATTGTGTGGGTACTATTACTTATTTTATTGCAGGCAAGAAAAGTATCGTTGTAAATAATGATCCGTCGCTAAACGTAGGTAAGTTTCTAGTAGATTTACTGCATGAGTCAGCACTTCAACAGCCCTTTCCCCTAGTAAGTATTTACGATCTACATGAGACATTAACTGGCCGATATATTTTACTATTGTACCTATTGTTAATCTTACATAGATGTGATTGTCAGTCCCTTTTTCATGTGTTGACCAGGTACTGAAGATCTTTTCTAAATCAATCGTATAGCGTTATGCAAATTAAGAAATAAATGCTGTGGTTGAAGTTTTACTTTTGTAAATTTCCTTTGTTTCTCTAATACTGATCATTTGTTTTCTTTTAGGATTCATGTAAAATTCTTGATATGAACGCACATTTTATAATCCATGTTTCTAGACGTCGTAAAATAAAATTTTAACCACAAAACGTTGTCTTTTCCAAAAAAAAATAACCATACCTTAAAAATCTTATCAGACGCTTCGCAATCATGAAAATTGAAACGAATACTAAAATATGCAGAGTCGAACGCATGATATAAATTGCCGATAATCATACCGTACGCAATATGCAATCGAATGCAGTCGCTCGAAAAATATTGGAATCCATCCAATAAGCTGATGTAATGAAAGGCGACTTTACTGCCATGCTTCGGGGGGAGGGTATCTAAGACGTTTGCAATTTCCGAACAAAATCTTTGTACGTTTTACGAGCAAGACAATAGATGTTTACTGGCGAACGGTGTTGGCAGACGGCCGAAGCGGCGATGCGAACAACTCATTTTACGCTCCGTGTCGTCTACTCGATCAGCATCCCTATTCCCGATCAATCGACGTGAAACATCGAGGTGTGCAGCTCTGCACTATAAGTAAAATGTATTGTAACAGTTACAATTCCAATGGATTTTCCTTAAAACAGAATACGGATAGAAATGTTTCGTACAAAACATTGATTCTTTAGGACGAACTTTAAATGTGATTCTGTTGTGATAAATGACGATCATTAGTTGCATTTCTTTGTTCCTTTGTTGTTGGCGTGTTGTTTCTTGTTTTTCTTTGGAATGTGACATTAATTTGTGACGAAATGACGGTCATTTTGTAGTTTTTGCTGATATAGCTACAGATTCTTCTTGTTTTTAAAGTGTATCTACCGTCCAGTTATTTTAAGAAATGACAAGTATTTTGTGTTTTTTACGCTGAAGATCTCTTGATATTTATTATTTTAAAGAAAACCACAATATTTTACTTAAAAAATAATAACAACTAAAAACACAAGCAAAAAAACCGTGAACCAACAAAAGATTTCTTAAGAAACTGCTGTAAAGAACGCCAAAAGACATTGAAGGCGTTGCAGACGACGGCAAAATCAGATACGATTCATTAGTGTAACGAGCTTTTAATATTTAAGGGCTGGCTTTGATTGGAATGGCTTGAAAGTGTCAGACGTTGCTCGAGGGCCGTGGCTTTGAATCCACGACACGTACTTACCTTTTCAACGTATGAAAAGTACCACTTGAGTTTTTGACAGTTTCTTAAACTTTGATGTGGGATTTTGGTGGTTACCTAGGTGTCATATAGCTACATGAGACGGATATAAATACTTAAGGAGAAATTAATAACATAACGTGTCACACCAAGTATACACCAAGAACTTATCTACCTCATTACCAAATAATTATAACTGTACAACGCGATTGTAGGGCTATTCTATACAGTATGATAATTTAGCTCTAATATAATTGTGAATAAGTATGCCAGCAATATCAGGATAATTAAATCAATAATCAGTGAAACTTATTATATTTACTATTTAATTTCTTGTGAGATAATACCCAACAAACTCGCTAAAAGAAATTAAACTTTTACTTAGGTACAAAAACACGTTTGACTTTAAAGCAAATTGAGACCAAAGAAAGGAAAACATTTTACTTTGGTTCTCACAAGGTTAAAAAAACAGCTTATTATTATGTAAAATTGCACCCCTGAGTTGTTGAAAGGGTTGATACTCTAGGGAGGTGTCGAATCATTCAAACGAACTCACTAACACTCTCCCCTGGGTTTTCCTGCACCAGGGCAATGTGTGGTGCAAATTATACACTTAAGCGTGAGTTGTGATGCATCTACACCAACATAAATATTAGTGAAGCAAAAGTTTGAACATCAGCCTCATCATCATCAGTTTGGTTTAAATGAACCTTTTATGTGTGAATTTAATGGAAGAAACGGTAGATATTATCCATCTTCATATATCTGAATTAAACGATTAGATGCTACCTTTCAATAATAAATCGTCTATAATTCAAATAAAAAAACCAACAAAAATTTAGAGAAACCTCTCGTCATTTTCCTAATAATTATCATAGTTTTTCAGTTTAAAATATAACGTTAAGACCAATATTTAACATTCTATCTTGTATTCTATCCACCAATATTTCTTCTATCCACCAATATTTAACAGATTTTTCTATATGGTTATTGATCTGGAAAAAAGCTGTGAACTTTCATTAAAGCCTCCTAGGTTTTAATTAAGTTTAGTTAGCGTGATGAATGTTTGATTTGAGTAAATGCTCTAGTAGGTGACAATTTGTATGCCAAGCGATAAAAACTTTAATTATCTTTTTAATTACTAAGTAAGCCACTGTAATTTTATGGGTATGATTTTATCAATAACCCAATGAATGCATTTTCAATGACCTAATAAATAATATTTGTTCCTAAAATAGTAGATCTATCACCTAAATTGAATCACTAAATATACAAAAGGCTGACCTAAATATTA
Organism: Lycophotia porphyrea; assembly: GCA_950005105.1. Taxonomy (NCBI): domain Eukaryota; kingdom Metazoa; phylum Arthropoda; class Insecta; order Lepidoptera; family Noctuidae; genus Lycophotia; species Lycophotia porphyrea. The sequence goes on from OX465394.1 coordinate 9,289,703, forward strand.
ATTAAGAATCACTTGTAAATAAAATCAATCATTAAATAATTGTATAGGGTTTCAAAACAATAGAAGTGTCACCAAAATTGACCTAAAAAATGATTCTGTCAGCTACCATTGAACTTTATGGGTAGCTCATCCATAAATTCTTGGCGTATATCTATCGTCAAAAAACCCTGGATGAGCTGAAGAACCATATTCGGTGATATGGTCAACATTGACGCCAACATGCTGAATAAAGTGGACAGAAACATCTGATTTGGACTTTCCTAATTATGTATTAGTATTGACCGGAACGAAGACCACCTTCAAGATATTCATTTTCAAGAAGTTTTATCTGGATATAATGTAAGTACCGCGAATGTGTCACCACTTACCCTATATGGGTTCCGGGAATTTGTCATCATGTTTGAACAGGCCTATCAGCTTCCAGAATATCGTCTACATCTGCCAATATAATTATGTTTGGCTGCAGAAGAGATTTATTTTTTATTTTTCCCTACCACACCTTAATATGATTACCAAAATTTCTGCGCAAAGCATTACGATGAGATTTTATTATTTCACTACTTCAAGCTAATTATATCAAATACAAAAGTCCTACTTACATAATTAAAAGTATTACAGCTAACCCTTTCCGCTATACGCTTATAAATTATAACTTAGAATTTAATCCAGCGCCGTTTCTCGTGAATATTACAAAACTGCAATTTCCGTATCAACGAGGCGTAAATAAATAATACATGAGTCTATATACGCGGATAGTATTAGTGCGTACTTGCAAATTGCTATGCGTTTAGATACATTATTAATTGGGCCGGTAATGAAACAGCAGAAAATTATAATTTTTTGCCTGGTAACGGCTTTGTCTTTTAGATCTTGAACGTAACTAAATCACCTGGAGAGAAGCATATATATAATAATTATAATCCTAAAACAAGGATCTAAATTAATATTTGAATTTACCTTTTTATTCTAGATATTATCACACATTACCAAAACCTAATAGAATCCAAAAAACATCGAAGAAACCATTTTCTTCGCACATTAACGTTTAAAGGAAAAGCTTCCTCTGAATTATCAATAAAACAGATCCGAAATACATAATTCAAGTTCCATTCCAGTTTAGCAGTCGAAGTCTCGCTTTTCCATTCAAAACCTTGCACGGCTACAGTATCAGTAAAAGCATAATTTCCTGTACTGAAATATTTATATCGAGAATGTCCGTAGCAACCGCTACGGTGCTACGAGAATACGCTACACCGCTACGCTCTCGTAGCGTATTCTACGACATTGGTTCTACAGCTATGCTACCTAAGAGAACTGTTTTGTAGTAAGTATTGAACATCCACTGGCTAACATTTTATATAATAGCATATTTTGTTTTTATGAAAATCTAGGAACATGTTTAGGTATAAAATGGTACAGTGAAACTTTAGTTATATTTTAAATGGCTGTATCTAGTGTTTGTTCGGTATGTTATTAGGTTCTTTATTTTTCTTTTTCCTTATTTTTTGGGCAATAAAGTGTATTATATGAATATTTGAAAGTTTTTCATAACGACCATAACATTCTTTCAGTGTCTCACAAGCAAACAAAAACATTAACCTTTTTCTTATCGTTTCTGTTTTTTTTTTACTTTGTGCTGTTGTGATCCTATTATTTATGGATTTGATCTTATTTAATAATCATTTATAATAGGAAATTGGAGTGTGAGTTCCTAACGCCTAAGGAATATTATAGATGGCTAAATCCTTTTTGGGAAATTATTTATAAATTCTATTAGTATTGTTCAAGAATACCTACACTCTAATTTAAAGCCTATTTGTATTAAGAGTTTTGATCAGAATAAATCGCGGCTTATGGGATACCGCATGAGTCTACATATGAAGAGCTGTATTGGTGGCCCAATGGTGAAGGCCCTTACGAGTCGTGGATTCGAACCCAGACCACTTTCAGTAATTTATTTCATTACCAGTGCAAGCGCTCTCAAAATGAATGCTCGTGGCTAAATAAAAACAGCCGCATGGATTGATCTTCAGGTTAAGCTGCACTGGCCTAGGTCGAGCCATGGAGGGGTGGCCATCCATTACGTACCGAGTTTCCTCCGTAGTCCCAGCTGGCATTACTAGATCTTTGGACTGCTAAAGATCGTTACATGTTGTCAGTGAACCGAAAGTCTGACAAATAGTCTTACCAAGGCGTATCGTATACCTACTCCGTACTAATTGGCATTATAACTAGACACTACTGACATACTATGGTGTAAACCGACACTTAACGAAGCCGTCAATCAAGCATTCAAACAAAGTAACTTTACGCAAAAAATATTTCTGGGAAACGGCTTTTTTTTTTGGGAGTAAAAATCACGTTTTACGGTAAGACTCAATGTAACGTATTCAAAACATTGTGCTGATGGATGGGTTGAATAGTACGGGGGTCGTGCAGGTGTCTTAAGTAAAAAAATACATTAAAAATATGTATTTAAAAAAAAACTTGTAAAAAAGTTGGTATTTTGACCGCCAATATCTCCGTAACTAAAAAGTTCCCAGGTATCGTCTAGAACATAAAAAATATCACAATGACGGGAAGAATAAGTGCTTTTGTCGGCTTCGTTATTCTTTTTACACCCTTTATGATCACCTTGCCCAAATCCTCGTTTTATCGGAAAATATTCCCCGTCTATTTTAGTTCGTATTTTTGCATTCATGTTTTTGGATAAATGTTGGTAATCAGGCTTATACATACATATTTTTGTCAACGCTTCTGTGTTCTCAAAGTTTTCCATATTTTTGCGTGTTTTAACGAGTCAAATGCTTTATAATAATCCACGATAGCTACAACTACAGTAAAGACTTCCTTTGCCATAAATTAACTGCAAAATCATCTTATCTTCTTACATAATTTAGCCAAGCGCCCCAAGAACTATTTTCAATCTAAATAAAGGAACTAAACAAACAGGTACTGTCAGCTCTGAGGCATTTGGCCTCATTTAACCTTAAGTTACGAATCCAGCCTAAAACTAAACCGGGAAGTTTAAATATAGACTAACCAATACGTTATTTTGTCCGATCATGGAGTAACAAGAAATAGAGACCGCATTTTCGGGTTAATTAATTTTTTTAATATGATTGTGTATTTAATTTCGCCTTAATTATGTTCCCTTCTTAACTGTCGAGTACAAATTCCACAATATCTCTGTTCCTTTATAATGTTGAAGAATAAGAATAAGAACTTATTGTTTTTATTGTTGTAATTTTGTGCAATAAAGAATAAAAATATAGAATTATTTGGCTTTATAAATGAGTACTCCATTCTTATTACTTCATGTTCCCAATAAATTCAAAACGCTCAAACGATTTATAACCCGCGCCCGTACTCGGTACTAGAGCAAAATCTATACTTTGTGTAATAAACTCAACATTTACATAAATACCTAATGAATCGTTTCGAAGCGGCTTACTATTGACGACAACATAAAACTTGCCCTGTCAATTTTATATATTTCTACCTTGTTTTTTGTAACAAAACGCTGCCATAACATTTTTATAGTACGAAACAACCTATAAAACGGGTTTTAGTGCACTGACATTCGTGTAAATCTTCGTTTTAGTATCTTATTATATAATACAATTACTGATATGTTTAGCACTTATTGCAATGGGGTATGACTTAAATTGGTGTAGCGGGGCGTAATGTGGGTTTAAAAATTGATATTTTATGTTCATTTGCGTAGTTAACTAATTTACAATTTTGTAAGGGGTTATACATGTTGCTAACTCGGCAATGTATTGCGTTACAAGCCTTGACTTACTCTATTCCGATGAAATTTTTAGATTCACACTTAACTACATTTTCTTCTTGAGCAAAAAATACTCTACGGCCAGAAAGCTAGAGGAAAAAACCAAAAAAGCCAACTCCTTTACGCTCTCGTATCACGTCGATAGCCCAAACTGTTGTAATGGATTCCATTTGGCAAGTTGCTAAGTAGCCTGACTTAGCGCTGGATTGCGCCTTCAACGCTTTTTTCCGAGACGTTCTGGCTTAATGTGTCTATCGCTAGATCTGTATGCTACTTACTAATTTTGTGAAGTTTTCTCTAGTCCCATTTCCAAGTAAATTTTTTGATCTAAAAATAAGTCACTGTGTCATGTTTGAAATGACACGTAAATGTTGCAGGTTATTGAAAATTTCAGAAGGTATGTAAAATGCAATACTGGTGTACTTTTATTGTTTTATACTATTTTTTTTAACACAATGATAAATGAAAATAGACACAAAACATAGTGAAATAGTCTTTTCATTTTTTCAATGTTTTTATCAAGTCAACAGGGTAGGTACCAGTAGGAAAGGGTCAATTTTTGTAAGAAGTAAGCCGGAGTACATGTCTTTCATGTGATTATAATATTTGTCTGTCGAATACTGACTGTGCCATTTTTCAAAGGGAAGCCGGTAGAAATCGAGTTGTATGGAACCTGGTAGGTACACCTACTATTCTACTAGGTATACAGTTTGTACCATGCGTTGGTAGTTTGTTTGTCTGGTTGCAAGCACATTATCAGATTTAAATATTAAAGTTTTCTGATGCATAAAGTAAATGCAAAAATATGAAAATCGTGCATTAAAATTCGATCATTCTGCCTTGCTCGCAGACGCTTGTTAACCTCACAGGATTGAACAACCAGGATTAACAAAAATCACTCAACACTTAGCAGTCGTCTGGAACCAAAAGCTATTTATTTATTCATTGGATCGTGAACGATGCGCGTCCAAGTGGAACCTTGCTATTTCATCGCCTGCATTGTGATGCGCTCAATTAGCAACTACTCAATGTTAAGGACTGACTTGACTAATTGCTAGGAATCATTGTAAAGTAGCGTAGCGTGAAATATGACGTGTTTGTTTTAAGCTGTCTCGTTGGCAGGCGTTACTTAAAGGTAGGTATTTCTACTATAGAGGCTGAAAAAAATGGAGAGAGATCAAGATGTGGCTGTAATTTTTTTATGATATTTGTTTTGATGTCATGATGGCCCAAAGGTTTAGGCCTGGTTGTGGGTTTAAATCCGGGCAAGTACGCACGACTGCTAATCAAGCTATACAAAACCAGTTTATGCGGATCTGGCACTGAATATAAAATATAATATACAAAGCGAGGCCACGTTATACTGGAAATGTAAGACTTGATGTGCCGCCGTGTGTACCACTGTGACTTTTTCAATTAATATGTACTTCCTAAGTTTATTTTGGACATCGGTGAAGTAAAAAATCGTGAGGAAACCTTTTTTCAAATGACTTCTCCCGCTCTGGGCAGAGCGGAAGGGAGTGTCAGACTTCTACTGACTAAAACCCATCCATGTTCCTTCCTTGCCCTTTGTGTTCCAGGGCCGCGGTATCTCTTTCGAACAGTTATAATTAATATAAGTCTGAAATCGCCAACCCGTTGTGTTCAACGGATAATGTTCAATAAAATATCTATAAATATCTATGAAATATCTATTCTATCTCGGTTCAACCGCATCTTTCCAGAGTTTTTAGGACTAAGTCAGGGATTTTCAAAAAATCCTTTTTGAAAATTAAAAAAAAAAGTTAAAAAAAAAGCAAAATAGAAAAAATATACAAAATACACATACAGCCATAATTTTTCCATCACACGAACGCCAATTTGCTGCAAGAAAATACATATATTTTACAAAGAAAATAAGAAAATCAGTTTCCCTTTGAAGCGATCACTCCTTCATTGCACACCCTACATTGCGTTAATTCTGAGCCCTCCGCCCTTTTGAACTGCTCAAGTCAATCGAAAAGTCAATCCGTTGGTTAAACATCACAAATGAAAAGTCTCCGATAGGGAATGTTTTAAGTAATGGAAGAAATTAAAAGTGTTTTCAAGATTTTCAATGAACGATGAATGAACAAAGAGAGAAATTGGAATTTTATTCGGAGTTACAATTTATGTCGTCTGGGGTTTACTTACAATCTTCTAAATTAATTGATTAGTCTCTTCGATTTGCTTTTTTACTGTTTCAGTTGTTTAGCTTTGCATATAGGGTTCAACTGGCTTATAAATATGGAATTATTGTAAACCCATACATAATGAAGTGTATCAAGTGGAACTAATAGTTATAGTTAGCACTGTTTGACTTTAATCACAAGAAAACCAAGGTTACCGACGTAGCTCCAAGAATTACCAAACTTAAGTGCCAGTGGGCAGGGCACATTGCTCGCAGAACGGATGGCCGTTGGGGCCGTAAAGTTCTGGAGTGGCCACCGCGAACCGGAAGACGTTGCATTGGAAGGCCTCCCACTAGGTGGACCGATGACCTGGTTGCAAGGTTGCAAGGATCCGCTGGAGGCGAGTCGCACGGGGCCGGTCAATGTGGCGACACTTGGGGGAGAACTATGTCCAGTAGTGGACGTCTTTCGGCTGAAATGATGGTGATGATGACACGAAAAAAATAAATAATAATAATAGTACCGAAAAGTAATGAAGTATTTTATATGATAGGATAGAATATGTTCTCTTCACAATCATGTAATCATTTCCGTGTAAATTATTACACTTGCTTTCAATTTAAGTTATCATAGGTTTTCTTTTTCAGGTTTTAATTAAATTCAGTTTTGATGTGCTATCAGAGAAATCAATTGTTATGCTACTTGATTACCAATTAAATAGGTCGTATGTACAAATCACAATTCTTTGGCAGTTGAATTAAATTACTATAATAGTTTATAAACCATCATCATCATCTGCCTAGCCTTTTCCCAACTATGTTGGGGTCGGCTTAGTTTATAAACCATTTCAATTAATTTAGCAATGAATTTTCCTGACGGTAAATTGCTAAAGAGGCACAAAACTGAAAAACAATAAGAAATAAAAAGGAATTCAAAACGAGATATGAATCATTCCTCCACCTACTCTCAATTGAAATTCCATCACGAGATCAATCCCCTATAAAAATACTTCTGTATACTTTATTCTGCTTGCACTTGTACCCACCCCTACGAATAAATACAGCAAGCCCTCATTGCGTTAATGCTTCGCCCTTTGATATTGCCTAGTCAATCGGAAACTTATCCTTTTGTAATACGTAGATAACTCCATGTGCGGAATATTATTTTTCGCTTGGTTTGATAAGAAAATTGGGAGGCATCTGCTTTGCAAGTACAATGTTTTAGGAACGGTACATTATTAATTGGATTCTATACGACGTTGGATTGAGGACGGAAATTGTTATTTTAATGAAAGAAAGTTAGCATATCTCTTGCTCAGTGAGTGTGGGTTTTGGATTGAGATTCTTTGATATGCATCATTATGATGATTGTACGTGTTTCATATGGCAAAGATTCTTATAAATTGTTTCCCGATTTATTCTTGTTTTGATATGGTTCGAGAGTTTGTTTTTGCGTTTAAATGTTATCAGGATTTTTATTACTGGCATGATGTTATGTTTTTTTATTTAGGTAAAGTTTCGACAGCTAGACTAGGTCGCGGCAGACCGAGGAAAAGATGACGGGACGCCTTGGATGGTTTATTGGCAAGAAGAGACGCAACATCGAGAAAAGTAGAAGGAATAAGGGGAAGCCTTTGGCAAGGAGTGGGAAAGTTAGGGTAACAAGAAAAGAACATTACATCTCATGAACTAATACTTCATCATCATAATTTATCGGATCTCTTATACCTTCTCTTGAAGAAATCTAGATTTCTCTAACTAGGTTATCAGTTGCTATAACAATCACTTAATTGGTTCCAACAGCACCCACGGGATGAGATGCTGTGACCTATTTAGTGAGGGACCGCACAGCTTAACTATGTTGTAATTAATTTGCATACTAAATGCCTGCACTGTCTACAGCTATAAAATTAAACATTCGATACCTACCATCGCAATTACCTATTACATATATTTACCCGTGATTTACGAAGTAATTATATTTGGAATTTAGTATGTATTTGCTTAGTTACTGAGTAACATAAAGGGTGTAAACCGACTCTTAACGAAGCCGAAAGGCACTGGTTTTCCCCGTCATTGCGATCATTTTTTTGTTCTAGACCATACCTGGGAACCTTCTAGTTACGGAGATATTCGGGGTCAAAGTTCTAACTTTTTCACAAGTTTTTTTTTAAATCCATGTTTTTAATGTAAGAGTTTTACTTTAAACACCTCCAAGACCCCCTTACTATTCAATCCATCCATCAGCACAATGTTTTGAGTGCGTTACATTGAGTCCTACCGTAAAACGTATTTTTCAGCCCAAAAAAAAAGTCGTTTCCCGGCACTATTTTATGCGTAAAGTTACTTAGTTTGATGTACATGATGCTTGGTTGACGGCTTCGTGAAGAGTCTGTTTACACTCTGTATGAAACTCCTTGGCAAGAAATTGGGAATTTGCAACATTGCACACAGCGAAAATATCGCGAGAAGAATACCACTATTAGCCAGGGTATACACAAGAGTAGGTATGCTCTTAATTATCAATCAAACTGGCATTTGAACGTCTTAGCTTTAGGTAGGCTGCAGCGTTTTGTTGTTGACTACGTGGTTAAATTCAAAAGAAATATGTCACAGAAGTCCTCTATGACATCGAAAAGCTTCTAAAATAAAACTGAATGTCAAAGTTAACTAACAAAACGTCTGCCAAATAATATAATTTTTCCACGTCAAGAGATACAAAGTTTAGTACAGATTACAACGCAGCCAATTTCCGTAGTACATTGCCATACTTAGAGACATCCTATATGTATACGTATTGTGACAGTAAAATGTTATGACGAGATATGAGATGAAGTTCCACTTACTTCTGCGTTTTACCGTTCATAAAAACCTGCCAAAGCAATGTTAATCTTATGTCTTCATCTTAAGGTTGGATGGAAAGTTTTGACGTGTACTGATAATTTGGTTATACAAGCAAATGTTACATGAAAAGGGGCTAAACTTTTTACAACTTCAATACTGTACGAAAGCCGATAAGATCCCATAAAACGCGTATTGAGAATGTGTACCTACTCTTGAAATGTTTGAAGATAGTCAAAATTTCAATATTCCAATCGTGTTTAGGTCTGTGGTTATACCGGTATCTGAAATCTTGTCTACATATTTTTTCTAGAATAAATATAAAAGTGAAGTCTAACTTTGGTAAGTTTAATAAAAAGACTAGGTGAACTTAAATCTATCTTGTAAAGGAAATTGATCTACTTTGTAAAAGTGGAAATGAAAACAGTTTATAATGTTGTAACAGGCGAAGTTTGTAAACTAGACGACCTGGGTTGTATAAACGAAGCTGTATCGACTACAAATGAACTTAAACGTCGAACATTTAGTTTTATTTTCATATAACAGTAGCACAATTTTATTATATAGCTTCTGGTAAAGAAAAGTCCACTTCACTTCTCCCAGAGACCCAGTTATGTTAGGGGAATTGGGATCACCATCCCTAATGTCTATACACTACTCTAAAAGTTCAACTAGTACTACCACTCTAAAAGTCCTTGATATCTCTACAGCGAATAACAAGACTACAACTAAGAATGTTATTGACCCTGTTATTGAAAAATTACGTACCGATAATGATACTAAAAAGGTTTCTATTCAAAGTAACAATTCTATAATCCCTGCCGCATAATAATATTTCTACTAGTCGCTTACTTTATTACACACCTTACCCTACTTCAAATCTCCACACAATAAACATAAAACCCAACTTAAACCAACAAAGCTTTACCTGCAAACTACGTAAACAAAGTAACACTAACTAGATATAAAATATAAGTGAAAATACCTTCCGTCCTCCTGTAGTCACGTTCAATTTGCACTATCCTCTACACTTAAACCTACTTAATTCGTACTAAAGAGGCTTCTGAAATTCCCTTGTTCATTTATACGACGATTGTTGGCCATGCGCACTTTTCGACGTAGATTCTGTATGAAGTATACTGAATAAGACATGATGTTAAATGTTGTTGTGTGTAAACCAACTAAAGTAAAATTATCATCAGTTATCTGTTTATCATCTTATTCTTTTTCTGTCACCCAGATAACTATGGAAGGCTCCATTTAGCTACTTTTTACAATATTTTGTTTTTTTCACAGTTACACTTACACTGTCACTTACGGGATAACTTCCGTGATTTTGAACTGTTGTGGGCTCCCGATACATCGACGCTGTTGCAAGCGCCATGAACGCGGGATGAGTCAAGAAGATACAACACGAAAGCTTAAAACAGTGTTTTCGCAGTTCTTTGGGAACAGGTCTCCTGTTTTGTTTTAGTCTATCTTCTCAAATGCATTTAAGACATTTTCACGAGAGATTTTTTGACAAGAGAAGGGAGAAGTCCCTTTTCTTCTACCACTTAATTTGCAACATCAGTCACAATTGTACCTCCACAATATGTTTTCCTCTCAGTCGTTCTTCCACTAACATTTTCAAACACGACGTGGCTTTGAAAATGATGAGGCCCTTATCACATCCAGTAACACTTACATCAACATAACATGTTACCGCATACTTATACTCATTGTGCGGTGGAGAGGACTCGTGTAATGGCTCAGGAGGCCAGTCTGCCCATGAATTACAAATAGCTACTGTAATTATACTGTACTTCAACATTTCACGTGGATTTATGCTTTTAATTTTAACACCTAAATGGCATCTGACGTTGCTTTTAGATTTTAAGGATGGGGGGTTTAGTTTAAACATTTGCTTCATTTTAGTTTCAATGGATGTGGATATCTCTGAATGTTATGAGAAGGGGCATAGTAGGATACCATAGGGTAGTACTTCACCACATGGAAAGTGGTTTTGAAACACCATAACGTGACATCACGCCTGTTATCCCCGAAAGGTTTGCCTATTGCCATCAACCGAGCACAAATGCAGGCTGCTGCTGAAAAATTCTACTGAGTTTAGAAACAAGTTACCCACTCCATTACTCCACACATAGTTTAAAATGGATTTATAGCTACAATTGTTGGGTTCACAAAAGTATTTTGTTTGTCAAAGCCTTCACCATCGTTAAAATCAATAAACATTCATCACTTAAACCAAATCAATTTGACTTCGCCAAACCATACATTAGTCAACTTTTACCTCCAATTGTCCCCACAATTTAGTACTCTAGTAAATGGATTAAAGCAAACTTGTTAAGAGAAATTAGGTCGCTTGGTTTTGGTAGCGGCTCTCAAAGAAATTCGTTTTTGTTAAGGCTTCCGCCCGAAACCGTTGTTTACTTGTGATAACGGTCGTTCATATTTATTCATGAACACCCGGTTTTTGCTGGCGCGGGAACTAATCAAATCCGAATTAAATGCTGGACTTCAAGTCAATGGTTTTATTGATTTGACTTTTTTCTTTGTTAGGGGAAAAACAAGGGTTTTCCTGTTTTGCTTTGTGGGGATTTATGAATATTAGTTTCAAAAACCGTTCCTGAGGTACCTATATTATAAGCAGAAACACGGCTACTATCCTTACAAAATCCGACCAAATTCTTACTGGGTTTCCTGGAATACAACTCGCTAGAGGTAAGGCGCATTCGAGATCAGCTGTCAATAAGACGAAGACCTGTAAGACGCTCCGTGGCGCTATTGACGCTCCTGATCTGCTTGATGTGCTTCTTTGTTCCAGACAATTACTGCCGGGGCAGAAGGCACAGGCTGTTTGCCGTGCGTCCATGCTCCATGTCGTACTGTTGCACGTGCTAAGTCGCTAATTCCTCGCACTCTGGCCGCGCTTAATGATGTCTTGGATTTTAATCCAACGGATGATCTGTTTGCGAATGGATGGACGAAGATGGAGAGACGACATCTGAGAAAAACAATAAATAGAATCTCGCACTCAAATACACTAATCGAGTCAGAAACATTGTAATAGAATGGGCAAAGTGTGAATCCAATGCGATTTCACGCATCATTTTCAGCGATAGTATTTGACTGGCATATTTCGCAGAATACCGGTTTAGATTGTGGTTGTAAAACTGCCATGAAGCGGACTATCGTTCAGCAATACTTTTATGACTTTTTGGATATATTTTTCACAAAGTAAATGTGGGCATACATTGTAGTATGTAAAAAAACTTCACAAAGGATCATGGTGAACGATGCAAAGTGTTACTGCAGTGACAGTGAAATCTATGGGTAATCTCTTCGGAACTTTTGCTTACTACAGTATAAGGTTTGGAAGGCATTCCAACTGTTATGTTAGTATCGAAAACAGACTTGTCGAGAGGATAATAATATACTAAACAAATAGCATTATTAAGTAGTATCCATACAGCTTTTCGATGGTTCAGAAACCGTTTCAAAGAATTTTGTTTTATTTTTTGTATCTGAAGCGTAAGTGGCATAAAAAACAAAGTCACTCATAAACCAATTGACGCACAACAACTTCAATACATCATCAAAATGAAACGTAAAGAACAACCAAAATTACACCACGAACAAAAAAAATCCCCCTTAAGCACCAACTTCCGTTCAACCACAGATACCGTCAAATCACGCTCAAGCTTTCAAAATCTAGTCCGATAGATTGGCACGTCTCTCTCTCTTGTTATAATGAGGGCGTGCGGCCCTTACACACAATGAGGCTTATTTATGTAACAACAAAGGACGTCACGTGGCGCCCCCCGGCAACCAACCGCCGCCGCCATCGAGAGCTCTGCTAGACGTCTGTTTTGCCAGCGTTCGCCAAAAAACGGTATCTCAAAAAGAAACAAAAATCGGTTTTCATTTTACATCCGACAGCTTGAAATATCGGATCGAGTTACAAAATATCTATCTTTTTAGTACGAAAAATATCATAATTGATTGCAATATGTTGTACTGAATGAAATAAATATATTTTTACATATTACTATTCCCTGTTACCACGAAATACACATTTTTTGAGTTACGCATTTTGGCTCACGGGGTAGGACGAACGTAATCGCATCTACTGCCGTTACTGATCGTTAGTAATGGAGTTTTAAGATTTCGTGTTTCGTGGATGCGGAATTTAATTTCGGATGAGGAGGGTCAGTTTTATAGGTAGAAATTCTTTTTATCTTAGCGTTTTATTCCGGTCTATTTAGTACGCTATTGCGTAGGTATATCGGTATCGGCTTTGTTAGAATCGTTTGATGATCACTTGCTCAGATGGACCAGATTTAGAGAAATGGATTTGTGACACAAGCATGATCTGTTGCAACCCAAACTTTGTACATTAGTCTTGGTAGCTAGTTTTAATTCATGTGACCTGAAGACCTTGGCATACAGTTTACCAAATACTGCAGCTGCAGCGCCGATCCTACTGTTGATCTCCGCATCAAGGTCATACTTAGATGTCAACGTGCTCCCCAGATAACAGAACTTGTCGACCTGCTTCAATTCGTCCTCGATTGAAGCAGGTTGATTACATTGATGGTGTGCTCACATGTTCGCATTGTGCGAGGAGCTTTGTCATGTCTACTGTTCCAAATAAATAAAAATAGGAGGTAGACAGTACAATTAAATTTTATAAGATTAAGAGGGAAGTAAGTTAAAAAAATACAAGTCTGCTAAAAAACACACACCTATCTACACGCACTCAAGAACTGGGGTAATAGGTGGCGAAAGTACTTGCTGTTTTCCCGAAGGGGGTAGACCCTTGGAGCACCTGGTCCTGCGGCTCCACCGAACAGGCGTCAGGTCAGTCCTGGCTGTTTCGGTGGCAGGCTATCGCAGAACTAGGAGTGGAGTTCCCGGGCGAGTCCGTTTAGCGGAGCCCCGGGAAGCTTGAAGAGAACAGGAGTCCCGGGCCAAACTCCGTTTAGGGGAGCCCCGGGATGGAGTTGCGACTTCCGCGTGGTGGAGGGACACGTCAGAGCGTCGGCGCCCTACCACTTGACACTTTCACTAGTCCACTTTTAGTGGGGTGGACTGCACTGTACTGGTCGCTACTGGAATCTCGTCGTAAACTAGTTTTAGTTCGTAAGCGGCGTCTTTTATAAGGAACTATTTTAGTGTTCCAGAACTATTTGCCTCGCTTTACGATTATATTTGTTGTAGCCACAATTCGTCTGACCAGCCAGGTATAGTTGGCCAAGACGTATAAAACCTCACAATCCAAGAGTGCGTAATGAATTTTAAAATTAACATTTAGTATTCTATTAGTCAGTATACAAACGTAATACAATATCAAAACTAGATTTAAACTAGCCAAAACATTTTTAATCATTTTTAGTAATAAAATCTAGTACAACCTTCATTTAACAGGCCGATATAGAAAAAGGAATAAGTAACTTGACAGATTGACGTTGCTTGTCATTAGTGAAAATTATTATTAAAAGTTTATAAAAGTGCTCAAATTACAATGTTAAACTGGAAATAAATGGATGAAATTGAATGGATAATGGATGCCGTGATTTATACCTACTTTCTGCTACCACAGAAGGCATATTTGTGATAAAAATGAGACGAAGGACACATGGTCTGTAAATTTTACGTATATTTATTTTTTATCGTATCTGCTTTATAGCAGAATACTATAGCTTCACAAAAAAGATAGGGTACATAAGTCACATGCGAGCGCACGAACGACAACTGCAGCGGAGTTGAAGTATTCGCCTTGACCGAAATCGGTCGGATCACATCATCATTATCATCATAACATTAGTCTATCTCTTTGTTGTTCATTATCGTGTGGTTAGTGCTTAACCTGGTGTCAGTGTTTTTATGCCACCCATGGGGTTCTGACTTGGCTTTATATGCAAGACATAACTCTCAGGCATGCTGGTTTCCAACTCTTAGTCTGGATATATTATGCCTTAGTGCACTTGAAAACGACAAGTGTCCAATACAGATTTTATGCTTTAGTGAGACTTTCGTCAAAGAAGGAGATGAGTCAAATATTAATATTAAAGGGTATAAACTAGGTAGGCAGTATTCAAGAAAAAAACAGAAACGTGGTGGTGCATATTAACTTATAGTGGAATTGACTGTAAACCAATAGAAATATGCAAGGAATATTCCTGTGATAATGTTTTTGAATGCTGTGGAATAGAAATTCCTAGTATGAACACTATTATTATTTGTTTATACAGAATACCATCATCAAGCTTAAATTCATTCTTCAATAAATTGGAAATACTATTACATAAATTATTATATAAAATTATAAATAAAAAAATAATTATAACAGGTGATTTCAACATTAATATATTAGTAAACAACAACAACACGATAAACTTAAAAAACATACTATCTAATTTTAACTTAACATTACACATAACTGAACCAACACGTCAAAGCAACTGCATAGATCTTATTGCAAGCAACCATGATGACGCTATTGGTAAAGTAATCCCCTTATATTTATCGGATCATGATACCGCCCAAATACTTGAATTTCCTGGAGACTTCAAGAAAATTGAACGACATTGGTACTGTCAAAAACAAGATTTTAGTGATGAAAATATAGAAAAATTTATATATTACCTAACACAGCTATCCTGGCAAGAAGTTTACACAGAGCCTAACGTAAACAAAGCTTTCAATTATTTTCACCAAGAATTCATACTATTCTACAAACTGTGTTTTCCTTATTACAAAACTAAAATGAGTTCCAACTTACAATCACCAAAATGGCTGACTAAAGGATTAAAAAAATCTAGTGCTATTGGAAGACATTTGAGATTTTCATATTACAAACATAAAAACAAAGAGACACGCAAAAAATATAATAGTTATGAAAAGATACTTAAAAAATGCATAGTATGGTCAAAAAAAAACATTAATAAGAAACTTATTAATAAAGCAAACAACAAAGGAAAAGCTACTTGGAGCATAATAAAAAACAACAATGATAGGATTAGAACAGTAAATAGTATAACATCGATACAAAACAACGGGGATTTAATTCAAGACCCCACTAAAATAGCATCAACATTTAATGAGTTCTTTACCAATATTGCAAATGATCATAACTCAAGTTTTCCAAATAAACAACGCCAATCTCAAATCCCTATTAATGATGAATCAATTTTTCTGAGACCGACCACAGAACAGGAAATTATAAATACAATAAAATCTTTAAATGACACCAACGCAATAGGTTATGACTCTATCTCAACTCGCGTTATTAAGGCAAGTGCTCATGTCATAGCGCCTGTTCTAAATCATATTTTAGAAAATTCTTTGACACAAGGAATATTTCCAGAGAATTTAAAGCATTCCATAGTTTAACCCTTGTTCAAAAAAGGTGATCGAAAAGACCCAAATAATTATCGCCCTATTACTCTTGTCCCTGTATTATCCAAAATTTTTGAAAAGGTATTTTATAGTCGTTTAATAGGGTTTTTTAATAAGCATAACATTCTTAAACAGGAACAAAACGGTTTTCAACATAATAAATCGACTTCTTTGGCAGCATTTACCTTAATTAAAAAAATCACAGAATACCTAGACGAAAAAATTCCGGTTGCAGTAGTGTTTTTCGACATGAGTAAGGCATTTGATTTTGTGGATCATAACATCTTAATAAACAAATGTGAAAAATATGGCATCCGGGGCGTCGCTTTAGATTGGATTAGAAGTTTTTTAACAGGACGTCAGCAATGCGTAGAAGTTACAAATATAAATGAAAATCTCGAATCCACTGTCTACAGATCCTCTTCTACATTCAATAATTATGGCGTACCACAAGGGAGTGTTCTGGGGCCTTTGTTATTCCTGATCTATATCAATGATTTACCCGATTCATTAAACTACGATAGTGTCTTATTCACCGACGATATTTCTGTTATAGTGCCCAATAAAACTAAAAATTCAACCCATGAAAACAAAATAAGCGAAGCTGTACAGTCCGTAATAAATTGGCTTGAATGTAATAATCTATGTGTTAATATTTCAAAAACAAAATTCATTAAATTTAGTACATACAAATGCAAACCCTCTGATAGTATTAACATTAAAATTAAAGATAAAAATATAGAAGAAACAGAAAGTATTAAGTTTTTAGGTATAACACTCGACAAATTTTGTAATTGGAAGCCACACATTTACATCGTATGCAGTAAACTTAACAGATTTGTGTATGCGTTAAGGAAACTTCGTATTGTGTCAGACGAAAAAACTGCTCGCATAGCATACAGTGGATACGTTGAATCCATTTTAAGATACGGACTAATAATGTGGGGCAATTCAACAGACTATGAAAAGGCGTTTATTGTACAAAAAAAATGTGTTCGTGCTATTTGCGGTGTCGGTCCTCTAGAATCTTGTAGGCCTTTATTTAAAAAACTTAAATTATTAACCTTAACCAGCATGTATTTTTTTGAAGTATCGGTATTTGTAAGGAAACATAGTGAATTTTTTAAATTCAAAGGTGACAGCTACACTAAGCAGAGGCCAAGAGATCCAACAAAAATTATGATACCATTCTGCAATACAACATTGATTAAAAACAATGTGTTTCATATGTGTATTTCTATATTTAATAAATTACCTAGAAATATAAGAGAACTCCCATTTAAATATTTTAGAAATAAATTGCGTAAATGGTTGACAGAAAATTGTTTTTACAATTTACAAGAATTTCTGCAACACAAAATTTAATTTTAAGATATATGTATAGTTTTATGTGCAATATGTGTAAAAGTTGTAATATTTAATTTAGATACGCATTACATAATAATGTATAATATTTGCATGCCCTAAAAAGGCAAAATATGGTTTGTGCCTAAACCACCAATTGTAACAACTGGTAACACCTGTATTTTATGCAAATAAATGATTCTTATTCTTATTCTTATTCTTATTCTTATTATTATTCTTATTCTTATTCTTATTCTTATTCTTATTCTTATTCTTATTCTTATTCTTATTCTTATTCTTATTCTTATAGGTTCCATGTTGCATGTTGCATTATTACTATTAGTATTTATGTTATGCCTGGGACGGCGATGCTGCATTCCACATAAAAGCCTTGATCGAATTTTTGGGTAAGTTTTGTTACTTTCTTGATGATGTCTTCGTTTTTTCAACTATTTTGGTTCGTGCGTTTCTTCTCTTTTTATTATTCATTCTACGCGTGAGCACCGGTACATTATATACGCATACATTATGTATTAGATAATTTCATATACGACCTTGTAATGAGTTCATATAATATTTTCCCTTTTGTGTAGATACGCTTAAAGCAGGCTTTAACAGCCCAGTTAGCTGCAGCCGGCTGAAAAGCCCGAAGTTTTAAGGACCTAGTTTTGCGTTAACTTGAGTTGCGCTTGCAAATATTGACAACAAACTGTGTTGAAAACATTTAAAGGCATGATTATAATTCATCATAATTATGAACGAGTGTTGAAGCAAAAGGAATGGGAGGGTAGGGATCCTTCAGGTAGATCTGTTGTTTCAGTTCCCGTGGGAAAAGGTTTATGTGCTTAGTGAATTTGTGGTTAAAATTCACACATTCCACATTATTGTTGAATATGACTAGACCACTTTCTTTCTTCCTAAAAAGGTTTTCACTATCTGCCTACTTCAATTTTCATTATACACCCACAGTCCCAGTAACTTTAATTTAGTCCCATGTTGTCGCTCTAATTAACATCATCACAAAAGCTAGGGAACATCTGATTAAATAACAACAACAGAATCACAATACATATACCCATGATATCAACAGTGAGTGCTATAATAGTAGAAACATTCGCAGCAAATGCCTTCATCTCCCCATAATGACACAAGGAAGATAATTTCCTAATACCAACTAATCTCTCAAAGGTTAGTGGTTTAGGGTCGAGACCGACATCATGCGGGCGTTGGTCTCGGCTCCATTTTAACCAAACGGGTTAATTATTTACAAAGCCTTTTAGTGTCGAAAAGGAAAGGTGCACCTACTCACTCATTTATGTTTAAGTAGGCCAAATTTGGCTGTACCGAAAATGTAATTAGGTGTAGGTGTGCGTACACGTACAGTGCACCGTCAAAAAAGGTTTTTTTTTATAGTCATACTACGTACTATGCCAGGAATGTTATGGGTTGTATTATTTTTTAAGATTTATTTTAACGATCCTTCTTTTTTTTACAAGTGACATCTATCGCTACAGTCACGAACTAGTACGTTTCAGAACGCGTCAACTGAAATTATGAAACTAGGGAAAACGTCCTTTGTCAGGTGGCCACGTAGTACTACGACATTTCAATAGATGGCGCTGTTAATTTCACAACAAAGTGATGTAGTGGATAGATGACGCTATTTTACAAATTGATTAGTTCTTTAAGACACACCAGATAGCGCTATAAACTTAACCTCAAAATCAACGTTTCGTCTAATACACCTCCTAATTTGTGATTTCAAGTTCAAGTCGTACCACATTCTTAACAATGAAGAAAGGTGAATAATTACGTCTAAATTATTCGTTTCATTGCATAAGCATGTTTGTTTTCAATTAGGAGACCGAGGAAAACCTCAATGTTTTGAAGTAACATAACCTCAAATTACCTACTTCTGAGGCATGTTGCAAAAGCAAACAAAAACAATGAGGTTTTTACAACCGTCATCATAAAGGAACAAGGTTTCAGGTAGATAATAAGGAAACAAAACTTCAGTATAATGATGGAATTTATTTTCCAATATTTCAACGAAAGGTTACATTTTTTTCAAAACAAAAAACTTCTCACGATGTTAAAATTACAGTTATAACATGGTTTCTTCTACAGCAACAGTTAATTTAATGAAAGAAAATATCTATATTCATGGCTCAATTCTACCTATTATCTATCAGCTTACTTCATCAAAATATCAGGCTCAATATGAGCTATCAAAATTCTCGACCGTCGGCCCTTGCTAGACTTTAATTGACAAGGTATTAAGGCAATCAAGTTAAAACTACATCTTTCTGTCAAATATTTCTTTATTCCTTCATTTCATTTTAATTCATTATATCACAGTAAGGACCGGGCGAAAATCTGAATAATTATACTACAAAAGCAATTCGAGCAACTCAACATTCAACAACTAGGTCATTTAATATTCCATCGTGATATTGTTTGATATTTGATACTTATAGTCAATAATATCAGAAAATATTTGTATTTTATTCGAAATTTCAATGTCACGTTACACTTAAAATTGTACCATTATTCAGTCTCACTCGCAACACAAAATGAATGATCTAAAAATACTGCATCAAACAATAAGATGTTCAAACCTCAGCTCTCACGCAATATACATACAGTATGTATAAGTTCATAAACTATTTTGATCGGAGTTCACTTACGAATACGATCATGTCTACAATAAGTTAATGAACTACGAAATGCCCTAATTAGTCAAAAATTACATTTAACAAGGCATCATAATTGTTTATTCATAATTATTGGATTTTCGTCACTAGTATGCGCGACCGCATCTTCCTAATTCACATTCATAGCTTTAAATTAATTAAACTAAATTCATTTGACTATCACTCTCATACGATCTGCAACGGAACAACACTCACAAGTCACAAACATCAAATTCTAATACTTAATAATACAATTTCTAGGCTTTAAAATCACAATGAAGTGGTGAATGAAAAGAAAAATGTTTTAGTAACATTGGTCATTAGAATTAATTGGTCGAAAGGGATATGTTTTCAGAAATAGTGGCTGTCGAGCCGTGCAGGTTTACAATTTTGATATTCGAGTAATGATATAAGTTGATGTTTTACAACCGTCGAGTTGAGGTTGATGTCATCGCCTTTAGATCAACGCAGCGAAGTATCCTGCTTCAGCTTTAATTACTAGTCCGTGTATTAATTAGTACACATATATTTGTTTGAGCTGTGGCTTGAGCTCAGGCGGGATCGTGTAAACTTCCTGTTCAGGCTTCTTTTTCACTAGTCGCTTCCAACGACCACCGATGTTCTTGCGAAGACTGCGGAAACTCGCACGCTCGTTGCCGTGCGCCTGCATAAGGTTGTCCTATAAACAATAGAAAAATAACAATCAGTCTCGTTACATACGCTACAGTCAAGACATGTTCGGGAGTTCACAAAGGTTTTTGACCCAAAAAATGGTTGCCAGACTTTGGTGCCGTTACCGACCCCAATGCATTCACCACATTTGTTTCGCCCCGCGTAAAACAACTTGAGCCGTTACACAATACCATTCTGCCGCTATTTTTAAATTGTTGTCATGCGAGAAAATAAAAGAAGCTTGTGCTATTATGCTTTGGAGGAAACGTTTTTTGTTCAGATGAATATAAAGACCTTTTCTTGCTTTATTTGGAAGTAGAAACCAACTACTTACGTTAAGTTCAAGTTTGTTTAAGTTGGAAATATGCTTTGCTACACGACTAGGAAGCTAATATTGCAAAGTAGAAGTAATGTTGAGGCCAAACAAGAATGAGGCAAGCCTTGAATACGCTATTCAAAGACACATTAGCATTATATACTTCCTGGTGAGTCTTTGATATGTGCTCATGCAGCCGTTGTAAAAACATAGTGTATGATTCGATATAACAAATCAATGGGCCATTTCGCAGGTAAGCCTCGCCTCGGGAAGCGGTTATCAGAGCGTGATATTGGGGTCAGTGTTTTAACAAGTTTTAAAATTTTATACAGACGTTTGCATTAGCCTCTTTTGTTCGTCAGACAGCAAGAAAGAAGGTCGGAGCGTTACGACACGCTCGCCTTGTGCAGCTTTCTATTCAACGAGCGTGTCCCGACATTTAAATTTATTTCGCACTTAGATATCGTGTCTACGTGTTCCACCAACTCTCTCTCTCGGTGGCGGGGAGGGTCGAACCAGTCACGATTTCTTTCGTATCGTAATGTAACGTTTCTTTCCCAACGTGCAACTTTCAATATTGTTTGTTTGTTATCGAGGCGAGCGGAGATTTGCGAATAAATTGGAATGCGTTGCAGCTGGACATTGGAGCTCGTTAAAACAGCATTGGGGTCAAGTATAACGGCTGGAACAGGTTTCGATTCTTGAAATAGTTAGTTGGCATTAATGTTTGACATTGTTATTGTTTTTGATGAAGTTGTGTACACACCTGATCGTGAGGATAGACGTAAGGCGGGGGCAGCGGCGGCGGGAACTGCCACAGCGGCTGCTGGCGGAAGGCGAGCGGCTCCGGCTGCGTTGCAGGTGCAGCCTGAAGTACTTCAGCTGGGTGCACCGAAGCCGAATGCTCCTCCCGCTTGCGCAGCTTGCTGTGGACGATGCGAATCGCCATCATAGTACCGTTGTTTCCAACCATTGTTGCAAACGGTCCTTCGACGCAAGAATAACTGATCACACTGGGCTGGATCACAGGTAAAAAGTTCCAGTCGGGCAGTCACAACATTTCAATTTCACAGTTTTCACTCAACTCACAGCCGTATCGCGGTCTAATTGACGCGTCTAACTAAAAACTAATTTAAATAAATTATCACAATTATTTGTTGTAATTAGGCTATTGCACTATATCACTGTTCGTAGGAACGCGCGGTAGACCGCGTACGCGAGCTTCAGCTGCGCGGTTGGTGACTAGAATTATTTCGTAGAGAGTGGCCGGCAGGTGCCTAGCAAAGCGCTCGCTCGTGCCAAACGACCTCTACGGAGTACTCCATGCGTCTGAGTTGAAGTGGAGGGGAGCGCATGGCTTTTATAGACGCGCATATGACGCGGCGCTGGCGCGGGCTGAAGAGGGACGGCGGGAGGACGGTTGACGATATGACCGTTTTCCGCGAAAACTACAAATGTTGGCGTGGCGTGGCGGCGCGCGGCGCTCGACGCTATCGTATCGTAGTGCTTATGACGCACCAGAAGGCACGACCGTTGGTTTGTCCCGAATAGCCGGCACATATAAATTGTCTACTTCTACAGTTGGAGGTAAAACCATATACACGACGGCTGTGAGTGCGAAACTGGTTAATTTAATGTATTGCGTAGCAATTAGTTATTCTTGCGTGTTTCTGGACCTGTTTTTAATATACACAAAAGCATCATTTTATATAATGAAACTGTTTCATACGGATATTACAGACATACATATATAGTTTTACTAGTTAATGTACCTACGACCTGTATAACATAAATTAGAGCAAGCACTTAACAGTATACAATACAGTGCTAGTACTGTTAACTTCCAGCTAGTTACTGATAATTCCAGAAGTAAGTAAACACTGAGCACTAAAACTGCTTTAGATATAAAAGTAATCGAACGTGCTCGTATCGATCCCACAGATAATAATAAATCAGAGGGAGTTCTGCATTTCATCATTAAACGAGTTCAAAGTCCACAATATAAATATGCATAGTAAAGTATAGCTAATACTTTACGCACAGCTGGGTTTATGGATAAAGTAGACGCACAAAACGCTGACGTTGCATCTCTTTCCGACCAACACTGGCATTCACACGACGGTAAGGGAGGCTCACATTGAGAGCTTTCGACTCCAAAAGTTAAAGTAGGGCTGCAGGGCAAGGGAGAGCGCAAAGGTGCAATGCCCTTAGCAACGACTAACTTAAGCAAAGCTCCGGGCCTTTGACTCGCATAGTGCCTGGCGGGGTAAAAAACACAGGTAGTGAGCCATTATAAGTCGTTACCCTTGAGATACGTCTAGAGGATATTGTTATAAAACCGAAAAAATCTCGTAGTTTCTTCAAAGTACAAAAGAAGTCGACTATTTTGCGATACTATCGCTCTGCACCTAAACGATTCGATAGACGAGTCAGATTGTATTACAAATTCAAATACATACATCTGTTGCTAACCACCCATGCAAAATATTATTTTAGACACAATGGGTATCTAATAGCAGAAATATCGATTAGAATGTTGAATAAAAGTACAAATTAGTCTAAAAGTATGATGTTTACTTTCGAGCTTTACAAAGGATAAAAAAACGATAATAATGCAATACTGGCATCCATCCATCCACTCATGCATGCTGAGTTTGTTTCCCTTTTATCAAGTGTAATAAATATTATGAATATCAATTATAATCAGTCCGAACATAATCACTTGCATGAATGGACCAAAGTTTTCTGTTTATTGCACAGACAAAGACTAACGTTGTGTTTAACTTGGGGATTTATATGCCCGTGCGTACGGTGCATGATTGTTTGACATTGGAGCGTAAATAATAACATACTCGATGTGGCAACCTCTGTTTCGTCTACTCAATATGCCATATCATTTATTTCATTATCATTTAGTACTAACAGAACTCGTGTGGTTGCTTATTCAAGTGTTTCTTTAAATATTGCTGCTTGAGAAATAACCGCCGGATGCTTACACCTTAGTGAGAATATCAGCAGACCTTCATGTTACATTTAAGAAATGTTTTCGTATTCAAATGACCGATACTTGATTTAAAACATCGGTGCAATGACTACTTCGACATGAGAAGACATTCATATTTAACCATCAATAGCTACGTTTATTCAGTTTGACTGGAATCTTTCAGTTGACGACAGTTTCTTCAGTGATTGCTTCGTTTACGCAGATGTATTATCAAAAATCATATCAACCACGTTGTTTTTAAGTGGCTAACTATGGAGTCATAGTGACAATTGCTTAGTAACTAAATATTTTTTCTGACCTTTTATTGCGTCAATCAGAGGCTATCTATTATCTTCCCGCCACTATTTAATTTGAGGGTAAACAAGCGTCATAACCTCTGCATCTGGTGATTATGTGTAAAATCTTTGTTTTCCTCAAATGTTTTTGTCTGTTGCTTACGAATTTGGTAAAATGTTGAGGATGATGTGGTTTTTCAACCTAACTCATTCAGAAAACCCATCGAAGTTACTACATTGCCGAACAATAAAACTCATTCAATATGATATTGATAAAATGGTTATTAACAGCGTGTGATTGTTAGCATTGACGTCAAACTGTATGATGGGAGTCAACAGGGGTGCATTTTTAATAAGACTTGAACTAACAAGCAACGGAATAATTTAAGGGCAAATTGCACTGTCTTCATCGAGTTAAAGAACAATAAAATTGAAAGCTGCAGTTCAATGTTATTGTATTCAAACTTGATTGAGGTCAAAACAAAGTCTGTATCGTCTTGGCTGTCTGTCGCTAATTGATCGTCAACTTTCAAAACTTTCTTTATCTCAGTTCATCATTTGCAAAATGAAAATGATTTCATAATTTTTAAAAGCTGCTGATGTAACCTTGGTACGAGTAAAGTTTCTCGGATCTTGGATTCACATCTTGGCAAGGTTTTGTTTACAGCTTGCATGTCCGTGTTTACGGATCGGTCTACACCTAGATTATTCTGATGTTTGAAGAAAGTCGTAACACCTGCTCACGCACACCTGCCCAGTCAGTGTAGGTTAACATGTTACCGATATAGATAGAAGGCTATCGTGCTCAACCTCCGCTCTGTATAACCTTTTTTGTTACGACGGAGTATGTATACTAATTAGTTTTCTACGTACTCAATTTATGAGTTCCGTTTTATTTACTTGTCATTAACTTCCGCATGCCCCTGCAGCTACTTCCCCTTAATCGGACAGTCGTAAATCATTGTTACATCGAGTGGTACATTATTGACATTACATTGACATTATTATTATCAATACATTCATAAAGAAGTTTTTTTTCAACGTCTTCTCTAAACAATTTAGTTATTCCGCATGAATATTAATGGCCGATAAGTTATTTCGTCCTTTCGTGTAGTATTCGACAGAAGCCATTGTACGGCTGGCCACGACCTTGTACGATACTTTCGGTCATCATACTATTCTTACCAAACATAGCATTAAATAGCCAGTACGTATAGCTCCACTATCAGGTTTTTGTCAGTCACCGGTAACAAAATTGTGACTCATTCAATAGAATTGTTAGTTTCCAAATAGAACGGTAGTACATACATTAAATAGCCAATCACTGAACACGGAAACCTCGGACCAGCACAAAATTAAAATGTCCAGTTATTTTAGTGGCCGTTCTTTTAAAACATGTAGTACATTCAAATATAGACTGGAGTATGGCCAATTGCAAGGAATTTGCCTTGACCATATCGAAGACAACCTTGGAGCATATTGAAATGATAGCAAACTGGTTTCTCATTTGAGAAAACAACGAATTTTATTGCAAAATATAAAATTATAACCTTATAGTATGTGAAAATGTCTGTTTTGTCGAGGTGAGACAAGAAGTTTGGCCGGTTCACTGGAATTGGGCAACCATTGTGTGCTACACCAGGCTATTACCAGTTGTTAGTACCCTGGAGATAAGTCGAGGTAGCCAGTTAGCCTCATACCATAATGCAGAACGATGAGAATTACCCGCGCTCGAAGGGATTGTTCCTATCCCTTCCGCATAGGCAGACGATGGTCTTGTCAACAGACAACACGATCAGGGAGTTGTGTTCTAGCACCACGCCGACTTCGCAGTTTTCCTCTTTGCACTTCATCGCCTCGACGGCGATAAGAGAGAAGAGCATTGAAACGCGGGCACAGACACTTTACAGACACAGGTTATAAGAGACTTGTGAGTAAGGACAGCTGAGGCAAATCGCTACCGTGAGCCGCGCGAAACGAGTGTTTTGGCGCACACTGGCAGCCAGCGCCAGTGCGAGTTTTCAATACACACGGCCGAGCCGACGGTGACTATTTGACTGGCTGAGCGGCGGTCGTGGCGCCGACCACCACGCCTCGCGCAGCGGTGGGTGGCGACTGAACACGCACCTCTCCCGTTACCTTATTGCCATGTTATGGGGACCGACCCCGCACTGCGAAAGCCCTTCGTAATAGTCCGTCGCGTTACTGTAATTTGCATCCATTTCCACCTATTTCCATATTCAGGAAACTCCACATTTACAATGCGAACGACGGCCGAGTCCCAGACGTGAGCGATCCATTATCCTGTCATTTGCAAACACCAGTAGCATTGGACACACACTTGAACACAACATTGACATATAAGAACTTAGAACGAAGATAAGTATAACGAATTAACACATTATTTTCTCTAGTCAAACACGTCTTTCAAATTCAAATGATATATTCGAAGACAGCTTTGTTACATGCTCGTCGTGGCTTAACTGAAAACAGTTGGACGTCAACGCAGCGGATGTCGGCCCCGTGTGCCGCGTTCATACATAACAAATACTGGCCTGTAGGAGACAAGACAATCGAATACGAATTGTATATGTAACACGGCAGAATATTTTAGGTTTCTTTTCAACTGAAACCGTTTGGTATTATTTGCACTCTATCAATAAACAATTTGAAGTCTTATTATTACAATAAGATATTGGACCAACTAGGGACATTTTTTCTTTGCATTTGTTACAAACAATAGGCTCCAGAAGAAAAGAAGTTACAAAGAAAACCCATCGAAGCATTAGAGAGCGTTTGATCAAACAATGACGTCAGAGCTTACACAGCTTTCTGTTATGCAAAGCAAGTAGATAATGTAATAACATTATACATAACAAGACTATTAGTGTAGCAATAGCTACACTAATAGTATTGTTATGTACCGATTAGATAAATTGACACTTTTCAACTTAAACTGTAGTATCTGCCTGAAATTGTCATGGTACCGAAATAGACAACGTAAACAAACATGACTAAGACATTGATGTTTCAAAAGTTATCAAAAAAATACCTATATCCGTGTTTCAACTAGGACAAAGAAAAGCTATTTATTGAATGGAGAAACTCAGTAAAATATTCGCAATATAAAATAAAAAACGGAAACGGAACAATTTCTTTTTTCGGAATTTAGTTTCGATCATTACAACGTTGACGAACACGCAATAGAGGTAATTAAGGCAACGTAAGGTTACAATACATTACATTAGCTGGTAGGGCAGTAGGTATGTTTCAAATGCTAATCATCAATCCATGCATTCATTCCCTCGTCGTGGGAACGCCATGCCCTGACAAGTTAGCCATGGTAGCCGGCTACAATAGCTGACCTCGTTCTGACTGGCGTGGTTAACATCAGAATGGTAGTATTCAATGGTTTCAATGGTGTTGTTGAGGTTACAACAGATGGCAATCCTACCTGCTTATTGGATGCAATTGAAGGGAAAACCAACACTTTTGAAATAATCATTTTATAATTGTACATTTTGATAATACTGCAAATAGAAGTAAATCTTTGCTATATGATTCCAACAAATGTTTCAAGTTAGTAATACATTTTGCCAGCTAAAGCCATTTGAATTTAGAGAATTTCTAGTTATTAGGATAAAACACCGCAGAAGACGGTAGTAAACGCATGAAGTTCTGGCTAGTGGGAGGTTGAAGAGGTTAAACACTACACCAAAACAATTATCGTGAATTTGCTATCGTTACAAACTCCGCCTAAAACCACCCATTGCTATGATCTTAATTCTATTTTTAAATCGTTAGCAAACTGATGGAGATTATTAACGATTTGCAAAAAAAGATGGGCTACAAACTATTTGCCGAAATAAATTTTGTGAATAAACGGCTGACATAAAAGTGAATCTCCTATAAAAGTGAACTCTGAGTGATGGTACAATAAGTTTCTTTTAACTGTAATTGCGATTTGATCGCGCTGATTTGCGATTTTAAAACCGCACAGTTAACAAAAATAAACAGAGATTATTGTAATATCCAGACGGTTTGGTGAAGTTTGGCAAGCGTCCAGTCTAACTTTGATACCAAACCTTGGAGTTCTTTATGCGTTAAATTGCAAATTTTCTAATAATAACCGCCATTATGTACGTGTGTTATACAAATATTATCAGAATTTAGTTGAGTAACGCCTTGAAATATTTCTGTTATGCTCTTTATATTATTTGGACTATCCAATAAAATGACTAGTTCTATGTCTGCGGGGATTCTATCAATGTTTATATTTTGCTTTCATAATATTTTTGTCTAATATGAATACTATTAATATACTCTTGAAAAGGTAGACGTATCAGTTATTAATAATTGTACAGACATTACGACGCCTCAAGTGTTTTGATGTTTTACTCGTAACACACAAGTTTATTTTTCCTCTACCTTTCTAGTAAGTATTACCTACTTGTTGTATGGATACTGAAATCATTAAATTGATAGTTGACAATAAGATAAGATATATACATTTTTTTATTTGCTTAAACATGTGTGCACATACAATAATAAAAAGTGATTGTAAGATAACATAAATAAAAAAAAATCGTTCAGACATGTTTGCCATATACTATGGCGTGCAAATCTTTGAATTCTAAAATCGTTATTTTTGATATATCATTTCAGTCCAATACATAATTTAATAAATTACTAATTTGAAGAAAAAGAATAAAAAAATAAAAAATATATAATGTTAACATTTAGTTTTTTTTTTTTTGTTTTTAATTAAACATTAGCTTAACACGTTCTCATTGTTATTGCAGAAATAATGTCACTTTGTTAAGACCCGCATGTCCTTTACCAGCCCACACTATTTTCACATGACGATGGGTTAACAAAACAATTAAAACGGCCCTGGTTTTCAACAAAAACAGTGTCAGCTAAAGTGGTATAATCAAAAACATGTGCAAAACAATTATTAAACTCCGCAATTATCCAGCTGTGGGATTAATTAGTGGTATAGAGAACCCAATGCGGAAATATCAATTTAGCAAAGGACGTGACTTATTAAAAACTAACGTTTACTAGGAACATCTGGTGTGAACCGATCCATTGCACCCCGGGTTCTATTGTGAGGGCTTAAAAGGACCAGCACTAAAACCTTTAAAAGTTCTTCAAAGATCGGTCTACTGAACAAATAAAGTGTGTGTGTACTTATTACGCACGTAAGCAGTTATTACTTCTTTGGGGTATAAAACTAAAATGTTGACTAGCTAACTTCAGGGTGTCGGTTTTTCGTAACGATGTGATCATCATTTTTCCCTATCGCGCCAAAAGAAGTATAACTTCAAAACCTTTTTTCTTTTGTGGTGTTTCTCTTAAAGTTCCGTCAACAATTTGTTACTTTAATAACCATACATGGATAATAATCCCTGCCCCTAATACTTTTTGGAGGTTAAAAGAAGTATCTAACCAGTCATATTATACTGCGATTAATATCTTGTCAAGGCTTTCAAAAGGCCGCCACTGGTCGATAGACTCACTGACGACCACTATTGATCCTGGCTTACTTGCCGAGTGTTGAAGTGACAGTGTGAAGAGCCATAACTGGATAAAACGAGTTTTGCAATAGTCTGGTTTTAATCAGTTTGCCCCATTGCAGAGCACACGATGATGTACCAACTTGCAAATAGTCATTGTCACGTCAGGCTGGAACAGCTAATTAATGATAATATTTCCTTATTCAAAATGAAGTTAACAACTTAGTGGTAGGTACACCAATCTGAAAATTTTGTAAAATCTCTCAAAGTGTGAGTTAAATAAGGGACCCATCCCAACCTCGGATATCCTTTCATGGATAAAAGGGTGCTAATCTTTTAGTTAAAAAGTTATCACCTACTTATTTGCTAAGTTTAATAAGAAGTGTCACTTGGTATACTAAGAAGTGAAAATACTTTGAAGCTACAAAGCAAAAAAAATTATAATTTAACAACTTGATGGTAGGTATACTTTACTCTAGGAAAATTTTGGAAAATTATTCAGTAAACGACGCCATCACGACAGCGGATATCCCTTCATGAAAAAAAGAATGCTAATTTACCCAGTAAAAAGTAATCTTTATCGTCTAATTATTTGCTGGTTTAACATGTAATGTTACAATCATGAAGTTGAAATACAAAGAACTGAAAATACTTAGAAGTTACACAGCAATTATTTGGCAAAGGCAAAAGGAATACCATTTGTAGGAAACACATAGACAGAGACAGCGTTATATAACAGTTAAATGATGAAGGGAGTGAGAAAACAAATCATGTGGTGGACTGTCATTAGTGCCATCGATTTACTTCTACTTCATGGAATAGCAATTTTGTTTAATTCCATAGATGTTTTAAAAAAAACCTTCATATTATCCTCTTTCCAAGGGCTAGTGGCTCAAGCCACTGGCCATGTACTTAATAATTAAAAGCAAGGGCATAAATAGTACCATCATTAATGATACTACGTTCTTCCGGCTTTGTAGGGAATAGTCAGTCATTGTCTGATAAAATTCTTGAGAACTAGTGTTTAGAAATAGTATACTTCAGTCTATGGGAATGAAAACCCTGCTTAGTTATACTAGTTAGGACAGTAAGGTTAGTTAGGCCTATAAGTACATTTTCGTCTATGGTAATTAAACACAGAAAATGCAATCAAAATGCTACAAAATTTTGTCAAGGCATAAGCAATTGATACTAAAATAGATAAGGTTATTTAAAATGTTGAAATGATGTACTTACATTTTTTTAATTAATTGTTTGAAGGCACGTTTGATGACACTTAAGACAATCATGTTTAGTTTTGTGTTAGAGAAGGGTTAGAAGAAGTATAAAGAAAACTTTATAATAAGAGAAAGTAAGCAAGGCAAGTTGAATGCCAGTCAAGTAAAATAATTACGTCAAAATTACACCGAATTTTACAACCTTCGACTTCGAACTGCTAATTCACAAGAACATAAATTGGAACGTCTGAACATAGATTAGAATGTCATTGATTAAAGAGGGTAGTAACCAAAAATAAGTTATGCAAATACCCTCATATTTAAAGGAAAGGTACGTTCAAAAATGATCACTATGTATGTGTAATCATTGTATGATATAAAACTAAACCTTAACATATATGAACATAACATGGTTTCCAGTAAAAACACACTAATCATTAAGTCAGTGTTACAACAAAATTGCGTTCCAGGTAAGCATTATTAGCGGTATTTCTTCTCTTAGTTACATTCTACGCTTAAGATGTAAACAGAAGCACGAGATGCAACATTTTTATTTAAATACTAGGGTTATTCAGTATAACTAGGGATTTAAAAATCTTTAACAATATTTTATTTCACTACTGTTTAACTAACAAATTACGAGTGTAACGACCAGGATATTCTATAAAATAAGGGATATAAAGTGTCAAAATGGTGACAAATCTCAAAACCAAACATAGATAGGAAGTTTAACACAATGAAAATTAGAACCGGATCTCGATACCCACAGACATTCTGTCTATTGTATTACTCACTATCAATATTATTTATGAGCAGTAAGTGATATTAGTTCTAAGCTCAACACGGTAACCCAGCCAAACTGGTATTACATAAATTATCCAGGCAATTGATCATAATGTTCGCTGGTAAAACCTGCGATTTTCCTTCAGGGAAAATGATTCTATGTCGAGGTGTAAGAAATTTTGTCTGCCTACGTAACATGCAAGTTTTTTTTTGAATACTTGTTTTTTTTTTTGGAGGAAAAGTTTTTGTTTACTTCTTAAAACATGAATTTATAACAGGATTATATTGTCTGTTGGTAGTATTTTGAACAGATATCTAGTTTAAGACTTATGTAACTTTAATAATATTATTAATTGGTTAGGAGAACAGGAAAACGGTTTTTATTGTTTCTAGCAGTTTTGTGTTACAACATATTAGGTGTATTTGAAAAAAATGTTGTTAGAAAACTACTATAACTTTACTTTTACCTAACGAATTCATAATTACATTCAATTATTTAAAGTAAACCAACCCACCAGTCATTAATTACTTTTTCTAAAACCAGCTATTTTGTACACAAAAGAAAGATTTATAGACAGTCTAAACGCAGCACAGGATGATTCACACAAACCAAGTCATGATAAAAGTAGATGCAAGTAGACGAATAAAACGAGGTTCATTTCGCAAAATCCTTGAAGTAACCCAGTACAGATGTTCTGCCATTCTATTGCCTTGACGATATGATTAGTCTTGAATTGTGAACGCTGCAAGCCGTTTGTATTATAATTCATACGTCAATCACGTCATCGCAGTATTATGTAATGTTTTACAGAAACATTTCAATATGGGCATAACAGTTAATGATTATATTTCATGGCATTTTTATCTTGGGACAACCAACACACCGCCATCTGATCCCAAACTAGGCAGAGCCTGTACTATGGCAACCAGACAACTGATAAACATACTTATATATTTCTAAATTCATACATATTATAGATAAATTTACACCCAGATACAGAACAAATAATCGTACTCATCGCACAAAGATTCTGTGTGGGAATCGAACCCACGACCTCCGTCCTAGCAGTCAGGGTCACTAACCACTAGACCAACAGGTCAATTTGTAGTGACGTCACTACCAATAAAGAACTGCAACCTAAATGTTCGTAACGTTTATGCTTACATTTTTTTTTATATCGTTCTTATGGTTCATAGCCTGTAGCAGTTCATTGCTGGGCATTGGCTGACAATTAACTGTTTAATAGGTCTCCAAATACAAGAAATTAACGCCACTTATTATATTTCCTGTAATTTGAAAACCTGACCCTCAAATATTGAAATTAACTAAAGTGCCAAATGATGTTTCATGCCGGATGCATTTGATTTTCACAAATACACAAAACTCATAAAGTATGAGTGAATTTATTTTTTGAAGTAATTTTTTACTTTATTGAAGTAAATACTTCTAGAATTACAGTCTAATCGTTTAACGTCAACAAAATGACACTACTGACTGGGAATCCATAGAATTGCAAAACTCTGTCAATTTGCCAAAGATGCAGCGAATCATATTATAAATTGCATACCTATATGTACATCTGCGTATATAAAATATTGCGTACTTCCTATAAACAATCACACGTGTCTGCATAATTTCATCAAGCCATTTTGTTTTATATGCAAAAGATATAATAGGTGTTACATCACCTGATCGAGTTAGCAAGTGTTATTAAAGATGCTTGGGTACGCAAAACCTCTGCTTAAGTTGCATATTCTAGAATAGTAACAACTGAGGTATTAGAATTGATTGATTACTTCACCTGCATAAGGCTGCATTCACTAATTGCATAATCATCGGATCTATATTACTTACTTCAATGGCAGAAAAGATTTGAATGGTTTTCTTTAATTTTTTTTAATGATATTTACAAGAATACTGACCTTCCTTGCTTTTAGCAAAGCCATCTGATCAAGAAAAAGTTTGATTATTCATACAGGATGTTACATCTGGGACACTTCCCTTGTGGCAAAAATAGCGGCCATAAGATTGTATTATAAATTTGCATAGTGTTCAGTTGGACACGCCCACTTTTACTGTTGCGAGCAGACATTTTTTGTTTGTTTGTATGATTTTGTTCGTGTCTGGCCTGGCCTCTTCTTTTGCAGGGACATGTTTGTAAAATCTTGTTTCAACCGAGATATTTATGAATTTAGAAAATTCTTTTAACGTTATGTACCCACGATAGTGGTTTTTTTTTTTTTACGCATGTGAAATCATCAAATGAATTCTCCCGCTCTGGGCAGAGCGGAAGGGAGTGTCAGACTTGTACTGACTAATACCCATCCATGTTCCTTCCTTGCCCTTTGTGTTCCAGGGCCGCGGTAACTCTTTCGAACAGCCCGCAGCCCACCCACGATTGTGTCCTCGTTTGACAATAAAGAAGAAATTAAGATTCAGTCTTAAATGAGGTCAATATTAAGTATGAAGGTGTTGATAATAAAATCTGGCCTTTTTAGGTTTTACATCTATTATCTTTGCTTCCGTACTACAAACTATGTACAAGGAGCTACTAACCTCAGTTTTGTGAAAACTTTCCGTTAAAATGTAGTTTAGAGATAGTTTTTTGTAATTTTTCTGTAAGGAACTCTTTGTATAGATACCTTTCATAGCCTTCTAAGGCATTGACTTCAAATCGAGGGGTCACGAGTTCAAACTCAACCCCGTTAACCATTGTAGTGAAGAAATTCTTTACAAAATTTGCTCGAGGGGAATAGTTATTGTGTTTTTAACTTTTATAAGTTGTAAAACACAATATGACTGAATATCTCTCCGATTTGAGCATACTAAAATAGAACGAAGCTATGGCATTCAATAAATCTATGATCGGTTTTGTGATTTACTTAGGAAATTGATGTTCCCTGATTCCAGTTAAAAACGACTAGATTCTTTGAAAGATAATTCTATAAGAGGTAATCTATCAACAACTGAAACACATATTTTAAAACAAACAGTTTTTTTGAAATTTCATGCACCCACGCATTTGTCTGCCATATTTTTAAATAAAATGGCGAGACAAAATTCTAGAACCGTGATTCTCGAATAATATCAAACGGTAAAAATACCGGCCAAGTTCAACAATCTTTTTTTATCTATTTATAATACAGGCATAGAGATCTCATTGGAGAAATATTATTATTTCCTATTCAATAATAACGCGCAATTTGGCTACCATATTGATTTTATAGTCAATACGCTTTGATTTACAGCGCGGATCAATCAGCAGGAACCGTTACTAAAGAAAATAAATATTTTTTCATACGTTATATCTTTAATTTAACGACTGGTAAGTTATCGTAAACGTGAGTGCTTTGAGAATGCTTCTTTTTATGACTTTTTTATTTTCGTTGATAAGGAGATCGAAGTATTTGATCACTCATATTGCTTATATTCGAGCATGTTACCGGAAATTGCATCAACTGATGTTGTGACGGCGAAATATGTGTGTCCTAACTTCCTTTTTAACAATGTTAATTTTAAAAAGGAAACTTAGTTAATTTTCTTTTTATAAATAAACGTTGTAAAAGATTATACCTTATTAGGTAAACCTATATTATTATATTACCTATTATTAGCCTGTCCTATTTATATCCATACAAGGAAAGTTTGAAAGTGGTTATTAATTATTACCTACTTAAAGTATTTATAGCTACCAATATTGTGGACTTTGATCGTTTATTTACACCAGAACTATAATGTTACTCTTTTTAGTCTGAAAGCTTTCAGTAAGTTAATACTTTCGTATCCTGTCGGTAATATCATATTAACTTTACCAGTAATGCAGTATTTCTACTTACTTTATTGTGAGAGCCAGCAGCACTATAATAAGCCCAACGAGGGCCATTGCAATCACGACGCCACATATCATGTAATTCGCATCATTCGGGGCATCTGTAACAAAGGAAACGAAACTTTAAAACTAGATTCACAAGCTTCATATTCAATTAACAGTATTTGCGAGTAATGATCGTAATCATTACGACGTGGTAATAGTATGCAAAAAGGCCTTTTTTGCGGGTTATTGCTCAATGGTGATCTAACAGATCTCTCTTGGAACTCTGACATCATAGATTGATAATTAAGAAGGAAATCGTCAAACATGATCAGTTAACAGTTAGTTGGAATTAATTCCTTGTTTCTAATGTTTTTTTGCAAATTTTTTCCAGGTGTTCTCCTGTGAACATTAATATATAAGTAACCTTCCTATTACTTATAAATATCGCTTATTGGTGGTTTGGCACGAACAAAGAAAATGTTATTTATTTTGATTCTTCGAAAGACTTACAGCTAAAACACAACAATATAAAAATAGTAAGTGAAGTAATTTCATGATTTAGTCTCGCTAGACGCATCTTGTAGCAAAATAACACAAAAAGTTTTCGGTATGTAATATTAATGTCATAAAGTGTGATTATGGGAATATAATAACAGTTACGGCTAGTTAACTACAAGAACAAAAACCATGGAAATTAATGTCACATTAAAGTTAGACCCGTCTATAATTTCCGCAGGAGAACCCAAGTAGATACCAAAGTACCTTCACATCATTAAGAATGAGTAGCCTTCACACACAGTATTACCCGTAAGTAATAATGGTATACCAGGTACCCGAAAAAAAATACCAACAACTTAACAGAAATGCCAGCCTAGCAACCGCCACAAAAACAAAATGCACGCCCCAAGAACGTGACTCAAAACCACACGAGTTCCTAATAACATTAATAAAATGTTTTAGAAAAAAGTGGCTCTAGAATGCAGATCGAATAGCGTTATGTCACCAGAAATGGAACCAGTCGTGAGGTGGTCGAAGTTGCTTGTATGGTTCGTTCAGACGGGTATATAGTAAATACCTAAGTGTGAAACGGAGTCAATGACGAGAATACCAGAAGTTTCTGAAAAATTTCGTAC
Source organism: Lycophotia porphyrea (assembly GCA_950005105.1). Classification (NCBI taxonomy): domain Eukaryota; kingdom Metazoa; phylum Arthropoda; class Insecta; order Lepidoptera; family Noctuidae; genus Lycophotia; species Lycophotia porphyrea. The sequence continues at coordinate 9,326,661 of OX465394.1, forward strand.
ATTTTTCTAGTGATATCGTCGTCTGGACACAGCTTTAATTGGTGCTTAAGAAATAAGAGACGTGTTTGACAATCGGTGTTCAATTGTTTGTAAAAGACACGAGTTATTATGTAAACGATTTTTGCTGGCAGCCCATGCCATATGTCTCTGAAGTATGCGATAAACAGAATAAAAATTGTAAATATTATGGTATTTCTTTGTCTTATAATTTATGTTACAGGTGAACGACAGTACAAGTCATTTGTATTCCATTAAGCTTGCATGACTGCTCAACCATTGTTTAGTGAGTAGTTTTAATAGAAAATGGTCTTTATAGTATAGAGGCAGCTTGCTCGAAAGTTGAAACTACCTCCACACAACGAAGTCCAATCTTTTGAACGACTTTTAAAGTACGCTATAATGTTAAAAATATATTACGAAAACAATAAAAATGAGCATTGGCGGTTGAGTAAATATAAATATGTTTGCCTGTACACCAAACAGCTTGTTCCACTGTACTTACAGCGTCGTCTAAACGCAGTTAGTACAACCATCGTAAGTACATTGTACCGGCTAACGGGTGCGCGTACCACTTCGTCAATTGAACGGTGTCTCTTAACACTTTAACCGTACCGATATCGAGCGGATCGATGCACATTATCGAATCGAGACTGTCTGTTATCATTTAACTAAATGGTTCTTCATTGCCCGTTAAGATGAGTAATATTTTAAATAGTGCTTTTGTTATGGGTGTTTTTTAACCTTTCAGTAAACACTGGAATACGTATAATACTTTGCAATGATTTTCAACCTTTTTTTACAAGAGACCCCGAATTAAGTGTCAAATTGTATACCTACCTACTTCAAATTGGTCGTAGTTATTGTTATCTTGGGTTCACAGACAACAATCAACTTAGAGTATGATTTGATTTATTTATTGAGGGATAAAAAACAGCAGTATAAAAACATGTTATACACTATATACTTAAAATAATAGCACTTATTGCACTACCAACACCATTATCCACTGATCACTAGCTTATGATTAATAGTTATGCTACGTGAGTTAAAATACAATAAGTTTTACAAGAACGAGAAACAAAATAAAAATAAATAAAACATTTACAAAACTGGAATTAAAAACAAAACAAAAATAGTAATAATATTAGAAATTAAACAATATGGTAGATGTAAGAATAAAAGTAAATAAAACAGTTTTAGTAGATAGAATTACAATGAAGAAAATGAAATTACAATAAAAATACACTTTGTTTACCCAGAGGAGATAGTACTGGGAGCAGCAGTGGACTCTAGGTATCGAGATGCGGTGTTGAGGAGGAGACTCAGTTCCGTGCTTGCAACAATATCAATAGATTGGTCACAAATTAAAATGTTATTGATATGGGTAAGGGCAAGAAATAATGGGCTGGTCTTAAGGGTTGTGGTGCTGGTTTGAGGAATTGAAAATAGAGGACGTTGGCGTGGGCGAAGAGTGTGTCTGATAGGTAGTGGAATGTTAAAGGAGACGTATTGTAATAACGGCGTATTGAAAAGTGAACCACGAATTAGGCGAATGACATATTTAATGAGAGCAAGATTTCTTCTGACTTCTAAGCTCTGGTATGTCACCATGCCTAGCACAAATGGCGTTGGGTACATATATGGATAAAACCCATATATTTTTAAGTAGAGGTAGCGGATAAAAGACTTCTGGACCTTCTCAATTATTAGTTTATAGACCTTTTCATGGGGGCTCCAGATTGCACTGTTGGTTTCGAGAAAACTGCGGACGAAAGAGTTGTAAATAAGGGTAATAGCTTGCCGGTTATTAAAAATTTTAGCTTGTCTCAAAACAAAACCTAAGTTTTTCCGGGACTTGTTGCAGGTTTGTATTATGTGTTGGTTAAACGTAATGTGCGGGTCAAAGTGAGTACCTACCCCGATCGCGTACGGTAGAAACTCGTTTCAGGGGCTCGCTGTTCAACGTGTAGATATTGAGCATGGGTTGTGTGGCTTTAGAGAAGGTAATGATCGCGCATTTACTAATATTCAATTTAAGGTTGTTTATAGTGCACCACTTGTGGATGTTGTCTATGTCAAGTTGACGCAGAGGAGCGCGAGAACCAGCATTAGAGTGACAGACTTGGCTGGTATTCGTAGCCAGTAAACGGTATGGACGCGCTCGTCTGCGCACTACTGTTCTCGGAACAAGGTTGATATATAGTGCAGTGTCACGACATCTTAATTTACCATCGACCAGACTTGAATCTGACCACCGTAAGGACTATTCTTGTTTGCAGCGCCCGGCCGCTATAAACACTTCAAAACTTTCTCTTCTTTGGTCCTTTCTTTTGTTTCATTTCAAGTGGTCGAAAAAGAGTGGAAAAACATCTGTGAAGAGCCTGAGATTTTTTTCAAACATATTATTATCATTATAAAAAGCTAGCATATAGCTAGCGTATTGTATTGGTCCGCAAAGTGTCACTACTATAGGTTGGCACGGTTAACAGACGTAGACATCGTGTGCATGGGATTTTGTTTTAAAAATGAGCAGACTCAAGTCTGGGCGATAGTACCTACCTACTTACCCAAGCGGGGCCAGTAACCTACGTAAGTACTAAATTATGCCAGCCGTATTTATACCGTCCAAGCAACAGAGGAAAATACTGTGAGTACTCTGTTTCAAAACGCTAACGAATAAATAAAACACAAAATAAATTTTGTAGCACACCCGATACGATCACTGTGGTTTTTTTGACGCAGACCCGTTAAAGGAAAACGTAGTTTCTCTTTATATCTTTGCTATATTCCGTAATACCTACCAGGAAAACTACTTCGCTATATAAAACAGTAACTGTCGGTTTGTTATTCAACTTTACGGACGGTTAGGAAGTTTTGGGAGATAAATACAGTATTTTTACAATATAACCTGTGATGACACTTCTTGTCGTGAACTTGAAGCTCAACTGTCAAATTGTGAACAGACCCAATTCAATTGTCTTATAATATGGTAAAGGAATTGATCAAAATAAAGCTGGAGACCGTAAAATCATCAATCCGTTCACAAAGCATGCTGTCTATGGCAGGTTTCTTTCAAGTCCATATACTGTTTCTCTAGCCTCATGGTGATATAAGTAAATAATATTGTAGGCACATGGCCGAAGCTCCAGGTAAATATTACTAGGATAAGTACAAAATGCACTACCTATAAATATACCCAGTTTCCTCCTTCGCTATTTACGTAGATAAACTGCAGGGCTAGGCTAAGCTATTCAGTTACTAATGGCTGTGCATTTTACATATCCATTACTTCATAAACAAGGTCTGTAACGGTGCTAATGCATCCATTAAAAAACCGTTAAGGGTGAACATACTTTGGGAGGACCATGCACCAGTGAATACACTGCTAAACATCTTCGAAATAAATTGCTAAATGGTGGTTATGAGAAATATTGGCATAATCTTCATACTACCTGAAGTCTTCTTTTATTTCGCCATTGTACGTTTTTGCTGCAGCCAATTTCCAAGAATTAATGCCTCAATTGCTACAACGTACTACTTGAATGATGGCAAAGGAAGCAATGGCCCTAAAATGTGACCATGATGTACCTCTGCATAAAGGTGCCATTAGGTTTGAATGTCAAAAGCCTACCTAGTAACTACCTGGGCTAGCATTACCTTAAGCAGAAGCTGCTAAATTAATAGCCACCAGTTTACTGGCTATTGTTTGATTAATACTTAGGTCTATGCTAAAAACTAATTGCTTGTCGAGTGGCAAATTTCAATGATAAATTTCTTACATAAAATACCTACCGGTAACCGCAAGGTACGTGCTAATTGAAGGCAAACAACACATCAAAGGCTGTCAAGTATGTAGTTTTCGGCGTTAGTTCCAACAAACTTATGAAATAACCAATAGATACTAATGCTAGTGTTTAAAGTGGCAGAAATGAAGGAGCACAATTCTCAGATAAACATTAAAGGATACATACATCCCAAGAACGCATTTACACTTTGGCTACGCAGAAATTCCCATTGCGGTCAATTAAACCTAATGTCGGGTCGAAATGACGCAACTATCCTTTAATAAATATTAAATATTTTCCTTGTATTATTATAAGATATTTATTGTAAAGCATAACATACAATATTGCCGACACCATGACCAATCAAGGTTGAATCAGGAATCAACGTTTCTGGTAACGGTATACTCTTGTGAAACTCGAAATACGGTGTCAAGATTGAAGATATAATTAAAGACACAGAAAGACACTGTGTCGAAACTAACGAAACGCGTGTCAATTCTTCCTTAAGACACCTTGTAGTTGGAAATCGAAAAGATGTTTTGCGGAACATAAATTCTGTGAAAAGGAAACGAGGAGATAATATACGTTGTGTAATTTCTTCGATTGAATTCATCTGTCGGTGTGTTTGTTGCTACATTGGATCAATGGTATCAACTAACCATGAAACCATAACAATAATGAGAACAATTAATTGTTGCTTTAATACAGATATCTATTTATATAATCATCCCTTCTAAGGCCTCTCAGGTGCATTTATCTCGACATGCGTAAAGAAATGATTAATCCACTCAATAGAAACTATGTTATGTTTGTAACTATACATTTTCTTGGTTAAAGGTTTCTAGAATGGGCTGTAAAAGGATGTCACAGTAGTATTGCAAACAATAACTGTGTGTTTGTAGGTGAAATGTGTGTTGCAATAACATTTAACGCAACTTCATGCTGTTTTCCCCCGGTTTGAAGGGTATAATAGATAGACAGATATGCTACTAGAGTAATCAGTTTTTTGAACCTAAACGAAGGTTCGCATAATGCGAGACTTCCCCGCTATTCCCGAGTGAAAAAGTTGTGTTCGTTTTAGATTATGTTAATTTATAGCAGTAATCTATATTCGAAATCCCCGTAAATGCACAAAAACCCCCAGCAAAGTAGCTAAGGAAGTCCCTAACAACCGTCTAAATTATCTTCTTCGAATCAAATTCTGAACATCCTTTCTCTATAAAAGCAAAATTTCTCTCCCAAAAAAAAACGAATGTAACCTTTTCGGTCGTTAACCCTTTTTATGTCTCCCAGCTGTCGTTATTGTACATAGTATACGAAGGTTTAATGTTCCACAAGTAGACCTAACGATGGAATCAGGTGTAACAAGTGCATCGCACTCGTCGGGTTAATGCACTCCCGACTGGTATTTTCCTATAGCGTTTCGGGTGTCCTCCTGGGAGGTATTTGTGGTCTTATTGACTTAATAATGTTATGTTATTGATTTTGATTGTGGCGAGTTTTTATTCAATGTCTTCATAAATCTTTCTGTGTAAAAATTATATGTAGTATTTCAAAATCATTGCTGATAAAATCTAGGATTTCAGATTATGCTGTATTCGTTAGCTGTAGTTGTCCGCGGTATCAATCAACAAAAAATATTTATTTTGGAAAGTTCACACAATGTGTCTGCGCAAAAACTAAGGACCATCTGTTTGTCTAGACCAAAATTTAGGATTGGTAGAAAATTTCCACCGCGGAAAAATTTACTCCCAGATTAAAACCTTGCTCTTATTACAGGCTGGCTTGAATGAAGTATTTATAGAACCAGTATGACGTTAGTGGGCTAGGATTTTATAAGGATTCTCTTTAGTAAGCCTATGTGACGAAACCCTAAAACTGACGTAATGTATCTGGCGCCTTTGACGCAATCAGTTCCTGGATCATAGGTAAATAGATTACCACAGGTAAAACTTCACTATGTAACTGCCTTCTTGCAGAGAAAGAACAGTATTTCATAATGCAATCATTATCAATTTATTTTCAAGAACCAATATTAATAGTTGAACACTGACGTTTTCTTATTTGAGTCAGGTAGCCAGGAAATCATAGTCTTGACACTTAGATCTAAAAATAAAAATTGTTATTTTAAAACCATTTCCTGGTATGTGCAGTTATCAATTTATATTGAGTGCCTTTCACATTCTAGTTAGCGACATAGGTAATATTTCTTTCACGAGGCCATGATTTATCAAAGTGCTCCCGAAATTGAGATATGAAAGTAAATAGTGGATTTCTATTTGCAAGTCTTTAAAAGGCACCCAAAACAAAATTATTTCTCAAACGTTTGTAAAGGTCCCCAACAGTTGGAGGAATTTCTTAGTCAAATCTCCATTCAGTTTCTAAATGGCAGATCCGAGATCCTATCGAAATCTCTCCAAAGTTTAAATTACAGTCGTCAAACCCATAATCAACCTTATAAACCTCCTAAGCAACACCAATTAATTCCTAAATACGCCACTGTCCTCGCAATCAACTCCGTAGCCTCCAAAAATGCAAACCCATCATTTTCGCCGTGCCACGTGTGACCTTGTTCCTCATACGGCTTGATCGATATTGTACCAAGAACGCTTACACGGCGTAACTGCAGTTTTGCACTTAATTGCACTTGGTTCTTATATTTCGCACGGCAACCTGTTATAGGTGCTCTCAAGATTTGGATCAGCAGTTTTTTTTTATTGGTAACAGTGTCCAATTTGCCAGGTCAACTGAAGAACGTGTAACGGTCGGTCGTGAGGCCAAAGTTCAAGATTTGGTCAACGGAGAGGTGACAGCAGAAAGATTGTGGCTATCAGTCTCAAGCAAGCTGCTGATGACTCTACTTACTTATCTAAATCTATGTCTCATGAAACTACAACACTGATAGCAGACAAAGAAGTCTTTTATGATGGTAACTAGAAGGAAGCAACGAAACCAAAGTTCAAAGTACTTAAAAATAATGAGGTTTCACAATATCTTTACCCAAATTACGTTGACCTGTAACTTCTGTTCTTGAAGTAAACACGACAAGCGATGCCATTGATGCCTGTAAGCCAATAAATGAATAAAATATGGATCTCCTTTAAAAGAACACGGCGGAAGACCTTGTCAGAGTAAAGGGGAAGGGAAGTCCGTAAGGACTTTGATAGCGATCGATTTATGTACCATACGGGTTGGTGGAATAATATTACCTGTATATTTGCTAGAGTTAATACTTATTTGATTTATTTTACTATTAAGTTAAAGACTGGCAGCATTGCCATCCAACGTGGTGATGCTGTCAGTCTTCTGGGCACTTTTCCCGTTGACAGGAATGCAGATTTTTGGACTGTTCTGGTTTTTTATAGCTTAAATAACAATTTTATGTTTCAGGTTTAGAGAACTTTCGCTTCGAGAATCATAATGTACTACTTTTGGGGTTAGGGCGCGCTCCGACTTTGTCGTGGCAATTAATTTATCGTTGATTTATTGTTGGTAAAAGTCGTGGATGACAGTTAATCGCGTCGTCCTATATGTGAACACCTCCATTTAAATACACAAGCCACGATTCTTTAAACGACACGATAATATGTCGTCACGACATAATGGGAACGCACACTTATTTAACCAATCATTGTGTCTGCGCATTTGTATCTACCATTATCCGTATTGTCTGCTGCAATACGACACGACATTGTTAGCAGATGCTCTTTTCAATATGCTTTCTTCTTCTTTTTCTTCAAGACAGATAGCTAAAAGACATACAAATACATTGTTACAATTATTAAATCTACGTTGTGTGAGTACAACATCATAGCATGTATTGAGAAACAATCCAGAGTAATTCTACCAAACAATGGCAATTGTTAAAAGAATGAACTATTTCATACACGTGACTTTGTGCTCCATAAAATTTAATACACAATGATTCAAAGATCACGACAAACGAATGTAACCGTAAGAAACTGGTTTACGTAGGTAACGTAGGCACCACACGTGATTTCTAACGGCACGTTTGTATAACATTAATCATAAAACACCGTAAAAACACGTACAGCACAACTGTGTACAGAAATCTTTTCTAAATATTGCGTCAATGCTGACGAACTTTGTAATATATGACCTATCGTGAAGAGATAGAACATATTGCGATCACTCATAACCGAGAATGTGACATTTTTATGATAGACCATCAGACTGATACAACACAAACATATTAAAATGTGACGTATTTCGAAACATTGTCAGTTGTAATGTTTTGGCTTGAGTAAGTCACTGTTATTTTTTCACGCTGTTTTGTCATGGTGTCATTATAGGCAAATAAATTATTGCATTGCACCGACTGGTTTGGCATTTAGCACGTAGGACTACCGAGTTCACTGACGGTCTCCCATTTTACAACCCTTATGCCATAAGTAATAAGGTTAAAAATTGGTGGACCGTCAGAGATTTGGTAGTACCTTCTGTATCAACAGTACTTAAATCAGTGGGATGATCGATCTTTATCTAATTGCAAATGTATACAACATAACCGTATGCAGACGTACATTTAAACTGACAGATAGTACTGTATTTTAACGGACTCAATATGTTGTCTTTGCGACTAAATGAGGCAAAAAGAATAACAGAATACTGTAACTGCGAGAGCTGAGATTTCTAAAAAATCGTGAAAAACACTTAGCATGTAATGGGTCATACTTTTACGAAACAGTGAAATCAGTCGCGCTTAGAAAGGAGAGAATATATTAGACTAATCTTGAATCATGCGAAACTAACGTGCTTATTTCGATCTAGTGATCGAAAACACGATTTTTGAATGTGTGCTGATTTAAAAAACTTGTTCAGTCTTGAATCCAAAAAGGCCAGTAATTAATAAAGATAATCCGAGAAAGCTGTTTAGCATCCTTTCAAGAACTTCTTTGACAGGAACATCTGCTATTCACACTAATCTTAATAATTATGATACGTTAGTCAGACGAAATCGATAACAGTAAAGTTGTCATAATTCCGTCCGGTTCGGTAACTATAGTTGAGCAAAGCATTCGAGACCAACTTTCACTGGTAAAGACCAAAGTTATTATGGTCATGTTCTGCGGAAGTACGATCCAGTTATAGAGAAAGCCAGCCCCAGGAACCAGTGTATTGCGTTTGTTGATCGGTTAAAAATATCTTGGAATTGTCCCCAATCTTAGGTTACGTAGCAATGCTATGATTTATCGTGATTCTGTGGCAAGAGTTACGTATAACCAGGCTGGATTATATTCCTGACATTAATTCTGTCTTTGATCTTTTCATAATAGTTTTCTATTAACATCTTTATATTACTAAAGTTCAGGGTTTCTTTCAAAGTGACTAAGGTTAAATCAATCGTTCATTCTAACAATAAAACATACCTAACTATTTTTAAATTTGTTCAAGCACATAAAGGACTAATCCCCAATATTTTTTTGTGACTAGAACATAGAATTCCAACATTGCGCTTACGGCAACCATAACAAACCAAGCGTAAAGTGTGGATGAAAAAAACATTGTGAGAACATCGAGGATGCAATATCCTTTTATAAATTTCAGTTCTTCTATTTAGGTTTATGTTTAAAGGAGGAACACAATAAAAGCAAGTGAGCCTGGATCCACGGCGGGGAATGTGAGCCCTTTTTGCTTTAAATAGAATCGTTTCTTACTCATGGATCTTTGTCATCGACTTGGGGCTGGTGAGTGTAAATGGTTTGAGTATTTTGGTAGCAAAATGAAGTTTGTTGTACAAAGTGGTAGGAAAAAACATACATTTTTGACAGTAAATGAGCATCATCTCTTATGTAAAAGGATAATACTCGATTTCTAAACCATTCACACATTTTTTTAAAGTTTTCTCTTATTCAAATACTACTAGTTTGTAACCTAATCAAACTTCTTTAGGTCATTACAAACTTAATTACATCCTAATCGCATCAAAACTCGCCACAAAAACGTTATTAGTAAGCAATAAAAAAGTTTCTCATAACCTTGAAATAAACCTACAATATGGCGATGCAATGACCGGTATAGTCAGCATATAAATCAACTTCAGACTGTACTGGAGACACCGTTGAATCACCCAGTAGTCAGACTTGAATAAGTCTTTCTATTAATAAGATATCAGACTAACTCATATTGATTCATTTCTGAAAGTTTAACTTGCTCATCTCTTTAAAAAAAGACTGAAAGTTGCAATATTTCATAATCATCATCATCATCATCATCATCATCAGCCTATAATGTTCCCACTGCTGGGACACAGGCCTCCTCTCAATGAGAGGGATTGGGCTATAATCCACCACGCGGGCCCAGTGTGGATTGGTAGATGTCACATGTCTTCGAAATTTTGGTTCTAGGACATGCCGGTTTCTTCACGATGTTTTCCTTCACCGTTTTTGATATTTCATAATATTGCATGTTAAATACGTTTGGTTCTGGAAAATTACTGAAAAGAAAGCAAATGGTTTTGTTTTTCATATAAGGTTAATATAAAATTGCTATGCTAGCTACCAAAGTCTTACTTGACTCAATTCTCGGAATAGGAAAAACGGTAAGTAAAGGAAAATGCACCTAAACGCAAGCAAGGCAACTTACGCATCATAGGTAATATTAGAAATGTAAACAAGTATGTCATTTAGAATGATTTTCCTTTCCCTGTTTACTGCTGTGATTCAGTACCTATGGTTCATTATTTAAAGAGACATAAACATCATTATAATACCTACGCACTAGGAAGGTCGTAAATAAAATATGTTATAATACTGTTAAGTTAGTTAGGTTAAGGTAATACACAAATATCAATTAATTTCGCCATCGAACAAAAATATTGATATTTCGTCATCACAAACCTTCTAATTCAAACCCACATTTTGACAAGTTGACATTGATTGTCAGCCAGATGAGATAGCGAATTTGAACTTTATTGTGTACAAAAATAAGCCTCTTTGCCCCCTAGAAATAACAAAATACCTAGACGGCATTTACGTTGATACTGCATTGCACTGCTGTAGCGGTTACCGTACCTTTGAGGCATAATGCGATGATACCAGTAAAACCTTCCATTACTAGTAAATCCTACCAGCTCAAATGCACACTACTTCAAGTACCGAGAGCATAGTGTGCACTTCTTGCAGTCGAACTATCGCAATCTATTTATACCGGGGATTTACGGATGAAGATTTATATAGTTGCTATTAAAAGGCAATAATATTCTAGGAAATACCTCTTGCTTAACACAACACTGGTGCCGATTCCCATGTTTACAAACTAAACTAAATTTAAGTTCAGTGCATCTTTTTCTTTCTATTTTATTAAGAAAAGGACAGAAGATAAATTTTAGTTCAGTCCTGTCAAATTAACCAGCGCCTGACACAAGTTTAGACGTGATTCTCGTGATTCACTCAACTAAAATTTAGTTTAGTTTGTGAACAAGGGAATCGGCACTAATGTATAAGTAGGGCCTATGTCTAGAACTGAATTATATAATTTATGTATTATACAGGACGGGATGATAACATTCAGCCGTTAGTTCCGGCTGTCATTTATAGATCTTTGACAGTCGTTACAGGTAGTCAGTGGCCCGAAAGTCTGACAACCAGTCTTACTAAGGGGTATCTACTAAAATTACTAACTGGTTTGTGGAGGTAAGATAGTCAGACACTCCATGTAAAATACTGGTATTCATCTGCATCCGGTTAGACTGGAAGCCTGCTGACCCCAAAATAGTTTGGAAAAAGGCTAGGCAGGTGATTGTGATGGTACAGGAAGGATAATTTCAACGCTAATTAGGCATGAGGATAACAGTTTATTCAATTTGGCGTTAATGAGGAAAATAAATAGAATAGGTAACGTGACACGTTACAATAAATACGTATCATCACATGGCTATCATACATTAGCACAACGTTGAAAAATTATTGAGAACTAGCTGTTGTCCGCGACCTTCGTTCGCGTGAAATTATTTTTAAAAAATCCCTTTATTATAAGCACTTCACTATTTGAATCGAATTGTGTTACTAATTTCAAGGGATTTTTTTTTCTTTGCACGGAATCCTAATTATTTATCCAAAATAAAAGTAGCCTAAGTTACTCCTTGTTACTTCAGCTATCTGCCAGTGAAAGTCCCGTCAAAATCGGTCCAGCCATTTCAGAGATTAGCCGGAACAAACCGACAGACAGACAAAAATTGTAAAAAATGTTGTTTTGGTGTATTTACCGTGTATACATCCATATGCACTTAGTAAAAAGCGGTTATTTTAATATTACAAACAGACACTCTAATTTTATTTATATGTACGGAGTACAGATATACAGATTTTGAAGATGATTTGAGAGGTGTATGAAGTAGTACTACATTGTTCATGAAAACCATTTAGTCATAATTTTATTAACAAATCAATGACTAAACAAGAGTGTTTTCATTAGAACTAGCTTATTATACTACAGACAGTCACGTGAGATGACCATACAGAGTCACGTGACTGACGCCTGCCTACCATAGAAGTCAAGTACCTAGACGAGCAGTAGTCACAAGCTTATCTCTGATAGACTTATGTTTTCCTGGTACGATTACATCAACGCAGTCTCACTCACGTCAGTACTCCCTCTTATTCAAATAGATGAGCATTGTGAATCAAAGAAATAGTCATAAGTCTAGAGAAAAGTTTTATCCTGAAAGTGACGTAATGCAAAAAAGGAAAGATCAGGAAATAATATAGTTTGTGGTCGTTATGGCTAAGGAGATGAATTCTGATTGAGTTTATAGTAGGTACGTTTGGACAGAGAATAATAAATAATAAAATTCAACTCAAACTCAATCACTCTATTTCAATTAGACCATTACTTTGAATATATACATTTACTTTTGAATGTCAGAAAAATAAAAAAGGCTAAGCTACAGTCCCAGACACAAGGCATAATAACTTCTTAAAGTACTGTAGTACTCTATGGAGAAGAATGGGCAAGATAATAGAACAGTTAGGATAAATAAGACTTGTAGCTCTAATTTTCAGCAAAATGCTATAAGGGAGGAGGATGTTGATGCTTCCTGTTTAAAACCGTGCCTTTTAAAAACCCACAGGAAGAGACCTACATGTACTTAGTCGTAAAATTGGCATACCCAGTATAATAATATGCAAGTTAGATGTAACTATGACTAATAAATTGAATCGTCGTAAACGTTTGGCTCTGATTCACCAACACTACTGCTAGTTCTGTTTACTAACGATTCCTATTGATCTATTACATAGTATCATTGCATAATGCTATGGTCTAAGAGCTTGGGTGAATAATCGCATATTCAATAGAATTTCTTGTAAATCCTTCGTTTGTTTTGTTTAGTGGAATCATTTAGGCCCATCCCACTATACTAATATTATCAATGTGAAAGTTTGTACGTTTGTTAGTCTATCGTGCAAAAACGGCTGAACAGATTTCAATGAAATTTCGCAACCAGATAGTTTATGAACTGGATTAACAGATAAGTAATGTATTCTTATCCCAGTATATGAAGACATTCTGAAGTCCAAGTAAACGAAGTCCCGGGCAGAACTTAGTTTGAATAAATATAAAGCTTCAAAATAAATCTGTTTTAAAAGCAACAGATATGGATGGTTTTCTAACAAAGCAAATTAAGTATTACGTGTAGTCTATAAATCTGAAAGCGTGAAGAAAAAGCAAATTACAATCAATCATTTTACGTTTAATTAGTCGTACTGGCTGTGACGTCACAACACGTGCTGGGTGACCATATTTGAAAACATTTTTATAACCATAACAGAACACACAGTAACATGCAAGCTTTCACCTTGCTATGTTATTTATGAAACCCTAAACATACCAAAACTTTGACAACCGTAGTTGTCACGTAACAGTATGAGAACTAATGTCATTTTTGCGTGACAACACCAATTGAAGTTCGGTAATATAAATGTCATACAATATGTAATATGATACGGTTGCTAGCCAAAGGTCGAGGTTAAAAGTTGGATCTGTAACATTCAATCTGCGATTGTCTAGAAACATAATATATTGTTTATGTTTCCACTGACTCAGACGAGAAAGCGAATTATAAACTTGTCACAATCGTCAAGACATTAAAAATCCGACTTTAATACCTCGTAGACAAAGTTGTTTTTCAGTTGACAGATTCGAAGGTAAACGTATCGGCTGTCAAAGAGTTTTAAATAATGAAAGTACTGGGTGTCAAATGAAGCGAAAGTGAGTTGTTTAAAGTAGGTTAAGGTACTTATTTATTCAGGGTGTACAGAACCCACATAAGACTGATTGTGTTGATTGCATAAATACAACTCTGAACCATTGAGTTATAATGTACTACGTACCTCTGAACTCAGAACATTGACTCATGGTGGCCGATTCATCATCTACCTTTTACCGTTTATCAAAGGTTTTTGGATCAGCGTTCAAGAGTTCCAAGCTTACTAGGTAATAAACGACAATGCTAAGATCTGAATCCCAATTGGAGTCTGGAGTTGTGGTCGGTTGATGGCAATAGGCTAACCCCCTATTATTATAGGACTTAAAACATAACTAGCGAAATATAGGTGTACTATTAGGTACGCCTATGCGTAACTTTCGGGGATTACTGGCGTGATATTATGATGTAATGTATGATTCCTAATAGTTTTATGTAGTACCTATGAACAGGCTTTTTTGATGTGTAACTCATATACAGAGGTGCAGCAACACATCCTGTAACTAATTTACGATGTAGTTCATTTCCAAATAAGCCATATTATAAAATGTTGAATTCAAACCTTTGAAAATGCCATACATTTAATTATAATACAGGACCTAGTTGCAATAGGTATATAAACTTTATAAACAGTCTTAATGACATGTGTGAGTTGAAAGTCAGGTTAGGGCAGATCTAAAGTTCAAGGAGATATTTAGATAGGTGCCTGATTTGATATACATATATACGATATCGATTCATACACGTTTACAATAATCACATTTCGGTATTTTTCAGAGATCTGTGTAGAATATTACTGGAATACCGGACCGTCCCCTTATAGTGTTATAAATAAAAAACAATCAAAAGATTCCCAGGAGCTCCAAATCTATTGTTCTCCAAACAATTTTTCTCCATACATTGATTCCCAACAGCTCCATAATTTTATTAGTTAAATAATAAAATACTATTATTTATTTTTTAATGTGGAGCCGCCGGGAATAAAATTATGGAGCGCCTGGGAATTAGCCCTTTTTTCTGTACAACAGAAGGTAATACGAACAAACATTTTCTACATCCTCAATTAAGCAATACTGCTAAATAAGTACCTTTCTAGTATACAACACAATTTAATTATTTTAGGGAAAATTAACACACTATTTGGATGGCAGAAACGACCAACAACATGGGAATTCCTAATTACAACTTTCAAAACAAATTAGGGAATACTAGAATTAAGATCTTTGATAGCCAATTAAATTTTGACAACGACAACAACATTACTGGTGAAATGTAGGGGTAGTATTAGGTACACCTCTGTCTAACCCTTCGGGGCTTACAGGCGTGATGTTAAGTACACGATTTTGAATTAGTGACTAATTCTGCAAACGAATTACTGAAACAGTGCATTATTGCACATATAGCAGCAGCACACAGTACAGCAGTACATATATTACTTCGTTTTATATTTAAGAGCGTTAATGACTCACGGCATTTCATACTAACTTTCAAGTCGTTTTTTTTTTTAAATGATTGAACCGATTTTAATGTAACTTCATACATATAAGCAGTATACATACGTCTAAAAAGTTGACGGAGGACTTTTCGAAATGTCTTTTATATAAAAAAAATAATAATTGGAAATTTCTGTTTCTATGGAAAAATTAACATAGGTCTAATTTAGCTAAAACACTATTTTTCGAAAAGTCCTCTATTGTTTGTCAATTTGTATGAAATGCCGTAAGTCATTAACGCTCTTAAGTAATTCTGAATAATACTGAACTGGACTGTTGTACTGTCTGCAATTCATAAGAAGTAGCTGTATCGAACCCTTAAATTAATATTCCTCTACCTAGTTACCTATTAGATCTTGAACATATTGTATTTAAAATATGACTTTATCAGTCAGCTCCAAACGTGACGTCACTAAAATAGATAATATTAAAATAAAATGTATCTTATTTAAATATTGTATCTTTCGTACAAAGAGTGAACTAGTAATATCCAATTACTCGGAGATTTTTATCATTCACCTCAGGGGTTAAAAGTGTAAGTGTTAATAAGATTCTTTTATAATAAATCATAACAACAAACTTTTTTGTGTGGTCCTTTCGGTAGACAAATACAGCATCAGTACCTATTGATTATTAAATTAAACCCATACAAGTAACCTTACCTAAAATATTCCTTTAACTTATTTCTTTTTTTAAATTCTATGCACAAGTTAAAACTGTACAAAGGCGGACTTATTGCCTTGGGTATTTTGCCAGTCTACCTTAGGGTGATGCAGGTGACAACACACAGAAATACATATATAATTAATTAACTAAATGTATACGTAGGTGATATATTTATCCTGAAACGTTTTCGCTACCTCTAACATGTTAACATGCACGTAGACACCATACAATATTTCCATGCCACTATCAATCATAATGGATATTGACCCAGGAATCAACTGAAGAAAGTTTGATGATACTTTCAATCTCAATCAATTAATAATAGTGTCGACTTAAACACAAGCAAACCAGCCAGTGTTTGATTGACAGATCGAAATTGTCTATGGCAACTGTCAACATAGAACGTCAAAGCTAATTAGAAAACTGGTTTTGGGATCAACTCTTCCACTTAACTTTGATGAAATCATTTGCTTTCTATCGTTTCTTTTACTATTTTTATGCAATTACATTTAAGTTTCGCAACAGTTGCCGCGCTCTCCAACAATTGAGGTTATGTAAGTGTACAAAGAAAATTACATAGTTTCGTCACAAAACTTGCGCAATATTAATTTTCGTTGTATTTCTGACTGAAAAATAATAATTGGCATGTTGCCAATTATTATATTTACTTAAATTTTAAATAAGTATTTTAACTTCAAATGGCTATCAGGCACTGACGTCGTGATTAGTGACCAAAGTTTGCTTCGACTTTTCCTGTACTTTATGTAAAACGATAAGTAACTTCCATCCGTAACGTGATAGCTGTACAGTTCAAATTTAAATATCTCCTTTGTCTCATTGTATTAAGCTTCCGCCTGCAACTGTGAAGATATTCTCAAGAAATGAGGTCACTGAATTTGTTCAACAAACATCTGTTAAAAGAATATTTAAACACTTTTAGAGAGAGCTGGGTAAAGCAGGCCTCAAAGCAGTAGTTTCACGGCGATTTAGATAACATCTGACCGATAAATGGTAAAAGTTTTATTTTTCTGACATGCAAAGTTAATTCGCCCCAGAAAAGATTCATGATCATCATCATCATCATTTCAGCCAATAGACGTCCACTGCTGGACATAGGCCTCCCCCAAGTGTCGCCACATTGACCGGTCCCGTGCGACTCGCATCCAGCGGATCCCTGCAACCTTCATCAGGTCATCGGTCCACCTAGCCTTCCAACGCAACGTCTTCCGGTTCGCGGTCGCCACTCCAGAACTTTACGGCCCCATCGGCCATCCGTTCTGCGAGCAATGTGCCCTGCCCACTGCTACTTAAGTTTGGCAATTCTTCAAAGAAAAGATTCACTTAAGTCTTAAAGCATGGTTTACCCGCTGCTCAAAGTACGGCTTTGTGCCCGGTTGATGACAATAGGCTCGCTCTTTATGATTTTCGACCAACACAAATAACTGCCAAACTGTGGGTATCCTGTAGGAACACCACTGCCTCACCCTTCAGATATTACAGTTATTATGTTATATTCACCCAAAAAAAAAAACAAAAAAAACACAAGTGAAACCAGATTCGCTCTCTTTCGAAGATCGATGCACTTCTCGAACAATTATAACGAAGATCACACCTTGTATCTAACTACCGCCAATTATTTTGAAGTAATCCAGCTATGTAAACAAGATCGGTTAGCCATACAGAGTGATTCACCTCAGACGACCCAGATAACCACATGGGGTAATGAGTTGGTCTACTAAAAATATGCGCTGATTTTTCAGTAAAAAGTATCAAATTTTGCTTGTGTTACGTTTCAGTTTTTAGTCATTTCGGTGACGCATTACACGGTAGTGGTTGATTCAGGGGCTTTGCACCATATTTTTTATACTGACAGTTTTGAGAAAAACCCTGTTTCGTGGATTCGCTTGGGTTCACACCGAGACACTAATTATTTAGTGACTTCGCCTTAACGTGAACGAAATATTAAAAAAAATCGAGCTCTGTAGAAAAGTTTATTATTTCCGTGAATCAGTTTTTTATTACTTCTGAAGAGTTCTTAATATCGAGTGTTTTTTTTTTATATCAGCACTTTTAATGATCACTGGGGTTCATTTATTGATTTTTTTACACACGTATCGTTATTGAAAGTAATTTCAACGTTTCAACTTTCAATTGAGCTCGAAACCAACTGAAACTTACAATTTTTATAGCTGACTTTTACAATTATTTCTTTCATTATTTTATATAATTTTTAATGCAAGCGCAGTCAGAGTCAGATTACAATGGTTCTTAACGATGTCACGTTGCAATTAATGCTTTTTGTTCTTTGTAATCAGCGCGTGACTTGTTCCGACAATTCTGTCTATTCTTTACGTGTGTCTTTCCCTTTTATAGAAGTTGCTTTAAGAGCGTTTATTCTTTGAAACATTATATTCTTAGTATAAAGAGTATTTGAACCTTTTAGTGCTTCTTTCTTTGAATTTGTAGGTGGTAGGCTGAGTGCTTGTTTGCTGGCACTCGAATATCATGTCCATTTTGTCTGGTAGTAGTTGTTTAAAGTGCAACAGTTCTCTTCTCCCTCTCTTTCACTCTATCTCCCTCTATCACCATGTATTGATTTTTAAATTTGAAGGGGACGTAAATTGGGGCACCACTGTTTCTATAGTAAATGCTATTTGGGTTCCATGTAACACTAATGCGTAGTACTCGTATGTACTTACTACATCTTACGAAAGCATCTTTTTATAGACGAAATAATTTCAAACGATCACTCTTCATCAGACTATAAACTAGATTACGTTTGCCTATCAAGATAAGTGGTTGGCATAAATTGCGAAATATTAAGTCATTCAATAAACATCCATACGGTTGGTATTCATATGGCACATAATATGGTATTACGAGCCATAAAGGATTGTTACAGCAAGCTTTAACTGTCAAAATTTTACTTTATGCAGACTCTCCAACACTGCAGGAGGTGAGCCTATAAAGCAGACAGTAGCATTGGCTTGATTATTTGATATTTCTTCTTAAATAAATGATTTATTAAAAGAGTCTCAACTCACACTCACAAAAGTGACAAGCAAAATAGGACCTTATTAATTTACTCAGAACTATTAGTTTCACACGGAAAGTTCTGTTATCATTGGTTATTAGAGCAAGTATCAGTTTACTAGGTGTTTGATCCGAAGGTCGGTTTTATGTCACCATAAGATAGTGAACTAAATTTACTTCTACGTAATGATCTATCAATCTTCCGACTTCATCGTCGATTCATCTATCCTATCATTTACCTTAGAAGTGATAACTGGTAAACTAGATGGTTATACAAGGTGTGGATACAGAATAATTTATAAGGTTTGTTATTCTATAAACCTGCCTTGATGACGTAAACATACAGTTTTGACGTTAAATTCCGACACGTACCTGTTTTTATAGCATTTTTAAAACCTCAGGCCTGAGGCTCTACACTAACAATGAGCCTTTCGAATCACGAAGCGGATTTTATCGATTTTTATAAAACGTCTACAAGTCTAAATTCCCAACTCAAGAACGTCAACGATCACATATTACAGTTATGGACACACGAAGTAATACAAGATTATAAATTTCGCCATTAAACACTCATAAACATTACCATAATCGTGATAGATTACTTTACCCAAAACATACTTCAAAATGTAGGTCTCACGTCACAACAAACCCAATTCAGGAGCTATTTCAGTTTAAACGCCCACATCTGGAAGGATTATCCTAGCTTTTATCTGGAAATCTAGATTAAAGGGTCAAGAGAACACTCGTTCGGCAGATGGAGATTAACACGTGAAATACATAACTTCCAATTTTGTTAAAGTCGGATACAACTGTTGGGACATTGGAACTTTTGTCGGATTCATGTCGAAATGTTAGAAATTGGTAAATTTACGTCTACCAATTATTGTGTTCTTTCCATAAAGCACTTAAGGGCCAAATTAAACCTACTTAATGGATGTCAAGTTCAGCATAGTATTGGGGCCAGACGCACAGTGGAACGAATGTATGGGAGCGGTTGGACGTAGACATGTCCGAAAAAAAAGAGTAAAATTATGCCAAACTAATGATGCCATCTTATTCGATTACTTAATGCCTTCATAACTTGTGGTGATGAATTTCTTCATAACTCCCATATTTCGGGAGTAATTTGAGAAAATGTGAAATTTTACTATGAAAATGAGTGTATCGAGCTCTCTCCCTCCTGATTCCGGGCTTGTTTCAAGTAGCGGTCTCTAATATCATAATGCTAATACTAAGAGCTATATTTAATACTAAGACACATAGTGCGCCAAATGTGCACTTTCTGGGATAAAGAGTGATGTTTATTTTATAACACAATTTTTTTATTTTTTGTTTATTTTGTTGATTAAAACCGTTTTTCTAAAGGTTTACCTTATTACAATAACATTTCTGAGCAGCCAATTAGAGAAGATATAAGCTAATTAGGATATATAATTAGGGACTTAAGGTTTACATATAAAACTGATGCACTAATGATTACTGATAAGAACATTGCTATTATTTAATTACTAAATGGCTCTTAATACACTAATTTAGCATGCATCATTTACTAATTATCACAATAACTAATTACCTTGCAATATTTAACAAAGGATACCTGGGATACCTGGATTTTATATAAATAGGTCACTATTAGTAACTTTAAAATCAGTGTTGATTTACACCTCGTTGTATCCAAGCTAATCTCGCAATGTATTTTCCAAATTTTAATACAAATCTTGATATTCACGTTGCTTTATGCGCACGCGCACATAAAGATTTACGCGACTTTAACTATTTGTTCAGTGTTTTAAAAGATAACAGTTGTGTTCAGTTATGTGAAAGTGCTGAAACAAGTTTAAAAGACTGGTGTCGTCGATTTTGCTACCGCATTTATGCAAAATGGACACAGTCTGGAAGAAGCACAGATAAGTTTCGGAAGAAACATGAGATTTGGCTACAGGCTGCAATTCAATGGCCGGAATTACAGAATGAAAATATGGAACCTTCTACAGAAAATATAAGTGACGTCATCGAGCCCATAATTTCTCCTGCTAAATCTGATGCTTCAACTTGTACACATCCTAGTCCTCGTAAATCTTTTGAGGACCTTAGTAACCGGCAAAAAAGAAGACGCACTGAAGATAGTCTTTCATGCAGCAGTAGCAGCGCTGAAATTATGTTTTCGGCCGAAAGGGCGCTTCAAAAGGCAGGACAAAGCGATACAGCTTATGTTATGAAATACTTGACGGAGAATCCAGAAGAGGCCTCAAAAATCAAAGCCTTCATTGAAGGTAAATCAATTCAGGTACGGGAAATATCCCCTTTGAAGGCATTGGCTCTTTATGTATCGATGAACTTATCGAAATGGCGCTATAACACTCTTCGGGATTTCAACACTCAAGAAGGAGCTCTTCAATACCCGAGTTACTACATGTTGGTTAAAGAAAAAATTAAGTGCTATCCGGCCAAAGAAGATCTCACAGTTACAGAGAGCTCTGCAAAAATCAAATTACAAGCCTTGATGGATTTAACCTCAAGAAGACTTATTAGGTCGTTAGAAACCCCTGTTGATCCCAATCAACAGCTCGTATTGACCAGCAAATGGGGTTTTGACGGATCATCTAGCCAAAGCATTTATCATCAAAGGACGAGTGAAGATGAGCAAATCGATCTTGCTAGTAATTTTATGATTAGTCTTGTACCACTGCGGCTCGTCTCAAAAGGTGTAACAATTTGGGAAAACGAGCGACCATCTTCCACTTCATTTTGCCGGCCAATATTGTTTAAGTTTATAAAGGAAACCAAAGAAAATGTGCAGAGAGAGATGGCTGAAATCGAAGCAGAGATTGAAGCCTTAACTCCATCCACCATCACTGATGGAATTAGTGTCAAACACCAACTGCTGTTGACAATGATTGATGGTAAAATTCATTCCATTATATCCGATACAGCAGCTTCAGTGTGTGACATATGCAAGGCTTGTCCTAAAGAAATGAATAATTTAGAGTTAATCAAAGATAAACACGCAAACGAGGACATGTATAAATATAGCTTAAGCACCCTTCACGCTTGGATTCGCTCAATGGAATGCTTATTACACATTTCCTACAAATTAGACATAAAATCATGGCAAGTAAGGGGTGATATAGCAAAAAGGCAAGTTGATGACAGGAAGAAAAGAGTTCAAGAGGCTGTAAGAAGAGAAACGGGCTTACTTCTCGATGTTGTGAAACAAGGCAGTGGATCCACCAACAATGGCAACTCGGCAAGGAGATTTTTTGAAAACTACACTAAATCTGCTGAACTGACCGGAATAGATGCTTTTAAGAAAAATCTGTGTGATCTTGCAGTGTATTTCATCAGGAGAGAAGATCAACGTAACTAAATTCCGAGAGTTCTGCTTTGATACTGCTAAGCTTTACGTGGAGTTATACCCATGGTATTATATGCCTTCTTCACTTCATAAAATTTTAATGCATGGGCCAGACATAGTTCAGAACATGTCAATTGTGCCCATTGGTTTTCTATCCGAAGAGGCATCTGAGGCTAGAAATAAAGATTTTAGAAAATATAGAGAGGGGCATTCTCGAAAGCATAGCAGTATCTCATGCAATGAAGATATTATGCACAATCTTTTACTGTCTTCTGATCCACTTGTTACAAGTATCCGTCCAAAAGGAAATAAGTTTGTAAAAAAATCTTCTTTTAAGGAATTTTATGAGCTTACGGATTCTGAGAAAAGTGATATCGAATTTGTTAACATAAATGATTTAGCGGACATCGATTCTGAATTTGAATTAATTGATGATGATGATGATGACGAAGATAATTAAATGATGTTATTGTTTTAAAATGTGTAACTTAGTAAATTAGAGCTTACATCTTAATTATTTATTGTACTTTTAATTAAACTAGGTAATTTATTATCAACTTACTTAAAAGTCATACTCTCATCAGTTCTTGTGAATATTTTTGTTAATATATATTTCTGTATATATATAATATATTTATAGACCTCTTAATAAGTCTGTCTGCGGTTTAAAGTAAATACAAATGGGGAAAAAACGTTTTTTTTTTTAAATTTTCATTTCCTTTTATCCCAGAAAGTGCACATTTGGCGCACTATGTGTCTTAGTATTAAATATAGCTCTTAGTAATAGCATTACGATATTAGAGACCGGTACTTGAAACAAGCCCGGAATCAGGAGGGAGAGAGCTCGATACACTCATTTTCATAGTAAAATTTCAAATTTTCTCAAATTACTCCCGAAATATGGGAGTTATGAAGAAATTCATCACCACAATTTATGAAGGCATTAAGTAATCGAATAAGATGGCATCATTAGTTTGTCATAATTTTACTCTTATTTTTCGGACATGTCTACGTCCAACCGCTCCCATACATTCGTTCCACTGTGAGACGGTTCTGCAATCACGCGACTTAGTCATGCCCGGCTGTTATGAAAGGCCGTGTTGAGGCGCTCCCACACAAACCGTTTCGGCATGTCATATTTGTAGCCACAAACTGTTTTTGTTTGCGGAAATCATTTGAGAATTATTTTGTTCTACACTTAAGGAAAAAATAAAACGCGAATACGTTAAGGTCCTCACTTTTGAAAAGGTGTCGATTTATATTTTTCCAAATTATTTTTAAATACATTGTAAGTATTAATCTTTCTGCAAATCTCACAGTTAAATATTTAATACATAAATTATGTAACAAAGTCAATAAAAGACAATGCCAATGCACGTCAAATTGATCACGAACAAATCACATGGCTTAATAATAGCTAGCCTTTGTCTGATTAAATATACAGCCTGTTTAACCTCTAAACACACCTAATGAATGTCGGTGACATTTAGAAATAATTTAAGACCGTTCTTGAACTGTTAAAGGCTTATGTTGGCTAATTTTAGAACCAGTAACATTGTTTAGCAACAGCCAAAAACAATTCCTAAACAGTCTCTAACAGTATTTCCTGATCGCCAAAAATATTAGACGATATACTTCCTCGTTGATCCATAAATCATTTATTTAAATGTAACAGATTGTCATCTCAGACAATTTGCAACAGCCAAACACCTTTCTTCTACGTAGGCGGTCACTGAGCAAAATGTGCTGAAACTATTGCAATTTACCTGTATAAAATATTTAATAGACTTAACCCTGCTTCGATCTTAATCATGGTGTTCGATGATTCTGTACCTAAAAACCTCGGGACTGCCATCGGTTCTAACTTATAAGCAATTCTAAACCCATCATTATATCTATAAGTACTACATAGAGCGGGAAGGTACAGCTGTGAAATAGCTAGCCTAACTGTGCCAAGGCAACACCTCACTCGCCTACTCACAGTACTAACTTATATGCATGTAATTAGGCACGACAATTTTACTTGGAAACAGATAGTTTGAGGAATTGTTGGTTAGGTACTCCGCTTTTACAACCATTTCCAAGGTGTGAATTACGTTAGGGTTGATTAATTAGAGAATAAGTCTTGTCAAAAATGTGTTTTGTGTCAAACATCTATCACATGTTTTGAAGTTGTTCCAGACATGTTTTGTTCACATTTTTGATAAGTTTTCTACAATTTTGGACACAGATCTTTACAATTTGTTTTATATTAAAATGAAACTAGCACACACAATTTGTTAAATACATGTTTAATGTTTGCTGAAAACGCGGGTTAAAGTGTATCTTTTGTTTCAAATGTAATTAAAGATATCTCTATCAAACGTTTGGCTACGAAACTAATTGTAATACAACGCTTCATCCTTGAAATAAGCTCTGTAAGAAGTCGTATTTTCTAGTTAACAGAGAAAAGCTTACTTGCATTTGCTACAAATACTATTTCAATACGTAAGACTCATATTCATAACATCCACGACAAACATCACTAATTCACTATAGCACAGAACACTAGGTACCTATAGTTAGTAACAAATAACACAGCAATAACCAATTTGACCTTTATTGAAACAAATTCAATTAAAACTGCGTGTAAATTCTAGTGACACATCAATTAAATAATTGATAATAACGATGTAGCTAAAATACATTTTTCAGCGTTGTTACAGTGAATTTCGCGCTGTAATACTGAAATTCAGTCATGGAATTTACCTACATTATATATTAACAACATTTGCGTCGCACTTTTAGGAAGGGGGATCATCGCGTCACATGAAATCCTGACTAGCTCTTGCGGAACTGATTGCACTGTTATTAATTTCAACGATGATATCTGAGCAACTTTATCGCGATTCGATAAAAACACGAAGGTTTGTTTTGAATTGTTTCAAAGAACTGGGTTTTTTTTCAAACAAGGAAAAAATATGTCGTAGTTGTTATTTTGCCAAAATGTTCGTAAACATCAATTTTCGGTAAAAAAGTCGATTTTTGTGACTCATAAAAGTCACCTTCGATAGTAGTGTTTAAAATGCAAGAGGACATTTTGATAATGCAGAGTTTATTCATCATTTATCTGAAATTGCAAAGCCTTTTATGTATATTTATCAAAGGACACCAGAAGCGAAGTGGAAAGTGGAATATATTTAACCTTATAACAAAACAAAGATTATATAAATTTTATGCACGCAGCTGTTATCAACAAACTCAATGATATAAGACTACCTGAATCATCGAGAAGCTCTCGAGATTAATTTGTGAAACAGAAATTATACAATAAGCAGCTTATCACTGGCCATAAGTGTGGCACAAGTACAATAAGATTACTTGATATGCAGTAATACTTTTACAGCCGCGTGACAAGTGATAACTTCATATCCAAATACTTAATAGAAAACCACAATCTTACACACACTTTTCCTGTTCTAAGATAAAACGCAGTAACCAACGAGTGTCCTCAAAAACCTTTCGAAATAGGTACTTATCTACCATTTCCAGTAATATCTACTCAATATCTTTTATCTCTTCTATTTATACATTATTCCTCGTAATCCGGAGTATTTGTAATAGCACTATTATAGATAAGGAGCCAGACAATGATTACAACACGGACAATGCAGGATGTTTATAAACAAACGTGCAATTGCATTATGGTTTAATGAACTTTCAGCATACTTTTAACTATTGAACCACTTCGAGCTACCATATTTAAGGGGAAACATGGTAGGTATTTGAAAAAACTATCGCTGTCTCTCTGCGAGCGCGATTTCGACATTGGTGCGATAAAGACAACTATAGTAAAATGTCATAATTCGAGGTTTGGCTCTCGACTATTTCCTCTTCCAATATTTGACCAATTTAAAAGATATTTCATAAAGTGACTAAGAAGGATATATACTGTGTCCCTATGTTTTTAATTTATCAACAATAGTTGTCTTTGTACCCTAGGCCTTTGTTGACAGGCGATCTAAATAGGCAATTTTGAGCATTTTGTAAAGGTTCTAGTGCTTATACAGATTATGTATCTTCAAAAAGGAAAACATAGAGACATAGAAGATGTTGATACTTATAAGAAAACAGGCGAGTACGTTTGTATGGAATAAAGACCACCCACATTTCCTCTTAATGCTTTTACATCAGCGGTCTTTCAGCCAGATGGTATGTGCTTGGTTAGTACCAGTGAGGTAGAAATAATGTATTCTGGCATACTGACGAAACAGAATTGAGGACAAGGCTTAGTTGTGAATCGGGACCATCTGTAATGTTATCTACCATATATATTCAAAACTTCCTTTTAAGTTGTGGTTTGGGATGGGATCAAAGGCGTGGATCTACACGTGAGTTTTCGCACGTTTTAGTATAAAATTTTCCATTTTTTTATTTATTTTGATATCTAAATCGCGAATCAATGTTTACGGGCAATATAAACAGGCATAAATCGAAGGATTTCTAGGTGGCCTGCCGATGGATGAATTACTTGCGTGTAAATCAAGGTGAAGAACGGGTTTCATTTATGTTAGTGTTTACTTTTCTGATCGGTTCCTCATTCGCAACTAACATACATACATGGTTACATTTTTATGTAACCTGGAAACCGGAATGGTAATCGTTATTGAATCTGGCATTTGTAGAATCTGGCATTTGTAGAATCTGACATTTGTAGAATCTGGCATTCATAGAATCTGGCGTTATAAACTCGTCTGGCATTTCTAGAATCTAACATTAATCGACTAAACGCAAGAAAGGAGGCGTCTGATGAGATGAGGATTAATAGAGAAGTATGGATGAAGAAGACATGCTGCACCGACCCCAAATAAATTGAAATAAGAGCAGGAGAAAGATGATGATGACTAGCAAAAAACAGAATCGTGTGGAAAAAGGAAGACATAAAACATATTAGTAAGATTTCATTAAAAATTCTGTATCGTTTCTCAAAACATATTTTGGAAACCGATCCAATCAGTAGTTTCTTTCTAGAAAGATACTCAGAATACAATAGGTATTTACTGTACGAAAATTCAACATACAAAAACAAACTTGATTCACCCACTATATTATCGTTCATAATATAAACCAGGTTTTAATTGGGAAGTTTTCTCCAAGCAGATGTATGGGTATTACTCAGTTTTTGTATATGTACATGCTTCGGCGGCGTACTGAAAACCTGAAAATTTTCCGCATTAAAGTAGTCGGCCTGTTTCCACGAAGACATGTACTTACTAGATAATAATTACGCATTAATCTATGTAGTTACTATTTAAATTTAAATTCTCGTGAAGACTGATTTCTTTGAGTCACTGAAATTGGTATTGTAGAGTATAGTGTACCTATTTATATGTAGTTATAATGACGCACGTGCAAAGAAAAAACTAGTAACAATTACGAATTTAATACATTCACGATATACCTTTACCGACATAAGGAAACAATTCTTAGTAATACATTTACTTATGTAAGTATATGTAGTGTATTTTTTTTAATGTATTGTGATATTAACTGTATTCACCTGGAAAATACGTGTATGACTCATGACGTTCAGCGTACCCCTTCAATGATTTACATACACGTCATTTATATTAAATGCTTTGATGTCACGATTGTAACGTTTGCTAATGAAATTTTATAAAGGTACTTTCTATGACGGCTATAAATGTCTCGCTATTGAAGTATTTCCCGTTTCTTAGAACTAAAGTACCTGTGGGAAACATTTTAACTAAGGTCAATGACACGAATCAATGCCATATCCATCACAACACGGAACATCTGCCGGCGTATTTCCTATATATGTACTTACATAGAAAATAGATTTTCATGGTTTATTATTAGTTGAGCTTAGATATTATGGCCGAAAGAAATTGGGTCAACTACTTTTAGATTCAGCAATACTTGGGAGATAAAATCAAGATGTTTGGAAGTGTGGGCAAACTTTATGGTAAATAGAATTCCCTTGGTCAAAAACTGAATACTCTTCGGGAAGACCTGAATTATACTAAGTACCTGTTCTTCTTTCTTCTTATCTTATGTACGTTTTCCTGGGTTTTTACTTAGTATCGGTACTATCTACATACTTACAATCTAGTATTAAGTAGGTGCGTATCGTTTGATCTATGACCTGAATCTGCTACTTTGTCGTGCGTTTGATTATGGTCGGAATTTTATTTTTCCTGTTGGGTTTAGGGATATTACCAGAGGGCATTATGTCAGACTATATGTAATTTTCATGAAGAATGAGGAGTTCTTAGGTACAGTCGCCAACGCTTCAAGCTATCACTAACTATCAAATTTTCTCATTCGATTTTGAACTTAACCTTCAACATTTTATGGTTTAAAATTATTTGGAGAAATTTGACAGTTTTTGGTTAATTGATGTGCAGGCGACTGGACGTAATAGGTACACATAGTATATATATTCAGTCCTTTTTTCCACGAAAAAAATACACCCGTCAACTCTTGCGATCCTGATATATTTCTTTTGTTTTGTGCAGGCTCTTAGATCTGGTCAAAGACGTAATCATAGTGGTTGAGGGAGTTAGAAGTACAGTAAAGAAATCGAGTAATTTATTGCATCATGTATACATAACTGGTTGGATTATGGATTATGCTATGATTACCCCACCTTAGAGCAGTTATTATTAGCCTTGAACTTCAGTATATTTTACAGCATAAGATGAGTTAAAAAATCAATAAAGGGGAAATTTTTATTGTTTTTAACAACGACTTGGTACATCCGCGAACTCTACAAAGATACATATATAAAAACCTTTTCGACTACAGGTAGGTGTTTATGAATTACCAGTTTGAAATACCCTTGAACATTTAATTATTCTTTCAGTACCCATTTTTTATGGGCATAACCTATACGTTCTATAAGGCCGTACATGCATTAGTTGAGATATCTGTAGATTTATTTCTCAGGCATTTTCTCATTTCCTTGAAGCTTACATAAATCGATAAATCGAAGGTTTGTTAGTACTGTTTTGAAGTACCTACACGTGCCTATAGAAACGTGTTGAGTTTTATTTTCTATTGTAACTGTCGTGCTATTGATTCAATTAGGTGTAGGGAGAAGTGTACTATTATAGTACTCATAGGTACGATTTTCTTTTATGACCAGTATTGATTCTAACAGAAATAATTGTGTGAGCGTCAATCCACTCATGATATCCAGCTGGTGGGCGACTTTACACACACACAAATTCAAGGTAAAATAACCCCTTTTCAGTTATACTAAAGACCTATACTTAAACAGATGCGTCTGTTGCCAAGGGGCCAAAGGTCCGACCTACACTAACGTTGCATTGCAATAAAAACTTAATCACTCAGTAATCCCAGACGTTGGAGTCATATAATACATTTGCCTACACCGTTAAGATACGAGTTAATTACTGAAAACCAACTCACACGGCACACAGTGAAGCAATCAAACCGACTCACATTGGTATAGTCAACTACATTTATAAATCCACAATTTTACTTTATCCACGTATGGGTTTCTAAGCAAGAGTAGCTGTTCTCAGTTCAAGTGTGTATGGTTGAGTGTACACAGCCGCACGCGTCTCAAGTGTGATATGATCCGACACGTGATGCCTATATGCAGCCATAGAGTAATTGTACAGACGGCTCGCAGCGTACAAGTCCACACAAACTAATTAATTGGTCTCGAAATTGTGTACTTACGTATATCAAATTGTTTTAATTGCTTGATTAATATGTCGCTATTATATTTGTTTGTGAGTTTAATCACACTTTCAGCTTGAATTTAAATGGATGAAAATAGATTTGCTAATATCACAGCATCAAATAAAAATGATTACTTAATTTGACTGTTACTTTTAACTGTTCATAAACTCAATAATATTCAGTACAAGTATCAAAATGACATAACGATTACTCTGGTAGGCGCAGTCACGTAATTGGTACTTGTTGTCAATCTAACTGATCGACTTTTGCAACCGACACAAAGGTATTCAGGTATTCACAATTGCGTTAAACCAATTCGCAGTGCATTGTCTTACAACTAGGTCAATCTGACCGCGACGAAACGGATATAAAGGGGTAGGTACTTGATAAGTATTGCTATCGCGAACATATTTTAATAGTAAAGCGCATTTGTTAGGTCGATAAGGCCCTACCGGCCTCTGAAATATGAAACAATAAAGGTAAATCATGAGAAATTAGATTCATATCTTGAAATAGCTGGCATAAATAAGTAATACTATCGATTACATTATGAATAATTTGAAATTCCCATTTTGTTTACAATAATAGGCGTAGTTAGAATGAGACGCATCATAGTTTTGTGGAACGACTTCTTTAAAAAGGTGGCGTGGAGACACTGGATGTAAAAGAGCTTCAGTTTAGGAATGGTCTATGTCCAGCAGTGGGCTGTGATTGGCTGAGTTGATTGGTCAGGGTTCAAATTTATCAATTAAACTTATCACTTCGGACCCTGCTTTATACGCTCGCGTAGGCATCAAGAGTGCATTAAGAATCCTGTTTATTCAATGCATTATTTTATTTGTTCTGTGACATACGTAGGTGGTCTAAGCAACGCACACATGTACAGATTTTATATAAACGGAATGAAGTGTGTGCCATACGCGTGTATATTTCAACTGAAACTAAACGTAACTATTACCTTGGTGTTTATAGTTTGTTTAAAAACAACGGAAATTAAATTGGAGGAAGGCGTGTGACTCCTGATGATTTGAGAGATCGATAGCTTGAGAAATAATCGTGGAATCTCGATACAATCTTCGTATGAAACACAATATGAGTTAAACAACTTCCGATGAGAAAGTTAAATTCTCAATCAGTTTTTTATGATGTACTGTCTTCTAATTACAAACAATATTGAATCTTACATACAAGGTCAGAAAGTTGAAAACTTACCAGTCAATATCAGTCAACTTTGTATGTTATAAAATTATTATTTCTCCTAGGTATAATTATTCATGTGCACAAGGTAATATGTTTGTTTATAAAAAAACAATTCACATCGTTTATGAGTACATAAATCACATGGGCATATTATTATTCACTCAACAGTATGAACACTTTACGGTAATTACAAATAACCTATTGTAACTCCTGTGCACAAAACAAGCATCGGTATAACACAAATAATGGTATCCGCAGACTGTTACTAAGCCTGCAAGCTGGCATGTATCGGAAAAGTGTGGTCATATTGAAGGATGTGGTATGGGCCCTCAAACTAAACAACTTTCTCCACAGAACCAACATCTGATAACGTGGCGACGATGGACGCTGTCTGACGTTCATACCATATCCTGAATCATGACCACACTTTTTACAAACATACGTTACGTAGCTCGTAGTTTAGCTTAGACATATTTCCGTCTCCATCTTGCAATGTGACAGTTGTACGACAGCGAGAGGTATATAACTTAACCAAACTTCGTGCTAAGAAACTCTTTAAGATCTGAATCAGAGACTATCGAACTTCAAAAAATATATAAAAATATAACGTTTTTCAATAACTTATATGTCGGTTTATGGTAGAAGAGATAGTGAATGGAAAAATCTGTAGGACACCTAATCATGCTTTATTCCGCTGACATATTATGACATAGACACGAATTTTAGAGTAGCTTAACATTTTTCAGTAACATCAGCAAATAAAATGATCAAAAAGATAAAACAATCTATGGTAGGTCAGATAGTGAATGGAAAACTCTGAATAACTCGTAATCTTTCATTCTGTTATTGATAAAGCATGATTTTCAGACGCATTTTACAGCGGCTTAACATTTTTTAACAACATTAACAAATAGAATGAAGAAAAGGAGATTGTTGGCTTGTAGCATAATAGTGAGTGAAAAGAAAGAAAGAAAATTGTGTTTATTTGGCGTTAAAACATAAAACACCTTGAAAATTATTGTACAAAATAATTAAATAAATAAGCAAACAAAACTAATAATGCCAAAACTCAGCTCAGCATAATGTCAGATGGCAACACAGGGTTATACCATCTGATGATAGATTTTTCTACTAATGAAAATCAAAATCACATTTTCATGACTGAAAAAAGTAAGACAGAGAATCTTAAACTTTCTAAAACTGATAGTTAAAATGGATATAAAAGTTTGCTTAAAAATATTAATCTGTATAATAATTGAGTATTAAGAAACTTTCAGGCTGTTCAGGTGTTTACCTCAAGATATACAATATGTCCGGGTTCGGACTGTACAAACTTTTTTCTTTTTTTTAACTAGATGAAACGGACTGGTAAAAATTAAACTAGTCGAGTTTTATGTGACGAATACTTCTTTTGAATTCACGTCGTTTCCGAAAATATGTATTTTGTCCCTTTCTCACTTCAATAATACGCAATAAAACATTTTTCTACCTGCTTCCCCATGGAATAGGTCGCTCATTCATATCTTACGCACGGAAGGGCTGCGTTCAAGCAACAATATCTCATAAACCCATTGTCATAGAATCGAGTTTTTGGTATCATTCTGTAAGTAAACTTACCATCTGAGAGACGCGTACATAAAAAGAGGTAATTCTCGGGGGTGTTTTTAGTAATAACCTTGAAAAACTAAAAACACAATGTTATTTTGACGTAACGTTGATGTTTTACCATTTATTTCAATATGATACAGCATTTATTAAAATTATTTGAGTTATTTAACTTATTGTTAATGAAAAAACCTTTCCGTTATGAAAAGTTTTTTTTTAACGATAATCGGGCATTAAATTCCAAAGTTACATAACTTTTAGTATGGACGCTACGAAAAAAAAAAACCAAAATACAAAAATGGCTGCCTCTGAGAGGGGTTTGGGGTTAGACCCCACATGTAGAATAATTTTAGTGTTAAAATAGTGCAAACTATCACCCCCTAAAGTTTGTACAGTCCGAACCCGGACATATTGTATATCACCAAACAAGTGATACAATGTTATTGGAGTATTGCGAATACTTATGATGTAAGAGTTTATATAATTAACTGTTACAAACTAATAGTAACGAAATTAATACATATTAATTTTATCTTTAGAAATAATTGATTGTTTTTATGTCGTCTTACAATTAAAATTATGATTTATTATGTTTCTAAAGAAAAAGGTTTTAGTATCAAAAATAATTATGTATAAGGTGGCCAATTAAAATATCGTCACGCTATGCGCTGAGTGACGCAAAAGGAATATAAAAAAAGATTCTAAATCATAATTATTACGAAGAAGAATTCACTATGGAAGTATTGGCTACAATTGTAAACAGAAACTACTGGAATATTTTATGAATATAACATAAATATATACAAAATAATCTGCCAATAAAGATTTTAATGGAAATATTTTATTAAATTATCATAATTGCTAAACGACATATGAGATGGATCCTGCTTGTTACTCTTATGAATTAATTAACATTGACAAAATTAAATCAATAAAAATAACTACTGTGGTTTAGTTACTTGAAACGGGAAATTCCCTTATCATAACAAATCATTACGCCTGTTTTCCCCTAGAGGGATAGGTAGAGATTTTGTTGGTTTTGTTGACCTACATCTTCATTATTCTCCCCTACCCCAATTTATTTGGGGTCGGCGCAGCAATTCTTCTTCTTCTATACTTCTCTATTACTCGTCATCTCATCAGACACCTCCTGTCTTGCCATATCATACATATAAAATATAATTTATATACCTACTCATAAGTCATACGTCACTTTGCAGGCAAGACGTCTCACAAACACGGATTTAAGATAAATAAATCAAATACGTAGACAGTTCAAGCCTCTGAGATAAGCTTAATCACATGCAGTCATTTGTTTTTATCAAGACATTGACATTAACAGTGTGTCTCTTATCTCGGGAGTAATTAATTCACATTTGGTGACTTGATGTCACATGGCAAACGTGGAGAAAAGTGAAAGTTATAAAGGGTGTAAAAAGATTCTTAACGAAGCCGAAAGGTACTTGCTTTCCGCGTCATTGCGATTTTTTTTTGTTCTAGACCATACCTGAGAACCTTCTAGTTACGGAGATATTGGGGTTAAAGTTCCAACTTTTATACATTTTTTTTAAATACATCTTTTTAATGTATTTTTTTACTTCAGACACATTCACGACCCCCGTACTATTCAATCCATCCATCAGCACAATGTTTTGAATGCGTTACATTGAGTCCTGTGATTTTTCACCTCATAAAAAAAAGTCGTTTCCCAGCAATAATTTTTGCGTAAAGTTACTTAGTTTAATGTACATCACCTGGGTAATACATACGATATCTCTTGGAATCACTGGTTATCCGATGTTCGGGCTTCTATCCAAAAACACTAATGATTGCTTTGTCTTATATATCTTAAGAATTTTAATCAACGTGTTTCGATTTTACTAGTTGCGGATACATAAAACCCACATTATATATAATGTACTGCCCAAGTAAAAGCGAGTTATACTGAAGTGAGCCTTTTAGCGTGGGATTTCGATATAAAAACCCCTTAAAGCCAGTTATGGACTCATACTAAACATAAAGTTTCAAAAGGAGCGGGTTTCCTTGTGTAGGAGAACCGGAAACGACACTATTATGGTCATTATCTAACGGGACAAAACTTGAGGAAAAGATTTAATCAAATTATAAAGACAAAACCGGCCATTGTTCCAAATATGTTGCAAATTAACATGTAACGGTTCTCACACTTTCATAAAAGCATGTCCACAGTAAACAATACATTAGTTGTATGTCTGTCACAGTTAAAAAGTAGGCCGGATTAGAAATTGAACGGGTGACATTGATAGCAGATACTGGTTTGGCTGCAATTACTAGTACGAACGAGATGCCGTAATATCAACGTAGTTTATCTTTTTAAAATGCGAAATATAATTGATCCATGTCAAATCGAACGTTAACTTTTGAAAAAAGAACACAAAAAAATACAAGAAGGGAAAACAATTGAATAGCGATTCTCAAGCATAGAAACTTCTTGATAAGTTACATCATATTTTGTGACTGACATATATATTGCAGGTTATCTAATCAAGTTTTTCATAATACCTCAGAAATTCTAAATTCTGCTTATTGCCAATCAATTAAATACAGAATTCATCGAGTTTTTTATGAATCTTCTAAACTTTATTTAGTTTAGAAGATTCATAAAAAACTTCAACAGATTTTTTTTAAATCTCTATGTAGTTTTTAAAATATTCAAGATTGTCTATTGGTCGTAGTAGGTAATATAACCAAGACAATTTATCTCAGTTAGGTATATGACAATAATGAATAGCAGAATTTAGTCAACCACGATACCATCGCATGTTTTACATCGTGATGAACTAACCATGTCGGTATTATCTCTGTACTTATCGTGTTTCTTTCATGTATCATTGATATGAAAATCAGTAGTAACTGTTAAATTCTGACTTTGCCTTTTTATTTAACAACCGGAACCGTAGAAAAATTACATTAGTTACTGGAAAAAGAGAAACAATCAAAATATTTCGCAAGTCTATAGCAAGTACGTACTATTGTAAAGGAAATTAGGATTAATATCATAACCAGCCGCGAAAAATATGTAGTTCTATAGGTACTGAAGCCAAAATATTGTGCAACAACAATTTGTTTTCCTTCACTGAAAACTATGGAAAATAAAACCTTATTATTGCAAAAGAAACAATAACACCATCGCGAATCACTTTTTCTATAACTTTACACGTAAGACATCTTTTGTTAAAGGTTCATCCATCTGTTTCGAATATTTTAACAATAATTTGTATTCAAGAAATACGTCATCAAAGTTTTTATAGACACAGGTGCTGCTGTATTGTATCAGACAATGTAAATTTGTTTGTTTACCGGTCGCTATGCTGTCTGATAAATTCTTAATTAATCTACTATTTCGTGAGATATTGGAGCCGATTCCCTTGTTTACATAGGTACTAAACCAAATTAAAGTTCAGTGCATCTTTTTCTTTCTATTTCATTAAAAAAGGACAGAAGTTAATTTTAGTTTAGTCCTGTCAAATTAACCAGCGCCTGACACAAGTTTAGACGTGATTAAAAAGTTGACTACTAAAATTACATCAAATTACGTCAAGTGCTGACTAATTTGACAGGACTAAACTAATATTTATCTTCTTTCCTTTTAATAATGAAATATAAAGAAAAAGATGCACTCAACTTAAATTTAGTTTAGTTTGTGAACAAGGGAATCGCCACCATTTTATTACTAAGATACTCTTTTTTTACTACCATTTCGTACCACAAAACTGATGCCATTTCGCAAGTCAAGAAAGAAACTTGGTAGTTTCTGATATAACAAATTGATTAAACACACGAAACCTTAGGAAGCACCCATCATTGCTGACACCGGAAAAATCCAACGTTTTAGTATTT
Source organism: Lycophotia porphyrea (assembly GCA_950005105.1). Lineage (NCBI taxonomy): Eukaryota > Metazoa > Arthropoda > Insecta > Lepidoptera > Noctuidae > Lycophotia > Lycophotia porphyrea. Next base: position 9,363,615 of record OX465394.1, read on the forward strand.
TTCCTTTCAAAAGATAAAGTATAGATAAAATAGGACCTCGAGAGGTGAGATTACCATAAAAATGAATGAGAATCACGAATGCGCGCGGAAATATACGGTTGTATTAAAAGCTTACAATACTTTAGATAAGCTAATACTTTTATTATTTTCTGTGATACCATTTAGTTTGGTAAAAAAATGTCATAAAATATTACCATGATAAAGTAAACTGTGTTTTATATTATATCCGTGAAGAGTCGCCAGTTAAATTAAACGCAGTTTTTCTCCGGTGCAAAAAAAGGCAGTTGTCAGACACAATAGGGTTATTATTTGTATTCATTTTTCCTTTTAAAATTATTGCACGCCGCAAATTCAAACACAGTTTTTTTTTAATCCTAAAGAACTGTACAAAGGATAATAAAAATCAAAGTTCAAGGAGAGAGCTACCAAACAAATACTAGACAATTTGTCAAGTGGTTAACCGATAATATATAAAAGTGTTAAGTTGTTTACGTTATTATCAACCGGACAGTTGTAAATGATAGAAATATGTCGTAAAAGTTAATTAGATTAGATTATCTTTTAATTTTTATCAAATAGTTAGGAAAGCATTTTAGCTAAGATTGGGAGGTCTTTCAGTAGTACATAGATTTTTAAAGCTTAACCTAAGTAAAGTTTCTTATTTCAAGCACATTATGTGTCAAGTGCATTTACAAATATTGATATGTTTTTAATTGGGAGTAGTGATCAATTTTCATTTCCCACTAACATTTATAATAAGAAAAAACATACTCACAGCAAATAAATTGACATAAAAACTTCTATGCTAAATATTTGCACCAATTGAGACATCATTTAGTTTCTCAGAAAAGAATATGGCACTAAATCCATTATAGAATCGACCGTTAGTGCGTCCAATTAAAGCATCATGCATATAAAACGTGATTATACCATTTGCCACGTGATTAGGTCTTAGGGGGGCTAATTATTACGAGGGAACATTGATCACACACGCATATTTATCATCTCAATCAAGAAAATAATTGGATCAATCTAACATAACAAAATGTTATTTAACATCGCGTCACTTTACATGTATTTTCTCACACCATTTTCTCTTAGATAAAAAGGTCATGAGTATTTAATCAAAGGTCGATAATCTGTGGGTCGATTTGACCCCTGTATGGCTGATAAAAGACTGATAGACTTGCTCTCCTCTATCGACATTTCATCATCGCTAAATTTCATCGTATGTTAGGAAGCTTGTGTATAATAACGATATTGATACTGAGACTGCTAGTCTGCATAATCACACTGCTGGGTAAAGGCTTCTCCCCATGACTTCCAGTTGTGCCGATCTAGGGCTAATGTTGATCACTAATTGACGTTTTATCCAGCTCGTCCCGCTATCATTTACGAAATATGCCGCGACGCCTTCTGGCTATGTCAGGGCTCCAGAAAGTGGCTATTTTGGCCCTCTGTGTGTGCTTTTTTTTTTCAATTCATGTCTTATTCAATGACAAGACACGTGGCAGATATCGTTCGTTGTGTGCAGGTTCTTATTTAAGGATTCCGGTATTCATTATGTTAGCTATGGACTCGCTAATCGGGTTCTGGGCATGAATACAAGTCACCTATAGTTCATAATAACGATGACTCGGATCCGGGTTGTGGGCACGCGAACGAAATTCACGAAGTTTTCGCGAAGTACTGGGCAGTGAATGGGTTAATTATAGAGTTCAGTTTTAAAACATTCATGATGTCCTACAGGTGCAAAAAAAAACGTTATTTTTATCGCAATTACAACTAAAGTACTACAAAGACTTATGCATTAAACAAAAACGGTTTCGTTCAGAGATCAAGGATCTTAACGGGTTGTTGAACTTATGCTTCTTAGAACTAAATGGGAATATACGCGCGTAACGCCTTTTTTGTGTAAAGCTTTTTATTTTTTAATAAACAAACTATGTACGAGTAAAATCGTTGACAGCAAGATTATTCTTTATGTGAATTAATTCCTTCTTTCATCGACTTTTAAATAAATCTGTTGTTTTCTAATTACCTCCTTTAATTTTGTAAAAGATGTTTATTTTTGTACGACGCTTTAATATTTTTGGTTATTTCTGTAACATTTGTCGTTTATTTTCGCTTATTGACTTTATGGAATCAGTTTCACTTTAAACGCATTTACATACAAATTGTAAGGTTATACAACCGTTGAAACCATTTGAAAGATTGCACAAGCCGTGGTGAATTGCACTAGCCAGTAGTAGTATTTTTGTAATAAAATACCTAATAATAAAAGGTACCGGCGTTTAGTGGAAAGGGTTAGTTGGAGGGCTGGTTATTTTTTTGCATAGGTAAACTATATATTTCTTAGGTACAACCCTTATCTGTTAAGGGTCGTTATTAGTTTCACGGTCTGAAAACAGAAAACACTACTTTTTTCAGCTCAAATTTTTCAATAACCAAAAGGTAGTTCAGTTTAGTTTGGTTTATTTATTTATAATTGTCAAAAATTACAGGTCAGATTTAAAAACATGTAAAAAACTCAAAACATTAAAAAGAGCATCAAATACAAAATAATCCAAAAATCATCATAATCAAAAAATCCAAATCATAATTAAAAAAATTAATAATAATTACAAACAACAAATAAACGGAATAATAAAAACACATCAACATAATAATCATATCAAATTACCTAAAACCATTCTTTTAGGTCATATAATGCCTGGGCGCTTAGCCATTCTTTTAGTTTAGATTTAAAGGCATTGTCAGACGTTGTGCTCAAAATACTGTCCGGTAGCCGGTTGTATACCTATGGACCCATAACATGAATTAACTTTCCAGATTTAGATAGGGTGTGTGTACCTGTAATGTTTTATAATATAAAGTTAATGTACAGTGTATTTTCTGTTTTTAGACCGCGAAATTGATAGGGACACAAATTAACATAAACGAAAGCCACTTCAACCAAAAATTGGCGCGAAATATAGTAAATAGTTACGTAGTTCAGTTGTGTTTTTTGATCACGTGTTTCAGCACGTTAATAGTAAACAGTAACAGTAGTTATGAAACACTTCACTCAACCTTCACAAAATTTTTGGCGCCAGATCTAGACAGGGTTTACAGATTTTTTTACTGAATTCCTTCTATTATTTATTTTTGGTTAACGTGTCATTTCCATGTCTAGTAGTTACGCTATAAACAATTAAAGTAAGTTTTATATAAAAGTTATACTTCTTCGCTATCTAAATAAAATTAAACCAGTATCAAAAACCTGGATTGATATTAACCAAAAGAAAAATTTGATAGCAATGTGTTTTTTTGTGGCAATATATCCATATGTTTAGCAATGCTCAGAGTGATTTAATTATTTTGTACACAAATCAACTGTAAAAAATTTCAAGTGAGTATTATTAGTCAAGAGGCTACGAGAGCACATAATTTTACAGTGATATAAGACTTTTCGACGGGAGTAACAGGAAAAATATTTAAACAAACTCCAGTGAGGAGCGAAGCAATTGAAGACCTCGTCTAATATAAAATTGGTGTGTCACTAGCCGTAGGTACAGGAACCGATGACATTCCACTGCAACGATGAAGTTCACATTGTATTTTATCTCTGCCTATATCTTAAAGGGCAATCGTAATAAAATAAAAAGATCATACTGAAGGCAGGTGCGTAACCGGCCGTCGAACTCGAAAGGTAAACTGCACATGAATAAATAAAAGACCGTAAGCCTATGTTGCCATTCTCCTTTGTATTATATATCTTAGTTTGTATAGAAATTGTTTTCTATACAAACTTTTTCAATTGTTTGAAATCATTGTCATCAAAGGTTTGATTGTTATTACAAAACAGTATGTTTTTTTTTGTAAACAAACATTTGGAGGTAGATAGTTTTTGCCGTAAATACAATAATTCGAAACAATATGAAACCCCGAGGTAATTTGTTTATTGGTATAGGTTCTTAATTACATATTTTGAAGTGTTTTCTTTTATAAGACATCATCATTTATTATTTATTCTCAGTTGTATAAATGGTTTCAAAAGATAAATCAGATTTTACATTACCTTCTCACTGTTAAATTGACGTAAATGTATGTAGGTAACCTATTTTAATTTATGTGCCTGAACATTGTCAATTCTCGCATAAAAATTGGCTTGTAGTTTATTTACACATCTAGCCAATTAAATAATATTCCATAGATTGTTCTACTCACATCTAACACTCTCATCATGTAAATTAGCAATCATGGTTTTAAATTAATAACCATTTGCCAATGAGTACCTACTTTGAAAGCCGCATATGTTCTACTGTGCCAGTAACCCAGTGATAATAAAACTATTTTATCTGTTACTTATTTACCTACTTACATTAAAGACGATTCAGACATAGAGTGGAAACGTAGGGCGTTGTCTGTTAGAGCGAACATGATAGCTCGCAGGCTTACACGAAGCTCGAAAGAAGTAAAAAACACTCTTTTCAGAGCGTATTGCACCAGATTTTATTCGAGCGCCCTGTGGGCTAACTATACTCAAAAACAGTACAGCGCCCTACGAGTCCAATTCAACAATGCCTACAGGTTGTTGTTGGGGCTGCCTCGGTACTGCAGTGCGTCGGGGATGTTCGCTGAGCCACGCATTGACTGCTTTTATGCGACGATGCGGAAACGGTGCACATCCTTGGTGCGCAGGGTCCGCGCCAGCTCCAACACCATCTTGAAGATGATGGCTGAGAGGTTCGACTGTCACTACATTAACCATTGTTGTATGCTTAATGTAGTGACATTTAAGCATAAATGTTAGTTTATTTAATATTTTTTATATCAATTATTAGTACATGTTGCGCCGACCCCAAATAAAATGGGATAAGGGCAGGAAGATGATGATATCAATTATTAGTATTGTATTCTTTTATTCATTTTTATCCTTATTATTTAATTTATAGTATTGTTATTATTATATAAATAAATAAATTTGTAATTTATATTATGTCTAATTTTGACTTTGCCAATTTAATTTAATTTTTAATTTGTAATTTAATGTGACTTTGCCAATTTAATTTTTAGAATTTTGAAATCTATTGTATTAAGTTAATTTATATCTATTATTTTTAATTTTTATCTTTATTTGTCTCTGTTTTGTTTTTAGTTTTAAGTGGTATTAACAAAATTATGGATATTGATATCTGAAATAAATGAGTTGATTGATTGATTATACTTATATAGGTCAATATAGCTGTTCAAGGATCAACTGGCGTGTGGTCAGAATCAGAACTAATACCAAAATCTTTAATTAAAAAAATGTTAACCAATAGTTCTCTCTGTCAACATCATTATAGAGGCAAAAGATATCGTTGTATTTCAGCATAATAATAATAGATTATTTGATAGGATGTTAGTGAACCTTGTGGCTTATTCACCGGGATGCAATGTGTATATAATTAAAAAGTTAGTGAGGTCATGAAAATTATAATTCCGCTAGTTTAAAACAAAAATTAATTATCAAATGTTAGCTTAATACTACGTTAAACTTCACGTTAACATTGAGAAAAAAATGCTCCAAACATACAGAACAATGCAAAGCTACGCATTTCTGCTATAGCGAATTAACATATTTACGATTGGCAACACCGCAGACCGGGCGAGACGACCGTTGCTTTGAAAAAAAAACTCAAGGGCATGAGTCGAGGACCCGTAGATTCTTGACCTCAAAATCGTGCGTGACTGCTAGCGTGCTCACAAAATATTCCTACTACGTTACTAGAGCGTTTACCCCACCTAATGTTCCCAAAAGACCAGTTGCCAAATTCGAGAATTTAAGACCACTTTGCATGGGTGCGGTATATGGCCTTAATTTGCAAAAGAGACCGGGTTAAACGTGATAATTCGTTTCGGCTATTTTTTTTTATTTAGTGGTCTTAATTGGAAAATTATATTTGAGGTTATCTAGTTCCCTAGATAAAAGTACCTATAGTTTTAACTCACATAGATACAAAGCCAGATATTGAATCGCAATAAGCAATATCTTTGTAATTTAATGACAGTACTAAAAGTAACTATAACCTATCCAAAGAACATGTACCTACATCAGTTAAATCTGCTATTACAAAAAGGTTATTCTAAAAGACACATCATCATCATCAGCCTATAATGTTTACCGCTAGGACACAGGCCTAAAAGACACATCCGACATGATTTTATTTTTATTGCAGCTTTATGCCAATTCCAGCATTAACATTTTTAGACTACCTTGAAAGTACAAGACTGCGTTTCAAAAGACCACCACGTGGAATGGTCAGCGGATATGAAAGAAGTTGACGATGCAGCTGCTGTAAAAAAATTAAATACTTAGTATGTATAATTGAAGCCATTGTTAGAATAAAAATAGATACCATTTGAACAATAGAAATGTATGAGACACTTCACTTAGTGCCTATCAATACCTACTTAGATGTACCTATCTATTTATAGCAGCTTCTCACAATCAATGTAGCTGTCAAGCATGAAAAACTAGTTGCATAACACAGGAAGTATTCATCTAATTGGAATGAGAAATTTAACCAAAAAATTCTCACCAAGCTCTACTACCTAATAAAACCCAGAAATATCTGTCAAAGAAGCAGCTCATTGTGGTATACGACAGATTGCTGTGAAACAGAAAAAAAACATAACAAAAAGGAAATACGCAATCCTCTGATAATAGATAATCTTGGGAAGAAAAGAATAATTCATTTCGTTGTCCATAAGTCCTAAAAAATAAAACTGGCATAAATCTTGTTAAAGCTGACTGATAAATTAAAATAGTAGTGTTAATGTTCTGAAATGCTTGGAAGAATAGTTTGAATTTTTCACAAATCTGTTTAATTTGTCAAACAGAACAGGAGTGTAAAAATAATGGTTTCTGCTCTCCTTTTTTCCTCGACTTCAAATTGTAAAAGTTTTTCTCGAAAATAATAATAGGTAACAACAATTAAAAATCACTCATCTGAAGTAAACCAGCTGGATTCATATTACGCATATTTTTGTTTACATCGATATCTAGTGGTTTGGACAAACACGTTGTTTGTTTGGCTTCAATATTCAAGAATACCAACGTTTGAATAGACGCCAAATGCACATTTTGCCAAATCGAATTACAACCCAGACGAAACTACTCTAATGTACTCCTTTCATATAAATATATCGTCTGAAGTCTGGGGCTAATTTCACCCACTAACAAACTTAGTATTTTCAGGTAAAACATTTCAGAAACAAACAATAATACAACTTATTTCTATAACACTTAACACAAATTAGCATAGCAATACATTATCGCAACAGCAATTATAATGAGGTCGCCCTGGTTTTGCATGCTGGTGAAAGACAAGCCAAAGAAGAAATTAGTCACGAAATATTTGAAAAATATTTCATGATTAATTTTCTACGTTGTTCAGTAGGTACCTAACTAGTGATTAATAATAACAAAATTGAACCTTACAAGATAGATGGAAAATATCATTTGGGTTTAGCATTCGAAATGTTACATGGTCAACGATGTTTTGAAAATAAATTATTCAGTATCGTTTTCTTTTTCTTTCAATAGTCATTCCATAACCATTGATCATTCTGACCCTCATATATTATTTTTATTACACAACGATATCTCTCTTTTAGAACAGGTTAACGTCCAGATAATCCAGTTACATCACATTGACGTCATATAGAAATATTCCCCTCAAAAGAAATGGGTCGATATTCTGTTTTCGCTTTCTGCGTCAAACGTCAATTTGTGATAGGTTTTGGCCCATTTATATTTGCTGTTAGCTAGAAATTATCTAATGGATTATGGCTTTTATTGCACTGGAAACGGGGCAGGAAAATTATTTGTAAGTGATAAAGTAGTTGAAGAGTATCTTGAAACGTTTAGACTGCAGTATTGAGTTTTTTGTGTTAGTTTGTAGTACTGGGGTGGAAAATATTCATTTGTAGGTCACCTCGATTTTGCAGTTTACTTTATAGGCAATTGGATATTGTACACGTCAGTACCGTCCTATCCTAATTCAAGAGTATTCTCAGAAACGTTTCAGTACAAGAAAACTGAATGTTTGTTTTGTGAAATTCTAAATATTTTACGATCTTCTTCTTAGCGTGTCGATGGCAATCTATATTCAGGCTCAGAACTGAGCTACTAGTTTGGCGCTGTCGGTAGCGTTCATCAGTTCCTGTAGTGAACAAACCACAAGACATGCAGGACACGATATTACGAGCCCCATTGTTTGTGGAACAGCACCACATTTACACTCCATGGCAGAGTCATTAATGACTATTTTACGATTTATAATATAACTGGTGGACGACAAAACATAAACTTATGGCCAAGAGTCAAAGTAGCCAAGATTACTGGAACATTAAAGAGTAGGAAATTTATTACTGCCGAACTGGTTCGGATGTCACGGTTGAGCATGTTTGGAAAATGAAGATATTATTCAGAAGTCGATGAACTAGTTTAAGCAAATGAAACGATATTATATTTTGTGCATAAAGTACGCCAATCCACGCTTGTTTGGAGATGATAAAAATACTATTTGTACTGGTAATGCAATTAATAATGTACCCAATTTACTTTGTGCTATTTTCTCTAGCCAAACGATGTTAGTTTTAGTTGAACTCATTTTAGTCGCTGTGTTAAAATCTACTAGGCTACAAACTAATCTTGTATATGATATCAGAAGAAATGACAAGACGTATCTAAGATTCGCGATAAAGACATGGCCCACATATAACAAAATCATAAATTGTCAACATGAACTAAATATAGGACTGACATAGTAAGCATCTGCGAAAATTAAACTAAAATATGAACAGTCGAAGCACATATAGTACGTGGAAAAAAAGACATTTAAATTCCTAGCTATCCGGTTTGGCAAATATTAAATGTACTCGTAGACTTTGATGTTGTTATCTAGACAGTTCATAATAATTATGAGGTATGAAATTTTTACATGAAAAATAAAGTGCAAAATAATATGAAGTAATTCTAATTAGGTACGCAAATTATGTTACTTTTGAAGATTTTTTTTTATTTATTCCTGTAGATAGAGTATAAATTACTAGAGGTGACTTTCAATGTATTTCTTAAAACAAATAAGTTACCTGAATATTTGAACCATACTCGTATGAATTGTACCCAGTTGGTAACAGATTTCGTCACAGTGGCAGCTAAGATATAGTTAGATAATAGGTATACATACATACTAAACTATCGGTTACCAAGGGCGATATAAAACTGGTGATATGCCAAGTCATTTCATTTTATATCACGTACGCAAGATATTATGCCTACTGAACTCTCCCCATCTTATTTCAGCCAGCAATGTATTATGAAATAATTAATTATAATATTGTCTTATTAACATTGTTACACAGTCATTATTATTTATACAAAAATTATCACTAAACTTATGTCATCATTGAAATAAAAAATATAAATATTCCTCATTACTTAGCCATTTTCCCTGAAAAAAACATTTTGGTTACTAAATATCCCTAAATACGTTTTAATAACTAGCAGAATTTTGTTTGAGGTATGGTTTGTATCGTACGGTTGAAATAACAATAAATCAATCATTGTTATTCTAACCGTTCATAGGTTAAATACAAGATTCCGATTTGACAACTTATCTTAAAATAAATATCCATAAATAATAATATGTTGGGTGCCGTCAATTTAAATTTATATATAAGTATGTTTAAAACAAACCAGGTACTTTGCTGGTTTTTACAGTAGCTACGTCACAGGGCAATCAAATCCGTCAGAAGCCCCAAGGTCTGTCAATGTCCGAAATATTGCCACTATAGTTTCCACGTGTTTCCTTATACCCTATTGTAGTTTTATGGCTACTTCAACCATTTATTTATTACAAAACTACTCGGTTTTCTCGATTTCCGACACCTGTTTGACGGTAATGATAAATTTAATAAACGTGCATATATTTCACAGGTAATTGGCGTGTCGTACTTTACTCATGTCATTTGTAACCGTATCTACATGCGCTGTTGCTAGCCGATTGAGACGGTAGTCGTCTTACAATGGTGGTATTTGATGGGTCCTTATGGGGTTCATTTTACGGTTATACATCCCGCACATAAAGCGGTATCATCTGTGACGTGTATGTTTATCTATACCTATGCATCTATACATATCTAAACAAATAAATAAAATTGAAACCTGTTTGTAATTTCACCTATAAAACAAAGGATTATGAAAAAAAAAAAAGAGAAAAAAAAGCAAATATCATCTATCGAGCTCTCTCTTTAATGTTTACTGTCTGTAACGTCATCTAGAATGACCGCTGTTTGTACAGATGTTAAAAGCTCTGAAGGTTAAAATCGAAAAATATTAAATACTCGTAATTCGTTCTCTCAAGAAATGCATTGCAAACGTTGAGACGAATTTATAGTACGTTAATAAACTATTTTTGTAAACAAAAACAACGTACAAGAGCCTTGTAAATAGAATGATTACTGGAACGAACTAATATGCACTTTACTGTAAGGTCTGAAGATAAATAACATCACAACTTGTCTTTAAACAACAATCATCGCATGTCGTACCAAGAAAAACGAATCGTTGTTCTTGCCAATGTAATTGTAATTTACACATTTGGTATAATAGATTCTTAACAATATTACAGAAACTTGCATATTTTTATCGATTCTCGTCATTCGCCAATAACCTACACATGGTTGATCTAAAATATCAAAGTCAGAAAGCCAGCACATCAAGCTACCTGAAACTGTCAAATCTTCCAAATCAATCTGAACCTTAAAGCGCTTTAGTGATAAAATTGAAAATCTATTTAAGAAATTTGACAGATGTGTGGGCGTTTGTACAGCATGGTATTTGTACAAAACAATATTATAGCATCCACATTCATTACCACTAAGAAAGAATCTTCATTACCTCATATTTCTTCAGAACAAGCTTTTGGAAGTACGCAATAAATTACTTTTGAATGTCTGAACTATAAAAAGTGTTACAACAACCACATTATAAATCTAGGATTCAAAAAGTCGAGTACGGGTTTTGTTTATAGATTTGTATGTTTGCTTAAAACAGAAATGTAACCAGTTTCCGTGTGCAATCTGGTACTGTTATCGTAATTTTCTGGAGCACATATGGTTGGTTCAATTTTTCTTCTTTCGGGGTAAACAATTGCTTGTCGTTTTATTTGTTTATTTATCTTTGAACATTTGTTTTGAAAACAGGAATACAATGTGTTTCCATTTAGTGTGGAGGCTAATGAACTTCGGTTAAAACCGTGTTATAGTGCCAATGTCACTATGAGTGATGCTGTAGTTCCAAGCAACGGTTCTGCAATCTGCAGTATTCTTATCAGGTTTTCTCCTGTACGTAACCCTATCTAACAATATAGCAATACTTCTGCTGTTAACTTATGAAAACACAGACAGGTACTCAAATAACACAAAGCAAAAAATTTCCTCAAAGTTATACAAATGTAAACGTAAAATATGATCTCTTGAGGTGATAATCGTAAATAGATGTAATTGGAACAGTGTATTTAAAGCCCTATGACAAGCAACAATGGCTTCTATTTACATTGACTTAAAGACTGATAGAGGTTCAATGGTATTCGTAGTAATAGATACACGTGTCGAGGCAATTATGATAAAAGTAGTTGTTAAGAACTTTGTATCCTTGCAGCTGCCCACAAACAGTGGTTAGGTGCTCTTTAAAATGAATGTTGGAGGAAAGTATGAATAAATACGAAAAAGACCAACTTTCGGAATCTTACCCTTCATTAGCTCGGTTTTCTCCTATATTAGGATAATCGCTAGTGACTGGTTCATTAGCTTGTTTGTTATTGCCATTTGTGTCTCTTGCTATTTGTGTTGCTACTTGAAGATATATGTTCAATATTGACACATAGTTGCGTTTCTTCTTTTTAAACTTCACATGTCATGGTAACACCTAAATTGCTTTTATTTTTCACAGGAACGACTTCCATCCATCATTCCAAAATAATGCTTATTCTCTAGCATTTAAATATTGTTGATTCTTTCCAAAAACCCTCAAAACGTGTGTTTATTCTGGCCACGAAAGTGTTTAACCGCGGTCTGGAAGTGCTCATATTATTTATTTTTATAACATCAGGAATATGTTTCGTTATTATTCATTTTAATATCCTATATTAAAGTGGGATATTAAACAGATTGGCACCAGCGATGTTTTGACTGTAACCAAGTTTCAATATAAATTAAAATCACGTTTTTGGTTCACGTGCACTTTGATTTGAAGATTTCCATCAGATATTATGTGGTGAATAATTTATAGCATTCATTTGGAGGGGTGTCAACTTTCGAAGACTATCATCAAATATTCGATTGAATATTAATAGACCGAAATGTTGGTACGAATATATTAGACAAATGTGGGCGGGACTTAATAATAACAGGTAGGTGAGTATATCAAGTCACTGAAGTGTCTAGTACTAAAGACGTGCCGGTTTTTTAAGTTTTAATGTTGTATTAAATTTGATAGTAAAAATAATAATAGCATAAAAATAATAATAACATAATAGCATACCAGAAATCCAGTTTTGTCCATAGACACCAGGATATGATGGAACAATGAATAAAACAAAAATCAAATATTTTATCAAGGGTTTTCGTTCCTCATTTTACACAATCTTCAAAACATTAAATCAGTATTAGATATTCAAAACACGAAGTCTTTCTGTAGGAGGCATGTACTAACAATAACACATTGTGTTTTATCTTTATTTTAACAACTGTAAAATGTACCGTTTCGTCTAAATTATAATTTTAAACTAGCACGACAGGCAGCCATTTTCTTTTACTACGTTTTATTTTATACATTTCATTAGGAGCACCGGTATTCAATAGACAGTAATTTCACTGAACTATTGATTTCTGTCTCATAAATAATTAAAGTTTTGTTTAATACTTTGGTCGGCGTCAAAGCATTCGAGACTATAGACGTCAAATGTCCGCAGACTGTCCTCGTTCCGTAGCGAAGCAACATTAAATTTAAATCACGCCTTGAACTTGGACTAAACTCGATGTAAAGATTACAAAAGAATGCTAATAGTAACAGTTATTAATAGTAAAGTGGGAACGTAAACATTGTCGTCGTGTAAACATTCCAGAATAAATAGATAAGCTTACAATGCATCGGATTTGATTAAGTAATTACATTTATAAATATTATTATTTACATAAAGGGTGTAAACAGACTCTTAACGAAGCCGAAACGCACTTGTTCTCCACGTTATTGCGATCATTTCTTTGTTCTAGATCATGCCTAGAAACCTTCTAGTTACGGAGTTATTAGGGGTCAAAGTTCCAACTTTTTCACAAGTTTTTTTAAATACATGTTTTTAATGTTTTTTTTTTACTTTAAGCACCTCCAGGACCCCCGTACTATTCAATCCATCCACCAGTTGAGTGCGTTACTTTGAGTCCTACTGTAAAACGTGATTTTTCAGCTCAAAAAAAAGTCTTTTCCCAGCACTAATTTTTGCGTAAAGTTACTTACTTAGTTTGATGTACATAATGCTTGGTTGACGACTTCGTGAAAAGTCTGTTTACACCTTGTATAGAATCTTTTCAGCTACATGTCGACTTTGCAAAAGATTTAGGGAAACGAGAAGGGTAGAAAGGTCTTTGCCCAGGAGAGAGGCCACAGATGCTGAAACAATAAAGTTGTTGACTTATCACCTCACTGCCAGACAAAGACCTCGTTTCACACTTTAGAACTCAATGATACAAATGACTTGCCAAAGAATCAAATTCCCAGAATATAGCATTTAAAAATATTTTTGATAAAGATATGATAAAACCATCAACAAATCGCCATAAAACACGAATTTAAAAATCATGGAAAAGTCTGGAAATCGTCAGCGCAAATTCACAACATCAAACGTTATAATATAAGGAGCCAATGAAACTCTTCTGTCACTTATCTTATTTTTATTTCGGCTAACGTGGCGAGATCATCGATATAGACGTTTATTAAATCTTTTCAAAATAAATTATAGGTATGACGTCTTATTTATTTTAAAAATACACGTCCTAACAGACTGTCTGGCAACTGGGTCTTGATCCAGACAGACGAAAACTTCGCCAGTCGTAATATGGCCAATTGAATTTACCACATTTCTTGGAACCACTTCAATGATCCACTTACTCTTTTCAATTTCTCCCGACTGAATATGTGTTTTTTTACATTAATGATAAGGTAGTAAATAATAGAAATTCGTATTTATGCTTTTGTTTTCGGCACTAGAACGAGAACCTATAAAGCGATGTGTTATTAGCTTGTTAGTGTTGTTTCCAAACCTATTCATACAGAAAGCGCAGTATATTATTATCTTCAATAACTATTGACATAAATAACATTAATAATACTTTAGTCTCAAGCTAATGTTAGTTGAAGAAAGTCTTGTTTACGGAAGTTGTAGCGAAGGAAGTGAAACTCGCGCCTCTGGTAGTAAATCCTATAATAATAACTAGCAGTATCTTTGTATCTACAGATTTTATCTTTTACTATTATAATAATAAAATTATTAAAAAGGAATGTGGGGGTATTGTGATGATAGTAGTTTTACCGACGTAAAGATATAATCAATCTAAACCATAATATTATAAAGAGGAAAGATGTGATTTTTTGTTTGTTTGTTACGATTTAAGTCAAACACTACTGGACCGATTTTAAAAATTCTTCACAAATGGAAAGCTACATTATCAGCAAATAAGATAAGCTATATATTCATCCCCGTATTCTCACGGGAACGGGAACTACACGGGTGAAACCGCGGTCAATTTCCTAGCTTCGAGACATGACTAAAAACAAGTTTAATTATTTCTAAATAGAAACCCAATTAACCAACTGGTATTAAAATATACAAAGACGCAATTATTTCCCTCATAATTAAAACCGGTAAGGTTTTTAACCTTGCCGACATGGTTCGGTTTTATTTTAAAAGTCATTAATTAATGTACTATAACAATTAACTAATTAGTACTTCTTTGTAAGACAAAAAAAAGGAGCGAATTTAGTATACCAATTCATAAGTATAAAAAAAAATATAAAGGAAGATTACTTTCCTGTAATCTTCCTTTCTATTTTTATACTTATTATATTTTCATCTTACTACTACTTTTTGTAACAGTACAAGAATATTAAATCAGAATATGTTAGTTAGTCAATGCCCCCCTCAGTGTTAGTTGTTTACTGGTACCTCATAATTCGAGAAAACATTTAAAGTTTAAAGTAATTCTGAAATGTTTACTTAAATGTTTTAAGTAAATTTATTCCTCTCTTCATAGGAAAGGCAATTTGGATGATACAATACATACTTCTTCATTACGCAATTGCAAACCAAGACATTTCTATTCCACTCAAAGGAACACTCCAGTCTAAAAACAACCCTATTTCCGCAAGAAGAGAGCATAAATTAACGTAAACATATATAAATACAATCAAATTTACGATGACTGGACTAAATTAAAGGAGGCGGGAAACCTCTTCCTTCAAATGTTTACATTCGAAAGATATTAATAAGATACACTTGTCTTGTTCGTACTTCAGACTGCTCGTCGGCTTCAAAATCTTCAAGTCGGTGGTTCCTGTTTATGTTTTCTTTATGATTTATTGATTCTTGACTGCCTCAGTAATTATGATTTATCTTAGAAAACAGATTTTATAGTTTAGGAGAAATGCTACGATTAAATTGCTGCAGTTTGCAGGAATTAGAAACGTAGTTTTTTCCTCCACCGTTACTGGGAAAAATACTTCTGATAAAGTTTTGAGTCATCTTCACTTTATGGTGAGTGCATGCATGTTTGCCATATAAGGAACATAAAGAAGCCATGAGGTAATTTTCCTTAATGTCAACGGGTTTTGTGATTTCCCAGAGATTTTATTTACAGGGTCAAAGGAGAAAACCTTTTGAAACGAGAAGCAAATTACTAGAAATGGGTTTACTAAAAATCCTAGTAGTTGGGTAAACTCTTGGACTAAGTTTGTTATCATGTTAGTATCACATTTCGTAATGATTTACATCCGAACTTTTCGTAGTAAAAACCCAACGTGTGATGTTGGCACACGAGAAGCATAAATCAAAATCGAAGAAAAACCTAGCATCAATAGATCTGGCGCTATTTGTGCATGTGGAACACATCAAACGTTCAATCGTTACCATCAAAGATGCGGCTAATTCGAGCACGTTTCGAATCTGATTCTAAAATCTCTCGATTCGATTACAATAATCGATTACAAATCAAATGTAACAGACCTACTTCCGATACCGATTCATCAAATCGAATGTTGTGTGTTTGCAAGTTTGTTCACCTGTTTGTTTGTGTGTCTCGGGAGTTCGTTGACTCACAATAAAACGGTCCTCTGGTTAATTTTGTATACAGACTCATTTGGAACGATCATCGTGTCGGTAGTATTAAAGTGTCCTATCTCTTTTTTATTTTATCACCGTCTGCCATTTCTGTATCAAACAATAATAATGCACCTTTGTGTAACCCGAAACGGCGGGGAGTAGTTAACCCCTTGCCAGACGGTGCCGTTATAACTCATTTTCCTCATTCAGCTTTGGCTTATGAACGTCGGCGTCAAATAGATACAAATATTTTATGTTATATGAGCGACTGTTTAGAAAGGGCCACATTTCAAAACATATTCAAGCTATAAACACATTAATGTAGCTGAAATCCGATTAAACTGAAAATATGAGTTTGAAGCATATATTTTTCATTTAAGATGGACAATAAACCCGTGGTTGATGTCCAGCTAGCACGTCTTCAAGTTCAGAACCGAAATAGACAATAATTCAAACAAACTAGACTTGACTGTTCAATAAACAGTATGTATTACAATGTGAGATTAGAACAGCGTTGCTGGATCTGACAGACAATCTGACATTGTCAATCCCATGTATCTCACATCGATTTGAAGTAAATATTTAATTTCCTATTTCATGAAAACGATTTTTGAACATTCTGTATTAGCTAATGTTGCGCGAAAGATTGAAATACTTGCTAAATAATTAACTATTTGAAGAAGCATTTTCCTAGTTTGGACGCGACATTAAAAAGTGCTCAATGTTGATGCGATTGGGATGCCTGAAGAGCAGATGGAGAAACCAGTTTTAGATGCAGCCTATCCTAGTTGTTATAGCTTACCACAGAGCAGTGGTAACCTTATCTAACATTGGAACCTTATCTTGCAATGCATAACTATGAACTTTACACTATGTTTTCAAATCATCGTATCCTAAATTTCTTCTTTCTTTTAACACCTTTGCGCAGACATAAAATATAGTCCACGAATTAAAATTTCTACGTAACATTTTAGTAGAAAGTTCACAAAAACATGAGTCGTGACAATTTATTTATCAGTAATAACTCTTGGGCGATGGCTATTAGACTAGAAACGCTTGCCACACGCAGACCCAAATGTCAGCATTGACGTCATAGGGGGAGTAGCTAGCGAACTAAATATACAAGCCTGTTAATAAAGATGGAAGCATAAAGCGTATGAGGTAACAGTGCCGTGAAATGTCATTTCACTGCGACCTTTCAACTGGACCTTACCTGTCATTCTGACGTGAAGTGACACGTAATTGAATAATGGCTTTCTGAATATTGGGGCATGTAGCAGGACCTTTGAAGGCCTGTGTGAAGATAAATATTATCGAGAGTATTTAGTAGCGTTGCTACAGTAATTACCACCTAACATAATAAAATGTACCCAAAAAAAACAAAAACATTGCATTACTGGGGGTTTTTGTAAAGGTGTTTTTTTTTTTTTGTAAAATCCTAATCATGTCATTGCTTAATCTTTATCCTATTATGACTCAAACACACAACAGGGGTTTCATTCAAATAACATCATCAGTCTAATTTGATTTGAATCAGTCCCCGTCGTAAAAACTTTATATTTTCCTTTACTATTTTGTTAATTTACTTCTACACAATTTAATTAAATATTCTACCATACGACCTACAGAAGGTTATTTCGGTCGACTGGTCCTAAAAGTCAGACAACCTTTTGTTCCGTATCACTGAGTTGAAGAAACTAATCAAAAGTGATAAATAATACTATCCTGAAGTGGCTTAAAAACAACTGTATGTATATATTATTTCATCACACGTAGTCCAAACTGCATTCGGAGTTCAGAGATGCGTTCTAAAAAAATCTAACCAAAATAGTCTGGCAATGGATGCAGGGCGCTTCTGACGTCATTGGTAACCCAGTCTCGAAATGCAGCGTCCCTTCCGATGTCGGAACACGTGTGCCCTAATTAAATTTTATTACTTGCTTCTTCATCAACCTGTCGATGAGAGGAATCATTAAAGTTATGAGAGAGATTTTAATCTTGGATTTTATTACACGTTTTACTGCTTGTAATTTTCGTTAGCTCCTTTTTACTGTCCGGTTACACATGAATAAACGGACATACTGTTAGAGAATCATTTAGGTTGATTACTTTGATTACAATTTCGTAACTCGTGTTCCTCTCATCTGCGCCTAAAGTTGCATGCGGTGTCTTAAAACCTTGAGTAGTCTGATTCTGATCGATTTTATACTTCAGTTTGATCTCCAATAATAGAATCAACTGGAAACTTTCGTTTCATCTGCTAAACTCCTACGGAATTCCTCTCGATTATCGACAGTCTTCACTATCGGTATTCCGAAAATCGTAAAGAGAAACGGCTGAGTGGATCCCTGTTTTTGATCTATTACAGTATTACCATCAAAATACTTGCATGACTCATACTAAATAATGCGAACTTTATTATTAGGCATCCGTAAGTGTTATATCTCAAACAGTTTACTTATTATTTTACGTAGGACGAAAAATTGTTCTCGTACCGTGAATGTATGTACTAGAGAAAATAAATGCTGAGACGGTTCGCAGCAAACATGAGCTGTACGAAAATATCTACTAATTGCAGGTGGGTACAACCAACGAGTTTTGTGTAAAACCTATCATTAACTCAATAAATCTGTTGGTAACTGTACACGTACAGGTTGAAGATTTTCTCAGTATGTTTATTATCTTAATGCTAATTTCAACAGCGAATTCAGATGTAAGTTCAACAAAATTGTTCGATCGAAGATTTATATCCAACAGTCTATAAACCGATTTATTTTGAAACCCTATTACCTTTACCGATTTAGAAACAGACGTGAGCAAAGCCACAGACAGGATAGCAAAAGCATATTAAAAAGCAATAAAACTGTTTATAGCTACAACTGAATATGTCACATGTGCCTTGAAGTTTACAATGTACTATTGACGTAAGTAATACAACTAGAAATTTTCATGATGACTATAAAGATTTTTCGCTTTCTCTGCCAAACATTATTGGCTATATTTAGAGCGAGACAATTCATTATCACATCTTTCATTTGGTCTTGTTCATATCCATGACTTCCCTGATTCTTGGCAGGCTTAGAAGCAATTGTTTGACATTGTTAGATCCCTTTGTGGCATCAGGGTTTTCAACATCATTAACTATTGCTACATGGTCCTTAGCATTGTCTCCTTCGACTTCTACAATAGTTTCTACCTCAGTGTCAACTATATCTATAACGTTGTTCAGTACAATAAATGCATCGTGCACCGTTGTTGTTATATTTATTTTAAAATAAATAACCGCTAATCATGTTTTCTCATTATGTTTGAAGTTGAAAGGAGGAAAAGCGTGAAACGTGTGTCATGCTTAGTTTATTTTATTAAGAATGGTAGTTTTATCCTTATTTTTTTCTTACTATGTCTCGGTAAACACCGTTCACTTCACCAGCAACTAAATATTTTGTCTGAAATTTTGGAGTAAATTAAACTTTAATGGAGAAAGAGAATATTATTTTTTAATCGATAATACATTTATTGATAAACTATACATCATCATCTGCCTAGCCTTTTCCCAACTATGTTGGGGTCGGCTTCCAGTCTAACCGGATACAGCTGAATACCAGTATTTTACATGGAGCGACTGCCTATCTGACCTCCACAACCCAGTTACTACTGGGAAATACGATACCCCTTGGTAAGACTGGTTGTCAGACTTTTTGGGCCACTGACTACTTTAACGACTGTCAAAGATCTTCAAATGACAGCCGGGACCAACGGCTTAACGTGCTTTCCGAGGCACGGAGGAAACTCGGTATGTAATGGGTGGTCACCCATCCACAGACCAACCTAGGCAAGCACGGCTTAACCTAAAGATCGACCCGAGCGGCTGTTATTGTTTAGCCACGAGCTCCTCCTTATTGATAAACTATACAAAATATACAAAAAAAAATTAAACCTGCTGACAGCGTTGAGGAGGAGTTTTTCGATGCCCTTTTATAGTTTTTTGTTAGTTTATTTTAGTTTAATAGTTTTTAATTATTAATGTATATCGAAAGAAAATCCAATATTTTCTTTTCGTATTCCGCACATTGATGGCCTTCTTACTAATAGTGTATTACCGGGTTTGCACCCGAAAAACTGATACGTT
This sequence comes from Lycophotia porphyrea, assembly GCA_950005105.1. NCBI lineage: Eukaryota > Metazoa > Arthropoda > Insecta > Lepidoptera > Noctuidae > Lycophotia > Lycophotia porphyrea. The sequence goes on from OX465394.1 coordinate 9,384,150, forward strand.
AAACAAGTATAAATTCGTCTTACAAGTTTCCCAGCAAATAATAAAACTGTCTTCGTCCTGTTTTTCCTCAGTCTGCCGGAACACCGCACGTTTAATTTGGCTTCGAGGAAAACAATAAGGCAGACAAGCTTTATAAATGTACGGTTTACGTACATTTTGGACATTTACGTACGTTCAACGTAAACGCCTTGAACGCTTCGTGCGTTGTATCGTTCCCAATAAGTTTGCAAAATAAGCTTAGCTTTCGTCCGAGCAATTTTGACTTTTGTGTCTCTGCTGTAAAGTTGAAATTAATAGAAGCGCTATACTTCTAAAAGTAAATAAATTTTTGCGTTCCTCGGTTTTGTTGTTAGTTAACGTGAAAAATAATGCACGTTTTATTATATGTTTGTCGTGTATATTATTACTACTCGTAGTTTTTTCACCAAAATTATTACATAAAATTACCAAAGAAAACTAACACTGTCAATTACTAAAGTATTGGGATTTCCCTTTGCATTATTTTTTTTTAGCAACAGAGAGGAAATTTTTCAAATGCATTTATCAGGTATCGTTTATGCAACATTGTCACAATAAGGGTCATCTCAAATTCTTCAGCAAAGTGACCATTACAAACATGAGAAGTCTGAATACTATAGACGATCTTTATCGCATAGCAACTCTGATGACCGTCATTATAAATCAAGTGTGGAGTTTCAAGGTCCCGTGTTTGATATCTTTGATAATGTCTGACACCATGATCGTGGAACTTTTTTCGAGGGTAGACATGATGCAGATTGTCATTTATACGTCATAGTGCTGGAGAAACGATGTCGTGAGGAAAATTTGAGCATAACTGTGGATGTGTATATAAGTAGAGGAAGACCAAAGAAACGATGGATGGACTGAAAGGATGATTTGGCAAGAAATGAGGTGTCTGATGAGATGACGAGTGATAGAGAACTATGGAAGAAGAAGACATGGTGGACCGACTCCAAATAAATTCAAATAAGGACAAAAGAATGATGAATGATTATGAGGTCTGGAAAAACGAAATTATTTAGGTACTTTAACAAAGTTGTAGAATAATACAACAGTACCATCCAGGTACTGTTGTATTATTCTACCACTTTGCTCGATTTTTTGGTTTTTCTCACGTATAAAACGACGTTTTCAAAAAAATGAAACCTAGCTAGATCAATTTATCGCCTCCGAAACCCCCTATATACTAAATTTCATGAAAATGATGGAGCCGTTTCCGAGATATATGATATATGTATATATATGTGATATATTTATATACATATAAGAATTGCTCGTTTAAAGTATTAGATAGATAGATAACACCACGTGTGTAATCCTCAAGAGTTTAACAGAGATGTACTTACTGATACACTCACATTTTGCCAGTTATGTTTGTGGGTAGCAATAGAGTGTGTTTGTTTGTATGTACTTCATATTAATTTCATCAGAATATTTGACTCATGCAATGTAAAATTTTAAATCCGTCATTTATCTTTATCTTTGATTGTAATACTTTTATTTGGACCTTCCTGAGATATAAATATTTATTGTTAGGTAGCATGAATTGACTAATTCATACATCCGTGAATATTATTGTAATGCGCCTTGATTTACAAATCCAAGTTGAGCTTCGTAATGGCTCTTTCGTCCAGATAACCTTTGTTAATATAACTATTTTTGTTTTTAAACGTTGCCCCACACAAGGTATTTCTACTGGATCGTTTGTGCGTTCACAAACATTTAAACTCACATACACAAACCGCCAGACCCGGAACAACTATCAGTTATGTAGGCCATACAAATATTTGTTCCGTGCGGGGATCGAACCCGCGATATGCAGCGTAGCAGTCAATCGCTCAGCTACTGTGCCAACTGTTCCGTCACTATGCATGAGTCACTTCTATGCATATATAAATAAGCCCTAATTTTCCTATGACGTATTCGCAATTTGCACCATATCGTCAGACGAAATTGGGCCTTAATGCTGCTTTGAACTACCCAGGTGAGTCAGCCCTGAACCGATTTAGTTTGAACGGAAAATTTTGCAAACTACTGCGAAATACCTGGATAAACAGAAACTAGGTGTTCAACCTACTATTTTTCTTGATAAGATACTGACTTTTATTAAAAATAAAACTATACTGTTCTATATAGATTAGAAGTCGCGTGTTTTGATGTCCCTAAAGTGAATCCAATGCCACTGGTAATCCAATAAGGATTAATCAATGACATTGAGCTGGAATTGAACGAAAATGTTTTTTTTCCGCAATTCTTAAAGTCATAATTTATTTTCTGGAGACCTTGTGGATTATCGATTTCAGGTGCATTTTATTACTTCCGAATTGTTACAAAAAAGAACCTAAACTATCACCTACAGGATGATTCTTTAAGTTGAGTTAAGTATAAAAAGTCAAAAAACAATGAGATGTACAATGTTCTAAGAATGCGATTATAGCGTCTAAGTTCAAATAAAATGATTTATCCGAAGATAACTTCTGCAATCGTTAAACGTTATATGTACCTAACAAACAAATGGAGTTTTTGTTAGATAATTAATTACTAAAAACTAATTAAATTACTTACTTTATCGTAACTGCGTAGTAAACACCTTTGTTTATTTACTGTTCACTAATTATCAAATTATTATTTTGTACTTATCTACTTACAGTGGAAATTATATCAATGTCGTTGATAATGCTAATATTTTAATCACTCTGATTTAATCATATTATTTTTCATAACATGTTTTGATGATGCAAACAAAAAATACAATAACATTGGGTTGAATAATAATCTGTCATTAGTGGAAATCTTGAAAAACAAGTTTTTTTTTAAAGTAAAAAAGTTATTAATTGTGCCTACCTAGCTGTTGTTATTGTTTACTTTAGTTGTTTTGTTGGGCAATCAGATAAAATAAGATAACTGTCAAGGACCGAAACGCATAAATCTACAGTCTATTAAACGTCTTCATGGACAAAATGTCAACCAAACGTCCTTCCATTTAAATATAGCTTCTATTTTAAACTTTACGTTCAAATAAAACTTAGTTTCCGCATTGCTTCCACTATTTGACTTTCTAATATAAAAGTTTTTACCTTGAATTGACATTCGTTCAAGAAAAGCTGACGAAAATAAAAATGTGTGAAAGCAGAATTCTGATGACCACATTTTATATTCCTCACCTTCGTCTTACTAAAATATTGATTAATAATTTTACACCGATCAATATCAGTTCACTTTAGAGCTTACTACTAAATTATTAAACTGAAGGTCTGTGTTTGCGTCATTAGTGGCCGCCAACAGTGGGTCAACCCTCATCCGACGTGGGATAAAAATAACCCTTTGATTTGTCTTCCTGTCAATCAAAATGACGAGTGGGTGGTACGTTACGTTACGACAACATGTTTCTGTCTATAATCTTATGAATGCCTTCCTGTTTTTAAGTGCATCATTATGAATTAATTTTATTACGTCGTAATTAATTTTGACGTCATTATGTGACGTAGTCATAACAAACAAAGAAGGATACCAAATGTTTTTTAGTTTGAACTGGCAGACTGACCGTGAAATTCACGTTTACTAGTAACTGCTTGGAAAAACTTAATTTAAATTCTGTTTAATACAGTTGGATTTCTTATATTAGGGACCATAATACATATATTTTTCAAGGTCAATGCAGTAATAAAAGCACTTCAAGGGCAAGGTAGACCTTCCACATTTTACCTTAAACAGTCAATTCTGATGTTATCCCATAAAATTGGCTGAACGAAAACCATTTATGTTTCCCTCGCTCAAAATGAAATCGTAAAGATTGTGACAAACTCTCAATTTGGACGTGAGAGGTTAAGACCACCATCTGACTGTGGAACTCTCCATCGATGCGGTAGAGAGGACATATGGAATTCAACCAAGACATAGCAAACATAAAAAGTTTCCACACGTAAATAAACATTTGACAAATAACCACTGGGCAAAGAGCAGTTCCTATTTCTGGTAAAAAAAAAATGTTTGCGTTGGGGGATTGTCAACAACTAAATTGTGATTGCCTCTAATGGTGATCGTTGAGGTACAATTGCTTTCAAAACATTAGCCATGCACCTTGGAAGTCACTTAGGTCAAGGGTGGTCACCAAGGTCTCAGCCAAACGACATTGAGCCTACGTCACGAAATTGAGCCGTCTGTGTAACGTCTGGTCCTTCAAATGAATGTTTTATATGCCAAACACGTGACTCGGTACATACACATAAGTATTCTATAATTACATTGATGATTTGTAGCACAGACTTTGATAACTACGCAATACTGTAATATATACCGATTAACTTTCTGTACGATTCATAAATGGTGTTTATAAAAAAAACGGTTTAAAAGATTATAGGCTAATCCTAACAGTGATACAATTCAGTCAATACCAATTTATTTTGCGATGTTGCAATCAATCTGCCATTACATTGCTGACTGTAATTTTGATTTATCTGAACGAAGATTATTTCTGTAAGAGTTATTTCAATAACTCGTTTTAAGATTATCTCATAAATTTCAGTGTAGAAAGTGTAAACGTCGAATCAACTACCTAGGTGCTTTTCTATCTTATAAAGATTTCTTTGATGGTAAAATAAACAAACTTTAATTTGTAATCTTTGATCTCGACTACCCTAATTCATTATTTTGTAGTTTCTCTGAAATATAGTGTGTTTGGCGGATCTTTCTATCTAGGGCAACGATATATCAAATAATAAAGGAGATAACTGCGTGTGTTTTCTGAAAACTGGCGTGAGAAAATTGTACCAGAGACACTAAAACGTTTTCTTCAGATGCAACGCTTCGAAATATTTCGTTTATTCGAATGTGACGCTATTAATTACGGGCACAAAGACCCTCTTCACGAAATACGTAGAAATTCCCCAAGACCACGGCAAGACGTCACTGTGCCCATTGTTCAATCTTACACAAATCTTGGGGACACAAAATTCCGATGTTGCGACGCGAATTGCGCAGTTGAATTACTACGACAAAGTTGTTGCGTCAATTGTATCAAAGGTGTAATTTTTAGCCTTATATTCGAAGTCTTAAGAGCGATAATAGCGTGGTTTGTTTTTAAAATATTTTCAATGACATGACGAAGGTGCGTCTTGTCTAATTGCGTCTGATCACGTGACGGGCTGCTGTGACAGTGTCGGACGAGGTACACCCACGCCGCCGACGCCGATGGGCTCATACGTCACAGTCTGTTTTAACATGACTTTTAAATTACTTTTCCGTTCGAAACATTTTCGTAGAAGAGAAAACAAAAATAAGCAATGAAAAGTCGGCTATAAATGACGGTATTTTATTTTGGGAATACAAACATCAAATGACTGATGTCATTATTGTAACTACGTAGTATATTTTTTTTGTAGTACTTAGGTATCTTTGTTTTTATAATTGATTATGCTAGAGCCGTAATCGCTGAATTAAAACAAAGCACATAATATTGACGGAAGATACGAAGGTGTTCATTAAAATGCAGATATTGTACAATGCTTTGTTGTTGGTCATTCTGAAGGGAATCCTTTGTACCTAGTAGAAACTTGTTCACTGCTTTGTAATATTAAGATTTATAATAGATTCATAAATAATGTCTATGATGAGTAGATTCTATAAAGAGTCTAAAACAGGGACTTGCCTCAATCAGAACCCAAAGAACACCATCACCAAATTGATATCTTTAAAAACTCGGTCCATCTTCATGTAACTTTAATAATACAGGGTGGAAGGTACACTGACGCACAAATGGTTACCATTTTATTCAGCACATTATTCTGAACCACATCGAAATTTTTCATCGGTTTTTTTTAATCTACTGTGTGCTACAAAAGTACAATCCGGCTCGAAGGACCAATGTTTGATTGTCAAGCTCCAGCTGTGATGCTGGTGGTTTCGACAAAATAAAACTGCTTTCCGATATGGAGTTCGAAACACCTCGCTGCGTTCCAAAACGGGCATAGTGGACGTTGGCAAGAAGGCCGCTAGGCTAAAATGGGATTGGGCGGGTCACGTCAGCCGCATGCACGATGACCGCTGGGCAAAATTCTCCACACAATGGTTGCCGGAAGACGGACGGCGCCGCCGAGGCCGGCCCAGAAGAAGGTGGCGAGACGACCTGGACGCGTACCGCGAGGGCTGGTTCGAGGAGGCACGTATAAAGAGCACGTGGAAGGAATTGGGGGAGGCCTTTGCCCAGCAGTGGGATAGTAAAGGCTGCTAAAAAAAAAAATAGGGAACGGCAGATTTTTTTTTATGATTAAAAAATTTTGTACATAATATGTGGTGTCCCTTTCGCCCTGTATAAGTACGAGCTAAATGAACCAACGACCTTAAAAAGTCTTGTAGCACAGCAGCTTAGAAAATACCGGTAGTGGACACAGGACAGGTTGAGTTAATTGGACAGAAGTTTCATCACCACCAACAATGTTAGCGCTTGGTGAGACTAAACAACTAAGTAGTGATCTTGATCCCAATTACAGGGTTATACCGGTAATTAACATTAGTTAGAAACAAAACAGATAAGTAAATAAATACTGCGTTTAAAGTTAACCTAATCTTATCCGTACGATTAAGAAAACCCAAGTGTTGTTTCCACTTAAAGGTCGTATTATGATAACTAATTGTATCGAATAAAAGATAAATAATTTATAAATTGTGTAAACCCCGCTTATGCTAGATTTCCTGTATGTACAGATACTCGTATTAACCAGTACTAGCTGGGTTGTGGAGGTCACAGATGGACAGTCGCTCCATGTAAAATACTGGTATTTAGCTGCATTCGATTAGACTGGAGGCCGACCCCAACATGGATGGGAAAAGGACTAGGCAGATGATGTTGTTGTGAAATAGAGTATTTCACACTTAAGTACTTAATACGTATTTGTGTTGAAATTGGTTTATTTACAAGAAGGCCCATTTTCAACAGAGGATGTTAACAAACTGATATTACCTGATTGGGCTTTTCCTGTAAACTTATATCATCAGTATCAAAACATTGTGCAATACGATATAATACGTGTTATTTACGTTACGTTTGTGGTATTTTGGTAAATGACACTAGTTTGATACGAGCGTACCTACATGCGTTTATTAAAATAATTATGATACAAGGCTAAAATGTCCATTTTATTTTACTTATGTGTTGACCATTGGGGATATTCCTTAAACATTATGAATCTAACAACACCTACTTTTTACCTGAACTGGGTATTGAACTTATGACTTTTGAAACTGAATCCGATTGTTCTGTTACTCTTGATGCCGATGACCGATTGACTGCGGTAAAACAACAACAGATACGTTATAAATTTTTTCCTCTGGAAACTAAACCCAAGTGTATAGTAAATAAAACGTTTACTGGCTAAATAAAGTCAAGAAAACAAACTGACGTCCTACGTACAGTAAAAACAATGATATTTACAACAATATTTCCTTTTACTACAAAACGTACCTAAAGATTTTTTCCACAACTTACACGAATTTATAAATAAACATTATAACGTAAAGTATCAGTCTTATCACTGACAATCGTAGAAGAATGTTTGGAATCATAAAAAATAAACATTATCACAGTGGAAACTGATTTTGTTTTATTATACTACTATCTAATCCGTTTAGTTGGCTTTGTTGATAAGCAAATAGTGAGTTTTTGCTATTATCAATTTGTTGTGACCCTCTCCTTGACATGACGTGTTTATTTAAAGACGCCACATTACCTTCATGTACCTTTGTACAGATATATATACAAAGGTAAATAAATAAATAAAAAGAACATTGATATTCTTACAAAAGCATTGGACTTTTGACATTCAGGTCAGATTACATAACATACTACGCGTAACAGACATGTAACTAATCATCTAAACGTTTCAAAACTGAATAATTGGACGGTCTGAAAAAGTATCTCAATGTAACACGACATTGAATCATAAATATTTATAACAGAAAGTTTCTGAAACATGAGTACCAGCCATGAAAAAAGTAGCAGAGGAGGAGGCAGAAATGTATGGTTAAGCTAGTAGCTGCGTGATTGCAAGCGCTATTTCAAACGGTTAACAGTAGTAAATGGAGATCCATAAGGTGACTAGGGGTCTCTATAGTGATCAAGACCCCTAGTTACCTTAAAAGGAAAGGAAAGTCAAAGAAGTGTCCTTTGACGGATCAATTCGGGGACATGAGCAGAGTAACTACTGAAGTATTAAACTCCACTTGAAAATTACATTGTTGATTGAGGGAAGAGTCGAAGACACGAGACTACGTGGTTGATCACCAGCCCGTACAGACTCAATCAAATCTGTCACCAAGCTCCGTGTGGCAGAACGTGCTCGCCATGCAGCCAATAGAGACCGGTAGAAAAGGATCCCCAAGGCAGCAACCGAAGTTGTGAGAGACCCCTCATGACCACGACTACTCTGTCAAATGTAAATGACTAAGAAAAGTGAGACAGAAATTTAGAACGTAATAATTTCAAAGACCGCGAATCATGTGAATTTCAAAGATAATCAGCAATTAGTTCCACCAATACTAAGCATGAATCAAAATCACATGCTGTATTGATACCGATACCAGTACAAATGGATATACTTACACTAATGACGTCAATCTTTTGAACTATTCAGCCACGGTGACCATAAAACTTTAGTGGAACATTAAAAACCAACGTGATTTTAGAACAAAAGTTAATTATCGAATTAGTCTCAGCTCAGTTGATTTCTTTGGATCGCGAATCGTTTGGGTGTGGAATAATACCAAAGAATATTAATAAGACAGTAATCTAGAAGACAATGAGTCTACTTGTTGAACCCGGTACATTGTTTTTCCTACATTTTCATTCGTTTTCTTTTGTATTATACACTAGCATTTCCCTTCAAATGGGTATCGTAAAGTTTACATATTGTGCAGATGGTAAATAAAATCGAGTAGCTAATTCACTACATGAAAGCATAATAATAAACACGTGTGTTTGGCCTTGAAGCTTGTAAGACTGAAACCACAACAAAAACAAGGGGATCTGATAAAACATGGTTTTTCTTCATCCTCAATTAAAATTAATTATTGGAAATAGAAATAGTGTTATTGCAACATTTAGTGACTCATTGGAGTCCTGATAGACGCCACATCGCAAGCCCCATTGCGTAAACGCTGCACCTGTGAAACGACGCAAGAGTCACGCCCCCAGAGATATCGGCAGCTATAAATACGACGCTATTCAACGCTTCTTCACTTCCTGATCAGCTGATATGGCAGCCTTGGTAGCCAGCGATGTTACAACAACTATGTACCTATATAATTGTGTAATTTCAGGTGAGATTACTGCAATTCGGTTGCGAAGCTCCAGGAATCAGTTCTTGATATTTTACAACATAATAGCCGTTTGTTGATAATCTGAATGCGTCTGCGCACAGTAGTCACTGTAACATGTTAATATTGGCACTTGATATGAAAATTGTTTAGAAATGGATCATCTAATATGATTTGTTTACATCTTCAGTCACACTAACACTTAGTATTTTATAATCAAATCCATCAGCTTCTGATGTTGATAACCTTGTTATGTTCTGTCGTTCTAATTTCAAACAAGAATAATAATATTACCTATTCAGTGTATAATAAATGTTGAATACTATTAAATTTCTTATCTCAACCTTCAATCTAAATCAGTGATAAGATAACGTAAAAGAACTTAAATCTATCAATGTCAGGTTTAAACTCGTTGGGCTGCGGGACCGTTCCAAAGAAATACCCTGGCCCTGAGACGCCCTGGAACACACAGGGCAAGGAAGGAACATGGAAAATAAATAATCCGAAAAAAAAAGGTTATAATCGTTAAAAACTTAATAAAACAAGCTACTTTTGCATCTTTAGAGCAACAACACAAGACTGGTGTTTACAAGCAAAAACAAATTGAAATCAAACATCTCAATGTCGAAACCCTGCTTTATTTAGCGTCAACGTCTCCAAAATGACGCGGGAAGATATTTTTAGTAGTAAACATAGTACATACTGCATTTTACTATTTCCATGAACATAATTGAAATAGCAACAATGCGATTTGCGTAGGTAGCCTAAGAGGGCAAAATATAATGGTTATTCCTGATCGATAAACAATCTGACTATGAAAACCGCACAAATAGGACAGAAAACAGATTTCCTTTGTACAGCAGTCGTAGTGTGTAGCTTAGCTACCTAGTGTATAATCATTGCATAACTTTTAATTGGTAGGCACCAGATACGTATTAATTAGGTGCATTCTAAACCACCGTCTCGGTCGCAAAGTTACATATTATTATGGCATCACATACTTCAAGTGTTACGTAAATCTTACGTGTGTATTGTTCTATAACAGTAGTATAACTTCTAATAAACATCTAGCTCTCATTGAAAAATAAAACATATTTCTAACTTTTCCAAAAAAAGAACGAGCGTTTTCAGCGCTGAGCTTATAAGTCATCATCATCATTTTCTTACCCTTTACCGATTAATTTGGGATCGGCGCAGCATGTCTTCTTCTTCCATACTTCTCTATTACACGTCATCCCATCAGACATCTCCTTTCTTGCCATATTATCCTCCAAACATTCCATCCTTTGTTTCTCCTTTCTTGCCATATTATCCTCCAAACATTCCGTCCTTTGTTTCTCCTTTCTTGCCATATTATCCTCCAAACATTCCATCCTTTGTTTCTCCTTTCTTGCCATATTATCCTCCAAACATTCCATCCTTTGTTTCTCCTTTCTTGCCATATTATCCTCCAAACATTCCATCCTTTGTTTCTCCTTTCTTGCCATATTATCCTCCAAACATTCCATCCTTTGTTTCTCCTTTCTTGCCATATTATCCTCCAAACATTCCATCCTTTGTTTCTCCTTTCTTGCCATATTATCCTCCAAACATTCCATCCTTTGTTTCTCCTTTCTTGCCATATTATCCTCCAAACATTCCATCCTTTGTTTCTCCTTTCTTGCCATATTATCCTCCAAACATTCCATCCTTTGTTTCTCCTTTCTTGCCATATTATCCTCCAAACATTCCATCCTTTGTTTCTCCTTTCTTGCCATATTATCCTCCAAACATTCCATCCTTTGTTTCTCCTTTCTTGCCATATTATCCTCCAAACATTCCATCCTTTGTTTCTCCTTTCTTGCCATATTATCCTCCAAACATTCCATCCTTTGTTTCTCCTTTCTTGCCATATTATCCTCCAAACATTCCATCCTTTGTTTCTTTGGTCTTCCTCTACTCTTATTCTCATTCACATTCATACTCAAAACTTTCCTCACGATGTTTTCCTCATCCCTCCGCATCTCATGCGACAACCGGTTACCACACAAATTTTCAGTCACCGGCGCCACTTTCAAACTTCCTACTTACTCATTAGAACTCATTACAAATGTTTTAAGTATCACTTTGTTTCAGTGATCAACTGAGTCCTAAAATGCATAATTGTACGGAAAATTATCATCAAACGCCTGTAAAAGTATATTTATGTCCCTACATTACCTACATATTTCTTTTTTGTACGTCAACAGGATAATTTCAGGTCCATCCTCCTATAAATAACAAGTAACAATAAGTACTTCCAGATTAGCAACCGCAATATCATATTTCTAATCATAACCGCATACATGCACTCTCAAACAAAGTAAACACCGCTGACTAATCGCCTGGCATCTGCAAAATTTCTAATTTTCCACTGTAAAAGCGAGAAAATACCACAATATGTAACTGTTCTGTCATCTTTACATATTAACGTGCACGTGAGCACTTATGCGTCTAGCCGGCGCTTAATTTAAACGTGTGCCGAGTTTGTAATCAAGGAGATTGGAACCTTGAGTGAAGAGTACTGGTATACTCATATTATTAAGGCCGTTAATGCGATGATTGATAGCAAATAAACTACCGCACTCCTTGTTTTCATGAACCAAGATCCAGCCATTACAGGTTACGAGAAAAGTAACTAGAAGCAGCTGTTTTTCATGGATGCACGTGAACATTAATTTTAGTTTACAGCTATCACGTTTTCCGAGCAACAACCCGAATCTGTATTTTATCTCTAACAACTAAAATCACGGTTTCTAAGAAGAATAATGGCGTCAATGGAACAAGCATATTCTGACTAGGTAGGCGGGTACACACATTCAACTGAACTCTCTAATTTCGTGACGTTTATAAATTAGCGAACATGTCCTATATCTTAACAAAAGCATCGAAATTGTTTAATTTTATACATTCAGGTCAGTAGGTCGGTTGTGTCATAGCAAGGACAGGCCATACACCATACAAATAAAACAATTTTAACTCATCAACGATTTTGTTAACAATTATCGTAAACCAAACCTTATAACTCAAGGAGGAAAGTTCAATGTAGTTTGTGAAAAATGAAAATAAAAGTTGTTGAGAAAACGAAAATAATTTTGTTTGGAGATATATCGCGATATCGCCTAGACAAATAAAACTCGACCTTCATTAAACTGCATGTCGCAAATCGAATATCAAATACCACAACAATGATTGACATGCCCTAGAAAACATAAATCGATACGTTTTCATTGAAATTAGCATCCAACCATCGTAATAAATAGTGTTTGTATTCTGAATCGAGTCGAATAATGATACCAAATCAAACATAAGGCAGTATCGCCTGTAAATATTTGAGAATATTCCTAAATACTACGCACTACGCATCGTTTCTTCTAAAGATATTATGATGTGTCAAATAACGTGACACCGTAGTTTTTCTTTACTCACAAACTACAAGAGATGAGACAGCATTATTATTTCCTTTATGTATCTATATACATATTCATTTACATTTTTAAATATAAAACTACATAAAAAAAAAACATTTAAAAATATAAAAAATAGTAGCCCACCAGCATTGGGAACAGGGTCCGAGCTACTGGTGCCGCGGTGGTCAGGGCTGTTGAGAGAGGAACTTCCTTATCAATATCATAATATAAAGAAATGTTTTAAAAAAAACTTATGTCAAATAAGCTTCATAATATACACATGTTATATGATAAGTAAAACATTCATTTCCGTGGGTCGTACATCAAAAATTATGCAAACCAAAAAAATAATTAATTAAAATATGACGTGTCGTATTTGCCAGTGTTATATAAAACGGATTTAAAACAATACGGATTATTAACGGATAAATTGATTGTAAACTAGGTCTTTGGTTATTTTCAATGTATTGTTTTGTTTACCGTATGCGTTTTAAAGTTAACAATACTATATAAGTTACATTGTGTTTCAATATATTTACAACTTTAAGTTTAAAATATAAAATGGAATGAAATAAAACGCATCATTCTATGTTAGTATTTTTTTCTATGTTCGTAGTTTAAAATACAGATTCTATTTGTAAATTTTAAACTTGTTCTAAACGTAAATGTCAAAACAATTATTGAACTAATTTAACGACAACATTCTTCACGGACAATATATTGTAATGTAATGCAATGCCCCCTAATGAGTGTTATTCTAAATTATGTAAACTGCTTTGGCCTTTAAGATAAGATACATTAGAGCCTTATCAAATGACAGCTGAAGCCTAGTTAGAACCTATTCTTGTTACCTACCAACTAACTCAAACTCAAACTCAAAAGCATTTATTTCAATTAGACCATTACAGGCACTTTTGAATGTCAGAAAAACAAATTAGGCTAAGCTACAGTCACAGACACAAGGCATAATAACTTGTGAAAGTACTGTAGTTGCCCATTCCAAAGCGTAGATCTCTATGGAGAAGAATGGGCAAGAAACTCTAACAATTTAATTATTTAATCAGTGGCTTATGAATACAGTGTTAAAAACTGTTTGTTAAAAATACCCAAATACACAAATTCTGTTTAGAAATTCCAAATTCGTTTATCAGTAGCAAGCATAATATCACTTTCTAGAAATGTTCTGGCCACAACATACAGGTGAATCGGTAAAAATTGTTTTATTATTTGTTATTTTCAGCTGAGGTTGTAAATCCTAAGACAGGTAACGAATTCGCCAGTTAATCCAATAGCAAAATTCTTCACCGGAATATCGCTGCGTAGAACTTCGTCATATCTTTTTTCGTCTTGCAAAAATAATCAAAAGCGTGTTTTATTGTTCGCTTGATATGCTCTGGACAGAATCAACGTCACAATAAACTGCGTCTCTGAAATTATAAATAGTGTTATTGAAAACACATTTATGTGGTTCTTTCTAGGTAATTGTGTCTGGAAAAAGGAAGACGCTGTTTGTTTACGCAGTTTTTCGAATGATTTTCCTGTTTTTTGTCTTTGTTTATGTTTTTTTTTTGGTTTTTAATTCAGTGTGTTGATAATAACAAATGCATTTAGTGTAGTTTGACCTTTTCCTCAACAATTATGATGAATTTATACTGGCTTATCTGTTTCATCCATTGTTCTGACGTTTGTAGTATTTTTCCTTTTATACTCCGGTTTTAAAGTATATGTAGGCTTACGACAGTCACTGGCGCAATTCCCTGGCAAAATTTCCACAATTTTTGTTTGTCCAGTTCATAGGTTGAATATTCAACTATCATTTATTTATCAATGACCTTTTTAACATCATCATTTGTTAGCAATTGCTACGTTGACTCTCAACTGGGGCTCAAACTTGCATCAGTTCATTGGCCCTCAAGCAAGAGAACACCTCTTTGAATACAAAAAAATCAATTAGAATGTTCTACGTAACGATTCGAAAAATATTCAGAAGTTAATAAAAATGAAGAAGACGTCATGATGATTAAAGAAGCTTATTTACGAGCAAAATTAATGATATTATTTCCACAGTTTGCCTTTATTCGTAAGTAACTCCATCATGGCAATAAGTGGCCAATTAAAACAGTCTGAGAACTGAAGTCTGTCTCAAATGAATAGCGCATGTGACTGACAATGTGACTCGCAATGTGACTGAGATTATTGTTCTTTCGCTACACACGAATTAGTGCAAGTAATTAAAATAACAAGAGAAACGAACTCACGTAAAGATATGAGACGTGAAATAAATGTGAGAAATATTCAAATAAAATACGTACATATTCATGAACTCCTAGCAAATTCCTTTGCTCAGCGTACCATGACCATCACGAGTTAGCCACATGCTAAATATTAGGTATTTAATGTGGTAATTTAAAATAGCTAATATTAATAGTGGGTAATTCAGTATTATTAATTTTATTAACATAATTTATGAGCCGCAGCTCACAAGGAAAATTTAAATAAAACCCCTGGCTACGTTTTTACGATTTGGGTTAACATTCTACACGTAAATTTTTGGAGAAAACTTTTCAAGAATTTTCCCGAAACATTCAACATCTCGGTTGTCACAGATGAACGATGGTTTACGCTGAGAAATCGTAACAATGCAAAACAAGACAGTTGATATGCCACAGTATAAACAAATTTTGTCAAATATGAAACTGGTACGCGTAGTAGATCTTGCGTAAGTACGTACAGACACAAGATTGCGAACTCCAATAACCCCATAATTTAAGAACCCAGTATAAACGCTCTTTGTACGCGCACTTCATGATGGACAATAATTAGTTACAACCTTTGTCTGAACTGTCATGATCTCTGGAACATTGCCAGCATCAGTATTTACTTCCCCAACTCAACTATAAACTTCAAAAATCTTCGATACTGTACACCGACAAAATGTTTACGGAAATTACAATCATAGATTACTAATAGAGAGCCAAATCAAGCAGGATAAGGAAGCTGCAAATAACGTTTCTGTTTGAAAGTAATGAGGTGGTCGTGTACTGCAGTTACTGGTAGTTATTGGTGATTTGCCAAAATGTCTGAGAATTTTAACGAGTTTTCTTCACGTAAAAGTTACTGCACTCTCTTGACATTTTCGTAGGAAAATAAATATTTGATCACTTGGAAACGGCGTGACTGATTAAACCTTGAACCCACGTGGGTATCAAGTTTAATGACACAAATAATATACTAATTTAAAACAGAAATTAAATATTGATGTAAAATATGTGTAGCAAATTTTAGTGAACGGGTTCAAGCTGATACTACTTCTGTTGAAGACAGTTTATAGTAGTAATAAAAATAACATCACACCTGTAAACCCCGAAGGACGCCAGGTATATTTAAGTCCCATGTTACAGAGGATTTTCGCCCGGTTGATGGCAATAGGCTTTGCCATCAACCGGGCGGAAATCCAGACCCCGTGGCTGCTACTGAGAAATTCGTGATGGAAAAACCCAATAACACCTTGCCCGACCTGGGAATCGAACCCTCATTCTCAGCAGTCGCACTTGCGGCCACAAGACCAAAGAGGCAGCTTTTTTTTCATTTTATATTTGTTTAGTTTTATGTGTTCATAGTAGTTTAGTTATTATATTTGTACCTACTGGAATAGAATCATCTCATAACCCAACCCACAGCGTAAAGGAGGTACAAATTGCTGCCAATTTCAAATTCCGCCACAACTAAATTGTGTAAATGAACATTTAATAGAATAAACTACACGAACATTGGAGGAACTGTTAGTACCGAATGCTGACACCAATTACTGTTATGAGCCTTAATTGAAACGCATGCTGGTACAATAAGGCCACTCTGTGAGCGTCAGTTTATCATATATCGAACAATTTGTGGTTGTTTGTTAATCAATAATATTGTTGTAATGGGTAACGTGTGCAACTGCCCTTCGTTTCTTGATGACTGATTTGTTATTGAGCCGAATGCGCATTAAAACTGTTACTGTACGATATTCAAATTATACTAGTACGTCTTTAGGTTCAAAATCGTTTATTGAGTATTCTGTTTCAATAATACAATCAGTCTACTTTGGAATTTCATCTTTGATTCCTTCTACGCTATTAACATTACCTAGGACATAATTATACTATACTGGTCTTATTATATATACCAGTAAATATTAGCCTTTGAATTATGGAATGGGCTCAGTATTGATATAAGATGCTATGTTAATAAAACCACAAACATTACTAAATAATCTATCTGCGTCGTTGCAAAAACCTTCAAATCCACTTCAGTAGTAGTCCATTCTTTAGAAACTATGTTACTCAATTTAAACTCAAACATCATTGCTGAAGGTTAATTGTTGAATAACATCAGACGGGTTTGATCTAAGGAATCATGGCATTTATGAAATGTGTAGTTACTTGTAGGAAGTGTAGTTAAAACATTGCAATTTGTGCAATGTTTTAACTATTATATTGATTGACATTTCGAGTTTGTATGAATTATTGAAATCTAGTGCAGCATTGTTTTGTAACTAGTGTATATGTGAGAGTGATGCAAAGATGTTATTCAGAACGCAAAGAACACATTAACCCGATTCCAAACATCGGCAGTTCGCTTTTTACTAATACATAGTTACCGATCTAAATGGATGTAACGAGAATGGCCCCCAAAATCATCGTTAACCTCGCATGAGGAACTCATAAATTCTTCACTTTAATGCGATATTGAGTGACAATGTTACCTAACATCGGTCATTGCGTAACCTTCTTCTATCCCTAGAGCAGTAAAAACTGGATTTTTATGAGCTTTACCTTCAGCATTGTGTTCATTACTCGCATTGTCACCTTCAAGTGTCGATGTTTCCTCACATTTCAAGCGATGAACGGGTAAATTCCTAACTATTCCGGTTCTCAACACTTGAGAGTAGGTGCCCACGTAAGAATAGATGTTTATTTTGGATTTCACGCCTCGTGGCAATGGTTTATCCAAAACATCCTATTTGAGGGGTTATATTATGAAGTCGCGGTGTCAATCAGCACAGTTACTAATATAGAAGTGACTAAATCGCGAAGATTGAGCTCAGGCTGATTGATATAATTGATACCGCAAATTATAGAAATTGCCTAGATGCAAATTAAAATATCCACCTGAAGTTTTTGCAGTTTAATTGTGCATTTTGCACTGGGTGTTGTTTTATTTTCAAGGCTAAAAGATGTAGATATAAATACGTAATAACCAACCACCTGTATATAGAAATCACAAAGATAAAACACAACAATTAAAGTTGATGAAAAACAACAAAAAATCAGTGAGAAACAAAAAATGATGTACTTACCAACGTGCGATAGACTCGTGAGATCTGATTCTGAAATAGAAAAAAATAAAATGCGTGAAAAAAATGTAAAATGAAAAATGCGTGCAACATATATTAACAAAATGCTTTACATTAATATTGTTATACTACTATGAGAACATAGCATGGGATTTTAACAGTCACTATGATTTAAGGGACATTAAATAACAAATGAAACACACAATTTGAACAAAACATGATAGAAAATAAGGTGAAAGAAAACATCCGTAGAAAGTCTAGAACCTAAGACTAAGACTTTTTTGGCCGTTTTTCAAGCTGCTGTGCTCTGTGCCCCAGCAGTGCGAACGTATGCTGATTATGCTATGAAAGAAAAATGTTCTTGGAAAGTTGCTGCTGTCAGATGCGAATTACTATGAAATTAAAAGTACAATGTTCAAACCTATTAAAAGAATTTCTTTGAAAAAGTATGCATGATATTATCCTTTAATATGTAGAATGGAGGTCAATAGTACTATTTTGTTTGTTAGGTAGAGTGTAGTTGTGGTTTAAAATTATCATCTTAGGTCATTTCATAATTCTGCTCTCTGGAATTTCTCGACTTTTTCCTTATGTAGAAATGATGGAATATGTGGTTTAGTGATATTTCAGGACAATACATTGAATGAATTTATAGTGATTTCTGTCATAGTCATACCTAGTGGGTACTTCTTGGAAGTGAGAAATTCAGGAATGTGGCGTACCAGTCATTTACAGTTAACAAGGTAAACTTTATATATTAAATTCTGCTAATAAGTAAACAGACTTAAAAATTCCATTGACAAATGAGTTATTCTACAGACATCATTCATCTGACTAGTCTTTTTCCAGCTTAGTTAAGGTCTGAGTGAGTTCTCATCATCATCTGCCTAGCCTTTTCCCAACTATGTTGGGGTCGGCTTCCAGTCTAAGCAGATGCAGATGAATACCAATATTTTACATGGAGCCACTGCCTATCTGACATCCACAACCCAGTTAGCACTGGGTATTGTAACCTCTTGGTACCTTCAGGCCACTTCACTGGCTACTTTAAACGGCTATCAAAGATCTACTAATGACAACCAGGACCAACGGCTTAATGTGCCTTTCGAGGCATGGAGGAAACTCGGGATATATTGGTCAACCATCTACAGACTGACCTTGGCAAGAGCTGCTTAACCTTGAAGATCAATCCCTGCGGCTGTTACCTACAGTACCTAGTGTAATAAAGTTAGCTACTACAACTTTTTACTTAACCAAGTTACCAAAGCTTTAATTATTATTCCTCATGTATTAGATTAGAATAAATTGCTACTCATATCATAATACTCGTTTAAACACACATTACATTATTGTTTACCTACGTGAGTAAACAAACATGATTCCATATTTTTCCAAGTTATAAAAACATTGTGGAAAAAAAATATTTATTCAAAAAGCGCGCGTGTCATTTTAATTATATGCAACGACATTGTATGTACATACTTTTTTTCCGTTCACACTAAGAAAATTCATCAGGAAAATGGCAACGACGCATCATACAGTATGCATAAGTCGTTAACGCATTTTTCCACGTCCCAGGAAAATCTGGTTAAAAGAAAAAAAAAATAGTTTTTTTAATTTTTTTTTTAAATTACGGTTTTCTGTTTTCGTTTTCATTTCATTAATTTTATATTTTGTATGTTAAATCCCAATAAAACATATCCTGATTACAATACCGTGTTGTCTTTCCTTTTTATTTTAGGCTTATTGCTTATTCAAGTCTTAAAAATATCGCTCTGAAAACCTTCAGGCATTTCAGGTATTTATCAGCAGTGGCGTGCCTAGGAGCCAACAATACAGCAAGCCCATAAAGCAAGTAGACTGCCACGTTCAGAAACACTACTCTTCAGAAACACTAACATAATAAAGAGTAGTGTTTATAAGGGCAAACCAATCTTTAGGCTTGTATGAAAGTACCGCCACTAAATACCAGGGTACTGGCCTGTCCATATTAATGAATACTTGTAGTAGTTATCTCCTGGGAAAACAACTGCGTTCCTATTTAACTTATTTTTCTGGAACGGGTTTTACGACATTTGCGTCGGAAAATAACTGATACCACGTAGGTTTAATGTCATTCCCAAATTTAAATACGATAACGATAACTAATAATGAAACAGGATTTTATGAACACGTTGTTTGTAAACAAAAGAAAAAAGTTTTTAGAGTGGACCATAAGTTAATGGACTGGCTTACACATTTGAATGGTCACAATCTAAACACCTGTAATATTGTTGAAAAGCTGTGTTAAGCTTTTTTGCTACCTTTTTTAAATCTGACCTTATTTTATTAAGATTAGATAAGATTCAATTACATATAAGTAGAAACACAACAATATAGAATCAAAATTATAGTTAGTTAACTAGCGGACGTTTCGCGGTTTCACCCGCGTAGTTCCCGCTCCCGTGGGAGTACGGGGATAAAATATAGCCTATGTTACTCGCTGGTAATGTAGCTATCCATTGCTGAAAGAATTTTTTAAATCAGTCCAGGAGTTTTTAAGTTTATTCGTTACATACAAAAATACAAATCTTTCCTCTTTATAATATTAGTATAGAAGTATAGATTAAAATGGCCAGTGGGTATGAAAAGGCAAGGACAGGGGCATTGTATGTCGGGTTAGTGTCCGCAACTCAGCGCCTAAATAGATAACAACCAAGCGCGGTTCAAGGGGGGGTCACAGGGGTCATGACCCCCTAAAATCAAAAAATCACACACGCCAAAATGACACTTCATCTCCGTCTCAACCAAATTCCTGGCTACGGCCCTGTGCCCCCCCCAAAGTCTTAAGCTGACCTTCTGATCTTGTTGCTATCGCACCTGATAACAACAAGATCAGAAGGTACATTTCCAGTTCCAGTTCCAAATTTTAGTATCATCATCGTCTGCCTAAAATTGTCATAATTATATTAAGATAGAGAGAAAGCAGGAATTTGCTTCAGTCCACAGTGGTACAGCAATTTCTATAAATATTTATCAATTTACTTCATAAAAAATGTTGTTCACCTTCTAATACCAGTCTCCGTCACACTTCATGGCGTGGAAAAGAATTATTATTAGTTTTTAGGGTTCCGTACCCAAAGGGAACCCGACCTCGAAAAACGGGACCCTATTACTAAGACTTCGCTATCTGTCCGTCCGTCTGTCCATCCGTCTGTCTGTCACCAGGCTGTATCTCATAAATCGTGATAGCTAGACAGTTGAAATTTTCACTGATGATGTATTTCTGTTGCCGCTATAACAACAAATAATAAACATATAAATTATTTAATATTTAAAGGGGGCTCCCGTACCAGAAACGTGGTTTATGGTACGGAACCCTTCGTGCGCGAGTCCGACTCGCACTTGGCCAGTTTTTTTATATAGTAACTACTATGTTTGTTAAACAAGAATTAATTTTATTATTTCCTTTATTTATTTTTACACATATCAATTATATTTTTAAATATCCAAATATAAAACAATATAAAAAAAACATTTAAAAATATAAAAAATAGTAGCCCACCAGCATTGGGAAGAGGGTCCGAGCTACCGTTGGTCAGGGCTGTTGAGAGAGGAACCTCCTGACAATACGCGCCGTGTCCAGAAGTACTGCTTTCTGAATCAAGCCCTTGATCCAGCTGCCAAGCGACAGCCTCCTTAGATGTTGGTCGAGGCTACTGGCTATTAAGCCATTGGCTGACACGACTATCGGCACAATCACTGCTGTACTCACAGCAGTCATTGTTGTTTATTATTAACATTAATTTTAAATAATTATCATGTTTACCCAGCTAGCAAATATAAATTTTAATTAACATAATAAACTTAAACCTAATAAGGTACCTTGCCTAATTTTATTTTTATAAAAGGTATTATTTTGAATAATTTATAAAAATAAATAAGTGAGTTTCTGATAATTTTATGAGTATTATTATGGAATAATCCAATTAATTACACATGTCATAGACGGCAGAGTTTTTCTTAATAACCTTGTTATACGAAATCGGAAATCACCATCACTAAGAAATAGTAGGCATATTATCAGGTATGTAAGTAGTGCAAGAGTAAAATCGGAACCTTCAATAGAGGCACTATTCAGAAACAATTAACTATAGGCTTTTGAATGGAAAGGACTTCTATAGACACTGACTTATAAAAAAAAAAAAAAAAAAAGATAAATTTTGAAGTTGAAAAGTTCCTGCTTTGTGGTAACAATTACATATGTACATATTTACCTATGTACTTAGAAAATGATGACTACTATGTACTAGAAAATAAAACTCAGATTTTCCAATAAATGTGAAATAAAATATCTAAGTATCATGGTCGTGATTAATACGCAATATCAGGTCAGATAGGTATGTTGTGAAGTACTTACATACCGTTTACAATGTATTAGATTACAGTGACGTACATGATCTCGACATTGAAAATATTATTTTACACAACAAGAGTAAAAACATACTTTACGTAATTACCTCAAAACATTACGTTTGGAGTTTTAGTTTTTATGTGTTTTTCGGCGTAAAAAAACAGGGCTCGGGAAATCACCCCAGACATTTGGTTGGGCCTTTCAGTAGAGGACGTTGACACTTACAAAACTACTCCTAATGGTGAAAAAAACCCCAAAACAATAATCAATTGAATCTTTACATTTAAATTACAAAAATAAAAACAAATGGGATGTCCCACAAGACCATTCGCCGAACGTTCACAATGAAACATTGCATGATGATAAGATCTATGTTTTAAGAAGAAGTATTTAGATGCAATCTACACGAGCACTTAAAGACTTCCGTACTATGTACTTATCTGCACATAATTATGTCTGAGGATGCACTGTCATTATTTAGTTATTGCGTTGTCTTTGGTTAAGTGAAACTAGTAGGAATACTAAAGCTCATTCGTTTCCAACCTAAGCCTGACCGACATCGATGAAAAAGTAAAGCATTTCCTAACTACGAATTTTCGTTGCTCCAGTTTGGAGATCCACTCAGATCAAGGCCCAATGACATCGTTAATTATAACATAATTTATTATATCGTTTACACATACGGCTATAATAATTTATGTGACACAAAAAAAAAGCAACAAAATATTATGCAAAAGCTATCTTAATCAGGAACCGGATGACAGAATTTTATTGTATTCTTCTTGACAATACACTTGGAAAATTAAATCCAGGAAAAACCTACACCAAGCTTCCTTTAGTGGCACTATTTCCGCCAATTCATTTAATTGCCGCATGTAATGGAATCTAATTGAATTGCTTGTGGGTGTGGGGCCTACACCCATATTCTGCACCACCAGCATACAGAGAATAGCACTCGATGTAATCTAATCTCAGGGTATCTATGTACTTTATCCTTTGACGTAGATGTTTGTGGTTGGAGATGTAATATTAGTATGGCGCCGTTCCGTCATACTGCTTGGTAGGCTGAACGCAGACCTACCTATCAGTTCTAGTAAACATAGTTTAAAGTTTCAAACACATCCGAGATTGAAAAGTAGAGGTGGTCGTGATGTCATTTGAAAGCAAATTAAAAGCAAAATTCAGAAAGGAAAAGTTTTATGGCAAAAAATTATTCACAGCGTGTTAATTGCTTATACGTTTCTTCACTTTGGTTCGCAAATTAGGAAGAGTTTGTTTGTCTTGAGTTCACAATTTTCACAATCATGTGTATTGTGTGGTGGGTCAGTTCCTAATTTGTACGTCATTTATGAATTGGAAAATTCGTAGAACAATGACAGCTACAAATCGTGTGGAACTCCTCATTTCGTTACAAGCTATTTTGGGTATTTGTTTCTGATAAGTCCCTCCAAAATAGATTGAACTTATCGTAAAATAAAACATGTTTATTCTTATAGTATTTTGATTGCGTATGTTCCAAACAAAAACATTTAGAGAAATCTGCCATAAACAATGCATGATGAAATGGGTCGCGTATTTTCAAACTACTCAATTTATCTGAACTGATCGTGTACGCCTTGATCCGAGGGCATGGAGGATTCCACGGTCGATAACTGTCTGATAAATACGTCAAGAGGTTAAGGTGTGTCAAGCACTATTATTAGTTTGTTATCGACATCGAGCCCCCCGCAGATTGATAATAATAAATTGCTATCAGTCTAGGCCAAGTACTTTTTGTTGTTTGTTGTTCTTAAATACGCGTCATATCAAATCGGATGATTTCCTCTTTCACCACGTTACTACGCAGATTTTGATCTATCATAATATTTTTGGACCTTGTCGCCATTATTATAGTTAGTTATTATAGTTAACCATACTTTAATGGCGTAAGGAAAGGAATTTGCATTGGATCTGCAATTGATGAGAATGATTGTATTGAAGGCCAGTCCTATCCTAATGTAAGTTAAGTAAGTAACTACATGATTAACCAATGTAGTTTCTCAACTCAACTTCTCCATAAACTTCGTTCTAGAAACTTAAAGTTCCCATCTGTGTCAACGTATTGAATGTCACTTTTAATTCAGGAATAGTATTCGTTGATTGGTTTATTTTTTTGTCTCTAATTGTGCGAGTTGATTGTCTTTAACGCGTCAGTTGCTTTTAATTTACAATGAATCTTGTCTTATTGTAGTTTACTTGTTTTATTTTGTTGGTAAGTGTATAGGTTTATCTCAAATAATAGATAGTATATCATTTTATTAAACTATTTATTTGCTGAAGGAAAACTTGCTAGGTTAAAGACCTCAATACTACTACCTGGGTCTTCCAAAGGCTTAGAGATATTATTATAATCAGTGAAAGTTCTTGAATATTTACTTCTATTGATAATAACCATCTAGGTAACTCTGTCGTGTTCAGTTTAACAAACTTTGCGTTTGTATCGTCTAACTGTAGAACATGCTACGCATCCTACGTATTTTATAATTAAGACACTAACAAAATGTAAATTATGACAAGTGAATATTTAGTAGATATTACGATTCTCCTTGAATTCAAAAATATGTTGGTTTAATTTCTTTTAACATTACTTAATATTACTAATGTTATATGCATAAAACACTTCCTTTCTTTACTTTTATAGTATAATAATCTTAACATTGACTTTTGTGTTTTGGAAACTTAACCTTCTCACACCTGGATTTTACATTATTATGATTTACCTAATTAAAATCCTTGACAAACAAATCTTATCTCAAGTAATTTATTTAAAAAAAGGGTGTGTGTGTACTTATTTACACGCGTTAGAAGTTATACTTCTTTTAAAAAAAAAATATCAGCCAGCAGTAGATTAAAAATAAAAAACCTAGGCTTGTCAATATCTGACACTAAGCTAACTTCAGGGTGTATGTTGACTAGCTAACTTCATGCTGTTAAAAGGTGTCGGTGTGCGCGCGCATCGTAAAAAATTACTCTCATAATTTTTCCCTAACGCGCCATAAGAAGTATAACTTCAATAATATTTCGCAAAACGCTCTCAGACAGACAATGACACCTAAAACTAAAAGCTACGTAGTTGATTGCCGTTTATTTATTTGCATAATCCATTACGTTCATTGGAATATTCCACAAAAAAAAACAGTACGTGCTTTTGTGTTTGTTTGTACTGTGCTTTTTTTTTTCGCAAAAAGATTGTATGTACCCAGTACAACAGCAGTGTTAAAAAACATCAGTGTTGATTTAACCTTAAACGTTCTATAATTGTCACATGAACTATTTTTTTTTAGCACAATCCATTATTCCTTAATCTGTGGAAGATAATAATTACTTCATACGTCAATCCTGACCTTTCTGTGTACAGTAGGTGCTCATTATTGTTGAAAATGAGACCCGAAATGCTCAGTTGCGTACGTCAGACAGATAAACGTTAAGATGGAAGTACGGGTAGCCCGCGAAACTCAAATTTTCTTACGTCATCAATACTACGTCATCTAAGTTCATACAACTCCGTTGAATGACTTTTTCATGAAATATTCATTGAATAGGGTTACATGAACTTAGAGGGTTGAATTGAAGGTTCTCGTTTACAACCTGACACTGACCTGCAAATTGCAAAAAACGTAAGAAAATTTGAATTTCGCGGGCTACCCGTACGCTTGCACCTTAAAAGAGAACCGTTGTTTGGAAATATGAGCTTTCTAATTACCAGCTGGGATACGCTGATGAAAAAAGTTTTATCTTGTAAGTATGAAAACAGTTATCTCTACAGTTAGGAGGAATGCAAGCAAAGCATATCTATAAAAATTTAAATGTCCAAGCAAATTCGAGATTCTTCTCAAAATATCACTGTGTCAACAGATACCTTATTACATGGTCGCCTTAGTAAAATAATTATAGGGCCATTTTAGGGCCCCTGTGTCCTGTTTCTATGGGTACCGAGAATATCAATTCTCTAGCATCAAACTTGAAGACGTTTTGACGATCAGCTTCATCATACATACAAAAAGCCTTAGCAATGTAGGCATTTAAATCCTAACTATCCTTATCCTTACTTCCTATCCGTACTTCCTTTTACTAGTATTCTAAATGCGTAAGTTTAAGTTTGTTTGTTTGTTACGTTTTTACGCCTTAACTTTCATCCTGAAATTTTACATAAACGTTGTCAGGTATATAGAAACGGACATAGGGTACCTTTCATCCCGAAAAAAGTTCTGTTCTCGAGGAAAACAACAATAACGTTCTTATGATAATAGATGGCGCCACGTATCTTTCGAATCATGATTGAATTATATTGTTATAAGAAACTTTGGTATTGTGTTAAGAGTTTAACTGTCAAATTCAAAATTAACGCAAGCAAAGCTGCGGGTAAAATCTAGTAAATCATGATTTAACCAGCTGGTTTAGCAGTAGTTCGTTACTAAGGAGACATTACACAACATAATGAGTATTTTTCCATAGCTCATCGTTGCATAAATAAAAAAACGCCTCCGCGAAACGCCGCCACAATTAGCAAAAAAAACGGGTATTCAGAAAAGTCAATGTTGTCATCTCCGTTGACGTACATCACATATTGAAGGAAAGATTTATATAGTAACCTACAGATTACCACCTGAATGACTGGTTAAGAGACGGTTACATATCGCCAGCTGTTATGGGGACTGACGACATTGTATGACGCAGACGGTGGGTCCGTCTTAAGTCGAACGTTGATTTTATTCATGGATTTCACAAGTCTTAACAATGCCCAATTTCCACCATTAAAGTATGACGCACCATTCATTACAATAAATCATACGGGATATATGAATGAAATCAAAATTAAATAGGTACGTTACGTAGGTAAGTATCAGAACAAGAAGTAGGTACTAATTAAGTTTTGTATTGCTACCGCTTCATCAAAACGTTAATTACAATCACGAATAAAATAATAACTACCAAGGTTGGTAGTACCTACCTGCCTAGATACAATTTTTATTATAATAATAGCATTATTAAAATATGGCAGGGGTATTCGACTTTGTTTTGTAAATTTCTGCTCATAATTTGCTTTTTTCTGGAATTCCTTATATTCTAGTAGCAGTGTAGTAGATACACAAAAGGACAATGTAGTTTTTATCACAAGTGCTAGTAAATTGCATAAAGATTTTGTCTAAGAATAATAAAGAAATTGTTTAGATCTACGTACTGGATTTACAATAATTATTTGTTAAATAGAAGTATTCGTGCGACATCTAGTAGATAATTTAGATAGTAAAATAAATACTGGATACTAAGGCCACCTGGCGGCAATTGTAAGGACCAACATACTACAATAACATTCACAAGTGACGCTACTAATGACATGATAACTTTCGTAACAGCGCCATCTACACAACACATGGTGTAACTATTTCAAGCACTGACATAATATGATGTCAAGTGCCATCTATGATGGAACTAATGTACTATTAACCGAACAGACTTTGTGCGATCAGTGCTTGTTTTGACGTTAGTTCCATAGATGGCAGTAAAAGCATTTTAATATTTTTATGAAAAACATACCTGTATCATTGAGCAGGGCATTGATGTCCGTGGTCGACCCATCGGCCGACATTGCTGAAACAAACAAAAACGGGTGTTATTTCTCTCATTTGTTACAGTCAATCGTTAAGTTTGTGCTGTAATTTCAGGCGTTTCATGATCTGTTAAAGCCTTTCCAGAATAACTTTTGTAGTAAAAGAATACCTACTTATTTAATGAATTTTCCGTCAATAAATTAGTAAGCTTCAGCTGTACAAACATCCGTTTTTCAGACTTCATCTGAGCAATTAGGAACTATTAATGGTTGTAGGTACTAATAACAGAAGGCCATCTATCTGAAAACAATGGGGCCACGTGACTGATACAATTTTGATTAGGTAGGTGATAGGTAGTCGGTGCGGTGGGTGGTCCTGATAACATTGAGTTTAACCACGAGTTCAAAGACGAAAGCAGAACTGTTGAATCTCTTTTCACCTATGACACTAATGACAGGCCTAGTTATTCTCTTAAAGAGTACCTATCATTTAAAGGCGATAACTACTTAGCTGTAGGATGTAAGGGATCATCTTGATGATCAGATTTGCTAGTCATAATGATAACTAACGTACCTAATAGGACTATCAGCGTCCTCAACGTAATGATGGGGATTTCCCATGCAATCATTGTAGCAGTTTTTAGCGGAGGTCCAGTTTCAGTCTACATATATTGATGATTTTATGAATAGGTTACCCACTTCGTTTTTTTTTAAGTTTTGTCTATATTCTTAATTTGAAATTTTGAACTCGAGTTGCTTGGTCTATATTTTGTTTGATAGACTTCCAAATCGTAGCTTTGTGGTACATACATTAATGAAATTTTTAGAGAAAGGTTGGTCGATTTAATGAAAGAAATTACTAACAGTAATAAGTTGCATTCTGGAAACAGGAAGATACTAATAAAGCTGGTAAATTACGCAGGCGCCTATTTCTGTTATAATAACAGCCTGTTACAATTTTATAATAGCAGCCATATTGCATCGCATTTGGTTTGTTTACAATCTGAATTATATAATTTGCAACGTTGATTGCGACTCGTAACCCCAGCGAGAGAAGGCCGCGAGTGAAGCGTGTCGCGGGACACGGTCGGCCGCGATTTGATCATTTCATATAATTGACAGTTGTTTGTTATTTACATAATTATGTGCTGATTTTGATTCGGTTTCTGACTTGTTTAGGAGATTATTTTTAGATTGTGGGTGTTTGTGGGTAACTGCTAAAAAGGCGCTTTAGAAACTAGGTAATCTCCGATCACATGGGTATGATAACTACTTCTCCTTGGGGCTTTTCCCTGGTAAGATTTCTACAATACGTACTACGTACGTACGTACTTTATTGTCTAGATAAAAGTGTGATGCGTCATTACGAATTTGATAAGGGAAAACAATGTGCGTAAAATTGAAATATAAGAAATATAAGTACTGTACAGTGTACGGGATTCTACACTATTAAATTAAACTCCTTTTTAGTTTAAATCTTATATTTATATTTTTTATCTTTAAATCAATAAATACATATTTTCATCTTTTCGATGTGTCTAGTCCGTCCTTCTGACAATCAATCATTTTAAATCCTTTTTCGATTCAAATTATTTACTTTATTAAGCTGCCGGTACCTACCAACTAGCTGCCAGAGTGATTTATCATCATAGAACCTCTACAGTACGGATAATGGAGTAAAGGATTTTTTGAGATGTAGGTTCCTTTTTAGGAGGAACTTTTTGCTGTATTGATTTTGAATTGAGAATAGAACAGATGGAGACAAGTTGTCACTTTTACTCCTACTTTTTGATGCTTTAGTTTGATGCCAAAGATAGTGCATTTTTTAAGTTGGGTTAGATACATTTTTACTGAAAAACTTGATTTTAGTACGTAGCCATCCCCTTTTGTTAGTCAGTACGTTAATCTTCTCCAAAAGCGTAGAAACATAAGTGTCAACACTTTATGTGCATTGATTCCTAGGTAAGCAGGAAACCTTTGGAATTTCACAAAACCAACAATAATTGTTTGACGTGGTCAAACACCCATCAAAAGGGTACTTCTACTGCCAGATAAGATAGTTATGTACTGTACAAAATACTTGAGAAATAGGTACCTACCTACCATGTTTGATTTATAGTTGCTTGACCTAAGCAAAAAATCTTCCAAATATGTTTGTGGCCACTTGAGCAGTCAGCATACATTATAATTCTATTGAATCCTGCAGAGCTGATGCTCAAACAATATTAATTTAGTTTTTGTGGTAGCAAGTCATGTTAGGTACCTACAGGGTGTAAACGGACTCTTCACGAAGCCGTCAACTAATCATTATTTACATCAAACTAAGTAACTTTACGCAAACATTATTGCTGGGAAACAAGTTTTTATTTTGGGGTGAAAAAATCACATTTTACGGTAGGACTCAACGTAACGCATTCAAAACATTGTGCTAATGGATGGATTGAATAGTATGGGGGTCGTTACGGCGTCTTATGTGGACTTTTCAGAGTCCGTTTATACCCTGAGTGTGTTTGTGCCTCTTTATTTTCTTATTATTTTTCTCTGGAAAACTTTGATTGACATTTCTGGAAAACTACCTATATTATTGAAGTGAAACTTCTTTATCGCCGTATGGGAGAAATTTTTTTGACGTATCGTCACGTTTTTCGGTTACGCGCCATGTTGCTTTTTTATCAAAGTTTAGTATAGTGACGTAAAGAATATAATGTATCATTATTGATGAAATACAACAAGAGCAATGATATTATAATAAGAACAATGATAAAATAAATTACTCATTAATTGTATGCATGTCTATAATAATAAAATAGCTTTAATTTAATACGGAAAAAAATGTTTTTCTTAAGGCTTAAGCCTTATCTACTCCATTTTCGTGAAGTTGCAAATTGTAGAAAAATATACGTCGTAAAGAAGTTTCACTTCTTACCTGTATACTCTGGTACACACACATGTTTTTTTTTATCATTTTGTATCAACGGGCACAATTATACAGAATATTTTTAAGACTCTAAAACTACCTGATATTTTCCTCTCTCACTACCAATTATTAGCAAGAAAAAATATAAGTAGGTACGCAAGCGCAGCAACCTGCAACTTCAGTTACCTAATAATAAAGATCAACAAGAAATAGTACAGGTATTACACGGGTATTCCCATATACCTAGTAAGATAAAGTTTCATAATTATGTACCTATTGAACGACCGATATCAATTTTCAACATGCATAATTACCTATGTACTACGCGCTTTGTATGTTGATCTACTTAACTATTTCATAACGAGTAGTTAACTACTATATGTTAATAAACATTAGCCTAGTCATGAAAATGTTTTTCGTTCCATTCAGATTACGGTTAGTGGCTGGTACGGTAATAACAAGTTCTGAAGTAGGTACCCACCTGAATATTTAAAAACTGGCCAAGTGGGAGTCGGACTCGCGCACGAAGGGTTCCGTACCATAAAACGAAAAAAACACGTTTCTGATATGGGAGCCCCATTTAATTATTAAATAATTTATATTTTTATTATTTGTTGTTATAGCGGCAACAGAAATACATCATCTATGAAAATTTCAACTATCTAGCTATCACGGTTCATGAGATACAGCCTGGTGACAGACGGACGGACAGCGGAGTCTTAGTAATAGGGTCCCGTTTTACCCTTTGGGTACGGAACCCTAAAACGCAACTCCGTACACAACGTATATGTAGTACAACCTACCTAATTGCTGTTGCAATTCTACAGAAGTACCTATAGAGTTCACCGTAATTATTTTTTCTCCTAAACACATTGTTTTACTGCAATAAAAATATCAATAAACATAAGTACCAACACAGTGGTTAGGTATTTTTTTTACAAACTCTCATCATAATGACACGATGTGTCACCCCGACCTTATTTTAATTTAATTAAAAAGTCTTCCATTACTACTGACAAAATGAACCAAACTGCAAAAGCACTTGGGTAAGTGTTTCCCTAATGGTAGGTATACATAAAAACCGGCCAAGTGGGTGTCGGGCTACGCACAATGTAGGTTCCGTAGTTGCCCATCAAAATATGCGGACATTTGCTACGGTCCGATTTGCCTCCGAATGAGCAATTTATTGTAATAATAAAAACAAACTTACATTGCAGTTGTCAATTGCGGTGTCTGTAACGAGGCAGCGATTAATTAACTGGACCTATAGGTTTAATAAGTCGAACCATCATCGTCTGCCTAGGCCGTTCCCAACTATGTTGGGGTCGGCTTCCAGTCTAACCGGATGCAGCTCAATACCAGTATTTTAAAGGAGCGACTGCCTATCTGACCTCCACAACCCAGTTAGTAATGGGTACTACGATACCCCTTGATAAGTCGAACCATCGATACGAAAGAAGAAAAATAAACTACTACTAACCCAACCGAACGGCTCTACAGGTGTGGGTACAGCAATATTGGATATGACTGCAAATATAGAAATACTAGCTTTTGCCCTCGGATTCGCTCGCGTTAATTTAGACTTTGACAATCAATTCGGTTGATGATTCGAAAGTCACGTGGCGCCGTTTTACTCGGGAACAGTCCTATTTTTTCGGAATGAAAGGTGGCCTATACTTATGTCCGTTTCTGTACACCTTTTTTTTTACCGGATGGGTAATCATCACATGACTTCTCCCGCTCTGGGCAGAGCGGAAGGGAGTGTCAGACTTGTACTGACTAAAGCCCATCCATGTTCCTTACTTGCCCTTTGTGTTCCAGGGCCGCGGTATCTCTTTCGAACAGCCCGCAGCCCTGGCAACCTGGCACCTGACAACGTATATGCAGAATTTCAGGATGATTGGTTCAGTGGTTTAGGCGTGAAATAGTAACAAACAAACAAACTTACTATCTCCTTTATAATATTAAGTATAAACAGCTGAAGAAAGAAAATCAGATTTTTCTTAAGACTACAATATGTTAGAACGTTACGTCATAAATCTAATCAGGTAACGGTAATGGTAATCGTGCGATGTTAAAGATAAAAAATAATCAATTCTGTTTACTGTTGCAACTGCAACAGTAAACAGAATTGATTAATTTTTATTGATGATTAGATGATTAGGTTCAGGCTTTGGTGTAGAGTTTTTTTGTTATTAAACTTTCTTTATTCATAATTATCTGAAATTCTATACTCAACTAAGCTAAGCTATAGTGATTGTTGTTTTCGTAGCGCTAAGTTATAGTTCGGGGTTTTCCTATATAGTCTTAAAGAGACACTTGGGTTAAAAGTTGCGGTTGATGATTATTGTAATGAATAGTCATCTTCACACAAATTATTGTAGCATCACTTTCCACCCTTGTTTTGTGTAATAAGGTTGAAAAGTGATCGACTGCAATTTTTTTTTTTTTGAGCCAATTAGCACAGTACATGACCTAGACTGTCTTGAAGGCCAGTCCTATCCTCATTTTTGACTGTACAGGCGCGGTCCTAGGTGTGGGGGTTCACAGGGGTCAAGAACCCCCCCCCCCCCAAAATCCAAAAATTATACACTCCAAAGTGACACTCCTCCGTCCCTACTAAATTCTTGGTTACGGCCCTGTGTGACCCCCCCCCCCCAAAGTCTTAGGCTGGGACCGCCCCTGTGACTGTATGAAATAGACAGAAAACAGCTGTCCCAAACATAAGTGGGAATACCTACACGATAAAAATGTATGGAAAAACCGACACCGCGTATGGGTTGATCGTTAAACTTTAATGTCACTTTTTCCTTCGCGATTCATCATAACACATCATCCTGGTAAACAATACAGAATCTATTACATTACCTACTAAAATGCTTTAACGTCGTAACCACAAATCGGTCAGTATCATGACCAAGTCAAGTCACATTTTTTCTTTGATTTATTTTCTGTCCACACAGCTGTTCAGATACCATTTGTGGTTTTACTCTAAATATAGACAACTATATTATCTTGTTTCTGTGGTTTTATAGGTAATTATAGTAATTACGTCAGGTCCGTCAATTCCGTTCTATTAGAATACCTTTATTCTAATAGAACGGAATTGAGAGTGCCTCAGCTTTGTTTGTTTGACCTATTTTACAAATATAGAACGCGCTCTATTCCTAGTCTAGATCGAACGATATTGATATTCTGTTTTTAGAACAGGGGCTGCAAAATCTAGGTAACTAGGTAGTGAGAACTGTGACAGATATGTTGGAACCAACCTCAGTTAATAGAAGAATATTAAAAACTGTTTTGATTTCAAAAAGTTGACTGAAGATGTTTATCTCTTCTTCGTTTTCAATGTTTCTGTCACTAAAGAAAAGTAAGTTCGCAGTAATTTTTTAGCAAAGTATTTCCAGAACATTATGACTTACTTTACACAAAACGCTCTTAAATATGTATTTACTCAAAAAATGTACTCCAAGCATACCTCATTCGAACCATTTACTGATTAAATATCAAATGCAATTAACTCCTAATTAGCGACCCAACAAAGTCTAACAGAATTTTATAATCAATTAAAATAATTACATAACGTTTAACGTGGTACACAATACATCGCCCTTGAACGCACGTATAATATAAAAGCTTCAACACCTATTTATATAGCCGGTCATATTGTTTGCAAACAAAAAAAAATCAAATGAGGTTGTATAAAAAGGCGGCATGATTATTTGTGTAGTAATGGTCTTCAAAAATAGGTTAAATAACGACAAATAACAGTGAATGTTTTCATCGGATTATCCAACGGATGTAGAGGTTATGAAAGTTACAAACAACTAGATATACACATAACATCATCACGCTTGTAATCTCTGAAGGGTAACAGTACACCCACATTTCGCCAGATAGGTTAAAGTTAAACGTAATAGGGGGCGAGTCTATTGCCATCACCCCGGCACAGCTCCAGGTTCCGTGGCTGCCACTGCCAGAAATTCTTGATGAGGAACCCAATAACAATGCTTGACCCGGGAACCTAGGACCTCTTTTTCAGTAGTCGCGCTTGCAACCGGTAGAGCAACGACGCAGTCTATCGAGACAGTATAAATGGATATATTGAAATAAAATTTTGTGAAAGGCGATCTTGCTGTTATTCTTGTGATAAGAAATTAGTAGCTTTATAGCTTCTAGGAAAACATCGTGAGGAAACCAGCATGCCTGAGAGATATTTATTCACGTCAGAGGCCCAAGGAAAGTTTAAAACTCTGACACCAGGTTAGGAACTAACACACGATAAAGAAGAAGAGCTAGCTTCTAAAAGTGTATAGTTACTTTGTAAAGTAATCAATAAGTTCTAAATTATAACTTGAAAGTTTAAATTAATGAATTATCTTAACACAAGTTGATGATTTGGTGTTAACAAATAATTTAGAACCAGACTTTCTTGGTTACAAAAAGAGAACACTTGAAAAGAAAAATGGGAGGTAAGAAGGACGCCAATACTCAGAAGTGGCTTCTACAAGACTTTCAGAGATAAAGTTAGTACCCAAGCATAGAAATATCTAAAGATCTCTTTCAACTCCAAAATACCACGATACTGATGAATAGTTCAATAACAATCGGAAGTACAATAGGAACATAAACACTGTAAGGTCAATCATATCAATTTGTATGCACGAAGTGCGGTGTCTACGACCCGTGCCCATATGGTCCTCACATATAGCCAGTGGTAGTGACAATGATACATAACATGAGGTCACACCATTGTTTGTGTATGTGTCGCTGTCATGTGATTAGTTCACGTGTGGTTTTGGTGGTTAGGCTTGGATTGTATGTACCTATTGCCTTGTCAAACCTTTCACAGCTAAGGCTCTAGATTCTTCAACATAAGTCTACAATTTGAGAGAATGAGCATTCACACAATCATCTTATTCATAACGTATATTGCAATGGCAATCTAAAGTGTGTTAGCCCAGAACTAAGCTACTAGTTAGGCGTTTTCGGTAACATCCATCAGTTCTTGTAGTGAACAAACAACGGGACACGCAGCCTATCGGTTGTGGAACAGTACCACATTTAATTATTTATTTATGTACACACAAAATATTTAACGAGACAATTAAATTAACATAAAAGAGCACAAAGGTACTGCTTATTTCATAAGAAATTTCTTCCAGCAGACCTGCGTGAGGAAAGTTGGATTAGAAATGTAGACACAGTGTAGAAAAGACAAAACAGGATTTAACACTCCGGGGCAAAGTTATCTTCATCATTACGAGCTTACTGCTGGAACTCAAGCTTCCTCTCCATGAAGAGAATTTTTTTTACCAAGATTCACAGCTACAATGCTAATTCTCCATTCTTTGTTGTACCAAATTATCTTTGTCAAGTATTAAAACTTTTTTAATTTGCACCATGTCCAGCACATGTGACTTACGTGGGACATAAATGTTGATGGATGCAGAGGGAGAGGAAGGCCAAAAAAAGAGGGATGGATTGTGTGAGGAGTGATATGAAAGAGAAAGGAGTAAATGATGCAGTGTCGTTTGACAGGCGAGAATGGAAGATAAAAAATAAGAAGATGACAGGTGTTGCGCCGACGACACCAAATAGAATAAGACAAGGGCAAGAATATGATTTTGTACCATGATGTTAACAACCGGTGTTTTTACTTCGCAGTTAATTTCTAGACGAGGTTTTAAACAACTTTTCGGCAGTGATTGAGGCACCCTATTTCTTCTGATTATACAAAAAAGTACCATTTCGATCAGATTACGTCTTACACTAAGATCTACCGCCAATATAACCTACCGACAACTATAGTCGTCATCCGTATACATTACACTCACGATTATTTCAATCTGATTAACATTCTTTAACAATCTGAGATTTAATAACTCTTCAATATTAACGTGCTCAATGGAAATTAAAACCACAAAGCGGCCTTCTACAGTGCAATAGGTAAATGTAACAAATGTATACGATCATTAGAGTTGCGCTCAATGAGATAATTATATGGTGCCCGGTTATAAAAATTAACACTGAACTTAATTATGAAGTTGCAAAGAGGGCGTTGTTTAATGGTGACGAGATTATGTGTCCGTTTGTACATACATACAATATACATACATACATAAACTTACGTCTTTTTCCCATGGGGGTAGGCAGAAACCACAGATCGCCACCTGCTACGACCCGTACATACTCCTTTTACCTTGCCATCGTACATTTAGATAGTTTTCGAATTTATCTTCTAAGCCATTGCGTAGGTTTCTTTTACTTCATAAAAAAACCGCCCATGTTCGTGTCGAGCCACGCACAATGTAGGGTTTTGTAGTTGTCCATTAAAATATACGGACTCTTCCTACGGTCCGCGTTGTCTCCGAATGAAGATTTTTATTGTAATAATAATTAAAAAAAACTTACATTTGCAGTTGAAATACCTGTGCTCATACATTATGTTAGGAAATATGTTATCCCAGTACATTTTATAAATTGGTCGACTATTACTCGTAAACTTGTAAAGCCTACTTAGCTGTGATAGTTATTATTTTAATTTCGTTATAAATACTACCACTGTAAATTTTTTCACACACTCAAACACAACCGTTTAGCTGGTAGACTAGTAGAATTTTTGTTAGACTCAAGTATGCCCCCCCCCCCCGCCCGGACACTTGAATCTAACAAAAATTTGCTATATAGATCTTCGGCGAAACTATTCTGCATATTCATGCCAAGTTACAGCTTTCTAGTACTAAGAGTCTTTGAGCTAAGCTTTGAACAGGCAGACAGACGGACATGGCGAACCTATAAGGGTTCCTCAAAAAACGTTAGGTTAGGTTAGTTACTCGGTTACTTACTCGGTGAGTCTGGGGTACCCTTGAAAATATTGACTTGTCTGGAAACTTTTTAGCTCAGATGCGGAGAAAAGGTGGGCGGTAGTGGGAGGCAAATGCATTATATAAGTAACAGAAAAGTTGTAATTGAATCGGGGGCGTTGAATCTCGTCGCTACGTTACAAGTTTTAACGGATGTTGTTATCCCGTTTGAAAGAATTTCGCATTATTCGACTAAGCCATTAGATAGTTGATTTGATGATTGGTATAATAATTACAGAAACTGTTTTTCTTTTATTTTCAGATCTCTCTTTCGATCTCGATGTTTCTTAAAAGGTTGTGTTATATTTAGAGATCGGATATTTGGATGCATATTTGGCTCTTTATTAAACTGATCCCACACAGGCGGGACCCGCGGGTCCAGTCCACCTAATGCATTTTTGAATTGGTCAACTGGACCCGTTGGCCAAGTCAAGTAGAAAAGTTTTCTTGTTATTTATCTATTACTTATAGCAATTATAATAATTTCATAAAGTTTGAGTGTTGACTGGTTTGGAGTGCGAGTTCGAGTATCAAATTAATCATTGTTACAAGCCTAGTCACAATGTCTGTTTTATTATATTTGAATATTCAGTAGCAAAATTGAAATTCAGTTACTTAGCATCAAAATTATAAAGTAGAAGCAATTATTTACGTGTTTCCACTAATTTCTTACCTACTTATAATTCAGAAATCCTTGCAAATAATTTTATTATTAGCAGCTAGCTGTTTCTAACCGACTTTGGCAAACGCAACGGCAACAAAAAAACGAACTAACATCGCAAAATTTTCTTCTAAAGCTTTCAGTTACCAGTTACTAAGTTATATTATATTTCTGCATAATATGTAGGCAGGTATGATCTATATTCAATTATTCATGCAAATTAAGTATAACAAGACAGATAAAGTGGCTGTGATGATTATAACGGACACACTCATTACTTTAACTATCAAACATGGAATTCATCTATTTCTACAATAATATATAGTGAAAACTGGCAGAAATACCAACGATAGGTGATTAAAACCAGCGTCTGAATGATTTATTTATGCAAATAATTAATAACTGTACTTTATATGAATGGCTTAATGATCTCTTCAGTCTTCAATATTAATCGCAACTTGCATATTTAGTTACGTAAAAATAAATATGGCGTAAAATAAATATATTCATTGTATTTGTAGATACTAATAGTGTGTATTATGTAAGTAATTATAAGGACCACACACATTTCTATATTTGTGTAAGATACTTCTTAGTATAAAAGGTACTAATTGCATTCTAAACTATTTATAATCTGTGGTCATCTCTAGTGCAGTGCTTTGACCGCGGGGAAATACAGAGTGGCTTGAAACGAAATTATTTTATCAATTTATTATTGTAAATAAAGTGGGCTAATCAAGACTATATTATAGCTAAAGAAGTTGATACTTCTGAAATAAGGTCACTAAGCGATTGCTGAAAAGTCCCGTTTAACGGTATTAATATGATTTTTGGTGTGTATAGGTAATTCATACATACTGTTTTCTTTTTTTCTTTAACAAATATAGGATATATCTTACAATAAAATAGTTAAGTTATACCTACCCTGCACAGAATTTTGGCGTTAAATCGCCCTTATTTTTGAAGATGATTTTTGATACCTTATGATTCGGTGTTTAGGTTGGTTTTCTAAAACTTTACACCTGAAAATTAAAATCTCAGTATTCCAACACATCGAAATACCAAGAACTATTTAAAATAACAAGATTTCCATTACAATCATTTAAAGCCACGTGAGTTTTGACGTTGTTCGTTTGTCTAATATGCAATAAATTGTTATAAAAATTAATAGGTACCACACAACGTCAATTAGTAGGTACCTATTAGGCACCAATCCGTGTTGATTCGATTGTTCTTAGAAATAGCAGATAGTTGTGAAGATGCTATACAATGAATATTACATTGAATTTATTTTAATTAATTAATTTACAATGAATATTACTTCTTACTACTAAATCTTTTTATATCTAAAAAAATGACAATGTTAAACACAGGTATCGAAGAACATAAATCATAATCAAAGCATTTAAATATTTTAATGACAGGCACTTTTGAATTGTCAACAACAAATAATAACAAATAAGCTGCAGTCCCAGCTACAAGGCACAGTGATAGGGCTGTCCATTGTAAAGTGTAGATCTATCTCTATGGAGAAAAACGGCCAAGAAGTGCTTATAGCTATATTATGCAGGGTGTAAACAGACTCTTCACGAAGCCGTCAACCAAGCATTATGTACATGAAACTCAGTAATTTTACGCAAAAATGAGTATTGGGAAATGACTTTTTATTTGGGCTGAAAAATCACGTTTTACAGTAGGACTCAATGTAACGCGCTCAAAACATTGTGCTGATGGATAGATTGAATAGTAAGGGGGTCCTGGAGGTGTTTAAAGTAAAAATCATACATTAAAAACATGTATTTCAAAAAAAAATAACTTTGACCCCCAATATCTCCGTAACTAGAAGGTTCCCAGGTATGGTCTAGAACAAAAAAATATCGCAATGACGGGGAGAATAAGTGCCTTTCGGCTTCGTTAAGAGTCTCTTTACACCCTTTATTCAAATTTAATTTATTGCAATCGTTAACAAATGATTTTTTTTTTTTTATATTATATCTTTAATAATTAATAGTAACAATGAATTTAATAATTGATCAAGTGTCATTAAAATACATATTTGTACGCCGTAAACGTAAAACATGACTGTGATCCTTTCTGCAATGTACTTTACATCTTGCATGCTTTGTGTATGCATACTCATGTTTCTGACAAATAAATGAACTCTGAACTCTGAAGGACATGGACAATGTTTTAAATCAGATCGAGCAACTTAAGAAGCAGCAACCATTCAATAGATAACAGACTAGTTTTATTTCAAAACTAATTTACCAACTTAAGCTTGCGTTTGACAAATTACCTTTCCAACGTAACGTTTATAAAAACTGATATTATGTTATTGCGTTACACACCATGTCCCATCTTATGGCTATCTTGACCTGCGTACCTTGACACCTGCACCCGGTCGGGACTGATGACTGCCAGTCGCTGACGATAGAACTATGATCCTTATGTCGACATCGTAGACTGATAAAATTTAATACGTGTCAAAAAACTATTAAAACAAGATAAGCAATATAAGCATACATATTTATGTATGGGTACTTCCTTCTGCCTATAAATAAACATGATAAGTATTGTGAAAAACATCAATTGGTACCTAAAACGAATTCTACTAATATAGCTATATATGCATAAGGAAAACACGAAACTAAAATGCAAATAGTGACGCCACAAGACTTGCATGATCTTGTTCCAGTAGGTAGGTAAATACTTAAGAGCTATGTTCAGTAATAATAGTAGTAGTTAATTAATAAAATGTAGGACAGTAACGATTAATGGATCATTTATTGTAAAAAATACTCGATAAGTGGCCCCCAAATGCACAAAAGCAAACGAATATTGTAGCTCTCAAGGAAAAACTTCATTCTCGTATTAAATCGTGTTATTGCTATCTAGCGACCCGCCCCGGCTTCACACGAGTGCAATGTAGATAGGAATATGGGGCCATGTTATATACATAAGCCTTCCTCTATCCATTGCTGAAAACTCCATTAAAATCCGTTTCGTAGTTTAAAAGATGAAAGCGTACAGACAGTGAGAGCGACTTTGTTTAATACAATGTAAAGATTTAGTCTTGAGGAAACACAAAACACAAATGAGATTCAAGGCGATTGTTATAATTCTAGGTATCTACGGTACTACGTTGAAAAATTAGATAATCTAATAATACTAAAGGAAAACGTCATTAAAATCAGCTGCAGGATACAAAGCTTTTTCCTTATCAAAACAGAAATTTTGCATGCTAAGATCCAATCGAAGATCTATAAGGAAAATCGTCGTCTGCACTGTCGACGAGAAAAATAGATTATGAACCCAGGGCTTACCAATTAAGACATCTGCATTGGAATTCAATAGATTCCATATTGAGGTGCACACGTCATTCGGAAAATGGATCAAACAAATTATACCAATCCGGAAACTTTAGAATCGTACTCATTCAAGCCTATAAGGTAGCTTTTGCAACATGAAAAACCCGGAAAATTAATAAAACAAGTACTAGCAGTATCTAGCTAATGATCTTAATAGGTTTCTACCAATATTGATTTGAGACTCTGTCATAAGTGACCAAAAGCTAAGCTATAATACTCGATGCTTTTAAACTGGAATTTTCAATAACAATAGCACGTGTCTGCTTAGTGGTCCTATGACAATAAAATAACCCAGGGTCTAGAAAGGTAATATTGTCTTTCCCTATTAGGAAATTTTCAGCCTGGAGACCAGCTTTGTACTCGCTCGGGTCGATCTTTAGGTTAAGCCGTGCTTGCCTAGGTTGGTCTGTGGTTGGGTCCCATTACATACCGAGTTTCCTACGTGCCTTGGAAAGCGCGTTAAGCCCAGAAAAGTCTGACAGCCAGTCTTACCAAGTAATACTTATAGTATTACCCAGTACTAACTGGGTTGTAGAGGTCAGGCAGGCAGTCGCTCCATGTAAAATACTGGTATTCAGCTGCATCCGGTTAGACTGGAAGCCGCACGACCCCAACATAGTTGGGAAAAGGCTAGGCAGATGATGAGACCAGTTTTGTGCTCTATAGGCGCCAAAGAGGTTGTTCTCTATGAATTTAGGCTTCCCTGTAACTAAACTGGCGCAATATTAAGGTGTGCCGTACATTTTTGTCTATCTCTTGAGAGCATACAAGCGTGATATTAAAGCATTCGAAAGCAATACAGTGTTTGCAAAGATGAAAAAAAATCGCTTTGACATAGAATTGCTATGCCCAGGGACATGGAGTTAGGTTCTTATGTCTAAAGTTACGCAATGAAAACCAGTTTTGATCATGTGCTGTCTGACGGCGGCAACTAGCAACCGTGTCATGCAGCTAATTAAATATTATCATAGATTGACTCATGTCAATCTTACGTCGACTTAGCTTTTTATTCCTGGGGAAAACCTTACAAGTTTTAAGTGATAAGGATAATTGAGGACTTTTTTAGGTTATGTCCACCTACGTTAATACTAGGCACCGGACCATGTTACAAGCAAATAAGGACTTGCGAAAGGATGTCCAGTGGAACATACGGTGCACCTCCAGACATACGCAACAATGCACATCTTACATAACATAACATCACGCCTGTAATCCCCGAAGGGTTAGGCCGAGGTCTACCTAATAGTACACCTGTAGCGGCACTACAAAAAGTACTAAGCATCATAGAACAAAAAGTACTATAGCGTCATCTATGACGGAGTGGACGAACTAATGAACCAAACCGCGACTTAAGAGTATAAAGGGTGTAAACAGACTCTTAACGATGCCGAAAGGCACTTGTTCTGCCCGTCATTGCGATCATTTTTTTGTTCTAGACCATACCTGGGAACCTTCTAGTTACGGAGATATTGGGGGTCAAAGTTCCAACTTTTTTACAAGTTTTTTTTTAAATACATGTTTTTAATGAGTTTTTTTTACTTTAGACACCTTCACGACCCCTGGACTATTCAAACCATCCATCAGCACAATGTTTTGAACGCGTTACATTGCGTTCTACCGTAAAACGTGATTTTTCACCCAAAAAAAAAAAGTCGTTTCCCAGCACTAATTTTTGCGTAAAGTTACTTAGTTTGATGTACATAATGCTTGGTTAACGGCTTCGTGAAGAGTCTGTTTACACCCTGTATACAAGAACCCGACATCAACTGTCGGCCAGTAGCCCACCAGACACAACACTCGTCTGATCAGAGGATCCTCCTTTTTCTATGGGGGATGAAGTACTTTACACCCTGTTCTTCACACCCCCAAACACCCACATTTGGCCAGTTATGTTTAATTCCCATGTAATAGGGGGCGAGCCTATTGCCATCAACCGGGCACAAATCCAGACTCCGTAGCTGCTACTGAGAAATTCCTGATGGAAAAACCCAATAACACTTTGCCCGACCCGGGACCTCATGTTCAGACGTCGCACTTGCGACCATATGACCAACGGGGCAGGTACCTAGATCTTAAATTTTACTAGATCTCCTTCAAGGGTGGGAAAGTTCTAGAAGTTACGTCTCGAAAAGACGCTTTTATAATGTTATACGACAATGACGAACATTCGAGCGTTTCAAATAGATTTTATTAACGTAGGTTAATCCTTCCGCTTCATAGGAGTAGTCCTATGAAGCGGTAGGCTAGACAAGACATAGATATAAATC
This sequence comes from Lycophotia porphyrea, assembly GCA_950005105.1. NCBI lineage: Eukaryota > Metazoa > Arthropoda > Insecta > Lepidoptera > Noctuidae > Lycophotia > Lycophotia porphyrea. The sequence continues at coordinate 9,428,308 of OX465394.1, forward strand.
AATCAAAGTGCGAAAGATAAAGACATTATCTTATCAGCATTGCCTTTGATTTACATTGTTACATAGCACATGTACCAATTACTTTAAACCACACAAAGATGTTTAAGTTCTTAACCTTTATATTTATACCAATAAAGATATAGACAGCCTTTTTTTTTTTTTTTTTTACGTATGGGAAATCATCAAATGACTTCTCCCGCTCGGAGCAGAGCGGAAGGGAGTGTCAGACTTGTACTGACTAAAACCCATCCATGTTCCTTCCTTGCCCTTTGTGTTCTAGGGCCGCGGTATCTCTTTCGAACAGCCCGCAGCCCAAGATATAGACAGCCTGCATTTGCAAAAACATGTCTATGTTGTATCTAGAGAAACGAATTTTAGCATAAAAGTACTAGATGCAGTGGAGGGAAAACCCCGAAAAGTTGCCTACTACTAAAAGGTATCTCAAGTAATAGGTGACGTAAAATTCGCAATTTGCTATAAGACTTGTAGAGATTACTTCCCTCTTGCAATTATTATATTCAATCAGTTTTAATTGGGTGCAAAGTCAATGCATGCATTACCGAGCAGCAAAATCTATAGAATATTACAAAAAAACTGGCCAAGTTCGAGTCGTGCACGAGTGTGCACGACGGGTTCCGTATCACATATAAACACGTTTCTTGTATGGGAGCCCCCCTAAATTATTACATTATTTATATTTTTAGTATTTGTTGTTATAGCGGCAACCGAAATACATCAACTGTGAAAATTTTAACTGTCTAACTATCACGGTTCATGAGATACAGCCTGGTGACAGACGGACGGACAGCGGATTCTTAGTATTAGGGCCCCGTTTTACCCTTTGGGTACGGAACCTTAAAAATGTTAGTAATGAAAATAATTTTCAACCAAAGAAAGTTTCAACTTAATCTTTGATAAAATATCTGTTGCCTCTTCAGGTTATAATATGAGTTTTTTGTTTAATCTCCAAGTAATGGAACTTTAATATATAGGTAGATATCAAGGGTACGGACAGAGACTGCCTCGTCGGGCTAGTGGTCGCAATCGCGACTGCTGAGCCCTGAGGTCCTGGGTTCGATTTTTAGGTTCTACCCGGTTACCTAATAACAATAGGTTGGCCCCCTATTACATGAGACTTAAACATAAATGGCGGAATGTTGTGGGTGTACTATTGTACACCTCTGGCCTTACACTTCGAAGATTACAGGCGTTATGTTATGTAAAATCTGTAAGTAATGAGGCTTTAAAATATAGTTAGATATCAAGGGTAAAATCATTATGTTGAAAGAACTGAAGGTACAAATATCGTAAACTTCATAATTATGCTGCAAAGTGTTATTTACAGAAGACCTCAAGACAATATTAAAACGGTAATACATCAAAGTTTAACGACACTACCAATTAATAGTAGGGGAGCCCATGATGCTAAATGTGTAGTTAGTCGAGCGCCGCGGAAACATATTAGAATTGGTAGATTAGATGATAGGAAGAAAAAATGGTCCTATAATGTTTTCAATTTTAGCGGTGGGGGAAGCGTCTACAAATTTTCAAAATTGTGAAAAAAAACAATGACACCGAAATACTTAAGCGCGTCAAATATTGATATTTTTCATCGCCCAACATGTCTCTGATATGAAATATATAATAATCTGACGATTTGCTTGGTGGGGGTGGCCATGCGAGAGGGGTGGAAACCCAAAAAAAAAAAATTACTCGAGCGCGTCTGATTTTCATAGGGGTTATTCAGTGAACCCTACAGATGCTCCAATTCCTTAAACTGACGATTTGGAATTGACGTAAGCACACAGCGAATTTTTGAAAATGTAAAAAAAAATCGTCATCTTGAACTACACGAGCGCGTCAGATTAGCATACTGAAGGTTCGTCATGATGTCCCAGGCACACTGACTAAAAATCTGACGATTATTTTGAGGGGTATCGTTAAACTGACGATTTAAAAAAAAATGAAAGAAATTACTGTAAAGAAGGACTAATGAAAGTGTGAGAAATTATACATATATTTTAAAATATTATTTATTATGGATTTGATATCAAAAAAAATATAATTCTAATAATTTTCGTAAGGTAGGTATAATTAAAGTTCTGATCTTAATTAACGTTTTTTATAACTTTCGGCTTGCGGAAATCGTCAGATTATATTTTTTCTGTGATTCTGGCATGATTACCTCTAAAATAAAAAAAAACGACCGCGCTCGATTAAATCCAGACATCGATTTTTTTTTGCAACTTTGCAACGCTCCCACGCCCTTAGGTTACGCTCAAATCGTCAGATTAGCAAAATTGACACTTGTTGGTTAGCAATTAACCCCCCTTATCTTAATCTGACGCACTCGTGTAAATCCGATGATCGTTTTTTTTTAATGTATCCTCCCTTATATTAATCTGACGCGCTCGAGTAACTACCAAAATTCCTTCTACGGCTCCCCCTACTATAATCTTTATATATCATGTAATAAATTATTGTCATCAAGGTTCAGATTTTCTTTAATTAATCAAACTGTAGACTTAGTTCGTTGAATAAATATGGCGGAAAAACACAGGTTGGTGACGTTATGCTATTAGCTGCAGACCGCCAATGTGACCGCAAATCGTGGGTCTCCTGATTAAAAGCAATTTAACACAAAATTGAAATACTGGTCATTTTATTGAGAGCACGCAATGTCAACACCGTTTCCACATAACCATAATAATTAAATTGAAGCCAATTTGTATGATGAGATATTTTTTCCCTGCTACACTGACTTCAACTGTTCAGTTGTCAACCGAAATTGTGATATGTTTTTTTTTTATTTATTTTCAAACTAAGGTTACACAAGTGGGTAAAATAAAATCTTCTGCCAAACTGCAGAACAGTTTGTCAGCAGTGTTCTCGTGGATACAGCTCTTAGTTTACATAATTATATAATTATTGCAACATAGAAAGGGAACACAATCTTAGTTTTAGTACGATACATTGATAAGGGGTAGGCACATCGCCTTGTATTTTTTAGTGCGCCGTATGCTCACGTGATAAGTAATTCGACCACATCATGCGAAGACCCGCTTACAATCTGAAGAGAGACTACGGAAAAGACCAGGTGTTGATAACCAAAACGGTGAGCCGTTCCTCCAGCGTCGAGGCCTTCTGATCTTTCCAGGAATGACGCAGGTCTAAATATCTGGCGCCAGCTCAGGACATTATAGATGGGATACGATCCTCACTTCCTCAGCTCAGCTCGTTAGTACTAATATTCATTCTGTGACTGAGTGACCAAGTATTGAAAATAGACTGAAAGCAACTAGATTTTTTTTTTAAAAAAAAACGTTGCCTTTACAATCATTTAACTCACATACACAAACAGCCAGACCCGGAACAAATACCTGTAGGCCATACAAATATTTGTTCCTTGCGGAGATCGAACCCGCGACAGGCGGCGTAGCAGCAAAATCAAAATCAAAGCATTTATTTCAAGTAGGCCAGTTACAGTAGGCCAGCCAATCGCTTAACCACTGCGCCAACCGTGCCGTCAAAAAGATTAAATCATTATTAAAATGAATATTAGCTCATTAAACTATTTCATGAAAACAAAAAAGGTATGATCTGTCCAGTCATTTTCATGCCAAAAAGTAAAGACTGAATAAATTTACCTTTAACTCAAAAATATTTGATTTTTAGAACAAAAAACACGGTAACCCACAGGCACGCAGAGCCAAATAACAAACTATTGACATACTTTCTTCATATCAAACGATGTTGCAAGTGATTCCTGTTATCTGGAAAGTTTACATATCGTTATCAGTATATGAATTTCAAGACGTTTGTTGACTGATTACTTGGCCCTTGTCAAATGAATGGACCCATTTATTAATTTGGATGCATTAACAAGAATATGAATATGTCACATCATAAGACCTTAAGTTAACTTAAAGATCTTTCCATGGAGATCTGTTTAGTCCGGGTTTCAGAAATAAATAATATCATAATAATTATATTTATTTTTGAATATACGTTTATTTTATTTTTTGTTTTAAATAAATAAATATAATTCATTTATTTCAGGCAGATACGAAAGATAAATTTCACAAACATCAATCACAATTTCAATTTAAAATGTTTTAAGTTTATATTTTAAATTTTCCTGTTTTGTCTTTTATACACACTGTGTCTACAGTTCTGCTGGAAAAACTTATGAAAAAAGCAGCACCTTTGTGCTCTGTAATTTCCTGTCGACTAACAAAACAAAAGGATTTTTCCCCTACCTGAAACACCTTCTTTGAACCCTCTGACTAATGCCTTTTTTTTTCGGATGGGAAATCATCAAATGACTTCTCCCGCTCTGGGCAGAGCGGAAGGGAGTGTCAGACTTGTACTGACTAAAACCCATCCATGTTCCTTCCTTGCCCTCTGTGTTCCAGGGCCGCGGTATCTCTTTCGAACAGTCCCGCAGCCCTCGAACAGTCCCGCAGCCCCCGAACAGTCCCGCAGCCCACTGACTAATGCCTGCAGCGGGCTATTCGAATCTAACCTAACATTGATGTAAATAAACTTTTTTATTAAAACTGTGTACACCAATGATGATGGTTATTAGGTAACATCTGAGTCTTCACGCAAATTAAAGTAATACAGGCACTACAGTATTACTGTATACAGCTAATGCGTACCACGTGTAGACCAAGATAACAAATGTTAGTGCTAAGTAGTATGATAAGTATGGTCATTTATCAATTGCGCCTTGATCCTTCCAGCAAATAGCACTCAAGTATTAGGTTTACAGAAGGCTTGGCATTATATCTGAGTAATAAAACTCAACTCTTCATTTGCAGTTGAAGTGGTAGCCAAGTGAATGGTAAGACTACTCTTATCAATTAAGGGTTTTTTTTTTAACAAAATTGATGGTCATGTCAATGCTCAATAATGATTATTAATAAGTCAATAAATAATGCTGTCAATGCTAGTTACCAATGGCAATTATATAAATAAGGGAAATGTGATTTGACAATATTCATTTCAGATATTGAGGGTGGAATTCATCAGTGTGGTTAGTGACTAACCCGCACTGGGTCTGCGAGGTAAATACAGTCCACCATTTCATAAAAAGAGGCCTGTATCCCAGTTATCCTATAGTTAGATACTTAAAGAGTGCTAACAAAAGATAAAAAAATATTCACCTAAAAAGAAATATCATAAAAGATTGCAATCTGGTTCTCCTAGCATTTGCCACTTCTAAACAGAACCACAGAAAGCTCCTGGAAATAATATTCCAAAACGTATTCACGATCCTATTGATACAACAAGGATAACACCTGGCAGGGAACTCCCTGCTTACAATACACACATTCCATTGGGCACGTATTTATTTATAAATGGTTTACGAGCTAATTTGAATGCAGTGTATCAAATGAAATAAAATAAACGCCTCTTTTATTGGCAAGCTTCAATAAGGACAATAAGACATTGTTGCATGATGTTGTATTGAAGGCTCTTGGAATCGAATTATTTATGAAGTAGCAACGAAATGGTATATTTATTCAAACGGGACGTTTCCTGGGAAGGAAAATTCGCTGCTGGAAAGAAAGATTCAAATCATTTTCTTCAATCAACTTAGATCCTTCAGCATAGCATATTTAAGCATATAATCAATGTCTGTAATGTTATCACAACTTGAACACAGGTCTCCTCTCTATAAGAGGAAATCGACTGTTATCCAACACGCAAGTCCAGTAGGGGTCGGTAGATCTTATAATAAAGGTATGTAAATATGGATCAAGTTGTAAAACCATCCCCCTGCCTTATGACTAGAATCAGCATTCATACTTAAATAGCCATTGGAGAAAACATTTGAAAATTTAAAACGATTTTAAGATCTATAAATAAGTACTCGACCATCTTAAATAATTTCGGAGATAAAACGTCAAACACGTGTATCTTATGAATTTTATCATACCCATCAAGTAAGTTTTTTAACCAGAATCTTATTACGGCAGTAAAATTATTTCTGTTTATTACCATAATCAAATCATTATTAGATAGACACAAGGTCATTTACTCCATACAGCTGTTTTTACGAACTAAATGATGAGAAGATTTTTGTGAGAAACTTTAATGATGAACTTCAAACAGGTTGTATTTTTCAACTCTTTGGTTTAAATAGTAATAAAAAAGGCTCTAAAATAAATTCCTCATGAAAAAAAAGCGTTTACATATTTTCCTCTACCATTTATTTTATGATTGCAATAATATGAAGGTATAGAGTTCCGAGGTTTTTAACAAGTCAAAAATAGGCTTAACTACAATTATTATAACTAGGCTAATACAGGGTGGATGGGACACCGACGCTCAAACGGTTACGAAGGTAATTAAAAAAAAAAACCCAACGTCTCCGGGAGTTCCGACAGAAGTGAAAACTTTTTTATTTTTTTCAAGATTCTGGATTATTTTTAGAAAAAGTTTTTGCACTTATACATTTGACTATACACTGATTTTTTTTGGGCTTGTAATATATAGCAATACGGCTAACTCTGCAATGAAAAAGAGGTCGTTTCACGGTGTCGCGAGTTCAATTGTTTTTTCCATCTCAAAAATGCCCAATGCGCATAAAGAAGTTTTCACTTCAAAAAAATTTGCTGTTCCATACATTTTGACCGTGTAGGTATTGCAGTTTTGTAGGAAACAGTTGTTTTTTTTTTAATGACTGACGAAAAATTTATGTGGTGGGTACTGAATAAAGGGCGTAAAAAGAATCTTAACGAAACCGAAAGGCACTTGTTCACCCCATCATTGCGATCGTTTTTTTGTTCTATACCATACCTGGGAACCTTCTAGTTACAGAGATATTGGGGTTAAAGTTCCAACTTTTTTAATTATTTTTTTAAATACATACATGTTTTTAATGTGTATTTTTTTTTTTAATTAAGACCCCTTCACGACCCCTCGGATCATAATCACAATGTTTTGAATGCAAACATTGATCCTACCGTAAAACGTGATTTTTCACCCTAAAAAAAAATCGCTTCCCAGCAATAATTTTTGCGTGAAGTTACTTAGTTTGATGTACCTAGTGCTTGTTTAACGGCTTCGTGAAGAGTTTTTTTACATCCTGTATGTGGTAACCGTTTTAGCGTCTGTGTCCCTTCCACACTGTATGTAGGTATACATAAAAGAAATTAAAAGAAAAAATAAACCTAAGCTAAACTTCGATCTACATAAGATATGAGTGAACATACAAAACAAGAAACAATACGCAAAATCTCCGTCTCATAAACTACAAAACAAATGAACCATAATAAGGAAGACCAAAATACTAAATTTAAATCCAGCACTCAACATTTTCTCAATTCCATTGGTCCACGAGATTCTTTATATCACCTTCAAGTTGACGCGTTACTTGTCAGTACGTGGTACTATGATAACAGCAGATAATGTGTTTGATAACGAAACAATAGAGATCCCACTGAAGTGATAAATTCAACTATTTGCCATTAACAAGTGCATGGAACGTGATTGCGAAAGATCGTTTTATTCTACGTAGTATAATTATTGTATATCGGCAACTGCATCTGTTTTTTATTATGCGTATTGTTTTTCATAATTGTATGCGGTTTTTTTTTATTTTTTATGAAACTGTTTTGTTAATATGTCGTAATGTTTCGTAGATCAATACACCAGCTTCTTAAATTTGAGGGTTCAGAGACTGCCAGGGCTGCGGGACTGTTTGAAAGAGATACCGCGGCCCTGGAACACAAAGGGCAAGGAAGGAACATGGATGGGTTTTAGTCAGTACAAGTCTGACACTCCCTTCCGCTCTGCCCAGAGCGGGAGAAATCATTTGATGATTGCCCATCCGGAAAAAAAGGGTTCAGAAACTACCAAACGGCATCGATTCTATTTCACAGTCTTCATCATCGACCTAGCCTATCCCCAACTATTTTGGGATCGGGTTCTAGTTTAACCGCAAGCAGCAGAATACCAGTATTTTACATGGAGCTACTGCCTATCAGCCCTTCACAACCCAGTTAGTAATAATCTGCCCTTCACAACCCAGTTGTCAGAGTTTCAGGCCTCTGACTACCTGTGAAGACTGTCAAAGATCTACAAATGACTGCCGGCGACCCGAGCGGTTGTTATTATTAAGCCATGAGCTCCTCAATTTCAATGTCATATTTAAACATATTCACGGTAAAGTAAAGCATAGTGAGGAAGAATATGTATTAGCCAAAATGAACAATGAATGGAACAACCAATGTACGTTCGTTATGTTACGGGCAAGCGACTCTTAAAAACCCCCGCAAAGTGAGATAATTGCCGGTTTATACATTAATAAACTATCCGTACTTTGTTAATGCTCCTTTATACGTACTTAATACAATAATCATTATCACTACATATTATAAAACAAAGTACTCTGCCGCGTCTGTCTGTCTGTTCACGATAAACACAAAAACTACTGCACCGATTTTTATGCTGTTTTCACCAATGGATAGAGTGGGTCTCGAGGAAGGTTTTTGTATATAATTTGTCAAGTTTTTGTGTCGTGATAAGTGACATCCACGTGGGCGAAGCCGCGGGCATCAGCTAGTATTAAATAAGTGAAACACTTAATATCATGATATATTCAGATAAAACAATGTAAGGATAAAATATTTTTATCAAAACCATTGCAGAAATAAACAAACCGTGAACAAGTAAGTTTGTTTATTTCATTTAAAGATTGATTTATTCTAAAACTGAAAAGCTGTTCTATGTTAATTTATTTTTTGTAACAATAAAACTCTGAAATAAATTATTCAGACATTCCAAATTACAGCTTATGTGGCTCGTAACAAAATGCAAAATGCTTCAAAGAACTAACCGTGCAAAGCGACTTGAGTTACTTAGAGATTATCTTAATATTATTATTCTCTAACAGAATGATGGAATAGATACATTTACTTAGTAGCAAACCGTGTTGAATTATTTATGTTCTAAAAGATGGACATGCCACGTACTGAGACCAAGATTTAAGAGGGATTTGATGTCATCAATAAAGAAATACGGACCCTCCAAAGACTGGTGTTTGCTTGCTAACATTTGTAGTGCAGTCGCACTAATTTCACGAAGCTTTAAGTCTAAACAAGAAGATTGCCACTCGGCAAACATCTGAAACCCCTGAGCTAGTTAAGTCCAATGACCTAAAAGGAACATATTTGTTAAATGTAAGCGGAAATACAAATGGATTGTGATTTGCTTAATTGATTGACTTGTTTGATTTTATCATTTATGTAAAGATGCCAGATGTTTTATCAATGGCAATGGCAACCTTGGCATTCAACCGTGCTGTAACCAACATCACAGTCTTCTTCGGAAGTCAACCAATCAACTGCTGAGCGTCGTTAGTGAGGATTGGAATAGTCCGATCCGCAGGTATTGGTTCGAAGTCCACCGGAGTGCCAACCGAAGGTAAAGTTTATATTTTTATTGTTTTTATTTTATTTTTATTATGGTGTAAACTGTAGGTGCGGCAAGTAACTGTTTAAACAATAAATAAATGGTGTAAATAGAGAAATATAGGATAAAAAAAATGACTAGGAATTGGGTGGTTATTTTGGGTTTAATGGTTTATGGTGTTTTTATATTGTTTTTTTTTTATATTTTATGACTTATTTCTTATGTTATTTTGTAATGTTTTGATTTTAAGTAATTATGTATTTAAATTGGGATTGAATGCCTTTATAAATAAATAAATAAATAAAATAAATCGCACGCCATTTAACTAAATGGGAATTCCAATCCAGCTGCGGATTGCTAGCAGCAACTCTCGCATAGAACAGGTAGATACTAAGCTATTTTGAAGGACTCGTGCGGGCACGAAAATTAGCACACTGCATTATAAATATTGAAAAAGCTACATACATAATTGACACCAGCCCGATCCCGAACAACGACCTAAAGATGGCAGCTAAATAAATTATATGCGGAAATGCAAATGTTATGCGATACGCTCAGCTGATTGAGTTGATTTAATATGGCATACCTATTTTCTGTATGAATCTCAGGTATATATAAGTGTAGGTTGTAACATAACACGTTTTTCTAATCATGTTCTAGCACATGACACACACCTCCCACATAGGTATGATGCTTCGCAAATGACCGACGGGTCTAATTAAGATTTGCGTCTTCCTATAATATCTTGCGATGACTCAGAGTTTTGACGCGTAGATTGAACTTGCATGCATCTTTGCTTGCATTACTTGATTTGCAAAGTGAAATTATTAATGAGGATAATGAGATGAAGTGAAAACACGTTTTACAGGCTTCGTCATTATAATTAACTTGATGAATAATTAGCTTTGATGATAATCATGCAACTCTTACATGTAATCACTTTAAATAAAAAAAAATATGCATTTGATTAAAAATGATTAGTTACCTATGTTTTTTAACCTTAAAATATTGTTTGAACATTCGTCGTTTCACATCAACTCAATCCATTTTATATCGCAGTTGACATTCAAAGTGCAAGAAACCTAGGTGAGTGCATATCCCTATCGACATTCCCTCCCGTCTGGAAGGGTGACTCAACCCTTCAATTATTTACAACCCCCCCATGCACTAGGGGACGAAACACAACCTCATATTGACTGAAAACCGTCCGCTAATCCATCAAGTTTATGTGTGGGAAAATATGCTATTGAATTTGCAAATTAGTCACTGAATTTGAGTAGTCAGTTTGTGTTACGGAAAAAATTATAGGGATATAAAGAATAGAGTGTAAAGCTTTTCATCCCCCAAAGAAAAAGGAAAATCCCCGTACCAGACGAGGGTTGTGTCTAGTGGACTACTGCCTGATAGTTGTTGTCGGGTTTTTCTATATTGTCTTAAGTCGCGGATAACTTGATAGCGCGTTACAGAATTTTGATATTAGTTTTTTATTTGTGTTATAGCTGGTGCTGGTTTTTTTTTTCCGTGTGGCCACTCGCAGTTCAGCCTAGAGAGACTGTTTACTGCTTAACCGGACAATCCTGCGGTGGCCAAAAATTACTTTAAGGCGCCCAGCCAGCCCAGGCTTACAAACTTTTTATTTCTTCTATTTGGTACACCAACAGCAGAACATACTAAGAATTGTAAAGCAATAAAAATAACATAAGTGCTAGTGTATGCCTATTATAGGTATACGCAACATTCACCATAGGACAACAACACATAAAGGGTGTAAAAAGACTCTTAACGAAACCGAAAGTCACTTGTTCTCTCCGTCATTGCGATCATTTTTTTTTTGTTGCTTTAGATCCTACCTGGGAAACTTCTAGTTACGGAAATATTGGGGGTCAAAGTTCCAACTTTTTCACAAGTTTTTTTTTTAATACTTGTTTTTAATGTATTTTTTTACTTAAGACACCTAAACGTACTATTTAAACCATCCATCAGTACTATGTTTAAAAGCGTTACATTGAGTCCTACCGTAAAACGTGATTTTTCATCCCAAAAAAAAGTCGTTTCCCAGCAATAATTTTTGCGTAAAGTTACTTAGTTTGATTTACAGTATGCTTGGTTGAAGACTTCGTGAAGACTCCGTTTACACCCTGTAGGTAATTTCAATAAAATAATACAATTTAAATACAGTATAAAATTTTCTTAAAACTAAATGAGATACTTAATCTGAATTATTATGACTTTTTGTACCATGTTGCTGTAGTAGTTTTTGTAATGCCGTGCCGCTACAGTTTGTCACACTCAATTGTTTATTGATGCAGTACTTATAGGGTTTAGAGACAACTATAAAAGAAAGGAGTTTTGATCTTCATCTACAGAAGAAAATTAAACTATTGATTGAATGAACGCTAGGATAGGTATAATACCTACTTGAGGTGTCTAACAACATGGAAATCTTTCTTGAGTACAATAATTTCTACAAAGGTCTATGATTGTTGGTGCATAAAGAAACCTACTTAAGTAAGGGCAATAACTGATACATTGAACACAATGTGATATTTATTAACAATCTAAAGTTACAAGCTTGTAAGTTGTTATGTACGTTTTGCAAGAGTTTCGGCTAACTAACTGGTTGTACTGCGAGCCTTGCAAGGGTATAACTACACATGTATCAAATACATACCTACATTATGTTAGGTTTGGAAACATATTAGTTGTCTTGGTTCTCACATAGCATAAGTTATTTATTTAACGGGACACAACACAGAATTTATCGTTAACTACGACAAATATAAATCCATAGTTTTTTTTTTATCGAATGTATACGCTTTCACGATCCGTAGCCAAACTTAGTAACGTAGGCAAAGTGAGTGGAGAGATTTTTCAACATAGGAAATGAAAGTAATTACATACGGTGCTTGTAAAAAGGTATTACTTACTTGAAACTAAATTAAATATTCCTTTCAGCCAGTAAGTTCACAGCTATCACAGAAAACTATGAAGTTCAAACACTCGCGGTCTCTTTTACCAAAACTCTTGTTTTTGTACGGCTAAAATTACTACCGTGCCACACTGACATTGCAATTTTTTCTGCAAGTAAATCTCACATGACACTGCACTCAAATTATGTGCAAAATCACGACTATCATTACTCAGTATCGAACAGTAATAACAACGAAAATGTTTTAAAAATACTTGTTTTATACTATGTCCTTCTAAGTTCGAATGTATACGGAACCACCCTTTCATATCATGCATTGATAACATTCGAAATAAACCTTGAAAAGGAGAAAAAGCTTCCTTATCCCTTCACAAAATCTTTATATAAATAGATTCCTGTGTCCGGACGTTACTTCTGTAAAATTAAACCTTATTATAGGTAACATCTGAGTGCATTTTAAATGTGACTGGCTTGATCTGTTTGATTGATTGACCACAAAGAATATTTGATTTAGATTTTTGATTAATACCGACTCATTTATCTTGAGTTTAGTATGTACTTAGGTATTATTATTTATTTGCACAAGTTAGGTTAGAGGATGATAAAAACAAGCTCCTCAAGAGAGGTTGCGTTGTAAAGTCCGAGTTGTTTTTTTTACTTTTTCCGACGGTATCAAATACAGGGTGTAAGCGAACTCTTCACGAAGCCGTCAACCAAGCATAATGTATATCAAACTAAGTAACTGTATGCAAAAAATATTGCTGGGAAACGTTTAACGGTAGGACTCAATGTTTGCATTCAAAACATTGTGCTGATGGATGGATTGAATAGTACGGGGGTCGTGAAGGTGTCTTAAGAAAAAAAAAATTAAATTAAAACATAAAACCATGTATTTAAAAAAAACTTGTAATAAAGTTGGAACTTTAATAACCCAATATCTCCGTAACTAGAAGGTTCCCAGGTATGGTATAGAACAAAAAAATATCGCAATTGACGGGGAGAACAACCTTTCGGTTTCGTTAAGAGTCTTTACACCCTTTATTATGATCTTTAATAACAACATAACATAACATCACGTGTGTATTCCCCAAAGGAGGTCATTTCTTCAAACACTATTTTATTCTATTTACCGTTAAAATTTTGCTTCTGAATAAGTACCTACAGTTCCTACCCATAAAGCTTTTAGTGGCACCTTCATCAATTAACACCATGACGTAAAAAGCAAGCTATCAAATTCATTAACAGGAAAGGAAACTAAACTAGGTATCGTCAGTGAGAAAATATTGGTGGAAAGCACGAACGCACTTTAACTTACACTACGCCCTGAAACTATGGTGTCAGTTGAGACATAAGCGTCAGCGTTATGGCTTCATTATTATTTTATAGGGTCGTTATTTAGTTTGTGACCCTTGTGGCGAGTTTATGGGGCTTTTATTCGTTCTAAATTGATAGTATGTCCGCGCACCTTCGACATAGACTAAAGTATAATTCGACACGAAGCGATAAGCGAAAAAATAGCGTATGTGATTTAGAAAGAGTATGAAAAAACCCAATCACTCCGGGAGTGCCGACAAAAGTGAAAACTGTTATGTTTTTTCAAGATTCTGGATTAAAAATAGTTTTGCATATGTCTTTTACTTATACATTTGACTATACACTGTATTTTATTTTGGCTTGTAATATGTAGCAAGACGGCTAGCTCTGTAAGGAAAAAGAGGTCGTTTAACGGTGTCGCGAGTTCATTTGTTTTTCCCCATCACAAAAATGCCCAACGCATCTAAAGAAGTTTTTAGTTCAAAAATGTTACGAAAAAACGGTTTGGAAGCGACTTAACAAGAAGTGGAATTGGTTGGTTATACCTCTAGAACTGCCATAATATTCATGTCATGATATTCATCATTTTCTGCCTAGCCTCTTCCCAACAGTCTAACCGGATGCAGCTGAATACCAATATTTTACATGGAACGACAGCTGACATTCACAACCCAGTTAGTACTGGGTAACACAACAACCCTTGGTAAGACTGGTTTTTAGATCGAACAACTTTTAAATAATATAATAATAATATCTTGGGACAACCAACACACTGCCATCTGATCCCAAACTAGGCAGAGCCTGTACTATGGCAACCAGACAACTGATAAACATACTTATATATTTCTAAATACATACATATTATAGATAAATTACACACCCAGAAACAGAACAAATAATCGTACTCATCGCACAAAGATTTGTCCTGTGTGGGAATCGAACCCACGACCTCCGTCCTAGCAGTCAGGGTCACTAACCACTAGACCAACAGGTCATCAGTCATTACTCACTATTGTTTCAAAATTAATTTGTTAAATTAAATACCCTGAAAAGACGCATAATCGTTTAATTCTACAATAACGCTAAGTGACTATAATAAAAAGTAATTCCTTTAGATTGTACCACACGGGCCCAAATGACACGACCTTCTAACCTTGGCGTGCTTTTTGGCAAATTAGTTATTCGCCTGCTAAGTGATAGCCATGGACAACGCCCAAAATTGACCTGAACTGGATTTAGCTAGAAAATAAATTGTGGAGGTGGATTTGGCTATTTTGTCCATTTTAATAAGTCAAGCGCTAATGTTTGTATTAGGTAATGAATTTTAAATTCATTAATTAAACATAAAATACAGAATAGGGCAGGGTTGGCTGTCGGTTATTAAAAAGAACAATTAGCTGTTTCAAACATTTTGATCGTTCAGGTCAATTTTGCACATATCTTTTTAGATTCTAGATTCACTTAGTTCATGACTCTAGAATCACAAACTAAATCGTTAGTAAAAGTTTGCCTCTTACACCGTGCTGTTATGTATTACGGTTTTCTTTTAAATGAATTTATTTAATTTAGGGGCTTAAGTAAAGTCTTGCTAAGGCGTAGAATTTGTATAACATAAAACATTTCTTGCTCATTCCAGGTACCCATTGTGGTCCAGACGATGACTTACAGGAAAACAATCATACCTATTTCTTATTTATATTTCAATTTTCCGTCCTTTTATTTTATTACAAAATATAGTGACCCGCTGCGGCTTCGCATGGGTGCAATTTACAAATGAGAAGTGCATTAAAAAACTACATTTTCTTTGATACAAACCATGTCCTAAAAATAACGAATTAACGAACAAAAAAAAAACAACCGTTCGAGCCGTCGTCGGACTCAATTGATAATTCGTCATACATTATGGCAATTGATTTTTATTGATAGAGATGAGATATTCTTCACTAGACTACATAGCTTACAATTAAACAATGTACTGGAATTTAATAAATATCAAAAGCTGTTCAAGCGATTAATGCGAAAATGGTCAGTCGACTGTAATGCGCCTGAGTCGTTCAACCGTTGCGTTTGGTCTTAATACGTATTATGAACTACTACTATATTGCATTATTATGTATAGGTTACTTCAGTGCACAATGTCATGCTGATGATATTCATTTCAAGGTGCAATCCGATCATGAATCAAAATATATATTTATTTATTTAAGATAAGAATCCCGCTATATTCCCAGTCACTGCAACGGCTGAAAACCAGAATCATCGGTGTCTAAAAAGGGCCCCAATTGTTTATAATTTTTGAAGTTATGCTTCTTTTGGTGCGTTAGGGACAAATGATGAGAGTAAATTTTTACGAAGCGCGCGCACACGTCACGTAAAACCGACACCCTGAAGTTAGCTAGTCAACATACACCCTGAAGTGAGCTAGTCAACATTTTAGTTTTATACGCCAAAGGAGTATACTTCTTACGTGCGTAATAAGTACACACACACTTTTTTTTTTCGGAATTGACTTCAGCTTGAATTGACTTCAGCTTGTACAAAGTCCAAGTCTGTACATTGACCATCCAAGTGTGGTATTTCACACTATATAGTTACGGTGAATCGATAGCAATAATATGCTTGACTCTAACTGTACCGTATAAAAATATTCTTCAAAGAAATGTCAATGACATTGACCACTTATTCTACCCATATCGTGACCCAAGGGCTTTTACCTTGGCCAGAAGCTAAGTGTTGCCACACGAAGTAGCAACGCTGCCAGTCTCTTGGGCACATTTGAGGGGGAGTTTTTTGATGGCCTTTTTTAGTTTGTAGTTATTTTAGTTTATTAAATCGTTTTAATTGTTATAATGTACGAGTATATAGTTAATGTTAAATAGTAGTTGCAAAAGATCTTGACTTGAAAAACTTTTTCCTACAAGAAAATGACTGCTGAAATGCAGTTTGACCCAGGATTTTTGTTTCACCAAGAAGGTTGCATTCCATTTTAACTACCTACTAAAGCATTAGCTTCCTTGGTTCACTAGTTATTTCTATTAAAGAACTTGAATGACAAACAGCGGGTGACATGGATGTTAAGTGCAATATAGCCATCCTAGCCTACACTTGCCAGAGAAGACTCGCCTCATGAGTCTTCGTAAGTTATATCAAGGCCTTTTGTACTCAGTCAACGAATTATTAATACATACAATTGGTGAGAAGGCGGATTCCTGTTTTTATCAGTACTGAACACGATGCTTACCTGGAAAAGAAAAAAGAACGATAAGTACATGGTTAAACACTTAATAAGGTATCTATTATCTATGTCCGACTGGAAGTTAATTTTAATTGGTGGTTATCGAACATTATACATTTATAACTTATCTTTTTTTGTTGTAAGCTTCCTTAAATACTACTTAGAAACTTGAAAAGGCAAGACGATTTCCAATTCAAATGTTTATCGTTTTGCCTTTTTCATACCAAATACAGGGTGTAAACAGACTCTTCACGAAGCCAGCATTACCAAGCATTATGTTCATCAAACTAAGTAACTTTACGCAAAAATTAGTGCTGGGAAACGACTTTTTTTTTGGGCTGAAAAATCACGTTTTACAGTAGGACTCAATGTAACGCACTCAAAACATTGTGCTGATGGATGGATTGAATAGTAAGAGGGTCCTGAAGGTGTTTAAAGTAAAAATCTTACATTAAAAACATGTATTTAAAAAAAAAACTTGTGAAAAAGTTAGAACTTTGACCCCCAATATCTCCGTAACTAGAAGGTTCCCAGGTATGGTCTAGAACAAAAAAATGATCGCAATGACGGGGAGAACAAGTGCCTTTCAGCTTCGTTAAGAGTCTGTTTACACCCTTTATTCATTCTAATCCGTTTGTCTCGCAGTCGCGCTTGCGACTGCTTAGCGTGGGGTCCTGGATTAGATTCCCGGGTCGGGCAAAGTATGGTTGGGTTTTTCCATTAGGAACTACTCAGTAGCAGCCCGTCCGGAGTTTGGAAGTTGGCGGTATGATACCCCCCGTGCCTCGGAAAGCACGTTAAGCCGTTGGGCCTGAGCCTAATATCTCTCTGGTCGTGTCCGATTGCCGTCCTAGCCGACTATGAGAGTGACGGAAGAGAAATTGCTCCTGCGCACACCCTTGTCCACTATAATATCTCACGCGCCAATGGCTAACCTCCGCTGAGAGGTCGCCGTGACCGAAAAACGGTCAGGAGAATTATCAATATTAATTCTCAAAAAGTTAATTAGTAAAATAAATGCAAAATACTGTAAGTTAAGAAAAAGAAACGAAAGAACGTAATTTATCAATATATTATATATTTATAAAGAACGTAATTTTATTTTCGAAAGTAATTTATATACTTGTTTCAGGAAACAATTCAAACACATCTTGGTACGAGTAATCATTCATTGCAAATTATTTTTTGTACCGCTGCCTTGTCGTTTGTGTCTGTGTATCGCAAAAAAGCTGACTACCGTTATCTGTTATTATATCATATTTCTATCTTATTAACGTAATGATTATGCTGGTTATCATTAGAGTAAAAAATCGAGGATCATAATCAGGGACAGTATTTTGCATTCTAGATCTTGTGACACGGACCAAGTTTACAAAAGATAATATTCAAATTGACATACAACTTATTTTATTGAATGTCCGATGTTAAAAACTTGGTTTGCTACAGCAATAAGATTTTGTTTTTTTAATATTGTAGATACTGAAAAACTTTTATCTTACTTTTTTTTCACTAATATTTTAGTCTTATCAATGAAGATAATGAGAGTAGTAGGGAAGTTGCACTTTTTTTGAAGTGAAAACTTCTTTAGGCGCGTTGGGCATTTTGAGATGGGGAAAAACAATTGAACTCGCGACACCGTTAAACGACCTCTTTACCGTTGCAGAGTTAGCCGTATTGCTACATATTACAAGCCCAAAAAAATACAGTGTATAGTCAAATGAATAAGTAAAAGACTTATGCAAATTGCAAAAATATATTCCTAAAAATAATCCGGGATCTTGAATAAAAAAAGAAAACACTACTGTCGGCACTCCAAGACTGGTTGGGTTTTTTTTTAACTAGCCCAAATTGTCCCACTGCTGGGCAAAGGCCTCCCCATAGCCTTCCACTCTTCTCTACATGCGGTTTTCTCAGGCCAATCTCTCGCAAACGCCTCTAAGTTGTCACGCCAGCGTTTTCTAGGCCTCCCTTGGCAACGACGCCCGTCTTCAGATAGTCGCACAGTTATCCGAAGTTAATTTAAATTGAAAACGTCTGTCCATAGATACCTACAAACGAACATAGTTTGTACACACTATAGGCAATGGTGTGTCAAGGGAAGCGAAAACTATTTTAACAAGCAAGATTTACAATGGTCAGAGTTCCGTTTCCAATTAATTTAATTGTAATTTTCCACTTACTGCTAATAATTTCTTTGTGGAATTTCATTACTGCGTAATCATTTTCTTTTTTCGTTTTTCAAGAGCTATCAAAGAGCGCTTTTCAAAGAAAAATGTTTTATTGATTTATTTACAGACAAGAAGACGGGGCTCGTTGCTCTAGTCATCGCAAGTGCGACTACTGAGCTTGAAGTCCGGGGTTCGATTCCAGGGCCCGGCAAAGTGTTATTGGATTTTTCCTTCAGGAGTTTCTCAGCTAACAAATCCAGACTTCGTGGTCTGGATTTGTGCCCGATTGATGGCAATAGGGCCATATTATATGGGACCAACACATAACTGGCGAAATTCGGGTGTACTATTAAGTACACCTCTACCTGACCCTACAGGGATTATAAATTCCAGCGTCAAAAATCAAGAATGTGCGTAAAAAATGTAATAGGACTCTTAAGATGGATATCCATGGTTTCTTGTTTGTTTCAATTTCTAAGACATCTAAATACAGTTACTCACTATACTAAATTTACAAATTGACAGAGAGGCAATGTGCCATGTGAAAATTGTCTGGGTCGGGTTAACGTCCGACGATTGTCCGCACAATTTTCATGAACCGCTTGCTTTACAACAGCGGTATTTGGCAGTAATTGAACATTTCCTACAACCGGTAGCACATTACAACAATACATATATTTTTACATAAAGTGCTGTACGCGTAACGTATGTTTATGCTGACATAATGACCGAATAATTAGTGGTTGTATTTTGACTAGCAAATGCATCGCTTCTGGTTTTAGTTGGTGGAAATCGGACTTGCTTAAACGAAAGATTCAAGTGGCCTCTTAAATTTAATTATGCAGAATTAAACTCATATAGTGCCAAAGTCAACAACCTCTGAAATGCTCAAAATAATAATATGCTACTTTATGATAGATTTACCTTTATGATTTTTTGTCAATCTTATGAACCTGCTTTTGCGCGCGGCTTCGTCTGTGTTGAGGTCTGAATACTGTATCATATACCCTAAATAGTATAAAGCTGAGGCATAAACACCGATAGAATTACTTTCAAAATTATAAAAGTATAGTATCGGGTACGTCCCGTTCGGTAACTTTCCCGTTTGGACAACTAAATAAAATACCGTCACAAAAGTCCCGTTTCGTAACTAGTTTTATCTTCATACATTGATTCCCGTTTCGTCAACCATAAATTTTAACTGTTTTTTCTACGGTACAGTTAGCCCCCAAAGTTACAAGGAAACCTCTTGTTGATGTTGCTATGTTTTGTCTCTCTCTGGCACACTAAGATTTGTTAATAAAGAACTCAATTTAGAATTTGAACAGCAAATACTAGGAGAACAGAATCAAGAAGGAAGGAAGAAGTGTTGGTGCCGCTGAAATCATCTTTTTTAGTGAATTATAACAGTAAGTGTATTATAATAATTACGAAAGGAGACTTTTTTCACCTGTTTTTCAAGTCTTTGATTTAGTTAGCGATACGGGAAAGTATTTTGTTTAGTTGTCCCGTTTGGTCTAACTTAAGCTAACACAAGTACCTTTTTACTTACTCTAAAAATAACGAAATAAACATAAAACCTTATTAATTAGTGTCTTATTTATTGTCCACGGCATGGTCATTTTATACGGTTATTGGTGAAAAACGATTAGGGCAGAAAAAAACTCACAAATTCAGTGAATAATTTAGAAGTATATAATTCGATGCAAATCAAGAACAGTTAAGGAAGATTACGGTATATGTTAACTTGACATAGTCATTGTTATGTATCCTTGACGATGTCAAGTGAATTATGAATAATAAATAAATAATTATTATAATTAATTAATTATTAATCAAAAATAATTAATTAATTATTAATCAAAATTAATTAATTAATTAATTAATTAATTAATTTAATTATTATTATTTATTGTTTTTTAATTATTATTATAATTGTGAATTATTATTTAGTGAGTTTTAATCTGTAATTTATTCTTTATCCCGTCAAGCGATTGCCTACAATCCGCTCTCAAACGAAAAAAAACTTAGGATTAAAATAATATGCACTTACAAAAGGAATTATTTCTATTGATACAACGTCAACTGGGAATGTCTTGATTTAGATGACCATGCTAAGTGGCCTTTTGCAGTTATGTATATTTCTAAGAAACACGTGAAGGCGTACATAATACAAATGTTCAGTAAATAATTAAAATAATGTACTTATTGTTACAGGCAATTTACATATTTTATACTGCATGTGCTTCACAACGCGTATGTTTAGCACGTGACAAGATGCTGTAGGTATAAAAATAAGGTGTTATATATCTAACACTTTTGTATCGTAAAACGTGAATGGACCAGAATAAATCGCCCTAAAGCCGTTTTGTTTTATTATATAAAAAGACATTTGTTGTTTTTGCATTTTGAGCCTTACTCAAAATGCAATAACAACAAATGTATGTGGTTTCAAGTTTATGTTTATTGATTTAATTTTTATAATTTATTTGACTTTTTATCTTTGATTGTTTAAGATTTAAATACCCTTTGTCCTAAAGAAAGATATTAACAAGCTGATGTTATAATTTGAGCCAAACACAGAATCTTTTCTATTTGATGCCTAAAAAAATCAGCGGAACCATGTGCAGGAGCACAATTGGTTTCAACCGTAAGTACCTTGTAAATTTTAACATAAACATAACATCACGCCTGTAACATCAGAAGGGTAGGCAGAGGTGTACCTAACTGTACACCAACACTCCACCAGTTATGTTTAAGTCCCATGTAATAGGGCGCGAGTTTATTGCCATGAACTGAAGACAAATCCAGAATGCGTGGCTGCTACTGAGAAATTCCTGATGGAAAAACCCAATAACACTTTCCCCGACTCAGGAATGGAACTCATGACCTCATGCTCAGTAGTTGCGCTTGCAACCACTCCACCAACGATACAGTCAATATAGATTTTCATGCATTAAATTGAACCCTTGATTAACTCCTTCCCCAAATAGCTTTGCAAAACACTTCAAAATCACTATGTACAACTAATTCCTCAAAGAGAATTCACACTACAACCATTTAGTCGTTAGTTCAATGAAGCGGGATGAAGTTCGTTACACTCAATTTGTTTATGCTCTGACTGTGCAAGTGTGCACGTGCAAGTTAACGTTACACACGTTGTTCACTGTGCTCTGAGCAAGTCATCAGTATAAATGGACTTGAAAGAAAACAGAATGATTGGTCAATATGATATGACTTTTACTACCAAACAAATCGAAAAATTTACCTAGCTGTACAGGTAATGCCTTACATATTAACAAACACCCGAAAAATTAAACTACCAACTCTAGTTATGGTATTTTAAACATCTCATAATGCTAACATTTGCTGCGGGACTGTTCGAAAGAGATACCGCGGCCCTGTAACAAAGGGCAAGGAAGGAACATGGATGGGTTTTAGTTAGTTCAAGACACTCCCTTCCGCTCTGCCCAGAATGGGAGAAGTCATTTGATGACTTCCCATCCGAAAAAAAAAATGCTAACATGTCAAAGTAACAAATACTTCCGGGTTATCTAAGGCAATTTGATTTGAAAAATTAAAAGCAAAGTTGTGAATTGCTAAGTTTCGAAAAGATACCCCCTTGGTTAAATATACATAAGACGTCTAGCATTTGGTATTCGTACATAAAACATTCTAAAGTACATACTTCACATTCTTCGTTAGTAAAAAAAACAAAAGCATTCGGAACCACCTTTTAAATTAGTAATACCTGCCGCGGTTATTAGTGTTAATATTCAAGTTGCTTGAACTCCCACCTTGTTCCTTGTATACGAACAAAATTATCGCCATGAATCTGAAAAATACGATAAATTGAATGATCAAAGACTATAAATCGCAGGTTTCTGTCGCGACTGTTTTAAAAGTCAGTGTTAATGGCCTAGCTGTGGCGAACTTGTAGCGCGATAAGGGTTTGGTCACATGGCACGACTTTGGGACAGCGTTTGTTTGATCGGTGTCGTGGTGTCGTGGCACTGTTTAGAAGAGACGTTATGTCCAGCAGTGAAATGTGTGTGGCTGTCAAAAGTTATTTTTTTCTGCGATGCGACAAAATCATAATAGGTAAACTGTGGTTTTAACAAATTTAATATATTAAATTCGTAAGGGTAAAACATTTACACTTTTATTTGTCAGTGTTCATAAAAATAAATAAATTAACGATGTATAGGTAAAGGATATCTGACAAAATGGACCAAAAAGTAAGAATGACGTCATATTAAAAAATGTTGAGGTATTCATGCACTAATTTTCTTTGGCCAGCTACTTAGGATTTTGGTCCAAAAATGTATGAAGCTTGTCAGGTCATTTCCATTTTGCGAAATTTTAGGTTGCTAGTTTTTTTTTAATCATTATTAAAAGTCGTTGAGTATAACTAAGCCTTATTCTTAGTCAGACTTTGTGAATATAAGATTTTATCGGAAATACAGGCTTTTTATAGTGTCCTTCAACTTAGGTCAAAAGCTCTCAAAAAAAATGTTTTTGTTAGTCCATCATACTAATGGAAGTCATGTTTTAATTTCGAAATATAATATAAAATACCTATACCAAAAATATACTAGCACCTTTCGTTTTATGTTACTTAATTAGCATAATGTGATACAAAAATAAGCTAATATAGTTCGTTTGAAATTCTAATGAATTCAAGGATATGTTTTTTAAATCCGATTCTCAATTAAAATGGCCATCACATAACTTTGTCACGTGTGCATGCGTGTCTATGGTTACTAAAAAACATGCTAATAAAATACAACAAAAAATACCTTGTCTTTGCTTATATGTTACATAATTTATCTAAAAAAAACTGGAGGAACGTACATAAATAATTAAATATTAACTAAATAAATGTAGAACCTTCGTGCATTTCGATTAGGATTAGTTAAAAATAACATTTAATACTCTCTAATTTTCACTTCAATAAGTGAAAATTAGAGCGAAAATGAAAATGTTATTAAATCATAAATGTTATTTTTTATCGTACCTAAAACATTTACAAGTACCAGTTGCAATATCCATACTTTCATACTATTTGAAGATCAAAATAGTTTCGAAACGGGGGACTTTTGTGATGGTATTTTTTTTAGTTCTCCGAACGGGATAGTTACCAAAAGGGACGTACCCCTTTTTTTCTATACATCCGTAATTATTGGGCACCTACTTTTAGACGATGACCCATGATTCACAATACAAATTGACTACTTGATTAACTTACCCATCCATTAAAAGTACCAACCTATTGTGTTAAAAATCTGACAGCTATTTGTTATTTTAAGTTCGAGTCATATTTTCTGAGAGTTATTGAATTACCCACGTCAATCTCGAGTGCCTATACAAACATGTGGCTAAAACAAATACGAAAATCTTCGTCATTAATCAATGACTCAGTATTGTGAACATTATTTGGCTAAGACCACCGGTACACACTTGGTTTATCCGGTAGAAACGTATAAATAATTTATTTTAATATTTAACTCTCGGTTTGTGCGTGGTTGGTAGCATGAGGGTCGCCCCCTATTACATGGAACTTAAACATATCTGGGCAAAATGTGAACACCTCTGCCGAACCCTTTGGACATTACTTGTGATATGATATGTTACGTAAAATAATGTTGAGGTCGGCTTCCAGTCTAACCGGATGCAGCTGAATACCAGTATTTTACATGTAGCGACTGCCTATCTGACCTCCACAACCGAATTAGTACTGGGTAATATGATACGTAGTAATGTTATATTAAAATTTGAATGTTGATATGCGATCAGAACAAAAGAAAATCAAAAAATAAAAATAAGATTAACCTTGACCGAAACAAAATTCTTTAAGTTCACTCAACCAAAACTTAGGGCGGATACTACCAAACAGGAATAAATTTTATTCCAGGAGTAAATCGCTACTTATTCGAGAATAACTCAATTTTACGTTTAACCAACTAGAATTCGAGGAATAACGAGTCTATCCGGGAATAGTCCGTATCACCGTTAGGCATGGATTATGGAGCTTAATCCAAAAATAACAAAATGGCGTCCTATTTTCATTTCAAGTCAACACAAGAAAAAACTCGAACAAACATAAAATGCAACGTTTAAATGATTTGATTGAAGATAGTGATAGTGATGAGGAAAACTCGAAAATAAACACCACATGAACCAAACCGAACCGACATGCAAAACTTCCAACACTTTTTCGTTTTCAAATTATACTGACACTATTGACATTGACAGCAACTTTTCTGCGCTATAATACGACAAATGACAGTTGACATGCGTTGTGCTTCTGTACTCTCCCGTTTGTAGAACAACGTTTTTTTCCGGTTATTACATTCGTTCAGATTCAATCTGCTATTCGCGCGTAACCAATCCAAATAGAGATATACGTTAGATTGCATTGAAAAACGACTGTTGATTTATTCGAGAATAAAATCGTGGAATAAATTATTCCTGGTATAAATAAAAAATAAATGTATAAATTCAGGTTTGGTCGAATCTGCCCTTGATGACAGAAAGTCGCGCTTTAAGCTAGAAGACTTCCGGCAAGCTAAAATGAAATGCCAGTAAAATATAGGGATAAACAGGAACTAGATTATTTTCATTCTTTAATTACTTATTAGCAGTTGGCACAGCAGTTCAGCGATCGGTTTCCCACACCCTAGAGTGCGGAGCTTAATATACCCAATGCTGCATAATTTACCGAAGTTCTCACGTGCTTAAAGAAATCCCAATCAGCATTCAATCCATCTTCCTAGTTAATGTAGCTGGGTACAGTAGTCTAATGTGTACAGATACATATCATTATTCAGAGATGGTACAACACTTGGGCAAAGTTGCCAAGTCCAAAGTTCAATGAACTGTAGTAGAGAACAGTTAAATACGCATGTTGGGAACAAAATGAGAGTTCTCATAATTATATAATCGTTAGGTGTATTTTGTATTTCATTAAAGTATCCCCAAGATCATTTTTTTGTAAAAAATTGCACTAAATCTCAATGTGAGCTCATTTTTGGTTGAGGCGAGGATCACGTGACGTCATGATCTCTGACAACGACACAGATGGCCCGAAAGTCTGACAGCCAGTCTTACCAAGGGAGTATCGTATTATCCAGTACTAACTTGCTTGTGAAGGTCAGATAAGCAGTCGCTCTATGTAAAATACTGGTATTCAGTAGCATCCAGTTAGACTGGAAGCCGATCCCAACTTAGTTTGGAAAAGGCTGGGCAGATGATGATGATGAGTATCATTACATGAATATTATGGCAGTTCTAGGGGTATTTGGTAGTTTACGAAGAAGCAGCATTAAATTAGCTTTTAGAGTGGATCCCTTTGGTATTTAAATATTATACACAGTGTCAACTGAGATGAAAACATCGATAAAACTTTGATTGAAATACCTTGACGTGTTTATTCTTCGATTACCATACCAGTTTTACTGCCGAGATGTCTAGATGTAACCAGAAGTAAATGACTTAATCATAATACAAGCACTTACTATGTTGCCATCACCCATTACTACTTCAGAATTTATGTCTTCTTGCTTTGAACCGTCCTTTGGTATGGCAACAATTACGGTTAGCGAGTAAGTTTTTTGGTTTCATTGCCTTATAGAAAAAAAGATTTTTTCATAGTCACCTCATTTGAATACTAAATACTATTTGGGTACTGCCTCGTTGATGTAATGGTGGCAGAGGCTCTGGTGAGCATGAGGTTTTGGCCTTTGGCCCTGGAGCCCAGGTCGGGGAAAGTAATGGAGTTTGGGTTTAGGTTCGTTTGATGGTAATAGGTACGGCTTCAATAACATTGATCATAAAGTTTACTAGCAAAATTAAGGCGTACTTACTATATAATAAGTATAGTGGTGTATCTAAAGTCTCTGCTCAACCCATCCAGAATTTCAAACGTGATTTTATAAGCTTATTTAAATAAAAACCTCTTTAATACACGTGCCTAAATGGTGTCATCTATCAAACCTCACGAAGAAAAAAATCCCATCGTGTATATTTCGATACTGGTTTTTTGCATTAATTTTATTATTAAACTTTTGGCTTCCGCCATAACTTGTAACGCACATTCAGATAGTAGTCATTATTATCACCTTACTGTTTGGGGCAATCAGTGCTCAAATGACAATAATAAAGTTTAAAATTGGTATTTTAGATGACAGTACAATGACATGACTTAAGTCATTAAGGGTGAGGATGACGGTAGAAAAATAGAAGCATCATGAATTTTGATACTTGATGATATTTTTTGTTTCTAGTTATAATATTTTGCTGTTCGAACAATCCTTCCCATAATAAACATAAGTAGTTGGCCCTGAATCGTCAAGTATTGTTTGTTTATTCAAAACCCGCATAAAAAGTTACGCAAAAAATGGTCAGAATGTATCAGAAAGATGGGCTATGGACCTAGCTAAACGCTAAACAAAAATGAATTCAGCAAAAAGTAAACGTTAACGGGGCGACGTCCTCTAGATCTCTAGTTTAGATGGGCGTGCCCCAAGGTTCAATTCTCGGTCCTTTCCTATTTCTTGTTTACATTAATGATCTCCCTTATATGATGGAGAAATCATCGGATATAATTCTATTTGCTGATGACACTTCGCTAATTTTTAAAATAAATAGAACAAATACGGATGTTTTTCATGTCAACGAAATTCTAACTGTTCTCTCGGAATGGTTCGCAGCTAACAATCTTTTACTGGATGCGAACAAAACAAAATGTCTAAATTTCTCTCTATGTGTGTTTTTGTCGACGTTTTAAAGTGCCAATCTGGGCCTATGTGAAATAAAATATTTTGATTTTGAATGCATAAAAAAAAACAATTGAAAAGCGCCTTGAACTTCGGTAACGTTTGAAAATCGAATATACTCATATATAACGCTTTTGATACATCATTCAATGGAGATTTGCATTGAGAACGTACCTCTTTACGTCGTCATTCTTCCAATCAGATTATCCAATAAGACATTTCTAGAAGGTATTTCAAACATAGCTCTCTATGTACTCTTATATATTAAACTGTGTTGTAAAAAAAGTCTAAGCAAAAAATTCTAAATACGTAATTTATGTTATTGTTTATCTGCAACGTTGAGTCATGCAGTAATTAAGTAACGTATTCTTCCGTAGGTGGCTGCGATCGTTATGTGGGACACTTAATTATAGTCCATATACAAAAAACCGATGTACCTATGTAGGTAGGTATCTACAGAAAACATATTGTACCAACTAGGCAGCTAAACCAACGAGTGAAGAGTTCATGGCTAAGGGCTGTGGCCCTTAGCCATGAACTCTCGTTAACGAAACTGGTTCAATAAACTAAGAACGTGAACAAAATCGTTTTATAGTACTTATACATGAAATACAAAGAACACTAAATTATATTATCAGCTGGTTTATTTATAATTAATTAGACTTTGTCTACGGATACAGGATTTGAGAAGTAGCATAATTTAGATGCTGGTTAGCATGAGGTCCTGGGTTCGATTCCCGGGTCGGGCAAAATGCTGTTGGGTTTTTCCATCAGGAATATCTCAGTAGCAACCACGGAGTCTGGATTTGTGCCCGGTTGATGAGGCTCGCCGCCTATTACATGGGACTTAAACACTCCAACCTCTGCCTAACCTTTCGGGGATTACAGGCGTGATGTTATGAGATAATGTAGATAGAAAGGCATGGGCAATAAAAAGCCCAACAGAATCCAAAAATAAAAACCGTGTAAGATACAAAATCATGAAGCATGGCAACCTACAATCAAGCAACAATGTGTAAATAAAAATAAAGTCACGCGCAGTTTTTAACATCAAATGTGTCACGCTTGCTTACTATTATGACATTGCTTTGATTTTCCTCGTTCAAATATTTCGGATACACTGTATCTCTCACTGATTCATTCATTTGCTCTGTTGTTCAGAGCATTGTTTTTAATGTTTTAGTTGTTATAAAAATGCAGTGCCTACTTTATTATAATAAATTACCGTTAGCTTCACAAAAGGTTAGTGTTTTAGTTTTTCGCTAAACTATGTCATGCCAGTGAACTAAACAAAGCCCATGAAAAAAATGTCAAAGGCATTTTATTTTGTGTCGAACAAACTGTTTTCTGCGCGTCATCTGGATAAGGAACGCACAGAACAGAGCAGAATGGTAGAGGAAAGGCGAGGCCCATACCCAACAGTGGGTGATTCCGGGCTGAAATGATGCAACTAAGAGAGAAGAGGGAAAGAAGGTATATAGCTAGAAAACAAGGACCCTAGCCTATTTTAAGAAAAAAAAAATCAGTGTTAAAAACAGACATACATACCGGTATGTATGTATGTCTGTTTTTAACACAGATTTTTTTTTTAAATCATAACCCTCCTTTTTGCTTCACCGTAGCCGGGTAAAAACAAGTTCTCATTCATAAATTTTACTAAGTCATAAGATAGTTATAGTAGATACTTCTGTATCTGATTAATTTACCGGTTTCTGAATTTAATCATTTGGGACTGATCAAACTTTGTTTAAATTTTAAATTAATTAATAACCGTTTAAAAAGAGTTTGAGTAGTTCTCTATTCAAATATCAGAAACTGGTACCAAATTTATTACCTTTTACTTTCGCAAGTAAGCCAGTATTATTCCAAATAAACAATGCCATTCAATCAGTACTACGACAACTGCATCTAAAACTGATCATAATAAACGTAATCAAATATGCGGTCATTCACGGCCAAGTTCAAGAACGTACATATGTGTAGCTGGCTACCGCGTCAATATTAGTTTTTTTTTTTTTGCCAATCCCGAACATTTGAACAGGCGTCATAGGTTTTTTGTTCGCAGAAATGCGGTAAAAACAAGTCCGGTTACTAATGGGTTTTTGGTAATTCAAAAGAAAGGCACACAACACAGAATTGTTTAAATTTAACCGAAACTATTGGGGTTTTTTGCTCATAGGCCGAAGTACGAACTAAACGTAACGTAAAAGCGTCGATTAGAAAAAAAAACCTCGTTGCACATACTATATTTTAAGAATTTATTAATATGCATAGATGATACTGATTGTGCTTGTTGCAAACAGTTTAACCGAAATGCTGTAGGATAATTGAATTTTGATTAAAAAATTGACACTACAAAGTTTACAATAAACTAACTTTCCAGTATAAGTTATCCAAAGAAGGAACTTCCCGAATGATAAACAGTTATCTTCCTGCCCTTGTCCTATTCTATTTGGGGTCAGCGCATTACGTTTTCTTCTTCCATTCTCCCCTGTCAGACATATATGCACATATTATGTATGTATTGAAAAACAGTAGGTAATGAATTTAAATTCAGACTGTTTTAAACAAATTAATTCCCTTTGTAAAGATTTCTGCCAAAATAAATATGCTAAATTATATTTATTCTGCAGGTAGATAATTTATTAATCATATAAAACAATGGTTCTTGCACAAAAACCAAAACAAAGACAAATAAATTAAAAATTCGACCCACTGACGGTGTCGTTACATTTTCTTGATACCGGAAGACGATTTGTTTTCTTATTTTCAAAAGTCGTAGAACAAAAGCTGTTGGTTTTCACGAGTATATTCACCCCTAAATATTTTCTTTGCCATTAAAAATGCACGATAAAACTGTATAACGCTTGGCATATAATTTGCATACAAAATTAAAAATAAATAAAAGTCTCGAAAAGTAAAATAAATGACTCGAAAAGTTGATCAACATTGTTTTCATGAAGGTTATTTAATTAACAATTTTGTTTTACACAAATAAAATTGGTCAATTTATTTTTTTACCACAATAGACTATTATTTAACAGTCAATGTAACCAATAATAAATCAATTGATTGATTGAAAGGCTATGCAACAGCATTATTATAATTAACAGATCGTGAACTGAAATAAAATACGTGAAAAATGGTCACCTTTTGTTTCGAAAGTGTCAATATTTTAAGAATATATTGATTAGGGGAAACCTCGACGTAAGTATGTACATAGTTATGTAAACCTGAGAGAGGACTAGGCTCAACTTTACTTCTTAGTCTTTGCGGTGAATAAAATTCATATTTACTGATATGCCATCAAAAAAAAACTTGCATTTATTTTTCAAGGAAAGTGTAACATCTGAACCTGCACTAGATCAATACGGACTGATAGTAATACTGCTTTACTATTTGACAGAAATAACATTTGTTTATACTACTAAGGATCTCACCACAAATAAACACTTTTTAATATATGTATATATTTTTTTTTATAAAATTTGCATTTTGCAAAATTTTCATATCGCATTTGCGTCTCATTATTTTTGTTATTTTAGAATATTTTCATTCAAAAAAACATGTAAAAGACATGGTATGAAATTCAGTGCCTCAAGAAACTATTAACCAAGACAGTCAGTTAAACGATCGATTCATAATTGTTGAGTTGATTTCATTTTTTCCAGTAAAATGCTCTATCTAATGATAATCGATTACATACACATGCAAGTTCTCAGGGTTACAGTACAGCATTTATTTCGATTAAAAGGTGAGACTTCTGTTCTACTATTCAATATTTAACTTTTCATTTCATTTCATTTCATTTCATTTCATTTCATTTATTTATTCACCAAACAGTTTACACTGTGTTTGAATTTTTACAAAATAATTACATTTCTAACCATAACAAAAGCAATAATCAAATATACAGGAATTAAAAAAAAAGAATATTACTAAACTATAAAAAGCATAAAAATTACCAAAAATAATAATTAATAACTATTCTTCTCTATTCTTCTATTCTTTTCTAATATTTAATTAGAATAAATCGAGGCACCAATAATCTAATTAGATTTGTAATCACGTTCTCGAAAACGGCTCTAACAATTTCAATGAAAGTTGCAATACGGCGGTTTACGGGCGAAAAATCGATCTAGGTAGTTCTCAATCTGGGAAAATTTGTTTATTCTATTTGCACCTGAGCAGACCTCGGTCGCCCAGGTATTATAAAGGGTGTTAAAAGACTACGAAGCTGAAAGGCACTTGTTCTCCCTGTCATTGCGATATTTTTTTTTGTTCTAGACCATACCTGGGAACCTTCTAGTTACGGTCAAAATTCCAACTTTTTAACAAGTTTTTTTTTTTAATACATGTTTTTAACGTTTTTTTTTTACACCCGTGCTATTCAGTCCATCCATCAGCACAATGTTTTGAATGCGTTACATTGAGTTCTACCGCAAAACGTGATATTTCACCCCAAAAAAAAAGTCGTTTCCCAGCAATAATTTTTGCGTAAAGTTACTTAGTTTGATGTAAATAATGCTTGGTTCACGGCTTCTTGAAGACTGTTTACACCCTGTAGATAGATTCACCCTAGTCATAAAACTGTGTAGCTTTTAATTTTTACAGGGCATGTTTTTTATTATACCAATAGACAAATGACAGATAAAAATACCCACTGATGACGTATTAATTAATCGTTGACCTGTATTGAACAAGAGGTCAATAGGATGTAATATTATTCTAGATTCTTTGTACCTGTTGATGTAGGCACTCTTGATTTGCAGAAGGAAGCAAGGAGAACTCCTCAGAACGTGTATTCTATATTAGAAAATCCTTCGTAGATTATTCTTTTATTTAACGCACGAAAAATGATTGTTACAAGTTTATAAACCCAAGCACCATTACAAAGGTTCTAAAATCACAACGACGCAAAAAAAAATCTTTATTTTTATTTTCTTTTCGACGCTGCGATGTTAAAACAGGGGTAGGAAAGGAGAGAAAACACAAGGGCTGTGTATTGTCTGGGGTCACAAAACCGGTACTAATACCGAACTTGAAATTTTTTTTTAATTGGAATTTGTGGTGGAAGTACAGTGTGAAAACAATATGTGCAGTAAATTAAACAACAGACATATTTAGTGCCAGACACCGCTCACTTTTTGTTATTGAAAATGCCACGGCTTTTCTTCATTTTTATCAGTTTATTTTATACACGGTACAATTGAAAGTATGCCGCCTAATATACTAAAAACGTGAAAGTTATAAATGGCTAAATGTACCGGTACACCATAACCTGAAACATAGGATATTTATCATCCCGGTAACACATCCCTGTGGGATAATTTTCGACCTATACGTGGGAGTTGGGCCGCAAAAGTTAGTAACCTAGTTTACTACTATTTAATTTTATAAATCAATCCACCGCTCATTCCTCTTACAGTCAATGTAAGCCAATCGCTTTGAAGAACTAAGCCACTTTTTCCTGCTCAATATTCTAATCAGGCACTATTGGCCAGTGACTCAGCACGTCAAACCTTCATCACAATTGGACTACCTGTATCCCTTACTTCGGTTTGCGCATCGCGTTTCTTCCTCTTTAAGAACAAGTTCAGTTGTATTGCAGGCATTCTGCCAAATTATTCCTATTTCGTCACTTGGTATTTCGTTAACGTTTTCGCTCACATTCACTTCATTGTTCCTTGTGACGTCAATGGTGAATTTAATTGAATCTTGTCTGTTAGCTACATCATTGTATTCACTTTGCATGCTGCACTGCATTTTGTATTCTTACTTACGTAAGGGCTAATGTAATTTTTCATTTAAACTGAAGTCTTCAGTGCAAATATTCATGTCATGTTGATTTTTTGTTGCTGTGCTTGTTCGAAAACAACTTCTATTGTTAAAATGTAAATATTTATCAAAGCTAAGAGGCGGACATAATATTTGACAAATGATAGATGGCTTATTTAGTTTGATGTTATTTTAACGATGTGCACGTGGAATTTAGCATTTTTTTTTTAAATCAGGTAAATAGTTATTCCTATCATGTTGTCAGCTCGTGTCACCTGTTTTGGTAGTTTTTATAGGCAATGAATTTAAAATTATTAGCTAGTATTTTTCTACTTACACAGACTTATTAATTATTTTGATTTATGAAGAGTTAAGCAAAATAAGGTAAAACGATAGAAAAGTTACATAAGTAGGTTAATGATGACGAGAAAAATAATCAAAAAACTAAAGACTTTATTATTACAAAATAACTGAATTGAGTTTTTGTGCTTGTCAACTCAAAATATTTTTTGGAGTATCGAACAGTAAGCATAACATACATACATGATTATCCTTATCACTTTATCCATCTGCAGTCACATTATTTACCGCCCTGCGAGGCCGCAGCCTGATATATGTCAGTCCTAAATATCTATGAAACAAATAGGGAAATGCCTTGAAGCCCACAAAAGGCAGCACCTTGTACAAGTGAATAAAGTAATTTTAGAACTTAAATAAAATAATTTGACCCAGAACTTAAAGTAATTGAATGTGGGCAAGAATCCAAAACTGTACCAAAGTAAGGTGAAAGACATTACTTGAACCACGAGTTGCCTACTAGAGCCAAGTGCCTACTTAACTTACTTACTAGTCTGTTATAATGTCATATTGGAATAACCCATGTCCTAGAAAACATTCACCTAGAATTTCCCAGGAAAAAGTAGCAAGTACCTATAGTATTGTTCAATGTCTATTAGATACATACTTCAAAGACAAATTGAACTGAATAGTGTAAAGAGAGCATACTTTTATTATTTAAGACTTTTGAATTAGTGAAGGTTGGCTTAGATTTAAACTCATCTGAAACTGGAAAATATACTCTTGTTTTTACGCGAATGTTTCATTTTTTACACCACGTAAGTAATTTAAGGCGGTTTTGACATTTTGAGTTGTTATACCGTTTACTAGAGAATTGGAAGAAGCATTGTTTCAGCCAATCACAGAAACAACCGACATCTCAATCCAATTTGAAGTGAACACAAATTATAAAATGGTATTGTACAATTACATGTCATTATAGGGATGTCTCCTGAGTAAAAAAAATATAATTCTATTTAGTCCATCAGCTGGATTATCGAAAAACATTGGATACGTATTTTTTGTTATATCAAATCAATAAAAAAGAACGAAGATAAAACGCATCAAAGTTCATGTGTGGGGGCTTGTGACGTCACTTTCCGCTAAAAAGTGTACCGAAATATGACGTAACACGAGTCTTCGACGCACTGCATCGTCCTCATTTTTATCTATATATCTCCTGTAAAGTTGCTATTTTGGTCTTAGGTAGTGTTAGAACTTCAACGACGATATAGTCCTTTACCTACTCACCAAGCTTAGTTAAGTAAAAAGAGCTTTATCTCTGGAAGATAGTCAAACTTAATGAATCAGTCTTTACGGGGGTTTGTGAGTTACTTAACAAATATGTTTCACTCAGTCAATATCGCATTCATAGAAATATCTCTAGTTCAACATTTTTATGACTGTTCCTTATATCTAGAGGTATTATGCGTAATGAATATTGACAAGTGGTTAAAAGCCTCTTTGACGTCGCCAAGTACGTCTGTCTCTAAAACAAATAGTACTTAAATCTATTTCTGTCACCTGGCATTTTTTGCGTCGGTTAATCAAGTGAGAAGCTAAGCATTGGCCTACCGATTTTCCTGCAGCCTCATCTTTTCGATATTTTCAAATGATCCAATAACGTCTTGTGGATAGATACTGTAAGGTGTAAAGCGATCGGCGCTAACCGAATATAGGTATGGTCGGCTATGGCAATAATTACACGACACCGCTCGTCCGCGCGGTCGCCGATCTCACGTCGCAATGACTTAAAACACGTACACTGCCCGACCGCGCGGACGACGGGTGCTCACCGACTATCCGCGCGGCGCACCGTTAATACATTTGCTTCTCCGCCTCTGCCATACTGCGCGGGCGAGCGGTGTGGTGTGAGAATTGCCTAAGATGTTCTACAATGCTGCTAAATGAATGTGGTCGCGTTAATAAATCGACGCCATTTTCTTGAAGTGGAACCGCAATGTTTCTTTTAAATCTCATACAATGTTTTAAACATTTAGGTACCCTTTAAGTGGTCAATAATCGCGATACAATAAGCAGAATACGAAGCATTTTTTTGCAAAGCATTGCTCATTCAGCGAGCATCATTTAGGACTTCAAGTTGTCATGTCCAAGACAAAAAACTTTGAACAATAGATTTTTTTTGACGTTGACTTGCGATTATCATGTTACCATGTCACATAAAAGAATAAATTAATAAGGTAGAGTCTACAAAATATAAATATCTTAAAAAATCGTAAGAATTTTCGAAGCTCTTGGAATAGTTGAATTTCATTTTGTTTCGAATCCTAATGGTACAATTGAAAACTCAGAATTTTCAGAATCCCAAAAAGCTTTAGAATTAAACAATAACCCATACAAGGCATAAAAATAAAATGGCTTTGAATATGAAGTTAGCAGCAAAACCGGAGTATTCCCATTTGAGCACCGATTTCAGAGCACCAAAGATTTTCCCTATTGAGCAAAGGGAATATCTTTGGCATTGGTGCTGTTGAAATAGGTGCTTAAATGGGAATACTCCGTGAAACCAAAATCAGTATTTTAGTAAGCAATTGACTAAAGAAAAAGCTACCAAATATTTTTTTTTCTTTTATCAGAACGCGCCTAACCCCAAAACTGAACTAGAGACGAAAAATCTTGCTCCAGTGGTACGGTTCTAACCACTTTCGAAGAAAATATTTGAACGAAGGTTTTGTTGTATTCTTTGTACGTGTAGTCGAGTAGTTTACTACAAACAACATACGTCACCCACGTATACCATTCATTGAGGGTTTAGAGGTAAACTGTTATTGTTCTTAACCTGCTGTATCACTAATTGGATTTTTCTAAAACTGATAGGTACTTTTTTTTTCCTGTAAGTATTGGAAAACTTGGGAGTAAATGTGAGGAAAATGAAGGTCTAAAAGCATTGATGCACAAGTAAATCCATGATATTCTTCCGGAAAACATCTCGTGAAAGTTCCTTATTTGGCTTCTCATGAAAGAAAGAATAACAAATGTAGGAAATATGGCAATGGTGAGGTTTAATTTGCTACATCCTACACGCATATGAAACAGTTAGTGTACATCGAAACAAGTCCAAATGAACCAACGCCCGAAGAAATGTAAGTGAGAAAATTAGAAATAAAGGAAACTAAAATTGAATCAGAAAAATCTAAAAAGAGCAAGACAAAAGTATAAACGAAGTCGTTATCAAGAGCGCTTGAGTACACAATCATCGTTGAGTTGCTTGTGATCATCGGAGCAATCAAGGTTACGGACCGCTCATAATTTTATTTACTGACTAGCTGAGTCCCGCGGTTCCACTCGTGTTGCTCCGCTCCTAAGGGTCGTAGCGTGATGTTAAAAGATCTATAACCTTCTGCAAGGATTGGCCTATCACATTCGATAAGATTTTCCGAATCCAACTGGTCGTTCCAGAGATAACCGTGATCAGATAAAAAAACAAACTCATCAATTTTATCATTAGTATCGATGAGATGCCGCAGCGTCAGTCACGGAGAAAAACAGTTGATCTTCAATAGCATAAAGTACTCTACGAGTACGTCCTTCCTTGACCTACAAATTTTCTAATACAAAATGACTGAACTGAGATCTATCGCTTCATTTATTTTGTCGGACGAACAAACGAACTCGCTGTCTTTATTATAAGTTGAAGTAAACTTGGTGCGTGTTTTCACACGCAATCAGTGTATTGTATTGTATTTACCTAATTTATTATTTTGACTGTCAAGTCGGCTTTATACAAAAACATTGAGTAAAATATATTGTAGCGATTTATCACGCTTTTTTTGTCAAAATTTTGTATCAAACGGGCGGAAAATACCATGTTGATACCATGTTGAAATCTATCTTATCAACTTTCTTTCATATCCAGACGCCAGAATGAATGTACGTACTTAAACACAAGAACCTCGATCAATCTTGATTGATTAAATAAAATGATAACTAAATTCAAGACGGTCTACTAGATAAGCTTACCTAGCAAAAATATAAAATTTTATACAGTTGATGTACCAAGAAGTATCTACTTACAAGAGTAAAGTCTTTCGATATTTAATCAATGCTTTTTTATAAGGAATTCAACCGTAAATCCATCACTGGCCAGTTATAAATATTTATGGAGTGTCTAATGAGTATCTAAAGTTCCTTAATTAAAAATAAACGTCGTAATAAATCAGTCTACTTAACATATAGTGTATCACATTGCGTCGATAGCTTACAAATGTTCTATAGGACAGAGAACAC
Organism: Lycophotia porphyrea; assembly: GCA_950005105.1. Taxonomy (NCBI): domain Eukaryota; kingdom Metazoa; phylum Arthropoda; class Insecta; order Lepidoptera; family Noctuidae; genus Lycophotia; species Lycophotia porphyrea. The sequence continues at coordinate 9,466,516 of OX465394.1, forward strand.
CGTCTCAATTCTCAGTGAGACATGTTTAGAATTTTATTATGATATTACAGGTTTCCTAATGACATTTTCCTCGACACTGAGATATAAAAACTTAGAATCTACTGATGCTACACGTAAAAAAATGGGTAGTAATTTCTCAATTGCTTAGTAATCAATTTCATCACCACTGCTCTCAAAACGGTGAAGGAAACATGTCGGCATGTTCTAGAACCAAAAATTTGAAGACATGTGACATCTACCAACCCTGGGCCCACGTGTGGGATTATAACCGATTCCCTCTCATAGAAAAGAGGCCGTGTGTCCCAGCAGTGGGAACATTATAGCCTGATTATGCTATGCTATGCTATAGTGATCACGATACGTAGCTATAAAGATTCATAAAATAACTCCGCGACACAACATTAGTATGTATGCGAGGAGTCACCTTTGATGCTAATAAATATAGTTTTTTCATAGACTGGACACTATCATTTACATTTTTGCCATATATCAATGTAGCTTTAGAACTTGGACCTACTGTAATAAAGTACGGCGTGCGAATGTCCTTACAAAAATGCTTCGAGAATGTGCTGCCATTCTAATTACTTTAACATGTTTTTAACACTTCAATAAAGTCCTTTATAGATTTTATTATTAAAATATAAGACGTAATCTGAAACCAGTAGGTTTATGAGCGTTGTAATTACATAATTTAATTACCGATTATTTAAAAGCCACCTTTAAATAAATAATTACATTTTATGAATCGTTTAATTCCGTTGAGTTATTGCGTTTCTAATAAAATTAATATTAATTCCTGTAACGATTGTAAAAATCCAAGTAGCCTTACTATCTAATATTTTAATTGAAAAGTGAACACCGATGCAAACGGCATTCCTCAAAATGTTTATACATATAACATTCACACAGGTCAACGCAATCAAAAGACCTTTGCATCCTCAAACGATGAATCATATTGAACTTGATAACGAGGTTCAGCAGATCAAGGACTCTTTAAATAGGAGTCTTCCTGTTTGTCCTTACGTGGCCCGATGAAAACTGGACAAAGTTAGATTTGCTGGCGTTAAACAGGTAGACAAACAAAATTCGAACTAATGACTCCAATCATAAAGGATGATATTCTTTTACAGAGCAGCAAGTTAAATCATCGGAAGACCTTGCCATGAACCTCTGATGCGAGTCACGTTTCGAATTATAACAGTCACTACGAATTATTCACTTCCATGTGACATTGTAATTGTTCATAATATTTATTTCGTTTTTATGAATTAACTTTGCATACACGTGACAGTTCAAAAAGAATGATACCACTTTGGCATTGATTTTGCCTTCAACGCCGCCGCGATAGTCAGACAGATACCGAAAGAACGCATATCTAAAATTGAAAGAATTTTCTCGTTCACCTTCAGTGGCTACTCATTCTATTTCTTGATTTACTTTAACAGTATCTTTCCTTCCCTTTAGAACGTATTATTATGATAATTTTTCGTATTATATGTTTTGTTAATAAATGTCCAGCGATGTTCGTATTATCGTTTATGTGTTCTTTGAGTACATAGCACATCAGCTGATATTTATATTGCCACAGGTTTATTGTTAAATCCATCAACGTATGTTTACTTTACATTTTCATAACCACATTTAGCACTTTATTTTTCTTTGTAAGTGATTAAAATCTTATTTATATTATGACACAATGGTTGTTGAATGAACCCTTTACGTTTTGTTTCATGTATGCATTGCGATTAAGTAACTACAGTTTCCTCCGAGCCGTTTGGCCTCAGATGTCATTTGTAGATCTCGTGTCCGTGAGTGACCCGAAATTTTGTCAACCAGACTTACCAAGGGGATCGTATTACCCAGTACTAACTGGATTGTGGAAGTCAGATAGGCAGTCGCTTCAAGCCAACCCCAACATAGTTGGCAAAAGGCTAGGCAAATGATGATGATGATGTTTAAGTAACTAGAGTTCCACCTAGTAGTAGTACAGAACAGCTGTTTATGTTCCCAGCAGGTATTCTAATTGGAACGCAATTTTATTGCGTCCTTGTCCCTTTTTTCTCCGTTTGAAGTCATTAATCTATTTTCCGACGGCTGTTTGTCTGTACTTCTTGATCGTAATTCATCCAAGGAGTCTAAATACATCTACGTCTTTTTAGACCAATCAACATTAGGTCTCTTTCTTTATTTTCTTTCTTTGATTCAATATTACGTTTGAATATTCTTCACTCGTTTTACAAGAGAATTGTTTATGTGACAAATTAATGGCTTTGGCCTGACGGCTTGACAGGTTGGCGGTGAACGCCGTACATAATAAAATATTAAGTGAGTATCAGTAGCCCTGGTTTTTAATTTACCCACATTTTGAATGTAGGTATGTATATCAAACTAACCTAGTTCATGGATATCTTTAAAGATAGCAGGCAATCAACCAAACTAGTCGGTTTCTTGATAATTTCACCTATTATTGCTGTCTCTCCTAATTGTATCACTGATGATCTTTTAAAATTTCAATGTTAAAACATTTTCTGACTCTAAGCTTTGGAATTGATAATCATGGCGATGGAGGAAGTCGTCCTAATGCCATCAGTCTAATTGAAAAACGATAATGCACTTGAAAATATTGTCATGACACCACAGATAATCACTCCAGGCTTTCTAATACGTGCTTAATAAGTAATACACAGATTGCAGTCTCGGTGCAGCTGAAAATCAGATCTTAACGTTATATTTGAAAACGGAACGAACGCAGGCTGTCTAACAAAATCGTCGGCCATATTTTATACCTATTCACAAGAACAATTGTCGTAAAATTTTCCACGTAATGTCTCATGACGGAGTATAACGTCATGTGCCATCATCCATCACGCACGGTTGACTCTAAACAAATTCGCGAATGATACACTTTATGACTTACTTGCCAGTCACTGCGGGGAGTGAAAATGGTTGCAAATATGTTTGCGCTTTATAATGGCCAGTGGATTTGAAATAGTGATTGAAAAATGTTTTAAATGGTAACAAAATTACTCCCTAGTTTTTACTCCCCGAAGGATTTTAGGGAGACGAGCACCTACTTTTCACCAGTTATGTCCTAACTCATTAGGTACAATCGAGGACACTCCCTCCTGATCACCACTAATCTCATTCTTGCTTGCTTGCTTGAGTGCACAACATGAAGCGCTCTCTAGCCGGGCGGGGCGCCTCCGCATGATTCAAGCGATTTTTTTTTTAAATGATCAGTCGGAATAGGCCGTGACTGTACAATTCTAGACTTCTGACAGCTCAGCAGCTGTTGGTTATCAGTAGAAAAAAATTATAGAAAAACCCAATAACACAAAAGAAACTCAAGTAAATATATTCTCAATTCAGCAACCAAAAATTTAAAAAGGTATTTGACAAACCTATAATTTTTAATCGATCTCTCAAAATTATTGACTGTACTATTCAGCATTTGATTTAGCACCTGCATTGTTTTTACAATTATTATGACTGATCCTGTCTCGATATTTACAGATTTTATCTTTGTAATAAATAGAAGCCTAGTCAGTATTAATCTTAACTAGGTAATTTAATCTTTTAAAAATATTGTTGTCAAAATGATCAGAATATTGCTACCTCAAAACATTCCACCCACAGTTGGTATCGATATCTCGTGTATTGGTAGTGGGACATTTTAGAGTAACAATATTATTGTTATGTCAGTCTTGTGTCAAACCGGCCTTGTACCAAATCCACAGCTTGTTTCATTTACAACTGGTCTAAATGTTACTGGAATTAGCAGACAGAATGGCCTTACCTTTACGGGACACACAGCCAATCCCTTCGGTGCGCAATCCCTCAAGTAAATTAAAATTATTAAAGTTTTTTTTTAACACTTTTTTATATTCTTTTTAACTTTTACTTGGAAACGATTGGTTAACCCCTCACTTGCCGAACTGTCAAAGTTTTGGCGGAGACTTTGACGCCACAGCCCCACCCGTATTGCTTATACAATGACTTTTGTCCAATTTTTCCTCGCTGTTTTGTTACGTTGGTAATTGTTTTGATAACCGGGGGTTTTTAGCTAAAATGGGCTAATTTAAAACCTGGAAATGGATACGGGCTGTCTCTAATAATGATTGCACTACAATTAGCATACGATTATGTAAATTAAGACTGAACTATCGTCAACATTTCCTGAGCATGCTCGTTACATGATTATTATAGTAATTTACTCGTTAACCCATTTCAAAGCGAATTTACCTTACTTCCAATTCAATTGAAAATAACTAAGTAGTCGGTAACTCTAGAAAATATGAACAACCGATTGTGTATTTTATATTTTACGACTGTAAATTACCAATCCATTTAATTTATGAAGAAAAACTAGTTTTAATGACTTCATATGGCACAAGTGTTGGTAGAGAACAAGTCTACCTCACTATGAGAAACATTACAGTGTTAAGAAAAAACACGTTTCAAGTAATAATCAATAAATGATTGCCTTATATAGAACCATATCAATTTACTCCATTTAACTATTATTGTCGAAACGATAAAAAAAATGGCTGTTCATTTTCCCGTGCAGCGCTTAGCTGGTTTGTCAACCTGTAAATTACGTGTCGCGTACAGACATCGTATATGTGGGCGAACAGGGAAAATGGGAACAAGGCTAACATAAAATGAGTACCAAGTATCAAATGATGAAAATAAAACATAAAGTTAACATGATAAACAAAAGACTTCAAAAGTATTTGTTCGTTTTTTATCTCAAAAATATAAAACAACAACATTTTTGGCTTGAACAACCTTATCACACAAATACATGCAAAAAAAGAACTAGCTCGTTTTAAAAATCAATGTCATCTAATCTGACACTGAAATATGGTAAAACCAATATACTTCTGAAATCTCACATGGTCATACAATTAATCAAAAAAATAATCTAAACTTGACGTTTCGCGTGAACCACATTATTAAGTGTTATATATATCAAATATAACACTTGGTTTAAAATAGAATGATGGATCGCATGTCAGCCGAACGTTGGAGCAGTATGTTCGGTGCCTAACCTTGATGGGGTCGGCGAAATGGCCCATGGGAGAGTCGCTGACGCAAAGAATCAAGGTCAATTGTATACCATGATAGTAGGCGGTCCCATCGCTCAACCATTGTTTTTGTAAGGGTGCGAATAGAATTTATGGCTGTATCAATTTGTTTAATGGGAGTCGATTTGGAAATAGTCCGAAATAGTCTCTAGGTCGTCGTTTAACGACGGATGTGTCGTATTTTTAGTCTAATGTCTGACAGTAGTTTATGTGACCTAGATTAAAACCTGCTTCAGGTGATAAGGGAGTGTTTTGTAATTTTGGTGACTCATCTTTACTTGAATTTTTTTGTTGAAATTAAATTCTAAAACTTTTTGTAGAATAAAATTTAGCAACTTAAATTTTAAGTGACGATAAGGGATAAGACCCAAAATGTATAGATTTTTTTTTGTCTCATCCGTTGTTGCATGCTAGGCTTAGAAGATTTTTGTTAAAAGTTTGAAAGTTTTTCTGAAGACGCCATCAGTGAATGGATTTTAACTTTGATAGCTCATATCTCGGAAACGTGATCCATTAGAACATTTTGTCTCATACAAAACTGGTTTGCAATTATACCAGCTATCGATTAACATAGGATTTATGCGTTGCAGCAACTTTAAAAAAAAAAAAATAGCGGAAATTAGACCGGTCATTAAATTCAAATCCTTTTGCCACATTGGTCCACACGAAGAAAATATTTTGTTGAGGAAAATATTTTGCTTTATTTTTAAATTCAATACGACAAAAAAGTTCACTTATGTGCACCCTTTTCCATCAAAAATCCAGTTTAAAAATAAAGAATACACAAGATACTTCACAACACACTTAAATTAGCAATTTATATTTTACTGCACCGGTTTTTACGACATTGATGGTTATAATCAAAAAAAAAAAAAATTTTATTTAATTAACTTGTTATCATACTATTTGCGGGGCTAACATGACCAGAGGAGAAAGAGGAAGTCTTTGCCCAACAGTGGAACACGATGAAGGCTAATAAAAAAAATTTTGTACGTGAAACGAAGCAAAGAGAGGCCTATCCAGCAGTGGGTGAAGTCGGTGATGATGATGATGATGGTGGTGATGAATTAAATGGCTACTTAGTAACTTAAACGGACATGCGCTGAAAGCTCACTGTTGCTGATAATTCATTTCCTTTGACCTTTAAGCTTGGCATTTAGTAACTTCTAATCGATATTGATAGCACCCATCGGGAACCTATGCATTATATGTAGGTAGTTAATATAGCAAAAGTATTTAAATTATGTATAGGAACAACCTTTGAAGGTGATGAGAATCAGGTATTATGTTTTGCTGCATACCATAATGATTACGAATATGACGTGTTAGACGTAAGTATTGAAGAATATGGGATTGTTTACCCGAGGACTGAACTTAACGTAAATTGATAATGTTTTAGTTTTTGGCACGTAATTTTTTTAGTGTCTGTCCCTATGATTTTATCTTTATTTCTAACCCATGTAAACTCACGAAGTAAGCCTTCTCATTAAAATAAAACATTAATATTTTCTTTCAATGTGTACACTATGAAAACTGCAATTACTGTAGCATATGACGTACAAACGACTGCCGTACAATATAACTTATAGAACAAGAGCGTTTAAAAATACATGTGATCATACCTATAGCTCTTAATTTATTCTTTGATAGGTCTTAGAAATCTGTGTTCATCTTAGTTATTTGATTTTGTGATGACATCAGCTCGTGCATCGAGCTCGTGGCTAAACAATAACAGCCGCTCGGGTCGATCTTTAGGTTAAGCCGTGCTTGCCTAGGTTGGTCTGAGGATGGGTGACCACCCATTACATACCAAGTTTCCTCCGTGCCTCGGAAAGCACGTTAAGCCGTTGGTCCCGGCTGTCATTTGAAGATCTTTGACAGTCGTTAAAGTAGTCAGTGGCCCAAAAAGTCTGACAACCAGTCTTACCAAGGGGTATCGTATTTCCCAGTAGTAACTGGGTTGTGGAGGTCAGATAGGCAGTCGCTCCATGTAATATACTGGTATTCAGCTGCATCCGGTTAGACTGGAAGCCGACCCCAACATAGTTAGGAAAAGGCGAGGCAGACGATGATGACATCAAAACATTATGTTAACTTCATATCAATTGTACCTATATGTATAGTGATTAAGTAGTTTAATTGGTAGGCATGTGCGTGGGAATATATGGTTGTACTCACTTAAAGGTAAATCATTTGAAAATATGTGGAAATCTACCTAAGTATATCAAAGAACACACAGGTAGTAAATACGCCTCACAAGCGTGTCCAATTCAATTTAAACTCGTATTATATTCGTCTTTGAATCGTAGATGCTCATATTATTTATTCCTTGATTTATTATACCAGCCTATCCAATATAAACTCGTACAAAATATTAACTTACTGTAATAACTTAAAGATGAGTAATTGGTAGTCAAAAATAAATAAGCATGGGAACGTAAGGTGCGACGAAATCACTTAGGTAAAGATATATGGAAATACAGGTATAAAACCAGTTGTATATGTTACAAGTATCGAACCCTTACGAAAGCCTAGCCCTTGCCTAAGACCATTATATTGCCACATTTCACTCAAGACTTGCGCAAGGTAATTAATTAATTGCAAACACATTCTACATTTTTCTTCGCGTATGTCGAGATTACTTAGGATATCTAGAAGTTATTGACAGCGATAACATTGATTATTTGTCATGTTTTATTAATCGGTGTGTAAAATACCAAAAATATGATGCATTGAGGGGTTAGCTATAACACCTCAGGCTAGTACTGGTAGCAGAAAGTTTGTAACAAAAAAGTTCGTAGCAAGTTGTAGCAATTTTGGCGTAGGTTCCCGGCTACGGCTACGCGTAGATCTTCGTAACTTCTTTTCGATATTATAGAAAATATTTTTAGCTTTTATTACACACTAACTAAGTATCTCTATGCAAAAATTATAGCTGACAAAGTGACTTTTTTTTTGGGAAAGATCACTTTTTACGGTAGGACTCTATGTAACGTGTAACGTTAATATTGTAAAAACTTGTATTTAAAAAAAAACTTGCGGAAAAGTTGAGACTTTGTACCCCAATATCTGTGGAACTAGAAGGTTCCCAGGTATGGTCTAGGACAAAAAAAAGGTCGCAATGACAGGGAGAACCAGTGCCTTTCTTCGGCTTCGCTAAGGGCACTTTTACACCCATTATTAGGAGCTTAGCTAACAATTTTATAAAAGATTTTGAAAAAGATAATTGTATTTCTATTATAATAAATTCATCTATACTTATAAAAATAGGAAGAACTTTCATTTTTTAATCCCTAGCTAGCTAACTATTCATGTCATTTCTACTCACCTAAATAGCTGATAATATGAGTACTGTCGCGCTAAGTCACATCGCTAGAGATTTTATGGCACTACAAAATACAATTCTATTTTGCGTTAAGTAATGAACAATAGAATATCATATATACATTCTTGATGACATCATTGATTGCATGATACTTGTTATTTGAAGAGGAACAAGTGTCAGAGAAAAAGTACAAAACTAAACTCTCTAAGTTTTAATTAAAACATGAATTGGAATTTATTTCAAATAAAAATAAATAATTATTTATTCATAGCCCTAATAGGAAGACATACCTAGGTACTTTAAAAATTGCAATAAAGCGTAAATATAATGAACACACAGCCTTAAGTAGCGGTGATAAGCGATGTATCCTCGCACGGTGTATTGTTTCGTCCTCTTTTATCTTCATCACTCAGACGCATTGACAAGGTCACGGCGGCGGTCCTGTTTTTATAACAAATAACACTGGCAAGGTTGAATGTGACAAAAAAAAAACTTTTTAACCCAATTTAAATTGCGAACGAACTGCGTTGTGAGAATTTTCTAGACCAATATTTTTATATTTCGATTGCATCATTCTAATAAAATGTTATGCAACTTTATGTAGGTATTTACTAAATATGATTACTACGTATGATCTTGTGTTTAGAAAAAAAAAGGTTAAAATAAGTTTGAATACTTTGGTATCTTGCAAATGACACTCAGATCATAAATTGTGTAGAAATTAATAAAAAGGTACTGGGATATAATAACAGACTATAAACGACCAAAGCAACCATTATTATCTTAGAATATTTTTTTTTCTATTTCTTAAAAAAAAAGCCAATTGTACCAATAAATTACATTTATCTATTAACTATGATAATTCCAATTCACACCATTCTGTTCCATGACTATAACTCGTGCAATAATAAATAAAAACTGCCAGTAAGTTCATTCAATAATCCATTTTGTTCTTCGCAAGGTCAGACATAACTGAGCGTGACCAGATTTTTCACGACACCTGCTTCAATGAGAACTAGAACCAACCTGCTACCTACTGCATTCATTGATAGCGGAATAGATTATGGTCATGGTGTCTATGAAAATTTTAATGTTCACTGAAATAATCATCCTATAGAAGAATAAGAACTTTAAACTTTATTGTGTAATACGCAGCGACTTATTGTCAGACCTACGCTGTTCCCCCATACTTAAGTACTAAAGCTGTAACATGATAATATTGTAATACCAAATGATTTGAAAAGAGTAACCATGGAGTTTCTTGCCGGTTCTTCTCCATAGGAAACAACCAACCGAACCGTCCATTTTTGTCGACGTTTTATAAGTGTCCATCTGGGCCTATGTGAAATAAAATATTTTGATTTTGATTTTTAGATTTTGAAAAAAAATGTCACCAAAATCAGTGATCCTCTTTTTTTACTTACAAACATTATCACGTTTCATTGACATTCTAACCATTTTTCAATTATTCTATGCCGTAAGTGCGACTCCAGTCACAGTGTTAATAATCTTTCGAACGCACATCAAATTAATTATTATAATCTTACTCCTATGTGATTAAAAAACACGTGCAAGAGATCTGTCACAGGGTTTAATTTAATGAAATATGCCCCAGTACCTGCATGCTAGTTAAATTATTAGAAAATAAAACTTCTTCCGTTTACTTCTAACAAATGTTAGAAATACAACGATGTATTGTTTAGAGCTCATTACTCAGAGTGAATTTTCATGCAGTTTCCTCGTTGTCCAGTAGTTGTCCTTCATGCAACTCAACAACAGTTTTGTTTCCAAAAATAGAACGAAAAAAATACATTAGAAAAATGGTGGGGTTAGTTTCCATCTACTTCAAAAGTAGTGACGAACGTATTTTGAATTGTAAATATAATAAAACTTTAACAACATCATTAGGTTCTTAAAAGATTTTAATTTTACCCCGAAAACATAAGGAAAACAATCAATTTTGAAGAAGACGTGATCTTACTTAAAATTCAGAGCTAATACAAGAGAATCCTAATTCAAACAAAATGCCTTATAAATCAAAAGAGGCTGAAAACACGGCAGCCGTTTGTTCATGTTTAAACTCACAAAAACACTGGCAGGACCAGTTTTACCATCTTCGATAACTTATGTCTAGAAGACGAATTTACAAAGGGGACAATTTTTGCATTAATTAACCAAGTAGGTATAAGGTATTCGAATACTCGATTTTCGACTAAAGAACGCTTTAAGTCAATTCGGTAAGGCACGTTTAATACCAAATGTGTTTTCTAATTAGAATCGATTGCGAGTACTGTTGATAATTGGCTGTTGGCAAATAGTGCTAGTTTTTACTTCAAAATGGCGTCAAAAGAAAGGCTTGTTATTTTAACGATAAGTTTATAATACAAAATATTTTCTTTTTTCTAGTAATACTTTGCGATTAATTGTTAAAAACAAAGTAATTTGGTTTGACAATGAGGTCGCCTATTTTAAAATTCAGTGTAAGTTATATGACCAAAAAATGTATAGTATATTTTGTATTACAAAACAGGGCTAAGCAATAAACAAATCTCTAATTAACATCATTACGACCACCCATTTCCACTTGAGAGCGTAGTCTAACGAATAACTTGTAACATAAAATTTTCTTCATAAATAAATTCAACACCTCCAAAGTTATAAAAACAAAAGCTACTCGATAAAGACTGTAAGTATTGACTACTCCAAAAAGAGTAAAACGGATATATTATCATCGCAACGATCGATCAAGTAATCATCCTATACAAAACCAGTTTGTGTGGATCTCTCATTGGACGGGGAACCTATATAAAGCGAAGCCATGTTATACTAAATAGCTTGTTGTGTCGCCGTGTGTACAACCTGACGTATTAAAAAGTAGATTGCTCTAGCAAACGTTTAGTTTAAATGCACAATCCACCATTATCACATGCTTCTTCTTAGCGAGTCGATGGCAATTCTGATAAACATTAAAGTAAACAAAACGTGTAAAACTGTACTGATAGATCACGTAAGCCACAAGGGAGATGACAACGTCTTGACCACAAAAGATCGTTATTCAGGTGTCGAAAAATAACTAAGTACTGTCCAACAAGTTAATTGGTGTACAGACAAGATTCTTTCCACTACTTGCACTACATTATGGCCAATATGATATGATTATGTTATGTACGTATTTTTTTTGCCGTGACAACGTCTAAAGGTAGCCATACACGCTAGGGTGTCCCTGACAAGTTACAGGTTAGCGTGTATGTTGCAAAACTGTGCAGGCTCCGGGTACATACGCGCTCCGGTTATCTGTACAGTTCAACTGTACAGGCAAACCTGTCAAGTACACCCTAGCGTGTATGGCTACCTTAATAAATCGATGAACGCCGGTTGCATGCACGAAAAAGTGTCCCGTTACGCTCATTGTACGCATGCGCCGCATGACGTTGTCACGTTAAACTATCGGCCGTAAACCAAATTTACAGACAAACAATTTTTCTTTATAATGAATAGGATAAAGTTGTAGGCTTGTGGTATAAGGAGTGATGTAAAGGAATTTAAAATAGTTTTGTGGGACATAGTTTAACTTGAAGAACAAGACTGATTTAATAAATTAAAAAACAAACAATGATTGCAGAGTACGGTCTGAACATTGTTTAAAACTACCCAGTAGATTGTTCGACTGTACTGTACTGATTAATGTACAAGAGTTCTTTTATGTACGTCTGACTCACCGACTTCAATGGGGATGACATCTGTTGTCAGCTGGACGACAACTGACACCTCATACGTGTCGGCCTCCAGCTTTTCTGCGATTTGCGACTAGAAACACGTCAAAATCGCAGACGTGTCATCGCGTGTCCTCACAACACAGGTTTTGTTCACTTTTAGCTCACTTTGAACACAAATCAAACTATTTGATCAAGTGATCTATTCTGATCAGAAGTCACTGTCGTTTTTTTGCGTGATCCGTCACTGTAACGTAGATAATTTCCTCTTCCGCTGCCCGATCAATTGTTTACAACGTTTGTTGTCGTTCAGATAAGTATCGACTTTTTATCGATTATCTAAAAGAAAAGAAATAAACATTACGTACAAGTTTTATCCAATGTAATAATAACCATTAGATCCAATAGAATAATCTCAATTGTTTCAGTGGCGGCATGTGCTCCATTCCAGAAGTTAGGCATTCTTGATAAAATATTAAACAAAAAGGTTACATGACAATTTTACTTTGATTTATTAACTACAAGCTTGACCAAGGTCAATACACCGTAGTTATTGATATTATCGTAGTTACACAGCCTTTTATAAGCAATCGCATTTTTATGTGGAGGCTATTACTAGAAAATAGGTTCCAATTTGGATTTGATTGTTGTAATCATGATAGTTTAAGATAATTTTGACCTGTATATTAGAGCTCTGGATTGAAATTGGTAGTGTAAAAATCGATTAAAAGTTTGATGGATTATTTAATAAAGTACTGTACATTTTTGAAGTGAAAACTTCTTTAGACGCGTTGGGCATTTTTGAGATGGGGTAAAACAATTGACCTCGCGATACCGTTAAACGACCACTTTTTCGTTGCAGAGTTAGCCGTATTGCTACATATTACAAGCCCAAAAAAAATAGGGTGTATAGCACGGTTTACGGTGTAAAAGACTTACGCAAAAGTATTTTCCAATCCAGAATCTTGAATGTTGGTGCCCTATACAATAAAATAACCATAATAAAACAGATTTGATGTCAGTTACTGATGTCATGTAATGCTCAAAAACGTTTTGACTGACTTCAGTCAAGAGCATTTGCTGTAAATACCCGCTGTTATCATGAAAATAACACAGCCATATTACGAAAATTTATTTAAAACTTAAATTTTAGACAAAAGTGAGTGAGTGTTAATTTCACTCACATTATGTTCAGATGGTAAAACTTCCAATGAAACGTAACGTTGTTTTTCTTTCAGAGAAAATTATGGAAAATTCTCGTCTTCAGCAACTTTTTATAACTGATTAAGGAACCTTTTAAAATAATTTAAAAACATATCAATTTCAACACTTACTATGTAAACAACCACAAGTTTACATAGCGAGACGAGGTAACAAAATCAACGTTCAAATGTACACAGGCGAACAACTTCACTTATCTGAAATACGTCAGATACCCGTGGTTTTTGTCACATGTTATTTACATAATTATGTCTTAGTAGTCAAGGAAATGTTTGTATGAATGTACAGAGTTAAAGTACTGAGTACTGCTCATAGGGAAACAAAAAGAATTTTAATTGACAGATTTGAAATTTTTTAAAAGATTTTCAGATTTGAAGTTGCATTTTTTTTTAAGGCGATTGGCGGTCAGTATTTAGAGATGATTATGGTTTTGAATTTGTTTTTTTTTTTTTGTGTTACGGTTAGTATTTCGACGACAACGTCAAATTATGAACTGAGTATTCTTATCTCTACACACTAATAAATGACAGCCCTTTAAATAAACCCCATTACAGTATCTTTGTTTTTAATGATGCTACCATAAGAACCCAAAACTCGTTTTTTCTTCTTTAATTATTCATAGAAATGTCAACACATATGCTGGTGAACTGAATTTGAATAATTTCATGGCCACCGTTTTTGGGGAATTCACAATTGAGGCACCTTCGTTCACTTGGTTTGCACTTGGTGATTAATTGAGGTCTTAAACTTAGTCATATCAAAAACATTCTAATAAATAGGTAGCTAGTTAGTCTTTGAGTAGGACAATTCAAGCAAAAGATCCACTTCTGTGAATTAGTTGAGCCGAAAAACTCATAGACTTTCCAAAATGGTAATAAATCATTCACTTCTAATCAGTATGCTTCGAACTACATAAACGCATCGCACGCACGTGATCGACAGAAACCGCGCGTTATCTTACCCTTGAAACATCAACGAAAAATCAACTTAACAAGCGAAAATTAGTTCACAGTTTTATACACTTTTAAAATAATACTAATTATTATTGCTGTAATAACGTCATAAAATAGCGAACATAAATTAGTCACACATACAGATAACTACCTTATATTTACTGAAAGAAAAAATAGTCATTTTCAACATGACAAGGTAATTGAATAGTTATTTCCTCTAATCTCCACTAATTTTGCGGTTTTGACGCGTAATAAGCCTAACGTCTGGAATCACCATAACAATGATACTAACAATAAAATGCAGATAACAAACGGAGTTTTCCGGACAAATAATACAAAAGTGTGAATACATTAGTGCCTTAGCTAATTGTTGGGAGCACAGCCACTGAAACAACATTTTGATCACTAAACTTACATCGAGATTTGACGCGTGAATGTCAAGTGCATTCGCGGTACTGAATCATTTATCACTTTCGATTGTACGACATGGAGATAAGTGCATCTCGTTCAAACAATACAATGTAAGGAACACGCGATAAGGTAAAACGTCCGATCGTTCGTCGCTTGTACCTGTTTTGCACCGCGCGCGTGCGACTGCCGCGATGTTCGACGCACGAATGCCGCCAAACGACTTGACCATTGTTTACTTCGATAATTACATTTTCATTTCGATCGAGTTTACGGGTCGAAGGCTCTAAGGCGGAAAATCTCGGAGCGATACGTCATTACCTGCGTTTGTTGACGACTGATTAATCGGACCAAAGTATGTAAACGCAGTCTCGGCCTATGCGTTTTGGGCGTTTATTTTTTTTGTACGCTGACACGGGAACTGGTAATTATATAGTTAACTTTATTTAGGCGTTTTACTCAGTTAAGTATCTGCCTTTCAGTTAAATTTTTCATAATCTGTCTTAAAAGTATTTACATTTTTAATTTTTTAAAGTTTACAATACAGGGTGTCAACGGACTCTTCACGATGCTGTCAACCAAGCACTCTATTGTACATCAAATTAAAAAACTAAACGCAAAAAATATTGTTGGTAAACGACTTTTTTTTGGGGTGAAAAATCACGTTAAGAGTCACGTTTAAAATAAATCATTAAAACATGTATTTAAAAAAAAATACTTGTGAAAACGTTGGAACTTTGACCCCCAGTATCTCCGTAACTAGAAAGTTCCCAGGTATGGTTTAGAACAAAATAATGATCTCAATGACGGGGAGAACAAGAGTATAAGAGTTTCTTTACACCCTTTTGACAAGGTTTTAGAAAAAAAATATAATATTGAATGAATTGCAAAGTTAATATCGAAGATTTTACTTTGCACGATTAAACGAGAAAAACTTGACAAATACTGGTCTAATTAAAATGATCGAATAACTTATGTAAATTGAACATGATTAATGAAATCTAAAACTATTTTATTAACTTCGATTATAATGATTTAAAGAACATCACGCTTCAGGGTTTAAAAAAATGGAGGATTGTAGCCTGCTGCTAAATTGTAATTTAATCCTGAATGTGACGTTATTCGTTATTTGTATTCATAAATAGCTATTAAGACACCCGACCGAGTAAGTAATTTTTAATGGAAACAAAAAAATAAAACATTGTTGTAAAATAATTGCACAATATTAAATCATTAGATGTTTTGATTTTTTTTTTACAAAACCAACTAATAAGAGGAAAACTAATTAAATTAGAAGCTATTATTGTTATTATAAGTTTAGTTTTAAGCCCTGGAGGGCTTACACTTATGGCTATCCTGTGCGGGGCGCACAGGATAATCTGGTAATATTTAAATAAAAATATATTTGAAAGACTAGAATGCCTTGTTCGTCTAGTGGTCGCAAGCGCTGCTAAGCACGAGGTCCTGAGTTCGATTCCCGGGTCAAGGGCAAAGGGCTGCAGGACTGTTCGAAAGAGATACCGCGGCCCTGGAACACAAAGGGCAAGGAAGGAAAATGGATGGGTTTTAGTCAGTACAAGTCTGACACTCTTCCGCTCCGCCCAGAGCGGGAGGGGGGGTCCTTTGATGATTTCCCATCCGAAAAAAAAGGGGCAAAGTGTTTTTGGGTTTTTCCATCAGGAATTTCTCAGTAGCAGCCATGGAGTTTGGATTCGTGCCCGGTTGATGGCAATAGGCTCACTTCCTATTACATGAGACCTAAAAAGTAAAAACATAACTGGTGAAATGTGCTGGATGGACTATTAGGTACAGTTCTGCGTGACCCTTTGTGGATTTCAGGCGTGATGTTATGGTATGTACCTATTTGGAAGACGTCACGTTTTATTATAATTATTGCAAGTAGCATGACTTGTAAGATATTTTGTTTTACAAAAAAACTGACGTTTTTCATTATCAAGGAAATTCATGCAGATATTGGTGGGATAAGCTTATAAAATCTATCTACTTAGACTTAATACCTTACCATTGAAAGAAATCACAGCAACTTATAATATGTGAACTGATTTACAAACACTCTTCATCAGAGGCGAATTACGTCGATTTTAGAATCAAAATACTCGTTGCACATATAATATTTTTTTACGGTTGGGAAATCATCAAATGACTTCTCCCGCTCTGGGCAGAGCGGAAGGGAGTGTCAGACTTGTACTTACTAAAACCCATCCATGTTCCTTCCTTGCCCTTTGTGTTCCAGGGCCGCGGTATCTCTTTCGAACAGCCCACTAATAATTTAAAATATTTTGATAACTTTAAGAATCTATTCATAAATATGGATGACTAGCTTTTGCCCGCGGCGTCGCTTGCGTTTATTTAGATCAATCAATTCGGGTCGGTAAAGGGCGAAAAACACGGGGCGCCAACTATTATCATAAGAACGTTATTGCTGTTTTCCTCGGGAACAGTACTTTTTTTCGGGATGAAAGGTACCCTATGTCCGTTTCTGTACACCTGACAATGTATATGCAAAATTTAAGGATGATTTTTTCAGTGGTTTAGGCGTTAAAAGGTAACAAAACAACTTATTAGTTAGGATAGGATAAGGATTAGGATAATTAGGATACTGGTTGAGCTTGTTGCAAAGAATATTAACAAAATGCTAGGGGTAATTATATTCTCGATTAAAAACTCGACGTATTTACTTTACGTTTACACCACGCGCTTTTGCTAGGGCCTCGGATTACCTAAAATTCACACGCTACAAAGTTACAAATAAAAAAGAAAGAAGTTACAAAGACAAAAAAACTGCCATGAAATTATCATTTAAAAAGTGTTCGTCCAAAAACAGAGTTGAATCATGCAAAGTCGTGACGAACGAATTGCAGACGGCATCACTAACCTGTAATTTTATTATTATGCCTAATTTTACTCTGAACTTAAACGGGTGCTTTTCAACTCTAATTAATTTAAACCACTTTTTCAATAATAATTATTTTAAAAGTGAAACCTGTTTTTTAGAGTTTCTTGGAACGAATATTCTTTAAATCTTCGTTATGATTATGTTAAATTTATTTTTTGAATCACTTGTACAGATGCCAGCACATCAAGCTACTCGAAACTGTCAAAGTATCCCAATCAACCTTGAACCTAATGCTTTAGTGATAACGTTAAAATTCTATTAAAGAAAATTGACAGACTGTAGTAGCTTGATGTGCTGGCGTTTGTACATTTGACTTAATTCGACACAGAATCAAAGTATTTTAGTTAAGACAGAACATTTTTTTTTAAATATTTTTTTTTAACAAGAAAATCTATTTGTACCTGGACTATAGTATAGAGCAAACCATTCTTCAAAGCCTTTCTTGTTTTGTCTCAAATAATAAAGGTAAATTAAATCAATCACATGTCATTTCTGATCTTTATATGATTAGGTACTAGCTTTTTCCCGAGGCTTCGCTCGCGTTCATTTAGAATTTGACATTCGGATTGTACTCTGCTTGTAATTCAATCCTGATTCAAAAGACACGTGGTGCCATCTATGAGCATTGTAACATTATTGTAGGTTTCCTCGAAAACAATACTTTTTTTTGGGATGAAACGCAACCTATGTCCGTTTCTGTACATCTGACAAACCTATATGCAAAATTTCAGGATAATCGGTTCAGTGGTTTAAGCGTGAAAAGGTAACAAACAAACTTACTTTCGTATTTATAATAAAGAAAAGAAGTATGGATAAAGATGTAAGGATTTTGGGTAATAAGGTATTTTTTTTTAATTCTGACAATAATGAGTCAAAATTATTTAAAGCCATCTGTATGAGTCAACCTTAGGTATCTTTGCTGTATCATTATATTAGAGTTTATCTTTAAGCAAATAAAACTACTTCCGAAGCTTAAAAAAATATGAAAATGTCGCAATTAGTATGATATGATGACATTGAAATGAGGCATAATGTCTCCTTAGTAATAATAATTTGGCTATTTCGATGCTATCACAGAAATATTAAAACGTCGCATGATAACAAAAATGTGGCTATTTTTATGTTCTTGTTAATTCATGCAGAAAAATAAAATTTACGACTATAGTACTTGAGAAACTGGATATCAAGGTGCTAGAAACCTGCTTGAGAATTACTGGTAAAAGTTATTAATTGCTAATTTATACATCATCCTCTAACATACCAGGAAAGCATAATTTACGCGACTAACTTGCCGACTGTTTTATTTATAGGTAGGTATAGTCAGCGTCGTAATTACTTTACCAGTTTTAACGACAATTCCTATGTCATTTTAGCTTTACTGAAGTTGAAACTATCTAACTGACGTATAGACAAAGATACCTTGTCATTATGTTTACGAAATGTAAGTAGCATTCAGTCTAACGGTGATAAAACAATTATGAGGTCGACTGTTTAGATATATTTATCATTTATTAGATGCTTAACTACGTTTGAAAATAACTAAATTGCTTAAAAGCGCCACCTTATCGGAGCATTCGGATTTTGTAAATAAATCTGTGATTGTTTCGAATTGTATCGTTACAGGTTGCGCACTGTAATTCACGGTTTTCCCTACTAACTGATGTAATGCTCAAATCTGAACTGTTACATTACAGGCGAATGCTGAGGTAAAATGGATGAATAAAATAAATTGGTGTGAAATAAATAAAACAGTACACAGCAACAGTGGTAGGCCTATACCTATGCATTAAATTAATTAATTAACTTACACGCAGTTTCTCGTGTAATCCTATACAGGATTTGGGATACACTGGTTCCATATCTTCTGAAAGACGCTGAATTCAATTTGATATGAATGAACTTACTAAAAATCAGCGGAATGTAAACGTGCAGGATATAAATGTATAATTAAAATGACTCTACTTAGTATTAAATCTAAGCATCTCAGTAGACATCTAATTGACGACAATGCTCACATTACTATTCAGGAATGCTACCGTATAGAATGCTGAATACATAAAGATATCTTACCAGTGCTTGTGTAAATGACTTTTTAAATAAAAATCTAAGCAATGTTATTTTTGAAGTTTTACTTCTTTTGGCGCGTTAGGGAAAAATGATGAGAGTAATTTTTTACGATGCGCGCGCACACCGACTCCTAAAACCTACATCGTGAAGTTAGCTAGTCAACATACATCCTGAAGTTAGCAATATTACCTATACAACCTAACCTCCTAGCTCCAGCAGTAGATTAAAATTAAAATCTAGGCTTGTCAATATCTGACACTAAGCTAACTTCAGGGTGTATATTGAGATAAGGCGACAGATAAATTTTTTAAAAAGAAGTATAACTTCTAACGCGAGTACATAAGTACACACATACTTTTTTTTTTTCTTTTCACCATTCTTCTGGTCTATATGCTGAGTGCACAGTGTTGATGAAACATTACACACAAGAAATTTTTGATTTGTGTACCTACACGAAAATTCAGACAAAACCAAACATAAGAGAGAGAAAAAAAACAGACCACTGTAAACTAAAAAAGCAAAAAACACAACCACTCCGGGAGAGCCGACAGAAGTAAAAACTTTTTTTTTTAAGATTCTGGATTACTTTTAGAAAATATTATTGCATAAGTCTTTTACTTATACTTTTGACTATACACTGTATATTTTGGGCTTATAATATGTAGCAATACGGCTAACTCTGCAACTAAAAAAAGGTTGTTTAACGGTGTTGCGAGTTCAATTGTTTTTCCCCATCTCAAAAATGCCCAACGCGCCTAAAGAAGTTTTTATTTCAAAAACGGCATGGCAACAGGTAATGTGCCCAAGAGACTGGCGGCGTGGATGTATGGCAGCAGTAAATATAGTAAGGCAAACATTCACGTGGCTTTAGAAACCTAATATTATTTTCTATTACTGTTTTTCTTCACGAGAATTTTCTACTTCGGTCACGTTTTCACATCATGCCTAACGTGTAACTACATCTTGCCGCCTCGCTGCCTCCTGTAACAGTTCTCATCCCGTCTACCTATACCGATATTTTCAAACTAAGATCTCTTAAAACGTCTCTTTGAATATTTTATTAGTAAATTTTTCTCTGCCATTTATGAGAGAATATTAATGACACCTAAAAATAAAAAAAGGAATCCGAAAGTATTCCAAAAAATGTCTTTAATACGCTTTATACGAAATATCTACAAAAAAATAAATTTTTAATAGCTATAGTCATCAAATTACGAAGTAAGCCAAAAATATTAAAATATTCTCAAGTATTGTCAATAAGGTAGATATTTCAAAATTCACCCGATTAATTCAATTTAAAATTTCCATTGCATTACCAAGTTCAATAGTACTTATACATAAATCTTAACGTTAATGACCTCCAAGATTAACTTCAAGATTATGCAGACGTACTTGAAGTGATTATCAGGAACAGTCGTAAAATCATCAGATCCTTATGCAAAGTGTCACACATTTACAGGATGTAGGTAAATAACGATAATAATTACATAATTCCATGTTATCGTGATGTGGATTAGATCTCCTTCATGATAATATAGACAGAATCACGAACTGTATTATGAATATGGTATGTGTATGGTATAAGTTATGTGTAAAGCTGTAATAATTTACTATAGATTTTCCTTAGTTTACTAATAATGTGAGCATCTAGGAAATGAGATGCATTATCTGCCTGTTTTTAGATCTTTGTATTTGCAAATGAGTTTAACATTGTATGTGAAGAAGAATGACATGCAAAGCATACTGTTTCGGTACATAAAATGACTATTAGATAAATATTTTCAAATAAAATAACTTGAGATAGTTTTACCGTCTTAATTTTAGATATATTACAGTGAAATCGCACAATGCCTAACAATATTATTTTTATGACATTGGTCGATCAATTTAAGAATATGAGCAAACGGGCAAACGTTGGTTTCTACTAATGTGGTGCTGATTTAAAATACAACAAGAAGAAACAAATTAATTACGATGACTTTAACATGCATTTATTATCCTATGTATGATAAAGTTATCAGCCTTTAGTAGTGTAGAGTGTACGGGATTCTTTACTATTAAATTATACTCCTTTTAATTTGAACTCTTTATATTTTTTTATCTTTAAATCAATTAATAAATATTTTCATCTTCATAGATATCTCTAGTCTGTCCTTCTGACAATCTATCCTTTTTAATCTTTTTTCCATTCAAATATATTTATTTTAGTAAGCTACCAGTACGAACCAGTTGTCAGAGTTGTCAGAACAATTTATTATCATAAAACCTCTACAGTAGTTATCGACCTCTATTTATGAACCTCCCGTAAAACATTGAAATGTATAAGAAACTAAATCACTGCAACTGGTGGTCGGACTGTCAATCTGTTGTTTTATTTTTCCATTCTGTCTGTGCTGCCTCCAAAGGCGCTAAGGTCGTCTCGCCACCTCTACCCTTAATGTGGGAGCGAAATTAAAATTTTCTGACGTTTTTGCAGGTCAGTGTAAAAAATGATTTGCGACCGTAACAAATATGGCTTTACTGTCCAAGTTCATTTGATCCTATGAATGACGTTTTCATGAAATTTCGCGAGCAACTCTGGCGCTTTTACCTTAATAAATCGATCAATCAGGTCATGTAAAGCAATCAACAACTTTTTATTATGAACTATATTTTAGGAAAATTACGCTAATCATGTTAGATTACATGGGTTTTCCTCAAGCGCAAAGTTTACTCAGCAGTGTGTTTGCGAATATAGACTACGTGCCCATTTTAAAACAATCTACTTACGTCACTATAAAAATTCACCTTAACCTAAGGTCTAAAATTTTTAATAACACAAATTTTCCACTAAACTGACTTCTCCGAACTTGATTGTGAACGTATACTTTGCATCTGTTCGTATATATTTTTTTTGTTTTAAGATCAAAGTTCTACAAATAGGTATACCAAATATACCAAGTGTATTATGATTCCATGATGACGACTGAATATGTAGGTAATCAAGTTGGCAAACTTTAATCGCTGATTATTTTTATCAATAGAACAATGAACTGCTAATCAGATGTTGTAGGTATGCGGTGCTTAGGTTTTGCTAAAATAACAGTCTTTGTAAAGAATGGGTGTATATGAATCGTTGTAACTGCTTGTATGAAAACGTGTTTCTATTACGGAGCCATGGATTCTCATTTCACGCTGATAAGCTAAAAGAGTCTGCAAAGAAAAAAAGGACCCTTCGATTTATGTGCTGGAAGAATATTTTCACGCTCGAATTGTTACATAATTGAAAAGCATGATGGGCGGCGTACCTATGTTCCAACTTTCGCCATGCGCCAAAATATCTCTGCACAGCTATAAATCAACCTTTTGTTTTACGAATTGGGAGACTGATTTCATCAATATCACCATCATCATTCTCTTGCCCTTATCCAAATTAATTTAGGGTCGCCACAGCATGATTTCTTTTCCCATACTTCTATTACTGATCATCTCATCAGATAACTCCTTTCGTGCCATATCATCCTTCACACAGTCCATCCATCGTTTCTTTGGTCTTCCTCCACTCTTATACTCATTTTTCGTCAATATAAAGTCCAAAAATAAGAAAAAATCTTAATTGATGAACACAACATTCACAAAGATCGTGCAAGATTTTTTTTCACCTTCATCGTCGACATCTTATTTTACATAATCATTATTAAGAAGACCGACCTAAACGCCAACAGTAAATGTAATGCGAAATTGCCGGCTCACGTCTTTTGCTCATTGTAAAATTATTATTGTGACGCATTTTCTCACATATTCTAGTTTAAAAATAGACTAACCGACCATAATTAGTTGTTCACATAGATTCATTGTAGCGTGTGTAATCACTTCACGCTTTGAAAATGTGGAACGTAATGTACATGATTAAAATTATGCCAAATATTGCTGGTTACTTTGACTTTAAGTTTAGACGGTCTATGCACACGGCGTTTTTACGCGTGTTCACGCGTTGTGGCAAATTTTGCTGCTTTATTAGACGAAGTCTCTCCTACTTGATCTATGCTGTGCCCGACAGGATCCATAATTGTGACTAATATAATATTTATTTCCCTACCAACTCTATACATTATAAAGAAAAGTACCCTTTACGAAGGCGAAAGGCACTTGTTCTCCCCGTCATTGCGACCATTTTTTTTCTAGACTCTACCCTACTCTCTATACCTAGGAACCTTCTAGTTATAGAGAAATTGGACGTCAAAGTTCAACATTTTCATAAGTTTTTTTTTTAATACAAATTTTAATGCTGTAACTTTGTCACCCCAAAAAAACAGTAATGTTGTAACTGGTCACCCCAAAAAACAGTAATTTCCCACCAACATTTTTTTCGTAGAGTTAGTCTGATGTACAGAGCTTACTTGACAGCTTCGTTAAGGGTCCGTTGACACCTTGTATGCTAGACGAAACACGTGTAACGTTTATATTGTTTTTTCTTATCTTGTTTTAGATTAAAAAAGAACAACATTGACAAATGCAAATACTTTTATTTGTTGAACATAGGTATATATACTATGTCAAGCCGTCATCGGCTTACAAAGATTATTTTGGTATAAACATGAAAAGCAAAGTTAAAAGAAAAAGAAAACTACTAATACCATTAATATCACACATTATTAAATAATTCCAATTCAAATTATCAACAATTGTCACACTAAAAAAGAAAAAAAAAACATTCCAATAAAATATAAAATAATAAATTCTAGTATAAATTGTATAAAACAAAAAGAAAAAAAACAAAAGGTAGTCATACGGTGTCAGTTAGGTATTCGTTCACCGTATAATATATTTTTTCATGCAATATTTTCAGGAAAGCCTTTTTAAAATCGTGTGTTTCTAATTTCTGTAATGTGTCTAGGGATGGGTGTTATAGATTCATTCCTAAATAACTTTTTTTAAAAAGAGCAGTGTTATGTGGCTTAGCGCATATCTCTCTGTTGCGTCATTTGGATCTCAATGTTTCAAACAGATGGAAGTTGGATTTGACAAATACTGCAGTCTCAAAAATGTACAAACAGGGCAATGTTAGGAGTTTAATTTTTTTTAAATATGGAATACAGCTTTCAGTTGGTTCCAGTTTGACCACACAACATTCACAGATCCACTTCTGTTCTACGACTTTTAGAAATTCGTGAAAAAAAAATTCTACTCCCCATACTAAAAAGTCACGTGACCAACAAAGTTTTGTATGGAGAAGTAAAATTATTTTTCGCGAATTTTCCAAAGTCGTAGAATAAAAGTTGTTCAGCATAACGAGTTGTGTGACCCCCTTTCGGCTTACTATACCCTTTCCGTTACACGTTGTATAGAGTAGGCAGTCGCTATGCTTAAACTTAATGAACTAAGAAGGTGCTTAAGCCCAGATTAATGCAGCCTTCACTCAAGCAAAATGCTCAGTACCTAATGCAAATTCATTAAAAATAAATGAATGTCGATAATCTTACACCCAGTTTCTGGTTCGAGTAATTTGAATAGAGAATATATTTTAGTCACTGCCTCCTTGGTGTAGTGGTGGCAAGCGCGACTAAGCATGAGGTCCTGGGTTTGATTCAGGGTCGGGCATAGCGTTATTGCGTATTTCCTACAGCAATTTCTCAGTAGCAGCCACGGAGTCTGGACTTTAACATAACTGGCGAAATGTGGGACTTTTGTTAAGTGCACCTCCTCCTAAACCTTCGGGGACACAAAGCGTGATGTTATGTAATGTAATATAGTCAAACACAGTACAGTTCATTGTAAAATTAAAATAAAGAATTACTTAATTCAGAAATCGGTAATCAACACAGTCATAATACAGTGGCGTCGAAAACTGTAGTTCATCCTTTCAGTTATTACCGCTAGATGACGCTAGTTGTTACAATTGTTACGATCCGTAGTTTATCAGGTAACAACATTTTTTCATCGTTTACCTCGTTATAAAGTTTAGTAAACAAACTCACTGAGCATTTAGAAATAGGATAAAAAAACACAACACATAGCAACAGAACCGGTATTGTGCTATAAAAACCACCAGAAAAAAATATATCAAAAGAATTTAACAAGTAAGAAACTATTCGTTTCTATCAAAGATGTTTTGTCCTTGAAGCTATCCTTGTATATGTTATTACTTATAATTAATAACCTAGCAATTAATCATGATGATCAGAGCTTTAAATGATCTACGTAGGCGTGATTCTTTAAGAGAACTGTTTAAGGAAATTAACATCATGACGGTGCCTTGTCAATACATCTATGAAAACATCATGTACGTTAGGAAAAATCTGCATTTATTTAATAAAAGAGGTGACAGACACCACTACAATACTAGAAACAGGGACCAACTTGTACAGCCAGGTTTCAGGCTAGCTAAAATAGACTCATCTTTCATGGGGTACTGTTTAAAATGTTACAAAAAAATACCTCCCCACATTCTAGAACTAAATGAAACGAAATTTAAATCTTGTATAAAACGCACACTATGTAGGCAAGCATATTATAAGTTGGGGGATTACATTGATGATAAAAATGCTTGGCTCAATGCTGGTCCTACTCCACAACCATAGGGGCAAACTAATTAATTACTACGTGAAGTTATTGTAGAAGCTGCAGAAGATTGTAATAATATCTTTGCATTGTATAGATTCAATCTTTTAGTATTATATAATTGCTTAGCACATGTGTGAGTACTATGTACTGTAAAGCTACCATTTACATTTAGTTATCTTTCATTGACTTGAATTTACCCTGGTGGCTGAGAGAATGTCATGCTCACTCAAATGTCTCGCTGATGGTGGCGGGTGTGTCGGATCATTTAGCTCCCTTCAATATGGTTAAGCTGAATGGGGCTGATCCATGCGTCATGTTCGTGGACGGGCGCTGTCAGTTGGGACTGGTCATCTGTAGGCTGCCACGGTTTATTTTAACTACTTACTTTGTTTTTAAATTGTTGATATAATCTTTTACTCTGGTCGCTCTTAACGTGCACATATTTCTACACCGTTCTCACATATGTATAATCTCAACATGAATGATGTAACCAAGATTATGTAACAAATATTTGATTGAAAAGAGTGTCCATGGAGTTTCTTGCCCATTCTTCTCCATAGAAATCTACGCTTTGGAATGGGCAACTACAGTACTTTCACAAGTTATTATGCCTTGTGTCTGTGACTGTTGCTTAGCCTTCTTTGTTTTTCTGACATTCAAAAGTGCCTGTAATGGTCTAATTGAAATAATTGCTTTTGAGTTTGAGTTTATTAAACTATGAATCCTGAAAAAAAATGCGAGTTTCAAAGCAACATGGCATAAAAAAAATCCTAGAAACAAGTATACTACTCCTGGTAAGTGGAACTTTATAAACGTTAAACAAACTTTACTTACAGACATCTCCGTCCTCAATAAATAAAATTCAGTACCTGAAACAATAAATGATATTAATAAACACACAAATTTAGTTATCATCTTAGAGTAGGAAGATTTTATTAAATTAACATGTGCAAGAATAAATGAAGCGATCAGGAGTTCAATTTGACTGTTCGCAAAATATTTGTATTGTCAATTATTACCATTTACATTTCGTCTGTCAAATCGTGCATCACGATTCTCTTGTGATCTTTGTTTGGTAAACCCAGCCCCTCACGTCATAATTTTAGGTTCAAAACATAATAGAATTTAACATGCACGAGGAAAAAAAATAAAAACTGACCAAGAGCGAGTCGGACTCGCGCACGAAGGGTCCCGTACCATAAACCGCAAAAAACACGTTTATTGTATGGGAGCCCCCTTTAATTATTAAATGATTTATATTTTTATTATTTATTGATAGCGGTAACAGAAATACATCACCTGTGAAAATTTAAACCGTCTAACTATCACGGTTCATGAGATACAGCCTGGTGACAGACCGCCAGACAGCAGGACAGGTGGAGTCTTAGTAATAGGGTCCCGTTATTGAGGCTATTTGGCTACTTAGTAATAGGGTCCCGTTATTGATTGCCATTTTTTGAGGTTTCGTTCCCAAAGGCTAAACCTTTGGGTACGAAACCTCAAAAAATAGCATTTTAGTTCGACAGCAGGTGTAAATTTCATAAACAACATCTGCCTAGCCTTTTCCCAACTATGCTGGGGTTGAGTTCTAGTCAAACCGTATGCAGCTAAAAACCAGTATTTTTCATGGAGCAACTGCCTATCTGACCTCTACAACCCATTTAGTACTGGGTAATACGACACCCCTTGGTAAGAGTGGTTTAATCCTTCAAATCAAAACAGAGCAATCTTTCTTAGCGGCACAGCTTCTACATTGAAAGTAAAATGTAGTACTTTACCGAACACTTTTGGCCAAGACCGGTAAACAGTGCCATCGCTGCCAGCTGTACGGCCATAGCAGCAAAAACTGTTATGCCCGTCCCAGGTGCGTCAAGTGCCTTGGCGACCATGGCACAGAGGACTGCTCACGTCCTAAGGACATCACCAAGTGCACAGAGGCACCTAGCTGTGTTCTCTGTGGTCAGTCCGGCCACCCAGCCAACTACCGCGGCTGCCCCAAAGCCCCTAAACCCACATCCGCTAAGCTCGCTAAGCGCGCTAACGCACGCCAGCAGCGAGAATGCCCCTCTGTGAGGATTCCCTCCTCCCAGTTGCCTGAGAGACTCGCCCCTCAAAGGCCGTCACCTTGGAACCCGCTGAACCACCAGAGAGCGTTCCCAGCTCTCGGTAAAGCCTCAGCCGCTCCCATGCCCGGGTTATTAGATACCCCCATTCCTCCCCCGGCACCTTTCGTAGCAACTCCTGTTGCACCTGCAGTCCCATCAGCTTCCCCTCGCGTCGCGCCGTCAGGCCCCGAGGCCGTAGAAAGCTCTTTTAGGACCATCGCTAGGTACAAAATCTTTTGCAGTCCGGAGGCCGACCGCTTAGCGGCCGACCTCAGGAAGGCAAGAGAATTTGCAGAGATCGCGGCAATATTTGATGCCTATCCCAATATCAGGGATGCCCTTCGCAACCTTTAAAATATTTCCAATGGCTACTAGAAATATTAATTGCACCAAACCCCGATCCCTTAGACTAGCTTATTTCAATGCTAATGGCCTTAGAGACCAACGTGATGAGATCGCCGCTTTCCTCCGCGACCATCAAGTCGACGTCCTCCTCATACAGGAGACGTTCCTCAAACCCTGTAATCGCGATCCGAAAATAGCCAACTATCGCATAGTTCGTAACGATCGGTCGCGCTGTCACAAGGGCGGTACTTTAATATATTTTAGGAAAGAACTACATTGCATTCCGTTAGACCCCCCCCCGTTAGAGTCTCTTCTTGAGGTTTCCATCTGTCGGCTCGGCATGTCCGGTCACTCGCCGATCACCATCATTTCGGCTTACATTCCTCCCGGTGGCTCGACCGAGGAGCACATCCCACTCACCAAGGACCTCACCGTCCTCTTCGGTCTGAGTGACTCCGTTATCTTAGCGGGAGATCTCAATGCCAAACACCCAGCCTGGAACAGCACGTTGACCTCTCCTAGAGGGCGACTCGTGTTCAACCTAGCGAACTCTCTCATCTTTGACCCTATCGCTCCTATGGAGCACACTCATTATCCCCACGATCCCAATCTTCGCGCAGATGTCCTGGACATAGCGCTTCTCAAGAATGTCAACCTCAAGTTGCATTCGATCGAAACGCTCCATGAGCTCAACTCCGATCACCGTCCAGTGCTCATGCACTTAACTCCTCGCTCAGGTCCCTCAGACCCCAGCCAGCCCCCGCCTACCCAAGTGATCACCGACTGGAGGAAAGTCAGCGAAAAGCTGAAGTGCCTCTCGTCGCCTCACCTGGATACTATCCCCAATCACATTGTCTCAGTTGCTGACACGACGGCCGCCATCGACTCGTTTACAGAACACATCCAATCCGTGCTGAAGGATTGTTCACGAGAAGTCCCAGTCATGAGTGATCATCGCTGGCGTCTTCCCGATGACGTACGTGAACTGATAAACGAGAAGAACGCGGCCATCCGTGCCTACAGCTCTTTTCCCTGCGACGCGAATAAGACCCACATGCGCTACTTGCAGCTTGCTGTAAAGAAGCGCATCAGTGAGCATCGCTCCGCCCAATGGGAGAAGGACATAAGTGAACTCGAGCCCACCCACCTCGCTTTCTGGCAATTGCAAAGAAAGATGCGTGCCACCGATCAGGCTTCGATGCCTCCTCTCATCCGACCAGACAAGAGCGTCGCTTTTGACGACTCTGAAAAAGCCGAATGCCTAGCCGACAGTTTAGAAACTCAGTGCTCTCCTAGCTCTCAACCAGTAGACAGAGCTCACCTCGAGATGGTGAACGCTGAAGTCGAACGTAGGGCTGCCATCCCTCCCGTCGAAGACCCCGATGATCCTCTGCCTGAAGTCTCACCAGACGAAGTGCAAGACATCATTAAAAAGCTTCGACCACGGAAAGCACCAGGCTCCGACGGTATCACTAACAAGGTACTCAAAATTCTCCCCAGTCAACTCATAGTTTTATTGGCGGCCATCTTCAATGGCGCCCTGAGTAACAATTTCTTCCCCCAAATATGGAAAGAGGCCACTGTTATCGGTATCCCGAAACCCGGCAAACCCAAGGCGGAGCCCTCCAGCTATCGTCCTATCAGTCTCCTGAACGCACTCGGCAAAATCTACGAGAGGCTTATTTATAAGCGACTCAAAGATTACGCCGAAGCTAAGAGCCTCATTCCTAACGAGCAATTCGGCTTCAGGACCGAACACTCATGCATTCAGCAGGTTCACCGCATCGTCGAACATTTGAGCGCTGGCTTCCAGCGCGGAGCGATGACAGGTGTCTTGTACTTCGACATAGCGAAAGCCTTCGACAAAGTCTGGCACAACGGCTTGTTGTACAAGCTGTACCAACTGGGCGTGCCGGATCGTCTCGTGCTCATCTTACGAGACTTTCTGTCGGATCGCACCTTCCGCTATCGCATCGGAGACGCTCTCTCCTCCCCTCACCCCATTCGCGCAGGAGTCCCGCAAGGCTCCGTTCTCTCTCCGCTCATTTTCACCCTATTCACGAGCGACATACCAAAGAGCAAAAAGGCTCAGTTGGCCCTGTTTGCAGACGACACGGCCATCTACTATACGGGTCGTTGTAAGAACGCTATCGCCAAAACCCTCCAAACCTCAGCCAACGTCCTAGGCGCTTGGTTCAGGAAATGGAGAATCGAGGTTAATCCCGATAAGAGTCAGGCGGTTCTTTACTCGAAACCGTCGCGCGGTAACAATCGCACCTCCCCCAGCCCGATCACTATGTACGGTAAGCCTATCCCTTGGGAGAAGCAAGCCAAGTATCTAGGAGTAGTTCTCGATCAACATCTGTCCTTCAGACACCATATCACGGAAGCTCGTAACCGCGCTTCCTTCGCGATGGGTAGACTCCACTTTTTGCTCATGGCAAAAAGTAAACTATCTCTTAGGTGTAAATTGCGCCTTTATACCGCGGTGATCCGTCCCATCATGACTTACGCGTGCGTCGTTTTCGCTCACGCCAAGCCAAAGTACCTTTATAAAATGCAAGTTCTCCAAAACCGATTCCTACGTAAAGTCACGGGAGCCCCTTATTATGTCCGCAATGATCGTCTGCACATTGATCTTAGATTGCCCACTATCCAGCAGTTCATGAAACGCCTCGCCAAGCGCTTCTTCGATTCTGCTGTTAGACACCGTAACCCTCTGATCGCATCGGCCGCCCGATACGAGCCCTCGCGTATTAGTCAGATCCGCCGCCCGAGGCACACTCTCGTTGACCCCGACGACGACATCACCCTCCTCCAGGAGAGCAGTAGGGAAACCAGCACGGTCACAAAACACAGACGCCGTTATCCGTCTTTCCGTCCTCGCCGACGAGGCCCGTCGCGAAACCCCGGTACACGCCCTCCCAGACCCTTGCTCGAGCCAGCCCGCGCAGCTGAGCCTGTAGACTTAAATCAGCCCCTAAATAATATCACTCAGATCCAGCCTGTCCCTTTGCTGTCCTCTCCCAGCGACGCCCTGAGCCGAGGTCCGTACCCCACAGGGGGTGCCCTCAGTGCGTAGTCGCTTAGTTTGTAGTTTAGTTTGTAGTTTAGTTTGTAAGTTGCTCTGGCTGGAGGCCTTAATTTCGAGGCATCCACAGAAAAGCCCGGTTAAGCAGTCGACAACCTCCCTAGGTTGAACTGCGAGATGCCCTTCACAAAAAAAAAAAAAAAAAAAAACCAAGACCGGTAAAAAAGGAATCCTAAAGCCAAAATATAACTTCGACACCTACTCAAGCAAAAAACACTCTTTGTACTGTTAAAAACAAACACCATTTTCAATCAGAAAATAATATATTGTTTTCTAAGTTCTATCGTTTCCAAGGCTACGTCACATTTCTGATTAAACAACTTTGTTAAATATTTGCCTGCAGTCCAGCACAAATATAAATGGCACACCAATATTAACAATAATATTAATAGTTAATAATTCTTATTTTAGAAAGTCGTGTTTTCCTTTTTTACACTTTAATGTTGATCTTTCTGTGAACCGACTTTCAGGATAATTTCAATTTCGAATAAGAAATTAGTTTTTTTTTTTTTTTTTTGTTACCATTAATTAGGAGAAAAATATATTCATGAATTTTACGAAATCAGAAGCAGTCAGCATTCAATTGTATCTACATTGAGTAGATTTGAGGTATTGTTTTAATTCGAGTTATCATTGTATTCTTGTTATAGTTAAACATCAATAACCCAATATTATTGATATTTAATTTAAACATTGATCGTTCTCCATTCATTCATAAAATGTAACGAATGTTTTTAAACACAAAGTTATTGTTGTGGGTTACAATCAGTAAAAGCACCTACAACTTCCACCTGGGCACTCGTTACCGTGGCCGACTTGGAAATCCCTAAATAGACTTCGAACTCAAGTCGGTCCGACCAAAGACAATCTCAAAAATAGATGGGGGACAGAAGGGGGTTCATTAAAGGCTCAGACAAACAGCTTCAGGCAAGTGCGTTTGCGACCCCCAGACATTGGCCGCATTTGCACCGCATGCCCTGACACTGAATTTTATGCCAAAGATAAGCTTTTAAACTTTTTTGACATCGACACGCCAAGAAGAGGAAACATGTAATTTTAATTCAGATTCCTACGTTAGGTTTTCCCCAAGTGTTTATGCATCTTTGATTAAGGAAGAATAGAATTCTGTTTTTGAAAAAAAACAAAAGAAATATTAAATTATGTCTTACTCTTTTCGAAGAAATCGCTAATCAAATATCGTTATTAATAATAATAATTTTTACCTACAAATTTATAGTGGCAGTTTTATTATAAGGAAAATTTAAAAGAAAGGCTTGTAGAGTAAAGTCATTCTGAAACTAGAAAGAGCAATGCCTTTAGCAAGGGTGTTTATTAATTTCACATTAGCGGAGTGGCTACGAAATTCGCGATTTTATAACGAAATCAAATTGTTTTTAAAATACATAACTTATCGTATAATTATGCCTTTTGGTGATGGTAATTTTATTTTATTTATTAACTAGCTGATGCCCGCGGCTTTGCCCGCGTGGATGTCAGTTATCTCGGCCAAAGGTAATCATGAAATTTTGATCCTGTTCCCACAGCAAAAACTTGACAAATTATATACTAAAACCTTCCTCGAACTATTGGTGAAAACAGCATAAAAGAGCACATTGAGTTTATCGCGAACAGACAG
The DNA here is from genome assembly GCA_950005105.1 of Lycophotia porphyrea. Lineage (NCBI taxonomy): Eukaryota > Metazoa > Arthropoda > Insecta > Lepidoptera > Noctuidae > Lycophotia > Lycophotia porphyrea. The sequence goes on from OX465394.1 coordinate 9,499,927, forward strand.
ACGCGGTGGAGGACTTTGTTTTATAATATGTATTGATAAACAAGTGTAAACAAAATACTTACGTACAATAAAGTATACGCTCGATTCAAGCAGCCTAAGTTCAAGCAAATCAAGATCGTAATAATTTATATCTTCCGATTACTAGTAATTTGGTAAAGTGAATCGAGGTCGGTTACGACTCGAATATTCTTTGGATACACATGAACATTTTTGTCGCCAACAAGATGAATTTATTAATCTTGTGAAATATTACAAAACTATAAAATAATATTTGGCATTCACATTCAAGTATTAGTTATTTTAATTGAAGGTTCGAATTCATATTCAAACATTGACAATGCCGGGAGCTATCAATTAACATTGAATAAATTTTATTTATCGTGCTTTTTAATCATCCGACCAATCGTCCCTGTGATCATTGATTATGTATCTATCTGAGAGATGTATTTTGTCTCGTAAAATGTCAAGGATATTTTATATACTTTTAGTTTTTTTTATTGACTGTTCCTTTATAGTACTTGTAATTTGGGACGAAGCAGAACTTCAATAGTGATATGGGATAAACTAAGAATTTTGTGGAATGTGGGACAAAACTTTAGGATGAACGAAGAATAAATCTTTGTTTGATGTATGCTTTTAAATGATGACGTCATAATTATACATTAAAAAATAAATAAATTATCCCAAACTAAATTGTAATTTCTTTTTATATTCAATTATAATTCGTAAAAGTAATATACAATTTATGTTAGCATGCAATAAATAAAATTTAACACATTAAAGAATACTAAAGAAAATATTAATACGAGGCCTTTTTCAATTAATTCGCAAATACAATTCGCAATAAAACAAATATACCAAATCAAAAATTTTACTGAACAGCTTGACAGTTTCAGCGCTCTTGTGAAAAGTATACCTTTTTCCTCAAAGAACTAACTACGCCACGAGAAGAAAAGAGGAGTATTAGTTGGCCTACTGATTACTGACTTCTATAAATAACTTATTTATAGCAGTGGCAGCTTAAAGGTATCGACTCCAAACCTACAAGTTGTAGGTCGTCGTGGGATTGAACTCAAGTACTTAAAACTTTACTTTGTGTAATTTTTAATTCATCAGCACTACTCTCAAAACGGTGAAGTAAAACATCGTGAGGAAACGGTCATGTAATAGAACTAAAAATTCGAATACAATATAAGTGACAACCACTTACTAACTAAATCTAGATCGATCTCGTATATCTTAAAATAATAATTCCGTGATCATCTACCAACCTGCCCTAGGCCCCCGTGATGGATTACGGCTCAGCCCCTCTAACTGAGAATAAGACTTAGAATAATTTATTTGCTTAAAATACAGGTGTTACCAGTTTGATTTTAATTGGTGGTTTAGGCACCAACCATATTTTACCTTTTTATAGCATGCAAATATAAATTTACATTATTATGTAATGCGTATGTAAGTAAAATATAACAAATATTTTCAGAGGCAAATTTAAAGTAGGTAAAATAATAATAATAAAAAAAAACCGTGACACATATTGCACATAACACTATACACATAAAGTAATCATTCAGTCAAAAAAGTATCAGGAATGGATGATTTGGTTATGGTTCCAAATCAAATCAAATCAAATCAAATCAAATCAAATTTATTCGTAAATGTAGGTTTACAATAGGATGTTATGAATATGTTCAGTTCGCTACATTTTACTCGAGAGCATACAAATAATTATAAACTTGCACAAACACACATTGACAATAAAATAACTCAATTACTTACATACTAACACACAATTACCAATGTCAACATAATAATAATAATTAAAAACAATAATCAAGAATAAGAACTATAATAATGTAATATTAATTTTATAATCTAAATGTCAGTTGTGTCCTCCATAAACTCAGCTGTGGAGTAATAACATTTATAAATTAAAAATTGCTTAATAAATTATTTTGTTTTTTTTTGTTATTAGTTTGGCACAACTGTTTTCCATTTTGGCGCGGAGTTTGCATCGGTTATTTAGATTAATTACAGTGCAGTTTTTAGTTAGATCATATCTAGTGTATATTGCGAGTTTCATAATGGACAAAAACATCGAACAAAGAGTTTGTCTTAAATTTTTCATCGCCAATGGAAGTTCGTGTTCGAAGTCCCTGAAAATGTTAAAGAAGGCTTACAGTGAATCGGCTTTATCAAAAACACGTGCTTATGAGTCGTGCAAAGCATTCAAAAGCGATCGAGATGTGATGAAGATTTGCCTCGCTCTGGTAGGTCATCAACGACTTCAACTGAAGTTAAACTGAAAAAAAAATGTTTTATTGATTGGATTATTTGTTGGCGAAAGTGTATCGTTTCTAAAGGAGCATACTTTGAAGGCTATAAAATAACTTTGGATTAATAACTAACATTTTGTGTAATTTTGATCGTTTCCAGGTACTTTCTTGACAGATTAGTATATCTTTAAATTAAACTTTGTGTTGCAGAAATTCTTGTAAACTGTAAAAACAGTTTTCTGTCAACCATTTACGCAATTTATTCCTAAAAATATTCCTATAAATATTTAAATACTTTATGGAGTTCTTTGGAGTTCTCATATGTTTCTAGGTAATTTATTAAATATAGAAATAGTCCTGCGTCAGTAGTCCGGACGTTAAAGGCTAATCTTAAATAAACCAATAAGCATAAGCTCGTTTTGATTAAATAAACTCTATTAACTCTATATTTATTCAAAACAATAACCATATGTGAAAACGGGTCACATACTCCGACCATTTCGCTGTCACATCCGCATTATAAAGCTCGTTTCATGGCCGCACACGAAATCGCGTCGCCTTGTATAGGCACTCCGTACAACTAGGATGCATGGCACTTCCGGTAGAAATTCTCGCCAAAGCTTTAGTATAATTATGATTGTATTATTATACTTCGTTGTTCGTTCGTTGTAGCATAATAGATATGTAATAGGCGCATTATGTGTGATTGCATAAACTGTTAAATAACCGGAGTGATTCATATTTTTTAGGAGCTCCGCCGTACCAAGCCTGCGAATTGGAATATTTGTTTGTGAAACATAAATGATGTAGTAAATTAAGCCATTATTATTAGAGTCGCTTAAGATGTCATACGTGGGTGATACATTCCTGCTCCACGTCAACCACTTCACTATAACACATTTTTCGTCAGCTGTCAGGTTTCTTGATATTGGTCCATGGAGGGAGGTCGATTAGTACACAGTCACACACAAGAGGTTTCAAAATTATTCTTAGTAGCCTTATCATCTGCCTAGCCCTTTTCACAACTATTTTGGGGTCGGCTTCCAGTCTAACAGCTGAATACCAGTATTTTTCATGGAGCGACTGCCTATCTGACCTCCACAACACAACTCAGTTAGTACTGGGTAATACGATACCCTTTAGTAAGACTGGTTGTCAGAGTTTCGGGCTACTGACTACCTTGACGGTTATGCTGAGGCACGGATACTCGGTATGTAATGGTGGTCACCTATTCACAGACCAACCTAGGCAAGCATGGCTTCAAGCTTATGATTTGTCCGTCGTGGATTTTGGCCCAGTTTTTCTGACGGACATAAATCGTGCTGACTATACAACATTACTCACTAAAGGAAGAGCAGTTTTGTTAACATGGTGTTAATTAATACATAACATAACATCACGATTGTAATCCCCGAAGGTTTAGGCAGAAGTGTACCTAATAGTACACCGACATTTCACCAGTTATGTTTTTAAGTTCCTTGTCATAGGGGGGCGAATTAATATTTTTCTGTTATCAACTTCTTAACCAATCAACGTCGTAGTTTATATACTCGCGAATTCTTATTTGACACTAAGTTATTTAAAATTTACGCACTAGTGTTATAATTAAGTCACACTTCAATTGTTTATTTATTTGTCTTTTTATGTGGTGATGTTTTATTATGTTCGGAAAATTTTGCGTTGGGTAGCTGCCTTAACCATTATAAACAATGACTGGAACTAATCACAATGAAATGCACTGCGTTTTTATAGGAGCTTGTTTATGTTTTTTGGTATCCACCACATCTAAAATTCTAGATAGGTCATACAAATAATGGAAATTAAAATTAAATCACGGTAAAACCTTTGGTGGTAGCGAATTTAATTATGAATCAAATAACATCACAAAAACGTTCGATACATTAAGGATGTACTCTTAGCTACCTTGAACTGCTTGATACTTTGACACGTGGTTGGTGCATTCTGTTATTAATATCTAGTGAATGTGTCATGCCCATTGTTGAAAACTGTTTATACAATACGTAACGTACAAACATATTTACATCCGGAACAAAGCTAAAACTGTGATTACCAGAATAAATATTACACTTACCTACTTCCTTTCTTGATTTATAAATAGTTTTTGTTCTAACCAAGACTACTTGGTTAGTAATTTCAGTTAAAACTACATGTGAAACAGCTATTTCAACGTAACACATTTTCTATAAATATTACTCTGCATTATATACTAATTATAATCAGTCACAATTAAGGAAATTTCGAAACGCCTAGTTGACGCTTCCCGTGACCCAAGGGCTGGCTTTTACCTTGGCCAGAGACTAAGTGTTGCCATACAACGTGGCAGCGCCGCCAGTCTCTTGGGAACATTACCAGCTGACAGCGTTGAGGAGGAGTTTTTCGATGCCCTTTTATAGTTTGTTGTTAGTTTATTTATTTTAGTTTAATCGTTTTTAATTATTAATGTATATAGTTAGTCACAATTACATATCAATCTAACTCCTAGACATTGCATGTTTATCTACACTTGTGCTGTAAAGTGACTTAAACGTCAAATCACTTTTTCACCTCGAAAAGTCAAACAGTCCCACTTTACAAGGCGTATTAAACAATTAAGACATGCAAATGTGTTATATTCAAATCATAATAATTAAAATGAAGTAGCTAGTTCCGGCACTGAGCCGTTTGATATTTAACAGTACAATTAATCTAAATTACATCCGGAAACGACAAAACTTTGTATTTATTTATTATTGATAAACGTGACTGCCTCGTTGGTCTAGCGGTCCTGGGTTCAATTCCCAGGTCACGTAGTTTGTTTTTATTGGGTTTGTCCGGTTGCCTGGTGAAATTTTAGTACACTTCTAACTAGCCCTTCGGAGTTACCACGCGTGATGTTTTGTATGTTATGTCTATGATAAACATGTGTCGTCAAATACATAACGGTTTCTAGGAACGTTATATATCACTGTTATTGTATTTACTGACCATTTATGTAAGAGCTCTTCACAAAAGTTAATTGCTTTCTGAGAGAAGTCCCGTTATATTTGTTTTGAATTTGAAGTCATCGTACAATATTTCTAAAGAACTCAACTTGAAAGGTGAAAGGACTTTGAAAAGGATGGTTTTACGTACGTACAAAGCAAAACATTTTCCGCTTTTCTCTATAGTTTACCTTCTATTTACAAACTTTTCAGTACCATATATCTAATCTTAGATCCAATGCATCTGCATCCAATATGTTTAACTCTGTTCCTACAATAGATGCCAGCAAAGATCTTTTTCTCAATATTTTTTAATTTCACACATTGTAACCTTTTTTTTTCGGATGGGCAATCATCAAATGACTTTTCCCGCTCTGGGCGGAGCGCAAGGGAGTTTCAGACTTGTGCTGACTAAAACCCATCCATGTTCCTTCCTTGCCCTTTGTGTTCCAGGGCCGCGGGCCGCGGTGTCTTTCGAACAGTCCCGCAGCCCCGGCAGGCATCGGCCCTTGCGGGCCCCTCCCTGTTTGCTGACATCTCTTTGAGGCACATTGTTACCTTACATACTGTTATTCAATATTACGCAATATTACATTTAAATATTTATTTTCTATGCTAATGCTTATTATTTTTAGAGTCATGGATTTTTGTAAGAATTCCTTCAAATGTCTCGCACATGTCGACTTAAAACATTATTCACAAAGAGTAATTTTTCTTACTCCTGCATAATATTAAGTTTGGACTGTCAGCACACGTTAAGAGTATAAATCCTGATCCCTGACTGCCTCTTCGGTCTAGTGATTGCAAGTACGACTGCTGAGCTGAGCATGAAGTCCTAGGTTCGATCTCTAGTCTGCTGGCTGAATTACGGCGCGTTCCCACTATGTCGTGACGATTAATTTATCGTTGGTTTTTAGTTTGCAAAAGTCGTGGACGACAGTTAATCGTGTCGTCCTATATCTGAAAACCTCTATTTAAATACACTAACCACGACGCTTTAAACGACTAGATAATATGTTGTCACGACATAGTGGGAACGCACCTTTTTTGTTTCGGATGGGATATCATCAAATGACTTCTCTCGCTCTGGGCGGAGCGGGAGGGAGACTCAGACTTGTACTGACTAAAACCCATCCATGTTCCTTCCTTGCCCTTTGTGTTCCAGGACCGCGTTATCTCTTTCGAACAGTCCCGCAGCCCTGGCAAGCATCGGCCCTTGCGGGCCCCTCCCTGTTTGCTGACATCTCTTTGAGGGTGGTAACGCACCCTTAGTCGTCATCTCAGCAGCTGCCTCCTCTATCCATCATCCTTCACACAGTTCATCCATCGTTACTTTGGTTTTCCTCTACTCTTATAGCCATCCACATTCATACAGCCATGATTTTCCTGACAATCAGTTAGACGGAAACCCGTGCATGTGTTCTTAACTAGGTTGACCTAGGATGAATGTTAGGAAGTGGCTGTTTATCTGTCATTTTCCTCTTGACTGATAGGATAAAATGTTAATAGTTATGCTGAATGTGACAACTAACACGTTACTAAACTAAAACACATACATTAGGGTACTTAGTTAGATATGCGTTAGGTTGTTGTTTTACAGGTCGAGAAAACTAGAAAATAATAAGAAATTCTAGCGAAAAGCGTAGCGTGGGATTCGAGTGCCTCATTTTTAGGGTTCCGTACCCAAAGGGTAAACGGGACCCTTTTACTAAGACTCCGCTGTCCGTCTGTCACCAGGCTGTATCTCATGAACCGTGATAGCTAGACAGTTGGAATTTTCACAGATGATGTAGGCATATCTTTTGCCGCTATAACAACAAATGATAAAAATGGCCAGTTTTTTTTTTGTTTGACCAATTTTTTTTAATTTAATTACTTAATTCCCTATCTCTATCTTCAGCTCATTTCCTTCAACCCCAAACAAGTTTCTAAATGCTAACTTATTAAAACTGTGCTATGATACTTTGCATACAATTTCTTCTCCGTTTGTGACTAGACAAGAGGTACCTCTTGTCTAGTCACAAACGGAGAAGAAATTGTTTGTAAGTACTTACAAACAATTTTTTTTAGGGAAATATTATCCAAACAGAGGAAAGATCTAGAAAAAGTATTATAAAGTATCACAGACGATCCGTGTTATAAACGTCATTGTAATTTTGGTACATTCAAGTCTTCACGCGTCAACCGCGCCCAAGGCGAGAGGGGTTACAGCTGACGAATATTAAGTCGTATATAAATGTACTTATATAAGTTTATTTTTTAGTATGGATTAGACGAGCTTACAATGCGTAGCGATAAACGTTTGTGTGTCATTTCATATTTAAACAACACCGTGCCTGCATTTTCTGGAGTATTCCCATTTGAGCACCGATTTCAAGAGCACCATAGATATTCCCTTTTGAGCAAAGGGAATATCTTTGGTGCTTTAAGCATTGGTGCTCTTGAAATCGGTGCTCAAATGGGAATACTCCCATTTTCTTAAGGTCAAGGATGAAGTGCATATTTCGGCAGTTAAGTTTAAGTCCCATGCCATAGGGGCGGATTGTGTGTTACTTAACTGTGGAAAAAACATCACTTTAATTATAACTGTACTCCCTTTATTCTGCATATTTTCCATAAAGTTAAGCTATAAGCAAACATGGTACAGTCGTAAAATACTTATTCATTCACCCATACTTTGTCATCACGTAAGCTCGTTCAACTTTCATAAAAGCCTTCTTCCCAAAATAGAACAAAACCGGACCAATTTCATTTGTTTCATATTTTTCCTTATGTTTACTTTTTATATAATTTTGTTTTATTGTTAATTTAACCATTTTTTTTTGTTTTGCCCTGTACTAGACTAATAAATACTTTTTCTTTCTTTCTTTCTTCCTATAAAGCTGGCCTCATTCATACTCTATACAAACAACAACAGTTTTAAAACGTCCTAATTTAATCTCGTCAACTGTCAAGGTGTTATTAGTAGTGAACACTTAGTCACAAGTAGTGTTACTTCCTCTGCAATGTTTATGACTTGTTCTTAGTGTAGTACATGGCCTTAACATTATTGATCAAAGGTAATTAGGAGGTTATCATTATAATATTGTGAATGATGTACGTCATTGTTTACTTGAAAAAGTTTCCGATGACACTTGTCAATAAATAGAACTCTGTTGAAGATTGTTCTTGAAGTAATAAATTTATCATTGATAATTTTTTTTTTTTTCTTTCTAGTGTATATTGCATATCATTCAAAGGAATCAAAGGGACATTAACATTCAAGTTCAAGAGTCGTTAAACCACTGTTCAGTCTTTTTTAGGTGAATTTTCTTGATAATCTGGAATAAAAAAATATTCTTTTTTTAAATTATGTTTTTGGATTTGTGGAGATCAAGATAATAATATTTTCTATAGCCGAGCTAACTACAGCAATTTTCGCAGTGCCGCACCACCCTCCGTTTTATTTACGAGTTACTAGGTCACCATGCAAAATTGAAATTCCGGATAGAATAATATTTTATTTTGAAAAATTTTCATACCTACTTTTTTTCACAAATGGTGTCTTTGAAAGATACCTAATTCCTAGAAAAAATTTGGAACGTGATAAAAAAGTCTTCCTGTATGTAAGCTTAGTAAGTCCGAAAGTAGATAAACTCTAAAGTAAAAATACCAATAGAATATTTTTTGACTATGAAGAAGACACTATACGTACCAACTAAATGTAATGCCATGCGCCTAAAGTCGAATAGTTCCAAAAATGTAAGACAGATGGCACTACTTGTCGCTATTTAATCTAAATCTAAAAACATTATGCATGGCGAATCCTGCTTACATTTGCATTTGGGACTATAGTCATTAGAATTGGAACTTTGAATGACCGGTCTTTTATCTATCCCAAATGCGTTGGCAAGTTTGTAGGTACGGCGTTTCTCTCATAAGAAAACTTCAGAAAACGGATAGCAAAGAAAAAATTTAACGAAGGGTAACAGTTGAGTTGTTATAGGTAACAAATTATGGTATTCCCTTGTATAGTTAGATTTTTGAGCAATGCTCATTATTTATATAAAACAACAAGGAAAATTGTTGTTTTGTATAAAAAATACAAATAAATACAAATTATAATTTGACGATCCAAGTGTTTAAACCATAATTAAGTATTATTATATAAACCCAATCAATACAAATGTTATCAAATGAAGCATAAAATCTATAATTTGGTTTAATTACAACTATTCCAACTTAACAAGATTTTCTGATGTAATTAGGTACTACCTATTTTTACAAACTAGAAAGTAGCCCGCAACTTAGTCCGCAAAAAATGTTATAGCTCGGCTAATATGTATGTTATAAAAACCATTTATAGGCTATAGCACCCACGAATAATGTATCATTCTATGAGTGAAAAAAATATTTAGAATTGGACTATTAGTTCCCGAAATTACCCCCTACAAACAAACTTGCAATCAAATATCTCTTCATAATATTAGTATAGATAAACCCTGTATATTTTTCCAATTCAGTGTCAAAAATCATAAAGTACGTGCTTCACTCCTTACACAGCGCACGTCAGTCAAGGCCCTTTCAATGGGCCGCTGACAACTGCTACGCACCTGACCTTTACGAAGGATGCCACTAATAGGGTCGTTGTACTTCCTTCTAAGATGTCCCCGCTCAATACATTGACTCACATTAGTGTTAAATCCGTTTTACTAATCGCCTTTCGCTAATTTCCACACAACAGAGTGGTAGGAAGTTCTGAGTAGCAGCTCCGAGGTTTGAATTTGTGATCGTAATGGCAATGGGCTCGTCCCGTATTAAGCTCTGGTTAAACTGAGGCCAATCCGATGAGGGAAGAAATTAGCGCGCGCCAATTGTTAACTAACTTGTAAAGAGGTGTTAAACTGGCGCATAAACAACGGTTTTTTTTATATCTCTAGGGTTAACCAACTGTAGGGTTATATTCTATAAGTAAAAATAATACAAAGAGTCCTTGAATATGTGGTACAAAAAATGGATAGTTTCGAAGATATCATGATTAATTAGTAGGTATCTAAGTTTAATTGATAAATACGAGTAATTCTTACCAAACTTCATTCAAACCAATCATTTAATATTTAAAACTAGAAAAAAGCGCAAACAAAAAAATGATCATTAAAAAATAATTAATATAGGTACCAGTTGATTCTTTTTCATATTTAAAACTAGAAAAATGCACAAACAAAAAAAAGTTAATTGAAAAATAATCCATATACTAGTTGATACTTTGATATGGTCTCATTCATACCCTAGACTAGAGTTAAGGCATATAAAAAAAAGCTTGTATAGTTGCATGAATTCCTAATAATTGAAACAAACGACATTCGCTATCGCGCCTCATATCACGCAGGGGAACTTACCTCAGTGTGATCAGAGTACGGTAGCCAGTTTAATTCTGCGAGGAAAAAAGGTTTAAACAATAGAGCAATTGAAGCTAAAAAGATCATTAAGCGAAACTAACGGCAACGCTCGCACTTGACCGCTATTGTTAGCTTCTCAATTGTTCTCAGCATATTCATTGCAATCAACAGACATTAAACTATCATACATTCGATCAGATTATTCAGATACCTACAGATTCAAATACAAACTGGTTACTACCGGTTTCAAAATGTGAAGGCACTGTTATTATTATAATTTGACTTAATTATTGATTTGAGTATCAGTTTCCAAGAAGCTTTTAGAGTCTGGCAATAAAACCAATTAGTACCTAAATTGGAACAATTTTATAAAATGACACCTATATCATTAAGTGTTTTAAAAATGGGTTGATGTTGGTGTTGGTGATTTATGATAATTATAACATATTGTTGTTCCTACTAACTACATATTGAAATTATTTCTAACCCTGTGTCCTAACCAAAGCGATTGGTCGCGCGAATACGACGTGATCGTGGTTACGTTCATTATGTCACTCAATTGTATAATATGCAAAAAAGCGCCATCTGTTGGCGCGACGAAGCGTTTAGGTTCACCAACAATATGAGCGTGATGATTACGTGCTCGCGCGGTGATTGCATTGGTTAGTACTCGGCCTTAGAGTTGATAATTATGTTCATGCAAGTCTGGTGTCTAGTAATAAACGCTACCTGTTAAACAAACGACGAAAGCTCGAGGGGACTATCGCAATTATTACAACGACCATACAAATTGGTTATTAACGGATTATTATAAATAAACTGTGGCAGCTGCCAGCGGGCTTCCTAGTAGTTTATATTATACTGATCAGTTAAAGTAGAAACGTATTACAATGATCTTTAATAAACAAGATAATTCTAGCTCTTTCCAAATCTAGTCTAGTCTAGTCTAGAATCTCGAAGCTCTATTATGTAGGTACTTTTTGACAAACCTACCACCCGATGGGTTTTTCTATGTATACAAAAATGACGAAGTTAAATTATTAAAAACTTTTATACCCCTATTAAAAAAATAATATTCGGAATTGCTCCCCTTCATTGTTTACGGGCTCATGCCTAAGACATGCTTCTAAACTCTCAGGTTCTGGTCTGCTGGCTGTGCGTTGTGTCTGTCAGTTACTTTTATTAATTAAAAAATAAAATGTACTAAAAAGCAATAATATAATGTACTAATGTGTAAAATGAGGAAACTTACGGCGGTGAAACTCCGGTTGCTTCCCGGGTAGTGACGTCACAAACGAACAATTGACGATCGATTATAGTATTAATGCCAATGCATTTCTGCCAATATGAAGCTGATCCTCTAATATTTCGCATAGTGAGATGCATGTTATCCACAAGCCCCTGGGGTGTGTGCTCTCCATGACCTTGTCGCATGCTGCATGACACAGACACACTTGATGTCGCACGAAAATATTCTACAATGGATAGAGCATAAAAAATAAACAAACATTTCTGTTGAACCTCTTGTCAACACTCATTATCCGGCCAACCTCCAGCTCCATCATCAGACCCTGGATACCATCTAAAGACAAAGTACTGCTCAAGACGAATCTAATGAGTCCAAACTCGATGGGGTTGCGTCGTTTCCTTACAGAGTTCCTATGGCCACCTTCCAGCTCCATCATCAGACCCTGGATACCATCTAAAGACAAATTACTCATCAAGACGAATCAAACAAGCCCATACTCGATGCGTTTACGTTGTTTTATTACAGACATCCTATGGCCACCTTCCAGCTTCATCATCAGACCATGGATAATCTATAGGCAAAGTACTCATCATGACGGATCATACGAGCCTAATCTCGATGGGCTTATGTCATTTCGTAACGGAGTTCCTAAGGCCACCTTCCAGCTCCATCATCAGATCAGCTCCATGTCATCTATATATTGTACTATCACGCGATATACATAAGCGTGCAAAATTTCAATTCAATCGGAAATCGGGAAGTATGCCAAATTAAACATGCAAAACTTCATGCGACGTGCGTGATTTAGCAATTAACGTGAAAAAAGAACCAAATTAAAATTTCTATGGGACCAATCGAGAAGTATATCCTTTCATATAAAAGAAGAATTTTTCAAATCGGTTTAGAAATGACGGAGTTATGAGGTAACAAACACAAAAAAAAATACAACCGAATTGAGAACCTCCTCCTTTTTGAAGAAAGTCGGTTAAAAACAGGAAAAAAACGCAAAATAGGTTACAGTTTCCTTTGTCTTGTTTACGCAGAACTTTGTCAGACAGACTCAGTCATTCATAATATGGCTTAGCAGCTCTATCCTCCGCATTCCGCTCAAGATTGGCTAATTACGCTGCCAACAAACGACTATCTAATAGAAAAAATGTCACAAGTTATCTGTCGCGAAGGAGAAATCAGGCTAGTAATTAGCACTGACTTGGTGCATACACGTTTGATACATAGGCATGTGGGTAGGGCTGTCTATCTGCCATGTTGCATTTTCAAAGTTACGCTTCGTCTGGAGCGAGCGGTGGGCTATGTTAGACTCTAACCGACTAAAAACCCACTGTTCCTACTACTACCAAGTGTCGGGAGCCCGAAAGATACACCCGCACGTGCTCCCCAGACTGGTATTAGCCGGCCGTTTTCGGCCGGCCTATCACCAGGAACGGCCAACAACCGCACGTCATAAAATACAGAGTTCGGAAATAGTTAGTCATCGAAAGTTCCTCGTAGCTCTACTACCCTAAAGCCGAGACCTATAAACATTGTTGTCTCTTTCTTACACTTGTATTTTAACAGCTCTGTGACAGTGACAAAAAACCAAAGTAATGTTGACAGATCTCTGTCTAATATTATGCGAATTCTCTGTATTAACTTAGATAGGTAACGACCTTGCAATAGAATCTAGCAGCATTTTGGAAAATTTTCCTGTAGCTTTAGTTACATAAAACGTGTATTGTCCAAAGTAGTATAATTAAATAGAGACAGTTAGTATTTAACAAGTAATAGTGCTAGCTAACAAGGGAAGGGAGTCTATCATACTAATTTGGAAAGTAAAGTGCCGTTAGTGAAAACTGCCATTAAGCTCGCTTTACATTTGGCTAAATTCAGTTAGCTAAATGACTTAGACTCTCTGAATTTAGACAAGTGTACATGTGTGTGTGACATTCATACTGTTAGACACACTAATTAAGCAATCAGAGTCGTGACTGCCGATCTAAATCAGTTAGTATGCTGACTTTAGCCAAGTGTAAAGCGATTTATGCAAGAAATGCGTTTACTTCAACTTTAAATCTTCATATGTATTTTCTGTTGCTAAGAATCTCAAAGTAACAGCTAATCTTTCTCTTGGAGTAACAGCATCTCTACAACTAACTCTGTAACTATACAAATACAAGGACGAATACAAGAAATTAAAGCAAATAAACATAAGAAATTTTCTAAGATTTGAATCTGAACAATTTAAAGAATTGTTCAGATTCCAATCTTAGATATTATATTTTCCAGTTCTAACACATCTTCTTCTTCTTAGCGTGTCGATGGCAATCTATATTGTGTCGGCCCAGAACTGAGCTACTAGTTTGGCGCTGTCGGTAACATCCATTAGTTCCTGTAGTGAACAAACAATAGGATATACAGGATACAATATTAAGTGCCCCATTGTTTGTGGAACAGCACCACATTTACACTAGGGCAGAGTCACTAATGAATCCTCACCTGAGCAGGTTTTCTTTGCTGCAGCTAACCTGAGTCAAGACTCTATTTAAAGACTTCCAGGTCAGCCATGACTCTTGTCCAGGTGAGATTTTCAGCAGATAAAACGAATGGGTTAGGTAAGAATGCACTGCCTCACCACAGCTTTAGTCTTTCCGTTTACCGCTCGCCAGTGAGTGGGGAGACACACTTCAGAAAGCTGTTTTGGCTTTTCAGCCTTTGCGACACGAAGGTATTTAAGTGTAAAGAGTATCGTGTGTCTGAGGCCATTTTGGCTCTTTCGCTAGAGCTTGCCACTGTTCTGCAAACTTCTGGACGCATTATTCCTGCCAGTGGCTACAGCATCTGTACCCGGTGTCGGTTTAAGGCAACCAGTGATGATCCGGACGTTTCATTCAGAGCTACATAGCACGCAAATTCGCCAGCTGAAAAAGATAGCGCCAGCGCAGTAGTCCGCAAGACATGAGGCGAAGCACCACACTTAGAAGAGACTAGTCGCCGCAGGAGACTGTTGCGAGTGTGCACCTTCTACTTGATGGTATTGCAGATTCGGAATTCGCTGGTATACTTTATTAACTAGCTAATTAGATCAAGTGTAAAGAACAATCTTTTTATTCGCCCACTCACTGTCTGAATTTAGTGAACTGAATTTAGCCAAATGTAAAGGCCGCTTTAGTAGGTTTCCTTTTTAGCCAATGTGTTTGTCAAATGTGTGATGTTTGTTGTCTTTTGTCTAAGCCGACCCACAATATTTGTTTGTTCACATATTAGCTGATCTTGGTGATTATGTTTTCTCGTCAGCAAAAGTTTTGAATTTCTATACAAACTTTCATCAACTTTCTGTACATCAAACTAAGTAACACTGCGTAGAAGTTATTGCTGGGATGCGACTTTTTTGTTTACGTACTTGGCTGTCAATGGTAGGGCAAAAAGTTTTTTTCAATTTGAGATCTCATGATAAAGTCATTCAATGGGATTGAATCATAATTACAAATTTTAACGGCACAAACATGTTTAACTAGGATAAGACCAAGCATGCAACATTTTAAAGTTAAGGAAATAGGTAAGGAGGCGTCAACAATTAACAGTGTTAAGAACATATTTTGGCTATAAATTCTTTTCTTTTATCTAGTTTTAAATAATTTTGTATTTAGCATTTTAAAATACCTCGGTATTTTATTATAAATGGCCACACACATTACTAGGCAGTTATTATCGTATTTAGCTAGCCAAGGTAAATCATTCAGCACAAATTAGATTTCGTCTATTCGGAGGATTCACATCATTTGCAGTCTTAAATAATCGATTCATTTTCATTACAAACATACATATTTCGTAAATGTAAAGTAACGGTAACGGTAACAAACGTTTCATAAATATTGGTTGACATGAGTCGTCAGGTTTAAGTTGACAAATTGATCTTATGCACTTTTTTTGAGCGATGAATGAACTGAGAGGATTGAATTGATGATTTTAATGATTATAAGTCTTTAATATATGTTTTGAATCATATTCTGTTCAACATACAGCCTGACACTGACAGGTAAATTGCAAAAAATGTAAGAAAATTTCGCGAGCTACCCTGGCGCTTCCTTAGAATGAATATGACTTGTCAAACACCTCAGTGATGCTTTGAATTCCGCTTGCACAATATTATGTTAACAATCTCTATTCCTCAATGCTTTTGTGCATAACATTTTTTCTTAAGAAATTTGAAGTGCTTAATTTACGTAAATTACTCCTGTATTTATTGCGGCATTGAGCACTGGGTTATTATAAGTATTTATTTCTTAAGTAATTACATTCTTGGGTAATTAATGCTGCTCTAAGTGAGAACATTTAGGTTTTAGGACGGGACGGGAGATCAAGGACGTTTTTTCACAGGTTTGGTGAAGTGATAATATCCGTAGACTGGTAAGTAGCGGCTGACTAACCGAGCTGAGTGGTGAGCAATTGGAGAGGTTTTTACCCAGTAGTGGACTGTTGTAAGCTGATGATGATGACGTCATGGATTCGTGACCGTCGGATTATTATTATTAGTATATCGTTTATTCATTTTTCTTTACACATTTTTTTATATTTTTGCATCTTTTCTTAAAAAAAAAACATTATAAATATAAAAAATAGTAGTATAACTATTAGATTTATTGACACTTCAAAGTATTGCTTTATGTTAACATTATGTCTATATTTGTTATTGTGTAATTGTTACTAATAACTCTATAATTGTAAATTGTAAGTAGAAATGGTTATGTTATTTATTTATTTTGTTATGTTGTAATAATGAATGAATGTTGTTGAATGGTTTTGTTGTTGTATGGTTATGGTTGTGTTATGGTTATTAACTACTTGAAATTTAATTTTAATATAATATGTATATTGCTGCGCCCTGACAGGGTTCATCATTATGCTTACCTGTAAGCCTTTTATAACACTTTTTATCTTTTTTATCGCAAATTAATAACGCAAATTAATATGAGTGCTGTCCGACCTAATCAAAACTGCAAACTGACCAATAGCAAAGTTGCTCTACCAATAAAGCGGGCACTAACCGGAAATAGACTTACAAACACTATAATATGCTTTTTCGTATTCATAATGTAATTTAAAGTAAATGGCACCGGAAACCATGCATTTTGTCACTTTTGAGCAACTCAATTAGAAATAAGGGTTTTTTCTTGTATGTAAACTGTTTTCTAACAAAAGTAAGTAAGTCAAACGAGACTAGTCTGCTAGTACATTAACTTGTTTAAGCTAGACCAGTCTATGGACAGCACAACTCGTTTAGAACAATGCATGTTACAAAACTCTTAACTAAGACTATATACGTTTTGCGCAATATGTTATTTTAACCAATAGTCTTATGTGACACGTCTCGTTTCAGTCGTTACGTTATTTTTATAGATTGACATCGCTTAAAAATATACAGCTATTATTAAACAAGTGAAAAAGAAAAAAATAGTCATCATCATCTGCCTAGCTTTTTCCCAACTATGTTGGGGTCGGCTTCCAGTCTAACCGGATGCAGCTGAATACCAGTATTTTACATGGAGCGACTGCCTATCTGACCTCCACAACCCAGTTAGTATACGATAAGATTTGTTGTTTGGTAAGATTGGTTGTCAGACTTTTTGGGCCACTGACTACCTATCGACTATCAAAGATCTTCAAATGACAGCCGGGACCAACGGCTTAACGTGCTTTCCGAGGCACGGAGGAAACTCGGTATGTAATGGGCGGTCACCCATCCACAGACCAACCTAGGCAAGCACGGCTTAACCTAAAGATCGACCCGAGCGGCTGTTATTATTTAGCCACGAGCTCCTCCGATAAAGAAAAAAATAGTAAGTAAGCTAATATTTTTCTAGCTCTTACCCTACATCGGAAAAAAAAATCTTAGAGAAACAGTTAGCCTCCGCTCTCTATTCAACAGGGTAACCTATAAGAATTAGAAATTGCTAATCACATGTTTTTCAACCGTATTGTACTTCAGTGGTTTGTTTTGGTCTTTATGTTTTCTAACAATCTGTTTAACATGTCTAAATACGGTTTTTCCTAGTTCAAGAGCCACGAACAATCAGTCACCTTTATCTTTATTATGATAAATAATGCGGAAGTTTGCCCCGAGATATAAAAGTACGAAGCATACTCGCAAGTACCTATGTACTAAAAACTGTACTTCTCCGAACATTAAACAAGGTAAATTCTTAAACAGAAAATATTTGCAAATACTTTATGCCTTGTAGTGAGGCGGCAAAGTTCATAAGCAAATATTATTTAGATAAATATATTGAATGTAAGTCTGGAGTTTCCAAAGGGTTGTACTTCTAAATTATTTTGTTAATTCGTCTGTGTAGAATATTGACCTCTAAAATAGCTCTCTGAAAATAGTAATTGCAATTTTTTTTTTAACCATGTCCCTACTTGCATAATTTACAAGTAGGTACGACAACACAATTCAACAAAATATTTTATCCAGAATACTAAAATGCTTCATATCGTTTTATTTAGTAGGAGCAGCAGAAACGGTACTAAAATGTTGCACGTTTAGCTATAACAAGGACTAACAGCGTGTGCTGCATACACCCACATTAAATTTACAGTACAATAACGTGAAAACTTGGCAGTTCATGGTTGCTGGAGGAATGCAAACTGGCATTCAATTTTGATAAATACGGAGAATATCGATGATCAAAAGCGTGGAATTACCTACTAGCAAGAGTGAATGTTAATGTTGAGACAGTAACGTAAGCTTCACTATGAAGATTGTGCATTATCTGAAATAAAAAGAATGAACCTAAAGAACCACTTAAAGCCCTCATATTTGTAGGCCATTTGGTAAAATTAAAAACAAGAAGTAGAACCAAAAAGTAGAGCAATATTTTGCATAAGTAGGACAAATGCCCAGTTATTTCACTCGTTATAATAATACAGCATAATTACGGATTCAATCAAAACACTAAAGCACCGTTAGCCCAATTACCATTCTCGTTTAGTTGCACTCCTGCACATAGCATTACATACTATGTTGACATCAAAACTAAAATGCTTGGAGTACTAGAGGTTGTCGATAAAAAGTCACTTTGACATGTTTAGTACAGAGCTTCCAGAAAAAGTATGCGTAAAAAGTATACACATAAGGTAGGTACTTAAGCAGCATATTATTCGTCTTTTATAGTCATAAAATAAGTCGCAAAATCAAAAGATTTTTCGACTTATTTTATGGATGCGACTTATTTTATGGATTCCTAAAATAAATATTTTACCGTAATAAATTCCTGTTTTACGGTTTCTAACAAATCAAAATCTGGTTTGGCAACAATAAACATAAAAAAAAACTAGAATGATCAAGAATTCCTATGCTATAAAATAAACATAAAATACACAAAAAGCCATCACGAAATTAAAACAGCCTGTCGAATCAAAGTCACTAGAAAAACAAAACATAATGTTTTATTTTATCTTGACAAGTGGTAGGGCCAAAATGCCATCACTAAGTATGGTATTAGCAATTGAAATAAGAGATCGTGCTTAGTTTACATTGAGCAATGGGGTAGGTCAGACATGCGAGATGATTTAATTTGATTGAACATATACGACCAACATTGTAACAAGATTCACATGTTTATTAAAATTCTTGGAGACCCGTGTATTAGTTCTAAATTTCCTTATTTGATTAGAATTTAAAAGTTCTAGGAATGTTTATAATTTTAAATGGGTAACGTGAAGATTTCTGTGTCTTAAGTTTTGTTTTTTTACAGTAAAATAAACAAAAATGTTTAATGGATGTAGATACAGTTAACATCTGGTAATCCTTTCCCAAGTTGAACTTAAACAGTTCTTTGTCTTTCTGCCTTCACCTACTTTATTAAAAAAAAAAAATAAGGCAGGCATACATTTAAGGATGAAGCTGACGTGTTTTTACATCGAGAACGTTACCCTAACCTACAACAATGTATTAAATGAAGATACATAAAACATGCACAGATAAAATCACTAAGTATCTGATATATAGGTTAGATTACACATTACATAATTAAAATAGACCTACACTGTACTTTTTACATAATAAAGCAGTGTTCCGTAATAGAAAATTAATATTACCGGCGTATGGCAACATTATGTCAGAGCAGACGAGATATCTCATACTTCGTGCGCACCGTGTATTCTTATGACATGAGCGTATGATCGTGCATAGTAAGGAAAGTACGACTCAATTTCTATAAGTAAACAGTCACTGAGGATGTAAACTATGTAAATGACAAACATGACAGCTCCACCGCTGTGTGTAGTCACAGTAGTTGTGTGCATTCAGCGTTATGCATGCATGCAATGCTAAACATTGTGATACCCTAACCTAAGTACATATCTAGGTGGGTACTTGGAATATACTTGGAATATAATTTACTTGGAATATTTCGTTTAGTCCACTCTCGGCCCCTCGACCCCAAAACAAATATTTGTTTCTTCTCAACCTTTAAACATAGTTCACACTCAACCCCCAGGGGGTCGAGTATGAACTGAGACTGAATTTTCATACAAAGGACAGGCATACCTCGTTCAGTTTCAACCCCTAGTTCGGTAAGTATCTAAAATTAATATTTTGGTACAGTTAGGTACAAACTAACTACTAACGCAATTGGGTAAAAAGTACTATTCGCTCATATGATTCGAAGAGGTGTGTTTGTCAAAATATGGGTCCAGTATGGGGTGGTACATCGATTGCGGCGGCGGCGGCGCATATTCGTGGTATACCAAGATGGCCTACATGCCGGGGGGACTAGAAACTTGGTATCAATATAGCTTATATGCTGGATTAACACATAGGCTAATTTTGATCCCGGAGAAATGGGAAGATAGAAGAAGATTGAAGCATTTTCGTCAGATTTATTCTTCACCTGCCTAGCCTTTTCCCAACTGTTTTGGGGTCGGCTTCTAGTCTAACTGGATGCAGCTGAATACCAGTATTTTAGATGGAGTGGCTGCCTATCTGACCTCCACAACCCAGATACTGAGTAATACGATACGCCTTGGTACTCGTTAGGCCACTGGTTACCTATAACGACTATAATTACAATTCACAAAGCTAGAGGGAGCAATTATTGTGTGTTATTTTATTTTGAAACTATGTACTCTTCTTTTTATTATCTAAACTGATAATTCTACCATCACTTAAAAATCAGATAATTACTAAAAGCGATAAACCATGGAATATACAAACTGTAAAAATTAGACAGTTAAAGAAATATGTCCGAAGATCAAAATATCTATAATTACAGATCAGCTTAAGACACAAAAAAGTGCATCGTACTACTTTCTGCTATCTGCGCATCAACTATGATTGATGAGGTCCCGTTGAAAAGTATTTAAAACAATCTTAAAAAAAAAGCTAGCAAAACTAATCTCCTGCCATTTCGCGATTCATAACGATGTTTAAACGCGTGTTTGCGAATAAGTCTATCAAGGCACCGTTATGGACCGTGTTTTTAGTGGGTATGTGTGTTCACACGTCATAAATAAACGGTTGATGTGATCAAGACTTAATTGGAGATGTAAATATTTAGAAGAAGCCATTATATCTGACATTGGATTAGAGGGTCTACCGAATTGGCGGTTATAAAAAAATCACCATCGTCATTTGAGTTTCGTTATTGTTTTTTTTAAACAAGCGTTTGTTTATGGTCATCAGCGTTATTAGGCAATTCGTTCACGATTATTTAAGGAATGTGGTTTGCTGGGATACTGCTGGTTTGTTGAGATGGGTTAGTGTCTATTGAAAGATCTGGGACTACTAATAACTAGTAAAGTTCTATAGAATCACGCCGTAAATTTTTGAGAGTTGGTCGCATATATGAATACAAGTAGGTAGGTATATCGTAGATACGTCTACCTACGCAATCGTCTCCTTATCGAGAAGTATTTCAGGAAAAATATTAAGTCATACATTGTTGCAAACGAAACAGTTTTTTTTACAAAATATATTTGTGTTTTAAGAGCATCACGTTATTACGTTTGCCACGATTTCTCACTTTTAATGTCTTTGTATCAAAAAGGTGCGGATTATTTCGCAGAAAGAGTTTCTTTTAGTAGTCTTACTGTTTTCCATAATCGCTCTACTACCTAAGAGGAGGAGGGGCCACAGGCGTCATGACCCCCCCCAAAAATTCAAAAATCATACACGCCAAATTGACACTCCTCCGTCTCAACCAAATTCCTGGCTACAGCCCTGTGTGACCCCCCCCAGTCTTACGCTAGGACCGCGCCTGATCTCAGCATTCACCTCCTCTACCATATCATTCTTTACATAGTCCTTCCATCGTTTCTTTGGTCTTCCTTTACTCTAATAGCCATCCGCAGTATTCCATTAACTTCTTGCCATTATTTGAACTACCTACTATGTATTTTTTCTTTCAATTATCTCTAACAAACCTCTATTGCCTCAGTGTGTCTCAATTACTCACTATCAATAGTTATATAGTTCACAGAATCCATCAGTTCTTAGATCTACCCATTCAAATATTCTCTGAAATCTGTTCAAACATAGCCGAAATACTATTTTGTTACAAAATAAGAGGCTCGTCGTTAAACCTCGACAACGTAGTAAAATTCGCAATAAAAAAACACATTTCAGTAAATACTTTCGTACTTCACAAAACCTGCTCAATGCTCATTGCGTGTGCGCACACGCATAATTTGCAAGCATTTTTATTTACGTTACGCAACTATACGCCATGATTAACTAGACAAATTACGACACACCATTTTTCTTTAAACCCGTTTATTTAATAAGGTATCTTTTTGCAAGTTTTTTTTTCTATTATGTAATTGAATATTTTACATAAATGCTATGTTATTTTGCCCGCTGTCCTAATTGTTGATGGTCGGAACTAGTTGGTTTGGTTCTTACTCATGAATTATACAATAATGAAGTTTAGGGCAACATTGTATGAGTTGCATATAAAAATAATCTTGATAAGGTTTGAGATCAGACTGATAGTGGAGTTGGTTGAATATTAAAACGCCATGTAACTTCATGCTATTTTGGTTTGTAGGATGTATTAAGGTGACGTTAAAAACCATATCATTTGTTTGTTTACATTAAGTTACACATAAGTCACGCTTCCACGATAAAAATGTAATAGTTCTTTCAAAAACCTTTATGTTGAAGTGAGATTACGATTTACGGGGCGTAATAAGAAATCATCTTATTGTAATCATGTACTGCGAAACGTGTTTGCTGCATAAATGTCAAATAAAATTTAAAGTAGCTTTTCCAGTTTAAAAACGACAGCTAAGAAACTATTATTTATTATCTGTGTTCATATACAGCGTGTTTTTTTAAACAAGTTTAAATTGCACTCGTCTTTCTTGATAACTTTTTTTGGTGTGGTGACCGACTTTTAACGTTGTTTAAAGAAATAAGTGAGATGGCCGATGAACCAAGTCTTGAAATTCGCGGGACCATCGTAGAAGTGAAAGTAATGTCTCGATGATATATCAACAGTTCAACACGCAAGTTGCACTTACGAGCCACTTTTTATTGTATTATAAATCTGTGTAGTTTGAATATTCTTCAGAGAAAAAGTCAATTTTTTAACATTTATTCTACTAAAAGTGCAGTATAGCTGTGTACGTGCCCCAGTAGTAAGTTGATAACGACCTCGACTTATGAGTTCGTAGACTCGACTCCATGCAGGCGCGTTGCTTTGTGTAATTTATTTCGTAATACTGAAGCACATCGTCGAGGAAACCGGCATGACCTAGAACCATGTTTCATCTGCCAACACGCACCTGGTCGGCGTTGTGGATTACAGTCCAGTCTCTCTCATATGAGTGAAGCTTGTCTCAGAAGTGGGACATTATACGCTGATTATGTTTAATAGCATACAATCTGAGAATTATGTTACGTCGGAATACTGACAAGCTTTCAAAAATGTGCTTCCAGATTCCTGTAATATTTTAAATCTGCAGCCAAACGCATGTCATGATCATGACTCAATCTTGAAAAGAGAACATTTGTCAAGCCAACCCTGGTCCAAGACCAACTGTTTTGACATAACTTTCTTGGACAACACCAAGAACGGGTTTCGTAAAGATATTTTGTATTTCGAACGCGAATCTCGAGATACAAAGGCAATGTCAAAGTAACTTGTTTTGTAGCTCTAGTCTTCGAGTTTATGGTGAAGTCTAGAATGTGTCTTGTACTTGCTAAATTAGTGAGGGTATAGGTATTATGTTACTTTGAGTTAGACCTGGCAAACGACATGAAAGGCCTTATCAAGTCGGGTCTGAAAGTCTTTTTGACGTGACAACGTCTAATAAAGCTTTGAACGCCGGCTGCGTGCACGAAAAAGTGTCCCGTTACACTCATTGTCCTGTTACGCTCATTATACGCATGCGCATCTATCTCTCTTCCACTCGATTTTATGACTTTGTCACGTTAAACTATCGTCCGTAAACCAACTTTACAGACAACCAATATTTTTTTTTAATATTAAATGGGCCTACTCTTGACCTCAATCTTGTCCTGAGGACAGATATGAAGCCGACTATGGAACGAGCTAACCCAAAAGAAACCTATTAACTCGCGACTTAAATGGTTTATGTGTTGTTCAAACGGTCTTGTCAACAAAGAAAAATCTATTAAAATATTAAGAATGTATTTCTGAATTTAAATAAATCACGCCGGCATTGTGCGCGTTGAAAGGGTTAGTTTAGAGCTAAAATTAATTTTGATAGAATTCGAAAGGTTAGTGTGAATGCCAAAGCTAAACAAAACGCTGAAAAATTGAAAGGTATACTATACAATAGCCATTCAATTTTGTTACTAATACGAATAAAAGCAAAATTAATTTATTAGTTAATCAAGAATCGAGTTACAAAACGCAACCTAGCACGACCTTATTGCTATAGTATGACTACTCTATCTGTGCAGTTCAAAGTGGCGCTGCTTGTCAAGCAAAAACACATCGAAATGTCAAACTTGGTACATTTATTTTAGTTCAGTGTTTTACCGCCTACACAGAAAAGTTGTTTTATGTGTACAAATGCATACCTTTCACGTATCACACGGAAGTTGCGTTTCCAAATTCAAATGTCAATCTTTAAAGTTAACTGCAATAAGTCAAGCGGTTTATTGCTGGCCAGTCATAATGTCTTACTAAGTACTCTATGCAGTAATTCTGACCCGATAACCTTATGCCTTGTGGTCATTTTGAAAGATATTTCGCAAATCATTGTCACCATTTCATAATAAATAGATCCGTTTCACATTTTGTTTAGTAAAGAAAGTTTGATTTCTATTATATTTTGATTTTTGTTGTGAATTCCTGAAAAATAATCAGAATCAGATACTTACTGTGTGTTTATGTTACAATTATCACGCACTATTAAGGAAGCGCCAGAGTAGCCCGAAATTCATATTTTCCTAACATAACATAACATCACGCCTGTAATCCACGAGGCGTTGGGCAGAGGTGTACCTAATAGTTACACGCACATTTCGCCAGTTATGTTTTTTTTAGCGTGCCTATTACCATCAACCGGGCACAACTCCGGACTCCGTGGCTGCTATTGAGAAATTCCTGACGGAAAAACCCAATAACACTTTGCTTGACCTGGGAATCGAACCCAGGACCTCATCTGCATCTTATAAATAACCACATATTCATATTGTTGTTGTATTGTTTGTTGTGTGTTGTTATTGTATTCATTGTTCATATTTTCTTATTTTTTTTGCAATTTCAGGGTCAGTGTCAGGCTGTATGTTGAACAAAATATGATTCTCAGCCGTAACACGTATGTATTTACAGAATTATAATAATGAAAATCATGAATACAACAGTGTAAGTTCATTTAACTCCATTGAATACCAAAGCCGCTTCCGCTATCCGCTTATAATAAGATACAAAGAAATAGTATCTCTTAACAAGCGGACTGAATGTTCTATCCGCTTATAATAAGATACAAAGAAATAGAATCTCATTATAAGCGGACTATATGTTCTTATGAGAAATAAATTTCATAAAAAGGTATTCAATGGGAATAAATTTCGCGGGCTACCGTAGCACATCCTCCTTAAATACTTAACCCTAGAGAAAGATAAAGATCAGTTCTGTTCAATATTATCCGTAGCATATCCGAAGTTATGCTGATGAGGTTTTTCTTCTAGTTTCATTTGTATACGGTATCCACACGAAGTAAGAAAGTTTCATTACCTGGGGACAAAACAAAACCTTTTATTGAAAGAAAAATTAAAAGAAAATATGCAATTCACACGTGGTAGAAGTGAAACCTTCAAAAATGTTAGCTTCAAGTTAAACACTGTATAATGCTTCCACGTTCATCTCATTTTCTCCCACGTTAAATCTTATGAATTTAGGTGTCTGTTTCTTTTTATTGTCGTTTCATCGACTTTCAAATCACAACGATGCTAAAGAAGTTTTCACTTAAAAAAAAACATTTTTTTGTAAGGTAAGTAGAATGTCTAACGTTGATGAGTACAATTATCTTGCGAAATATAAGATAGGATAATATGTATATTTTCACCTGCGTCGTCCCACAGCTGGGTAAGGCTTGTACCTATGATTTCCATTACTTAGGATCCTGCGCTAATGTGAACCACTGGCCGTTAGTTTCGACCAACCATACCCAACCAACCATTGGTCATCTAAACTTTATATAATAAAGAGGAAAGTTTTGATTTTTTGTTTGTTATGATTTAAGTCAAAAAGTAATGGACCGATTTCAAAAAAAACTTTTATTAGTGGAAAGCTACATTATCAGCAAATAACATAAGCTATATTTTATACCCGTATTCTCACGGGAACAGGAACTATGCGCGCTTCCTTGGTGCGCAGGGTGTGGGGCAGCACCAACAGTATCCTAAGCATGATTGCTAGTCGCCTTGACTGTGTTTATGTGGGTCGCTGTTGTGCAATTACTCATGGGTTGTCACAGCAGTGACCCAACGTGTTGTGTTGTTTGTAATGTCAGTGCTTACTAAAATAGTTTTAAGTTTTACTGACATTTTTTGAGTGTTGGATACTCGAATAAAGAAATTTTCAATTCTATTCTATTCTATGCGGGAGAAACCACGGGGTGCTGCTTGTCTAATATAATCATATTTTACTTGAGATGTGTTAGCAATCTAGCAAAATAACCTCTAGTCACACGGATCAATAATTTATAAAGTAATTAAAACTACACTTCTTAAATTGCTTTACCAGTCGGTAGATAATAAATTGT
The DNA here is from genome assembly GCA_950005105.1 of Lycophotia porphyrea. NCBI lineage: Eukaryota > Metazoa > Arthropoda > Insecta > Lepidoptera > Noctuidae > Lycophotia > Lycophotia porphyrea. The sequence goes on from OX465394.1 coordinate 9,527,048, forward strand.
CTGCGGAGAAGCCATATCTCAGGCATAAAGCTGAATGATGAGCTTCCTTGCCGCTGAGTAAAAAGTAAATAAAAGGAATAAAACTTGAAGGAGTGAGTGTCAAGCAGCTAATGAATGTAGTTTTGAGGAAGTCATTATTTTGCAAGCACTTTGTACGAGTAGGTACTTGTCTGAAGCTGTCATGACGTGTGGCGACGCAGTTTCTTGTAAGTGAAATGATTAAATAGGGTTTCCTTTAACATTTATAACGAGTATAATTTCTCAAGAGAGTATATGTAGATTCTCTTTTGATCTTATGCATGTATAAAAATACATCTTCATACAAATCGCAATAAGCTAGACTGGTAGAAAATGCTCAACTTTGTAAAGTTTTTACTTATGCCTAAAGTTTTAATAAATACATTTTAATAAATAATTGCTATGTAAACATGAAATGATACTCGGCTAAAAGGGATACGAAATATTGTTGCTTTATTTTACATGCACAGAAATAATTATAACAAATTCTTACTTTATTTTGAGGTGTATAATAATTAATCGCATGATGAAGACCTCGTGAAAACCCGAGAAAGATAAACAAATCAAATATCTTGACTTGGCTCGTCGACATGTGGGATGTGAGCTCAGCGATCATTGTGTCGATAGTCGCTACAGCCAATGCATGGCTTAGTTGCCAAGAGGCTCTCGTTAGGCAGCTGGATCAAGGGCTTGATTCAGAAAGCGGTACTCCTGGACAAGACTCGTATTGTTAGGAGATTTCGCTCCCTGGAGCCTGGCCACCGGTAGCTTGGACCCTGTTCTCGATACCGGTGGGCTACTATTTTTTATATTTTTAAATGTTTCTTTTAATACTTTTTTAAGAAATATGTAAAAATATAAAAAAAATGTGTATATAAAATGAATAAACAATAATAATCCATGAATAATATAAAGCTTTCATCGTGCCACTGTAAAGTTAAAATTATCTTCAATTATCTATAATTGAAGATAATTTTGATGATCTTCATCTTTAAGAATAGACCTAGCTCATAATCATAACGAGAATGCTCAGTTAAAATTGAAACTTCCTCGTCAACGGAAATAACACTGAAGTTACGAATCCCTTGAACCTTTCCGAGCAATGATCTCATAACATATTCCTACGGCAAAAAAAAAAAACAAATCACACTCAAAGCCGTCACAATTTACGATACACTCGGATTGAACTTGAACGATTTGTGTGACTGGATGACACAGTGGCTGATGGTCAATGCAATTTCCTGTACTTACATTTTATGTTTGATATAATTTTCCCTATATTTGCAGTATTCAAGATCAAACGGAAACTTGATCTTGAAATAAAAGACAAAATGTTTACTGCACTAAGAGTTCCGTGCTATTATATTGTAAAGCAAACACTTTGTTTCCGATTCGTGAAACCTAATTCATCGAAAGATCTTGTGATAAAATATACAAACAGACATGATTATATTTATGTGGAGAAATATAATATAATAGAAAATTTGTTTGTCGCGTAAATAATAAATAAGTGATGTTTTATAACCAATATGTGTCCCAAATGAATACTATTTTAATCTATTTATTTTAATACACCTTGCACCTTCTCACAACTTCAAAAGATAGATCGTAGAAAAGAAGTCGAATACCAATTTACCAAGCTATTTACAAATCATCTGATGACTGGACAAGTACCTACGTGAGTAGAACTGAAACTGTTCCACCTTGTGTGTGCTTTTAGGTGTCTTCAGCCGTTTGGCACTGTCATTTGTTTTTTATTTTACTTTTAGTAACTTCGTATATTAAAATTTGTATTTCACGTGAATTGAATTATGATTTTCCTCATTCAGTTCATCTGATAAAGGCATCACACATACTGATGGCATGATGTCTTTATTTGAATATCTTGTTAAAACAAAAGAATCACCATCATTTTCCTGTCGTTATTCCAATTTGTATGTTTTCTTCTTCCATACTGCTCTATTACTCGTCTTCTCATCAGACACCTGCTTGAAAACCAAACTCTTAAAACAAAAGAGTAATTCCTTAAAACGAGATTGCGAAAATCATACGAGAACGATTCTCTAAAAAATAGATCGAACGTAATAATATTTGTGATCCTCACCTAGTTTGAAAACCGTAACGTAACAGAATCGGCTTGATACAATTTTGTAATAAATCTGTTTGTTTTAGAAGGCCGACTCCATAAGTGCATTAACCTAGTAACGGATTAGTTATACCTACACTCTTTGGGGTTATTCCTAAATATCCTAATCCTAACTAATATTATAAATGCGAAAAGTAAGTTTGTTTGTTTGTTAGTTGTGTTACCTTGTCACATCTAAACCACTGAACCGATCATCCTGAAATTTTACATATACGTTGTCAGGTGTACAGAAACGGATATAGGGTTTCATCCCGAAAAAAAGTACTGTTCTCGAGGAAAACAACAATAACGTTCTTATGATAATAGATGGCGCTACGTGTCTTTGGAATCATGACTGAATTATACATATTATTACAAGCAGAGTACCTACAACCCGATTTGATTGTTAAATCCTAAATTAACGCGAGCGAAACCGCGGGTAAAAGCTAGTGTTTAATATAAATAGGAATTAATTTCTTGCTTTATTCTTCTTCAGCCACAAAAGTTAAACTGCTTCTTTACGATTTCGTGACCCCAACCAGTCAATAAAATAAATAAAAATTAAACATTTCAAAAAGCATTCTACTCCGAAGGAAAAATTAAAATATGTGTGAATTCCGTTACTTTTAAAAATAAACGGTTTTAGTGAAATTTCGTCTAAATCTACATGATATGCTAACAAAAACCCCGTTATTTGTAACTTGAATTCTCTTTCCAGTTACAAAATACTGATGACATCTTCTTTTCTTTCTTCTTTTGTTTGCAGGGTCGATTAATAATAGTTCAAAAAGTAATTAACACTTTGGCAACCAATATTAGCACGTTATTAGGGCTTAATTGCATGACAATAATAATTCAAATACGCAGAGGGTCGTCTAGTGGAGAAATGGCAGAAGACATTGTTGTCGTCGCGGGAATATTCTGGATGAGGCTGGCACAAGTACGTAGAACTTGACACAAGCATATCCAGCATATCCAGCTGCATGTGGGTGAAATTGGGCTGTGGATAAAGATAAATAATGAAAAAAAAAATACTGTAAAATCGTAATCATAATTTTATTTTATCAGCATTTCATCACATACGTGATCTTTCACTGTTCCACTCTGCTCTTGACAGACCGCATTCCAGTTTAATCGAAAGGCCCCACTGTTTTGCAGTTCATTATTCCTTCATATTATTGTTCATTTATTCCTATACGTTTGATAAATGCCCTGTTTATTTACTCTAACAATAGCATAAACGCATAAACGGCATCCTTGAACTATTAGATGCATGTATTCTCGGTTTTTCCATGTATTCAGCCACTCGTATTGGAACTGGCGAAAGCACCTTTCTCTAAACACCATGTTGTAGCCGTAAAATCTTTGACATACGAGTATGTCTGTCATTGATGTCATCTGTGTAATTTATATGCGAGTGAGAATCGAGCGAGTTGTTAACTTCACAAATCAAATTGTGTAGAATCAGAAACTCTTCAATTGACATGGTCATCATCTGCCAAGCATTTCCTACGTATGTTAAAATCGGCTTCCAGTCTAACCGGATGCAACTGAATACTAGTACTTTACATGGAGTGACTACCTATCTACACCTCCACAACCCAGTTAGTACTGGGCATTACGTTACCCCTAGGTAAGACTGGTTGCCCGATTTTCAGGCCACTGACTACTTGTAACGACTGTCAAAGATCTACAAATGACAGCCGGGGCCAACGGCTTAACGTGGAATCCTGGAATCCGAGTGGCAGTTATTATTAAGCCACAAGCTCCTTCAAATCCTAATTGCCAGTAGGTATAATTTCTTTAGTAAAACTCCACTACATTCATCTCAACAACTGTAACATGACCAACAAGAAGAGTGCTAAGAAAATGAGTCAGTAGTTTAAGGGAACCTGAAACGAGTAAATAAGAAATTAAAAATTAAAATGACAACCGAAAAGAGCTCTTGCGTAAATGTCAATATTTCTAAGTAAGAACTACACTATCATAATGGCCACTGTGCTTTATTCAAGTTAAACATCCTTTTGAATTTGCACAAAGGCTATGGAGGTTGACTGCCACAATCAACTGCTACAAACATTAACTATTGCCATAAAAAGAAAGCAATTATCTTCTAGCGATTGTGCCAGCTTTCTCAAAGGGTTTGCGAAACATTTGAGAAATCGTGACCTTTTCACTGTCTCAGAATTTCTTCATTTTCTAAACATTTTCCTTTTAATGACACTGCATTTGTATCGTCAACTATTGAGGTAAAGCAATTTTTCGACGTAAACACGTCTTTAAAATTGCTTCCATAGTGGAAGGCAAGTCGAAAAACCGGACCAGTGCGAGTTCGACTCGCTTGGATAGGGTTCCGTACGTTAATCTATACTAATATTATAAAGAGGAAAGATTTGTATTTTTGTATGTAACGAATAAACTTAAAAAATTCTGCACCGATTTTCATGCTGTTTTCACCAATGGATACAATGGTTCTCGAGGAAGGTTTTTTTTTGTTAGTATATAATTTCTCAAGGCTTTTGTATACAGGGAGGCCACGGGCATCAGCTAGTAAAATATTATAAATGCGAAAGTTTGTGAGGATGGATGGATGTTTGTCACTCTTTCAGCAAAAACGACTGACCGGATATGGCACACAGATAGTTTATAACCTTGAATACTTTTTATCCCGGTATTAACTACGATTCCGTGGGATAATTACCAAACTTCACGCGGTGAAGCTGCGGGCATTAGCTAGTATATCCAACGGATTAAAAAAAAAAACTTTTCAGATATGTAGCTCTAATTGAGACTACCAGATGCAGAACGAGATTCATTGTCACTGTCAGATTTGTGTCAAAATTATTTGTATGCAGGTGTTAAAAATTGTGCGAATAGTCGGGTAACTTCTACTTACAAAAAACGAGTCCAGTCGGGTCCCACGTCCCACATGGTTGCCGCCTCAGTTTGAACATCCCCTAAGTGTGTAGATAAACTACGATTCAGTATGTACGGAATGTAAAACAATAATAGCAAAAATTACATACACAATTATATTACATTTTTTTTGTATGTGTCACAGATTATTTTGTTTCGCAACAGCGATCACTTCGATGCGTATGCCCATGTTATCATAACGACCGAGTTGTAACTTGTGACTATCAGTAATTCATTTCTAACTTTTAATTTTTCTGTCAACTATTTTTCTTATCAATGTATTTTTACGTTACATTCTTGTGTAGTTGATAGTCCAATATACGTATAATACATCTAACCAAGTTGGTTGTTTGACAGGAAACTTTTCTCTGCACCCCGACTGGTAAGACGAGTACCTACTAGTATACGCACATTTCGCCAGTCATGTTTAAGTCCACATATGATGGGGGCGAGCCTATTGCCATCAATCGGGCACAAGTCCAGACTCCGTGGCTGTGAGAAATTCCTGATCGAAAAACGCATTGACCAACCTGGGAATTGAACCCAGGACCTCATGCTCAGCAGTCGCGCTTGCGACCAATAGACCAACGAGGCAGTTAACCTAACTTATGTATCATTAAACGTAAATACAACGATACACTATACCTACACATACCCCTTACAGTGTCCATTCATTTAATTTACGTACTTACTTATCCATTTAATACACATTTTTAAAGAATTTCATTAACAATCGCAGGCGAATGGGTAATTGAAGACATAAATTAGTCAATTATCAATCGTCGTTATCTTGACCGGCGAACATTCCTTCATTCAGCTAATCATCATACAAAGAGCATTCCAGGGACTTAGTAGCATACTGATGTGGTAGTACCACCCAGGAGATATGCGAATTTATTTGAATCAAATGTTAGGAGTAGGCTTCAGGTTAAAATGTTGCTCCATAAGGGCTATCCAGGCTAAAAGTTTGCTCCGTAAGAGCTATCCAGGCTAAAAGGTTCCTCCATAAGAGCTATTTAGGCTAAAAGGTTGCTCCATAAGGGCTATCCAGGCTAAAATGTTGCTCCATAAGAGCTATTTTCACTTGCATACGCACAAAACAAATGACAGCTTGGAAAGGTGAAATGTATTCGGTGTGCGGAAAAGGACTTGTTCCCATCTTTCCCTATGACTTTGTCCCTACATAGGGCCTGTCGGGAAAAATAGTGCCATCCTCCGCCATACGACTAGCACCAGCGTTTATAGGGAATGATGGTATGTACAGTATACACAGGGTTGTGTTTCAAATTACTTGTTTTTTTCGAGATGGTGAACTAGTAGGTTAATGTATTTTTTTATCATCGTAAATTTGTCTTTCTTCTATTCGGCAATAAATTTACGGAATTGTTAATTAAAATTAACTAGATAAATGAATATAACCGGCTAGAAGACGAAACAAAACGACTGCAAATACTATGTAAATTAAAAACCCGTACCTACTACCTATAATTGTTTAGCAAATGCTGTGAAAATCAGTAAAAACCCATTCATGTGTTTATGTTAAATAAAACATCCGCTGTACTTAGCATTCTTGTGGTAATTGTTCATTTGACATTCACGCAGTTTGAATTTTTAAAGCCTTAGCAACATAAGATTTTCATAATTAACACTAATCCTATTGACGTTTTGCATTTAAAAGGTATGGATAAGGACACACAGCACTTATTATTCTCTTGACGGTATCCCAACTTGACGGCGTGGTAGGCGCAGGTTCGATTCTCGCACGGAACCAATATTTGTATGGCCTACAGGTACCTACTTGCTCCGGGTCTGGCTGTTTGTGTATGTGAGTTTAAGGCTCCGCGCCAACGGGCCACCTGGCGGTGGCCGCCACCGGTGGCTAGTGACAAGCCGTTTACATGACTTTTAAAACGTTTTATATGGAATCGCCGCACACGTGTAACGAGTGGCGACCACTCGCGGCTCAGTGGCCGCGACACGCTACCACCGGTGGCGGCCACTCGCGACTTAGTGTCCCCGACACGGCATCGGTGGCCCGTTTACGCGGAGCCTTACCGTTGAACTTTTATACCACGTTTATTTGTAAGGCTGTAAAACGCACCCACGATTCAAGAGAAATTCTTAGTGAAATTTCTTCCATCCTTCTCAGATACAGGAGAAATTCCTAGTGAAATTTCTTCCATCCTTCGCAGATACAGGAGAAATTCCTAGTGAAATTCCTTCCATCCTTCTCAACGTCATCATCCTAGTAGACCTTTCTAGCCTTACATCTTTCATACAGTCCATCTGCGTTGTGGAAAGAACCAAAAAGCCGATTTTTGATTTCTTCTATAATGCTCTTACAGCGTCTTGGAAATAAGAGTAGAATAGAGTAGTGACATAGCATAAGCATAGCATAATCAGCGTATTATGTTCCCACTGCTGGGACATAGGCCTCCTCTCTATAAGAGGGTTATGGGCTATAATTTACCACGCGGGCCTAGTGCGGGTTGGTAAATGTCACATGTATTCGAATTTTTGGTTCTAAGACATGCTGGTTTCCTCACGATCACCACACTGCTCTCGAAACGATGAAGGAAAACCCTGACCAATTTTGAGAGAAGTCTGATGATGTAATAAATTACACAAACTTAAGCGCCTGGCTGGCTTACCCACGAGTTTCTGCTCGTAAATCCGAAAATTATATCGCGCAGTTCGGCTTGCTGTGATTCATCAAGTCAAAAATTGCGTCGCAATTCCTTAGAATACATAGGCGTTGTACAGTTCCACCCGACTGAATCTTTGAAACTGATTACCGAGTGAATTACTATGTCGTATGCATCAGGCTTATGGACTGGCATTCTCTAGCAACATTTTAAATTAAATTTACTCAATCATGTCACAAAGAAATGCATGTAAATCACTGCTCTTATGTAATTTTCAGTATACGGTTGAAAATATAAGTGCAATAAACAAATTGTGCGGATTGGTTGTTGCAGATTTCACACTACGAGAAACGCAATATTAAAAATGATTGATTTTGACGTGTATGCACCTACATAATGAAAACTGGCAGTTTTTTTGAATTAAATTAGAAAAATCATACAAATCAATAAATATGAATTGCTAACCGATTTATACAGATCTGCTTGATAATTGAAGTTTGTCACAGATAAGTATTACACCCTGCTAAGTATAAGCTGTTCCTAAATTTATTTATATCATCATCAGCCTATAATGTTCCCACTGCTGGGACACAGGCCTCCTTTCTATGAGCTCTCTCATATATATTGGGCTATAATCCATCACGCGGGCCAAGTGCGAATTGGTAGATGTCACATGTCTTCGATTTTTTTGGTTCTAGGACATGCCGGTTTACTCACGATGTTTTCCTTCACCGTTTTTGAGAGCAGTGGTGATGGAATAAATTACACAAAGTAATGCCTGCCTGGGTTCGAACCCACGACTTACTGTTCGTAAGTCGGGGTTGCTACCACTGGGCCACCGCTGCTCTCTTATTTATATAAAAGTTTTACTTTATAAATTATTTTTACCATTAGGATTTTCTACAAGTAAAAATCTAAAGTTTGATCCATTTTTCTTGATAAATGTTTGATTAACTCTATTAAAGGGTGTATTTTCAAAAATCCTTCCTTAGATCATATTTTTTTTATGAGCAACTCATTTGAACAGAACACATAATCCAAAGAACTAGCCTACAGTAAAAATATAACCTTCATCATCTTTTTTCTCCCACCTTTCACAGCTATGCTTCAATTTACAAAAAATATATAGATTTATTATTAAATGTTAATCTGAATAAATTTCATCAATGCGCGTGGCTTTTACCATGAAGGATGTTTGACTTCTGCCATAGTTCTTTATGCTTCCAGACACCGCCGGTTTCAGCAGTTATCTGTTAGTGAAAAAATGTATAAAAGATTTTGATAAAGGAGATCATTGCTAATTGTTACGTGATAGAAAAAAGTGAAAATACCAATCATTATTGTATTTTTATGTGACGGAGTAAACATATTAAAATACTGAAACTAAATGAAAGGCAGTATAATATAATACTTAGTCATTACGATACTTTACTTTGTAGAGAGTATTTTGTTAATTTTTTTAGGTCTTAAGCATAATTCTCTATAGTTCATTACTAAGCTTTTATTTTGACGTAATTCCGTATCAAGAGAATGATGGGAACCGACTATTCATTTGGTCTCTTCAATTGTTAACATTGACATTGACTTGAGTTGCTTTTTGTACGGTGTAGTCTGTCATTGAAATACGGCGTAACATGACAAAATATGTAGTAGCAACATTTTTCTACTACATGATGATTAGATCTGTAATGATGAAATCATCTCAGAATGATGTACTGAATATGTGGTAACCATTTTCGTGTTGGTAAACACTCCATCTACTTAAAATAGATTTTAGATTGATTCAATTACTAACAGACAATGTACAGTGTAAGAATTCAGTCTACAAGGAGCTCGTGGCTAAATAACAACAGCCGCTCAGATCGATCTTTAGGTTAAGCCGTGCTTGCCTAGGTCGGTCCATGGATGGATGACCACCCATTACGTACCAAGTCTCCTCTGTTCCTTGGAAAGGACGTTAAGCCGTTGGCATTTGTAGATCGTTACAGGCAGTCACTGGCCAAGAGGTATCGTATTACCCTAGTGCTAACTGGGTTGTCGAGGTCAGATAGATAGTAGCTCCATGTAAAATACTGATTTTCAGCTACATCCAGTTAGACTGGAAGCCGACCCCAACATAGGAAAAGGCAAGGCAGATGATGAGTTCAGTATATAGGTAAAATGAGCCTTAAAGGAAGATTTTTCAAACTTATCCCGTACAGGGGTTAACTAGAGAGATTATAGTTCGTAATTTTATACCGATATGAAATCTCACCGGGTCTCTAATACCTATCTCAGTTCAAAGCAAACTTAAACAATCGACTCATATATTATGATATCTGCTACTCATTGTATGAAACCTGTTTACAAACCAGAAAGAACTAAAGAAGTGCTTACGAGAACTATACGCAAGCCTTGTTCTAATAATAACAAGCGTTTAACAAGAAGTACAGTGACGTATGAATGGTGGTTTACTTACAGTTCTCTTCTGAAGAACCTTGTATTTCAAGTTCGCAACGTAACGTAGAATAAACTAACACTGTCATTTACTGGCCGGTCATCAACATGATGGTGCGACCAAGTATTAGAGGCTATGTTTTTTTTTTAGTTTTTGTACTGACTAAAACCCATCCATGTTCCTTCCTTGCCCTTTGTGTTCCAGGGCCACGGTATCTCTTTGGTCACACACACTCCCACAGCCCTGGTAGATTTTGGAATCCTTTAGGTTGTTTTTTTCAGCAGGTGGTAATGGCAACTTTGGACCGGAGTCGATTGAGCAGATTGTCCGTTTAAAGGGGTCCAGTGACCACGATCTTCAGTAATGAGGGACCGATTGAAGAAGAAGTACTCACTTACGACTATTTTCAGTCATTCTGAGCTCTCGATATTGCGAAAAACGGAATACGTTCCGTAAGTGACAGTGTAAGTTTAGTTACAAACCGTGAAAGTGTAAAACAGTGTAATTTAGTATAATGTAACAACTTGAAATACACATAAACCATACATCACAACTGTCATACCCGAAGGGTTAGGCAGAGCTATAATAACAAACGTAACATAGCGTATACCACATTTCATTAGTTATGTTTAAATCATGTCACTAATGGGGGTGAGCTTATTGCCATCAACCGGGCACAATTCTAGAGTACGGGCTGTTATTGAGAAATTCCTGATGGAAAACCCCAAAAACACTAATCAAACTCAACAGTTCAATAATATTATATTAATAGAGTCTTTACGAAAAAGGTCACATTAATTCAACCCTAATTTCAATTAGTAAAGGAATACTACTTTTTTTACGTTTTTGTGCATTCATAAAAGGATTTTAACTGTGAAGGTTGAAGGTGACCTAAGATACCCAGTTTGCACTTAAAGTGGGTTTTAAGGACCTAAATTAACTTTTCTCTCGGTTTTTATACCTTCATTATTTCTCCATTAATAAAGTGGTGTCATCATTTTTTTTTCCTTAGTCTATAATGTCACACTGCTGGGCACAGGCCTCCCCCATAACGTCCCACTCTTCTCTCTGTGCTGTTTTCTCAGGCCAATCTCTTACAAACTCCTCTAAATCATCACCCCAGCGTTTTCAAGGCCTCCCTCGACAATGCCCGTCTTCTGCCACCCACTGCGTGACGAACTAACTTAACTAACATAACTTTTTTATTTAATTTAAGTGCCTGTTATAAATACTGTGTTCATATTGTAAAGCATTTAAATATATGAATTATAATGTCAAGCATATACGTTTCGTAAGTATTCAACCACACATGGTCAATTTTGCAATATGCTGTATTTTGGAAAAACCTGAAAGCAGAATTTGTTGTGAGAGAGAGCACTTCTTACAAGGAGATGTTTAACATGTTGAGGTTTCTGTTGTTTAATTATTAAATGACAGCTTATTAAGGTATCTACCTACATAATTTTATACTAAATAGGAAAAACAGTCTCAAATTTTATCTGCACAAGGTTTTGGTAAACAAATAACGGTGTTATGATCAAAATATAAATAAGAGCTAGCCTAATATTTAAGCAGCCCCATATAACCATATCCGATATTAATACGATATCAATCTACTACCAATAAATTCTAACTATGTTTTGTAATAATAACTTACGGATTTAGTGGTCTCGATTTCAATATTAACACACAAAAAGTGCTAAAATATCCGGTTATATTCACCTCCTTAGCTCAGTTAGGTTCCGTAGAAATACCAATTATGCAACACTTTGCTATTTTAAGTATAATCTGGTTCAATTAATGATATGTAGCGTAACCTTGCGAGAGATTTTATATTGAAATGAAATTACAAGTCATTTTGCAGGGGGCTTAAAATGGTAACATTGGCAGAATCATATTAGGATAATAATATGAATCACATTTCAATTCCTAAAATGGCCACAAATTGACAATTCATAATATTAACTGCGTCCAATTCATATTACGTAATTCATCTGTCAGACACTGGTTTGACAGTATTGTATGGAGAATCGTAAAATGGTCCACTTATTATGAATTGCTTTGCTGTCAATAAGCAGATTCATAAAAAGATTGTCAAGAGCAAAATCTCACAATTCATTTTACAGATTTTGTAAAGAAATATTGAAATAATGATATATTTTGGACTTTACGAAATGGAAAAAGGTAAAAAAAAAAATTGGGACAAGAATATAACATCTGCAAAAAGAGGTTACAACAAAAAAAAAGAGTCCAATAATTTATTGAATTTAAACGAAAAAAGTAAGGTTACCTACTTTATTTTCGTGTAAAATACGCAACATAATTGGCGAATAAAGGATATCTATCGATTTAAAAAATTGTACATGGGTTTAACTTTAACAGACATTTTCAAAGTCTGACAACCAATCTTACCAAGGGGTATCATACAACCCAGTACTAACTGGGTCATGGAGGTCAGATAGGCAGTCGCTCCATGTAAAATACTGGTATTCAGCTGCATCCGGTTAGACTGCAAGCCAACCCCAACATAGTTGGGAAAAGGCTAGGGAGATGAGGACTAATTTAAATGTCAAAAATCAGAATAATCTCACATTTTTAAGTCTATGTACTGTTTAAAAGTAAATGTATAAAACATGTAATGAAAGTCATATGTACTTAAGCATCTTTATTTGCATAAAATGTGAAGGAAAAGGATGTCACAGTTATTTCAGTGCAGAACACATTCCGTCATACTCATCAATCTCTTCTCAATGGCATGAAAATTACAAATTACAATACATCATATATAATACATACATAGGTACAAAAAATATATAGGATAGGTCAACTACTTTCATTATAATATGGTACTCCTAAATATTAAAATTCTGTGTACGGGTAATTCTACGAGTTCACAGTTATTTCTATTTTGAAAGAGTTTCATTTTACACATAACAGGTTTGGATAATGCAAAAATGTAATCCTCTTCTATTCCTTTTAGTTAAAAGGTTCTGTGATTTGATGACAGGTTGACAAGATTCAAACCTTTGTATATTGAATATTTTGGATGTTTTTACACACAAGCATTTCTTTTGTGCCATTTTAGCTCGTAATAGCTCTGCTGTGTAGGTATCCCCTTCAATTATAATATGGTAATATCGAATATTGGAACACAACAAATACACGCATTGGTATTGAAAAATTCTGACCAATATTACACACACTACACTATTTCACTCGGTTTGATTTTCTGCTTGTTCTTCGTCATTCCTTAGTCCCAGCCCCTGAGAGGTCTTCTGTGGTGTCAACAGCTCGCTACATGCTGCCTTCAATAGTTTTGGTATGGTTCGACACATCACACGAAATCAGCGTGAAAATGGAAAATCCCTTGAATTTGCTTATTTCTATATCCTGACGGAATAACAAGAGAATTTTTCAAGCAGCTCCTTTATGATTTTCAGCCATCTCTTCAAACACAACGACCTTACGGCCTTTTTGTCGAATTCCAGTATCATTTAGTAGCTACATATAGTGAATGTAGAAGTATATCCAGTGGGGTCGCAGCTTTAGCCAGAAATAGGTTAGCAGAGGTACTGTATGCCTAGTTATCAATAAATACTGCTTGAGAAAATACCATTGAAAACAAAAATACAACAAAACTATTGGTTTCCAATAACAACAAATAGACAAGACCAATTGACAGTTGACATGACGTCTTGACATCTCCATCAAGGATAGACATTATGCGCATGTTGCCAGGCTAAAAAGTCAATCTTTATCGTTTCAAATTCCCTTTCTAAGACCTTATTTGCAGTGTTTTAACTGTGCCATATTTGTCTTTTATTGAAATAGTGTTTAAATCACTGGAATGCTTCCAATAAAATGAATTTAATTAATAAAATCTGGAGAGAAAAATAACCGGTAAAAATACGGTCTTTTATTTTTCACGTGGCAACATTTACAACAAATCTGATTCTGGATATGAAATGCATTGAGTATGATTCAGCTACCATGTGTCACCATTTTACGAAAATTAGCAGAATTGCTAATGATCTGCTGGGAATTCAGAAAATGAATTACTTTTAGAGGAATTGCTAAAAGTGGCCATTTTGGATCCCCTGAAAATTAAAATGAAAAACCTTTGAAAAAAGAGATGCGGAACTAGGCTGAAACTAGCTTAAAAAGTCATTAATGTTTTACAGCTTTTAATTTAAATTTAAAATTCTCAACATAAATAGTTTCCAGGCAATTAGTTAAGCATTAATTTATAACATTAGTAACTAATTTCGAACTCGATAAGAAGCTGCGACTCGGTAGTGGCAAACCATTACGGCAGCTAACATTATAAACAAACAAACCGGCTCCAAAGTCCAAACATCCGAGGTATCGTTAACATTTATTGCAGAACCCTAAATTAAAGACCCTGACCACAGATTACTCACGTAGATGTATATTATGGTAACTTCCTTCAAGCAATTTGTCGGCTTATTCTGATCTTTGACATTTGTGCAATTAGAAAGCTGAGATGCCCAATCTTTATATGATTGATCGGATAAGATGCGACCTCGTGTAATCAGTCGGATTTGCGGTGTACAGAATTAAATATAAACGGTATTTATTTCCGTATTGCCTGTTTTTGCATTATTAGTTTCTGTAATTAAAATTACACGTCATCAGCTGCCTTCGTTTAATTTAGTCTGTAGAATAATCGAAGGCCTTACATAATAAGCAAGCCTATTTTCGAAAAATGTCGGAAGCCACAACGTTGACGAATCTCAGGTGGAAGCGCCAGGGAATAGCCCGCGAAATTCTAATTTTCATTTTTTTTTTATGAATGACTATTTCATAAAAAAGTCATTCAATGGTATTAAATGAACTTAGAGGGTTGTATTGATGAATTTAATGATTATAAGTCTATAAAGCCATATTTGTTATGGTCGCGAATAATATTTTAACCAACATACAACCTGCCACTGACATGAAAATAGCAAAAAAAAAAAATTAGGCTACCCTGGGGCTTCCCTAGAGCGTTGCAGCTTTATTTTACTATCAATTTCAGAAGGCTTCAAGTCTGGAAAAAGGCTAAGTTTTCCCCAGAAGTGACAAATCATCCGCTCTTAACAGAACATGATTTCTAACGTAGTATGTATAGGCCATGAAGCGAATACCATGTAAGAGAATGTAGATTGCAATTTGATAAAATTATGATAGGTGTGGGTACAGTCGCGGCCTTTTCCACCTGATCATTAAAAAAAAATCGCTTAAACCATGCGGAGGCGCCCCGGCCGGCTAGAGAGTGTTTCATGTTATGAGTGCAAGCAAGAATGAGCTTAGTGGTGATCAAGCGGGAGTGTCCGCCATTGTACCTACTTGCTGCGGAAGAGAATACTATCAGATTATAAACAAGCGGCGGCGGCGGCGTGCGGCTGTTGTGCAACCTTCCCTCCTGATTCCCACGTGTTTAAACGAATAACTTTGTCGGATTGTCACTTAATGGCATCGGTGTCCTAATAACAGTATTTGTATGAACGTTGAATTGCGAAGAATAAGGGTTACGGTACAAATATTATGAATAAGTTAGTATGTGAATAAATAATATTAATTTCTTTCAAATATGCACTCCTAAATTCCACTAAAAATGATTATGGATCAATATATAATATATGAAGTGCTTTATTTAGAGTCACTATTTATTTACTACGACTCCTAACTTCTTCATCATTCTCTTAGCCCTTGTCCCAATTCATTTGGGGTCGGCGCAGCATGTCTTCTTCTTCTATACTTCTCTATTACTCGTCATCTCATCAAACACCTCTTTTCTTGCCATAATACTGCGATTTCTAACTTAAACAATCGAATAAGAGAAAATGACTGCCTCGTTGGTAGAGTCGTCGCAAGCTCGAGCAAGTCGACTGCTCAGGGGCGGCCTATTTACCGCGGCCCTGGAACACAAAGGGCAAGGAAGGAACATGGATGGGTTTTAGTCAGTACAAGTCTGACACTCCCTTTCGCTCTGCCCAGAGCGCATTGGATGATTTCCAATCCGAAAAAAAAACCAAAAGGGGCGGCCTATTGGCCACGGAACCAGACTGTGACCGTGGCTGCTACTGAGAAATTCCTGATGTAAAACCCAATAACACTTTGCCAGACCTGGGAATTGAACCCAGGACCTCATGCTCCGCAATCGACCAACAGTATCGATAAAATCAACAAAACGACGGTCTGCATTCTACATCTTTATTCGTGACAATCGACTTTGATATTTAAATATCGAATTCGTTTAGATGATTGCGTAACCAGCTTTTGTTGATTTTTTATTCAAGCTTGATAGACCTTTGGGACATACTGCTGTCTAATTCGGCCAGTAAATAAGCCGCGTTTACTACCGTCTTGGTCTTGTTTTAATTAAATTTCCATAGACTCTGAGACTGCCTCGCACAACTGCTGATCATGAGGTCCTGGGTTCGATTCCCAGGTCGGGCAAAGGGTTATTGGGTTTTTCCATTAGGAATTTCTTAGTAGCAGCCACGGAGTATGGATTTGTGCCCGGTTATAGCAACAGGCTCGCCCCCTATATCATGGGGCTTAAACATAACTAGCGAAATGTGAGTGTACTATTAGTTCCACCTCTGTCTATCCCTTCAGGGATTACAGGCGTGATGTTATTATTTCCACAGATAATTTCACAAATACTTACCAACACAGCCCTCCTGATAATGTCGTTCAAGCGATACCTACTGCTCAATATTTGCCAATATGTATTAATTAAATCTTGAAAACTTGTAAAGTCGGCGACATATGTAGCTAAACTTCGCAGAATAAAAAAATGTTAGACAGTAGACATTAATTAAACAGATTGTTTGCACAATAACTCTGCTAACCCAGATTAATAATTTGGAATATAAAAACTACTTTCTATTTTCAAAGTCGCAAAGGTTTCATGTACATAATTATAATTTGTAATATTAATATTCATACAAAAAGTACCTAAGCAACAAAACATACTGCGAAATTATTGAATGTCAATTATTAAAAAAAAATAACCTGTTGCACTTTTTTGCTTCTGCAACGGCTAGAAGTTACAAATTACAAAATGATTTATCAGCGGTACTACTTTCTAAGTTTTTGGCATATTCCGACTGAAAATTTTTGATCTCAGATTAATTTCTACTTCTTCACAACACTCTTGAAATTAAAGCAAAAACAAATAAAAGTGTGTGCGTACTTATGTACACGCGTTATAAGTTATACTTCTTTGGCGTAACACGATAAAAATCTTTTAAAAAAAATTATCTTTCACCTTATCCCACGTTTGTAGAAACAAGGTCTAATATCAATTACCTATACAATCTAACCTCCTAGCTCCAGCAGTAGATTAACCTAGGCTTGTCAATCTAACTTCAGGGTGTATGCTGACTAGCTAACTTCAGGGTGTCGGTTTTTCGTGACGATGTGCGCGCGCATCGTAAAAATTTACTCTCATCATTTTTCCCTAACGCGGCAAAAGAAGTATAACTTCAAAAATGCTAGCTGACTCCCGTGTCCTTATGTCCGGAACCTCGGATCAACAAAGCATGACAAACATAATAATTCTCTGTCTCACTTACACCAATATTGTGGGAATATCATTGTACACAACATAATAACTTTTTGCACAGTATTTTTAATGAACTCATTATGTTTTTAACGAACAAAAACTTGTAGCTTGTACACACGGCGGCACATCAAGCTGAACATAACCAGTTTATCCTGACTTCGCTTTGTATGAGCTTCCTGTAGGATGAGAGTTCAGCTTAATTTGGTATTGCATAGCTTGATTGGCCGTCGTGCGTACATACGACTTTGATAGTACAGTAATTCACAAAACGTTTTAAAGGTTAAGGCTTCAATTGGGCGACTGTCGGAGTACTACGGTCTTGTAGCGGAAGTCTTTACATTTAATTAGTGTTGTTTATCGGTAAATTTTTTCCTGTCGGAAATCTGATAGTTCAAGCGGATCTTCAGTCGGGGTGCAGACGTGTCCAAAGGTTTTTTTTGAAGTTATAGTACTTTTGGCGCGTTACGGAGAAATGATGAGAGTAAATTTTTATGATGCGCGCGCACATCGTCACGAAAAACCGAAACCCTGAAGTTAGCTAGTCAACATACCCCCTGAAGTTAGCTAGTCAACATTTTAGTTTTATACGCCAAAGAAGTATATATAACTCCTTACGTGCGTAATAAGTACACACACACTTTTTTTAATATTAGAATAAGTACGAGTATGTACTCGTACCTGCTGGGCCCAAACTGTAAAATATGGAAGTAACATTGTAACGAATAGAAAAAGAAGTAAAAGATTTATAACAAAAATAATGTTTAATTTATAAAATTGTTTCCCTGGCGATCATTAGTGGTAGGATAGAGTAAGATTTGTGTAAACCTGCTTCACGCGACTCTTGTTATTCGTATAAGTCGTAGACTACACTGCAAAATAATGACTGTTTATAAGTACCGGCTACTAAAAGCAATCAAACACGCTGGGTAACACGCTCGTGTCTTTCAACGTGTCATTGTTTCCAGTAGTAAAGCGTAGCTACTTAGCCCTAGTAAGAGAGCTGCCTTATGAACGATGAACATGAACATCAGTATCTCGATGATGTAATACGTGTTTAACGGATGTGGTGTGTACAGTGACAGGTTGATAGATCATCACTACAACAGCTTCACTTGATTGTACGTGTACTCGAGTCGTAAGCCATTTCTTTCATTCGATTCTTACGAATAATAAACTCCGGACTACGGAACTCGATTTTTTATTCGTCTTTTTGTCTAGACCATGGAAATCGAATATAAAAGATTCTAATTCACCTAACAGCTCAATATATTGTCTCTTCACGTGATACGGAAACGATATCTAAATAAATGCCAAGTGAAATCTAGAAGACGTAAAATTTTATCTGTTTTTTGATTATTTTTCCATACTAATAAAGTAACTTTAGTTGCATCTGTTTCAATGTCATTTTTATAGGCTATATTGGTCATATCAAAAGAGATTTACATAGAAATTTTGGCATCATTTAATATTAATATAATTACTTACATAATATATTAATTAAAACATACGCTATTAAATTAGAAGCAAGGTTGTCGAGTGCATAAATCAAAGTTGTGAAATTCATTAATAATTTATCAATTTTAGTAACGTTATGTTCCACAGTGATCTATTTGAGAAACGGTAAAACTCACTGACCTTAAATCACTAGAAGTGCTAAGTACATCCATAATATCGCTCCAGTTACCCACAAAAGTGTAATTGTTATGTAAATCCCCGTCTGATATAATGTGTACGTGAGACAGTGGACTTGCACTTTCTAGTATACTTTCACAGCTATTGTGATCGCACCGCCTGACGCAACCACCGAATGGGTGCTACGTCAGGCCTGCGTCATGCTTAGAGTATAGACAGGCGGACTGCATTCTGATGACAGTCAATGCAAACGAGCTGAGTACACGCCCTTAACTGATACCTTGCAGTAAGATTGAGATCGTATATATCCACTCTTAGTGGATCAATCACTTTTCAAACTACAAATCTTTTCACGTTTTTTAGCAGCACCTTTGCCGATGAAAATTTCCTTAAATTATAGAGTAAAGTGGTTTCCCGATTGTGTAAATTTACGCTGCATCTAAGCAAGCGTGCACATTCTCTTACCATAAAATTACTTACCATCCGGTGTGTTGTGCCCAAATGTAAGTCAGTAACTCAGTACAAGATAGAAAACGTATGAAATAGTATTTGTGATCTGATAAACTATGAACACAGTTTTGGTTTATAATGTTTATTACATAAATGTTAGAAGCTGGTTTCTCTACGGATGAATGATGTTGCGGAATTTGGAAGGCTTGTAATCAATGACAACGCTTGTTTAGATTATGCAGCTGTTTTAGTAGAAGCTGTCAAGGCTTCATTCAATATCTGAAAATAATTAAACCTGTTTTCAAAAAACATGATTTCAAACTTGATACTTACATCAAATAAGTTTAGTAATGTATTTCACAGTATTCAAGGCTCTTGATTTTTATTTGAAAGAGTTTTATTTTAATTTTAAAAAGATTTAGTAATCCCTTAAGAATTTCCTGAATGACAACAACATAATTTCTACAAACACACATGCTCACTACTGCATGGGAAAATGTGGTAATTCTAATAAAAACTTACCTACATATGTTAATGTTTTATGGCATATTTCACACCATAACACCTATCATAAAGTTTTTCAATCTTATGTAATTTTGTAAGTCAATAGGCCGCACTCGTTTTCCTACTATGCATGCCTGAACACAAGAGTAAATATCACACAGAGACGAAACTTGATACGTACAATGCGATACCATACGTACACCGTAAATAAGGTCCATATTAGAAACTACAATGCGATTACAATAAATAACTTACAGCTAATAATAAGAGTCGCTTAATTATTGTACATAGAGAAAAATAAAATATTGGATTCCCATAACATTCCTGAAATAATTTCTTGTACCGGCCTTCTTAGTATGATATACAGAATTCACCCTATCAGTTGTTGGCATGCATGCGTGACAATTCACCGATGTCACATGACCGTGATTGGACAATCACGTCAATGTCGAGTACATGTCATGTAAACAATGACTGTATCAAAATTTACTACCTTCTTAAATTGTATATATACAATCATAACTGTCACTCTTTGGCAGTTTTATGAATTGTTTATAGAATGGTTAATTGACGTAGTGTGTCAATCTGATTAAAAACTAAAGTCAACAATACCAGCGTGTTATCTGCACCTCATCTTGGAAGAGGACTTTTGGCCGAATGGAGTAGTGTTTCGTCGCTTCCACGGGCTAGTGCCACCATAAACGCACAGTGACATAGTGCACAAGTGAAGTTTTACTAACATAGTTTTAAGGATCTATTTACTAACACATTTTGTATTTTATCATATTATTATGTATGTAAGTCTGTAAGGCTTCTATGGGCCAAAGTTGCCTGAAAATAAACGAATATATTATGTTATGTATAAAGATTGGTCTCTGACAAATGTCTACTCTTGTACCCCTACTAACCTTCACGGTATCGATGTTATGACGCCTAGCCAAGTACACACTGTGTCGTTGCGTGTTACAAGTGTGTATGAATGGAAGTCGGCCGCTTGCGCACATTTTCCCACGGTGACTTTATAAACAGAAGGAAATACTAATGTTTTACCCACAATGTTTGGGTGGTTGCTGGTATTGTATAAAACAAACACTGCAAATTTTTCTACGTCAGGAATTATTTGAAGGTGCCTTTATAGTACTAATTTCTAGTGGTTTTAAAAACGTGGGCAATATGATAATGTCTTGTGGTAATTCTATTTGTTAGAATTGATTTTCGTAATTAATATTTTAGTGCGATCACATTTATTTGATAGTTTTAAAAGCAATGATAACTAAATTGCTGAACATAATACGTTTTTTCGAGAACAGCGGTGGCCCAGTGGTAACAACCCTGACTTACAGACAGTAAGTCGTGGGTTCGAACCCAGGCAGGTGCTTACTTTGTGTAATTTATTTCATCACCACTGCTCTCAAAAAAGGTGAAGGAAAAACATCGTGAGGAAACCAGCATGTCCTAGAACCAAAAATTCGAAGACATGTGACATCTACCAATCCGCACTGGGCCCGCGTGTTGGATAATAGCCCATTCCCTCTCTTAGAGAGGAGGCCACACCCCAGACACATCAAATGGGACACATCCCAGCTGTGGGAACATTATAGGCTGATGATGATGAATACGTTTTTGTCACCTCCTGGGTTGTTGTATATTTCATTACATCTAAGACAAAAGATAACAGGTGATCTACCTTATAAAAACAGATCAATAGTCATTTTCGATCATACTTGGTGACTTGATCCCAGGGTCGTATTAGGAGCGAAAACCAGAATGTATTACGAACCCTACGAGGTTTAATTACTCTTCCAGATCAGATATAACTGTACCAAAACACCATCTGATAGTAATTCTTCTTACGCAATATCTAGATTATTTTCCTAGGCTTAAGTAATGCAATCCCTAGCGACGTCCGGTGGGACCGTATTAGGCGAAGCGCATAACGGCGTCATTGCACATGAAACCGCAAAAGTTTAAAGGTGACTACAGAATGTACCCTTTATTTTGTTATTGTTAACTAGCGACCCGCCCCGGCTTCGCACGGTTGCAATTTTGTGAAGAAATATAAAATTTTCTTTCACACAAACCTTGTCATAACAATTACGAACACAACAAAAAAGTTATCAGCCAAATCGGTTGAGCCGTTCTCGAGTGATGCTCCGCCATACATGTGGCATGGATTGAATTATTTATAACCGACTTTCAAAAGGAGGAGGTTATTAATTCGTCTGTTTTTTTTGTGTATATCTTCACCGATATCTTCGCCAATTGTGAACCGATTTTGATGATTCTTATTTTGGTTGGAAGTATGTTATTCTGCGTCTGCGGTCTCGTTTAAATTTTATGAAGATCTGATGCTGATCTTCGGAGATAAAGAAAGGAACTCTTCAATAATTGACAGCAAATCTGCCGTGATTGCTGCAATCGCTTGGATGTTTGTTGTTTACACAATATGGTATCATAACATAACGCCTGTATGCTCTGAGAGTGTACACAGATGTGTACATTACACCCAGATTTCGACAGTTAGGTATATTAAGTTCCATTTTATTGAGGCTAAGCCTATTAGCATCAAATGCATTGTTAACAATATAAAATAAATGCATAGCACATATTTTTTATAGGATATTACAGCTAAAAATGGAAAAATAAAAAAATAAAAATTTGCAAAAAATAAAACCGACTTCAAAAACACAAAAAAGTGAAAAATAACTTTAACTTCAGAAGTCGATGACAAAAAAAACTGAACCAATCAAACAAAAGATTTTGTGTTTTTTGTTTAGTCTTGTGCGAGATAATTAAATAGTTTATTTTTTTTCTTCTTTATCTACTTTTGTGCAAACTAACCCTAATGGACAGTACTTAAACATGCTGATTTTATTTTCAGTTCAATTTTTAGTAAGATATTTGTACATCTATGTAATTTTCAGGTGTAAATATTTTATATAAGTCAAATCTTTTGCGATCACTCGCGCCTTCTGTACTGTAATTCTTGAAACGAAACGACGCCTTTTACATTTAATTTTAGCAATATTATTTTCAGACAGCAACTGAAGTTTTCAGTCACGTTATGGTAATAAATTTGGACGGAAATCTGGAAAAATTGTACCCAAAGCCTAGAATAAATTATTCATGTTATCAATGTGCATTTTCCTTTAGAGGTCCGCTATCTTCCCCGCTGCGCACAGGCATCTCGTCTTGCAAGTTGAGGTTGGATCGTAAGCTAGCATTATCTAATTATCATGATGTACTACTGAGTTCACTGCCGATCGACCACTTTCATCCTTATGACCTAGGTAATAAGGTTGAAAAAAGGTCGATCTTCTTTGAACTCGATAGTACCTACGTATAGTGTCTTGAGATATTTTTATATTTTTCATAGCATTTTAAGCAATTTTGGTTCTCTTCAGTTTAAAATTGCTTAGTGGTAAACTTGTCACCTAGTATTGAAATATTAGGAGCGAAGGAATATAAGCACGAATTACTCTTGAAAAAATCGTCATGCAGTGGACTGTTTATCGGTTTTTGGAATTCACAAAGTGACAATTCCCAGTTCGAGTAAAGAGTTATTGACTTTTTCATCAGAAATGTCCTAACTTCGTGCCCTGTTGATGGCAATAGGCCTCATCCCATATAAATGTAATGTAAGTGTAATATTAAGGTACACCTCTACCTAACTTTCAGAGATTACAGGCGTGATGTTATGTTATAAACAAAGGAAATATCCCAGCCAAAACCAGGTAAATAGCAGACAACCACTTAATTGTTTCTAAGAATATTTGATTCCACAGAATACATGATTACCTAAACAATAAACACAATCTTAATAGTTCGAGGAAATCATAATCGATTTTAATTAAGAAAAGGGTAACGGGTGTTTCCCTTTGTAACATCGCTAAGAAAACATAAAACACAAAGGTTTACTGTTTATTTGAATCAGTTACTAAAACGTCTTTTAACCGTACCTGCTCTATTCTAATAACTGCGCAAATAAGCACAATGTCATAATATACAATATTCAATAATTGTGACTACCTTTGTGTAAAATAATACCAACTGTATCCGCCCGAGGCCGCCTGAAAAGTTTTTACTTTCAAAAATATAAAGGGTCATGCCCAAATGTCAGCCACTAAGTAACTTGGCTTTAATTCTCGGTAAGGATAGAGACGAATCGGTGTTGTTATTGTAAAAATGTATCAAGTACTATGTATTCATCGTACATGGATCGTGCATCTTCGCGACTAAGCTTGCCTTTTGTATTACAAATTACTGCGCTAATATCGTTGAAACAAGCCTTGAAATTACGCCTATTTATTTATTTATTTATTTATTACATTTGGGAAAACAAACAGTAGTATATTACGTATAAACAGTATTGGCTTAAAATTCAACTTAAATATACTACCCACAACATTTTCCACAGATTACTTTATTATATAAAATACGCCTATGTTTCTGATTTCTCCTTGCATATAAGATGTCGTGCGTAAACAATAAGCAACGTAATTAAGCCAATCGCTTAGCAGTTACACACCAGAATTTACGCGTAATGCAACAAGTCATTACATATTTATCGGCAATAAAGTTTTTTAGCGAGGCAAAAGGAATATGTAAGGATCGTAGCAGGTGACGTTATGTGGTTTCTGCTTACCCCCATGAGAAAAGGGCGTGAGTTTATGCATGTATGTATGTATGAAAGCTACCTATAAAGTATTTAATTGCCAGATGATCAAAAAGTACCTGGGCAATGGGCATCGATAAGTTTATCTTTCACTTTCTTTGGTATAAAGATGTGTTTATATTAATTTACATTAAAATCGTAAATTCTTGGGGTATAGTGGAAACTGTAAAATCGATAATTGATTTAATCAACAGATTTCTACTTTATCAAACCAAACTTCCTCATTGGTGAGGTTCTTCAGAAAGGTCAGGTGCGTAGTACTTGCAACCGGCGTGCGTGTATGACCAGATGTATGAACGTGGACGAGGCAAAAGGAGTATGTAAGGATCGTAGCAGGTGGCGTTCTGTGGTTTCTGCCTACCCCCATGGGAAAAGGGCGTGAGTTTATGTATGTATGTATGCAAACCAAACTTTATTCAAGTAGGGTTATTAGCTTGTAACAGGTGCTATCTTGTCGCTTGTAAAGACGAGGTAGACGCAACAAGTCAAACTATCATTTATTGAAAGATTGCTTCAATGGGCTTACAGGTGGAAACTGGCGCCAAGGTACAATACGCGGCTGTTGAGATGGAAGAGATGTTATACAAAGCTGTTTTAAAAAAAAGTTGTTATGGATACAAAATACCTTAAGTGATCATTCTCCTTTCTAAGCCACGGCCGTATAATTCTTATAAGCAAAAGTTACGAAATAGAAAACGAAATAGGTCTGTATGTCAAGATATCTGAAGGCAGACCTGTCTTGTCTGAATATAGAATGTGCAAAATCAAACAAAAGCTTAATAATTATATGCATGTGTGTCGATCGCATCTTAAGACAATAAGTAAAACATGTAGGTGGTGGAATCGAAATAGATATCTTTTACATAATATTTGACATAATTTTACAAAAGATATTCCTTATTTAGTTATCTCACCAGCTATAATTAATGGCAGCAGCTATCTTTATAATTAATGGCACCAGTTTATGAAGTTTGCAAAAGTGCCTTTTGCAATTTTTGGTCTATTTTCGTATTAAATGTGGGTTGTATTTATTTTAAGGAAATATAAATCAGATTGACCAATATCTCACCTACGCCTGTACCACCATCTTTTATAGCAGTTTTACTTTAATATTACCTCGGTATGGATAAGATGGAGCTGTATGAGAAGTCTAAATCCATCACTGGCCCACGCTGAAATATGATTGAAATAATATTGTTATCAAAGGTGAGGTAAACAATGAAGCGAATGTCATTTTGTCTTCTTTTTGTTTTTTTTTTTGTTTGTCATTTTGTTTTCTTTTTTTTTGCTTTTTTTTACATTATTTTTGTTCTATTTGTAGTCTGTATATAATGTACATAGTATTGAGTTGTTTTTAAGTAAATAGTCGTTAAAACAATAACATTCGAAATGAAGCGCTCAAACTTCTCGCTCAAGACTTAAGACTCCCAGGTCATAGAAACTTGTATTCAAGGTTGAATTTCAGGTTTAAATGCCAATTTTCACATTAAAATAAATTTACTAACGAATTTATATACAAATACAGTCATCCAGCCACATAAACGTTATCTTTGACGTAAATTTTTATTAACAACCCATACAGCGTAGTCACATTTTTGTATGACTTACTCATAATTATTTTGAGAACTAAATAGCAAAAGGGGAATAATTACCATTGGAATTTATTTATGAGACACGTGTAAAGTCTGGTAAAAAGACATTTGAAGGCAGTAAAAACAATAGGTAACTAGATAATGTCAAGTAGGTATTGGAAAATTATCTGCCTTGTGATGTGTGTTTATATGGGAATATCTTTGGTGCTTTAAGCAATGGTGCTCTTAAAATCGGTGCTCAAAGTGGAATACTTCGATGGCCTAGAGGTTGCACACACTATTGAGTGGATTCGAGTTCTAGGTCAGGCATTGTTATAAGGTTTTTCATTCAAGAATACAGCAACAGCTGCCCTGAGTTTGAACTTGTTCTAGGTTGATAGCAAAAATCTCACCCTCTATTTCATGGAACTGACACATAACATGATGGGTAAAATAAGCGTGATATTATGACAATGAGGCTGGGTAAAACATGTGCCTACACAATATTTGAATTGTTTTTAAGCAAAGTACACAAAATTACGTAATATGAATATACCCGAGAAAAACCCTGATTAGTTAGACATGTATTTAAGAACTCGCAATGTGTGGCAAAGAATTTACGATCAAGTCACAATAGGGTATAGTATTGCAAACAATACCAATTTACCGGCTAATGAAGTAAAGTACTTGTTACAAAAACAAAAGAATGTCTGTCCGTACGAGTAAGTCAGCTAAGGAAGTGTTCACATTGAACATACATTATCAAAAGATACTACCAAAAATTCTAAAAGTGCCTTTCCGAGACGGGCTGCAAACTGCAAACTACAACCGCAAGCTAAAATCTTAAATAACGTACGGTTTGAAAGGTCTTTGTCCAACAGTGGACTGATTTAGGCTGATGACGAATTATTTTCCCCAACCATCAACATTCAGGTGAATTATTAGTTAGTTATTAATTATATATCGTAGCAGGTGGCGTTCTGTGGTTTCTGCCTACCCCCATGGGAAAGGGGGCGTGTGTTTATGTATGTATGTATGTTATTAATTCTTCAAAGTTATTTCGAATAATAGCGCTCATAAGGTTACAGAATAATACGTAGGTAACTCCACTAAATGTCAACTCACCTGTATGTACTATTGATGCAATTTCTCGCCAATTGTATCACACAGGTGTTTGCAAGTTAATATTAAAAACTGGCAAATTGTAATTGGATGCAGAACTGGTTATTTTTGTTGTTACGATACGTCTAGCAAACCAGTCAACCAACCAGTGATTCTGCCAATGTTATGATAAAATCCTTGAATATTCGATTCGGTTTATTCCACTTTTTCTGAATCTCTCACGTTTGGGGTCATATCAAAATACCAACTCGGAAAGAAGAAAAGATGGCTATGCCAAGCTTCATTAAGTTTTATTTTTATAGTACCTACACACGGCGACACATCAAACTATACGTTTCCAGTATAAAATGGCCTCGATTTGTATAGATTTCCCGTACAATGAGAGTTCCGCATAAACTGGTTATGTATAGCTTGATTGGTCGTTGTGCATACTAGCGGCCCGCCCCTGTTTCGCACAACGCCACCTGTCAGGTCCAAA
This sequence comes from Lycophotia porphyrea, assembly GCA_950005105.1. Lineage (NCBI taxonomy): Eukaryota > Metazoa > Arthropoda > Insecta > Lepidoptera > Noctuidae > Lycophotia > Lycophotia porphyrea. The sequence continues at coordinate 9,555,197 of OX465394.1, forward strand.
ACTATCCTATTTTTCAGGCTGGAAACAAAAACACATTCAAAAATTTTCATTGAAATCGGTTGGGTGGTTTCGGAGATTAACGTGTACAAACATAGTGATACGTGATTTTTATTTATCACTATCTGTTGCCCGCGACCTTCGTTGGCGTGAAATGATTATTTAAAAATCCCCTTTATTATAAGCATTTCCCTATTTGAATCGAATTTTGTTACGAATTTCAAGGATTTTTTTTCTTTGCACGGAACCCTAATTATTTATCTAAAATAAAAGTAGCCTAAGTTTCTCCTTGTTACTTCAGCTATCTGCCAGTGAAAATCCTGTCAAAATCGGTCCAGCCATTTCAGAGATTAGCCGGAACAAACAGACAGACAAAACTTGTAAAAAATGTTGTTTGGGTATATGTACCGTGTATACATCCATATGCACTTAGTAAAAAGCGGTTATTTTTTGTTACAAACAGACACTCCAATTTTATTTATATGTACAGAGTACAGATGTACAGATGATTAATGTTTAACTTTAGCTAACAAAAAATATTGATATTCCACCACCCCGCATTCATTCCTGATAAGTTTAGGCTTTCCGGCCATCAATCCTTTCAGACTAAAGACGACACTAATACCCCTCAAAAGAATATAACATATTGCAGGGATTCTATTCCGCTTACTATCCATTCCTTTTATCAACTAAGAGCGAAAGAAACACCGTCTATAATGACTTTAATGACAACAAAATATCTTATACATATACTCTCGGAATTTTACTCATATCGGCAAGAGAAAACGAGTACGCGTCGAACACAGTTTTTACGCAATTACAGGCCGTTGAAGACGAAACACGCTTGCCTAGATTTCTATCGATTGACATGTCTGAGTTGTATAGCTAAGCTGGCCTACTAATTTTAATGAACTCATAAAAAACTTGAAACTAGCCCGATAAATGAGATTTGCTGTTACAGGTTGCCGTTTTACACTATTATAATTTTCTTTACACTTCTTCAATTAAGATGGCGCTGGATACCGATTCTTGCCGCGCGTGAAGTCTCGCCTCTTGGCGGGTTATTAAGCACAGTTTTTCTAGAAACTCTTTGGAATTACTATGATCGATCACTAGTTTCATAAATATGTAAGATCTATCTTTCAAGAATTCTTACGATGAGTGTCTTTGTCGGCGTTTTTCTTTGTGATGACGTTTGTTATGAATATTCATTATTTTAGTAGGATGGTTTTAAGACAAAGATTTTTTCAGTTGGCCTTTTGTTAACTTAACGTCAAATTATTATTTTTTTCTTGTAAACAATGTTTCTTTGTTATCTTCATTGTCATAATATGATTATCTATACGAGTTCTACCGACATCAATTTTGTTCCTCGGACAAAATTAAAATAACTTCATTCTACGAAATGCCTGCTCTCAACGGAGTTTTAATTAGTATGTTAAAAGCTGATATTATTCCACAAGATAGCCAGGATACCCAATAACAACTGTCTTTATTTTAAGACAGTAAGAGGTCTTCAAAACCAACATGATCATGGTGCCCAGCGGACATCCCCGAACTGATATTACTTTGTTTTACTTTTATAGAGACTCGGCATTAATGTTTGCGATATGATAAAGTGTGTGTGTACTTATGTACACGCGTTAGAAGTTATACTTCTTTGACTTAACACTTTGACTAACTTCAACCTGTTACTTTTGTGTTACAGTGATGCGCACGCATCTTAAAATTTCACTCTCATCATTTTTTCATAACGCGCCTAAAGAAGTATAACTTCAAAAATATGTCCTCATGAAAAGTGAAAGGTTTTACTTTCTTCCTTCCCTAACACTATGACATTGGCTACCACACAAGACTTGTTATTTATCCAACTATATCAGCTTAAATGCGGGTCATTAACACAAATGACGGCGTGGAGCAATGCAATAGTAACAGCTATTGCTACACACAACTTACGAACGCAGGTCTGTACAGTAAGCATCGTTAGACATTGAACACCGAGGCGAATCGATTGTAGAATTTATTTGTTTTCTTTTTTTTATAGCATTGAATGTATGAAGCCAGTGTCAGTTTTTTTTTTAATCGGTTCACGCTAATTGACTTTAGATAGTACGGTTGTTTATTTTTGTAGAACTATGAGTTGTGTTCGAAATTTAAACGTTCAAATGTGTGTCATATTGAGCTGTTTGGTTAGTTAGTTGACAGTTGACACAATTAGCTATCAGTTCTAGGTATACAAATACTTGCAGACTTGAGCGCAAGTGCACTTGTTTTTGTCTAGTTCTTTGTGACTTTATCTTTGTTATACTGTACTTTACGAATTTCTCTACTATAATACTTTTTCTATAAATATTAAATTAATAATTGTCTCTGTATTTATTGTCTGTAATTTGCCTCGTTTCGATGCGAAACTTTTGTGATTTGAAAAAAAGCATCCATTTAGAAGTTTCCCACACCTTACGAAATCATTGCATACTATAAAATCAAGCTCAATACTCCATGGTTATTAAAAATTATGCTTTCCTTCAAATGTCAATGAAATTCTACACAGTTACATATAAATCTGGCGAATAAAAATCAATGCCATCTGATGTAATATTTACTTCCTATTTTACTTTAGTAAAATTATTCGAAATGCCTTTCTACTCGGGTCAGATCGTTTACGTAATTTTATTTTTTCACGCAGATACTCATATAATAGAGTGCAATGCATAACCAATTCATTAGTGAGTACTGCTCTTTGTTTGATATGAAATTTTAGACGTTACTGGTTACATGTTAAACAATGATGTTATTATATTATGAAGTTATTAGATATAAAAAACCACTTTTATGATACATAGATACATAAACAATTGTCAGTCGCTCCATGTAATATACTGGTATTGAAAATACCAGACTAGAAACAGACCCCAACATAGTTGGGGAAAGGTTAGGCAGATTACGAGATGAGTAATAATATTTAAAGAAGGAGGAAACTTCTGAAAGTATGTGGGTTTGTAGAATATAAACTGAACTTTCTACGAAGATTTGATAGGTTGTTTTGCGGTGACCCAGTGGTAGCGAACCCGACTTACGAACAGTAAGTCGTGGGTTCGAACCTAGGCAGGCGCATTACTTTGTGTAATTTATTTCATCACCACTGCTCTCAAAAACGGTGAAGGAAAATATCGGAGGAAACCGGCATGTCCTAGAACCAAAAATTCGAACACATGTGACATCTACCAATCCGCACTGGGCCCGCGTGGTGGATTATAGCCCATTCCCTCTCATAGAGAGGAGGCCTGTGTCCCAGCAGTGGGAACATTATAGGCTGATGATGATGATGATGATGATGTTGTTTTGATATGGAATTTTTCGTGAAACTGCCACAGTAATTTTGTTTTTCATTAACCTAAAATGAAAAACAAATTTAGTTTTGACCTATGAATGAACGTATAAAATATTGTTATTATATTTTTTGGTGCTACCTTTGTGCGTGAGTCCAGTTTATTCCTCAAACACGCAACCAAATTCTCGCTACTATTTTTAAGTGCAAAAAATTAGTTGCTCACAAATTCAAATTGTTCAAATGGTTGCGCTTCGAGGAATAATTTAGTTGCGCTTAGTTGGTTGCGCTTAAAAATAGTTGCGCTTAGAGGAATACCCCGTGCACTTGCACTTAGCCAGTTTTTTTTTTCAACGAAAAACAAATAAGAAAGGAAAGTCACTGTTGACAATTCATGCCCATATCCGCAAGTTAAGTCATCATAATTACTTTTTGTACTTCGGTACCTGCGATCGGTACCCCCTCCCAATCATACGACCACCTGTAGACCGACTATTTAGCCATACGATTATTTCCTTATCAACAAGCTATTTAAGAACGTAACGTCATCGCATGGGTGACATTTAAATATAATATTATACGCAAAACATATTCAAAAATAAAGGGTGCAAACAGACTGTTAACGAAGCCGAAAGGCACTTGTTCTCCTCGTCATTGCGATCATTTTTTTGTTCTAGACCATACCTGGGAACCTTCTAGTTACGGAGATATTGGGGTCAAAGTTCCAACTTTTTCACATGTTTTTTTTTAAATACATGTTTTTAATGTAAGATTTTTACTTAAAACACCTCCACAACGATTTTGAGTGCGATACATTGAGTCTTACTGCAAAACGTAATTTTTCAGCCCAAAAAAAAAGTCGTTTCCCAGCACAAATTTTTGCGTAAAGTTACTTAGTTTCATGTTCATAATGCTTGGTTGACGGCTTCGTGAAGAGTCTGTTTACACCCTGTATGTAGTCTGACTTCAAGTTTCACGTTTGGCTATTTTCATAACCAGTACAAAGAAGAATTAAAGCAAAATATTCTTATTTGTGTGACGTACATAGATACAAAGAATAACTTGTTTCTTTCTAAAAGTATAAATCACTAGCGGACGTCACGTGGTTTCACCCGCGTAGTTCCCGTTCCCGTGGGAGTACGGGGATAAAATATAGTTTATGTTACTCGCTGATAATGTAGTCATCCATTGCTGAAAGATTTTTTCAAATCGGTCCAGTAGTTTTTAAGTTTATTCGTTACATACAAAAATACAAATATTTCCTCTTTATAATATTATTATAGATATCTAGATTGATTCATATTTTTACTTCCGCGTTTTCAGAATAAACAGCCAGGTTTCCACCTGATCATAATGCATCTCGTTTACCATAACTATCCCAGAAACTCACATAGAGCTGTGGTCGGATTGCTACCCAACCGCAATCCAATCAGTGTTGGTCATTTAAAATATTGCAATATCGTCTTCCCTCATATTATAGGAGCAACTTCTTGATTGCAAAACATGATATGAGAGTACCCATCCTATACTAAACGTCATTTGTAGTTATGAGCGTATGAGTTAGCGTGGGTTTGGTACTTATAAGATAATATTTTCTTCTGATAAAATATTGCGACGGAACTCTATAAATTATGATATTGGCACAAGCCTCATAGGTTGACCTGCGAGATGCCATTCATCGTCATCATCATCATTTCAGCCGAAAGACGTCACACTGCTGGACATAGGCCTCCCCTAATGATGTCAATACCAAAAAAAAAATTATGATGCTGACTAACTTCTAACTAACGACATGGATTGCGTGGATGTCAGTAATTACTCCATGGGTACTTAGGTGATGGTCTATCCCTGTTAATATCATCCAAATCCATTCAGCCATTAAGTAATAGGTTGAGTTTCTTACATCAGTGTGATAACATTTGTATCGAAGTATGAAAGTAAATACAGGGTGTTTGGCGCATGGACCGACACAATTTTTCCAGGGATTTGGGAGGTCATTAGCTAGGTTTTACCCATACACCCTTTGTCCCAAATGTCACGGTTGGTTACATATGATTTAAAAAAAAAATGAAAAAAATGCCCAAAATGTTTCCTTTAATTTGAAATAACTTTTTTGTTTGTTTTTTTTTTTGAAATTTTTTTTTTTGTTTTTAGTTTTTGTGTATGGGTAGAACCTAGCTAATGACCTCCCAAATCCCTGGAAAAATTGTGTCGGTCCATGCGCCAAATACCCTTTATATATTGCATATTTAATTTATTTAATCTTCTATAAATCTATACTCTACACAGATAAATAAAATTGGAGTGTCTATTTGTAATATTAAAATAACCGCTTTTTACTAAGTGCATAATGTGCATATGGATGTTTACACGATACATATACCCAAAACAATTTTTTTTACAATTTTTGTCTGTCTGTCTGTTTGTTCCGGCTAATCTCGGAAATGGATGGACCGATTTTGACGGGACTTTCACTGGCAGATAGCTGTTGTAATAAGGAGTAACTTAGGTTTTATTTTAGATAAATAATCAGGAATCCGTGCAAAAAAAAAACCCTTGAAATTGGTAACAAAATTCGATTCAAATAGGGAAGTGCTTATAATAATAGGTATTTTTTAATAATAATTTTACGTGAACGAAGGTCGCGGGCAACAGCTAGTGAGATTATAAAAAACTAGCTCATATACCATTAGGTATTTAGGTATAAGATTTTTTCTACCGATCCCAGAGGGGTTGGGCACAGGTGTACCTCATAGTACACCCACATTTCACCTGTAATATTCAATTCCCACGTATTCGGGCGATTCTACCGCCTTCAAATGGGCACAAATTTTGACTCCAAGGCAGCTACTGAGAAACTACAGTAGACCAATGATTAATTTAATTTAATTTCCAAACCACAGACTATCTTGTCCAGCAACATGTTTTTGTTAGGTACATATCAATACGTTCGTCTGTCCTTAAAAATAAAGCCAGTTATGAAAGCATTAGTGTTGCACTAGTGTGCCACATTGGACACACTACTAATTTAGATCCGGTTTCATTCTCTTAAATTCTAAACTTTAATCTTAAATTAGTTTTCCGTGACTTAAACAATGCGTAAAAAATCTGTCTCAAGTTAAAATTAACAACATGGCTGGATGATACACTACACACTGCTTCAAATCTGAAAAACTAGTGGAATCAAACAAGGAATTTGCTCCTATCAAGGAAAACTCAGAGCTGACAATGTCTTCTTTGTCAATTAAGGAAAATGATTTCGCTCCTAACTGGTTATTTATTTTAAATCAGAATGTATTTGGTTGGCGCCTCTATTTTAAGTCGTAAAGATGCTGTTATACGACTTAAAGTTGTTTTTTCTAATTCGTGAATGGATCGGTTAGGTACTTCTGCCATTTTTACCCTAAGTAATAAGGTTGTAAGTGGTCGACTGTTAGTGAACTCGGTAGTAGGTACCTTATTAATCTAATATTTAAAGCATCATCATCATCATTTCAGCCGAAAGACGTCCACTGCTGGACATAGGCGTCCCCCAAGTGTCGCCACATTGACCGATCCCGTGCCACATCCAGGGGATCACCGCGACCTTCACCAGGTCATCGGCCCATGGTCGAGGTCAAGTGAATATATTTAATATATATATATATTTTTTTTTTAAAGCATCTTTAAATAATTAAGACTGTAGGAAGGCCTCCCCCATAAGGTGGACCGATGACCTGGTGCGGGGATCCGCTGGATGCGAGTCGCACGGGACCGGTCAATGTGGCGACACTTAGGGGAGGCCTATGTCCAACAGTGGACGTCTTTAGGCTGAAATGATGATGATGATGATAATATTGTTATAAACTCAAGCTCTGCCTTTTTTTCATGTCTTAAAGAATGCAGCCAGATAAAAACAAACGAAACGATTTCTCACTCAGTCATTTGCGCACTTATTTGTCACAGCAAAAACATTTGCTTCTCATCTACTTATTCTAACATATAATATTACTAACAAAGATTAAATAACAGTTATGAATAATTATCGTAACACAAGCGTATGTATCATAATCGTAAGATTCATGAGCGCCGATAATATACAACAACTTACAACTATTTCATGTTTTCTAAACATTGCTTGGAATCGAGACGCCTCAGTTTCTTGTTCATCACATTTTTGCTAATGAACTTTTCTTGGAGAGATTATAATCCAATTAGTTGTTGATCAAACAGATATTTGCAAAAATAGCTTCGTTTGAAAAATTTTAAATCCACGATGTTTGTATTCCTGTTAAAATCTTCAAATTCATTATTAATTTGCATTTTCTTAAGTTTTGTTATCAAACATCAGAGCGTAGCTTTTGAGTTTAATTCCTCCTCTTTTGTTATCCCGCTTCTGATGAGTCTTTTTTTTTTTGCTAAGCGTTAAGTCGTTTTATGAAAGAAACCTTTTAGGCACGAAGTATATTGCGTGATTATAACCTATTTGGTTATGCCGCATTGGTCATAATTACACCGTTATGCTCTATTGCTTAAACTAGAAGATCACTGACCTCATTTACCATACTAATTCTTTTACAAAATAATATGCTAATGTTTACTTAAGTGTGGGTCTTAATGTTTCGCAATAACGATTGTTTTAGAATATAAGGTAATCATAAAATACTGGTACGAAGGTTGTATTGAAAATACAGTTCACACGATGCAAGAAGCCATGGACTGGCATACTTAGATAGTGTTATAGTGTATACGTGACCGTTTCAACCTGATGTTTACACAGACTTAATAAACTTGAGAAAAAATACCATAATCGGTAGATACTTAAAGCCATTTAACGTTCTTAAGATGATTTTTTTGAATTATTAAGCACGCTAATCGTCAACACATTATAATTCGGTGTTCCGATCGAATTAAGTCAACGTCAGTCAGGGAAGTTTACGGATACCCATATTCGTATACTCTCCGACAGTGCCTCAGTTCTTCAATCCTTAAAGAGAAACCAGATCACATCGAGATTAATACTAAAATGTCATAATGCCCTAGAACGAGGTACTAAATTGTAACACGGTGACACTACAATGGATTAAAGGACACAGTGAATCATTTGGAAACGATTCAGCTGATGAACTCGCCAAAAGGGGATCCAGCACAAAAGCCATCGAATCCGAACCCATTGTGCTCATTCCTTTTGATCAGCTAAGTAGTTGATTAAAGGAATACACTCAAACACAAGCGGGAAAATGGTGGAGCTCGACAACAGGGTGTAGGCAATCTAAGGAGGCTATGCCATCCTTGGATACAAATGACCTAGCCACTTCTGCTCCAGGCCAGAGATAGCCTACGACTGGTGGCGGGAACCATCACTGGGCACTGCTCACTGAACAAACACTTCCACACTGTAGGTATCACTGACAGCCCGCTGTGCAGAGCGTGCATGGAGGCGGAGGAAACGGGAAGTCTGATCTGCTTCTGGAGGGAGGTGGACTGGTTGGAGTAGCGGCTACCATGGCTCATGCTCAATGGTTCACTTTAGGGACTAAGTACGGAAACCAAACCCTTAACATAGATAACATTACATAAGTCAACGACCTTTATCTGGTAATTAAGTGTTGCAAAGTCATTAACAGCGAACGTATCACGTGGGCCAGTACCATGACCCACTTAACATTTGTATAGCAATCTAACATTGGCCTTAAAACTATCGGTTCAATAAACCTACTTGCCATAGATGCAAGCCCTTCAATTTTTATTTTACGCCAGCATATGGATGCTGGCGTACAATGAAATCAATTTTCGAACTGAAAAACAAATTATCTTTTGAAATTCAATTAGAGAACGTCACATTTTTATTCAAAATTGGAATTGACTATTCGATTTAAAAAAAAAAAGCTATTTTCACATCATATCCAACCTTTAAGAGCGAACGAACGAATAAATAACCAATTTTTGGACACTAATTTGCATCCAAATTAGTTTAAATTGATATTTAAAATATATTTTGATTGATAATAATCGCATACGATTTACGAAATTATAATAGAATACGATTTTTCTTATATCTGCCAGTCACACTTTTAAACCTTCGAACTCAAAATTGGCACGTTTGTTTCAAGGCGCGGTGATTACGCTAATCACCGCATATTGTACTGATAACTTTAACAAAAGAGACCTTTGTATAGAACTGGGACAGTCACTTAATGTGGTTGCAGTTTTTTAGTTATATACGTGCGCGAAGCACTTTGCGGGAAGTATTTTTCTAGGCAAATATTTAGTTTAGTTGGCCTTATCCTAATGTTAAAGAATTAGCCATCTCGACGTCAAATACAAACAGCTTAGCAACTTATCACACGTGTCAAGTGCAGTGACACTCGCTACACACTTATGTCCTGTTTACATGTTCCGAGTATACGGCCTAGTGCTTGAATGGTGCATTCGGTCGAGTACACTGTCTCTGTCTTGGAACCGTCTCGCCGCTGTACTCGAGAAGTGATATCCAGGCAGTACCAAGACAAAACCGTCTTGTCAGCATTCGGTCGAGTGATCTATGTGCTGTCACGCCTTGTCATTTTACTTGTAAACGATAAACTTGGCATATGATGTCTTTTTTTAAGTTATTTTACTCGTTTCACAATTCTTTTCCCTAGAGGTATTCTAAAGAGAGTGATTTTAACTGCTATTTGTAAAGTACTGCGACCCATTAAAGGGAATACCGAGTGCACTGACGGTAGACCACTTTCAACCTTATTACTTAGTGCATATGGGTGAAAAGCCGTAGACCGTTAGTGGGCTCAGTATCTAGTAAAATAATAGCAACGAACGTGCGAAACACTGACCAAATGAAAATCCAAAGGAAATTGACAGAACGAAACAAAAGGTTTGTTTAGAGAGTAGAATCTTATCGTTTGCTATGTTATTATCTCAAACTTCCTTTTTCTATTACAGTGTTGTCGAAAACCGGAAAACGAAAGAATACACAGCGTGAATGCATCCATAATATACTACAACTTGTTTAGAGATCTTAGAAGATGAGAAACTAGTACTTTTATAATTTCTGTAATGTTGCTATTTGGTGGTAATTAAATAAAAAATAAATAAATATTCATAATGTAAGTAAATCACATGCTATTTTATTCTATTTTTTGGTAATAAAGAAAGAAAGAAAATACATTTACTACCGGTATATTTATTACTACTGGTACAATTTGTAATTTTATGGGTGCCAATGCCTGAAACAAACGATTTCCTTTATTTATTTATATACATTTTTTTTACATTTTCAAATATTTAAATATAAAACGACATAAAAAACATTTAAAAATACAAAAAATAGTAACCCACCGGTATCGGGAATAGGGTCCAAGCTACCGGCGGTCAGGGCTCCAGAGAGAGGAACCTCCTAACAATACGAGCCGTGTCCAGGAGTACCGCTTTCTGAATCAAGCCCTTGATCCAGCTGCCTAACGAGAGCCTCCTCAGGTGTTGGTCGAGGCTCTTGGCAATTAAGCCATGGGCTGATACCGGCACAATGATCGCTGAGTCCACATCCCACATGTCGACAACCTCGCGAGCTAAGTCAAGATACTTGTTTAAAAACAAACGATTATTATCATTATTACCTAATGTTACCTACCTTTTATATCTATTTTTTCTTCTTGCGATGCGTTTTTAATGGCTAAGCCGTCAATTTTGTACACTTTTCTTTGTGTGTGGGAAAATATAAAAATACCATTTCAGATTCCAGCCAAATCCCTGACATTGCGAACCCAATATTTTATTCAATATCAACATTTATTTCGAAAGTACACGCCATGTTATTTATATTAAACATAACTTTAAACTTTCTGAAGTCACCCAAATGGATACTGTAACTCTTCCATAGTAATCTGGTTTAAAAAAAACAGTGTTGTATAGAACAGTGACCGATATCAGTGAATAGATATTATTGTTACTCGTTACTTTTAATATGTTACAAAGAAAATATCTCCCAGAGGTAATAAGATATAGTCACGCAAAATATAAAAGAAGTACCTATACAGTACAAAATATGTTTAAAAAAAAACCTCGATAACCAATAATACCAATAAAAACCATGCGAAACTTATAACTCTAGCTTCATTTTAGGAGACCATACAAATCTGACTGAAACTGACAATCTGACACCCATAAAAAAATATCATCACTAAAAAAAGCTCATCTTATACTGGTTTTGGGTAGGCTGATGTGTTGCCTTGTGTACTGTGAATGAAATCGTATATTGAAGACTATATAATTTTAAGTCCATAAGTGTTAGTAACAAAATTTCCTGACCTAATGTTACTAAAATAAATTAAAAAAGTAACTACATTTATATATTTTGGGTATAACTTTTTATCTCAAAATCAGATTTTCTTGGTCCGATAGTAAAAATTACTAGTTACAATAACATCTAAAATATATATATATATAGATATATTGTATAAAACCTATATCACTAATTGATATAGGTTTCAATGTTATACAAAATATCTAATTTTTTTTTCCTTTCAAAAATACTCATCTATAAGGGTCAGTTCACAACGCGACGCGACGCTGCCCGAACATCGACTCAAAATATAACTTTATTTACTACACGAAAAGATACACATTTCATTGGATGCGTCGCACGATGGCGGCGCGCGGCGGCGGCGGCGCAGCGGCGCTTCCAATGAAATATCGCATCGCGTCGCGTCGGTGTGAACTGACCCTAATGTGAAAATTTAATTCGCGGCAGCGCAGCGTAGCGGTGCAACGGTGACGAGAGTGAGCAGCCAATTATTACCATTTGTGGACGGTCCGGTAAGTGGGTAAGACCATCTGCGGCTCAGATTACCGGTTTCATGGGCGCTTATGTTTGTTTAGTCAATTTATTTGCCAGGCGGAACTGATTTCTTTTTGCAATAAACGAATGTGGAGAACGCTTGAAGCGTTCGGTTGAACGGTATGTTTTGTGATGCATTTTCGTTTACTTAGTTTTGCTTTTAATGTAGAACTGTAGATTATTCAAGTTAGATTGATCACCTGTGGAGTGGTCGCAAGCTAGAATGCTGAGGATGTTTGATTCCCAGGTCGGGCAGAGTATAATTGGGTTTTTCCATCAAGCATTTCGCAGTAGCAGCTACGTAGTCGGAATTTTTAATTTGTGTAATAGGCTCGCCTAAATCAATCAACCGGCCCTATTACATGGGACTACTAGCGAAAAGTGGGTGGTGTACTATTAGGGCATGCGAAACGAGCTTTCGGTGACCGAAAGCTCTATGTTCTAAAGTATAGTACACCTCTTCCTAACCCTTCAGGGATAACAGGCGTAATGTTATTATTATTTTTGCCTCATAAAAAATATCCAAATCCAAAAAAGGAGACAATCTTCAAGTACGCTTCCGATTTTCAGATCCCACAAATTACCTACAATTGCACCAATCCGTAATTCCTCAAAGGCAACAGCTATCTTTATCTAATTACGTCCAATTTTAATAAACAACACGGGCCCGCCTACATCCAGTTAGCGTTAGCCAATTGCTTCATAAATTCATACGAAGTGCAAAGGTCAAGTACGATGAACTCACAATAATTCGTTAGCTCCGAGTGCTCCCACCGACGCACGCGCATCGCCACCGATCAGATCTAATCTACCGACTGACATCCTCAACGTTTGCGAATTTCCACTTCCTTATAAATGAAATGCAAATTGGTGTACTTACGTTGGGGATGATTGCTAGCTAATAAACTTGGCTTCCGTGAGACAGGTTAGTGTTAATGTAATATTTATAACGATAGAGAAAGATAGCTTCGTTATTTTTAATAGTTATTCAACGATTTTCATGGTAAGGTAATTATCAACTTGAACAAAATAATAAGTTGTCAACTGCTTTAATTTCGCAGGTCCTCGTTGTCCACTTGACGATTTGAACTGCGACGCTGACGCTGTAATAGCGAGGCTACTTACTGGTTCTAAATCAGTAGGTATAATACGGATGTAGCTGATGTAGATGTGTATGATGGAGGTGTGTCCACTGAGTGCACTGCTGGGCATAGGCTTTAGCCAACCCGTTTCTACAACCAAACCACAATCACCTTTTAAGGGTCCATCTAGCTGAGGGTATCCAACACTACGCTTGCCGTATGATAATGCAAATAAATCTAAAACAGAGGATCCTACTGTGATTTTATTATTCCTTTAAACAAACAATAAAGCTGTCTTTTAACCCAGATAAAACATTTGCACACACAACACTGCAGTAGCGGCGGGAAAAGCCCAAACACATTCCCACGTCTAAAATGTAAAACAAACCATCAACAATACAAATGCACTAAGAATCCTAATGCACCACCTGCCACGTTCAAGATATGCGGTTCTCCCCAGAAGGACACAAAACTCTATGGCATACTAATAAAATGCAAAGTATATCTGTCTGATCTGTTTTGCTTGAATACTTAGTTGTGTTATTATTTGTTAGGATTATGGTATCAGTTAATGTTTAGTGTTTTCTAGCATTACTTTGTGTTGATATGGGTTATGTTTATTTGTTTTTAGATGCATTAAGAGATTTTTCTACAACTTTTTATACTTACGTACGACCATAGCTCTGAACCTATGGATATGCAGTTGACATTTACGGCTTTGGTATTAGCCTTCCTTTTTTCTTCTGCTTTCGTCTATACATTTAGCTTAAATGGTTTCAAAAAGGATTCTATGACAAAAAACTTAGCTCCACCAACCATTTTTCCTAATGAACTGACAGGCCTTTGAGTAACCTCTAGGCCGATCTACGGGCACCTACTGGCTATAGTATTTAAATGCGGAGGTCATTCATAGGCACCAAAATTAACAGGGTCAAAGCCAATACTTCAAGAAAAAATATAGACCTTGAATATCAATACTGACAAGATAAAACATCCATCTATGTCTAATATCTTTTTTTAAACTTCATAAACTTACACAATCGGCATTTATCTCCGATTAGTTATGGGCAAGAAACAAGATATATTAACTAACTCCGAAATGTCAATGAGATCAACGGCTCAGGAATAAGTCCGGTCTTGTCCGTAGGCATGGCAGGTGGCGATTTACAAACTGCTTTAAAATGTAATCATGTTATTACAAAACACCATATATTACGGAAAAGCGAGAAGATCGTGTCATAAATGTTGATTAAACCAATCTTAATATAAGCATTTGCCTAAAAATCAAATAAAGCGACGTGTTTTGTAATAATTTAATCGTATGCCAATCGAAAGCTACCATTTTGTTCGATTCGAAGTCTCGGGTATAAATCTCACAAATGACGCCAGTAATGTAATACTGAAACCAAAAACCCGAAATAATTAACGGTCTTTGCAAAGAACAATCAGCTTTGTGAGTGCTCACTAAGCGTAATATCAAACAGCATTAAGATAGGCGCAAGAAAAAATCCGTATTCCCGGCTACGCGTAGTCGCCATCAACAATAAAGGTAACAAAAAGCTTCACAGCCAATTACTCCGGCTCAACACTCGTGAACCGCTAACTACGTTTATGTAACAACTGATGGAAACTTCGTCGCACTTCGTAATTGACCGATAGACCCTCGGAAATTGACCATTTTGTAAAATGCATAATCGACGATGCCGATTACTCAGGCAGTCGCGGTCGGGTCTTATTCGCATTGTGACGTGCGGAGGCCCAATTTATGATTGTTGATTCTGAAGCCTGAGTTTTGGTCTTGATCTTTTTTTCAAACTGTAGACAGGTTTGTATACTGAACGGACTTGCACTGGTAAAGGATCATAATAAAATATACCTACATTGTCGGTAGCTTTTCCTCCTCACGACAGAATCTACATACGCATCTTTACGACCCATTTTATCTACGCATGTTTTTTGGTATTGCAGGACCCAGTGTAGGTCCTTGTGGGAATCCTGTGAACCTCTTTGTTTTTACTGGCTAGGCGTCAATGTTTTACTGGTAATCTACAACAAAAAGATCCGCCTACTCTAATAAGAGTAGCTATGTGATATTGAGAAGGCCAAATATTGACCACTTATAACCTTTAGACACTTTGCATAATTATGCTTTTCTAGAATTTATTAAAAACGTGAATTTATTTTTTGCCTAACCGGTCAGGGTATCTTTAAACAGAATTAAAAGCTTGACATGTATATTTTAATTTTATGTTTTTCCTCAATTTGACTTTTGTACGTGTTAGCTCCTTTTTTATATATCATTTCATGTGTCCTCAAAAGGCAAGGTAATTACAAAATTGCCAAATCTATTAAGATACTAACGAAGATCGCTGATAACATTATTCAAACGACTGGTTTTCTCAAGTTTAATAATAAAAGTGCGATGGTAACATGTTATTAATTTATACGTCATCAATAAGATACTGTAATATTACACTAAGAAAATAATTATTCATCAATTATGTAAAGAACATTGACCACATCCTGTATAAATCGTAATGATTTCATCAATTTAAATTCTATTGTGAATACGTTCTCAATTAGCGTTCCTAATTCATTTTCAATTACAAATACTGTTAGGTACAGTGATTCTGACGATAATTAAACAACGATTTTGTATGGAGACGCGTACGCAGCGGAAAGCTGAACGGATGCGTACGCGTCTCCATACAAAATCGTTGTTTTCTATGGGCATAAGCTGAATAGAGCTGAATAAGTGTGCGTATTCCCTAACAACTTGCCTGTTTCGCTATAATCATATTTTCGACATTAAAAAGGTGAAAAACCCAAAGATCGTATCAGAAGAGTTTAGTATCAGGACAAGGCCATACTATATTATGTTTAACGTAAATACTTAGTATTTACAACACAATCACTTTTGATCAAACTAATAATTTGAGAAAGGGGGGTTGGGTTATCAGCGCGTCGTCTGGATTTGAACGGAAAAGTCCAGCTCTTTTTTATTAGCAACAAATAAAGCGGTAATAAATTGCTACTCAAAAAGAATATACGGTTCAAAAGTAAAATATACGGAACCTTTTGTTACTATACTAAACCCTTCGCATAGGGTACATCCGGATAAACCTTATCCGTGTGAACGGTATCCGTGTAAGCCGGTGTTTTGGCAAGCAAGTGTGCCCGAGCACACTTGCTTGCCAAAACACCGACAAAGCAGCTATACCGGACTAATAGGCAATATCAATATTGACGTGTTTCCACTGCACTCATTAACAGTTTCTGTAATTGGCACCGATTTAAGTATCCAAGAAGTGAATGCAATTAGTTCCTTATGGCCGTTTATGCGAAATTTGTAGTAAATAAAGGTTCTATAAGAATTAAAGGTTATTTTTTGCTTTAATTTGAATAATATGGCGTCTATTAGCGTTGTAATGATTCAATGTATTCAAGTGCGTTAATCGTTTGTAGCATGATTTATTGTTGCCTGCTATTCGCACATAAATATTATGATATTACCACACATGCTTATTGATTGCGTATTTAAAATTCTTAATTGATTCAGGAAATGTTTCAGATTTAAAAAGCTCTAACTATCGAGTTTACTGACGGTAGACCTCTTTTCAGGCAGACCTTCAGTGCACTCGATAGTACCTTTTCAAAATGAACATGATTGCAACTAACAAATCCATCCTAAAATGTTTTGAATACTGATTGGCTCTACCATATGTTTCCAATTAAACATGAACTTTCACCTCTATTTCATATGGTTTATTATTTGCTGTACAACTTTGGATTACAGTTAGCCTAGTACATTTTCTTATTCTTTTTTTATCAATCGTATCGATCAATACATACCCAGGTACATTTTTTACTTCACAATCACGTGCACAAACACGCTTCTGAACGTCGCTGATGCATATTTTTTGTACGATCGGTATTTAAATGCATTTAAGTTTCAAAACCATTCATCATTGAGCTCTGAATGAATAATTTAAAAGGTTCTTCTTAGTCCATTACACACTTTGTAAGGTCGGCATTTCTAGCGTGTAAAAAAGAAAACGAAGAATTTGTACAAAAATATAGGTCTGCATTATAATTACAAATATGAGGCCTATTATATAACGGTTAGAAGCTTTGTAGAGTATTACCATCATCATCACCATTAGCTTAAGAACCATCCACAATTGGAGAAAATCCTCCTAATTTAAACGACATTGTACCTTCCAATACAAATGCCAACGGTTTAACGTGCTTTCCGTGGCACGGGATTTTGGGGTCTCGAATACATAGGTAATGCGTGTTCACCCATCCACTCACCGTCCTCAGCTAGCGTTATGTAACCAAGAATCTGTTATTATTTAGCCAAGAACCCCGAGGCGTAACCAAAGTTAGCAAATTAATAGAATTTATTTGGCACTTATTTTTCTGCAATATCGTAATTAAGACCAGAGAGGAAATTGGTTTGGCATTTTACTTATGTGTGCAGAAACGAATTAAATCGCAACAACATAAAACCTGTTTATCTGATCTTAGATAGTTCCGAGTTCAATGTATGGTTATAGCTATTTATTTCAATGATGTTGTCAATATTGGGAAAAAAGAAAAACTTTGAAAACGGCTGTTCAGAAAACTGCTGGCTGCTCGACTTTGCAGTTACCAGCGTCATTTCCGTCATTTCTGATCATGAAAATGAATGAGGCCTTTGCCAGTGCCCAATAATAGGCTTATAATAAAATAATATAATCTTTTTAGGGTTCCCTACCTCAAAAGGTAAAAAAGAACCCTTATAAGATCACTTTCTTGTCCGTCTATCTGTCTGTTCATGTGTCACCACCAAATTTATACCAGATACTGAAGGCTATAGACTCCCTATTAGAAAAAAAACCCTATTTGATAAAAATCAAGGTTCTGAGGCAATACAAAAACTTGTAAGTACCAAAATTTACTACTATATATTTATTTTCTACTTTTTTTTATTTTTAGGCATTTTCCCTTTACTTGTGCTGAAAGACCTTGCTTTTGACCAAAATTGACAATTCTAAGTTAACCGGAAGTATAGGTTTGTGGTACCCTATAGGTTTTGGATCGAAAACCTATACCTATGGTAGTTCCCGTTGACCTAGGATCATGAAAGGACATGGCCGGAATATCAAGTGAGCTGTGTCCTACGAAAAAATATTCATGTACATGGACATGCAGTACGTCATATTAAAGCTTATAGATTTGTATTCATAATAGTTTAAGTTTTATGATTAGAGAAGAAGCGAGAGATCAGAGCTACGGTGTTAAAATTGTTAAAATATGCCTTCGCATTTGACTAGTAGGCCCACTACAATTCAGGCACCTTAACATCGTGAGCGTCAGAATCCAAACAAACAAGTCCAGTATGCACAGCAGAATATTAACATTAGTAGCGTAAACGAAAGTCCGATACACGATGGCGTGGGATCAAGTTAAAATATCCAATACAATAACGAAAATACAACAAAAAATCAAGACTGCACATATATTTTTGACAATTTGAATTATCGCGCGCAGAAACGTCAATATAACTCTAGGACGTTTGGATACACTCATGAATATTTTGTCGACTTTTTTTATTTTATAAATTACAAGTTTCTTACACTTAAACAAAGCACACAATTAGACCTTTGTCTTAGCATGCCATGGCTTGAGATTTGATCAACGCACTATTAATGGTCTTTCAGCTTATTTTTATTGTTCATTGATTCATAATGTGTAACGTGAGTAGTGATGATCATGAAACCGTTAACTTTTTTAAAGTACCTTATCAATTCAATTCTGACAGTCACGGGTGTTTTGTATTTTAGTTTGACCTTCAGGCATACCTGCAGGATAGGTACAGCGTTTGTCTTGTGCGTGTATCCAAACGTAGATACAATTTGTATTGCATTCAATGAGTCAAAACCACACAAAAACAATTAACACACATATTTTTTTGTCGCCTGTTCTACAGAAATGTAACTGTTGTGATTTATTTTAGAAGGAATTTTAATATAATAATAATTAATGTACATTACAAATTCTGAATTGATTTTGAGGGCAGGATTCGGCCATGTTTGGCAAGAAGCAATGTCTTACATCACATGTAAAGGAAAAAATCTGAAAACCGCAAATATGTACTTTAGTAACAAAATACCTACAAGTTTATACGGAACCCTCGGTGCGCGAGTCCAACTCGCACTTTTTTTTTTCTTCGTAATTTTCCATTTGCAATCGGTCGCCAGACCATAAGCGAATTTGTTGCAGTTTACATGGCATTGTGGTGGAGCCGCTAGTGCTGCGCCTCCCACTTAAAGAAGGTGGTTCCTCTTCAGCCTTTTTACCACTCGCTGTCGGGTTTAACAGTTCAGTGACTAGTGGGTTTGGGTGCATGGTTAGGCGTGCCTTGTGTTGATATTTTTACCGCTCGATTTCAGAGTTTACGAGCGGCACCTGGAGGAAGTCATGAATTGGCACTCAGTCACATTCACTCTCTTTTTCTCTTTTGCCAACTCGCACTTGACCGGATTTTTTGAATAAGAGTTTCCCACATTAAGGACAAATCTAAGTGTTCCTCTATGTAGTCTTTCCTGATTTTTCTTGCCCTCACCTTCTGTTCTAACTGTGTCATTGTCTAAACCACGCTTAACAAACCGTTTTATCAAGAACTAAAATCTAAACGATACCTATGTTTTGAATATTTAGCCTGGCTAACCAAGGTCACGTTACTTAACTCTAGATTTCCAAACATGATACTTAAAACAGTAAAGTTTTAGTAACAGGTATTAACGATTTTATACGCGAAGAATATGAAATTATAATTTAGGTATATTTGTCAATCACTGTGGCTGATCGGATATAATAACAATAATATGTTTTACACCGCATTGTTTAGATACTGACGTAAGATGTGGATATGAATAAATTGTACATTAACATCATGAATTCCTTCTGGCATGTAGCCAATGGTTTAACCAATTTTAGGGTGGTATTCTTTAATTAGATTTTCGAATGACAGGCGTGCATACATTCAGGGCTGCGGGCTGTTCGAAAGAGATACCGCGGCCCTGGAACACAAAGGGCAAGGAAGGAACATGGATGGGTTTTAGTCAGTACAAGTCTGACACTCCCTTCCGCTCTGACCAGTCATTTGATGATTTCCCATCCGTAAAAAAAAAGCCGTGCATAGATTCGCTTTTCAGAAGAAAAAAAAAGGATCTGAAACACTGCCCTATAATTGTACAAATATATATAAACATTAATCACACCCTGAACTTTTCATTAAAGCTACGTAATAACCGGTTTAGAACCTGTCCTTAGCCACAAAACCACGCATTATCAGTGAAATAATTATCAGTTTCAATATAGTGACATGCGTTTCCTACCCGGATGCAAGCCCAGGATATTATCTAAGATACCGTTTACTCGAAGAGAGTGGAAGTAAATATACGCGATATACGGGTTTGTTGGAACATAATTTTGGGCTTGAATTAGAAAATAGGGCTAAGATAGCGTTGAAAGGTAAATGCGATGTTATACATTATTGTGTTGCTTGCCCAGCATTGTTTTCTTTATCTCGCCACTTCATCTTTGACGAATTTATATTTCAGTCTGGTGTCTCTTTTTCAGATAATGCCATGAGTTTATTTGTTTTGGAATAGATATCGATTCCTTTGTTAGGTTCGTTATACTCCCTGACAGGGCTGCGGGAGTTTTCGAAAGAGATACCGCGGCCCTGGAACACAAAGGGCAAGGAAGGAACATCGATGGGTTTTAGTCAGTACAAGTCTGACACTCCCTCCTACCCAGAGCGGGAGAAGTCATTTGGTGATTTCCCAGCAGGAAAAAAAAGGGTTGGTTACACTCTGCATAGTGTAGAGCAAAAAAACGTACTTAATCTTGACGGTTATTATCAGCCAAAATGACTTATCATTACTCATAAAGAAATTGATTGAATATTAGCCAACACTTGAAGAAAAGATTATAAATTTAAACCTCCAACTTGGAACAAATTCAAATCGTTGCAGAGCAAATGCAAATTGTATTGGAGACTAGACATTTCATTGATTTTACAGACCAATCAGTTGACGCCTAAGTAATACTGAACTACCTTAGGAAGAGCAACACGTCGCAAATTATTAAATTGGGAACTACCTGTTGGATATACAGGCGCATTCGCGACAGATATTAACATTGGCCTTCTCGGTTAATAGAGATGATTATGGCGATCCCCCGGTATAGGGGAGATCTCTAACCAATTGGCCATGTTATACACAGAGGGTTAAGCACGTGATCAAGTGATGGTCCGATATGAATGTACTACCGAGTTCACTGAGGATCGACCACTTTTCAACCTTATTACGTAGGGCATAAGTGTGAAAAGCAAGGTAAAAAGTGGCAATGGGTAGGTCACAAAGCGCGAAAATCGGACGGCCGATGGGGCAAACAGATACTGGAGTGGAGACCACGCTTTGGAAAGCGCAGCGTGGGACGGCCACCTGCCAGATGGACCAACGACCTTGTTTAAATTGCAGGGAGTCGCTGGATGCAAGTGTCATTGGACCGGACACGTTGGAAATCGATTGGGGAGGCCTATGTTCAGCAGTGGACAGCTACGGGCTGAAATGTTGATGATGAAGGATGAAAAGTGGCAGACCGTCAGGGAACTGGGTATATGGGGTATTAAGTTTAAAGCCAAATATTTTAATTATTCATTAATCAACAATCTAAAACATTTTGTACCAAATATTAATAACATAGGTAGTCAATAGTTCGTTTCATTAAACAACGTATTGTTTACTGTTACTATTTACAATTGAAAATAGTCATTGAAATCATCGGTTCAATGGGTGTCAAAAGAGGATTTTGAAAGTGTTATAGTATTCTGCTATAAAGCAGATACGATAAAAAATAAATATACGTACAATTTACAGACCATGTGTCCTTCGTCTCATTTTTATCACAAATATGCCTTCTGTGGTAGCAGAAAGTAGGTATAAATCACGGCATCCATTATCCATTCAATTTCATCCATTTATTTCCAGTTTAACATTGTAATTTGAGCACTTTTATAAACTTTTAATAATATTTTTCACTAATGACAAGCAACGTCAATCTGTCAAGCTTACTGTTCTTTCTTAATATTTTTCTATAAAGGCCTGTTAAATGAAGGTTGTATTAGAAGTTATTACTAAAAAATGAATTAAACTGATTTGGCTAGTTTAAATCTAGATTTGATATTATATTACGTTTGTATACGGACTAATAGAATACTAAATGTTAATTTTTAAATTCATAACGCACTCTTAGATTGTGAGGTTTTATACGTCTTGGCCAACTATACCTGGCTGGTCAGACGAATTGTGGCTACAACAAATATAATCGTAAAACGAGGCAAATAGTTCTGGAACACTAAAATAGTTCCTTATAAAAGACGCCGCTTACGAACTAAAACTAGTTTACGACGAGATTTGAGTAGCGACCAGTACAGTGCAGTCCACCCCACTAAAAGTGGACTAGTGAAAGTGTCAAGTGGTAGGGCGCCGACGCTCTGACGTGTCCCTCCACCACGCGGAAGTCGCAACTCCATCCCGGGGCTCCCCTAAACGGAGTTTGGCCCGGGACTCCTGTTCTCTTCAAGCTTCCCGGGGCTCCGCTAAACGGACTCGCCCGGGAACTCCGCTCCTAGTTCTGCGATCGCCTGCCACCGGAACAGCCAGGACTGACCTGACGCCTGTTCGGTGGAGCCGCAGGAAAAGGTGCTCCAAGGGTCTACCCCCTTCGGAAAACAGCAAGTACTTTCTCCACCTATTACCCCAGTTCTCGAGTGCGTGTAGATAGGTGTGTGTTTTTTAGCAGACTTGTATTTCATATCCTCCCCTTTTTATCTTATTAAATTTAATTGTACTGTCTACCTCCTATTTTTATTTATTTGGAACAGTAGACATGACAGTTTGGCGCCTAACGTAAATCAAAATAAATTGAGCTCAATTATTTTCAAAATTCAGAAAAATTACTAATACTAGTATAGCGATTTATTTTGACTCACTTATTTGGCTTAGATTCTCTTTATAATTCCTCCTTACTATTTCCTTATTATTCTCTATCATTTGCTTATTTTGTCTTTGTTTTTTATGGAAACATAAAGTAATACGGTGTAAGCCACGGGTATTTTACTTGGTGGGATTTTTCGGAACTACTCGACCGAGAATTTTTTTTTTATGGAAACATAAAGTACTAAGGTGCAAGCCACTGGTATTTTACCTGGTGGAATTTTTCGGAACTATTCGTCCGAGATTTTTTTTCTGCGATTTTTTTTTTTGAATTACTCGACTGAGGAATAAAGGAGGTAACAGCAAACTTAATTTAGCCCTCCATCGGTTAAATAAATAATCGTGGACCTCTTTCAACTAATTATTTTTTTAAGAAAATACGTGTTCTTCTCACGCGTCCCTCTTATAACTAAAATACCCTCTTCAACACTCTGACTCTCTTGAGTCCTGCTTCTAATTACTTTCCTTGAACGCAATGTTTACTCTCTTTTGCTATCATTTATATTATTTTTTAGTCATGGATAAAATTATTCACGACATTTATAATTCGCCTTCGTATTTCTATCTCTACCTCCTTTAATTATTTTAGGAGTTGACTTTTGGAAAAAGTTTAATCTCGTTCCACACATACTCTCTTCGGCTTTTAAGCCAAATACTAAATGTTTAGTGGTAACTGAAACTACTAAACAAGTACTACCTTTTAATAATCTCTCATTAAAGCAAAAAACTATTGCTAATGACATGATTAAACGTGTTAAAACTATATCCTTCGAAAGCAGAGGAGTACTAGGCCGCACTCATCTTATTAGCCACCATATTGATACTGGTGATACTCCACCAATCAAACAACGGTGTTATCGTCTTTCTCCTGAAAAACAAAAAGTTAGTTAGTTTGATTCTAATGGCAACCAAGCTAAATGGTATATAAAGATTTTAAAATATAATGTATATAATTATGTAAATAAATTCATCCCTCGATATTATATTCATGATTCATCTCTATCTTATTTCTTTCTTCTAACTATAGAGTTCTTTTCGGTCTATTGAAACTCTATTTGTTTTTTATTTTCATTTGGTTCTTAAACCATTAAAGAAGATTATTTATTAATCTTTCTTTTTATATCTGTTCTTAACAGATAACTCTAAGAAGTGCTTTAGGTACAAGTTACTTAACCTTCGTATAAACTAACTCTACAAGTTAGTTTAATCTCTCCAGATACTCTATGAAGTGCTTTTAGGTACAAGTTACCTAACCTTCGTATAAACTAACTCTACAAGTTAGTTTAATCTCTCCAGATACTCTATGAAGTGCTTTTAGGTACAAGTTACCTAACCTTCGTATAAACTAACTCTACAAGTTAGTTTAATCTCTCCAGATACTCTATGAAGTGCTTTTAGGTACAAGTTACCTAACCTTCGTATAAACTAACTCTACAAGTTAGTTTAATCTCTCCAGATACTCTATGAAGTGCTTTTAGGTACAAGTTACCTAACCTTCGTATAAACTAACTCTACAAGTTAGTTTAATCTCTCTTCTAAGAAGTGTTCTTGGGTACAAGTTACTTAACCTTCTTATATACTAACTCTACAAGTTAGTATAACTAATTATCAACTACTGAGGTTGATTGAAGCGGTTAACAACTTCATAAAAATAAGCCTCGGTTTAAACTATGTACTAACTCTAAAAGTTAGTATAACTAATTATCAACTACTGAGGTTGATTGAAGCGGTTGACAACTTCATTAAAAATAAGCCATTGTTAAATAATCTTTATATTTTTCATCTAATTATGGGTTTTCGACGCGAGCGGTTGACAACTCCGAAAATAAGCCTACAGTTATTGATATCAGGTTGCGTAGAGATCATTGAATGTGAATCCTACCTGACCTAACTTCGTAAGATGTCGGTGTGATTGAATGAAGTATGTAAGTTATGTGAAAGTTGTTATACTTTAACCTTTACAAAATTTTTGTTCAAGACCAAAAATTTTCTCGGGGTCGATGGGGAAATATAGTATTCTGCTATAAAGCAGATACGATAAAAAATAAATATACGTACAATTTACAGACCATGTGTCCTTCGTCTCATTTTTATCACAAATATGCCTTCTGTGGTAGCAGAAAGTAGGTATAAATCACGGCATCCATTATCCATTCAATTTCATCCATTTATTTCCAGTTTAACATTGTAATTTGAGCACTTTTATAAACTTTTAATAATATTTTTCACTAATGACAAGCAACGTCAATCTGTCAAGCTTACTGTTCTTTCTTAATATTTTTCTATAAAGGCCTGTTAAATGAAGGTTGTATTAGAAGTTATTACTAAAAAATGAATTAAACTGATTTGGCTAGTTTAAATCTAGATTTGATATTATATTACGTTTGTATACGGACTAATAGAATACTAAATGTTAATTTTTAAATTCATAACGCACTCTTGGATTGTGAGGTTTTATACGTCTTGGCCAACTATACCTGGCTGGTCAGACGAATTGTGGCTACAACAAATATAATCGTAAAACGAGGCAAATAGTTCTGGAACACTAAAATAGTTCCTTATAAAAGACGCCGCTTACGAACTAAAACTAGTTTACGACGAGATTTGAGTAGCGACCAGTACAGTGCAGTCCACCCCACTAAAAGTGGACTAGTGAAAGTGTCAAGTGGTAGGGCGCCGACGCTCTGACGTGTCCCTCCACCACGCGGAAGTCGCAACTCCATCCCGGGGCTCCCCTAAACGGAGTTTGGCCCGGGACTCCTGTTCTCTTCAAGCTTCCCGGGGCTCCGCTAAACGGACTCGCCCGGGAACTCCGCTCCTAGTTCTGCGATCGCCTGCCACCGGAACAGCCAGGACTGACCTGACGCCTGTTCGGTGGAGCCGCAGGAAAAGGTGCTCCAAGGGTCTACCCCCTTCGGAAAACAGCAAGTACTTTCTCCACCTATTACCCCAGTTCTCGAGTGCGTGTAGATAGGTGTGTGTTTTTTAGCAGACTTGTATTTCATATCCTCCCCTTTTTATCTTATTAAATTTAATTGTACTGTCTACCTCCTATTTTTATTTATTTGGAACAGTAGACATGACAGTGTTAGGTTTGAACCTTGCCAAGAAAACAGAACATAAATATCTACGTTTATTTAGTTTGAATTAATCTGTCAGTTTTTAAGTTAAACCGTGTTTGTACGCAAGGATCATGCAACATTCTTTCATTGTGTGAAAAAACATTTGATCGTGATAATTATTGTTTGAAATGAAGAAACAAAAACATTATTCAATCATTCTACTGCAATCGAATACAAAGTAACTTTTCGTCGCATAAAAGACAAAACATTTAATTTAAAATGTATTAAAACAATCACGGATTTGTTTGAGTCATAAGAACTGTGTAGTACGACTATAAATAATTGCTTGTGCACCAAACTTCCGGACTAATCAATAATAAATTATACGGAGAGATTAATATTA
Source organism: Lycophotia porphyrea (assembly GCA_950005105.1). Taxonomy (NCBI): domain Eukaryota; kingdom Metazoa; phylum Arthropoda; class Insecta; order Lepidoptera; family Noctuidae; genus Lycophotia; species Lycophotia porphyrea. The sequence goes on from OX465394.1 coordinate 9,581,936, forward strand.
GATCTCAAAGGTTATTTATTATCAGTAAAATTCCGTTTAGAACAACAATTGCTTTTTCTTCATTTTATCTTGACTTACGTTTAGGTAGGTACTGTAGAACTTACATCAACTTCAAAAATAACATAAGCTAAACACAAACGAATATAAGCTATCCTAGTTTTAAACAAGATAAAAATCAAGTTAAAGGAATTATTCAATCTAATTGGTCACGGCTGCAGTCGTGTTTATACGCTGTCTTTATGTAGACTTGAAAGAGACAATCAGAATAAAATAATAACAACTGATTCTCTTCATGAATATAAGAATGAGGAAAACTCGTATAAGTTATTATTAATAGATATTATAGATGTGGTTATAAAACAGCAATAATGATGAAGTAATATTCAGCCACTCAAGGAAACGAAAACGTTTTGTTTTTGCACGAGGTTCAAATACATACGAGGTTAAAATACATAGTGTTTCTGAAAAAGGTATAGAAGAATTTGAAATGATCGGTCGATTGAGTTAAGTTTAGGGTCAAGAACACAAAATCAAGACCTCGGTCTTAGATTGCTTAGAACAGATGGTAAACGCTCCTTCGTTAACGTTATTAGATTAACCTAAATGAAATACAGCACTCGAAATACTCGCTTAGTACGTTAATAAACTTACGGTTTTAGGGTTAACGACGTTGAACATTTTCACATTATTACTGAGATTATCAAAAGTATCACTTTACATAAGTGCTTTACAAACATGATCCTGATAAGTATAATTTTCAAAGGTATTAACCGACTTTGATTTCGTATGATAGGATACAAAATTAATGAATTTTCCTGATTGACAATTTGCTTTTTATCACGATGTTGCAATTGAAAAGAAATGCAGAGCATTTGAAGAACCTAAGTTGTAACAATACTGAATGCCATAACAAAAGTTAGAGCGTTAGAAAATGCCATTATTGTAAGTCTATGTACGAAGAAAGGTAACAAAGAGCGTGTCGATAGAATTACTCATGGATGTAATCGTCTAATAGTACACGATTACAAGAATTAGGCTTAATTATTTACATTATTTTTTCATTTTGACACTCATGAGAAAATCTTCCACCAATTCCTGTATCACCTGTATTTTATCGTATCGTACTCTGGGGGTATCGGAATATAATTCAGAAAATAGTTAATAGTGGAAATAAATGTGCTGCCTCCCTACCCGACAAGGACTTTGTCGTGAATTCACACCATTAATATCTAACAGAACGCCAGGTATACAGGTCTCCAGACCAGCCTAACATACGTCTTGCATAAGATAAATGTTTACTTCTTTTTGTTTTTGTTTTCACATAGCTCGCGTGTAGTTATGATACCAACGAACTTGAAACTCATTGATCATTGTTCATTTAACGATAATAAACCAATGAATCAATAGATAGAATAACAAATATGAATGTTAGTAAGATTTTGAGAAGAGTTTGGCAGATATTAGAGTGTAGCGAAGCATTCACCGGTCTTTAAAAATGTTGATACTGTTATTGATAATGAAGCGACAACTTTTAATAAACAACTATATGTTTACAGTTTACATTAAATGAATTATGTTGTAAAGTAGGTACATTTTGAATAGTGTTGAAATGAAGAAGCCGGTACGTTAATAACAATATCGTAGAGCATTATATTTTACACTATTGTACGACACATTTAATTAAATAATTATACTTCATGATGTTCAACAGAACCTTAATTATTGCGCCTTTTGTTATAGCCGTTAATTGAAATGAATGATTATTGAAATTAAATTTTGAAGAAACAAATTTTGGTAAACCTGACCTGATCTTCTGGTAAAGTTAATATAATCAGTTTAGTTATTCAATATGTCTGTGACGACTTGAAAGAGAAAACGTGTAACATTTGTTTGTACAAATATTTCGTCCATTTCGCGTCGTCAGGCAGGTTTTGAAGTCGCTCGTCCAAGTGAGTTAACAGAGTGAAAACAGCTCGCAATAGGCAGGTCCGTTGCGTGATATCTACACCAAACACCTGCTAGTTATTGCACTGAACCTTGTGTTTCAGCCTTTTATCGCTCTTAAGTGTTGTGCCCAATTTTCCTTTTTTTTCTTATTGTTTGCAAAGGTCAAGTACGTCTCTCGCATTATTAAAACACATCGCAATAAACCTAACGTAATTTCGTCATTAACTTCAATTTGAATGTTTGCATCTGATGCAGTATCTAAATTAAGGATTTCTACCGAGGCCTACACGTTTCGGACGTCTCATTTGTTATCATTAGCAGTCAACGTTAGCTCTTCAACAAACAATTTCATTGTTACTACCTTTGCTTCGTCATTGTTCTCCGATGATTGATTTAAAAACCTCATCACCACCTTCACTATGACGATTATTAATATCAGCGTCGACGTACCTGTGTCCTGTGCATTTTGTAAATGATGGATGTGGTGCAGGTGTGCATAGTAATGATGATGGTGTAGGATGCATTCCAGATCGGTGCAATTCAACATTGTCACGGAGCACCGGCCGAGCCGGCAGCCGTCTGCTCACTCACGCTCGGTGCACACTTTCACAAAACAATTCCACTGGCACTACGACACGTATCGCTGTCACATCACGACTCCTTGGACACCAGTAGGGAACTGACACTCATGGGCCTGGACCACCAGGAGCGGCGTCAATAGGTCTACACTGTCAGCGCGATCTACCGCTGCATCACGTGCACTTGTTTATATTCCTAATCCTCCAATAATTCACACGTTATCGGGAGAGATACCCATCACTGTTCGAAATCGCACGACGTTCAAAGGAGCGGAAGGCGTAATCGATAAGGCGGTCGATTCGATATGTACGCGAGGTTATTGCAGTGAGCGGCGTGCGCGCAACACTTGCGGCGCGCGATTGTATACTGAGTGCGGTATGCGAGCGGCTGCCACCTCTCCCGGGCTCCCGGCCTCGACCGCACTTGTCGAGCCCTGGGCTATCATATCGCGCCACCTATTGCCCTCTGGAGAATAATGCAGCGTTCAACGTCCGTTTCTCATTTTCATCTCGACATGAAAATGCATTAAGACGATTATCTTAATTAAACTATACGGTATTCGGGGTAGACTATGTTTCAGAATGGGGGCATTCTGAAACATAGTCTACCCCGAATACCGTATGGAAGCATTTCATCAAAAAACGTGCTCAAAATTTGTAAGTATAGCATAAACAATAATTTATAAAGAAAAAAAATTCGTTGCCAACCAAATGTTTACAACTGGTAAAAGTTACACTGAAGCAGTTGATGCGATTCGTAATAGCAATTACGGTAGGTACAACAACAAATGCCAAAGACGTGACCGTGTTCGTTAAAGTACGTATTATTGAACCGATGCCGACAAGATTCGCAAGCAAATAGTAAAGCGGAGATTTGCGGAAAAGGAGAAAAAATCAACAAGCGAAATATCCGCAGTACAGGTCCCAAGGTTGAAGGACTTGCTCGCCGTGAATACAACGCAGGTACAGACAGACTTTCAAGTGACGATGCATGTGTAAATATACAAGTTATTGTACTCCGTAGATATGTAAGTGAATGCATTGTCTTCCCACACCATGCCATTTATAACTATGACGCGGATAATCAAGGAGCTCTGACTTATTCTTCTTTATTCTTCCTTCGGCAGTATGAATTTTTTCATGAAATGGGATTTGTCACTGAACCCGATTATCGGTTTCAGTATCCTTAACAAGACCATTATTTCTCTTGTGTTTAATTACAATAAAATCGCAATAAAACTGCCTTGATAAATTCTAATATTTATTGGCTAGTTCATTAATATCCGCTTTAATTCATGCTCTACGAATGGGCAAGGTACAAAAATGGTTTGTTTAATCAGTAATATTTTTTCTTAGAATCTATTTAATTATGAGTCCTCGTTAGTATTGAAAATGTCGAGGTGCAGATACACTTAAGACAAGTAAACGATCGGGTAGACCTTGACTTCAAAGTAAGGGCCGATCAGACGATAATTGCAGCAATTCTTATTGTTTTATAATGCATCCAAGTTTTAATCTTCGCATTGCTTAGTGTAATCAGACGTGTTCTTAGAAAACAATATAAACTGTGAAAACTTAGATATTTTTTAAATAAATTACTCGTTAATGATCACTGAGATATTTATAATGCAGGAAGTGTTTTTCTGCGAAAATTATTTATTATTAAATTAGTCGAGATTGATTTCAAATCTATTCTCATTACCAATCATCGCTCTAAAACACGCATCTTAGTAGCTCTAACACAGCTGTTTATTGCATTCCATCAAGATATTAAAATTACATCAGATTTTGATCCCAATAATCTGTTAATTATTTGGTAAAAATCATCTAAATTAAATAAAAAAATATATTGTATCAATTTCGATTTTATCTGGCAGTACGATAAAGAAAAACAAGATCACTGTGAAACGTATATAGAAGAAACACTTCAAGAGAGACACGCCAATCATTATAGAGAAGATGATAACTTGGAAACTCGACAATCTTCCTATCGATAATACATCAATTTTGATCGAAAACAATGATATTACTTAACGTATTGACGTCATAGACGGATGTGAATCTAACGATGGCTTCTAATATAAGAGAAACTATTTGCATGAACGTCTTTATTGCTTTAAAAGTTATTATTGTGGCGAAAATTTAAAAGAGAATGAAAGGCGTCTAACATTTTTTTATAAGGCTGAAATGAATGGAAACGCTTGATGAGACGTGCTGGTCTTTCTCTCGATTCTTTCATCATCATCATCATCATCCACAGCCCGACTTCGCCTACTGCTGGGTGTAGGCCTCTCTTCGCTTATGCCAAGCTCCACGTTCTTGTGCCAACCTCATCCAAGATATTCCCGCAATGGCAACAATGTCGTCTGCCCATCTCGCCGCCGGACGGCCAACACTCCTCTTTCCATTCCTTGGACGGCACTCGGTAACAGCTTTACTCCATTCATTACTTAGTGAAGTGAACATAATTTTAAGGTTTATTTACTAACACAATTTGTAAAATATTATATTATGTATGTTAGTCTGTAAGGTATAAATCTATGGGCTTAAGTAGCCTGAAAATAAATGTATGTTGTTGTTGTTGTTTACATAAGTCAAACGCATAGGACTCGCAATGTGTATGACAAGACGTATGAACATTAATGAACGAAGCAACAGTATTATGTGATTAAAGAAAAGAAAAAGGTGTATACTCTAAGCAAACCCCACTTTCACCCCACAACACTAGGTCGTCCAGTGCCATTGGGTTTTTTCCAGGAGATAATTCTCCGAAGCACTCCGGGTCTAGATTTTGCAATTGTCTACGGCCGGTATTACACAGCACGCACTTACCTTGCAAAATTGCCGTCATTTTGATTATAGGACTTCTACAGCAACTTGACAATTTTTGACATAATTTTTATAATTATAAACCTGTAAATGTTAACATCCTTTTCCTTTAGCAAAAACATCAACAAGTAAAGTGGTCTAATAGTGTTTTTTTTTATCTATAATCGGAACTGTCTATAATTTAAATACGATTATCAAAAGTTTTCATGACACTTGGTTACTGTTCACCTTATTTGGCAAAAAGCACGTGACTACATCAAAATATATCTTTAGAGTAGATAAACATAACAGTAGTATCCACAATTGGTAGTCACAAGTACGTATTACGCAGTTAACAGCATTATGAATATTGAAACGGACAACTTCCATGTTACTGTAAGGTCAGACTGTTTACTACCAAAACACCGTTATCTTTATCTTTTTAGTGTATTTATAATAAGTAATATGACCATTATATGATTGTGTATGTCGGTCTTTGATTTTTATACCGGGTCATGATGGTTCGATTACAACGATACCCATCTTCTTACTCCTTCTTTTTCTTAGCGTGCCGATAGATTTAAATAATATCCGACCAGTATACAGCCAACTGCAATGCTCTTTCGTTGGCTGTGCAGTATGGGCAAAAAAGGAGGTGGGGCATATCCTGACGAGTTGCTCCACACTGTCATTGTATTTGGGACGGGTCGATAATACCCCATTTGGTCAGATTTCTTACTTCTATCTAATAGGTACTCATAGTTGGACCTTTGGATCGAAAGCGTACGCTTGACGACCAATCAAGTTATGCAAAATCAGTTTATGTGGATCTCTCATTGTACAGGAAATCAGGTGTTACCGTGTGTAAACTAATTTATTCGTGGCACTTTCTGAAGTTTACAATTGCACTAAGTCCTCAAAAAGAATGGTAATTCGGTAATTTCGGTCGTAACCTAATTTATTGTACCACTTGCAAAATATTCTGTTATTTGCTAAAATGCCTCAGTTGGCGCAGTGACTAAGCGATTGGCTGCTGCACTGTGTGTAGCGGGTTCGATTCCCGCACGGAACAAAATATAATTGTAGAGCCTAGAGTTGTTCCGGGTCTGGCTCTTTTGTATGTGAGTTGAAATATTTGTGAAGGCACCCACAATGAAGAAATTCCTAGTGTCCCGCAACGTTGTAAAAAAACAACGTCGGAGAACTTTCTAGAAATGTAATACAAGACAGACATTAGTAATCGTTGCCGTCACCAGGTAGTTTTACACGCCCTTCAGTCAGTATAGGCGCGGAGCTAACTACTTAATTAACCATTGTTTGCCAGCGTTTATCGATTACGCTTTTCACTTTAATGGACCATGGAATGTTCTAAGTGGTATTGACATGTGGAACTAAGGTGAGGTAGGTACCCAGGTTGTTCAACTTTGCAAATAAGGAATAGATAGATGTAGTTAAAGAATGAATCTGGGTTCAGTTTCCTGTTAAAGAGAATTGGAAAAAAATGGATGTAAAAAACCCCTTAACGAAGCCGAAAAGCTTGTTCACCCCGTGGTATATATATAACCGTAGCCATAGTTCTTTGTTTTCGATCACACCTAGGAACCTTCTAGTTATGGAGATACTAATGGTTTATATCATAAGTTCCTAACCTCCATGACCCCTGTACTATTAAATGCATTCATCGGAACAAAGTTTTGAGTGCATTACATTGAGTTTTACCGTAAAACGCGATTTTTCACCGCTAAAAATAAGAAATTTCCCGGGAATAATTTTTGCGCATAGTTACTTAGTTTGATCTTCAGAATGCTTGGTTGACGGCTTCGTATATTCATATTTTTGCAAGCAGTTTTAAGTTCTGTATACAATTTTGAAGGTTGAATTTGATTTTATTTTTCTATCTAATCGGTTTTACTCTATCTATCGAAGAGTACAACCGAAGCAGATTGTGTATGACAAAAACACGCACACGCAGATGTTAGTTTGAAATTTAGGGGGAGAGGTTTAGGTAGCCCGAGGGTCGTGTTAATGGATCCAGCAGCTCCAGAATCTATCCCGAAATATGTGTTTAAAAGGAAACACCGTAATAGCAATGATCAAATATTTTGAATATTTACTGCGTCTGCTGACGGTCTTTGCACTACTACACACGCAGCTATTGTGGTTTTTGTACTTTCAATAATTTAAACAATCACCTGGTTATATTTCATTCGGCGTACTATGACTTTATTTTACGAGTTCATGCGAGCTGCTGTAGCCCCTCCACCATGCAGCTGACGATTTTTTTTTCAGCTCAGTATAGTGTCAACTATATTTATGAAAAAAAATCAGCCGGCGTACTATGACTTATTTTATTTTTTTTACCACTTCTGTAATCACCCACACCCACCGTTACTTGATTAGCTGACGGTCTGTTCACTTATTAGTCATATAAGATAAACTAACGATGTAAACATCAGCTAGCTTACTATGAATTTATCATATCCCGGACCGGGTGGTCCGGGAGGTAGCGTTGCAAATAAAATGAAAATGTTTTAAATAGACCCCGCCAGTATAAGTACATGTCACTAGGCCCCTAGAAAAGAAATAATATATAACTTGTATTACTTTATACCTTGAAAGTTTTGTATTTTATTTGATATAATTAAAGATAAATCAATATACACCACATCTTTTATTGTATTTAATGTGTGTAAATTATTATTATTCATTTATTTCAGATATGTAAATAAGTATACATCCATAAAATTGTTAGTAACACAGAAATGCTTATGAGAAACTAATGTTAGTAATGACAAGACATGACACTTAATACAAAAATAATAATAAAATAACATGACCTATTGGATACTCCGATACTCGAGCGCGTGTTTACTTGACTGTGTATAGTCGTATCGAGCGCTCGAGCACTGGAGAATCCCATCGGTCTGGTCTGACAATACGCACAGGATGCTGTTGGTACTAGCACGCATGCATGCTAGGACAGAGGTACAACGCTTGCGCATGACTACAGCGAAGCTGTCTACGTGCTGAAGCTACCTGTGTAAAGTGATATAAGTTTGAATTTCTCACAGCAAATTGAAGGCACGGTACCCATGAAACCTCAATGTTTTTTAAACAAAATTAGTTCTAGTGTTTTTATAATTAATTTGCTATCAAAACGAGGTTAAAAAAATACTTGTAACATTTAAAACCAGTACTTACATTTTATATTATGTTAAATTATATAATTTAAATTATAACATTATACACATAGGAACTTAAATGTGGCTAATTATATAAGTCTATTGTTTTTAATTATCTCAAATTCTTATTATTTTTTAATACAATCAAAGCCTATCCGATATGTTAATAACAATTTTCAATTGATATATGTCAAAAAGGCTAAAAAAATCTCGTTCATAAAAAAAAATAGCCATTTCAAAAATTCAAATCTTTTTATTCATATTTCTCAAAACGAGGATTTCTGACTTATACCACTGTTCAGTAAAGGTACAGAATTGTACCAATTTCCCTGTATGTGTATATTTATTGTTAAAATTCTATAGATTTTGTCGATAGCGTCTGTGAGCGTTTTTCTGAAAACCTGTTTTTTTTTTTAACTGTATAAAATACTTTCGCATTTTTCTGTTTTTCTGAAACCTTTAGCTAGCTTTATTTACTCTTTGCTTTAGTTTATTAATAGGTTATCAATTTGAATAACATCTCGCGCTAATAATGACCTAAGGTCGCACCATTTCTATCTTGTTTTCTTCTGCGTGTGTGGAGTTTCCTGATAGTTTAGCAAACACACGATGTTTGAATAAAGTAAAAACAATAATTTGTTATTGAAGGTACCTTTATTCATTCATAATACTGCTCGTCTATCTTCATAACATGAATGGACAACAAGGAAGGTATGGCTTCTAATCGTCCTTACAATAAAAAAAAAATCTTGGTAAAAACCAATTGAAGGAATCGTCGTGACTTACAAGTGTTAGACTTTGAATGACGGCACGGTTGGCGCAGTGACTGATCGATTGACTGCTGCTGTGCTTGTCGCGGGTTCGATCCCCACACGGAACAAGGATGTAAGGGTCCTCTGTATTCTATTAATATCCCACCTAACAGTACGTACCATTTTTTCTTAGGGAATTAGGAGATTAAGCCACGATCGCAAACCTAAAAATCACAAAGTAAAAAGCGGTATTTGCAAAATTATTGATGGGTTATTGCTGTGTAAATGACACGTTTTCGATTATAGGACTCTGGGAAGTAATTAAAATGACATGATGGAGCATTGTAGTTTAACCTTACATGAAAATCTCATGATCAGAGCTAGGAATAGGTACCTGCCTATAAAATCCCAGAATGATTTTTAGGTGCCGGAATAAATCTGCCGAAATAAAATGCTGATTTTGACTGAAATATGCATTATCTCGAAAAAATTGCCACAAATGCAAATGCATATGTGTCCTGTCTCTAGTTATCAGCATCACACCTGTAAAAAAAAAACAAATTACAGTCTTGTCTCGTACGTCGTATATCACCAAAATTAGTCATAACGGTTCAAGGCATGTGAGGATAAACTGTACACTTTCAACGTTGACCTACAAGTATATATGTATAGCTATCATATACAATGTACTGGTGACTTTTCGCGAAGTGCTATCAATGCCGGTGAAAGGGCTTCGACGGTAGGCCAGCAGCGTATTAAATACAATACATTGAGAAACAAAATACGGCACGTGCTTATAACTATTGTCTTTTTTGATATTATTAGACAAACTTACAGTTCGTTGTTAAGAGGAAACACGGTAGTTATTTGGAGAAACTATCGTTGTCCCTCTGCGAGCGTGATTTCGACATTATTGGTGCAATAAGGAGAACTATATTAAAAATTCATAATTCTAGGTTTGGCTTTCGACTATTTCCTGCTCTAATATTCGACTAATTTAAAGGATATTTCATAAACTAAATAAAAAGAAGAAGTCGATATTTATTTAACTGTAAAAATGATAGCTTTAAAGTCATAAACCAGAAAGAAAACATTAGAGAGCATTTGTATAGAAAAAAAGACCACCCGCATTTCCTCTTACGTAGGTACTAAAATTGTCCTAGTATACAGGGTGTAACGGACAGCCCTCCACAAACTAACAGGGTGCATTCAGCTCCTTATTTTGAATCATATTCCACCGGAATTTTCCCCTGTTTTTTTTTTTTTTTTTTTTTTTTTTAGTTATTATTTCTTTATGTCAATGTAAAATTACATTCATTGTACGCTGCATTACATTTATGTAACTAATACGGCTAGAATCGAAAACCCAACAATGGATGTTGAAATACTCTATCGAACGACGCGTGAAATCAGTTGTTCACTTCCGGCTTAACTACAGAGTTCATTGAACTCGTCTTCGCGCTTGCCGTTTGCTGCGCGCGTTTTGCTACGGTAACAATACATTGCGTATGAAGAAACAAAACAATTTAAATTTATGGGATTCCCATAACATTCCTGAAATAATTTCTTGTACCGGTTATCTTAGTATGATATACTGAATTCACCCCATCAGTTATTCTAGAAGGCCTATGTACATATTTTATTGCTACTTTTCTTTGCTACTTTTCTTCATGACAACATCAAACTTTGGTCAACTCTGTACATTCTATTACTGAAAATAATTTTGAGAGGGTTGAGCTAGATTGCGAAGTGACAAGAATAAACTAGTATTTTAGAGGAGAAGTGTCATGGGAGTTATCTGTCTTGTTATAGGCATTTGATAAGGAGGAATTGAACGCATGTGACTGAAAGAGTGATGAATATAAATATTGATGGATCGAGAGTGAGATGGAGGAGAATATAAAAAAAAATGGATGATTGTGTGAGAAATAACAAGGAGTAAATAATAATACGACTGTTGACAGAAGAGAATGGACAAACAAACAACAGCACGAACCCCAACTAAGATGGGTCAAGCCCAGAAAAATTATCATCCTTCTCTACCTAAAAGTGTGATTAATTAATAAGAGTGTACAACTGCATGTATCATTCACCCATATGTAATCTACACTTTGTCGCTCACTATCTCGTAAACCAACATCCGGAGCAATGTATACGTGGACACCGTACAAGTAAACGTTGCGGTGCGGAAAACAAATTCATAACCATGACCATTGAAGACCACTTCTACCAAAAGAATGAAACTTCTAACTATCATTGTCCCTGTATCTTCACCCGATAGAACCACATCTTCCCCCGTTGCTTCACCCGTTTAAATGTTTCTGGGAGATCAGTAGATCTAGGAGATAGATACTTTATTGTAGAGGAGAACAGGAGACCGGGTGTTGAGTGCACCGCTTGGAAAAATCCTATGTACAGCGACGGCTGAGTTGATCTCTATGGTATGCAGGCTCATTTTTTAATAAAAATGTAGATAGAAAGTAAAAAATGTTTCATAAAACGAACTGAAAACAATATGTCTGGACTACAATATTATGGTGGTTCTATACTAAGACCAGCATAGCTATTCACAAACGCTTCGATTCGTTTTCGATTCAACAAGTCATATATCTATCTTTCTGTGGCATTACGAGCGAGATAGACATACGACTTTCCGAATCGAAATCGAATCGAAGCGTTTGTGAATAGGTATGCAGACAACGTTGCAAGGGTCAGTTCTAAACAATAACAAGAATTATGCGAAAAGTCGCAACAGCGGCCATCATTAACGTGCTGGGTTAAAGATCAGAACTACGTGAAAACTGTGACAAGGTATCTTGTAATGAGGCATAAAAATCTGTAAAGACAGTACGCAAAATATACGCTGGGAAATCTGAGGTTTTAGATAGTGTAAGAAGAGGCTATCGCTTGGATCTATGGCTGCCTCCGATTGAGAAAAGGTTGACTATGGAACTGTACGAAAGCTTATTAAGATCATTGCGATAAATCTCGACTATGTACTGCTCTAGTACTTGTACATACTATTAAAATTCACCCTGTTACTCTGCACATTAGGAAATATTCCAAGACCTCTTCGAAAGCTGAACAAAATTGATCAAGTCGTACTGATTTGCCTTATGTTTTTTATCAATATCATTAAAAAAACAGCTCATTGGGGCAAAGACACAAAAACATGTGAGTCAGAAGTGCACAAACCTGTTGCAGAATTCGGCACATGCCAACTGAGAAGACTTGTAAACAACCATACAAATTGAGAATTAATTTTTCATTGGTAATGTTGGTTTCGAACGATAGCACAAGGCCCCGGAAATGATAGTAGTAACAGCACATTGCAATCAATAAAACACGTGCATTTGTTGATAATTTTCTGTACGTATTGAAAGCATTCGCTTATTGACATTCTATTATTTAATATTCTGTTATGGTCTCTCGCACTGGGTAAATCCAAAATTTCACATACGCTTTACCTTTAAAAGTATAAAACATGCACTTTTATGGTTACAGCAATTTTGGAAATGTTGCTCATTTCGTAAGTGTTCACTCGACCAATGGCGGTTGCTCGTCATAACAAAAGGCATAATACAGGTGCATATTAATTAACTATTGGTTAATTAATTAAGTAAGTTATCCAAATTGATCACTTCTGAATCCAAATTGCTATTAACTGATGCAAATTGATCACTTCTGATTGCTTTTACAGGGGGGACTCACAAGGGCTGCGGGCTGTTTGAAAGAGATACCGCGGCCCTGGAACACAAAGGGCAAGGAAGGAACATGGATGGGTTTTAGTCAGTACAAGTCTGACACTCCCTTCCGCTCTGCCCAGAGCGGGAGAAGTCATTTGATGATTTCCCATCCGTAAAAAAAAAAGGGGGGACTCACAAGTGATCAATTTGACAAATTGAAAACGCGGGTTATTAACCCCCGACTCAAGCTTTGACTGACAGGCAAAGAAGAAATTGCCGTAAAAAAGGGAGTTTCATCAAATTAGCCATGCCCATATATATCTTCAAAAAAGGCCAATTATTTAAAGGTAATTACTCAATATTTTTTACGAAGCCTGATTACTTGACAGCTGCCTTCGTCAAAGTACCGTAATAATGACCATGATACTGATTTGGCTCACTCTCGTCCTGGTGATTTTCTGATATCGCTTGTTCGTTAAAGTGCATGGCATATTAATATGGAGTATATGACAGGGTAACATTATAAGCCTGGTAAAATTCTCTTTTCATCCAAACCCGTCCTCAATACTTACCTATAAAAATATTTTGCAATTTGTGCTCTCGGTGTCCTTCAGTTGACTCCAATTATCTTGCTAAAATACATTCCAATAAAACTCATCAAAAAACAAGATCCCCATTCGCACTCACCAAACCGCAATTTGTTCAACATTGAACAACTTTAACACCCGACCACATAAAAGTGGATTTCATTCGTTATCGGCTCACACTAGACGACTCGTAAAGTCAGACATTTGCAATTTCTCGAGACTCGATTGCGAGATTAATGGCTACGTGGCTACGTCACTATATTATCTTCTTGCTGTACGCATCCATGCAGGTGCGGCGTCCGTTTATGGCGTTTCAATTAAATTCGCTTTTGACCGATGTAGCCGGTCGTCAACCCTGGACGCGAGTATATGGTGAACTAGATGAGTCAGCTTTCTTTTATTAATTTTCAATGCAGGTGGTGCGTGGCGCTGGTACATCTCTACGCTCGTTTCCATAATACGGAATGTAGACTTGTACATCAGTAGCGGTGGCACCAATTACTGTCACGGCTTTTTGAAAGTTTCCAGTACGTCTAACTCTTTAGTAGATACTCGTAATGTTATTTCCTTACATCCACTTTTTGAAATATATATAACTTCAGAAGTAATGGCGTTTGTCCGTCACAAACTTAACTACTACTTAACATTTTAGTAGGATTTTTGAACTTTATGCTGCCTGACAGCATAAAGTATAACCCATTCAATATCATAGTAAGGAAAAGACTAGGCAGATGATGTTGATGTGTAGGTAACTTTTATGAAGAATACTGCACAATTGTTCAGCGTAGTCTCGCACAGCTTACAAAATTACCTCATTATTTTGTCTTTCCTCATTCTTGTCTACCTTCCTCAAGTAGTACTGAAAGTATTGTCTCCACCGTTTACAGTCCTGTTTCAATAACATTTGAAAGTCTGTATTGCCTACTGTGGTTATTATATCCATAAAAAGTTTAACCGACCCACGATAATTGAACTATGTTTAATCTTGACATTTTAAAGTATAATTATGTAGTTCAAGGCATCATAATTTCAATGATTAGGTCATTTATTTTGAATTCATATTATTAATAATTGTGAGTTTACGTTTATTATAAAAAAATAGTAAAACGATAGAGATACCATTAATGAAATTGCTACAACGAATTCGGCGATAACAAATTAAAGTTTGTTCGAAAGGTTGTATATAAATTCGCAATGGATATAAATTTTAATTAACCGATATGTTTGCATGCCCATAAAATTCTCTCTAATATTCACATTGGGAAAATAAATATAAAACTCTTGCCATATTTTTAGACTTACCCAAGGCTTTCGACATTGTCTCAATTCCCATACTTCTTTTGAAGCTAGAGCATCTTGGTATTCGCGGGACGGCCCACGATCTCTTTAGGAGTTATCTTACAGGTCGTAAACAACTAGTGAAGCTTGAAAACTACCTCAGCAACCAGAAGACGATCACCTTTGGTGTCGCCAGCGCAGTGTCTTGGCATCCCCACTTTTTCTCATAAACGTGAATGAGCTGTGTCAGTTATCCTTACCCAACTGCAAAATTATAGCTTATGCCGATGACACAGCTCTAATTGTTCATAGCCGGGACTGGGCTGAAACTCGCCTCAACTCGGAGTTTACCTTGAGCACCGTCATGAGGTTGCTGACCACAAATCTTCTCACTCTAAATGTCAACAAGACCAACTTTATCACATTCTCAACTATGAAGTCAAGTCAACCACCCACACCGATTGAAATTCGTATCAAGAGAACAGATTCTTGTTTCATTGTCCCAAAGACATCAGTAACCTATTTCTTTCTCTTGACCCCTATGACGCAGAAGATAAGGCAAAGATTAGTTTGTTTATAACTTTTATTTTGGTTCTAAGTAAGGCGTGTCACTTGTCAGGTTGTTTTTCTTCCTTATCTTTGTCAACAATCATTTCAATGCTCTAGTGGCATTAAGTTATCCTAAAAGGAGGCAATGGCTTATGTCTGGTCATGAGGTTCAGTGATCTTAAATCTGTAGTTGTTTATTGGCTATTAAGATCCCACACAGCAAATCTACTGTCGACCCGCAGACATGGTCGACGACTTTGTTGTCGGCGGGCTTCAAATCATTTTAAGTCGAAAATCTTTGTTGGCGGCATACCGGCGGCACGAAGTGTGCATCTTTTTTGAACTACAGCTTGACTGTTCCCGGGCAATTGAACGTGTACAAGACGCCGATGTCGGCGGCTTTGGTCAGTAAAGCCCATTAGAGTTACCGAGAATTGAATTGTCCCTAGTCTTGATTTACCAGACTCTGGTCTTCAATAGCTTGCCAGTTGATTCTTGCACTTTTCCTTTGCAAGTCTTTCAGTAACATTTACAGGCAAAACATGTTTTATTACACAGTTTTAAAGAGGAGTAAGATCTTTGATGACAAAATTATAATCGTGCATGTTCCATCATTAGAAAGATATCAAATGTATCAGCCTACTGTATTCAAATCCGATCAATGTTTTATGTGATTTACTTCCTTTTCCGCGGCATTTATTAACAAAACGCGTTGCAAACAACTTGTCTGTTTTTCCTATTGATGTTTGTACTAACAATGAAAGGAAAAGGACTCTTTAACAAGTTTTTATTAGCCTCACCTGTACCTATGTAAACAAATCTTAGAAATTAAATTTGACCCACTTGCCTGTTTCTGATTGAGCTGAAATTTTGGATACATGTTAATTTTGGATGAAATGCATGGTCAGCTAACTCATTTCAATCTGAATTCAATATAGCAGACTCCCAAGGATGGCGGACTAGTTCTTTTTTATGCATTTCCATGATATGGGTATCAAATGAAAGGGTTTGCTAAGAAAAATACGAAAAATAAAATGACGTCACTAAAACGTGTTGTTAGTTTTATTAAAACTATAACATTTTTATTTTACTATCTTCTTGACCTATATACCTGAGCGTTTCTTAACAAAAATCTAATCAGCCCGTTCCATTCTATCACATTTAAATCCTCTATATCAACGCCGTCTGGTCTGAAGCGTGTTCCATCATAATCATATAAGTTGATCGATGTCTGCCCAATTCTGGGAGTCGGTGTAAAGGCAGCATTATAATGAAGGCGGGTTTGTTTGAACGTCACCTTTTTATTTTAGTCTTTGGCGGGTCGCAGAATGCGGTTTCAAAAAAACAGGTATTCGGGAAAACGAAGCGGCTACCCTTTTAGTTCTTTGTTTCGTAGTAAACTATAAAAGACAGGAATACGACAGATCTTTAAGTTGGTAGACCTATTGGTATACTAAGAAGTGCTTTACATATTCCATAACATTAAGTTAGTTAATTTTTCTTAAGTAACAGCTAGAGGAATAGCATAAGATAACATAGTTAATCCTAGAAGTAACCGTGCTTAAGAGGGAACAGGGGCTGCTTTCCTTTTTTTTCAGCAACTAATAAATATAGAAAATATTATAACCCAAACATAAATAAAAAACCTCTATTTTTGCGGCCTTATAAGAGGACTACAAGACAAAATTGAAAAGTTAACATAAAAGAAATTGATAGGAACTTAAACAAACTCTCTCTTAAAATTTTAATGGCAAAAGTAATCTAATGGGCTCAGTTTTCAGAAAGAAAGAAAGTGGAACCTTTCTCCTCGAAACAAAACATCGATATCATCAAAATGTTTGTGATATAATCTGGTATCCCTATCGCACTCTACAGGGTAGGCTTGACACAGCGCGATGGCAATAGTTTCTTCAAATACCTACCTCGCACGCCCTATTCCTTCTTAACTGACGTTTCTCACCAGTACCTATAGCTTACATTTCAATAGCCAAGCTAATATACACAAACCTAGAGCAGGTCGGACTATTATAAAACACCACGTCGTACACGCCGTCGTAGAAGAAAGAACAGTTCGATTGAATCCATCTCATTAACATTAAACACATCTCATTTAAAACACTCCATACCATCCATGTATTTTTATTGGTATCGAAGTTACTCAAAGGATGGAGTGTGTGATGATGTGGCTAGAAAGGGAGATGGCGACTAATTGAGAAGTATGGAGAGGAGAATCATTCTCACTCTCCTGCCCTTGTCCCAATTTATTTGGACGGGATGACTGGGTTTGGATTGTTTTTTTTTTTATTTAATGGGTGTAAAAATACCCTTAACGAAGCCGAAAGGTACTTGTTTCGCCCCGTTATTGCATTTTTTTCTGGACCATATCGGGAACCTTCTTGTTACGGAGATATGGGGTTTCATAATTCCAACTTTTTCACTAGGTTTTATTAAAATAGTAGTTTTTAATATTATAACTTTAAATACCTCCATGACCCCTTACTATTCAATAAATCCATCAGTACATTGTTTAGAGTTCAGTTCCCATCAATAACTGGAGTGTCAGTTCTGCGACCATTTCTTGAAACTCTTTGTCGGAGCGGATTTAGGCTACAGTCTGACGGAGCGTTTTTTCTCTGATTTTTTTTGCGCTGACCGCCTAAGGCGCTCGAAATTACTCTGAGTTAACGACGAACATCTTCAATTATAGTCCTAAAGGTGCAGCTACCAATAAAATTACTTTAATTCTGATTTTCAACTCATGCAATAAGAAGTAAAGTCCATTATCGAATACTTATACTTTTTGTATAATAGGGATGTTTCCTGAATAAAAAAATATGATTCTATTTAGTCCGTTAGTTAGATTATCGAAAAATATTGGATACATATTTTTTGTTTTATTAAATCAATAATAACCGACGAAGTTAAAACTTGTGTCTTGGCTTGTGACGTCACTTTGCCGGTAAATGGGTACTGACATCACTATGTCACAAGAGTTTTCGATGCACTGAGCTGTCTTCATTTTTTGTTAACGTGAAAAAAGAAAAAATACGTGTCCAATATTTTTTGGAAATCTATCTGATGGCCTTTTTTTGGTCAACTACCCTATTGTATAATTACTTCAGTGGCTTCAGATAAGTACCTACTTACATACATCTTTACTTAACCTTTACTAACTATGCAGAATGCAAGTTTGTTTATCAGTTTAAACAGAAACCTCTGAATGCCAGCATTTAACACAAAGTGATGAAAAGTCTTGTATAGCAAAGTAATAGGATGCGATTTCATTTTGAAATAACCATCTGGGTGTTAGATCTACAAAAAAATCTTATAAATATACTGAGGCCTCTCAGTATATTTATAAGATTTTTTTGTACCTTACTACCCTAAAACAACAAGGACATAGCCAAAATGAAATTAAGAAATTCTGAGGTACAGAGAGATCCATAAACCACAACATATCCACAGACTATCCGCAACGTGACCGCAGAACAGATCAAACAATTTACTCAGAGCTTACCACTTATTTATTTACTTCCTACCTAGTGAGACCTCAAATATAGCACTAAACAACATTGAAGGTAACTGAAAGTAGAGAGTCGGCAAATATCTGTGGAAAATAGTTCCAGACATTCCGCCATTTGATCATGCACAAGACATTGTTATCTACAATGCAATTTACACTACATGCCGTTCTAAAATGGACATCTCACGTGAAGAGAAAGGTTTTATCACCTATACAATAAATCAAGCAGTTTCGTCTAGAGAAAAACCAGTATAACTTGAACTCTAGAAAATAAAGTATCAAGCGGCTTTGAAAGTTATAACGTTTACTTAAGGTCGAGAAAATATTTTTGCAATGTTTTAGTTTACTTTGGTTCCACAACTGAGAGACTTCAAGAAGTCAGATAGATAAAACCGGGCGATAATTTCTCTAAAAATCTCGCTAAACGGCTGGTTGTGCAAATATTAATATCGGAAGCAAATAGAAAGCATACGATTTGGCTAAGCAAATAATATTTTTCATGCCAGTTATTTTTTACGCACTTACATTTTATGTGGAAAAACCGAATTGGAACTTTTTTTTTATTTTTGCCTCGACATGCGCTTGCACATTGATCAATTAAGTGTTTTGACTGAAGTTAATTTTTTTCCTATCATTCTAGAATGTTCATTTTTTTCGCAAATTTTTGGCTGATTTTATCTTTAGCCTTGTAATATGCGCTTGCTTTCACCAATTTAGGTAATGCTCAATTGTTTGTCTTATCTATGTCTAGTGTTCTCACGATTTTACTTCGTAACTTAGGTTTGCAACAGGTATAAAGCAGTCAGGTTATCAAGACTTTGATAGCTATTGATAGACCACAAAAGGAACGTAAAATGATTCTTTATCACGGAATGGGCATCTCTCTTAAGTTAATACAATTGAGATAAAGATTACCATTTTTTAAGTTTTCGAAATTTATTACACTATGCTGGTACAAATGTACGTACGTACCTACAAGTAAATATGATAATATATCAAGTTTCCGAGTACCTAGATAGTATGTATAAAAAGTGCGCGAGAGAAAAATATTTGTCGTTTATGACAAGTTATTATTGTGCCTTGACTTGACTCTGCTATCAGAAAAGTCAATTATCTTGAAGACAGTATAACTGCCAAGATCAATTAGCACCACAAAAAAAAATCATTAGCAAGAAACTCAACCCAACCACTATACAAGTCTTACTAATCATGTAATCATTATCTATACATTCTGTTTTGTTTCTTATTTTAACGACTTCCACTAATATGTTCTACTATTAATACTGACAAGTGAATTAGTTACGTCACACCTGGGGATTCACTAAAATAATTATTATTATTCTTGCGTTTAACGGCTTTAACCACACAGAATGCGATGCCTCTTTAAAAAAGAATTAGGTACGACTGTGTGAGATTTTATTTTTATTTTATTTATTTAGGGACAAAAAACAGTTACAGGTTACAATTAGTATATCAGAGCTAATTATTATGTTTATTTAATAAACGTATAACCCACACTATTCTCCACGGATTGAAAAAAAAATACTTAAAAGAGGACGGATGGTCGTATATCTAAATTATGAATTAAAAGAAAAAAAAGAAAAGAAAGTTATGAAAGGTTGTCGGTAAGTAAACCTATAGTAATTTTTTTAAATCGCAAAAAAAGTCTATACGGCCATGCATACAAACTTTTTTCCCATCTTCTATGAACCGAACAACAGGTATTCAATTAGAGTATCTACCTATAATCCCACCCATCCTGTCTGTTACACGTGGCACACAGGTCGACCTTGACTTGAGTTAGTACAAAGAATATTTTTTATTCCAGTTGTATGTTTGCTATTTTCTGAGGTCCTCGCTAGTGAAGCCACGAGTAAGACCCACTACCAAATACATAAATATAATTAATTTCTATGATTTCAGAAATTATATCCTTATTTATTTATGTAGACACAAAATAATAATAAGGATATAAGAAAGAAGATAGAAGAGTACATAAGAAAAGTAGTTAAGATAGAAGAGCACAAAGGTACTGCTTATTACATAAGACATTTCTTTCTGCAGTTATTACATCGCAAGCATAACGCATTATCACTGCATCCGCCTTTAGTGTGTGCCAGCCTTTATAAGTTGTTATTAAGAAATGAAAATGTCAAGAATTCAACGAATAATTAATTTAATGCTGATACTGAGAATTGTTTTGATCGTAAATTTTAAATTAGTTAGCGATTTGACACATTCTTTACAATATGTGTTAAATTAACATCACTTTTTTGTTTTCTTATTAATTAATGAGTACCTATTTGTATTACAATTAGACTTCGTCTCGTTGGTCTAGTGGTCGCAAGTCCGACTTCTGAACTTTTGTGAGTCAAATTCCCAGAGCGGGCAAAGTGTGATTGGGTTTTTTATCAGGCTCGCCCCCTATTACAAGGGACTTAAACATTACTGGGGAAATATGGGTGTTCGTACTATTAGGTTTACCTCTGCCTAACCCATCGAGGATTATAGGCGTAATGATATGTTTCGTGTGTTATACCAGATTGTATAGGTTTCTAAGTCATAAGACCCACGTAACATAAACGAGTCATTGTATTAGGAGCTAACATAACAATAAAAAGAGGATTGTGTCATTTGTCCCCAACAAAGATCCTTACACTATCTCAATATTATCGAACAGTATTCTTTTGTTCGAATAATAACATACAAAGTGTTAGTGTTAAGATATAATAGGAATACTTAGTCGATGGAACACTTAATGCCTATTAATAACCATCATCTTCATTGTCCGTCATTTGTTTTATCAATAGCACGTGATACTGAGATATTGTGTTAAGGATTAGTACTTCGTGCAGGGATCGTAAGCGCGACTTCTGAGTTTGAGGTCCTGGGTTCGATTCGCGGGACGGGCAATGTGTTATTTGGTTGTTTAATCAGTAATTTCTCAGTAGTAGCCACGGAGTCTGGATTTGTGACGATGGCAATAGGCTGGCCCCCCATTACATGGAACTTAACACGTTCTTTGCCACATGACGCGACGTCGCGACTTCTGTACTGATGTGGCCGTTCACGCGATGTCGCGTTATGGTGCAACCTACACAAAATGTACAATTATGTACGAGCCAAAAAATAGCGGGCGCAAAGGAGAATGACCAAATTGGTCCAAAAATTGCTTAAAAAAATCAAGATATGCCCCCAGATTTACTCATAGCTCATTTGAAAGACGGGTTCAAATGCAACATTTTTTTCTATGGAACTGAAAAAATCTGTCCCACAGATCACAGATATTAGCTAAAACGTGAACTTAAGAAAAAGATGCACATCTCACTTGACGACCATTTCTTAAATGTAGTAGGTAGTTTCGAAAAAAAAAGAATAAATTATAGCTTACACGCGAGTTTGCTTTATTTATACTTAAAATAATTATTTATAAAACCATATTTTTTAATGAATAGAAATAAGACACACAGACGGGAATAAACGCAAAAAAATAGATGCAAGTGAAAGTGTATCTTTGCAGTATTAAATATCGTTTAATTAGACTGTAACTGTCGGTTCGAATTTGATGCACATTTGAACATATAGTTAGTCAAACGGTATAAGTCTTCGGAGCTGCTTTGCTTAACATAAGTGAAATTTCTGTCGAAATGGTATTAAGAAATCATTAGGGACGCGCCAATAGAACCATCCTACTCTATAAAGAGATATTGTGTCAAGGATTGTATTCAAGCTCAAGTTATTATAAGCTTAGAACAAATTCCACTAAATTACAGCGTACGAACGCGTCTATGTGGAACAAGGCTACTAAACTTACATAGAAAACGTATCAGCTGTCATTAAGTGAAACAAAGAAAGTAATATACAACCTTAAGTTCGAGTAGTAAGCGTTAAATTTGATTGTGTGTGTTTAGTTTGTTTTATGTAAAATTCTCGAAACGTACGTGTTTAAGTCCACTCGCAGGCACTTTAGGTGAATTATACGTAAAAGAGCTGGTTTGACTAGACTATTATCAAATTTTATTCGTTTATAAAAATTCCTTATAACAAAATTATTGAAACAATATAAAAGAATATATCTAACCTACGTAGTATGCATAACTTTTAATCGGTTGTATAAATGCTATTTTTATCATCTGCATCATATTTTATCATACTTTTTATATTGGAATCTGTTAGAGCTTAAGAAAATTATTTTCGCATCACGAATATTTTTGTAGTTGTGTTACACAAACGATACATTAACTACACTTACGCTACGGTATACATATTCATACAAAAAACATTAAGACCAAGTTTTTTTTAACCCTAAAATAGAAATGATTCATGTTGAAGGTTCAAATTAAATTGCTCTTGAAACAAAATAATATAATGAAACAGTGCCCTTGTATTCACCGAAGGAGTAGTAAGTCCTTGTAAAAATACCAGCATTTGGGAGCGAGGTTTGTTGTGACCAAGCAGTTCATCATCAAGATTCCGTGCAACTTGGGGACAACATAATACCAGTTTCTCGGACCCGAGGATCAATCAGAACGGCAACAATATCTTGGTGCCTTAAAAAGGGCAAGAACAGACACACACAGAGTGTAGAAACACCAATAAACGGGTCTTCAGCAAATTTTTGGGAGGATGAGTCCACCGTCATAAATTTGTCCGAATGCAGTTTTTGTTACGAAACTACAAGTTTTGCAACCGGTACGATTGAATACGAAAAATAACCGGTCTGTTCTGATAAGTACTCGCGATTCTTTGAGACAGCTTCTTTTTTAAAAATTGCAAGATTGGAGTCGAACCTTCTCAAAGGAGCAACTTCGATCCTACTGGAAATTTTCTAATTAATGTAATCTAAGTTCTGGTGGCAAAACTTTGTACCTAACTTAGCGTATAGGTTTTGTGATATAAGCATGTACGATCTTGGGAAACATCTGGTTGAGAGATGCACGGAACCGGGAAGTATGGCAGAACAAAGGGAAGGTCAATAACCAATAGTCGGTGATTCTGAGCCGAAATGAGGGAAAGAAGCTAGAATTTGGCAAAATAAATTTTCAATATAAGTATTAAATTCAACTGAAAAATTCATGACATACGAATAAGTAAAAACTGGCCAAGTGCGAGTCGGACTCGCGCACGAAGGGTTCCGTAACATAAACTGAAAAAACACGTTTCTTGTATTTATAAACGGCAACAGAAATACATCATCAGTGAAAATTTCAACTGTCTAGCTATCACGGTTCATGAGATACAGCCTGGTGACAGACGGACGGACAGACAGTTGAGTCTTAGTAATAGGGTCCCGTTTCACCCTTTGGGTACGGAACCCTAAAAATGAGCCATACGTAGGTACCTACCTGGTTAAATCTATATCGATTCGTAGAGAAGAAAACAGCTATGCGCTAAAGATAATATTCCGCCGTAAGATATCAAGCAAAAGAAAGGCATCACATATAAGTTAAAAACCTTTTGGATTTGAATATTTCAATAGATAATGATTATTTAATAACAACCAACAACAACTAACCATCGTAGTTATTATTAAGATTCAAATCGATTAGATTGCATTCACCTTTTTACCGTTACCTAACTAGATTTTACCGTTACAATAAATTGTGCAAATTACTGCAGTAGGTAACAGTAACTCCTTTAATTATTATTGGTCAGCTAATTGGATACCAAATAAGTTGATAATAAATATTTAATTTTACATAATTAATTAATTAATGATATTTATTTAATTGTTGCATTCCGTTAGAATGACGTCGATTTACATAATTTTGTTTACATTATTAACCTTACTGATATTATAAATATTCTGTGGCAAATATCTTTGAATTAGATACAGGGTGTAAACAGACTCTTCACGAAGTCGTTAACCAAGCATTATGTACATCAAACTAAGAAACTTTACGCAATAATTAGTGCTGGGAAACGACTTTTTTTTTGGGCTGAAAAATCACGTTTTACAGTAGGGCTCAATGTAACGCACTCAAAACATTGTGCTGATGGATGGATTGAATAGAAAGGAGGTCCTGGAGGTGCTTAAAGTAAAAATCGGACATTAAAAACACTTATTTAAAAAACACTTGTGAAAAACCTGGAACTTAGACCCCCAATATCTCCGTAACTAGAAGCTTCCCAGGTATGGTC
The DNA here is from genome assembly GCA_950005105.1 of Lycophotia porphyrea. Classification (NCBI taxonomy): domain Eukaryota; kingdom Metazoa; phylum Arthropoda; class Insecta; order Lepidoptera; family Noctuidae; genus Lycophotia; species Lycophotia porphyrea. The sequence continues at coordinate 9,606,967 of OX465394.1, forward strand.
TAGAACAAAAAAATGATCGCAATGACGGGGAGAGCAGGTACCTTTCGGCTTCGTTAAGAGTCTGTTTACACCCTTTATGTGTAACGTGAGGCTTTAAAGGAGGGCACATTTTCATCAGATCTCAGACGAAAGACGTTCTTCGCTAAACATTGGCCTCCGATTCCTGAAAAGTTCTGAAATGGCGGAAGACAAAACGTGAGAAGGTGATGTGCCTCCTATGTGCCAAAAGCCTCGGGCACAGGAATCCCAATAAGATGGCCAAAAAATTTCAGATCAACCGGTTGGGGGGAAACTGGTTTGAAATTCCGTTGCAAGATTCGACCAATACATACTACCTACAAATCAAGTTGAATAATAGCTTATAAAAATCAGTAGAGGAGCCCGAAAGTTTTCTAATACGAAGACTTCCATTATACCAATGTCTTTCTAGCTGTAAATATCTGATAATAATGACGCATATGAGCAAATATTGGAGAAGACATGACGAGTTGTTGGATTCCCGTTAAAAAATATTATGACACAAGGAGAAAACGTGCTGCCTTAATGCCAAGTTACTTAATACTATAAACTGTCTGTTAAGTTCCGTATTAAGTGATAAGTAATTCTTTGCAGTTAACAGCATAAGCATAATCAGTCTATAGTTTTCCTGTACTGCTAGGACACAGGCCTCTTCTCTATGAGAGGGAATGGGCTATAATCCACCACGCGGGCCGAGTGCGGGTTGGAATATTTCACAAGTCTTCGAATTTGTGGTTCTAGAATATGTTCCCTCACGATGTTTTCCTTCACAGTTTTGAGAGCAGTGGTGATGAAATAAATTACACAAAGTAATGCGCCTGCCTGGGTTCTAACCCGCGACCTGACGCTGTTCGTAACGTCTGGGCCACCGCTGCTCTCTAACAGTTAATAAGGGGAAAAATATTTTGACATCGACGTCATTGATCAAATCATTGTAAATAAAATGCAGCGTTACGTAAGCTGAAGAATTAAAACAATTCTGACATAACCATAAAGGCGGAAACCCATCGCAGCGCACGCTATGCACGGCCACGCGGTGCATGTTAGCTCCGTGGATTCATTTGTTTGACAACGTGGGTCTACGTTTCCACTGCAGTTCATGCTACGCACGAACAACTATGTCCAACTGTAGTGGCCACATGCGTGGCCCACGGCGGCATAGTTGTGGGTTAATATTCGTGTACAGCGTGTACTACGTGTACAGCGTGCATGGCGTTGACAGCGTTGAGCTATGTGAGCGCCTTATTCAAGCAAGCCGCGCGTGTACTTATGACGTTTATTGATGCATAGCGCGGCCGTGGTTTGCAGTGGAAACAATCACATACATTTTCTTGCAAATCGAAGCTTAACACACGTGCGTTGCGTAGCCTATCCGTGCGCCGCCGTAGGTATGCGCCTTAAAGCTAATTATTACAAAAATCTGTGGTCTTATGTCACTTTCACTCGAAGCACTTTCGTTTGCATTCTGTGAAATATTTTTCGGTCAATAAAACTTTCGGACATGAATTTCATACAGCATTTTTGTCCAGAGAAAGATAAAAAGACAATGTAAATGCAGTGGATTATATGCTAGGTAAAGAATATACAAAAATGCGATGCTTGCAACAGTGCACTTTTTCTTCCTACTCGTGTATTTTTCAAGAAGACGCGAATTTTGGGTAAATAGCTAATAGCATAATCATCATTGCTGGAAAACATACCTTCTCTCTGCAAGAGGGAGTGGACAGTTGTCCACTAGGACCACCATCCGAGCTCAGTGCGGCTCGGTGGACGACAGATATCTTTCGAATTATTTATTCAGTTGCCATGCCTCAAGCATTTTGAGAGCGAGTGTATTTGCTGCTCTCAAAATGGTGTACATCGTGGTTAAAGGATCAGCTATTCAGCAAAGTTGGTAACGGTAGTTGGGCTGACGCTCCAAAAAGACTGGAAATGGTCTCCTTGAAACTGCTTATTAAACAAAAACTGAAAGTTTCTCCTAGCTTCCAAATGATGCAGCTTGTACGTAACTGTGCACTTCAACAGTCGTCTTAAAATCTTTCTTTCGGGGTCATAGCTATCTCAATAATATTGACACCCAAAACAAAGTATGAATAAATTGACAGCTTTATATTCAAGTCGACACTAATGCATTTCGTTCAACAAGAAATCATAAAAAAAATATTCATAACGCCATTTCACCGCCACCGAATGCAATTTATTAAACGTACGATATGAAATGTATTACCAGCTACTTTCTATTTTAAACGAAAGTAAAGACAGACGAAATATTTCGACGATTTTATAATCTTATTTCTTAAATTATATCCAGTACTACTTAAATTAGAGTTGTAATTAGCGTAACGTGAATTAAAATTACGATGAACAGCATAAACTTTGAAATTATCACGATTTGCTGGCTACACTGAGCAGCTAGACAGTTTCACACGAGTGTAGCAGAGCATGAGGCTGAGTCATACATTGGAGCCAACATTTGCACCAGTCCAGGCTCCAAAACATTAAATTAGTAAAATTGCCTTGTTGGTCTAGACTTCTAGAGGTCACAAGCGCTATTGCGGTGCAAGAGGTTCGACTCCCAGGTCAAACAAATTGTTATTGGGTTTTTTCAACAGGAATTTCTCAGTAATACCCATGTAGTTTGAATTTGATGGCAATAGGCTCGTCCCACATGGGACTTAAACATAACAGGCAAAATGAGGGTGTACTACTACACGTTACGCCTCTGCCTAGCCCTGTAAGGATTAGAAGTTTTATTAAAACTTTAAATTAATATGCGAAGCGATTATCCGAACATAAGTATTTCTCTCAATATCAATCAGGTCAATACATTAACGAAACCTTAAGTATTTTAATTATATCCTCCCTAATTACCTATATCCTAGTAACGATTACTTAGTTACACAAATCAGATATGAATATTAGTTAAATATACATATTATATTAAGCAAAAGTACCGGTCACTTCCTTGCAAACGGATATTGTTGAGCCAATATTGGTCTCAATATTGGTGGCCAATGTAATCTAGCTTAAATTATAATTCGCTCGCAATAAATCGTGGTATTTAATTGTAATCTGAATGAGTTGACGGTTTAATAGTATGCTCACGGATTACTCAGCAGGTAATTACTTCACAGAATTAATATTTAGTATTATTAATAGCACCCACTACATAAACGAATTAATTTTTTTAAACGTTATTTTAAATACTACGTATTCAGTCTCGCTGCTGGGTAAACTCTCCCGGTGTTTTGCCATCTCCAACTCTAGCCAATCAGTCATGAACGAGTCCAAATCGTCACGCTAACGTTTCTTGGGCCTGCCTTGGTGACAACGATCCTCTTCAGTCACCCACTGTGTAACGATTTTGGCCCGTATGTCCTGACCCATCCTGGAAATGTGACCCGCCCAATCCCGTTTTAACCTCGCAGACTTATCGCCAACATCGGAGATTCCTGTCTTGGAGCGTATTGTGGTGTTGTGTATTTGATCGGTGACTTTGATGTTTAGAATGCTAGCTACAATCTGGCTTGAGTGAGTCAGTATTTTAATTAGATGCCAATCTTTTATTTCTCCTATTAATTACAAGATCTACCAACAAATCTTGCTTTCAAGCGTCCCCACAAACAATTTAGTGATTACGTTCAGTTCGTTAGCCACTGCTGCATACGTAAGTGATGAACTAACCAGCTGTCACCGCTTACACCGCTTACCACTTACCTAACTATAACAACTTTCTAATGAATCAATAGAACAACTGACAGACAGATAAACGTAACAAGAGAAACCATTATTAAACACACCAGAAAAAACCCAAAGCAAAAATAATTAAACGCACGATATAAGGATACGGACTTCCTTAAAGCTAGACCTATGTTTTAAATCTAGATTTAACAATCATTTAGATCTAGATTATGACAATTGAAAATTGAATATACTGGCCAGACACGAATCTTACAAGGAAATCTGGCGACCGTCTAAATGAACATACTATATGCATATTATGTTCTTGCAAGCACATCAAACTACCCGAAACTGACAAATTTTCGCAATCAACCTTGCACCTAATGCTTCAGCAATAAAGTTGAATATCTATTAAAGAAATTTGACGGATTATAGTAGCCTGATGTGCGCCGTCTGTACTATCAAAATTGAAGGAAAACTAGGATATAAAACGTTTTCCTACTATATCTCGCAAGCGGCCTCGCATTAGCCTTCTGGAAAACATAAAATCATTACATTTTTATTACACGTCACTTTGAGAATACATAAACAGCTCAATTAATGAGTGAACTTTTAATGATCTATGAGGCTCTATTAGTGTTGAAATAAGGAAGCAAACGACGAGTTGGTTTTAGTTTTCTTTTAAACTGACTTGTCTAGCTAGCTACTTTACTCGAACTTACAAAAATTGAGTTATTAAAAAGGTACATACTACCTACATTGTAAGAAAAACTGAATTTAGTAATAGAAAAAGATTTACTGTGAGTGTTTTCTTAAAAAGAAGAGGTGCTGCTTGGGGAGTTTCTTCTACGACTTCTCCTCCCCTATTTTTTTTTTTAAATCATCTCATGACTCCTCCGGCTCTGGGCGGAGCGGAAGGGAGTGTCAGACTTGTACTGACTAAAACCCATCCATGTTCCTTCCTTGCCCTTTGTGTTCCAGGGCCGCGTTATCTCTTTCGAACAGTCCCGCAGCCCTGGTCTTCCCCTTAACTGGGAAACTAGGAAGGAGCGTTTAGTTAGGGGGACTGTATTATGTCATTTTGACGTCCAAAAAATTTCACAGTCTCAGTAGCAGCGATGGAGTCTGGATTTGGTCCGCCTATTACATGACACTTAAACATGAGTGACGAAGTGTGGGTGTACTATTAGGTACACCTCTCCCTTCGGGGATTACAAGCGTGATGTTACGTTATTACAAGATGGCGGCCTACTGGTTCAGGTTAGAATTTTCCACCTCACCACTCTCTAGCCCTGCGGCATCGGTATCCTGTCGCAATTTCACTATTGCTACGGCTATGCACAAAAAATATGATAGCGGATTATGTGGCAATGGAAATCTGAGGAATGCCGAGTAATTGCAGCCGCACGGTGTGAAGAGATGTTATTTTGACGTGGTAATTAGATAATATGCAACTAGGTAATGGTCGACAAGCGTAGTGTGAGAAGCCTCCAAGCTGGTTACTCCGACGATCTTACAAATGCTGGGTCAGAGTGGATGTGTAAAGTGGAGAACAGGGCACTGTGGGGCAACTTAGAAGAGGCCTATGTTCACCAGTTAACAGCAATAGTTCGACTTGATGTAATGATCAACATGCCAACGCCAAACTGTTGGTCGACTCTTCTCGTAACCAGAAGGCCGGTCTATTTCTCGGGCAAAGAATCAGCAGGGCCATCCAACGTGGTAATGCTGCCAGTCTACTAAGCACTTTCCCCGTTGACAGCGATGCGGAAGAACATTTTCCCGCCCTTTAATTCTATTCTGCTTTTGAAACAAGTATAATTATTTTAGGTTTGTATAGTAAATACATATTTTATGAGAAAGTCAATAGAAGAACTACATGCCAACAAAGGTTAAGTTTTGAGTTTTACGTGTCATGAGTAGAGATTCCAAACAAACAAATTGTTTCGACAAACTGAAATTTCTTCATAGTCTCTCTAAAGCTTAGTGCCATCATCTTTTAGTCGATAGACGCCCACTGCTGGTCAAGGCTGGGCAAGCATTGCCACAACAACCGTTTATACAATTTATTGTTGTGTTAACATAATATCACGCCTGTAATCCCCGAAGGGTTAAGCATTAATGCAACTAATATACACCCACATTCCGCCTGTTATGTTGCCCCCTCGGGAAGCCTATAGCCACCGGGCACAAATTCACACTCAGTGGCTGGTACTGAGGAATCCTGATGAGAAAAGTCATTTACACTTTGCCCGATCTGGGAATCAAACCCAGGATCTTACGATCAGCAATCGCGCTTGCGACCACTAGACCAACGAGGCAGTGTTGCTTCGTATGTGGTCTCGATTATTTTGATAAGATATAATTATAGTACGGATGCTGATAATGAACGCATAAAGAATTTATCTAATCATAAGCTGGCTAAGAGCACGCTCTGTAGGCACCTCACATGACGCATAACTCCCCGCTCAAAGAAATAATTAACTTATAGCCGGGCGGAACTTTTATCGGCGCTCGCTACTCAATACAAATGCTCCTTATTGGCGACCTGGGCTAGGTCACTAGCAGATCACTTCGAACATAATACTTAGAAGCTTCTGATACGGTCCAATTAACACTGTCATGTAACATACGCCGTTGTAGCGAAGTGAGGGCTGACTATCGACTAAAACTTTGGTAAGTAAAAGTATTTGTTAAAAGCTGAATGTTCAGGGTGACGAAGAAAATTGAAGATTAGTCTGTGTGGTTTTAAGTACTTTATTAATGAAATTTCGAAGAGAGATTAAAAAGACATTGACATACGGGCAAACACATTACGATACCTTTATCAGTGTTAGGTGTACTTTTCAAAGGTTTTGACTTCAGCTGATCAAATTCGGCATGGTTGTACCTGAAAAAAACTGAATGCGGCTGGTAAAAACTAGGTGACATCTATGCAGTGGAGTGCCTACATAATAAAACAACGTGTTGTTTGGTAGCAATTAAAACAACTATGTTTATTTACAAACCTTTCTAAAAACACTGGCCCAGTACCCACAAACATTGACCCAGTACATTTAGTTTGTTTATTTGATGCCAACTGTTTACAATTAGTTTAAAGTTAGTAAAAAGAAACCGACCATGTGAGAGTTGGACTCGCGCACCGAGGGTTCCGTAAAAACTTGTAGGTATTTTGTTATTAAACTACATATTTGCGGTTTTCAGATTTTTTCCTTTACATGTCTGTATCTTGCCAAATTTCGTGATTCTAGGTCGACGGGAACTACCATACAGGTTTTCGACCCAAAACCTATAGGGTACCTCCGGTTGACCTAGAATTGTCAATTTTGTTTAAAAGTAAGGTCTTACAGCACTAGTACGGGGAAAAGTCTGAAAAATAAAAATGAAAATTAAGGTAAATTTTGGTACGTACAAGTTTTCGCGAAAATCTAAATTTGCCCATATCTTTTTATTGTGTTGATTCAGGACCTTGATTTTTATACACCTAATAGGGACTATAGACCTCAGTATCTGGTATAAATTTCAACTTGCTAGGTCCACCCGTTTCTGAGAAAATCGGTGGTGACACACGGACAGACAGACAGACATTCACAGGACAGATGGACAAGAGGGTGATCTTATAAGGTTCCTTTTTTACCTCTTGAGGTACGGAACCCCTATAAAAACCTGTCTTGGAACTTGATAGGAAGACTTATGCCCGGCTCGTCACTGTTCCTACTCGTCATCAAAAAACAATAGATCACGATTCACAACTGTTTCAATTTTTTTTGTTTACATAGTACTGATTCGTCATAGATGCGTATCATCAAATGAACAAACTATACAATTCATTTTTACCCGACTGCCAAGGAAGGGTTATGTTTGTATTATAAGATAGGTAGGTGATCGGTCAGCATATTATGTGAAATATCTTTTATTGAAAACCCAATAATAGAAGTAATGGGCAACCCTATACACTGTATGCTCCAAATCAGTATATTATTTGCGTTTACGTTTACATACCGTTAACTGAAATAACGTCAGTACTAACTTAACCTTCTTTTTTATTTGTTTGCAAATCGACTTTACAGTTTTGAAGACCTTAGCCATGATAATTCTACAGTTAGACACTTCAGCAATGTCACGATATTAACATTGACTTTTAAGAACGAAAGGTAACAAAATTATATAACCACAAGAAGAAGTCTTCAAATGATCGACATTTGTTTACGCCGGAAATTCAAATCCTGAAGGACCAAGAAGTTTTTTTTACAGTAATCTTTTACGAAAGACCATCACGTAACAATGCATAAAATACGAGTACAATGGTCTAGTCTGAATCTGCTTAACCTGTAATTGACCCCTTCAGACGCAACCTTGAATAATGAACATAAATAATTGCCTATTGTATTATTGAAAATTGCTAATTCGCATCCTCGCGGTCTCGCCAAGATCTTCATCATTATTTAAGACTAGCTGTTGCTCGCGACTTCGTTCTCGTGGTTCGTTGGATTTTGATGCGTTTTTCCGGGATAAAAGTAGCCTGTTTGCTATTCCAGACTATAATATATCTCTGTGCCAAAATTCATCCAAATCCGTTCAGTCATTCTGACATGATTGAGTAACAAACATACCCATACTTTCATATTTATAATCATCATCATCTGCCTAGCCTTTTCCCAACTATGTTGGGGTCGGCTTCCAATCTAACCGGATGCAGCTGAATACCAGTATTTTACATGGAGTGACTGCCTATCTGACCTCCACAACCCTGTTATTACTGGGAAATACGATACCCCTTGGTAAGACTGGTTGTCAGACTTTTTGGGCCACTGACTACTTTAACGACTGTCAAAGATCTTCAAATGACAGCCGGGACCAACGGCTTAACGTGCTTTCCGAGGCACGGAGGAAACTCGGTATGTAATGGGTGGTCACCCATCCACAGACCAACCCAGGCAAGCACGGCCTAACCAAAAGATCGACCCAAGCGGCTGTTATTGTTTAGCCACGAGCTCCTATATTAATAGTATTTATATAATAAGTAAGATTTTAACAGTAAACCTAATTTAAAAGTAGAATCAACCTTTTCAGTTTCCACAATTGCATTCAACAGGAAAACTTTTCCGTCGGAGCATCTGTATTTCAGACAAATATTGCCCACTACTTATTTATGCATTGTTTTAGTGGTCTATAGCAATCTATTGAACCTATTAACGCTAACTAGATACAATACGAGTGAAGATTTTTAGACGAAAGACACAGCATGCTCACTTAAACATAGACTCATCCCAGGGATTATTACACCGATCAGTGGTAGTACAATTAACCCATATAGGCAGTACATACCCCAAATCAACAGCACCATCTTAAAAATTCCAGACTCACAGAGACGCCATCTATTCTCGAGCGTAATTTAGCAATAACGATGACACTCCGCACATCCTTCACAAAAGAAGCCAATAGGAGTCGCGATGTGAGTCACATGACTTGACAAATTGTCGGGTCACATGTCATGTCACAATTGAGAAAGGTAATTCTGTGACAGGAGAAAATGTTTCACGAGGTCTTCGATTGCGGTCAACTGTAATATTTGCAATGAACAGCTGAACATATTATTGAAATGTGTTCTAGATACTCAAGTTTTGGTCCTTTGGTCCAAAATCTTATCCGCAAATAATGTTCCGTTCAGTAAATTGATTGACCACGACGGCACTATGGGTTAGTGTTCGCCTACGGAATGAACTATCGTCTCTCTCAATTTATTTATATACATTGTACACGTAAGGTTATCATATCATAATTAAAATAAACTTCAGCCCACTTCACCACAGGTTTAGGTATTTTTTATTTTGGATGTAAAGTCGACAATTTCCTCATATTGCAACCAGGATGAAACATCGCGTAATTGCAGTAACACTAATGATATTGCTAACAAGATGTCTGTCTGTCTGTTACCACATTCACGGAAAACATTTTTATATCTCATTCAATACAAAATGGATAAAGAGAGTGTGGATCATTGAAATCATGGATAAGTATCAACGTAGTTGCTCCACATGGCCCCAATCTCAGGCACGTAGTGTCGGCATCGTGCACAGCTCCTTCCTACTTTCCTCGTAATTACCCACATTTTCTAAACTTGCTTGCTGGCTGGCTTCATCAACACGAGAATAAGCCGTTCGGTAGCCACCAGTAAGCCGATATTCCCACATCACTGTAGGAAAGAATGCAATTTCGGAATCAATTGCTAAAGATTTAAGATATGAGCCGAAACATAGTGACAAACCAACATTGATAGAAAAGTCATAACTGACATAAGCAGTAGAAAAGCTTATGTCAATCTTGTTGAGTGTAATTGTATAGTATGACTACTTTAAGTGTGCAGTTCAAGGTGGCGCTACTAGTCAAGCAAAAATGCATCGATATATCAAACTTGGTACTTTTATTTTAGTTCTGGCTTTTCCCGCCTGCAAAAAACAAAAACAACTTATTAGTTGAAGTGTTGAAACACAAAACGCTTTGAAAGTGACAGCAACTCTTCTAGGCAGTATGCTTATAATATTTGAGTGACCTCTAGACAGGATTTTGTTTCAATCTGTTGTGTGTGTGTATGAAGGTTCATACAGAAAACATGCAAGGGTAGGTGACCTATCTCCTTGTAACAGAAGACCTCGATGTATGTTATGGCTGATTGCTATCAGAATTTCTTCGGAGAAGTCATCATGTTTATGACAACGCGTCGGGGAAACACCAAGGTTTGTTAATATCGTGTACTACCAAGGAGTACGCGTAGGCGGCAAAGTTGTAAAATATCATACGCCGAGCATATGAGTAAGTGCTCAAAGAAGGTCTTTTTTATTGTTAGGTTTTTGAAATGTCAAGGAGCGTATAATCCGGAACAGACAATTGATGCTGCTTCTACATTTGACCGGACGTGGAGGCTCTATTGTGTGCTTGCATAGATCTCCACTCGTGTTTAAATTACCTAATGATTTTCCTCTTTATCCGGTAGAATCAGGTGACTAGACTCTTTCAAATAACTAAATAAGTGACCATGAAGATGAATTTTAAACAAAGACAAGTAACCAACAAATTTTCAAAACATATATGACATGTGAATGAGAAAAGTTTCTTGATGATGATCTCGAGAATCCATATAGAGCGTTTATGAGTAGGGGATGACCAAATGAATATGGATTGTTGGGAATATATTAATAGCAAGAACAGGCTTACTTAAAAAAGGATTCCAAACAAATCTGGATGGATTCAAATACAATTTATGTGGTTTTTTTTAAGTGAAAACTTCTTCAAGCGGTTTGGGCATTTTTTGAGATGTCGAAAAACAATTAAATATCGACACCGTTAAACGACCTCTTTTTCGTTGCAAAGTTAGCCGTATTGCTACATATTACAAGCCCATAAAAAATACAGAGTATTAGTCAAATGTATAAGTAAAAAAAATAATCCAGAATCTTGAAAAAAAACAGTTTTCACTTCTGTCGGCACTCCCGGAGTGGTTAGGTGTTTTAAAGGCAGATGTACACCAAACCGGGTCCGTGTCATGGATAACGACCATACGAGGAAAGAAATACCCGTGTATCCAAGCAGCGGGAACATAGCCGATTACTTGTATACACCGTGCCTTAAAAAAACGCATTTGCAATACAAACTCCAATCTGATGCAACAAACTAAGTTAAGGAGTCCGGTAGCAACACGTTATCGAAGGTCAGAGGTTAGTTGTCACGCAGCTAATATATCAACATCTTAATTCGAAAGGATTGAAAGGAGATCAGAGCTAAGGTCAGAGGACCAAATAAAATGATGTATGTTATGCACATTCTACGTTGCTGTGTTAATAAAATTGAGATTTTATTTATATTTGTTGATGGTGACTTTTTCTTTGATCTGTCACTTTTTAGGGTTCCGTACCTTTTTTGAATAAACGGAACCCTTATAGGATCATTTAGTTGTCTGTCTGCCTGTCCGTGGGGGGTAAACTAAAAAACAAAAAAAAAACGAAAACTATATCGTGTTACATATCAAATGAAAGGGTTCATTGTGAGCATCTCAAATATATTTTTTTTATAATTTTAAGTTAAATAGTTTTGAAGTTATTTAAGAAAATAGGCGAAAATTGACCATTTACCCCGAAAATGGGGGGCCGAAAATTTTGAAAAAAAAATACAAAAAATAGTTCTTTGCCGTTACAGGAACACATTTAAGAAATCTAGAGTATTAAAAGTAACATAGGAAATTCAATATTTTTGCGTTAACTTATAAATGATTAACGTACAGAACCCTCTCCACGCGAGTCGACCTCGCACTTGTCCGGTTGTTTTACACTAAAAAGTCTTGCATTTGGCCGACACTCGCCTGTTGTGAGGCGTTGATGCGGCCTAACGTGGAGCACGCTTGGCTAGAAGAAACCTTTCTTTTTCTGCCAAAGGAATGGGGTAATATTAAAATCATAGCTCTTCTAATCATAATAAGCAGCCGAAGGTAATACAGATGTAAGCAGTATAAGTATAATGGTTAGAAGATGAAGACAAGCTTCACCGTTATCTGCTAGTAAGTATGAGGATTGGAAGATAATCATGATGACTAAAGATTATTAATTAAGGTTATCTGGAAGGAATGGAGGGAGGCCTTAGCCCAGCATTGGGACAATATGGGCTAGCTATAATTATAATAACATCTGGGTTAGTAGTCGTGTTTAATATTGATTAAAAACCCAGACAAGTTATTTTTATACGTCTCTCATGCCTTTCAGATGCTACCTTATACAATTTCAAGTAGCTCGTTCTCCAACCTTGTGTAAGATTACAAATTAACGATTATTTCATTTACGTAGATTTACCATCTGAAGCTAGTAATCTTTCTAATCGTAAAAGTTAACTTGTTAATTAACTTTAAGCAAACTAGCCGTCTAACATGCGCTACTTGATACTTGCTAAAACTGAATTTGCATATAATCTAGTAAAACCTCTTTTAATGGAACGGGCTTGACTTGTAATTAAATGCAATCTTAATCACTCGATCACTTACAGACTTCACGTCAAAAGATAAATACTTGCACTAACAACATCGTACGTTGACATTATTTGCCAAGCAACTATTTTTTACTGCGTCAGTTCGCTGGTAAAATTTGCTGATTGGACGATGGTTCTAAGGTAGATTTTTGAGTGGCAAAAAGTATTATTAATGTTTTCCTTCTGGGTTATGACCGTAGCAGCTCGTGGAAGCTCGCAACCGTAGGAGCTCGTGGCTAAACAATAACAGCCGCTCGGGTCAATCTTTAGGTTAAGCCGTGCTTGCCTAGATTGGTCTGTGGATGGGTGACCACCCATTACATACCGAGTTTCCTCCGTGCCTCGGAAAGCACGTTAAGCCGTTGGTCCCGGCTGTCATTTGAAGATCTTTGACAGTCGTTAAAGTAGTCAGTGGCTCAAAAAGTCTGACAACCAGTCTTACCAAGGGGTATCGTATTTCCCAGTAGTAACTGGGTTGTGGAGGTCAGATAGGCAGTCGCTCCATGTAAAATACTGGTATTCAGCTGCATCCGGTTAGACTGGAAGCCGACCCCAACATAGTTGGGAAAAGGCTAGGCAGATAATGATGTTCTGACCGTAGCAGCCCAGAACCTCAATTTTTGTCATGTAAATGTATAAAAGGTAATAAGGCTGCCCGTAAGTAGTAGCAGGTAGTCAGTGGCCTGAAAGTCTCGACGCCCAGTCTTACCAAGGGGTATCGTATTACTAAGTCCTAACTGGGTTGGGCAGGTGAGATAGGCAGTCGCTCCATTTAAAATACGTCATTTATAATTTTATTGCCTATGTTTCTTTTCATTTCTCCTTTTGCAGGTCTGCTGGCAGAAATTTCTTAAGAAATAAGCAGTACCTTTGTACTCATATTTTATAATGTTATTCTCCTGTTTTATCTACTGTGTGTACATGAATAAAATATTGGTATTCTACTGCATCCGGTTAGACTGGAAGCCGACCCCAACATAGTTGGGAAAAGGCTAGGCAGATGATGATGATAACGGCTGCCCCTAAGGGACTGAAAACTGGCTGAATGTCAATTTGCTATTACACAATTTACTGTTGTAAACACTACCTACCATTTAGGTGAATATAGGCATGATATTATGACATGACGTCAATGAACCACCTCAATTTTAGTATTACAAAATTATTACCACAAAAAATATTGTGAAAAGACGTTTTGCCATAAAACCATACCTTCCATATTGTGTGTCAGTTTTACTGCTGTGAAATTAAATATGGAAGTAACTACATGAATACATATGAAAGAAACTGATGAATAAATAAATTTATGACGTACACCAAACTCGTTAATGGCCTCATAAAGCACTCTTGTTGCATCCTGAAGCAGATCCTTGTCATCTTGGACAAATTATGATGGTACTTTTAAGGCTAGCTTTTATGTTTATTGTCCGTCTATGACACTGTAATAAATTATTTATTTACAGACGTCATTGAAGCGAAAATGACCTTTAAATACGCAAAAAGGAAAGGAACTCATAATGATGGACATATTTCTTAAAAAAAAACTCATGGCATTTATATTGGTAGAGGTACCTTTATACAAAATTAACATAGCATAAAGCATTTGACGTTTCCAAGGGTAGGAATAGGACATAACCCAGCACTTTGTGATAAGGAGACCTATGGGAGAGGGTCTTAATTCAATGAGGTTTAACAAAAATTTATTGCTGCCATACTAAATTTTAAGGAAATAGCTGTCGGTAATGGCGACTTATGATGACTTATTACTATGGGAGAACAGCGGTGGCCCAGTGATAGCGACCCCGACACAAGTAACCGAACAGTGAGTCGTGGGTTCGAACCCATACAGACTCATTACTTTAAGTCAATTATTTCATCACCACTGCTCTCAAAAACGGTGAAGGAAAACATCGTGAGGAAACCGGCATGTCCTAGAACCAAAAATTCGAAGACATGTGACATCTACCAATCCGCACTGGGCCCGCGTGGTGGATTATAGCCCATTCCCTCTCATAGAGAGGAGGCCTGTGTCCCAGCAGTGATAGCCTTAATGGCCGATGATGATGATAAATGGCGACTTATAACCAATCCATCATACATGACAGGTTCCATAATCATTGAGATCAGATTAGACTATGATGTAGATTACGACTCAGCTACGGGGGGTATTAGGAGCTCTCCCTCCCTCCTCTTTACCTTGGCGAAGATAACATTCAACCTCCATAGACTTCCTTCTATTTTAAAAGAAACATCCGTGAGTCTTCAAGACTAAAATAACACGTTATAAGCTCAGACTTTACATCAGTAGGTAAAACACGACTCCTTGTAAAATTGGGTAACATGTTTTAAATGCATGACACGCTTGTGTTCGTGTTAGCCGTCGGACAACAGCCGTCTAATCGCAGACTGCACATTTTAACGTATTAGGCGTTATAATGAATCTCTGTCACTAAGAAACTTTTGATGTGAAATAGAACTTATTTCTTCAGTTGGTATAAAATAAGTAAGATGGTTATAAGAAAACCGGTCAAGTGCGAGTTGGACTCGCGCACACAGGGTTCCAAATAAACTTGTAAGTAGGTATTTTGTTATTAAACTACATATTTACGGTTTCCAGATTTTTTCGTTTACATGTCCTGTAAGACATTGCTTCTTGGCAAATTTCATGATTAAAGGTCAACGGGAAGTACCCTATTTGTTTAGATTCCCTTGTGAAATCGCAAAATATGTGACATAAACGGGCATATCTTTTATCGCGTTGACTTACAGTTTTCACTGCTTCAAGGGGTAGCAGACTTGAGTATTTAATATTAATTTCAGCTTGATACTCCACGCGTTCCTGAAAAAAAGGGTCTTATCAGACGGACAACAAAGTGATCTTATAAGGGTTCCGTTTTTACTGACTGAGGTACGGAACCCTAAAAAAAGACATGCCTAACCTATCTGCACAAATCTTCTACAAAGCAATGTCAAAAAACAGACTTGGCTGTATAGTAAGATACCCCTGTTTCTTTTAAAGAAATCTGATCTTGACTAACTCTTTAATGTTTTGTAAAACTCCAACGTGACTGGAATCTAGCGAAAATGACATAATTTATTTATTTATTTAACACTTCAAGCATAAAGTACAGAGGCGGACATAACGCCATAGGCATTTTCTACCAGTCAACCTTTGGGTGATGGAGAGACAAACAGTGGTAGGTGTATAAATCTGCAAATAAATTTAAATTTAATACTATCTACAAGGATGTATAAAATACTATAAATTTATAATTAATACTAATACATAACCTGTTACACATAATATAATAATATAAATAAACGCGTTACGGAGACTAATACCTACACAAGAAAAAAAAACAGACTAGCAGCTAGCTGAGCACAACTTTAGTTTAAACTGTATTCTATAAATATTATGATCAAGCATAAAAACAATATAATACAGAGTCCTAAATATAGCAATGATCATTGCAAAAACAAAACTGATACCTAAGTCATATGACTAACGAAGACAGAATAAACTCAAAGAACTATCTGTAGGTTATTAAACTACTTACAGGAATAATTACTTAATACAATTAACTATAAACGTTAGTTGATAACGAATTGGTTCTATATAGACAAGTGTTTTATTCGACCATCGTAGGAGGACACAGCAGAACAATTATTTCAGAACAAGTCTCAAAACGTTGATAGTTCAGGCTATTTTGGTTTTAGTATTACCTTCTCAAAGTATCAAAGTCAATACCGTAAATGATCACAATTGTTGTTGTAAGGACATTAAGATGTGTACATATTTACTTTGCTAGTAAAACGTGATTTGACATTGAGCGGTTTAGTGTCGAGTTTTACATAACCTACTTATTTAATCGTGACAACTTGAAATATTTTGAAGGGTAAGTTGGACATCGTTGTATTAGAAGAACAGGATTTCACTGAAGGGTATTGCCATGTTCACTGGTTAATATTTGTAACAAAAATCAAACCTGTAATCCTGGTAATAAAATTAAATCCCATGTGGGATAAGCCCATTGCCATTAATCGGGCACAAATCCAGACATCGTGGCTGCTACTGAGAAATTTCTAATGAAAAAAATTTAATTACGCTTTGCCTGACCTGGGAATCGATCCTAGGATACCTCATCTGTCACTTGCCACCACTAGAACATCGTGGCAATTGTTAACTTTTTAATTTCGTTAATAAGAGAGAAAAACAGATAGATGGGTTTTCCGTCATCATAGGCATTAAAGCAGTCCATAGCTGAACATAGGCCTCTCAATGGCGCACCATGTAATTCAATTCTAGAAAACTCTCATCGGCCTTAAACTAGCCACCCTGTGAAGATGATCAAGCTTCTTCTGTGATAAAGAGTGATTTTAAACAAACATTGATGACCAAGATCCTTTTATGTATTTCACCAGACAAAAATCATCCATACAGGATGATTCAATGAGTGAACATAACAAGCAAGGACTTGTACATTATGTATTATGTAGTAACATAATTTAACATCACACTTGTAATCCCCGTAGGGTTAGGTAGAGGTGTACCTAATACTGCCGTCATAAGGAAAAAGGGCACAACTAACATTTTTTTCGAAATTGAGTTAAAAATTCTGGCAGAATTGCCTTTTTTTCTGATTCCGAATATGTATATAACTCAATTTCGAAAAAAAATTTTAGTTGTGCCCTTTTTCCTTATGACGGCAGAATAGTACACCCACATTTCGCCAGTTATGTTTAAGTCCCATGTAATAGGGGGCGAGCCTATTGCCATCACCTGGAGACAAATCCAGACTCCGTGGCTTATTATGTAATATGCATTGATATTGATACCGCCATTGATAAAGAGTTTCACTTTGTCGCTCAACCGGTGTCATTTATTTAATTTATTAACTAGAAATTCATGCCGCACATTGATTTATCATAAAATTGTAATTTATAGTAGAAATCTTATAAATATTCTTGCGCACTACAATCTCAAGTTCAAGATTACCTTCTGCTAGAGGACATCAGAATTTCACCAAGAAACAAACCAAATATATACCTATTGAGGTAGATAACACTTGTTAGATTTAGAAAAGTATAGAAGCGAAGTACAGAAAATACTTTCCAAGAATTCAGATATTTATTTGATACTTTTTTTAGCGACGAGGAGTTCGTGGCTTAATAGAAACAGCCGCTCTGGTCGAGCTTTAGTTTAAGCCGTGCTTATCTAGGTTGGTCCGTGGACAGTTTCCTCCGTGCCTCGGAAAGTACGTTAAGCCGTTGGTCCCGGCTGTCATTTGTAGATCTTTGATAGTCATTACATGTAGTCATTACATTACTGGACTGAGAGACCACCAGTCTCACCAAGGGGTATCGCATTAGCCAGTACTAACTGGCTTGTGAAGATCAGATAGGCAGTCGCTCCATGTAAAATACTGGTATTCAGTTGCATCAGGTTAGACTGGAAGCTGATCCCAACACAGGTCGGTAAAGGCTAGGCAGATGATGACTTCTTTAGCGACGAACTTATACAGGGATGAGGTAAACGCTGTTATGTAAGTCGTCCTCCTTTATAAAGGGAGTATCCTCCGACCAGACGGGTTTTATGTCTAGTGGGCTACTCCAACGGTTGTTGTTGGGCTGTAAATACCATGCAAGATTTTTTGTGGATTGTCTGTTAGTCGCGCTTGCGACCACTCGACCAACGGGTCGAGTGGTCGCAAGCGCGACTGCTGAACATGAGGTCTTGGATTCGATTCCCAGTTCGGGTAAAGTGTTATTAGATTCTTCCATCAGGATTTTTTTCAGTAGCAAACACAGAGTCTGGATTTGTGCCTGGTTGATGGTAATAGACTCGGCCCCTATTACATGGGACTTAAAGATAATTGGCGAAATGGGGGTGTAAAATCCTAACCCTTCGGGGATTACAGGTGTGATGATGATGATTTTATGTGGTATCAGGAACGATGCGTAGTTCGTGTGTGGCTCTATAGATGTCGCCACAAAGTTTTCAGTTCAAGGAACAGGTAAACCAACAGGACCTTTTTTCGAAATATCTCTTCTTGGATTTCAACTTAACATTCTAAACAATTATTATGCAGAATGTGCTTAAGTATTTGTGTCAAGAAATGCGCGACATAACTGTTTCTTTATTGATTCTCTTGAATATTGCACAAGCACAAATAGTATGAATTCGAATGCACGTGTTTCCGAATGAAAACAGCCTGACCTAGAAGGTAATACGGGATCTCCTTTGTACAGTAAAATGACGTAATATGGATTTCATTGGTTATTTTAAAAAGTAATCACAGTTTCTTTATAAAAAAGGCAAGATGTTGAAGCTTCATTTTCGGACTGAAGCGTTACGATATTTCGAAAAGCGGTAGCATTTTGTGGCTGGTGAACGCTCAGTCGATCAATCAAATGAGTTTATTGAAGTTTTGGCTTGACAGCTTTTTCCTTACTTGCACCACAAATGCAGTTGGGTGTAAAAAGCCCGGTCCAAATTACCCATTAGACATTATTCGTATTAGAGCCGTTTTATCGGAGCAGCCTTTTAGAAAATCAAACAAACTAAACATCTCAAAGATTTTAGAATATCTAAGGATATTTATAACAAGGATATAGTAATGTGTAGCATTAATTCTGTGTGAGAAACGACAGTCAAAAGATCTCATAATACGGAAGTAAAATTTAATTTTTGAATCTAATTGAATAAGACTATTTTTAGTATTAGCTTAGGAATTTTAAGCACATTTGTTTCCGACTATGTTATAATCAGCACCAGTAAAATTATTTTAATCAGTAAGATTACAATCGAAACCAAAAATGTCAGTACCCACGTTGTCAAATATTTTTGACGCCCAATATCTTCGGAACTAAAAGGTTCCCAAGTATGGTCTAGAACAAAAAAAATATTGCAATGACGGGAAGAACAAGTGCCTTTCGGTCTCGTTAAGAGTCTTTTTACACTTGTTAGTGTAAAAAGACTTAACGAAGCCGTAATCAAAAATACATCAAAAGTTTATTTTATTTTATTGTATTGCCTCATTGATCTAGTGGTCGCAAGCGCGACTGTTGAGCATGAGGTCGTGGGTTCGATTTCCAGGTTGGGCAAAGCGTTATTGGGTTTTTTTATTAGGAACTTCTCAGTAACAGCCACGGAGTCTAGATATGAGCCCGGTCGATGGCAATAGACTCGCCCCCTTTTACATGGTACTTAATCATAACTGGCGTAATGTGGTTGTAGGTATACTATTAGGTACCCCACTGCCTAACCCTTCGTGGATAACAAGCATGCAGTTATGTTATTTATTTATTTTTTACTTTCAAACACAGTAACACCTATCATCAGCTACTACGTTTAAATAAATTCAAAAGATGACTCTCAAAATGGTAGCTTTCACTCCTATTTATCTGTGATATATTGTATTCGTAAAGGTAGGCGGGTCAAGGTGCGTTTGATTATCAGCACTTATGTAACGTTATGTCATCGTACTTACATAACGTGTTAGATTTGACTTACTTATAATGGTAATAAGTTAGCTTGCGAGTTACGTTTATTTACTGTAACTTGTTCTGCGATGCATCGGCCATGTTTTATTCATAATTTACTTGTCAAACAGTTGTTACATCACTAATTAAAATCTAATTCATGGGAGATAGGTTCCCGTTGTACCGTATGTACCATTGACCTGGGGACTAATTAGTTTCGTTTGTACCATTAATGGTGCAAATGAAACTGCTATGATTAGCTGTCAGATAATTAGTGATTTTGTGCGTTAAACATCAAGTATAATCCTCAGAAACAAAGTAAAAGTGAACTTTATATGATAGTACTGTAGCTGTAGCAGAAAACTGACCAGCAGAAGATCGCCGCAAATACCCAGATGACACTCCAACAAACCAGGGAAAGGGTCTCCCCTTTCCCTGGTTTGTTGGAGTGTCATCAGCCTAATACCCAACAGGGGGCAGAACAAGGCTGTCAATAATGATGATCATCCGAAAGCTATAGATACCTACAAGATCTTTCTTGGATCTTAAAATTCCTATGTAAACAGCAGTGGCGTCTTAATAAGGCCCTGTATCAAAATTGTTTGGAGACCCTACGAAACCGAGTGCGGCAAACACAAAAAAAAAAAATAATATCTTCCTGACTTGCATCGCTTAAGCTGTCATTGACTTAAGAATTGTTCTAAGATAATGTAAGGGCGAGCAAATTGGGATATAAAATTTAGTAATAGTAGATCATGACTCGCACAGCCATTAAAGGCATTCTTTGAAAATCCTTCCTCCAGGACCGCGACGTGTCAAATCCTCATTTAAGAGCGAGCGAAGCGAGCTCGAAATTTTGAAGCCTTTTATTTTATTTATTTATTGCTGGGAAACGACTTTTTTTTTTGGGGTGAAAAATCACGTTTTACGGTAGGACTCAATGTAACGCATACAAAACATTGTGCTGATGGATGGATTGAATACTACGGGGGTGGTAAAGGTAAAATACACTAAAAACATGTATTTAAAAAAAAACTTGTGAAAAAGTTGGAACTTTGACCCCCAATATCTCCGTAACTAGAAGATTCCCAGGTATGGTCTAGAACAAAAAAATGATCGCAATGATGGGGAGAACAAGTGCTTTTAGGCTTCGTTAAGAGTCTTTTTACACCCTTTATATAGTCAATTATAACGGTGTAACACCAATTACAGTAATTAACATAGAAACAGAAAAACAAAACAAAGCAAAAGTAAAACATCCAGTTGATACCAATGGCTTGAATTAAGTTAAAATAATATAAGACTAACACGTAACAGTAGACACACACAGTGGTTTAGGCTGCGATAAGTTAAATATTTAATATTTAGTCATAACGGGCCTCTTATTAATAACAATTTGAGGTTATTGGAAGATTTTTTTCCTCTACACGTCGGCCCTTGTTACTCCGGGGCCCCGTATCGTTGATACGGCTGATACGGCGGTAGCTAAACGCCCCTGGTAAACAGGGACTCTCGCTTTTAGTTCTGTGCCTCAAATCACCATCAAGCAAGCAACTCAACGCAACTCATCATCTGCCTAATCTATTCCCAACTTTGTTGGGGTCAGGTTCCAGTCTAACCGGATGCAGCTGAATACCAGTGTTTTACATGGAGCGACTGCATATCTGACCTCCACTCCACAATCTAGTTAAAACTGGGTAATACGATACTCCTTGGTAAGACTGGACTTTCGAGCCACATCAAAGATCTACCAATGACACCCGGTACCAAAGGCTTAAAGTGCTTTCCGAGGCATAATATGAAACTTGGTATGTAACTGGGGTGGTCACCTATCCACGGCCCAACGTGGACAAGCGTGGATTAACCTGAAGACCGACCCGAGCGGCTGTTACCTTTATTTAGCCACGAACGAGAAACTCATCTCATCTCTATAGGACTTTTGAATGTCAAAAACAAAAGGATGAAGCTACAGTCCCAGTCACCAGCCATAATAACTTGTGAAAGAACTGTAGTTGCCCATTCCAAAGCATAGATCTTTATAGAGAAGAATGGGCAAGAAACTCCATGCATTACTTTCAAGCTACTTATCCTTCCATTAATTTGTATTTTTTAAAGAAACTATCTAAAATGTCAGGTCCGTGAACACTTATCGTCATTATTACTATAGTAATTACGATGTTTTACGTACTGTCAAATTATCTAAATGGTTAGACCCATTTGGCTCATTTCTATTACAACCTATTTATACATAACTTAGCTTCCGCGAAGTACACTGTAAAACCATTAATTGTTTTAACTCTAACAGCACACAATTTGCATTTCAAATGAGCTGAGATGTTAGTCAACTCGTTTCTTTGTTTGGGGATTGAGAATTGAGGAAGGATGAGGGAAGAAGGAGGAGGGAAGGATTGAGAAAAATGCTTGACTTATGTGCATAGGTACGAATATTGTTTGATATTATGAGAATCAACATAGCCTTTGTAGGTCTGTGGTCAGTTCTTTCTGAATGGCATCTACAAAAGTGGAAGGGGCACCGAAGCACAAATACTTACCACTTATTCAGTACAACATTCTGAACCTCCCATAGAAAATTTTCATCCGTAATTTAAAAAATAATCTATGGATTCCTACAAAAGTGCAATAGGTACTTACACGATCAAAATGTATGGAACGGCTGATTTTTTTAAATTACCGATGAAAAATTTCTTGTACAGACGCCAGCACATCAAGCTAATACAATCAGTCAGATTTAATTAATAGATTTTCGACTTTATTGCCACAGTATTAGGTTCAAGATTGATTGGGAAAATCTGACAGTTTCGGGTAGCTTGACCTGCTGGCTTCTGTACCCACCCGTATTTTTATCGAGGTAGCGATGATCTGCTTCCTTATAATTTATGCTGATACAAAAGATTATCCTGAGACTGATAAGCAAACTTATAGGTACTCCCTTGACCTATTAATGAGTAATACAATTAGAACAATTTTCTGAAAATATCTTGCAAGAATTTTGACAAATAATGCAAAAGTTTCTTTAATTTCTTTAATACTCCCATGAGAAAAAGTATTATTTTTAAAGTATTGAAGTAACCTCAGTAAGTGCGAATATCACATAAGTAAGCATTGTACGATGACGCCAGTCGTGCAAAATGGATACCTGCTTTAATAATATTGAAAATACAATAATATTGTGTGAATTATAGTTCTAGGCACCGCCACCGTGCGAGTAGAAAACCATGGCCTACTGATTTCTTTACCCATAATATTGTCATAATTATGTCATTAATTTATACATAAAGGTATGTCTAACTCACATTTATATGCCACTTTTATTTACCTCTTATTATGAGAGCATCATTGCGAGAACACTGGAATTTGCGTCACTCGTAGAGTAATTCAACTTAAACAGAGCTAAATCATTTCATTCATCCTTGAACCTAATTCTTCAGAGATAAAGTTGAAAATCTATTGAAGAAATTTAACAGATTAGCTTGATGTGCTGGCGTCTTTACATAACTTCACGCCGGTGATAACCGAATGGTTAGGAACATGGGAAGAGGTGTACCTAATAATACACATATTTTGCAGTTATTTAGGTCCCATGTAATAAGCGGTGAGCCTATTGCAATCAAGTTGATGGCAACAACCGGGCACAAATCCAGACTCCGTAGCTGCTACTGAAAAAATCCTGCCTGAAAAATTAAAAACTTGACACTTTGCCCTACCTGGGAATTGAACCCATCACAACCATTTGAGCAACGAGGCAGTCATTTCTTGCACCTAATATTGTTTGTTTTATTTGGTAAAACGTTTTTTTTTTAACAAATGGATTTCCAGTACTTCAACAATATTTAAGCATCCATTTGGTATCGCTTAGTGTCAGTGAAAACGGGCATAAGGTGTTGGCACAGCTTTGAATAATTGCCATTCGCCGGTTTACTTAACTGTTTAACAGATTAAACTCTATTTTTTCCTAGTATTAGATCTTATTCTATGCTAGGTAATATCATACCATAGCCTGTTATTAGGTTCATGCATTGCTTAACTATCACGTATTACTAGTTTATAATAAGCAGATCCTGGAGTTTAATGTGGATGTTAACCTCGAAATCACACTGCAATTTATCGCCTGATTGCAACACCCAGCAATCTTCAACACGTGCAAATTAGTTCACTTCAATTACTTCGACATTTACAATAAAGTTAGACATTAATCAGCGGTAAAATATCACTTTACTCGTACTCTACCGTAAATTATAATTAGTCACTTGATTTCAATAAGTACGTCATTTAATCATGACGTATAATTAAAATGTTTCAGCGCCTGTTACAAAAATAGTATTAAGTAGTATGGCGTACAAGATTGCTAAAGGTCGCTTGTAGGCGCTTATTTACTGTCAAGTGTCCAAGAAAATAAAATATTCTTCATTTAAGACGTTGTTTTGTCCTTGTTTATTAATTGAGATTAGGTACTCTTGGACTAAGAGTACTTGGTATAAATAAATAAGAGGAGTTCGTGACTATAATAACAGCCACTCGGGTTTATCTTCAAGTTAAGCCGCGCTTGCCTAGGTTGGCCCGTGTATGAGTTACCACTCATTACATACCGAGTTTCCTCCGTGCCTCGGAAAGAACGTTAAGCCGTTGGTCCCAGGTCTCATTTATAGATCTCTGACAGTCAATGGCCCGAAACTCTGACAACCAGTCTTACCAAGAAGTACATATCGTATAACACTGTACTAATTGGGTTGAATACCAGATGTATTCCGCTGTATCCGGTGAGACTGGAAGACGACCCCAACGTAGTTGGGAAAAAACTAGGCAGATCTATCTAGCTAAATAATAATGTTAAACAAAACGCTAACCACAACACAACATGTCAAATATCGATGCGTAGCCTACCTTGGACGAAAACTGGGGTGCATAATTGGAGCAAAGTAAACAATTATTTACATAATATCGGAGCCCTAGATTCCGAACATATCTCGGTCAGTCAGAACATGGCATGAGCTGATGATTTATCGGTATGCTGTTCTAACACATGGCATCGTAATATACGTCATATTAGAAGCAATTATTACCTACATAGATATGCATTATGCAGCAAATATCAGATGTCAAGTTCAGGAGTAATATTGCTGACTCATCACTCATCAAGTCATCACTCATCTGATGAAGGAAAGCAGTAATAATTTGTTTGTCTTTAGACATCACGTGCAGTCTCAGCTGTGTAATGTTGTATCTGACAGCATAACACATCTCGCATCAGTTGGATTAATTAAAATAACCGCATCATTAAAAGGATATAAAAAAACCCAACCACTCCGGGAGTACCGACAGAAGTGAAAACTTTTTTTTTTCAAGATTCTGGATTATTTTTAGATTTTTTTTTGCATAAGCCTTTTGCTAATAAAGGCTGCATTTGACTATACATCGACTTTTATTTTGGGCTTGTAATATGTAGCAATACGGCTAACTCTGCAACGCAAAGAGGTAGTTTAACGGTGTCGCGAGTTCAATTGTTTTTCCCCATTTTAAAAATGCCCAACGCGCCTAAAGAAGTTTTCACTTCAATGGTATGCTGAAGAACGGAAACAATACTTTCACATGTTCCCTGTATTCTGGAAACAGATTTGTTTATTAACCGCTTTTTGGCTTACAGTACAGGCAGTATTGTGAGTGCTCGTATAACCTCTTAAGTAAGTTTATGACTGGGTACATGTCCTTAATATTAGGTACCTACGAGGCCTCCGTAGAAACTGGATAGATTCGCAACTGGACAGATCCTCAGCTGGACAGCTTTGCAACTGGACAGATTAGCAACTGGACAGAGTACAGTCATGCAAAAATAAGTTTATAAATTATGAAACAAGGTATTCAATTTACCAGGGCTGCAGGACTGTTCGAAAGAGATACCGCGGCCCTAGAACACAAAGGGCAAGGAAGGAACATGGACGGGTTTTAGTCAGTACAAGTCTGACAGTCCCTTCCGCTCTGCCCAGAGCGGGAGAAAGCATTTGATGATTTCCCATCGGAAAAAAAAATGGTCAATTTTAATTTCAGATCAAAACCGTGAGTAATTTAATTATGTCTAGGGTCTCCTAATTTGATGGGCCTAGTTGTTCAAATCAAAGCTTGAAAAGAGTCAGCTCTTGCCCTCTGGAGCAAGTCGTCCACCGCCACCACTTTCCTGACCACTTTTGCACAATGTCCCAACTCATCTCCTTTAATTATGCAATGGACTGTTCTGTCCAGCTGCGAAACTGTCCAGATCAGAATATGTCCAGTTGCGAAGCTGTCCAGTTGCTACGGAGGCCCTACGAGTATATTGTGTAGTCTCATCATCTTCTTGCCCTTGTGCCATGTTACTTGGGGACGGCGCAATCATTTTTTTTTCTTCCGTTCTCCCCTGTCAACCGTCACGCAATCATTTACATCTTTTTCTTTCATAAAATTACTCACACAATCCATACATCCTTTCATAGGTCTTTCTCTCCCTCTCCATCCATCAACATTTGTATTCGTCGCTCTTTTAGTCATATGCGTTTTGTCTCTCCTCATCACATGTCCATACCAAGATAGTCGGTTCTCTTTTAACTTTTCTGTAATTGGCGCCACTTTCAAACTTTCTCTAATAAGTAATATACTCATTCCTTACTTTATCCACTCTTGTCACTCCTCAATTCCACCTCAATATTCTCATCTCCGCTACATACAATCTTCTTTTATCCATTTTCTTGAGAGCCCAGCTGCCCAGCAATCTGATCCTTACAGTGCGTTAAGTCTAATCACGGTCTTGTATATTTCCCCTTTAACTTGAGGGTTATCCGTGGGTCGCAAGTTGTTCACAGTGTCCTGTCGCCATTTCATCCATCCTAAGTTTATTTTTTTATTTTGAAATAAAAGTCACTTTGAACCGATATTCTTATACTCTCACTTTGGGCAGCTTTAGGTATAAAGCTGCGAGCTGTGTGTGAGCTAGAACCTTGAAATAAAAGTAAGTAGGCGTAGGCACCATGTTTAAATTAACCTAGTTTTACTAACTGATACATATTAGTTATTCCAACTATGTATGTAGATTAAATTATAATAAGAGTTGCCTATTAAAGTATAATTTAATGGGCAATGATTGTCAATCTAAATAATCGTATGTCTTAGAAGCTATTTATGGAGATAAATAATGCATTAAAATAAAACTAACTTTTATTTATATGTAAATCCCACGCAATATTTTCAGCCTTGCCAACTTGTACTTGTAGGACAAGCCTTTGAAGTGCCATTTTGGTATCGATCGGGGTGATCAGATAAGCCAAAGATGGCAGCGCCTTATGAGCCCTTTTTGATGTGAACGTGCCTCGATTCGGCTACAAATCGACGTGAAAGAACTGGAGGTCCAAACTTACCAGGGGTGCAGCAGAAGGGCGAGCGAATCTTATTCTTTCAACCTCGTAATAAAGTAGGTTTTAGATGGTTGGAGTTCCATAATCATTGTCTTCATCAGAATTCTCTATCAATGAAAATTGCCTACTTCAAAGACAGACCGAAAAGAAGACCCTATTTGTTGTTTAAGATATAGTGAACCCTATTTCCTACCTCCTACAGTGTACGTCGAATTTTAATTGTGCAGATTTCATATCTTTCCTTCTCGAATTTTCATGATTTTCGAAGTAGGCCACTGAACTGCTAGGTACGTACTTACTCGTAAACGTTACTCAATCTACTAAAAAATAAATTATCTTCACTATTGCTACATGAAGTATGTTTTCATGAAGGTTGATAAAAATGTTTTATTTGTAAAACCTTGAGATTCAAAAGGTACCGAATAGTTTTATCAGTATCAGACATTGCATTGCACAATGACTTGGAAGAATTAAGCCTACCAACAATATTGGCAAATGTGGGTTCTTATTTATCTTTTTAGCAATATTTTGGCTGTGACTCGCCTTTTAAGCGTAACTCGTAAGGTACACTAAAGGACAGGTAACTATAGGGGATGTTAAAAAATTTGCCATAAAGGGCTACCTTGACCGTTGCAGCTACGGGCAAATTGCCATTCATTGATGACTGCCCTGTTCATCTGTCTTTTTTTTCAAATCATCAAATGACTTCTCCCGCTCCGGGCAGAGCGGAAGGGAGTGTCAGACTTGTACTGACTAAAACCCATCTATGTTCCTTCCTTGCCCTTTGTGTTCCAGGGCCGCGGTATCTCTTTTGAACAGTCCCGTAGCCCTGGCAGGCATCGGCCCTTGCGGGCCCTCCCAGCAAACAGCTGACATCTCTTTGAGGCGCGCGTGGAACACGAACGCACGTGTTGTTTGTTTATTACAGGTATTGAGAGAACAACCGCAATTATATCTAGGTAACTTCTACAGCATCTACCTCACTTCACTACGTATTATAAAACAAAGTCCTCCGCCGCGTTTGTCTGTCTACATAACATAACATCACGCCTGCAATCCCCTTAGGGTTAGGCAGAGGTGTACCTAACAGTACACCCACATTTCGCCAGTTATGTTTAAGTCCCATGTAATAGGGGGCGAGCCTATTGCCATCAATCGAGCACAAATCCAGACTCCGTGGCTGCTACTGAGAAATTCCTGATGGAAAAACCCAATAGCACTTTGCCCAACCTGGGAATCGAACCCAGGACCTCATGCTCGCAGCAGTCGCGCTTGCGACCACTCGACCAACGAGGTAGTCTGTCTGTTTGCAATAAACTCAATAACTACTGTACCGATTTTCATGTTGTGTTCACCAATGGATAGAGTGGTTCTCGAGGAAGGTTTTAGTATATAATTTGTCAAATTTTTGTATACATTGGCAAAAATATAATGATATTTATTGGAGGTTACTTTTGGTTGCGATAACCGACATCCACGCGGGCGAAGCCGCGGTCATCAGCTATGTTAACTAATTTACGGAGCATTGTAGCTGGAAAGAAGATTCACGTGTTATGTCAGCTATATTACCTACATAGGTATTGGTAAACAGTTAAAAATTATGATTGACCAGAAAAAAATCAATCGATCTTTATGAAGATACCAACATTGATATCTATAAACAAACAAGTGCAATAATCGCTGTTATCAGAGCAGTTATCACACTCGTAACTGCTTAAATACAAGTTACTGTAGGTACTGTACTTGAAGATTCTTAATTAGGCGACCAAATGTTGCAATTGATTATTATACCAGGGTAGTTTAGGTAAATATTTATTATCTAACGCAATTTCATCGCTGCGCTGGCGCAAATAGATAAGATAAATTATATTTGCTTTATGGCAAAAGAATGGGCAATGCGTTACATGAAACACTATAAAAACCTTAGGGATGCTGTGTTAGCATCAGATCTTAGTGTGAACTCTTTGAGACCCTTTGATTTTTCGCAATGAAATTGTTCGCTGCTTTCTGTGTTTTGGCCGTGGTAAGATTTTTTTGAGTAATTGATGGGGTAAACGTGATCTTCGTGGTTAGTGGTTAAATATAACAGCCGCTCGGGTCGATCTTCAGGTTAAGCGGCGCTTGCCCATCATGGATGGGTTGTTAATGACCTATTACATACCGAGTTTCCTCCATGCCTCGGAAAGCATGTAAAGCCGTTAATCCCCGCTGTCATTTGTAAAGCTTTGATATTTGTAACATGGTCAGACTTACCGAGGGGTATCGTATTACCTAGTATACTAACTGGGTCGTGCAGCTCAGATAGGCAGCTCCCTGTAAAATACTGGTATTCAGCTGCATCCAGTTAGACTGGAACCAACCCTCACATAGTTGGGAAAAGGCAGATGATGATGATGGGGTGTAAGTGAGGGAGAGTGGTAGGTAGTGGCCCCGATTTATGATTTGAAGGTCGTAGGTTCGAACCCACGCAGGGGCTTTACTTTGTGCTTCTTATTTCATATATTCACTATATACTCTTAAAACGGTGAAGGTAATCATCGTAAGGAAACTGTCTGACCTGAACTGTGTGACTATAGATGTCCTAAAACTAAAAATTCGAAGACATGACTGTGACACCTACTAACCAGCTGCGCCCGTGCGTCCATCCTTTGGGTGTCTGTCCTATGACTATAGTTGATTGATGCCTTCTTTTTATTTATTTCAATAATTATTGCCATACTTAAATTAACAGGTGTGCTCGGCGTTTGGGGCTCCAGATGTGCCAAGCTATGACTTACTGGAAGTATCTAATCGTGACTTCGACCTCATGGCGCATTTTAGGTACTTACCTTATTCTAATAATTAAACACCTTTGTTTGAAATACGGAGAAGTAACCTTAATCTGAACGCAGTAGGTACCTAAATCGTTCTTACAATTTACCACACCCTTTTAAATAAATTCTTTCAAAATTGCAGGCAACTCATAACACAACTGGTTGAGAATCTACGTAAATCAGCACAGGAAGCTTTGAACTCTGTTAAAAACTTCAACGCTGGCATCATCAAAGAGGCTAAAGAGGTCAGAGACAAGATTATCAGCGATATTCAGAAGTTCAGGCAACGTGTCACAGAAGCCGTCGAGAATGTCATGAACAGGATCTCGAACAGCAACTTGGCAGTAAAGGATTGTGTCGATGTGAGTACCTTACATTACGAATCATAGTAGACTAGCTTTACCCTGCGGCTTCGCTCCCATTATGGTCGAGAATTATCCCACGGGAACGTTTCAAGTATAGCCTTTGCCACCCGGGAATAATGTAACCAATTTTCCGAATCGGATCGAAGTTCCGAAGATAAGGTACCCCCTACACTACACACTTACCTAGGTACCAGTAGCGAAGAGTTAATTTTTGTAAGAGGTAAGCCAGAGTATAATTATCTTTAATGTGATTATATTATTTGTCTATTAGAATACTGACTGTGCCATTTTTCAAAAGGAAGCCGGTAGGAATCGAGTACTATGGAACCTTCGCCACTGCTAGGTACAAACTTTACCTCTTTATAATATTAGTAGGAACTAAGCAAGCCCACTAGCGCGACCGTTGAGGATTATATCTGACTATAAGGGACAATAGTCAGGCAGGTACTAATATTATAATCAGGTGAAAGTTTCTGACTGTGTGCCTAAATATCAACATTATTGTTTCGTTTGAATCTTGGCACTTGGCACTCGGGTGTCGCGAAAAGTATTCAGTTGAGTATCAGCTCCAAGAACCAACACTAGCACTTAACTACATTGCCTGGCAAAATTTCGAGCTGGATACCAATCAAGCAACTTAAAGACAACACTTTAAACATAACATCACGCCTGTAATCCCCGAAAGGTAAGGCTGAGGTGTATCTAATAGAATATCCACATTTCAGTTATGTTTTTTAAGTCTAATGTAATAGGGGGCGAGCCTATTGCCATCAACCGTGCACAAATCCAGACTCCAACTTTTAGACGCGCCTCTGAAGTCAAACAATATTTTTCACTGCATTTCAAACTACCCACTATTTTGACGTGACAACGTCTAATAAATCGATGAACGCCTGCATGCACGAAGAAGTGTCCCGTGACGCTCGTTGTACGCTTGCGCCGCATCTATCTCTCTTCCACTCGATTTTATGACGTTGTCACGTTAAACTATCGTCCGTTAACCAACTTTACAGACAACCAATTTTTTTTCTTTTATTTCATATTTTAGAGTATGTTGAAGTTGGTTATTTTGTAAAACTAATGAGTTGTTTCGTTCTTTCTTTCTAAAGTCCCACAGAAGCGCTGCAGCCGCTGTATTCAACGAAACCCTATCCAGCACTATGACTTGCGTCGATGAACGTATCGCTGACGTCTCTAAAGACATTAAGCACTTAGTGTCAATAGCCAATGATGCTATGGAAGCTGGATCCCAGGCTATTGAAGACATGAAGAAGTGCACCGGAGACAACACCAACCTACTGGCAGCTGGATCCTGCCTTGGATCCGTTGCTCTGAAAACTGAGGTGAAATCTGCCGGTTTTCTTGGACAGTCTACTGTGACGGTAAGTAGACAATCCCTTCTATTCTAGAACCTAGGTACCTAGAAGTAATATTGCGATAGCAGCAGGGGCGTGCCGTCCACAGAGGCAATTAGGCCTAGCCTACCCTACCAACAACGCCAAACGCATTTATTATAACTACGTAATAAAATAACACAACCAATTAAAAAATAAGTTAAAACTCCTGTTAAATACTTATAGCAACTTGTCGCGTCCGTGTGACGTCACGCGCGGCGCTCCAAGCGTGCCTGTAGGTAAGAATTCGCAAGGCCTAAATTTCATTCATAAGTTTACGCACACTGGTGCATATTTCCGTGTGTATAAACGGCACACATGTATGGGTGTAACTCCTGCAACAGGAGCTGTGTTGTTATTGGCTAGCTAGATTGTGAATGAATCAGGGTTCCCAATTTGCGGAGATTTCCCCAAATTACGGGGAATTCGAGAAACAGACTACACACAAACACGATAGTTTCGTTAATTACTAATAGAGACAATAAAAAAACAGGGTGGTATTGTCGAATTTATATCTTCCAAAAAATGATAAATTGTAAGGAATAGCAAAAGCCCTTTAAAAACAGAAACTACAATCATGAATTTTATTTTTCGCTTTGTTTTTTGGGGAGTTAGAAAAATAAATATTGGCAACCCTGTGCTGTGTCTGTCACTTTTATTGACAAATTAGAAATTAAACTTTTCTTAGAGAAGGTTATAATAAGTGACAAACGATTTATTGGTTTGGATTTTTATATCTTACTAAGTTATAACACTCGCAATGTCTGATGTGTGTGAACAGATATTAATAACTGATCTGTTGATCGCGATTCGCGCCGAATTGAACCGATTTGTTGTGTTATTTGTTTATTTACTTAAAAATGGTTTCTGTTGTGAAGTTTGCGCTGATAATGAGTGTTTGTTAGAAGTTAAAAGCAGTAAGTTTACGTAATTATCTGTTGTGAAGTTTGCGCTGATAATGAGTGTTTGTTAGAAGTTAAAAGCAGTAAGTTTACGTAATTATCAATTATTAATGGTAAGATAATTTAAGCAAGTTGTGTCTAAAGGTAGATGTGTACCCAAATTATGAGAATTAACCTAAAAATATGTATACCCATTTTTTTTTGGGTATCGGTATGCATGGTGCTCGTCAAACGAAGTGGTACCAACAAATCATCCTTACTTTAGTCTTATAAGTTCGGGCCCTTATATAGGATAGCAACGTTACGCTTCTGTCATGCTTTTTATTGTCAATGTCTTACTTCTTACTCCAGCTTGTTACCTTACCTACTTATTGTTTACCATCCAATTACCCAAAATCATGTAGGGATGCCGTCACCCTAGATTCATTGATGTATTTTATTTCGCGACTGGACTGTTAGCGCGTATCTAAGTATTAGTGAGAGTCAAAATGGCGGGTGTACCATAGCGAATCAAATTGTACCAATTACTAAAAAGATGTACCTAAAACATACTATTTTGTGCCTAGCTTTAAAAAATCTGTACTTCCTTCAAAAAGAAATTATTTCGAATTTAAGGTACACCTGCCATATTGACATCAAGATGGCGGGTGTTCTATAATATTTTATTATTTGACCATTACTCATAAAATATAATTACACCAAAAAAATGTACCTAAAAAGAACCTCAAGTAAAAAGAAACACACACTTGTTTACTGGGATAGTTCCTGAGAAATAAAACAACCGTGTCTCGTTGACAAAACAGACTTATTATATAATCGTGCTGGCATTGCATTAGTGGTACCTATGTGAGTATAATTTACTCTAAATTTACACTTACCTAAACAGTAATAAATTAGTTATATACATTAGTGTGAGAGCAGCGGTGGCCCAGTGGTAGCGACCTCGACTTACGAACAGTAAGTCGTGGGTTCGAACCCAAGCAGGCGCATTACTTTGTGTAATTTATTTCATCACCACTGCTCTCAACAACGGTGAAGGAAAACATCGTGAGGAAACCGGCATGTCCTAGAACCAAAAATTCGAAGACATGTGACATCTACCAATCCGCACTGGGCCCGCGTGGTGGATTATAGCCCATTCCCTCTCATAGAGAGGAGGCCTGTGTCCCAGCAGTGGGAACATTAAAAGGCTGATGATGATAATGATGATACATTTGTACACACGGCGACACATCAAGCTATACATTTCCAGTATAAAATAGCCTCGTTTTGTATAGATTTCCCGTACAATAAGAGATCTGCATAAACTGGGTTTGTAAAGCTTGAATGGTAGCCATCCGTACTAACTAAAATCTGACGACTTTTTAGCGTATTACTCGTATTATTTTAAGCGGACCTGTCTTGGATATAAGTAATATAAATTCATAGTACCTACCTACCTATTTTATTCATCTTTATTGTTCCAGATCGGCCGTATCAACCTAGGCATTGCTGCGCTACCAGCGACACTTGAAGTCTGTGCTGGTATACGCCTGATTCAAACCGGAATTCAGACTGGAAAGATCATCGCCGAAGTTGGTGGTTGTTCGGCAAACGGGATCTTCAACACAATTCTTGGTCAACCTACTCATGTTGAAACATAAAATGTTTTATTTAAAATCATGTTAAGAGCCAATAAATTAAATTCTAACATAGCGAGTATTTTTTTTTACAATTCGCTGACTGGTTGCATATTATCAGAAGCTGAAGAACTAAATACGAAAATACACTTATAAAAAATATATATATACACTTAAAAAGTAGCCCCCCCTAAATCAATTATGCCAAGAACAGTACCTAGGTACGGTGGGCTGCATCAATTGGGTACTCCAGTTGGGAACGTGGGTGCTTTTCTTTTTGCCCACATCGTGACGCTGATTGTACATCTATTTCCCAAGCAAGTAAATTACTTACAAGTTTTCCGGAGAGGGCGGAATAGGAAGCACAAATTTTCCGTGAATATCATTCATTGCGAATTGCGCTTGGTTATTATGACTACGTCAACTCTCTTTAATACTGTGGTAAATTTTCTGTAATACATAATACTGTAGACTTTACCATTAGTTTATATTCAAAACTTGAACTGTTTGCTGATGGTAGGAACTAACCAACACCTTTGTATCTTGGGAAAGCGGAAAACAAAGTAGACAGAAATAAATAAGCACAGTATTATTAACCAATCATTTACCTATATTCTTAAAAAATCATACTTTATTAGGTTAAACTAACTATATACATTGATAATTAAAAACTATTAAACTAAAATAGATAAACTAACAACAAACCTATATTTATTAAAAACAAAATGACAAAGATGGTGTTACGTGTAATAAATGATTAGGATACAAAATATTTGAGAAACTTAAGTTTTCAGAGATAATACTTTAATAGTGGCGCACATAGGTACAGATTCGATAGTATTATAGTGATGATTTTAATTTTATCGTGGGCACATTGCATGACGACCGCCATCCACTGCGATTGTTGCACCAGTTATGTTACTGGCACCTTCACTGGCCAAAAATAGAATGGTATTCGCAACCTCCTTGGTAGTTCCTGTCCTACCCAATGCATGAGTCTCCTTAAATTTCTCCAAATACGCAGCATAATCTTCTTCACTGACTCCACCTCTCAAATGTATGCCAGTTTCAATAACACCCGGATTAACAGCGTTGACACGAACTCCTTTACTAGCAAGCTCTAAAGACACACATCTTGTAAACTGATCCAGGGCAGCTTTAGACATACAATACGCAAGAATGC
The DNA here is from genome assembly GCA_950005105.1 of Lycophotia porphyrea. Lineage (NCBI taxonomy): Eukaryota > Metazoa > Arthropoda > Insecta > Lepidoptera > Noctuidae > Lycophotia > Lycophotia porphyrea. Next base: position 9,642,836 of record OX465394.1, read on the forward strand.
CTGGAAAAGATCTTAGTCCAGCCACACTGGATACATTAACAATGTTCCCTTTAGACTTAACAAGATGCGGTGTGGCCAACATGGTCAAATGATATGGTCCACGAACATTTGTATTCATTATCCTGTCGTATTGAGCAAGAGAAGTATTCTCCACTGAACCCATTTGCATAATTCCAGCATTGTTGACCAGGACATCAAGTTGTTTGACATTGAAGATCGTTTCCTTCATTAACCTTCCAACATCGTCTTCCTTGTCAATATCAGCGATAACAGATAACGGTGTAAGATTGCTGGGTGACACAGTTTCGCATTCTTTCGCAGTCTTCTCCAGGTTGTCCTTGTTCCTTCCTGTGAGGACAAGTTTCGCATCTTGCTTTGCAAATTCAATTGCAGTTTCCGCACCGATTCCTGAACTAGCACCCGTAATAAGAACTACTTTATTTGAGAACATTCTTGATACCTGAGTAAAAAAAAACAAATATTGGTCAAAGCACTTTAAAAAAAATATATATATATATATTTTAAATAAGTTATTTTTCGTTTTTAAATGACTAGGTATGCGACAGTGCTGTGCTATTATCGCTATCGACCGAGAAAATATTAACCTTCGCGACCAAATGCTAACACTCTATCTCTCAAGTCGCTTATTTTGACGTCAACGTTTTGTCTGTAACGACGATAATAACAAGGTATTACATAAGAATGTCCATTCACTTCATTCGCTCTTTAGCAGTCGGATTCCATTACAATGAATGCATTTTAATCAGATAAGATCAGAGATTGAAATATTGGATGTGTTCATTTATGTCATAGAACTGCAATAGGTATAGGTACTCAATCCTGCTTATCTAAAATTTCTGAAGGGCTTGAGTATCAGTATCCCTATAGATTTAGAAAAATGTAGCACTTGATTTTCTCAAGTTAAGAGCATGTAGGTATTTGTTGTTATCTGTAATTGTGTATCAAAAGCTTCCTTGCTGTTAGATATTTATATATAAGTAATTATATATAAGCTTGCCATTTCCCATTAGTAGTAAGTATTTGTACCCTAACTGGATTCGCTAAAATGAGTAACATAGCTGGTACTTGGGGGTGAAAACTGCCCTCTATAAATCGGTAAGAATATTACAAATATACCTATATTTATTTGATGAAATTTCTATGGGACCAATCTGAAAGTATATCCTTTCACATAATTTTTTTTTTTCTATTCGGTTCATAAGAGACGGAGTTATGAAATAACAAAAAAAAAATACAACCGAATTGAGAACCTCCTCCTATATTATTTGAATGTCTGTATTTTCCGGGGCCTCTTAACCTACGACTATCGCATTTGGGTATGTGTGTAAAATGTAACTAAAACCCATTTATGATTGTTTTAATGCCTCTATTTAAACAAATTAAATAATATACCTGAAGCATTAATGAGCTTCTTACATCAGAACCGAAAGCACTAACGCGGGCACATAGCATGGCGGCCACCGTCAACAGGCATAGTTACACCAGTGATGTTACTAGCTGCGTCACTTGCTAAAAATAGAATCACAGACGAGACTTCCTTTGCATCTCCAGCTCTACCCAGCGCGTGACTGTCTGCGCACTTCTTGATAAAGATTTCGTACTCCTGTTCATTCATGCTTGATTTCATATGAAGACCCGTTGTTATCACACCAGGATTCACAGCGTTAACACGGACATTCTTCGGTGCCAGTTCGAGAGCAACGCACCTCGTAAACTGATCCAAAGCAGATTTAGACATGCAGTAAGCAAGAACATTTGGGAAAGATCTTAGCCCGGTGACACTGGACACGTTAACGATATTTCCTTGCGTTTTGACAAGGTGAGGAGTGGCCAACATAGTCAGGTGATAAGGTCCGCGCACGTTTGTGTTCATAACACGATCGTACTGAGCCAGAGTTGTGGTTTCTATAGTCCCAGATTCAAGAATGCCAGCGTTATTCACTAGGACATCGAGTTGTTTAAATTCCTCTATTGTTCTTTTCACAATGTTTTCTACGTCACTTTCAATGTTCATGTCGGCGATTACGACCAGCGGCTTCAAATTACTTGGTGAATTTTCTGCACATTGTTGTGCAACTTTTTCTAGATTTTCTTTATTTCTTCCTGTAATTACCAACTTGGCATCGAGCTTTGAGAAGTCTACGGCTGTTTCTGCACCGATTCCAGAGCTGGCGCCAGTAATGAGAACCACTTTTTTTGCAAACATGGTTGATACCTGATTGACAAAATATTTCTTTAAATCTTTATGCCAGAATGTCGTCTTAGTAGCGCAGTTGTAGGTACCTACGAAAATCTACATGTACTTATGTATAGTTTTTCGGGCGCTAGGAAACTGTTTTTTTTTAATTTTCGTACCTATTCATTTTGCTCTTTAACCGGTGCTGAGAATACGAAGAAAATATAATAGGTAAGTATGTTGTACTCTATGCAGTAGAGGGAGAGGAAGACCAAAGAAAAGTTGGATGGATTTTGTGAAGAATGATAGACAAGAAAAAGGAGTAAATGATAGAGACGATTGAGAATGGAAGAAAAAAAACGTGGTGCGCCGAGCCTAAGTAACATGGGGCAAGTACTTACTTAATAATTACAAATTCGTTTTTCCTTCTAATAAAATAAATATGGCATCTAAATCTAAATGTTGGGGTTTAGAAAAATCTGTTTTGTAAAATAATCCGAATTTTTTTTTTTACTATACTTGTTACAGCTTGATTAAAATAAAAAAAATAGCTAGTAGGTGAGTTATTTCTAGAATTATTTAGTGTTTTACAAGCAGACGTTTTTCCGATATTTATACATTGGTGCATTATCAACAAACTCCTTAGGTTAGTAGTAACGAAATACTGTCTTTGATGTCTAGTAGCCGGTAGTTGCCAACCTGCTAATTCGAATTAGATTCTTGTAACCTGTCTACGATATTTCTTTAATTCCTATCACGAAATGTTCATCACCGACACACTTCGGCAAGTTAGAATGAACCTACCAGCCGGTACAGAACCTACCAAACAGCACCTATGGGTACAAAGTTACAAACCAACCTCAGTAACATAGTAGGTAGTCTGTTACTACTAGAAGGTAGGTAGGTTTAGTGTGTAGTTAATCTAAACTAACCAATTAGAGAAGTACTGAACATTCAACAGATCAGAAAGACAAAAAACTGCCATAGAAATAAATAAGTACAAAATAACGGAAAGTACTTACAGAAACAAACAATTACAACAAAAGTAGACTGATTTCAACGAAGTCACAGAAGACAACGAAGCAACGGAAGGGCGGAAAAATCAACAAGTCTTGACATTGACAGTTTTTATTGCACTATGGACTGGTTACGTTACTAGTGTCGTATCCGTTTTTTAGCAACCAGAGACTATAAAAAAGCGTTTACACTAGCTGGTGATTGATGCATTGTGCGCAAAGAGGAATAAGCAATAGACACGGCATAACTGGGCTTACCCCTTTGTCAAAATACTATATTGGCCATTTCAACGTGAGTGCGTTACATAAAACCAGCCTTCATTTACCGATCGCCGCCATTATGTATGGCTTTGTTTCGCAAACAGGTGCTCTCAAAAAGCTAACCACGTCCCTTCGCGACCGTCCATCCGTGCATCCGCAATAACTTCCATACTTCAACCGGTATTCCGTCTGGTTCTAATGCCTTACCATTCTTCATTCCACTTACTGCAATCCTCACTTCATCCACACAAACCTTTCTCACTTGTCCCCCATTTACTAGTTTATTTTCAAGCTCAACACTCCAGTCATTCTTCTCATTCATCAGTCTTTCAAAGTAACCCTTCCACCTATCCGTAATTTTCTCATCATCCGAAATAACCAGTCCTGTTTCGTCTTTTACGCATTTGACCTGACAAACATCCATCGCTTTTCTCTCTCTAGCTCTAGCAAGCCGGTATAGTTGTTTTTGGCCTGCTGGACTATCCACTGTGCCATAGAGTTTATGCTGGGCTTTTGCTCTCGCTATAGCCACAGCTCTCTTGGCCTTTTTCTTGAGAGCATCACACTCACTCTTCTCTTCAGCCTTCAAACTAGCACTCTCATTTCCAACACTATGCCATTCTTTGAACGTCATCTTTTACCCTTCAGAACATCTGTATCTCTGCCGACCACCACCATGTGTCCCTGTCTATCGTGCCCCTTCCTTTCGTCTCTCTCAAAATAGCTTTTCTACGCTTCTAATACACCGAGCCATCTCATTCCAACATTTATTTACACTCTGATCATACATATCATTTTCTCTATCATTTTATCCACTACTCGCTCTATTAATTTCTTCGCACTATCAGACTTCTTTAGCATAATCCATTTTATTTTAGGGGGAGGTCGCTCTTTTTGTTTAAGAAGTCTTATTTGTACGACTACTACATAACCAGGAGTCTATGTTGTGAGACCATGTAGCACTTTGCAGTCTTTGATGTGCTTTAGGATGTTGCGTCTGACGAGAAAGTAGTCGATTAATACTAATAATGCTTTACACAGACTAATTAAAATGATGATTGACTAGAGAAATAACAGTCAACAGCGAGATACCAAAAAATTGTATGGTAAGAATATTTCGGCGATTGGTGAAATCTTAGTGAAATCTAAAATTGCGAAAGATTTTTGGTCAGTTAGGAATCGGTTATAGACAGGCTGGCGTCGACAATAAATTAAACTGCGTATTCTTCATGACGTTCCCAATCAGTATGCAAAATATTATTCGAATATATCCAGTAGTTTAGTCTCAGGACATTATTTTTCATTTTCAGCATTTTCTACATGATGTTTATTAGACTAATATGCTAGCACCGACAAGTTAACGACTTCCGCATCGGTATAAACACTTCATGTCATAGACTAATATATATAATATGAGATTACCAACGATTATCAACTAGGATTACCAACGTTTTGATTTATTGTCGTATTGTCGGTGCCAACCTACACATTGCGGGATTCGGAGCAAGAACTGGAGCCCATAATATTATGTTCTCACACGAATACCTATCGGTACTAACCGAGTTATTAAAAATAATCGACTATAGAGCACAAATCAAAGCATTGAAATCCCTATGTCAAACTGCTTAGCAAACGAAACGCGAAACTGAGTGAAGTGATTATTGTGAAATGAGAGAATTTTATTGTGAAGCGTGCATAGCACCATTGTAGACCGTTCTTTTTATAAATATCATACTAGTTACTTATTACGAATACTTTGTTGCATGTTGCATGTGAAAGAGATTCAGTAAACACCAAACATGTCTGCAGCGTCTGCCGCGAATGCAGATTCGTTCGACGAATTCTACACTGAGGTGAGTCCTTTATTTTGTAAATATTCTGCTTTTCTTACCTAAGCAAGTATTTCTTTAGCTATTGCTACAGAGTATGTGTTTTTTCAAGCTTGATTTAACTTTCTTACCATTACACAATTCTGGCAGTGTAAATATTGAACGATTTGTGTACAAGTTTAAAGTTTTGCCATGCGTGATACGTCATAATAAATTCAATATTACATGATTGCTGCAACACCTTTGCACACTTCGTTTTGCAGGTGAAAGAAATTGAAAAGCGTGATTCTGTGTTGACCCCGAAACAGCAATTAGAACGATTACTACGTCCAGGCTCCACATATTTTAATCTAAACCCGTTTGAGGTCCTGCAAGTTGAGCCAGATGCAACCCTCGATGAGATCAAGAAGAAATACCGGAGACTATCCATTCTGGTACATCCAGACAAAAATATGGTAAGAGAACAGTTTGAAATGTGTTTTTAGTGTCTAACCTATAGCAATCCCTTTTAACTTTGAAAAAATATTAAAATAACAATGTAAACTTTTGAAAACATACCTAATTTCACTTAGCATCCAATATAAAAGTCTAGATTCCACCAATAAGTAACTAAATTGACCACAACTTAAGTGACCTTATTTTGAAAAATATCTATATACTCCCAATTATAGTTCCAATAAAGTACTCAGTTTTCAAGTAAGCAGATTTCGTATTCGTTTAGACGGTTATGTCCGTCAACATTTCGTTTTTATCCACAGATTGGATCATTCCGAGGGACGTCCTGACATGGCCAGTATTAGGTAAGGAACAAAAAAGGAACATAGGCGTGACAACAGATAACAAAAATGACAGCACACAATACTATTGCAAAAATATCAGACATTAGTTCTTGATGATAAAGTTATTAGCCAGACAAAGACATACTTTCATAGTATTCCAAATAAGTAAAATGTTGTATCATTTGATTTACAGGAAGACTTAGAACGAGCGCAACAAGCGTTTGAAATTGTTAACAGAGCATGGAAGACGCTTGAGAACGATGACACTAGGAAAAAATGCTTAGACATTTGTGAGGAAGCCAAAGAACGGACTGACCATATGGTAAATTGATTTTGCTGTTATCAACAAAATCAATGCTGTTTTTATAATTGCTTTTTTAACAGTCACGTCCCACGCTATTAATTGTATGTTGATTATTTTAGATTGAGCAGAAAAAGAAAAAGCAGAAAAAGGATAATAAAGGATCCGACGGTATTCCTGAGGATGATCCTGTGAAATATAAACATGCAATTTATGTTATGACCATGAAGGTATGATGAGTTTTTGTTTGTGGTTAGCCTGATTAATATCACTTTACAAGTAGGATGTCTATGATGTCATAAAATTCTTAATGGATTTCTTGGGGCAGTACAATCCAGACCTAGTAAATTAAGGTGGAAGCCCGCGAAATTCATATTTTCTTACGTTTTTTGCAATTTGCAGGTCATTGTCAGGATGTATGTTGATGAAAAATGAGTCGCACCAGTAACACGCATGTAACCCTATTCAATACAACCCTCTTAGTTCATGTAACCCTATTCAATGAATATTTCATGAAAAAGTCATTCAATAGGGTTAAATGAATTTATATTGGTGATTTTCATCAACTCATTTTTCATCAACATACAACCTGACACTGACCAGCAAATTACAAAAAACGTAAGAAAATTTGAATTTCGCGGGCTACCCTGACGCTTCCACCTTAAAGTAAAACATTTTGTTTCTCCTGTGTATCATACACAATCAGTATTGACACTAGAATTACAGTGTTGACCCACTGGTCTTGAGGCCGCATGCACCACTGCTACCTGCCCTGCTCCTGGGTTTGATTTCCATGACATTCAAAGTTGTATTGGGTACTTCCATTAGGGATTTCTCGGTATTAGCCTGGAGCTGGTGGTATTACACCACTGTGCCTCAGAAAGCATGTTAAGCTGCACCTGCACCACCTATGTTTACGTGCACTATCTTGTGCACCGTAATTTATAAACATCTAAATTTTATTGAAATTGGCCACCATTACTGACATTCACCTGGCAGGAAATTATTGAAAAAGAGTAATGCATTTCTAAAAATGATTCCAGTTGTTTGCTGACATGGAGCGAAAACGTCAACACCTTGAAGTCCGTGACATGGAAGAGCGAAAACGAAAACGAGAAGCTGAGATTGAGCAGGAGGAACAGAAATCCCTTGAAAAAGAATGGGCGAAGAATTTCGAGGTACATATTTAATAGCTTGGGCAATGTAGATTTCACAGTCAATCATTCCCGCTCTAGCAAATGACGGCTCTAAGCGACAAAAAAGGAAAATTTTGATTCTCTGCTGCTAGATGAGACGCTATCCTTAGCTGTTTAGCGGTCTAACACAATGATCTCCAATAAATCAAATTCTATCAATCCATCCATTCATTCAGGCTCCCAAAGTAGTGCATAATGGGTACACCGTTCTTTATTTAGTAACAACTCACCTTTGTCACATTCAACGGTTTATCGTATTTGAATCGGATTTTGTCAATATCAAGGGTTTTAGGTTTTGCATGGAACCCTTATCCTTTTTGTACGGTCCAGCCGTTTAGATGGACACAACAGACAGACCACTAAAAATTTAATTTAAAAAAAAATGGTTTGTACCTGACTACTCTGAGAAGAAACAGCCGAAACAAACTCAGACGTCACTGTCTCTTTTAAAGTCCAGACATTGGTTAAATCATATTCTAACTTTTTCAAAAGTTTTATTTTTATTTTTAACACTTCCACGACCCCCGTACTATTCAATCCATCCATCAGCACAATGTTTTGAGTGCAATTACATTGACTCCTACCATAAAAAGTGATATTTTACCTAAAAAAAAAAGTTGTTTCCGTGCAATATTTATACGTAAAATGACTTAGTTTGATGTACAGAATGCTTGATTGACAGCTTCGTGAATGGTCTTGCTACACCCTGTATGTATACTTAATTTGCAGTCACAAGCTGTTATGTATTTTGACATTACAAACAGACAATTCAATTCGATCTGTGAAATAATATTAAGAACCAAATCCAATTAATACTGAAAATGGGATATTTACCAACCACACACCTGCACCTAACGACCCACTCTTCCACTAAAACTTCAGTTTATTCGTGATCATGGTGCTTGCAACAGCGCCGAAAAATCGGGAACTCGAAACAAATAGTAAACATGTTAAATATCCTATTTTCAGTGTTCATGAAAATGTTAGTGACCATGTCAATTTAAAAACTTAAATCCAATAATTGCAATGACAGCATTTCACTAAAGACAATTTGTTTCAACATTGCAGGAATCTAGACAAAACAGAGTAGACAGTTGGAAGACCTTCCAATCCGGCGGAGGAAAAGAGAAAAAGAAGAAGAAAATCCAAGGATTCAAGCCCCCCAAACCGAAACCAGAGAGTAGATAACTCTAACTCAACATTACAATTTAGTTTAGTTCCATTTAGCGCTTTATTTCGAATCTACGACTACGATAGATGACTAGACTTTATAGAACAATTTACAATATAAATTTTTCTCAAGCATTTCAGACGGTTCTTTAAATCAGTCTGCTGAAGTCTTAAGATTTGTCAGTACGTCAGTTTAGTTCTAATTCGAATAATATCGGGAACTCGGCTGTGACAAATATCAAGCAATGAAATAGTGTACTCAATACTATTATCTAATATTTGTATAGATAAATAACCCTTTGTTCGCCACCAGTGCTAATATCAGAAATATAGACAAGCTATTGAGGTTGTATAAAATTACTATAATAATATAATTGATGAATTTGATAGTCTTCTAGATTTCGAATTAAAATTCTAGATTATCCCACATTATCAGTGAAAAGTTAATGTACAATACGCGCGTGATTTTAGTGCATCTAGACTAGAGACTAGGAATAGACATATTCAGTGTTTAAAACCTTCTGTAACAATGCTCCTGGAATACGTCCAATAAAGTAAATTATATCCTTATGAAGCAAAAATCATTAAAAATGTTTTGAACAATGAATAGTGCGAGATCTGTACTGTAACAGTTGAATATTGTCTGATTCTGTAGTGTTTCTAACGGAAACTCTAAAACTTAATGCGCTGTCAATAACGCCAGGTTAGTGCCACAGTCCCGCGGGAGTAGCACTGCAATCCAACGATGAGCGCTGCAAGAATACTTGACGCAATGCAATTCGAATGCAATTTCGAACCGTTTACTCACAGAAGTCTGTGACTACGTCGAACGCATTGCAATATTAGCAGTAATTATTAATTCTTCTCTATAGCAATAAAAGAGAGAAAGTTACATTTGCCTCTTATTTGTACCTAGGGACCTGTCCCACCACTACAGAGTATTGAATAGAGCTGCTTTCAATTAGGGACTTGCGCACTACGCTGCCATGATCAGGATCGGCCGCAATATGGAACAAAATTAGCCGGACGCCCGGTTTAGCCCCGATTAGCGTATTTTCAGTGAGTATAAGGTCAGGTCTTTGGACGCGCGTTTAGGCGTATATGCGCGCCTTTCTACTACCGTCACGGTCACTTGCTGTCATTATAATCAAGAGGACACTCCAGAATAAGCGTTTTCTGAAGTGCGTAATGAGGCTGAGGCGCGCGTTTGAACCGGTACGTGTTTTATCGCGCTACAAAATGGGTTAGTCTGAAACCGCTCTTAAGGTCACAGATCGGAAAGGGATCGTCACGGTATCGCCTTTCGCCTAGCCGTCAAACAGGCGTCAACTTAACGTAAGCTCAGGTAACCAATGCGGATCAGCAGGTCCGATACGTCGAATTGGCTACGGCTAGACGACGCCGCGCCTACGGCTCGCCGTTCGTGACCTTGTCCCTAGGCGAGGCGATTACGTAGAGTGATTAGTGTAAGTTGCAGTAGGGAGTTTCATACAAAGAATGGCTCGAGTTGAAACGGTGACGATCCCTTGAGTTGATATGTGTGCTGTCTTTGACCGATAGGGCACTGGTACCAACTAAGCAACGCGGCAGTAACGTCATTTTAAAGTAGTATGTTGAAGTAGTAGTTAGCACGTCAGGCCGTGTCATGCCACGCCACGCTGATAGGCGCTACTCAATACAATTCATTTGAATGTTGATGCTAGTTGCAAGCTACGTGCCAGACACACTAAACAATCAATGATAACCCACAGTAATAGTCCTAAGCTGTTTATTCATTATTCAACAAAAATAAAACAACATTTGACACAGAAAAAAATCACACAAACCATAATTATTTCACTAGGAAGGTGAACTGCACAACTCCAAAAAGAGGTTTTTACGAGCTTGTGCCGTCTGCAGCACAAAACATTTACTTTCAATAAACAATGATGACATCAGTACTACAGTTCTTTCACAGTTATTTTACCCCGTGACAGCTGCCTATGGTCATAAAAACCACTAAATTTTGACAGCCATGCAAAAGCAGAGGTAAAATAACTGAAAGGACTGTAGCGGCTATGCCAAAGTAAATAACGCATAGATAACTAAAATTATTGCTAACGACTTATAGATTTAATCGTCGCATTCGTCCTGCAAATCGCTGGGTGGGCCGGGTGTCAACGGCGGTCCCCAGTTCAAGAATATGCTGTCTGTGTAGATCATCATGCCCAGTGAAAATAGGAACCTGTAAAAGTCAAATATATTTAATTGAAGAGTTGTTTGTTTGCAGTACAATGAAAATGTCCTATATATTTCCATCTTTTGTAGAATTGTAGGCCGTAAGATCATTATAAGGACAGAAGAAGAAAAACAATATCCACACAAAAAACCTAATCAATTTTATACAAAAAGTTGTTAAAATATAATATTTCGATTTTCTCCTTAAGGCCGAATACGAAGAGAACTGGTGAAACTTCATGTATTTCTGTTCACTAGAACTTTGACCTGAAGTAATTCTAAGCGATAAAATATTTTTTGTAGGTTTGTTCGGTTCATTGAAAAGGTGCCTTGTTAAAATTTTAAAATAAATCAATATAACATTGAAAAAAAAAATCTTAAGAAATGACTAAAAAATATTCTGCTTCCAAAACTGTGAATATAAATTTAGGAAAAATTAATTTTACGTAAAAATATCTGTATTGTGATTCCGAAGGTGCCAGCCAGCCTTCTTCATTTTCGATACAAAAGCTTAATTATTAACATAATTCGTTTTAATTACAAACGCCTAGTAATATTGTATAATGGCAGATAAAAAGTTTGCTCTCTTAAATTACCAGGCGCTTCGATGTACGGCGTAAGGTGACAAAACAACTGTCAGTTGTGTCTGTATTGAAAATCGTAAATTTGAACATTATTGATACTATCAATTTCGAGGACAGCTTCATGTCACAAGAAGAGAAAAATGTCTTTTTGTCGGGCGAAAATTTACCAGTTAAAACGGAAATTATTGAAAGGAATGACCATTTTTGGTCAGCCTAAATGAAGAAAAAGTTAAAGGATTCTTATTTAGACTGCTTCCTGAGCTGATAGATCCTCGGTTTCCAAGAAAAATGCCTATTAGAGACCCAAAATATATAATAGATTCAATTAAAAGAGAAAAATGAAAAACAAGAAAGAAAACGAAAACTAGAGCCAATTAATTTACAAGCTAAGAAAAAGAAATTATAATTAAATAACACAAAATAATTTATTTTGCATTTAACGTCGCTTGTTAAATTTTGTGTTGGACTTAAGATTAAAAAAAAAAAAAATTCATTATATTTGACCTCATGACATTGCATTGTCATCCAACTTTCAAGTCCATTAAAAATTTCAGCTCAATCGGACAACGGAAAGTAGGTTAACTTGCTAGATTCTATTACAGATACAAAGACAGACAGATCGACAAACCGACAACAAGACAGGTGAAGCTAAATAAAATTTTGCAAAAATGTAGTCATCACCTATTTCCTTATTGGAAAGGTACATTTTTTTTCTTGTTCCTGTACTTTACAGAACTTATACTCAATACTATTACTAATATTATAAAGAGGAAAGATTTGTATGTTTGTAATAAAAAAAATATAATCCATATAGGTACGTTTGTTACTAATAATATAAAGAAGAAATATATATTTAATGAAGAAGTAAGCAATGCTCTCTCTGTTATTCATTACTCTGTATACCGAGCTAGTGCACTCGCTCGATAGATGGCGCGCGGTTCGCCGCGAAACGAGACATGTCAATCGCTTCGTATTCGGCCTTAATAGCAGCACTTTTGCCATTGAAAGTAAGCAGTTATACATGAGTGTTTTCACCTCAACGTTTTGAATGCCATTGTCATAAGATACGTGACAAGCGCCTACCCTGTAAGCCAAACGACACAAAATGGTAGGTGAAAATGTAGCTTGGCGTGTAGGCACGCGCGTGCGTTTGTGCTCTGGCGTTCAAAAGGTTAAATTCACCTTGAATTTAAGGTGAAAACTCTAAAGGCGAAGGTAAGGTGAAACAGTTAGATGGAGCTGCCTTCGAACGGAGCCGGGTAGCAGCTGGAAGAAAGTTTCCAGATCGAGTTGAATGGCGGGCGATTAGAGGAACCTATCTCTAGTGGCCTGGCTATAGGCTCAGTTGAAGATAATCAAAAGTTCTTACCATAATATTCCACCCAGCAAGACCTTGTTGTAGAAACTCTGTTTGTCGCTGTACCACGGCTCCCAAGGACAGCACGGCACCGGCAGCTCATTCATATGGGCATCGCAGCGGTCTGTTTGGACAAATGTTTTTTTTATGAACATTGTAGTAATTATCATCTCCAGATACGTGAAAGCAGTCCCTAAGTTCCCCAACTGTCAAAGACGGCCTCTGAACATACAGGGTGGAAGCAACGCCAACGCACAAACGGGTAACCGTTTACAACGTGTAAAGTGTTGCTTGGTTCTTTTGGCGCGTGGCCATAGTTGGAAAGTTGCAATCTGGTTTGTTTTTCAACTACAATTCCGCTTACTTCATTTCATTTATGTATTCAACTGATTACCAATATTTTCACAATGTCATTTAAATGCAACAACAACCATGCTCCACTAATTAGACCCCATACCCCATCTCAAAATATCATCATCTTCTTCCTACCCTTATCCCATTCTATTTGGGGTCGGCGCAACACGTTTTCTTCTTCCATTCTCCCCTGTCAGACGTCACGGCATCATTTACTCCTTTCTCTTTCATATCAGTCTTAACACAATCCATCCATCTTTTCTTTGGCCTTCCTCTCCCTATCCATCCGTCAACATTCATATCCATTAGGTACTCTTTTAGTCACGCGTTTCATCCCTCCTCATTACATGTCCATACCAAGACAAACGACTTTCTTTCATTTTTTCTGTAACGGGCGCCACTTTCAAACTTCCTATAATATACTCATTTCTTACTTTATCCGTTCTTGTCACTCCACACATCCATTTCAACATTCTCATCTCCGCTACATGAAATCGTTTGAAGAAGTTTAAGTTAAATTAATTTGTTTTACACAAACAGAACCTGGAATAAACTCTAAATTACGGAGAACCAAGAACATAACACGCCTGTACCTAATCCCCGTAGGGTTGGGCAGACGTGTACCTAATAGTACACCCACATTTCGCCAGGTATGTTTTAAGACCCATGTCAAAGGGGGCGAACCCATTGCCATCAACCGGGCACAAATCCAGACTCCGTGGCTGCTACTGAGATATTCCTGACGGAAAAACCCAATAGCACTTTGCCCGACCGGATTACGGAGAAAATAACAACAAAAAAACGAGTGTGCTTTACACCACACAACTGAAGTAAAACTTAAATGCCGAACAATCGTCTATCAAATTCAAAAACGTAAATCTTTCTTTCTATCCTCACTAACTTATATCTCCCTCTCAACTTCCGTTTGCCTAGTAACGTAACACATTCACCAGCTTACTCCCCAAGTCAAGCGTGGGTAAAGAAGTTTTACTTAAAAAAAGAATCTTAAAATCCAACTAAGTATACAAAGTTTCTAAGAACAAACAGACAGACCCGAAGAGCGGTTTTTTACTGTCACAAAAAATGCAAACAGCACACTAGATGTCGCCCGTTGTCACTTACTTCTGCTATAATTATTGCAAGATTCGCACGAATTCGTGAATTTTTGAAGTGAAAACTTCTTTAGCATGGGAGAAAATGAGATAGGAAGCATTACACAGTGTTTATCTTGAAGCCAATATTTTTGAAGGTTATAACGCTTCTACCACGTGTGAATTGCACACATGATTTTTTTTTAATTATTATGTCAGTGACAATTGGACAAGCAAGAAAATAAATGAAACCAGTGACTGGTGGTTGTCAATATCGTTAGGTACGGACTACTCGGCTGCACCACTTGTAGTCTGTAAGTACCATAGGAAGTCCTCAGCAGTAAGAAGTAGATATGCATAACTATCTACCCTCACAAACACAACAGTCAAGTTCCCTCGTGAAGGATTTAGGAAGCCGACTGTTCGGTCACAAGGTACTTACGCATGGTGACTTTTCCAGTACAATGTAGCCTCGCTTTATTTAAATTTCCAGTAAAATGAGAGATCCGCATAAACTGGTTTTGTATATATTTATGGTCGCCGTGCGTACCTTCCTCCTCTTAACACCATAGTCCACATTCGTTCCCCTTTTCTTTCCCCTGTTTTGGTAGTAAGTTCTAGTAGGTAGCTAGTTTCATAGCTATAAGCCAAGGTTACTCACAGTGTCTGATGGGTGTGACCAGGACATGAGCGCCACCGAGTGCTTTGCCGCCCATTGGTTGGTAGATTGAGTTCACTTGAAACAAAATAAATTAATTGAAATTGAAAACCTAATGGTTTCAGGATATAGAAGCTGTTAATAACGTAAATACATATAACTAGATGTCTTGCCAGAAGGCCATTGGAAATTTTTTACTCCACCTGGTGCCACACAACAGCTGTTTTCTTTCATAAATAACATCACGCCTGTAATTCGCAACGGTTCAGGCAGAGCTGTTAATAGTACACATACAATTAGCCAGTTATGTTTAAGTCCTATGTGATAGGGGGCGAGCCTATTGCCATCAAACGGGTGAAATTCAAACTCTGAGCGGCTACTAAGAAATTCTTGGTGGAAACACCCAATAGCAATTTGTCGGACCTAGGAATCGAACCCAGGATCTTTGGCCGGCAGTCGCTCTTGCTACTCTAGAACGAGATCGTGGTATCGAACCCCGGACCCCACGCTCAGCGTGCTTGTGACTACTACTCGATGAACCGGTCTAACTGACATTTTTTGTACTTGAAATACTTCAAGATGCTTGATTTTTTCAGATTGTATTTATCTATTCAAAATCTAACTAAGTATGATTAGACCTTTCGAATCATTACCTACCTACCAATCCAATTTGGAGGCCTACAGCCTAAGAAAGTACGTACCTACGTTTTTGCAGAGTTCCTACGACTATAGATAGGTAGGTCGGGTCTATGCAAATACGTTCAGACCATGGGTATGTCAGAAGGCAGTAAAAACATCGAACTACATTTTAAACTTACATAGTTTCCCATGTTGATGATATCTTCTTGGGTTGACGAAGGACGCGAAAACTCTTCGCAAGCCTAATATTTTTGATAACATGATTGAATCCGTATGTACACAACTATCCTCGATAAAGTTACACACGTCAATGCGTCAATACCGTTCGATTTGAGACTACTGACAAACTTTCAATCTTATGTTAAGCGGCCAGGAACTTCAAATGTAAAGAGGTTTTAACAACTAAGTAATATGTAGTTGTTGAAACTTTTTAATAAATATGCGTCGAAATAGGCTGTGAGTGACGTGTTTGTGACTGAATCACTCGATCAATAAGTGCCCTTATCCTTACTGCTTAGCGTTAATTACGGAGTAGCGTAGCGTATTGGCTTTTGGCTTGGTTCTACTCTGTAATGGCAGTAATGGCGTTGAGTTGAGGTCCGAAGATAATATTACTTATCTTCTACCGTGACAAATTATGACCGTAGGTAGTTTAGTATCATTGGTAAGGTTAGTCTGATTGGTAGTATTGTGGTAGTCTGCATACAAACATACGTAAACTCACGCCTTTTTCCAATGGGGGCAGGGAGAGACCACAGAACGCCACTTACTACGATCCTTACATACTCCTTTTGCCTCGTCCACGATCATACATCTGGTCATACACGCACGCCGGTTGCGAGTACTACTCACCTGACCTTTCTGAAGAACCTCACCAATAAGGTCAGTGTATGTCCTTCTAGGGCGTCCCCTTAGTCTAGTCTAGAGTAAGTAGTCGAGCATCGGATTATGTAAATGGTGTGTGGTTGGGGAGACCTGTCTGACGTGACGCAACCCATTTCTGACTATGAGTTGCATGTCGTGGTTGATAATAATAGAATGACTGCTGAGCATGAGTTCCTGGGTTAGATTCCTGGGTGGGGAAAAGTATTATTGGGTTTTTCCTCATCAGGAATTTCTCAGTAGCAGCCGCGAAGTCTGGATTCGTGCCCGGTTGATGGCAATGGGCTCGCCCACTATCGCATGGGACTTAAACACAACTGGCGAAATGTGGGTGTGCTATTAGGTACACCTAACCTATCCCTACATAACAAAACGCCTGTAATCCCCACAGGCGTTTTGTTATGTTATGTTCTCCGTAATTTAGAGTTTATTCCAGGTTCTGTTTGTGTAAAAAATAACTTTAACTTCTTCAAACGATTGCAAGTTGCGGATATGAGAATGCTCCCTATTATATACACGGGACTGAACATAACTAACGAAATATGTAGGTCTGTACCTACCTACTATTAGCACCGCCTCACAGGCTACACACAGGCTGATAATATAAATATTAAATAGCCCTATTTAATATTTAGCTTGTGGCGAGCTTTTGGGCAGTAGCGACCCCACGAACCCGGGAAAGCTCTTGTTCCTAATTTTTCTACTTCTGTCCCTCGAAAGCTTTCTAAGCACCAGGACCTTGGTCCTGTGAATGCCCTGTTTAGAAAATCGGTATTTTTGTAATTAGCCCAAACTCCATTTGATTTCAATAGCTAAGCTACCCGGGTCACCGTGGGACGGCTAAAACATGTTAATCGAAACAATGATGACACCCAACATCAACTTCGACAATTTCATGGGATTACAATCGTGGTATCATAACTTTTATTTTATATTGTAACTTTATTATAAACTGATGACTTTGGTACTGCTGTAACTGACATAAAAATCTTTAGAAATAGCTCTTGGTGTAATAAAAACTTCACCAAGGCGTAATAAAAAAAAACTCCGTTTCAAAGCGTTAAATATTCAAAAAGTTTAACAATAAAAGTGTCCCTAGAGAAACTAATGTATTATGTTGCGGGTAGGCGGTCGACGGAGTTGCGGGAACGGTAACTGCTATATGGCAACATCAATGATCTTTTTATTGCAATGTGTTCTTATAGTAGGTAGGTATCCCACTTCTGATTGTTTTATGTGAACTCCAATATGAAGTGATTTGGGTCAAATATTTAGGGTAATGTTGGCCTTAAGCTTTTTTATCGCGATCGTAAGCAAATGTTGGTTCAAAGTTTGGTCAATAATAATAATGTCTTCATGTAGATAAATAGGGGGTACCCATAATGATATTATAAAAGGTATGCTGGCACTCAGGTGTAGGTAAGGTCCGTCCGTGGCTTTCTTTATGGCAATCTACAGATTGTGTCAACCCAGAACTTTCATAGCTAAATGTTTGGCCCAATGGGCGTCCATCAGTTTCTGTAAAGTGCGTGCATCAGACGGTGACCCAGCGATTGCGAAACAGCACCACATTTACTCTCTGGGGAAAAGTGTATTTCTGAATCGGAAGCAGATTTTCCTTGCTTCAAACAACCTGTGCCTGGAGTTTAGTTTTTGTTTTTCATTTTAACCAAAGCAATTTTGGTTTTTCATCAGACTTGGTGAAATGGGGGATGTTGATGATGATGGGATGGGTAGGGAGCGCTATCACCACAGCTTTAGGAATGTGGCTAATCTAGAACTGAAATTACTAATTTATTATCGTAAAAATTGGTAAGGTAATTAAAACAACCAGTTAAATTTTGAAAACAATATCAAATTTAATACATAAATAAGATTTATGTACTTCTACATACATGTTTGTCTATATATTTACATTGAAACACATAATTTCATTCTAATTCATCTAGAGTTCACATTTCTGTCGTACATTAATTATTATAATAGTAAGCAACTGAAAAAAAAATCAACAAAATTATTATACCTACTAAAGTTACGCCATAAAAATAATGATGCAAACATAGAAAATTTTTAAACATTGTACAAAATAATTTACACAGAAGTATCTCTTCTATGGGACGCACACCCATCTCCTATAAATACATGATTACTATGCATTAACCATGGTCTAATATTAAAATATATTATCTATTACGAACTAATGACAATTCCCATAGGCATAAACAAAAGGGCAATTGTATACGCCTACATGCGTTTACGCATTTACATAATATACAATTCAATCTACGTAGATCAAATTGTTTACATGCTATCGCGACGTACACCTAACCACACGTAACGACACCTTTCAACAAATATTATCCCATACATTTATAGATAAACGAGTTCGTAAGTTATGTATCACACGATACTGTACTTATCTTGTGCATTGTACAAGCTGACCCATATTTTGTGCCTCCAGTTGCAGTTTTTAAATTTCTGATGCAAATTAATTGCTATCAACAAAGTTGAAGATTTCCATTTAACTTTTTCTTTAGTTTTTTTTGTACTTAAAAAAGTTAAAAAGAAAAGATCGTTCGTTCCCGCGTAAAGTTTAAAAAGTAGATTTAAATAGTTTTCTATGGGAATTTTATATCGAGTTTCACTAAGATTTGAAATGAGTTTGTTGCGTTTTCACATTATTTACCATATTACTACATCACGAAGCTAATTCTTCAGCAAACCAGGGCTAAAAGCACAACACCAATCTACATTGTATTCACTCATTCACATTAACGCTAGGCTTTAATGGAACAGACTTTTAATTCGGTCCATATTTAATTGACCACATGGATTGACATAAATACGTCTCGTCACATTGTATATCGTAACATTACATTTCAACAACCAGGAGATAATATTAACTAACAACCTTAACTAATTCATGAGATACCTCCGCAGAGACTAACTGATTACTCGTCTAAAACACTCATAATACAAACTAACGATTTATTTCCGATTACACATACATTCATATAATCGATTTGTTATTGGATTTTACGTATTTATATTTGGCAAATGGTTACTATCAGAACCCCATCACCTAGGTAGGCTCGATGTCGAACATCCACTGACCGCTCGTCTGACTTTAAGTCACACAAAATTAAATTTAATCATTACCTATCTACATATTTATAGAAATTATAACGTGTGCTCACAACTCGCGTCTCTATTCTGATTTTTGTCTACTATGTACCAATATACGCGCAAAATAATATAATTGTAGCGTATTTAAAATTACTTTTTTGTACGTCATTTACACATGTATTTACGAAAGTATAATCTGTTCAAAATGCGCTAATATAATATTATCTATAGCACCAATGTCAGCTGCAAATATACGCAAAAAAGTATAAAAGCAGTGATTGTTCAATAAATGGCATGCGTAAATTAACGTTTCGAAAAACAATGCAAAAACCAAATATTGTCTTTAAAACATATAATATATAAATGGACGCCAAAAGTACAAGAATTGACTTATACAATACACGTACTAAATTGAACACTTATTGGCTAAATCTATCACAAAAAGTCCACTGAGGTAATTCACAAAATGAACTCATTTTTGCTACGTTTATAGTTAACATGGGCTTGCCCGCAATAATGCTTATCTATGAGTAAAATTCTGCTTATATATCTGAAAAGTAGCTTACTGAAAAAATAATATCTGGGACTAGATATTTGACTATAACGGATTTTGTTTGTGCGTCATTTATAAGACACAAATTCCAATGAGCATAATATTATTATACACATTATCTTGAGACATACTAGCAGACACTGACATTCGAGCATTTTTGTGAAGCTCTTGCTTTCGAATTCAATAAGTACCAAGTTTTGTGGATATTCAACGATACTACTGGGTGTTAATGCACTATCTGTAAAGATTCCATACAAAAACATAACCCAGCTGCACAGTGGAACGAATGTATGGGAGCGGTTGGACGTAGACATGTCCGAAAAAAAAGAGTAAAATTATGCCAAACTAATGATGCCATCTTATTCGATTACTTAATGCCTTCATAACTTGTGGTGATGAATTTCTTCATAACTCCCATATTTCGGGAGTAATTTGAGAAAATGTGAAATTTTACTATGAAAATGAGTGTATCGAGCTCTCTCCCTCCTGATTCCGGGCTTGTTTCAAGTAGCGGTCTCTAATATCATAATGCTAATACTAAGAGCTATATTTAATACTAAGACACATAGTGCGCCAAATGTGCACTTTCTGGGATAAAGAGTGATGTTTATTTTATAACACAATTTTTTTATTTTTTGTTTATTTTGTTGATTAAAACCGTTTTTCTAAAGGTTTACCTTATTACAATAACATTTCTGAGCAGCCAATTAGAGAAGATATAAGCTAATTAGGATATATAATTAGGGACTTAAGGTTTACATATAAAACTGATGCACTAATGATTACTGATAAGAACATTGCTATTATTTAATTACTAAATGGCTCTTAATACACTAATTTAGCATGCATCATTTACTAATTATCACAATAACTAATTACCTTGCAATATTTAACAAAGGATACCTGGGATACCTGGATTTTATATAAATAGGTCACTATTAGTAACTTTAAAATCAGTGTTGATTTACACCTCGTTGTATCCAAGCTAATCTCGCAATGTATTTTCCAAATTTTAATACAAATCTTGATATTCACGTTGCTTTATGCGCACGCGCACATAAAGATTTACGCGACTTTAACTATTTGTTCAGTGTTTTAAAAGATAACAGTTGTGTTCAGTTATGTGAAAGTGCTGAAACAAGTTTAAAAGACTGGTGTCGTCGATTTTGCTACCGCATTTATGCAAAATGGACACAGTCTGGAAGAAGCACAGATAAGTTTCGGAAGAAACATGAGATTTGGCTACAGGCTGCAATTCAATGGCCGGAATTACAGAATGAAAATAACCTTCTACAGAAAATATAAGTGACGTCATCGAGCCCATAATTTCTCCTGCTA
The DNA here is from genome assembly GCA_950005105.1 of Lycophotia porphyrea. Lineage (NCBI taxonomy): Eukaryota > Metazoa > Arthropoda > Insecta > Lepidoptera > Noctuidae > Lycophotia > Lycophotia porphyrea. Next base: position 9,664,384 of record OX465394.1, read on the forward strand.
AATCTGATGCTTCAACTTGTACACATCCTAGTCCTCGTAAATCTTTTGAGGACCTTAGTAACCGGCAAAAAAGAAGACGCACTGAAGATAGTCTTTCATGCAGCAGTAGCAGCGCTGAAATTATGTTTTCGGCCGAAAGGGCGCTTCAAAAGGCAGGACAAAGCGATACAGCTTATGTTATGAAATACTTGACGGAGAATCCAGAAGAGGCCTCAAAAATCAAAGCCTTCATTGAAGGTAAATCAATTCAGGTACGGGAAATATCCCCTTTGAAGGCATTGGCTCTTTATGTATCGATGAACTTATCGAAATGGCGCTATAACACTCTTCGGGATTTCAACACTCAAGAAGGAGCTCTTCAATACCCGAGTTACTACATGTTGGTTAAAGAAAAAATTAAGTGCTATCCGGCCAAAGAAGATCTCACAGTTACAGAGAGCTCTGCAAAAATCAAATTACAAGCCTTGATGGATTTAACCTCAAGAAGACTTATTAGGTCGTTAGAAACCCCTGTTGATCCCAATCAACAGCTCGTATTGACCAGCAAATGGGGTTTTGACGGATCATCTAGCCAAAGCATTTATCATCAAAGGTCGAGTGAAGATGAGCAAATCGATCTTGCTAGTAATTTTATGATTAGTCTTGTACCACTGCGGCTCGTCTCAAAAGGTGTAACAATTTGGGAAAACGAGCGACCATCTTCCACTTCATTTTGCCGGCCAATATTGTTTAAGTTTATAAAGGAAACCAAAGAAAATGTGCAGAGAGAGATGGCTGAAATCGAAGCAGAGATTGAAGCCTTAACTCCATCCACCATCACTGATGGAATTAGTGTCAAACACCAACTGCTGTTGACAATGATTGATGGTAAAATTCATTCCATTATATCCGATACAGCAGCTTCAGTGTGTGACATATGCAAGCCTTGTCCTAAAGAAATGAATAATTTAGAGTTAATCAAAGATAAACACGCAAACGAGGATATGTATAAATATAGCTTAAGCACCCTTCACGCTTGGATTCGCTCAATGGAATGCTTATTACACATTTCCTACAAATTAGACATAAAATCATGGCAAGTAAGGGGTGATATAGCAAAAAGGCAAGTTGATGACAGGAAGAAAAGAGTTCAAGAGGCTGTAAGAAGAGAAACGGGCTTACTTCTCGATGTTGTGAAACAAGGCAGTGGATCCACCAACAATGGCAACTCGGCAAGGAGATTTTTTGAAAACTACACTAAATCTGCTGAACTGACCGGAATAGATGCTATGCTTTTAAGAAAAATCTGTGTGATCTTGCAGTGTATTTCATCAGGAGAGAAGATCAACGTAACTAAATTCCGAGAGTTCTGCTTTGATACTGCTAAGCTTTACGTGGAGTTATACCCATGGTATTATATGCCTTCTTCACTTCATAAAATTTTAATGCATGGGCCAGACATAGTTCAGAACATGTCAATTGTGCCCATTGGTTTTCTATCCGAAGAGGCATCTGAGGCTAGAAATAAAGATTTTAGAAAATATAGAGAGGGGCATTCTCGAAAGCATAGCAGTATCTCATGCAATGAAGATATTATGCACAATCTTTTACTGTCTTCTGATCCACTTGTTACAAGTATCCGTCCAAAAGGAAATAAGTTTGTAAAAAAATCTTCTTTTAAGGAATTTTATGAGCTTACGGATTCTGAGAAAAGTGATATCGAATTTGTTAACATAAATGATTTAGCGGACATCGATTCTGAATTTGAATTAATTGATGATGATGATGATGACGAAGATAATTAAATGATGTTATTGTTTTAAAATGTGTAACTTAGTAAATTAGAGCTTACATCTTAATTATTTATTGTACTTTTAATGAAACTAGGTAATTTATTATCAACTTACTTAAAAGTCATACTCTCATCAGTTCTTGTGAATATTTTTGTTAATATATATTTCTGTATATATATAATATATTTATAGACCTCTTAATAAGTCTGTCTGCGGTTTAAAGTAAATACAAATGGGGAAAAAACGTTTTTTTTTTTAAATTTTCATTTCCTTTTATCCCAGAAAGTGCACATTTGGCGCACTATGTGTCTTAGTATTAAATATAGCTCTTAGTAATAGCATTACGATATTAGAGACCGGTACTTGAAACAAGCCCGGAATCAGGAGGGAGAGAGCTCGATACACTCATTTTCATAGTAAAATTTCACATTTTCTCAAATTACTCCCGAAATATGGGAGTTATGAAGAAATTCATCACCACAATTTATGAAGGCATTAAGTAATCGAATAAGATGGCATCATTAGTTTGTCATAATTTTACTCTTATTTTTCGGACATGTCTACGTCCAACCGCTCCCATACATTCGTTCCACTGTGAGCTGTATCGTTAACTAGAACTGGCTGTTGGTATAACTTACGCTTATGAATAATTTGGTTATCGACTCAAAAGCAGCTAAGAAGTCCATTCCGAATTTGGCGTCTTTAAAGATGTTACGTTGAGCAATTACAATAACGGTATTTGGTTAAAAATGGCGCATGTGTAGGTTAATGTAACTATAAAATAATTCTATTTACATTATGGCATTAAATGATAACAAATAATCGCATTGTTGTTGACGACAGTTTATAATTTTTTTTTTAATTATAACTATGAACAGGAGGTAATTTGGATATCATATCAATGCTTCATATTTGGCTTAATCCACCCCCTGCCATAATTATATGGTTTTATAAGAGACATTATTATTTAGTTTGACATTTACTAGGTATATATTTGTACATAATATTGGCCCGCACATGAACATTTATAGTTTGGCCAAATAAGCGGTTGTTATACGGATTATTTCGCGGTTTATGGTTGCTATAAATAGCACAACATTTATTCAGGAAATAAAAGTAATTGCATTAAACCGCAAAACAATTCATATAGCTTTCTCCCATTGCTAAACATTCGCGTAAACGTCACTAATGATTGTTTGGTCAAATCTTTTCTACCTTCTTCGTAGCAAATCCAATTACAAAAACTCAATAACCATACTCTATTTAAGCATAGATTCATTTCAGACAGAATAAACTCTCGGTACAATACGTTCAGAAATAATTCATATTCAGTCAGATGTGCCTCCTCACACTGAGATGTGGTGTGAACTTAACTTAGGTGCTAAACACTAAGTTGGTAGATACAGGAGAGGGTAGGCCTCGTTCGCACTGCTCCTCCCGACTCCGAGGTCCATGTCTACCACAACACGTCGTTGTTAGCGTTTAACTCTTGAAACTACACATTGATCATTTACGCGAGGTCACATTTACCTTAAAAATTAAATTCAATGTCTAATATATCACGAAAAATGTCACTTTTGATCGTCAAATTTGTTTGCCATTTATTATTGGTTTTAGAACACTTATCAGTCTCCATGATTCAACTGTTCTTCTCTAATTTGGTTCTTAATTGTGATGAATCGTTGTATTCTTTTGAATTGCCTCAAGAGGCGAGGTGCCCTCTTCCTCGTTCAACTTTCACTGTGGTGATAGATCATGCCGGGATCAGAGAATTGTTATATCTCTGATAGCCGTTGGATTTTCGAATCTGTAACAAAAGATAGGAACTTTTAAATAAGTTTTCGGGATTGCGCAGTGTCACCACTGCATCAATAGTTTCTTTGAGATTTATTGCCAAGTGCAGTTTAAGAATTTCTAACATTGTATGCCGTTTGACTCGAAATTCGAACCATTAGTAGCCACTAATGGTTCGAGTTTAGAAAGAGGGTTCTAGAGACGCTATATGCTGTGTATACCACCCACCCCACTAAAAGGTAAATGTTGTCCAGATTTTTTTTCCAAAAACAAGTAATACACTTGCTCTTTTACATCACTCGAATATTTCATGCATGAATGAGAATTGGCGCGCCCTTAGAAAGATCGTCATTCAGAGCTCCAGTAATTTATTTCCTCGTATCAATGAACCGATTGATTAAAGTCAATTAAAGATCACGATCACTGGGACTCTCAATTAGCAGCTGAACTACTCGTATATAAAGAACTAGAAAACTGGAGCTTTATGTCGTTAGAAATAAGTAGCTAAACCCTTCAAAAAGATAAAGAATACACAGTATCTGATCAATCTAAGACGACATAAAGTCTATATTCGTGAACCAACAATTTACATCCTAATTAAATGTGTAGGAGTAATAAAACCGTCTCACGGCGCGGCGGTATCATAGTAATCTCGATCTAATTCTCGCGCAACGTCTGTGGATGTGGATTATCAGCATTTCTCGTCCGAGCAGAGTTTCTGCTGAGTTGGTGGAGTGTAAATCGTAACCTGCCCGCCATAGCGACGCCAAGTCTGTGGCGCCCCGCGCCCCGCGCCTCGCAGGTGACGACCCCTAGGGCTGCACTGGCCTTATCGATAACTATATTATTTTACACGATAAACTTTGGGATTTTTATATATTTTCATCTTACATAAAGGTGAGTTTAGAGTAACAGTTTAAAATATGTCCGAATGTATTAACTAACACAGCATTTGAAATAATGGCATTTAAATAAATAATATCGACATTTAAAAGGTTCTGTGGTCAAGTAATGTTAGTTATAATAAAATTAAATCCAATTAGCAGAAGCAATTATAATTGCTTCTGCCATGTTTTAGTATCTCAAACAGTATTGACGCACAATTTGAATTCTACAAAGATGTCACTTCCTCCATATTTCCAGCACATGATTATCACTTTACAGTGGAAAATGCCAGCTTAGTTACGTCAACAGGTTTATATACTTTACAGTAGCTACCGGCTGTTTCATTAACTATGAACAGTACAAGTATCTCTTACGTTCATTTACAAATACCCAAGTGAATATATTTCTAATGTCAAACGTAAGTGGCAAAACAACTTTGTCGTTTTTACTATCTTTTATCGATGTCTTGTGAGAATAGTAGAGACACCACTACGAAACCACGATAAATCTGTCGCATATTCAGCGATGTAACGGACTTTCTCTTCGCGTGACTCATTGCTCAGAATAAGTGCGTTCAGAATATGTGATGTGGATAATTGGCATACTTATCTTAAAATAAGAACTACATAGAATCAAATGAATGTATTTTAACGACTGAGAATTCAAGATTTGAATTTTGTGAAGCATTCTTTTACAATTTATCGAAGAATTATTTTGAGCTGCACAGTTATAGGATTTAGAAACTAAAATCTTGGGATTATAAGAAAATGTAAAATTATACTTTGAAAAATAACTAGATTTCACTATGAAAGAGATTAGGGGTGACCTTTTAATACTATTTCTGAATTAATTTGACTTTAACTGATACCGTTTTTAATATTACCCACCCGCGTGTGACCGAGAAATCAATTCAAATAATAAATTATTCTTTAGATTAAAATTTTCACTCGTCGGAATAATATACTGCTCCTGAATTTAAAAAAAAATGCTAACGAATTAAATGACGTTTTGAGATATTATTCGAACAAAATTTAGTTTCTTTTTTTTTCTTATGGGGTCTAGGTTACACCTCACCGAAGTCTTAAATAAAAGCAGATTTTTGAATTTTCAACACTATGCTCAACATTCAGAACTGAAAATCTAACAAGTAAAAGCAATTTAATTTAAACTACAACAGTTGGGACCCATATTGGATAGAATGATTTTAGTCTAGATTATTTAATGGGTCCCGACTTAAATTGCTTTCAACATCTGGACTGAACTTGTTTTTCTCTTTTCAGTTTTTATTTAATTATTACTTATTTTTTTACGTAGTCGGGTATTTTTTTTTTATTTTACACCTTTTAGTTACATGGTCATGATATACCATTTTAAAATCCTTATGATGAGCCCTTTAATTTGATACCCATAGTAAAAAAAAAATTTGAAAATGAAAATGAAATGAAATGAAAGTACAAAAAATTTTTTTTTAGATACTAAAAAAAAATATGTACTTTAAACTATAGCGTCTCACAGTCGTCATGTTGGTTTTTTTTCATGTCACCTATCTAAGAACACTTGGGTTATCAAGACGAATCTAACGATATGTTAATTAAATAAATCCGTGCAGCGGTTTGGAAGATATGAGGTTATAAAGAATATTACATGCATACATACATACATACAAGATACGCGCGAAAAACATAACCCTTCCTTGGCAGTCGGGTAAAAAAGCCGGCCAAGTGCAGGTGGGACTCGCGCATGAAGGTTTCCGTACCATCGCATCGTAGTAGGGGAGCCCATTTTAATTATTTTTTTGGTGTTATAGCGGCAATAGAAATACACATTCTGTGAAAAATTGAACTGTCTACCTATTGCGGATCATGAGATATAGCCGTCTGACAGACGGACGGATAGACAGCAGAGGTTTAGTGATAGGGTCCCGCTGGTTATCCTTCGGGTATGGAATCCTAACAACAAGGAAAAGAGTATGTCTATGCGTTGATGGTAGTGGTTTGTATCCAGGAAAAACTGGCCATTTCTCACGGAGTTAATTCTTGTTGAGTTAAAATAATAGAGGTAGCTTCTTTCTTTTCGCAGATAAACATTTTAACTTTTAAATGTGTTTTTTTCAGATGGCTTATAGAACGTTTAATTTAAGTTTAATTATTTATAGTGTCTATTTTCTTTGGAAGGGCCAAAGTACAAAATATGTACGAATAGATTACGATGTACCTACCTATACTTATAAGTTAACTACATGTTAAATGGTTAGATGTCGTAGATTGCATGAGTGCGTTATATAAAATGCCATGTCACAGTGAATGATTGTCATTGCCTGCCGAGGTCGTTCCACGCGAACCATACAGGGAACTCCCCTGGACATTATGTTATGTAATTATTTACAGACCACTAATTAGTTTCATCTGATAATATTAGGTCGCACTATCGCTACTTTTCATGGAACAGATAGAGATTATTGGACTTTGGAAACTAAGTAACCAGTGCAAATGGGAGAATAGTTTTGCTACTACAATAGTGCTACGCCGTAGCTCATAGCTAATCCGCACACGGGAATGATTTGCCAATTTGACAGTTGCGCCTAAGTATCGTAGCAGGGTCTACGAACCTCTACGATTTTCGTAGAAGATAGTTTAGTTAGATGCTCAGTCCAAACTTACGTTACGTTACGACTCAATTGGTGTTTTTTAGAAAGGCTTTTGTACTAAAGAATTTTGTAAATAAATACTAGCTAATTCATATACGGTAGCAATTTAGAACAACCGAGCGATATGTTCGACGCACTATCTTCTGCAAAACTTTTCCGATTTTTTCTGCCAGCATGACAGTGTGATAATAAATCGAGTTTCGGATGTCACGGGTTATAAAGCATAGGCGTCGTCGGTTATCGAGAGAATCCGGTGACGCGGGGCGGTGTTTGGCGCAAATTTATTCATACTAGGGGACCGGCGACCTCTTAACTCTTGTGTTATTTAGGGCACACTTCCTTTACGATTCCTAGAGCCCATTTGTTAGATGCTGAGTATTTTTAAATAGCTGTTTTAGCGCTTTAGTTATGTAATAGTTGAAGAATGAACTGGGGTCATGAGCATGTGGGTGTTGATTAATGCGTAGTGTTTAAAATATATCGAGGGATTAAAATGATTAACTAGTTTCATTATTTTTTGGTCGGATTCTCAATTAAAGAGAGGAGAGTTTTATTTTCAAGCTTTGGGAGGGAGAACGTTTCAGTCTATCTATCTATGGTAAATAATTATTATTTATGTATAATAACAGAGAAGTTTGGAGGGAGAAAGGGGAGGCATTTGCCCAGCAGTGGGACACAATGTAGGCTATCAAAAATAATGTATAATAATACCATTCATTTATTGCCCTATCCCGAGGACTTCTAAGTCCTAACATGAATCAAGAAATATCTAATGGGCACAGTCATGCAATGAGACTTTTATAATGCTCTGAAACCAATGACATGTTGACCTAGGTCCTCTAAAACAATGAACAGCATGACCTCATCGCTACCCATAAAAAAAAGTTAAGTAATGCCGACGGCAATAAGATACTCCAAAATGGAAACCGAAATGAAAAGTCAATTTTCATGGTGAAAGTACGGCCGGATTGCTAGCAATTACTTTTACTGCGAAAGTATTGTAGTCAATGGGATGGGAATAAAAAAATGGGATTGTCTTTGCGACGGCCCCGTTGGCTTCTGAGGAAGGGTGCGGGGTGCGGGGGCCGAGTCACTTGTTGCATGAAGGCGGGGCGGAGACGCCCAACGCCCATCGGCCACGTGTTATGAAACTTCTGAAAAGCCTGAACATGTAATCTTGGTGGCTGAAGTTGTTGGGATTAGCTCAGTGGGCCATATTAGGATGGGATAGGATAGGTTAGGATATGATAGAGACTTATAGGCAAACTGTATTGGAGCTCGTCTTGCTATAGCTATTCCATCAATTTCTTAGAGAAAAATGTTTAGTGTAAGGAAACGATTTGAAGTTATGAGACTCTTAAACCTCTCTCATTTTAAAATTAGCTGGAAAAAGTTTAAAATCATCAAAAGATCACCAAAGCTACTGTAGTAGCCTGTTGTAATGACCTTCCTACCAACATTCTGGATACCAAACAGACACGATTGGATATAGTCTCCCAGAGTGTGCCTTTTTTGATGCAGTATGGTTAATTTCATTATCACCAATAAGGCTTTTGAAGATGCCCAAATAATCAGTTGTATAGCACACCTTAAATTTCCCCATTCCATCAGCAATTCATCATCATTCTCCTGCCTTTATCCCAATTTATTTGGGATCGGTGCAGCATATCTTCTTCTTCCATACTTCTCTATTACTCGTCATCTCAGCAGTCACCCAAATTCATATTTTTTCCCCATTCCATTCCATTCAAATCTCAGAAACGCCATGACCCCCAAACCATAATTTATAAGACACCATAATAAAATACCCAAACTAAATATCAAACTGCCTCAAACTTTTACCGGATAAAACCATCAAAATCTTCCTCTCGTCCTAATTTGTATCGTCATAATCTCAACGCATTTGGGGTTCCGCAATAAAATCATAAAATCGTTAGCCAGGGGCGTGCTTCTGTCGACAGTTAACACGTAATCCAATTTAGACGGTCGACATCAGCGATGAATGCTAAAGGAGCTTGGCGAAATTACTGTACACCCTTGAACACTTTTTTTTGTATTCTTGACAAATGTTTTAGTTTTTGGGAATATTTAAAGCCTAGTAGCCTGAAAGGAGCGCGGGGGACTGAAAAGTTGTGTGGTAATCGCCAACCGATTACCTAGGTATGGGCATGTAATGCAGAGTAATGAGGAAAAATTCGAATTAAGACCAAAGAAACGATGGATGGACTGTGTGAAGGATGATATGGGAAGAAAGGAGGTGCTTCATGAGATGACCAGTAATAGAGAAGTATGGAAGAAGAAGAAATCCCTACCCGAAATAAATTGGGATAAGGGCTGGAGAATGATAGTAGCCTAAAGAAGTCTAGAGCAGTTATTGATAGCCTTAGTTAGAAAAAGTGCAGATTAATTAAAGCTTTTCCACAGTGTTGGCAATAAAAAAATACAGTCGTTAAGGAGTCGATTTTCACGAAGTTGAAAGTTTGTTAAATTATTAACTGCAATGTGAAATTAAACTTAGTCATTTGGCATTTTCATAGCCCAAATTCATGGTACAATTACTGTCCCATTTTGGATGTGTGCTAATTCAATTCGATATATTTGAGTTACCATGATATTCTACTTCAAAATCTTTTTTTTTCTTTGGATGGTGGCTCTAAAACTTCCTTTAAAACAACATTAAGAAAGTTAATGTCAATTCGCAGTGTGCCTTTAATAAGCATCGCAGAATAAATATTCTAATATTCCTCTACTTTGCAGCGTAAATACTCTGCAAAGTAGAGGGTAAGTAAAAGTCACGTAAATCTCAAGAAAATTGACGTCCCTAACTATGTTGGCACTCATTTAAATAACTGATCAAACTCGCCACCAAGCTGTCAAACAATAAAGAGCTACCAACTTATTGGATATGCGACGTTCATCCTTCAGATTTATATTGAACGCCAAAATTGGCCGCAACTTTTTGAATTGATAGCATTTTTTTTCTCTTTTCGTAAATTGAGATTCGATGTAGCAAGCCTAGCGTATTTTAAATAATATAGCTTTTTGAACTACATTAACATTTTGATGGATCGTAACTTTTAGTGTGCCTTTGTCAAATAATGTTGGATTTTGTGGCTTTTGTACTTTTGTGAACTATCATTATATTTTGAAATAAGCTTGATTGCCTGCCAGCATGTTACTTTTAAATTCCACAGCGACATGCAAGAAGTATTAAAAAGTAACTTTTATGGCACTTATCTGTTTTAAGTAATATGTATCTATTTATTATTTGTGTAACTTGATCCCAATTAAAAAAAAACTTAAATGATTATGCAACAGGATTCAAATTCAACACAAACACACTGCAATTTTGCAGTTAACATCAGTTAATAGTTACTCGTTTTAATAATGAACCATTGTCACAACTGTCAAGTCAGTTATGGAAATGAAAATCTTAATACTGTAATAAAAATTCTGAAATAAATGTATAATTCATCACTCATCAGAGAGGCCATGCGGCAAATATTTAAAGTACTTACCTATAAGGCAACACCGAGGTGGGTATAAAAAGAGCAAAGGAGATTTTTATTAAGTAGAAGGGCGGGGGAAGAATATAATGAATAAATTCCGTGTAAGGACCCCTCCTAACGCAATTGAAAACTTTTAACAAGTGCCGTGAAATCGTGTGTAAAGGTGGGCCCCGTACCTAATTACGCAGCTAGCCGAACGGAATACCGGATGAGTTCAGAAATTTAAACGATGTCTCCCCGACTCCGAGACACTTTATGAAAATCAGCTCGTTAATAAAATCGTCGAGTGTTGACCGATGTCTTGGCACACGGACTCCTCCCGTCAGGGGAATGGAACACAAAATTAACGAAGTGTGCATTTGTTCTTACAATTGTATTATAAAATAATAATAAAAATATCTCACGCACCGATTTATAGAGCAGTCTGTGAAATATTACTCCCATTACGTAATTTCGTGCCAAATGAAAAGGTAAATCACGTTTCGGTACTTTTTAAAATCGAGTTTCTCGATCCGGAGTTTACCGCCCATTAACTTTCCGTCGTGTCCAAGTATTAAAAAATTAACAAGATATTTTCCACCGCAAGCTCACCGTCTGCGGAGGACGTATTCATTCTTTTGTAACCCTAAAAAACAAGTCATTACCGAAGCGGGTTTAATCCAGCGTCGTGTTCTGGAGATTTTTTCGTGATATTCCATTATTCGGAGGCGATCGCTCGACGCGGCGCGACGGGCACCGTTTACGCTAAAATGATATGATTAATTACGAGTGCCGGTAGCTCCGGTCTCCCTCATTAGCGCACAAATAGGATCGCTCAATGGTGAAATTGAATCTTGAACGCTGGCAAACCTTACTCAATAGGACTCTAATTATAATTATTATAAACGCCGCTAGTTCGGTGTTTTGTTTTAATTGCTGTTTAAATTGTTATGGATTGTTATAGGGTAGAATAACACGTACGACTAGTTATTATGATTTTTGAGGCTCAAATGTATTTCGATGTTCTTTAAATCACTTTTATCGAGCTCATTAGACCTATTTTTTTTGTGTTTATGTGGCCAGGCGACATTATCGTCACAATAAAACATTTTAATAATAATATAATAGTGAGCACGTCAAGTGTTTGAAAAAAATCAACCTCAACGTTCAGTCGTTTACAGTGGCAACAAATTATTCATAGGCCAATATAATTTGCAAAGAAATGATATGGCCACACCTAAGACCTTACATAAATAAAGAAGGCATCACGTCTCATAATCCACGTACAAAGAAACGTAAACATGAGTGACGTACTTATCTTTTGTAATACATAATGTCGTAAATATGAATGTGACAAGAAATTCGTTCTTTACTGCAGATTCTGGGGGTCGGGCGTGGAAAACTACATATTTTGTGGTTCTCTTTTTAGCTACAATCGTAAAAAGGGAAAATTCATTTACGCTCTGTTTTTTCTTGATTGTATTTGTCTTATGAATAGAGAAAAAGTTGGCATGCCAGTGGTACTCTCTCTTTATGTCTCTGGCATAAGAGAGGCCGATGACTTGTTATAAAAAATATATGAACAATGTCGAATAAAAGACAAATATTCACTACAATATATCGCACATTTATTCTCACTACTAGAGAGTACAATCAAGATTCAAGCCATGGGTCTCCTCACTGTGTCATTGAGCATGGAAAAAGTAAGTCAATCTCAATCCTATAAACGACTATTACGTATCAAAAGGCAGTAGAGAAAAGTTTATTCAGTTGTATAGTTGTACGTAAGTTTCGTTGGTCGAGGCAGGGAACTCAACAGCCATTCGCTGCACAACTTTCAGTAGATTGTTATCGTTGATATTCCAGATTTATTACCGCCGTACCGTTAAACATTTTCTAATTTTCTTTTTCTATTTCCACGTGTACATATTTTCGAATGGTGTACTAGTCAAAGTCTTGATCGCGCAGTTGAGAGAAAAACACATTTGATTATTTATGAATATTATATCACATGCTATTCGAACTTTGCCATTTAATTTAATGTTGCCATCATCATAACGTAACATTTTATTGCTGTCTGTAAAAACCCTGAAATAAACATCTCAAAGAAACTTATTGAAAACACTTATCTAGTGTACATTATACATAAAGGGTGTAAAAAGACTCTTAACAAAGCCGAAAGGCACTGGTTTTCCCCGTCATTGCGATCATTTTTTTTGTTCTAGACCATACCGAAGAAGGTTCCCACCTTCTGGTTACGGAGATATTGGGGGTCAAAGTTCCAACTTTTTCACATTTTTTTTTTAATACATGTTTTTTTTTTCTTAAGACACCTTCACGACCGCCGTACTATTCAATCCATCCATCAGCACAATGCTTTGAATGCGTTACATTAAGTCCTACTGTAAAACGATATTTTTCACCCCAAAAAAATAAGTTGTTTCCCAGCAATAATTTTTGCGTAAAGTTACTTAATTTGATGTTCAGAATGCTTGGTTGACAGCTTCGTGAAAACTCTGTTTACACCCTGTATTATTACATATTAGATAAATAGATTACCTTTCACATCTATTCAAGAGCGGTGCCAAACGCCCGCCCCCCTCTAGGATCCACAATCCGGATTAAGATACCCTATCTATATCACAAGCTTCCACCTAGCTTAGCACTAAAGCCTACACTAACACAATTGACTGCAACAACGATCGGTAACCGTCCACTTAACACTAAATAAAACTCTAACATTAGTTAACATGATAAAAGAACAAAAAAATCTCGACTACAATGCGAAAGTAACAAAAGAGGAAAGGTCGCGTCACATCGTAAACTTGTAAGTAGGTAACTGGTCCGAGGGTCCCAAGATTCGGGTTGTGTCTCAGTGGACCCAGGAGGGGGCGACGGAGTAGGGAGTTCGGGGCCCGTTACCACCCGAAAGCGTGGTCGGGACCGGTGGCGCGGGCGCAGCGAACTGGCTCTCGGCCTCCGCCGCCATCGCGCTGTGCTGCTGCGGGAAGTTGAAGTCTAGCGTGCCCTCCATACTTAGCTCGTGCTTTATCACCTGATGGGAGAAATACTTAATCTATTAAGTAAGCCCGTGTATAGTACATAGATTTATAGTGTCACCATTGACAGATCTTTTAGGGAATTCCAGTTCTTGTTCCAGGTAATTATATATTCGAAGCATAAACCAACACCATTTAATATTAAAATGTGTTCGGAGTCAATCAAAATCAAAATATTTTATTTCACATAGGCCCAGATGGGCACTTTAAAACGTCGACAAAAAGGTGCACGGTTCGGTTGGTTGTTTCCTATGGAGAAGAACCGGCAAGAAACTCCATGGTTACTCTTTTCAAATCATTTGGTGTTACAATATTATCATGTTACAGCATCAGTGCTTAAGTAAGGGGGAACAGCGTAGGCCTGACAATAAGTCACAGCTTATTACACAAAAAATGTAATACAAGATAAAAAGTTAACAAAAGTTAACCAGCATCTGGGAATATACAAAGTCTACAGTGTTCACACATTCACAAACGATCGGTAAATAAGAATCTATACAAAGGTAAGAAAATATTGTAAAATACTATAAATAAACAAGTGACACAAATATTGTTATCAGTGCTGTAACTATTCTGAGCAAAAGATGTACAAATGATTTGAAATTTATTGTAAAAATAAGGAGTAAACAGAAAAATCTCTCTTGAACTCGTAGATTCGATCAAGTATTCCAGTAACATAAGTGAAGAAGTGTAGAAGTGTACTTAATAGTACTCCCACATTCATATACTACACACACACACACCACACCACCACACACACCACCACACACACCACACCACACTACCACATTAGTATTCCGACAATTTAGTCTCTAACAAGAACATAACCAGTAAAGGCTTTCGCTTACCTCATCAACATTACAGTCGAAGCCGTGCTCTAGCGCCTCAATGTTAAGGTCCTCCGCAAGCCCCGTGTTCAGCGCCCCCATGATCTGCCCCATGACCGTTGTGGGGCCCATCGCTCCCGTTTGCACCATCATTCCGCCATTCATCAGGGCCGCGTCTGATGTCGTCACCATTTGCGTCTGATTGTTTTCTGTACAACAAAAGAAATCCTTAAGTCCTATACGATTAAGAACTGATGTCCCAAAACATGCAGCCCCTCTGCACCGACGACCCTGGCGAAGATTTTGGCCACCAAAAAAGTGCTGTGTTTCAGTGACATAAAGAAGGAAAAAGTAAGAATTGATGAATGAACGATAAAAAATCAGTGAGAAATAGGTACGAGTATGACGAATAGTCGTCTACCAGACTTCACATTAAAGAAAAATTTTATCGAGCGGTTGTATTAATAGAAAGGAAGTTTTTCCAAGAACTGTCTTGTAGTTATCTATTTGATTTCACAAATAGTTTTATTTTTAGTTACGCGGGGTTGAAGAAAGATGAACGTTTAGAGTAAAGATAACAACGGTATTTCCTTTTTAAATATCCTCAAAAGATATTTTGAGGATACTTAAAAAGGATAAATCCGGAACCGTTTTCGTGGATGGATCCGTTTTTATCAGCGATAAACCTGTGGCTGTGTCTTCAATGGTCACAAAAGTTCAAAGATTGGGTATCTTGGCAATGAATGTGAGTGTAATGGTGTAGTGGTCGGAAGCGTGACTAAGCATGAGGTTTGGGTCGGAGTCTGGATTTGTGCGCGTTTGATGTCAATAGGCGCGCCCCCTATTACATGGGACTTTAACATACCTAACGAAATGTGGGTGTACGAGGTCCCCCCGAGGTGCCTAACCCTTGGGGGGATGACAGGCGTGATATTATGAAAATGAGAGACGTAACACATACCTGTTTGCATAATATCAGCAGAATCTCCAGGTGGGGGTGGTCTGACGAAGTGGTCGAGTGCGTGCTGATGCGGGTGCGTCGGATGGGCCGGGTGCGCCGGGTGCGCGTACAGGGTGGAGCACGCGCAGCCCCCGTGCGGATGGCGCGGGCACCCCGCGTACGGACTATACCGATAGCTGCCGCCCGATGACGACGATGATGTCGTTGGAACGTACCTGGTGAAAACTATCATGTGGAAACATGTTCTGGAAGCTTGAAGTTATGCCTCATGAGGTATCAAACAGTTTTCTAGGACATCATTAAGTGTTCATCGATGATATCTTCATTAAAGTTACAAAGGCTTCTGAAAATATACATTTATCCAGCCTGTTTTGTCGTAAAATAAACTGAATCTAAGGAGTTCTAAATAAAGCAAAGCGTACTCTAGGGCAAGGCGTTTACGACAATATCTGTTTAAGTGGCCGAGGTCGAACTTTTGGACTCTAACCAAAATTCCAACATCGACGCTAAGCTTACTACAAACTGCTTACGTGTTGAGGAATGGATCGGTTCCGACCAGTTTCATGGAATCGGCGAGAGAGCCAGCTAGTTCGTCTTGTCCGAAGTCCGTTTGAGGGTAATCAGCTGCGGACGTGTAGTCTGTGTACTCTGGGCCCCAGTCAGGTTCTGTGGTGATCAGTGATGGGATCGGGGACAGGCGGCCGCACGACGACGCGTTGGATGACACCCTCGGACGGAAGTCCGGCGACAACTGGAAACTGCTACGCGCAAGCGAAGAAGCAATCAAAATAACGAAACCTATCTCGACTGGCGATGTAAATTGTGTGATCTGACTTGACTGGAAAAAGAGTCATAGTGTGAATTAAATAAATGTGTAAGTCATTTACAGGCACACAATTTCTTTCATCGACAGTTGAGATGCAAAAAATCATAATGGTTAGCAGAAAGAAACCTTAAAGCTAGTTCGGACGGTACAATCTCAAACAAGTGTAATGGGAGCATGCAAATCTAACGTCTATGTCGTCACTAACATATAAATTTGTATGCTAAATGAAGCGATCACTATAACGGGCTCAGCGGTCATCTCAGAAATATCTTTATTACTACAAATAGTGACTAAATGTGGTATAAGATACGGGTTATAGGCCGGCCCTTCAGCAGCCACCGAACCATTGAAAATATATGTCGATGACGTCGTAATCCAGATAAAATAAATCGCCTATAAAAATGTTAAATATCGGCGAAATGACGAGATTCAGCATCCACATAACTCATCATCTAATGGTTCTGAATGATTTAAAACCTTTTATCATAAAGTAGCAGAGTTGCAATAACTCAACTTTATTAGTCTGGTCAACGCAGCTTTATGTCGATGGTTTTATTATAGAGTAAGCGTATCATGCGTGGCTCACTTTGTTTCTAGTACTCATAAAATTTCAATATTCCCAAGGAGGTAACGTTATTTAGTAATAATGTACTGTTGGATATCTGTGGTTCTGGCAGAACTCGCTTCTGTATTACCCGTATAGTATATAGTGCCTTTTAAAGTCAAATTAGTATCGTGGAACAGCGTCCGAGAACGTTACCATTATTGGCTTGGTGCCACTATACTCTTTTGGACTTCCCTCTACTTTTATCTACCTGTATCACTTTAAAGATGGTACTACATTTCTAAATAATCGTCTAAAGTTCTATTGTAAGCTGCGAACATTTCGCTAAGATAAAAGAGTTAGATAAAAGGTTATAT
The DNA here is from genome assembly GCA_950005105.1 of Lycophotia porphyrea. Classification (NCBI taxonomy): domain Eukaryota; kingdom Metazoa; phylum Arthropoda; class Insecta; order Lepidoptera; family Noctuidae; genus Lycophotia; species Lycophotia porphyrea. The sequence goes on from OX465394.1 coordinate 9,681,564, forward strand.
AGTTACCTGTGCATCGGTGAGTCTGGGAACATGTCGAGACTTTCTGACACTGAGCTACTGGGACTGGGCGTTGCGTCTGCTGTTGCACCGTTTCTTAATATTTCAGCCTTTAAAAGAAAAGGTTGCTCTATGATAACAAATGTTATAACTCCATATGAAACAACTACTTTTTTTATTCCTCACTACAAAATCTACGCATATACTAATGAGCTGTTTTTTTTAATTAATTAGCTTTGGCATGTCACTACTTTAAAGCTTTGGTTTCCTAAGTCAGTGGTACCGTAATTATAAGAAAAAGAAATCAATATCCTGCCGTCATTTTTATAACAGCCATCATTACGGTTCCTATATGTTGGCCAGCACCATCCTAGAAATCCCAAGCTTTAAACGAAGGTATTCATACCTTCTTCTTTACCCTGCCTCTCCGCTTTTCGAACTTGGACGTCTCCATGGAGGCTGCTCGCCGTCTGACGGACTTGCCCGGCTTCGCGTCAGGGTTGATCATCCACCATGACGACTTGCCTGTACCCTCGTTCTGTACCCGCATGAACCGGTTGTGTAGTGACAGGTTGTGTCTGATTGAATTCTGCAACGAAGAAAAGGATCGTTATACACCAACATTTTTGGACATACTAGGAATGTAGTAGTTAGTAGAGTTGCAGCCAAAAAGGGAACAAGTAAATAATACCAATCACAAAGTAGGACCAATGTTTGAATGTGACGGAATGGTAGATACAGTTTTATCCTGTAGCGAGGTTATTGCCTGTAGAACAGGCTTATTTGGAAGTAGAAGTAAATTAATTAATTGCCTTTATATTATTATATTGGTCACTTAAAACCAAACTTGGTGTCACCAGATATAATTGCGATTTTCCGCATTTTATTTGGACACTTACAGGAAAATCATTTGCAGGCAAAAATTATATTATTTTTACATTAATTCCATCTCACATCCCTAAAGAAGTTTGTGGTGAAGTGACACTAAAATAAAAGTAATAAATTCGAAGATCCCGCGATATACGGTCGTGGTCACAGTTGACCACAAAAAAAAAAACTATTTTAATTCCCGCTACCGCTGAAAGTTAGTGCAATAACGTGTCCTATCTCACACCGGTAATAAAATCCCGCAACTTTTTCTCGTCGAAGGAATAAAAGCGACCGCACGCAGCAACGAATGAAGTTTAGCTATAAAACAGTCCATAAATAATATCTGCGGGGTCTGTGAGAACTGCCACTTATGGTAAATACAATCTACTCCACATAATGTGCATTCTAGAAACATAAAATTACAAAGTGACTTTTTTTTATAAAAGTTTTTAACGGCTCACTACCTCGTTGGTCTAGTGGTCGCAATCGCGACTGCTGAGCATGAGGTCGTGGGTTCGATTCCCGGGTCGGCCAAGTTGATGTTGGGATTTTCCATCAGAAATTTCTCGGAAGCAGCCGCGGAGTCTGGATTTGTTCCCGGTTGAAGGCACTAGTCGCCCCTTATTGCATGGGATTTAAACATAACTGGCGAAACTTAGGTTTACTATTAGGTGCCTAACCCTTCGGTATTACAGGCGTGATTATATTATGTTTATAACGGATTTTACGGGTAGTTTAACAAGAATATCTGTCATTTTAACGTTTCAGCTCAAATGCATAAATTCTGGATACCTCTATCTACTATGTAAATCACTCAAATTTTATGTATGCGGCGATGGATGGAAGAAACCGTTTCTTCTATTTGCGCAACCGTAGGTAGCATTTTCGGTTTCCTTGTGATAACATACTACTATCAATGTCCCGTTTTATTATGGAAAACTTTGATAGATGCCGATCCGACTTTCAAACTACGTCGTATGAATTTCATGGTGCCCTCAATGTTTTGTTTCTAGAAAATTGTATTAATGTTAGAAGTGTAGGAGTGGAGGTACATAATACATATAAGTTATTTAATGATTTGTTCCTATTAAGTACGCCCAATTAAGTTTATGTGATGTACAACAATTGGACGTGTACATAAATCCAGTAAATGTGGACAACTCCCGCGATTTATCAAGCGTGAAAACACACGCAACAAATGGCCTGTCGACGCTTTGATGGATTTGTCGCCAAGAGCCCTTACCATGAATTACGTGAGCTATAAAAGTGACAACCCCGCGTTGATCTTCGAGCGCCCCTGTCACCGATGTATAAAATCTCGACCCGCTCCGAGCGCGAAGTTTCGAGTTACAAAAGCGAGTGGGACGTGAAAATTCGTGATAAGTTATGGTTTTACCGATTCCGTTTGGTTGGAATCTTTTGATACAATGACGTTTAAATAAATAAAACAAACCCTATATCTACCACTTATGATCTAGAATTGTACATTTATCCTAGCTTTTGCAAAATTGTTGGATTGCGTAATTTAAGTACCTATTCCTGTAACGCCATAATAGTTTATATCAAACAAGGATAATTATTTTATAGGTACTAATAATTCACGCGGATTTTGTCTTATTTATTATTGCAAACCTATTTATAAATATAGGCAAAACCCCCATACTATATTTATTTTATAGAGGCCTCAATATTAATGTATCCGATATAATAATTTCAGGAATATAATTTATGGGCAGTAAAGATATATAGTTTGCTGACAGGCAACTAAGTTAATCGAATTTTCTGCTACTGTGATGTCACGTGCGTAGCTTTTCATGTAATTTACCTGTTTTTTTTTGTGGTTTATATTATGTTTTATACGGCCGTATTTCTCCGCGCTCCAGTGAAGATTGAACGGGTACCGAATGCGGTACTTTGTACAAAGAATACGAGGAATATAATCTGACACGAAGCGTCGTATCTTGTCATACACTACTATAAATCTGTGGAGGCTGTGTCGCTATATTTATAAAATTTATGAAAAAAAATCTCATCGCTTGTAAAATTGGGAAGACAAAGAAAAAAAGAAAATTCAGCTTTCTTACATAATAATCGACACATAAAATAAATTTGAATGCAAATGTAAGCCACACGTTATAACATTTACTAATCCAACCCATTCTCAAGTGATTCAGAACTAGTGAATAATTGCTATAGATACGTAACGGGTTAATAATATAGGTCACATTCATGCACATTTAATTACACGCAACCACAGTAAATTGGCGCGTTTAAACGATAATGCACATATCCCACATTCTCACTTTTATTACCTTGCCCTTACTTTCTTGTTAACCTCACTCCTTAATAAGAACTAAGTATCTGTATTAAAAACTGGTATTTAATAAAATTGTAATTATAAAAGAGTTCTACATACTTTATTTTTAATTATACAGGGTGTATACGATTCAAATTAGGAATATGTCGCAGTGTGCCAATTCCAGCACTTTCTGAAATGAACATCGCGACAAACGACGTACAAACCGGGGCAAGACATCGTACTTAGAATTTTGTCTACGGCAGGATCTTTGGCGCCACTGCGACCCTTATGGGGTGAATTAACCGTCTACGCTGTCTACAGTCCCCTTTAATGCTCCACCGACTTAAATTTTGTCGAATTTCCACCGCTATTATATAGCGTTGCGCAATCTTCGAGCTATGGCTTATGATTTCCGCTCTTTATAGCCTTCGCTTGTTTTCTGAGAGCAATCGCTGTGAATTGACGAGCCTGCTGATTAGTTACGACGTGATAGTTAACTTCGTTCCCGTTTTGGTGTTGTCAACGGGAAACGAACGTTATAAAATAAATTCGATTTGGTCTCATAACTTTTTGAATGTTACGCCGCCGCCGGTGCTACTTAATGATCTTTGTAGATTATATTCAAGAGCTGTATGAACGTGGACGAGGCAAAAGGAGTATGTATGGATCATAGCAGGTGCCTCCCCCCCATGGGAATAAGGTGTGAGTTATTTCTATCAGTAAAAAATGAAACTAAGACATCAAACCATTCATTTTCTGTAAATCATTTAATGGCCAAATTAAGCTGAATATATATTTTTTCGCTTTCAAAGGAAAACTAAATGTTGGTTCGAATAAACGTGGAAAACCGAAGCAACGGTATAACCGATTGTTGAATAATTCAGTGAGATTATTCTCTTAGGTTGACATACTCGGTGCACACACGACGGACCTTCCAAACGTATTTTAATGTATTACAAAACTCTACTCTGTTTTAGATATTGTATACGGAAATATTCTTATTGAAGTGGAAGATACTCAATGATAGTGCGTAGTAGAATAATTGAAGGAATTATTGAAGAGGTTCTGGAAATAGTAAGTACTTTTTTATTTGTTTAATTTATTCTTAAAATATTTGCCAATTTCTTAGAATCCATGTTAAGTATTTCGATAATTCCGCATCTTAATAGGGTATTATCTCAATTAGGTAGGTATTTGTCGAAAAACTTGACGCTTGGTTTTCTCAGGAGTTACTAGATACTACTGAGTTCACTGAAGGTCTGCCACTTTTCACCCTTATGGCCTACGTAATAAGGTTGAAAAGTGGTCGACCGTCAGTGAACTCGCTAGTTAACAAAAAGGATTTTAGTAACTTATATTTTCAGAAAGGTATATTCAATGAAAGTTATGTAAGTGTAAAATAGTAACTCCCCTATGTCCTTCGCTCGGTCGTCAGACAATGCGTCACAACCGAATGTATGCGCATATAAAAATTTAGTACTGTTATTAGATGAATGAAATTATGGAAGCTACCGAACGTACGATATACATTCTACGTAGTTTTACTAACCTCCCATCCCTGTATTTACTTTGCTGATAAGTAGGTGAGCATAGATCCTGCTTGCATGTGGGTAGGATACCTCAAATTTTATAAGGGAAAATAATATTAAGAAACAATGTAGATTTTATTACACACAAATACAGTTAGCTAAGTATGATATAAATTGTATATGTTTTTATATGAGTGTAAGGACCAACATTTTTTATCTCTAAATGTTTAAAATATAAATTTCTATACAAGCTGATAATTAAGGAGATTGTAGCTACATTAAACGCTAAGAATTTAGAACGTTAATGCCATAATCATGTCATCAAGATAAAAGTTGTCCATCCACTTAATTAAATTCTCTCAGTAGCCTCTTGGGTACAACACGGGAGGAGGTGAGAGTATTTGAAGAATATACTCCATCTACTACAAGTCGAAGAATCTAGTGATGGAATTGAATCAATTGGCCATTGTAATAATAATAATATTACTCGAAATTTCACCCAACAAACATCAAATGGAGAACCAAAACCTAATTACAACAGTCCAAATCGATATTCGATACAAAGAAATCAAAGTCTGCATTGATAATATAGCAAAAGAAAAAATATAAAGCGTTCGTAATATTCCCGAAGTGTGAAATCAAATAATAAATAATTCAAATTAGAGAATCGGGATTACACAATAAGGGGCGTCGGCCCCGGGGGAGCCGCAAACGTGACGGCCCCAAGAAATTTGGAAGAAACCCGGTGACGTGTCAACCGCCACTGACAAATTTAATTATTCAACTTACCGAAACGTTAGCAAGATGACTTTTCCCGAGCCGATAACTAAGTAGGAATAAATTCACTTAGAGCTGCCGAAGCAAAGTTTAACTTAATAAAACATTGGAATTTTCGTAATTCGATTGTTCTGAGGTCGGATCTCGCTGTCGGCCTGATTTGAATACGTCATCATTACCAGTCATTTGTCGTGCTCACCTGAGAAATTTGACTAACCGAAATATTTACAACAATTCTCTAGTCGCACTGTCTGATTGTTCTATTTTAACTCATTTGGATCAACAGTTAAAACGGAATAAATGAACTCTAATGAACGAAAACTTTGGCCCAGATTTGGCAACAGAATAAAGTCTTTATTAAGTTTTCTGGGAAAATTTTTCCTCATCTGAATATTGCCTTACTTAAATAACGTTTTCACAATTGTCTGAGTGTAGAGCAAACAGACCCAGATTTAAAACTTATACTTGCTGATTTTCCGTTCTTAAGAAACTGGTCACGAATCAACAAAACAAAGGTTATGCATACTTCATCAGCCGGAGATAGACCTTTACAAAATTAATTTGTATAACTTTTGCTAATTTGTCATGAATTTTGAGTGTATGAAATGAATGTCATTGTTCGTGTACCTGCTTTGTATTTATATATAACATAAATAAATCTACCTTCAACACAAGATAAGAATATTAAACAGTGGTTTGTAAAAAAAATATTTTATGTATTCAGTCCTGGTGCATGTTCATCGATTTATTTGTAATACTACGTAAGCATAAATAATGCCTCATCTCATAGGGATTATGTAATAAATTTAAACGACATATTTGAAACATAAACTCGAGACAATCGACAAATCGAGAATCGAAAAGAAAAATCAAAGAAAATTCATCAGAGTTTTCTTATAATATTTTTAACTAATAAAACAAATAAGATTTCCCAAGTAAGTAACAATATTCATTCATTACGCAAAGAATAAGAAAAATTCGACAGGCGTGCTCGTGCTCGCGGATTCTTGGATTTATATCTGGGTTCTGTATAAATCACTTTAATGGTCCGATTAATGTCCGGACGGAGCTGAGGTGTAAGATGTACGCAGAATAGACGTATGCAACAGAAATGTTGCCAACAAAAGAACACGAGGACACTCTATAAAATAAATATGTAGGTAAGTATCTACGTACAGCCACGAGCAGCAATATGTACAGTCACGAGCAATAAAATATAAATACTTAAAATGTAAATACCTAGCAAAATTCAAAAGCGATTTTCTCGTTAAATAACAGTATTTACTTTGAAATAAGACCTATTTCGTAATATTTCGCTTCCAAAATACTAAGTCAATCAAAACAGTAAGAGAAAATCACTGAATTTTGCTAGGTATTTACATTTTATTGCTTGTACACACTTAGCTATTTCAAAAAGTGATTGCAGTTTCATGTTGTTAGGTACACAGTATTTCTGAACCCATCTTTATAAGAAATAGGTTATGTCCCAATGTTGCAGTCGTTGTACACGAAAAAATCGCTTTTGAATTTAGATAATTGTATACAAATTTGTGCTTTTGACTGTACGATATAGGTAGACCAAAGGCGAAATTAAAAAACAAAGAATAGAAAATAATTTTCATTTGATAACTAGTAATAGGGGGTCAAAGTTGCAACTTTTTCACAAGTTTTTTTTAAATACATGTTTTTAATGTATGATTTTTACTTTAAACACCTCCAGGACCCCTTTACTATTCAATCCATCCATTAGCACAATGTTTTGAGTGCGTTACATTAAGTCCTACTGTAAAACGCAATTTTCCATCCCGAAAAAAAAAGTCGTTTCCCAGCTCTAATTTTTGCGTAAAGTTACTTAGTTTGATGTACATAATGCTAGGTTGACGGCTTCGTGAAGAGTCTGTTTACACCCTGTATTTTTTCGTGAAATTGTATTAGTATGTTACTCATAACCCTCTATTTGTAAATTATAAGTAAAAATAATTTCTATGATTTCATTAACTACATACAATTTAATTTAAATAATATATATTGCTGTGCCCTAACAGGGTCCATAATACTGTTCTTAGCTGTAAGCCTATTATAACACCTTTTGTAACATTATGGTACGTAATAAAATGAATATGAATACTTGAACAATGCAAACAATCAATAAAAATAAAACCAAAATTGGTCATTAGATTCCTTAAAATAAAACAAAATAGATATCTACAGAATGACGTCAATTTGAGTTTTTCGAAGTCTCAATAATTTTATTCCAAATCTAGTATACCTATTCCTACCTAGCATGACCACCTACAGTCTGTCTAGACGATTTTAATTATCAAACATTAAAATACACATGTTTCAATTCTTCGCGATTATCTACAAATCTTTGTCTTCCGGAGTTAGTCATTGGAAAACATGTGATCGGAGCTAATGATCAATTAAATAATTATGAATAGACACATACTCCTGATAACCTGTCGTCCTACTTGACTTGTCCATAGATCACGGTCTTTGATACCAAGATCATGTTTCCTTTATCTATTTAGTAAAGTAAATCAGAGGGAGGGGGGTGCAGGGAGGGGGGAGGGAGGGGGAGGGGGGTTTTAGAAATGTTTAAAAATGTATAAAATAAGATGATTAAATGAAATATCTCTAATATCTTAAAAATGATTCTTCAACCAGTTTTTTAAATTATTTTAATTAATCCATACTGTTCGATTTTACTAGTACTGTTACACCCAATTTACCTTTAGCCAAATCTCGTTGACGAAAAGCAAAACCAAATAGCTCTATAGCTAAAAAAACTAAAATAGCTCTATAGCTATTATAATACATTTTTATTTCAATAGCACTTAAGCGTTAGTACCAAGGGTAGAAGTAACGCTTATCACTCGAGTGACCTCGGCCGTGCCGCACCGATATCGAATTATAATTAGGTCCAATGACTTCACTCGACATAATCACGGAATAACCGATGCATTTCAACGAGCGAATCATGTAATGCACTCTGGACGAAAAAAAACTATAACAATAAATTCATCGGTTATTTAAAAAAATCAGCTGTTCCATACATTTTAACCGTGTAGGGATTGCACTTTAGGACTGCGGGACTGTTCGAAAGAGATACCGCGGCCCTGGAACACAAAGGGCAAGGAAGGAACATGGATGGGTTTTAGTCAGTACAAGACTTACACTCCCTTCCGGGAGGAGTCATTTGATGATTTCCCATCCGAAAAAAAAGGGATTGCACTTTGGTAGGAAGCAGCAATTTTTTTTTTTAATAACCGATGAAATATGTCTACGTATGGCTCAGAATGATGTACTGAATACATGGTAACGGACCGTGCTGCTGACACCGGCGGATCACTATTTTTAGGGTTCCGTACCCCAATAGGTAAAAAAGGAACCCTTATAAGATCACTCTCTTGTCCGTCTGTCTGTCCATGTGTCACCACCGATTTTCTCAGGAACGGGTGGACTTAGTAAGTAGAAATTTATACCAGATATTGAGGTCTATAGTCCCTATTAGGTGTATAAAAATCAAGGTTCTGAGTCGACACGATAAAAAGATATGGGCAAATTTAGATTTTCCCTTTACTTGTGTTGTTTTTAACCAAAATTAACAATTTTAGGTCAACCGGAAGAACCCTATAGGTTTTGTGTTGAAAACCTATATGGTAGTTCCCGTTGATCTAGAATCACGAAATTTGGCAAGAAGCAATGTCTTACAGCACGTGTAAAGGAAAACATCTGAAAACCGCAATATACGGAAATCTCGGTGCGCGAGTCCAACTCGCACTTGGCAGGTTGTTTTATATTTTTAATGAATTTAAAAGATACATCTTAAAAAAAATGGAAGAAATAACTATATCGTGGTTAGATACATTTAAAGCTGAATTCTTAAATGAAGTAATTTACATTAGGTACGGAATACAATTGGTGACAGCATGTCTACCTTAACAATACTTAATTACTATTCATTGACGCATAAACCGAAAATACCTTTAATTTAAAAGATCATTAATAGTCAAACTTAGTGGCACGACAAACGATATAAAATAAAATAAAATAAATATCACCAAGTTTTTTTTAACGCTGAACTGTAAACTCGACGATATATAATTGCATTTTATTAAAAATAAAAAGTGAATTTAATTTATGTAAGACAACCGTTCGAATCCGGAACAGTTGGCGAGTTCCCAGATCTAAATTCGACATCTGCACATCATGCTCTTGACCCCACCTAAGATGCCTTGTAGTGCGATTTTATGATAACAATAAAGAAGAATATACCAATTTATTCATAACTGCAATATAACACATTTCGTTAAAAGAAACGTCGTAAAAACTTCCAGACACCAAAGAAAAAATCTTTTAAATAAAATCTTTCAATTGAACGAACAAGGAATGACTGTATAAATTTTCCTCGGATCTATTGTTAGCGAATGACGAAGGAAGTTTAAAACATTTCATTCTCGGCGTATAATAACTATCGAAGCCTAAGTGATTCCGAGACAACGTTTCAAAAACCGAAGGGGAAACCTATTTTGCCGCAGACGAACGCAAACACCTTTTCAATCCTTCAATGGGCCTAACGATGAGATGGTGGGAAGAGCCGTGGAGTACCAACTAGCCGTGGCAGTTTCTTAATGGTATTGTAAGACAGAAAAAATACCGGGATCGCAGTACAATGGTGCAAAGAGAAAGATTAATCGTTCGTTCGGAAGGCGCACTCCGGTTCGTATTACTATCAGAGGCGCTTCTACAAAAATTAATCATTTTAACGCGTCATTGTCGTTCGGTCTCCTCCCACGCGTGAAAACTTCCCCGCTAATTAAATTAGAATTAGGGAGCAGTTTGACAGATTGCGTTCGAATTTTTCACTCGCTTTTCGAACCAAAAGATGAATTTCTACAACTGCCATAAAATCTGTCTTCTTGATTAATAGACGGATGTGAATATTCGGATAAGTGGAAAATTTTATTCCCGTACCTATCCTGAGAGATAACGAAGAAAGAAGAATTACATAAAGCTTTCAGAAAGTGTGATGTAATCTCGACCGTCGTTTCCATAAACTTAATGGCGAAGTATCACAGAACTTACATATCGCTGTTATAACAACCCAAGTTGGCATATTTGTTACCCCCTCAGTCAGCATATTCGCGTCGAATGACCGCCAATTTATGTGAAAACTTCCACCGGTTAGAGCATGACCTATCTATATGAATAAAAGTTTTCACTCGTCAAGATCTATCGGTATGTTTCGAGAAGAATACCTTAAGTAAATATGCCAGGTTGAAGTTTTCGCACGAAACTTTGCGTTACGACAGGGCTATGTGTCAATTTCGCGATTGAAATATGGCGTCGGAGTTGCCGTGCATGGATGGCGGCGACGCCACTGTTTCCGTGTGCTATAACTCGATGCACCCTGCATGCTACATGCTCGCATGCGAATTTGTACAAACTAGAAAAGAGCTCGTATTTCACACGGAGAATGGGCGATAAGTTAGCGCGTCGATTTTATCTGTATGAAAATCGGGCACCTTGACAGATAACGCTGTCTACACGTATCTCGTCAGAAAAGTCGACAGCTCAGTGAACGATTCCTTACCTATATACATTAATAAGAACGCGTGTACAGTAATGAATGCCCGCAATTCATCTCAATGTATAAGCTGGTAGGTAGTCGTGCCTTGCGAAACGCCTGGAGGATAAGTAAAATATTCCACTTAGTGAATTGCGTTCCGTAAATTGCCACAATTATCATACCGTTTTACCGGAGCTACAGTTGTATTAAGGGAACTGTGCATTTATTTCTCTAAGAAAATCAGTATGACATCTAAAAATTGTGTAGTTGGTGATAGGATTTTATTGAAGCGAAGAGGGTGGACGAGATTTCGTGGTAGCGGCATGATGATTAACCTAGTACGGAGGCCATGGTTCGTATTCATGTGAGTCGGTAGTACTACGTATGAGCAATAAATAGACGGAAAGCCTTACCCGGAATGATATCCGGGATCACGAGAAAGTGGAACTAGCTCGGCGGTAGTTAGGAGCTCGCTACTACGCCTAGCGGAGCAATATCGTAGATGCGTCATCTCTGACGATTTTACTGACTTCATATTTATGGGGAGGGACGGATTGATGGCTTGTCAGAGGAATCGCGTTTTATGGACATTATGAAAATTAAATATTTTTCTATAAGATTTTCGTATAAAAGTTTTTATCTCAAATTAACAAAAACATTTTTTTTTAATCTACCACGTAGCGTAAATATAAGATACAATTTAATAAAGTAGACCAATTAAATTAAACCTATTTATTTTTTTAAGGAGCTTAAATTAATTGTTTTTCATAAATGTTAATTCGACCTCAAATAAATTGGGATGAAGGCACGAGAAGGATGATGATGAATATTAATTCTACTGATCACATCCACAACTGGACAACCTTCAACAATAAAATACAAAACACAATACTTGACGCCTACACGATTAAACCATCAAAAGGATCGCATAAACGTCAATTTCCCTATAGAGTGTGGCACTCAATAAATTTTTATTTTATACATATTTGCACATGTTGAAAATGTACGATCTGTGTCGTTAGGTAGGCGTCCGTGCGTCGCGTCGCCAGGTACGTCGGTGGCGCCACATGGGCTTCTGCCAGATTAATGGATCATTGCCCCCCACCTCACTGTCCCCCCCCACACCCGCAGATGCGAAACTACTGTTCGACGACATCGCTCCTTCCTTCACTAGATATATGGCCTTCGTTCCTCCACTTAACACTATTTCAAATTACGAACGGTTTTCACCGTATGAATTCCATGCGACGACTTCTTAATAGTGTGACGGGATTGGACGCTATTTGCACCATACGATGCTAACGAAAATAGACCATCCAACGCATTGAAGCTGCCTATAAAACACTGACCCACTAATACTACGATCATAACCCGCTTCGACCTTCAGTCTCAACAAGTAGCGAACTTACATTTATGCTCGATAAAACACTTCGGAACGGCTCGTCGTAAATCACGAAGACATCGAAAGTTAGCCGCCAAGCACTTAAAGTTTAACAGACAATAATAACTGACGATGAAAAAACGGCCTTCATCGGTGGGGGTATAAAAAGTAATGTGGCTATAGTGGTGGGGCTAAAGGGCTAAGTTGGTGAGTGGGTAAGTTTTGAGGAATGTTGTAATGAGGCGCGCGGGACAATCGATAAATTTGAATGTTCGCCGGCGCCGCCCATCGACTTGCAACTTTTTTCGGTAGCGGGGGGAACGCGCGCCACACTGACGCCACTGGTTGGAGATCACCTTCCAGAGGCAGCTACGCTACGCTACGTAAATCATTTTCATCTGTGTTGGTAATCATAGGCAACTCAAACGGAGAATAATAAACATGGCAAGATCGACCATTACTGAAAAGAAAATGTGCATACAGGGTCTTACATTTCTGATTATAGAAAATATCCAAACTCTGCTGTCCTAGGTATTGCATTTACTAATGTGCCTACCAAACTAATAAAAAGTTTATTTATTAATAGTTAGGAATCTCAAAGCATGTTCCTTATCTTGTTTTAAATTCTGAAGAAAATATGATACACCATAACAAGTTTAAAAAAAACTAGAATCCAAATCTTCCAAGTAAAAACCTACTAAACTAAACTAAAACTACAACGATAAAATCGTAGCGATTTCATAGCATAGCATTGTAACTGGACAGTGGCCTTAAAGGTAGGGCTGCTCTATCGTCCATTCACACGTTTGATGCAATTGATATTACACTTACTGAGAATACATTTTGACTCTCTGATTTATGTTCAGACTTTGAACCTGAACTGAACTATGCTAATAATTATATATCACTTGTTACATATTCTAAAATATAGGAGATAGGTATTACTAATTAGATAGTTCTAAGAAAGATATTCAGCCAAATCAAAACTTTCCGTACGATAATGTCGAGAAAGAATTGGTCCTTCAGTACGCAATCGGAAATTGTAATAAAAAATAATATTTATAGGACAGATTCGTGCTTACTTTCAACCCTATAAACAAGCAGGTAAGGTAGCGTGTAGGCGAATGCGGAAGTGATAATCTTAAAAGTTAGATTGACATAGTTCTGTCGTATAAAACTGTAGCAAAGTTCCAAGTTACAATGTCAGGAATACGAAGGTACCTACGTCCCCTGATTTATTGGGCCTGGCACTCTTTCAACTGGTAATTGGGACGAAATACGTAAACCCCTGGAATAGCTAAACTTTTTACGATAGGATCCTTTGACGTGCCTTTAAATTTGCTTATGAAATTCGTTGATTTTGTTCGTATGTCTTTGCAGTAGTAAAGTTTAATTTATAGTTTTGTGTGTAGCATTTAAGTGCTTTAGTCTTGTATTTTATTTCTTGTCAACTGAAATTATTTAATAGACCTAGAAATACTAATGTGTTCAGTTTTTTTTTTGTTAGTGGCATAATTTATAGCCTGTACTGAGAATTTATATAGGGTTTCTTGCTTTCATTAAAAGCTTTTATTTGCAACTTTGTTCTGAACATTTTAGCATGAGATTTTTGGAGTAAGTATGTAGGTGTTTAAACATTATGTGCGTAAGGATTGAGGGTCATAACCATGTATCGAAAAATTAATGTCATCTACCTACACATAACATAACATCACGCCTGTAATACCTAAAGGGTTAGGCAGAAGTGTACTCAAATATAGTACACCCACATTTTGCCAGTTATTTTACTGTCCCATGTTATAGGGGGCGAGCCTATTCTCATCAACCGGGCACAGATCGAGACTTCGTGGCTGCTACTGAGAAAATTCCTGATAGAAAAACCCAATAAAACTTTGGCTGTCGCGGGAATCGAACCTAGGACCTCATGCTCAGCAGTCGCTCTTGCGACTACTCGACCAACAAGGCAGTCAAGGCAGTAATGTTATCTATTTAAATGCAAATATCTACATAGACCGAACAATAATTGAATTATTACTTTGCATTGTTCCTCCACAGAAATAGATGTGTTTATTATTTGTGATAATAGTACAGTACATAATAAACGCATAATGTTTATACAAACTATTTATTAGTATACACGTGAGTAAATCTAGTGATACACCACGGCAACGGTTTCTCCTTGTAATACAAAGGAGACATATTGTCATTGACAAGCTGCCATAAACACGTGGTTGGTGATTGGAAGGAAAAAGGTAATATTCTCAGTTCATATTGTTTATGGCGCACCACTATTATTTTAGTTACTGGGGTGAAATAGTCCCTCTAAATGGATAATTTACTAATGGTGGCACAGTATTAAAACTTAATTGAATAAATGAAAATCTGACCGTAATACTTGCTTCGGATTATAATCCTGAATAACGTTTGGTCTACTTGCCTACTACTACTTGGAACTACCTTAACCGTTGCAGCTACACGAAAATGGTCTTAGGAAATTATTCATAATTTTTCGTGAAATTTTGATCCCTCTTCAAAGATCCACCCTGTATACTGGTCACGTAACGTTCTAGATATCGATAATTCCACGCAATAAGAGAATATTCTCGGGTGATGAAGGCTTGTATATATATATATATATATATATATATATATATTTATATGTATATATATATAAAAAAGAAAGAATGGAATGGATGGATGGATTCTATTGTAGAATAGAATGGATCGGTAAGCGGTTTCAGGCGGTCCACATTTCTACAGTATTCAGTCAGCAGGGAGAATAAGACGTATCACCTAGCTGTCGATAAACGTTGCACATTGACATCAGAAAGACAAAGCCTTAGAACCTGATAGATGACATCTAAAAATATATATCAGACCTCTTATAAAATCACAAGACTACATATAATACAGTAGTCTTAAGATTATCAAATCATCATAAGTAAGCCATCAATCATAACCATGTGATATTTGTGATAACACACTCTGATAGTGGTTTGACCTCAAAATATCGTATCGGTAGACTTGATGTGATATAGGAAAGTAAGCCATCACTAAGCCTGATCTAGAAATAGATTTTTATCTGCTAAATGTCAATTAAGACAAAAAAAAAAACAAATAGATTAAAAATACTTCCCAAATATAAAAAAAATAACTAGGGAGGTCTGTTGTTATTTAGGGTTCAGTACCCAAAGGGTAAACCCGGGACTCTATTACTAAGACTCCGCTGTCTGTATGTCCGTCTGTCACCAGGCTGTAACTCATGCACCGTGATAGCTAGACCGTTGAAATTTTCACAGATGATGTATTTCTGTTGCCGCTATGACAACAAATACTAAAAACATAATAAAATAATTATTTAAGGGGGCCCCCATACAACAAACATGATTTTATGTTCGATATTAATAACGACGACAGGTAGACACTTGAAATAATCACGAAATAGTTAGTTGTATATTCACTTTAAAAATAATTAAATTAAAATACAATAAATATTTAATTATAGCAGACATGATTTTTTTGCCGTTTTATAGATAATGGTACGGAACCCTTCGTGCGCGAGTTTTACTCTCACTTGGCCGGTTTTTCAGTATGATGCAATGATTCTAACTATATATCGAAATCGGTTCAAGTGAGCACATGTCATACTAGAGCAAAGAAACTCACATAACCCTGAAAACCATATTATATTATTTTTGAGAAATAGAGTAAAAACCTGCTGTTTCAGCTAAAACTATACAAGCGTAGGTGAAGCAGGGGGCAAAGTTCTGTATCTGGAATAGTCGTAACAAACTTAGCACTCACAATGAATTACAAGTTCCCTTCAAAGAAGAATGGATTAAAACTAGTTGGTGAAATGTGGCCCTGGGAGTCGGGGAAACTTTCAATTTTTATGACAAATTCAATTAGGATGTGATTTATATTTCTTTGGCGCACAAATCTATTTTCTATTAGGGTGGAATGGTAATACCCCAACTAACCCTTTTATAACCAAGTTAGTTAAATGCATTTGTTTTTGTTTTACTAAAGTGATACTTATTTAAGTTTTTACTTTTATAAATTATCATTTATGGTAAAGATAATTGCGCCATAAACAATGAATACGTTCCTATGATAAGAGTTAAATATTCATTTTATTATTTAAAATTCCGCAAATACCGCTACAGTGCTTAGTTTCAATATTTATTCATCTTGTTAGTACAATGTATAAAATCGCTGAACGCCAGCATAGAACAGTAAGATCGCTGAAATATTTGAAACATTTAAAGTTAAAAATACTCTACAAAATGTAGGATCCTGTAAGTTGCAAACTTTATGCAAAATTTCGCGACTTACTCTGGCGACATACTCGTAACTATAATAGCACGCAGGTACAATGTTGCAGTCTAGCAGTTCGCAACTTGCGTTTTAAATCTTGCTGAACTGAAAGTGGTGTCCGATCGCGCCAGCAGAACTCACGACACCAAATCCCATTACCGATAAGATCTCGCGACATCGGTGGACAATAAAATTGTTCCATCATATCTGAAAGTTTGCCCCATAATGAAGCGTATGGGGAGAATGGTTTACGACAGTCGTCGGCGAATCTTTATTGGTAGCGGACCAATTTAGATAAAAGGAAAGAGCTTTCGCCCTGAAACACCAGAGATAGCAGTCTTAACTATCGCCAAGTTAGCGGTAGTTAATCCGGTCCGTTCACAGATAAATCAACAGTCGAAAGCGATAAATTTCGGCCGGTCGCGGTAATAGGTGAAAACTATTAGGTTCCAGGATTATTTAGGTGTGGAACAGAAAAAATATGAAAGCCTCCCGGGCGCTAGCTTTTACTCGCCAGGTATACTGTTCAACTAGTACAATGTTTGAAGAAACTTTGTTCATGAATTAGTTATTAATATAATAGGAAGTGTCTACTGTTCTGTTCAATTGATTTAAGTAAGTTGGTTTATACTTCTATGGTGGATACGATACGCATCTTGTACTTAAAGTGTCGTATCATATTTTGCATGGATACCTTTAAATACGAACCCCTCAACCCATAAATGAAAGACGCAGTAATAATTCGAATTCTTTATTTGAATCAAAATTTCGTATCACGAAAACCGCTAAGCAAATTCAATCGCTTGGATGGAAAAATGGAGAAATCATGAAAATTAAGTTGTCAAGCCAACGGTAAGGGAGGGGGATGTGAGAACAAAACTATTGTAGGGAGATTTTTCCTCGAAGTAATATATTCCCATTTTTTACAAGCATTTGTATTCAATGAAATAAATCAAATATGTGAATGTATATAGAAGATATCTGTAATCGTTTACGAAGACGAAAAAGTTAATAAAAAATACAGTAAAATACCTGTACCCAAGACCTTGCGATAAAATTGCACTGTAAACTTGAATATAGGAAACGCTTTTATTTCATTCAAATAAATGCCGAAACAGCAAGGCCTAATCTAATTTAATTACCTTGTCAAATAAAGGTTGAAATAGGTCTAATTATAATGGCTACCGACTGCAAAGCCTGCAGGAAAAGTTAAGCATTACTATGAGCTTAAAACTCGTTAGGAATCTCGCGTAGACTCTCTCACTTTATCTATTCTATGTCTTTAGAAAAGGACAAACAATGTTCGAAAATGTAGAGAGCATCGAGTTCCAATCGTAGATCTTCGGATCCTTTGCTCATTCATTCGGCTGTCGTCAGTCGACGGCGCCCGTCGTCTCGGCCGAAGTACATTGGAATTTTCCGCGAAAACTTCGCGAAATTTCGACAACTTACTTTCCAATAAAACAAAATGGCGACAGTTCAGATAGATGACTGTAGGAGACGGTTTGACGATGATTTACCTTTATGAAATGGTAGATTCTATTGTAGCCTATTGATAAAATACTATTGTATTTAGAAAAGGGCATGGTTGCCTTTAAATCCATATAGGTGGCTTTCTAAGTATCTCCGCAATTTTTTATTTGTAAATACTGATTACCAAAATATTTAGGTGCTTCCACGTGCTAATTATACATACATACATAAACTCACACCTTTTTCCCATGGGGACAGGCAGAAAACACAGAATGCCACCTGCTACGATCCTTACCCGTGTACCTATATGCTAATTATAAAATCGTTAATTTCTGTTTATCATTTTCATATTTTCATTCCAGATGGACCGACGACCTTGTTAAAACTGTAGGGAGTCGCTGGATGCAGGTGGCATTGGACCGGACACGTTGGAAATCGATTGGGGAGGCCTATGTTCAGCAGTGGACAGCAACGGGCTGATATGATGATGATGATGATTTTCATATTCAGTGTTAAATTTCAGCTACAAGCCTAAAAAGATTGTGAATTTTGAAGTATGAATATGCTTGTATTATAATGTAAAAGTTGCGAACAATGTTTTAACAAGCTTTTGTCCAAAAGAAAAGATTTTCCAATTCACCGAAGGCAACAACGTAATCCACTGAGATCTTAAAGTGGACTTAGCCAAATCGGCGTCTCCCTTTCTTAGCTTGTTATCTCATATCCTAAAAGTTTAAAACGTAGGAGCCATCGAAACGGGAACTTATTAACTCGATGTGATCGCCCCGTGGAAACTGCTCTACGGTAAAATGTTACAGGAAGGAAAACTTTCGACAAACTGCAAAAAGAAACTAAGTAAAGTTTAAAAAGAGAACGCTAAATGCGATCCGTACTTAGCGAAGTAAAGCCTCGACCACACAAGCTGGAATCACAAACATCAATAAGCGGAATTAGCTCCTGACGGACTGCAATGCTAAATAATTATAATAATCGGCACAAAATCACAAGTTTTTACCAACTTGTACCTACAAATTGCACTCGTGTGAAATGCTTTTGAAATTCATCGGACAAAGCTTTCGACTTATTATATTTGTCTTAGCTTTATGGACGGGAATTTGCTGCGACGTTACAGAAGCGCGATTTAAAAGTTTACACAATCACAATGCGCGTTTCACATCGCAGATCGCATTCTACCTTCTGATCATAACAAGTTGGAACTTGGCGAAATATGGCAACTCTTTTTATTGTGCTCAACCCGGGCTTATATGCGTACCCGGTTTTATACTTGTTCCGTGTAAATTTTTATGTTAACTCCCGATTTTATTCGACTGTCATTTTCTCATATAAAAGTTAAAACTGTTGATATGAGCAAACTTAAATTGGATGAATTTATAGGTGATTGTAAGTGTAGCGAGAAAAACAATCACTTCTAGTAGTTTTATTTGAGTTCATTTGGGTCACTTTATGGACAGAAAAAACTGCTTGGACATCCGGTCTTTAGGAGTGGAGCTATTTTATTTAATGCGTCTCCCTTATTACAAGTTCACGATAAGGATCTTTAGTTGGTGGCTATAAAACTGCAGCGGTAGTAAACTGCGCTTTTTTTCAAGATCCGGGCGTATGTCCTATTCGTTGATAGTCGGCAGCACTTAAATATTTCCGCGGTACCTGTGCTACCAGACCATTTGCATACATTGCGATCGGTTATCCACTGTTCGACGACCACGCAGTTATAAATAGCACTGAGCACTCGCGGATGTGGTAGTGCACGCGGAAAATGTTGAATTAAAACTAAGCCATCCAGATGATAACGTTCAATCCTATATGTTTGAAAATATACTTATGCGTAGGCGTTTTCTTATACATGGACCAGAGCATTTTGATATTCACATTGTGTTACGTGTTCCATGTAGAAAAGGGATGGTATTTCGTTTCAGTCATCAAATTCACTTTTGTTATTTGAAAACGTGATAATTTAATTCTCAAGCAAAAAGATTTCAATTGTTTTAGATGCATGATGATGATTGTTTTCTTCTCGCAGGCACTTAATCAACCAACAGTAAAGGCGCATACCCACGGCGGCGCAAGGATAGGCTACGCACGTGTTAAAGCTTTGCTTTGCAAGAAAATGTATGTGATAGTTTCCACTGCAAACCACGGCTACGCTATGCATCAATTGACGTCATAAGTACACGCGTGGCTTGCTCGAAAAACGCGCTCACATAGCTCAACGCTGTCAACGCCATGCACGCTGTGCACGCGGTACACGCTGTACACGAATATTTACCAACGACTGTGCCGCGCTGGGACACGCATGCTTCAGTTGTACATAGTTGTGCGTGCGTAGCGTGTACTGCAATGGAAACGTAGACCCAAGTTGTCAAACAAATGAATCCATGCAGCTAAAATGCGCCGCGTGGCCGGGCACAGCGTGCGCTGCGGTAGGTATCCGCTATAACCCGGATTTCAGAAAGTTCAACAGTAGCTTCATTTTAAAACAAATCCAAGCTCATCCGTTAGGTTTCTTTAAGACATTGACGTCAAATGCAAATTGGGGACGATCTAGCTCGCGCTGCATGTTACATGAGCATGCATTCGTAACCACGTCTTCATGTTAATTGTGGAAATTGTCCGGTTCACCAGCATTTCAATAAAACTTCCCGTAAGGGCCTTGACAGTCAGCAAATGGTTGGTAATAGGTGAATTATTAAGTGATCAGACTGTTGTGGGAAATTAGTTTTGAATATAAGAGCGTGATCGACAAAGTTTAAATATTAACTTATTGTTTAACTCCGATGATTGAAATTAATTTATATTAACGGGTTTTTCTGTTTGGAAAGTGTAATTAATGGCAATTCCTTGTTGGGCAATAATGATTGGTTAATGTGGTTATAATTTTCACTACATAGAGATTTATGATGTTAAATAGGTTATAATTATTACTGCAATACATTGCTATTACATAGGACTCTAACATAATTTTCGAAATGTGGGTATATTATTAGGTACAACTTTTCCTAACCCTTCGGAGATTATAGGCGTGATGTTATGTGTTATGTTATTATTGCAATAAAAATCAATTTTCAATAACTATTTATTAAAGTGTGATCCAATTTTCAAAATGTCTTTATCTTATTAGCCTGCCTTCCTGCCTTTTAAATGAAACCTTAAATATATTTTTTTACGTTACGCACTAGCCTACCATTAACTACCATTTGGATTACAAGCATACTTGATTTAA
The DNA here is from genome assembly GCA_950005105.1 of Lycophotia porphyrea. Lineage (NCBI taxonomy): Eukaryota > Metazoa > Arthropoda > Insecta > Lepidoptera > Noctuidae > Lycophotia > Lycophotia porphyrea. Next base: position 9,703,020 of record OX465394.1, read on the forward strand.
TATCAGCCGAAAGCAATAAAACAGTCGTTGAATTATACATTAATAGTGTCGAATTAATATACGGTAGCCGATAACAACCGATTGGAGCCGAATGCCGAATTAAACTTGAGAACGAACGGCCTTGACTCTCCCGCTGAACGAATGACGATGCGTACAAAAAAACTGCTAAGACTGCATTCCAAATATAATTAGGTACAGAATTTTAATCTCTCAGTAATGACTAGTAAAGAATTATACCTAATGGATTGGCCTGGCTTACACTTACCTATATGTTTGATACTAATCTGATAGCGTCGTACTCCTAAAACCCGGTTTCATAAAGATAGCTGAGGTGATTGACCCGACTAACCTTTGGGCGTACGTTCTGCGTAAAAGTAGGAGCTGGCAGATTGTAATACAATAAAAAAAGTATCTGGTCATGCGTTTCGTAACTAGCAGAGATTTTGAAGCGGGTTTCTATAACATACCGACAAAGAAGATTGGTATTCTGGGGCTCACCCAATTTCAGAAGCGTTCATCAATGCACATTATATGAAGCAATTACGGGGTTTCTTTTTCCTAAAATACCTTTTTTTACAATGGAAACAGGGAAGTGTCCCATTTTCTGTTAAACTACATCGCATGGTGCGTAGATTCCGTTGCGTAGCACCGTAGACCCTTGTCAACCATTAGAGGTATATAACACCAATATAAAATAATTTTTTTGATATCATCTGTCGAATACCTATACAAAATTATCCGTATTCCTTACATAAACAGGCACATAGAGAGGAGACCTTGACAATAAGTACATGTGAAAGATGAAGTAAAATCGACGCTTAAAATAACGGTGGTACAGGAGATATTATTTCCATAGTAACCCATTTTCATCAGTTGATTCATACTATGCAGTAAATGACTAATGAAAAACGTTTTTCTTGCATTCCTAGATCGTTATGGAAAAGGTGAGAAAGTTATTTATAGCTATGATTAATCATGTACAACAAAGTGATTAAATGAAGACAGAATGGTCCATTGAATAGAAGAAATTGTGGGGAAAACACTGGTGTCAATTACGAGACTCTCCTACGGAGGACGAGTCCGTTATAGACCATTAGTCAACAAATTATTAGAAGAAAAAGAGTAAAACTTCACTCGAAATTATATTATTTTTAGATAATTCTGGGAAATGCAGGAAACAAAGAGATTTAAGATATATAGAGAAGCTGTGTTGAAGAAATATCATAGAATAAATGTAATCCTATGTCTGCTATTGACGTCTTTAAGAGGTCAGTGCTGGGAGAGCCCTCGAAATATAATTTTTCTTACGTTTTTTGCAATTTGCAGGTCAGCGTCAGGTTGTATGTTGATGAAAATATGATTGGCGTCCGTCACAGCGTCGTCTGTAGTAAGTTGTATACAGGGTGTAAAAAGACTTAACGAAGCTGTCAACCAAGCATTCTGTACATCAAACTAAGTAACTTAATGCAAAAATTATTGCTGGGAAATGACTTTTTTTTATGGGGTGAAAACTCACGTTTTACGGTAGAACTCAATGCAACGCACACAAAATATTGTACTGATTTGACACACTATATCTCCGTAACTAGAAGGTTCCCAGGTATATTCTAGAACAAAAAAATGATCGCAATGACAGGGAGAACAAGTGCCTTTCGACTTCGTTAAGAGTCTTTTTACACCCTTTAGAATTATATATCATTAAAATCAGCAATACAGCCCTCTAAGTCTATTTAATCTGGTTCAATGACTATTTCATGAAAAAGTAATTCAATGGGATTAAATGAACTTAGGGAGTGTGGTTTCAAATATAACTCTGTTGCTGTCAGTACAAAAGATTGATACTTGTACTGACACCAACCAGTTGGCTCTTTTAAGAAGATCACGATTTGTTCATGTTATTCCGTATATAAATTCTAAGTAACATTTCAATGTAAAAATGTAAAGACAAAGCCATTGACAAAACCAGTAGTACTTACCCACCTGCCTATATCTTCTACAAGACCAGACGGGTGAGTCCGCCGGTAGTACCTACCTATCTACAGATAACAAAGACACGGTAATAATATCTACAGTATTGTATCTTCATACAAACGGTCGGAATGAGAGTCATACCTACATGCGCTCGAGTCGGTATGAACTTGGGACGCAACAGTCGCGGCAGCGCACTGATGAACGAACATTGTGATGGTTTTTAAGCAGTAAGCGTGCGATGTGTGAATATTTGTTTGAAATAAGTAGGTACAAGTATTTACTAAATATGTCAGAGTTATAATAGAATATAATTGTGTTGTCTTTTTTTAGATGAAATTAAAACACTTACTGTAGGTACGGCAGCCCTATCGCGTGCGTACGTATTACGCGGCTGTAGGTAATTATTTCAAGGACTGGGCTGAGTCACAATACTGTATATTTTTATACTGTGACAAAGACTCCCCAGTGAAACTCTGAATCAAAACTAACGACAGGTTAATGAACTGATTAAGATTATAATGTCGAACAGTCTTATCGTGCATCATGAAAACTTCTAACAATCTCTGATAAGTCTTTTAGGACTATTGTTCTGAGATGACTTGCATCCTGAAGTCACATTCACCTTGATATTCTTTTAGCATTTAGCTGCGTCACGTCCGTTCGCGTTTGGGACTAATTATTGTTTGAGAGATCAACAGACCAAGATTCTGAAGGTGACAATTACCTAAATCGAGTTTGTCCCTCCAATTTGGTTTCTTCCCAAAAGTAAAATGAAATAAAATTGAAACCCAAATCGATTTTTTTTTGCATCATTCATAACGATTTTTTATTCGGGTTTTGGATCTTATGCATCTTCAATTTTTGCCCCACTCTTTTAGCCTGGCACGTGTCACGCAGCGTGTTTCGGATGTATTCGTTAACGTGTGGTTATTCGTAACCTATACATTGTAGGTACTAAATCTATAGTACCGGTCATCAACCTGAAGAACCCGCCGCGGCAAGGTTGGGGAGGTGACATTGGATCCAATACTGCGCAGGCGTCGACGCCGACGATCCGACAATGAGCACACAAGCGCAAAAGTACTTTGCGTAGAGGTGTATGTGTGAACTTGAAAAATTAATAGCATTCTACTAACATTCCGGACGACGTATCCTTGATAGAAAACTGGCCTCCATTATCTTTAGTCACGACAACTTGTAAAGATACTAAAATCACTTCGAATTGGCATTTATTCGAGTAGGGCTGTAAGCGCCATTGCCCTCAGAAAAAAAATTAAGACCCATAACCAATCAAACATCAGTATCTATCGAAGTCTGAAAACCTAAGGTCAAATGGAGTTTGGACATTGTATTCGCGAAAACACTAAAATTACGCAGCAATTAAAAACCAAATTGATAACGACAGTATCTTTTAACATGTTTTTGAGAAAAGAATAATAATAAGATTATTCACATGACAGTTTTATGTTCGCACGTAATCTTCGACATTTATGTCATTTTTCGAAGACATAAAACTTAAATGGGGATGATTCCTATTAAATTATACGCTACGAGCCTACAATCACTCAATGGAAAACAAGCGAAACGAATGTAAATACAAGTTTTATACCAAATTATCATGTAAATGTAAACTTTATTGCGTTAAATTTACGAGATGTACGCGTTAAAATAACGCCTTATGGATATAAACATGTAAAATAAGCGAAGGAGTGGAAAAATCATCATAAATCTTGGGGTAACGTTGTAATGTGATATAAACGCTTCGGAGTGATAAAGAATCACGGTTGAAATCCCGTTTTAGATTTAGTCGCGTTTGTAAAAATCCTTAGACGTGAAGGGATCCGTTTTATAGCTTCAACCGCATAATGTGGACGGTAATGTATCCGGTTGACATTCGTGGATATACAGGTACCTAGGACCTAGGTAACTATGTGTCATTGAACTTTTAAAGAAGCTTTTTAATGCAGTTATATACCCACGTACTATTAACAAAGTATGCTCTGCACTTTTCATTCCAGCACTATAACGAAGTCTGAAATAATGTGCTTACATTTTTACTAACTCAGCTGATTTCTAAGCCGTTTGTGTGTAATTTGTTTTGCTTACCAGGTCTATTAATAAGTTCACTACAGAAAAGTATGTACTCAATACTCAAGTCTTTATTGCACTCCATATGTAATACATAGATGGTGTAACAAGGTAAAAGATCAATATGGACCCTGTCGGGCAAAGCAACATAAGGAGAGAGGAAAAGGGCTAAGAAATTTAATAATATTATTATAAATTATTAGGGTGTATAATTATGAATATACAGGGTGTAAACCGACTCCTCACGAAGCCGTCTACCAAGCATTATGTACAGTGAACAATATAGATAAGTATGCAGGGTCGAAAGATATAATTGTTTTTTTCTTAAAAACCGATCGATGTTTTCGAATGAAATTAAAATTAAATGAAGAAAAATAAACAATTGGTTAAATTAATTCAATGTCATTTGAAGATGTGCAACAGTTTCTAAAAAAACTGCAACTATATCTAACGACCATGGATACTTATCTATTTTGTTGACTGTACATCAAACTAAGTAACTTTACACAAAAATTTGTGCTGGGAAACGACTTTTTTTTTGGGCTGTAAAATCACGTTTTACAGTAGAACGCACTCAAAACATTGTGCTCATGGATGGATTGAATAGTAAGAGGTCCTGAAGGTGTTTAAAGTAAAAATCTTGAAAACATGTATTTAAAAAAAACTTGTGAAAAAGTTGGAACTTTGACCCCCAATATCTCCGTAACTATATATAGTCTAGAGCAAAAAAATGATCGCAATGACGGGGAGAACAAGTGCCTTTCGGCTTCGTTAAGAGTCTGTTTACACCCTTTATTCATTATTAGGTTTGTGCATATATGTATAATATGTTATATCCGTTATTTTTGTTTATAATGTATACATATTTATATATAATGTATAAATCTGTTTGTAAGAGAAATACTCCCTATGAAAAGTATAATTATTACAGTAGTAAAAAGGAATCTATTTATAAACCCGGTCCAATGATACATACGTGAGCAAATACATGCACAATAAAATATTATTAATATTAATAATACCAGTATGTACAATAATAATTGGTGTTCGTATATTCCCCAGTGGTGATAATATTGTTATCGCTAGGAATTATAAACGATGATTTAACCATTGACCTATGTAATCTAGTGTACTCATATATACAAACACACATAGACTAGCTATTAATAAGGATATCGGTTTCTAATGTATACCACAATTAGCTGTACTCCAATTATTTAGAAACTAGCTGACGGCCGCGGCTTCCCCCGCGTGGATGTCGGTTATCGCGACCAAAAGTAATCATGAAATTTTGATCCCGTTCCCGCAACAAAAACTTGACAAATTTTACACTAAAACCTTCCACGAGAACCAATCTATCCATTGGTGAAAACAGCATAAAAATCGGTGCAGTAGTTTTTGAGTTTATCGCGAACAGACAGACAGACGCGGCGGAGGACTTTGTTTTAGAATATGTAGTGAAGTGATAGTGATGTAATGATAGTGATTAACTGCACTGCAATAGGCTCGCCCAAATTATATGGGAATTAAACGTAACTGGCGAAATATGGGTATTTTATTAGTATTTTAAATATACGTGAAGTATATCGTATTACTAATTAAAATTATTTTCAGATTTTTTATCTGCATCACTCAAAGGCCTCTGTACTTTGTGCTTGAAGTGTTAAATAAATAAATTAATATTAGGTTCAGCTCTGCATTGTCATGAATAAATGCATTGTGTGACTTAGCTGAAGTTATTAGAACATTGCTGAAGAGAAAATATAAATCATTCATTTATGGAATGTTTCACAGTTTAATCAAATATTCAAAAAATAATGTAAGAAGTAGTAGTATTTTTTTACTGTATCATCATGATTAGGTAAATAGAAAAAAGGTACTTATTGTATATTGTAGTATGAGTACATAGAGACAATATGAGTATTTTTTCTTAGGAAGTTTAATTTACCATATCAATATACCGGTTCTTTGGCCCTTTTGCCTGTTCACTAAAATCCTTGAAGGCTCTTTTTTGTTCTATTTCATTGACCAAATTCAACCAATAAACAAACATAACCACAACACCGACAATACAACTTCATTAATTAACACTAACACTAATTCAATATTCTTAGCACCGACTGTTCCTCATGATATTCATAAAATTATTGTTGGTCTTAAAAATACCAATAGTTGTGGTTATGATGAAATTATTACACATGTAATAAAAAACGTAGCTACAGAACTCTGTCCAGTTCTTAGCTATATTGTAAACATGTGTATAGAGAGTGGAAAATTTCCTGAAGATTTAAAATTATCTATTATAAAACCTCTTCATAAAAAAGATAATCCACAAAATATGAAAAATTATAGACCTATTGCTCTCGTACCAGTGTTTTCTAAAATAATTGAAAAAGTGATTTATAATAGCCTTTATTCATTTCTTGAAAAAAACAATCTTTTAACTAAAGAACAGTATGGTTTCAGAAAGCACAAAAATATTAATATGGCCATCTATGAACTAATAAATAAAATTATAACGAACATGGACAACAAAATACCGGTTTCGGCGTTATTCATGGACATGACGAAAGCGTTCGATTTTGTAGATCACAGAATCCTACTAATAAAATTAAATAAACTTGGAATTAGGGGCAATGTCCTAGAGCTAATTAAGTCGTACTTAGTCAATAGAAAACAAATTACTAAAATAGCAAAAGTATGCCCTAGAACTAAAACAGAAAAAACCTACCTATCTAAACAAAGATTTATAAACTACGGCGTACCCCAGGGCAGTGTACTAGGTCCGTTGCTATTCCTATGCTATATAAACGATATACCCTTAACTATAGAACACTCCATGACTCTATTTGCTGATGACTGTACCACCATATTTATAGGAAGAAACTCAGAAAAATATGAATATGATATAAACAATAGTTTAAGTTTAATTATTAAATGGTTAACCAGCAATAATCTTAAAATTAATTTTGGAAAAACAAATATTATGCATTTTAACCAACGAACCAATTCTGTAAATCCAAATGTTAAATACGTTCACAACAACATTGTTAAAATTGACAAGACTAAATTTCTAGGGCTTTGGTTAGATCGGCACATGACTTGGAAAATACACATTGAACATTTAGTAAAAAAACTCAATCAATATTGTTACGCCCTACATAATTTAAATAAAGTCGCAAATCGCAGCACCGTCCTAACCGCATACCACGCATACGTCTCCACAACACTGCGATATGGACTAATATTCTGGGGTAATTCTACGGATAGGGAAGCGGCATTTAAAGCCCAAAAAAAATGCGTCCGTGCATTATCCATGATCCAAAACACTGACAGTTGCAAACCAGTTTTTATTGATCTAAAATTATTAACTCTCCCCTCCCTTTACATTTATGAAGTTGCCATATTTATAAAAAATAACCCTAACCAATTTGAAACCGTATCCTCTAAACGTCACCAAGGTGCACTGAAGTCAAAATCCCATCAAACAGCCCTTTACTCTAAAAGTTTCCTAGGAATGGCACCAAAAATTTTTAATAAACTGCCTAAGTCCATAAAAGCGTCAAGAGATTTCAATACTTTCAAAAGAACACTTCATACATTCTTAATACAAAAAGCATATTATTCCATCAATGAATACCTAGAAGAAAAATGAAAACTGTTTTTTATTTTATATTTTTAATACTTTTTATTCCCTAATCATTAGCCTTAGTTCATAAGATTGTTATTAGCCTTGTATTGTTTAAAATTTGTTTTTGTTTAATGTATATTTTATTAAAGATTTAGTATTAAGTAATTAGTTGTAATTACAGTATTTTTTGTATTTATTTAAGTTCAGTCAACGTTTTTATACTCACAAAAACGTAACCTGCAGTGTTTAATGTGTAAACATTATTTGTACGCCTTGTAAGGCAGCACATAGTGAGACATATTTTTTTCTTATAACACCATGTATCTACTTACTTTTACCTATGTGTCACAAATAAACATATTTGAATTTGAATTTGAATTTGTTTTACCTTAATAACACTTCCGTATGTGTGTGACTATTGTGTCCAATAAAAAATTACAAGAAGTTGGTGTGCTTACATAATTTTGAATGTTTCATCATCATCATCAGCCTATAATGTTCCCACTGCTGGGACACAGGCCTCCTCTCTATGAGAGGGAATGGGCTATAATCCACCACGTGGGCCCAGTGCGGATTGGTAGATGTCACATGTCTTCGAATTTTTGGTTCTAGGACATGCCGGTTTCCTCACGATGTTTTCCTTCACCGTTTTTGAGAGCAGTGGTGATGAAATAAATTACACAAAGTAATGCGCCTGCCTGGGTTCGAACCCACGACTTACTGTCATGTCGTAAGTCAGGGTCGCTACCACTGGGCCACCGTTGCTCTCAATGAACGTTACGTTTGTCTCTCTTTGAATGTTTGCCGCTATGGAAATAAGAATAAAATAATTCCTTTTGCTCTCCGCTTCGTGGGAGTGGAGGCCAAGATTCAACCCACGGGATCATACAGCCGAGATAAAATGTATCCTAGGTCCTTAACTTAAGTCATGGTTTACCTGTTTGGCCATTTCATTGAAATCCGAAGATTTCCGAAAGAGGGTGATACTTTAGTATTTATCATATTACTATGAATTACACCTCCAATGTATTTTTCACCGAAGCCAAATTCGACAGGCTTTGGTATGTAGAGTGCATACTGCGTACATTACTAAACAAAAATACATTTTTACTCACGCTTTTGAAACTCAAATTATTAACTTGTTGATCAGAGACAGATAAGGTCTGAATGAAGTCCCTTTATATCTTAGAAACAATTTTGGATCCAATTTTTATTCCTGGGTAATGTAATTTTTTAGTCCAATAATGTCATTTTTTGTGTTTTGTCGGCACGGTTGGCGCAGTGGCTGAGCGATTGACTGCTGCGCTGCGTGTCGCGGGTTAAATCCCCGCACGGAACAAATATTTGTATGGCCTATTCAGGCCTATAGATAGTTGTTCCGGGTCTGGCTGTTTGTGTATGTAAGTTTAAATGTTTGTGAAAGCACCCACGATACAGGAGAAATACCTGGGGAACGATTAAAAAAAAAAATATTCGCCTTCCTTTGGGCTTACTAAAAGCTTAAACTACGAAACTCGGTCAGGTACTAAATGAAGCCAGCCCGCTTGAATCAGGTAGCTTACGTACCTGATTCAAGCGGGCTGGCTTCACAACGCCAAATTTTGACATGTTGGTTCTTTGGTACCGTCTTAAGTCTGAAGGTACATTTGATACACTTGAATTGGTCTTCGAAATAAATATCTCGATACAATCTGCATTACAAAGCCGTTTGAGACAAAGTTAAACCAGTACTTACTTTTCTCAAAACAGGTATACTTGTCCAAACTTATTGTTTTATAATACTTTTCTGCCTCCAATGAATCGATCCGTCTAAGTACCTTTTCAAGTAACGGTAATCCTCAGATATTTTTAATTCCTCTTATCTCGGAGGCTTATTAACGATTCTCTATAAGGCGAATATTAATCCGATTTGTGAAACGTCCGTACCCCTATTATTCTCGGACCGGCTCTCCGGAAAAATGGATATAATTTTTACCGGCTAGCCCCATTTTTTTCTCGGTTGCACAATGTGAAGGCAAATTGAATTTTTTGCCATGCCTCAGTGGACTAATTCGACTAATGCATTTAGTACGATGCATGCTCTGCGTACTAGCGAAAGCCGATTTTTCCAGAAATTAATTTGCAATACTCTTACTTTTTTTTTCTAACCTCCGACTTTTCAGGTTTAAGTTTTTCTATACACGGTGTAAACGGACTCTTCACGAAGCCGTCAATCAAGCATTGTGTACATCAAACTAAGTAACTTTACGCAAAAATTATTGCTGGGTAACGACTTTTTTTTTGGGTAGAAAAATCACGTTTTACGGTAAGTAAGACTCAATGTAACGAATTCAAAACATTGTGCTAATTGGATGGATTGAATAGTACGGGGCCATGAAGGTGTCTTAAGTAAAAAAAAATACATTAAAAACATGTATTGAAAAAAAACTCCCAATATCTCCGTAACTAGAAGGTTCCCAGGTATAGTCTAGAACAAAAAAAATATCGCAATGACGGGGAGAACAAGTACCTTTTGGTTTCGTTAAGAGTCGTTTCTTAGTCCTTTATTAACGTTACAAAAAATTCAATGTTTATTGGTAAGTTAATAATTCCAAGTTTATTAATCATAATCAGCCTATATTGTTTAGGTTAAAACCATTGTTCTTCCAAACATTTCGTAGGTCTCTGCTCTAAGAGGTATGTACAATATTCCTGTAGATATAATTTGTATTTGTACATTGTCATGCCGTCCTGCAATTTATAGGTAAATTAATAATGTAATACCTAAATAGATTATAGGTAGTTCCCTATAATTAAACCACACACGGTTTTCAATTTGACAATAATGTGTGGTTTTACCTATCCCCTAGGTATATAAAAAGGTGTATTTGTGGTTATACTTTAAATTTATGGATCATGGTTGAGTATGTATTATTAAAGAGTTTCCGCTTAGTGACTAAAACCAAAATAATTGTCTTTGTGAACCTGTGAATTGCATACGTAATTAAAGCAATTACATATGTATTTTACAGGTATTCAATCATTATGACTCACAACACAATCCGTCGAAAGATGTATTTAAGTAGGCTTGCATCCAAAAGGGAAGCTTATGGCCATGATCACCCGTTTAGGACCGTTGAGGACTGATAAAATTCGGCCCACAAACCTTATTAAAAAGATGCCCTTATCATAATGATGAAACAATGATTCACAGTAGCGTTGAGGATAATCTGTGGGGTATACCTGTTTAACCCTTCGCAAATCGTAAACTACTACAAAGAAGATTATTTTGTACCAAAAGCGTTTGAACTCTAGTACGCACTTTCTATTTTGTATCCTATCGCAGCTGTGAATATAAATAGAAGGGCATTAATAAAGTCGAGTGGGTAAAGCAATAATAGCGCTATCTCTGCTATCGATACAACACTAGGTGCAACAGGGACCACCTGTGCTCTCTCACGGTACTAAGCCTATTCAATTTTTGGTTCTACAGGTTGTGCGAGCTGATGAGTCCACCTTATATGGACGTGCCTGTGTCATAGATAGGGTCTTCTTGAAAGTAATAGTTGAGCAATAAAAGGCAGATAGTTTTTACATTTACCAAGTGGAATTTCAATCCATTATTCACATTATATGCGTGTTCCCAGCGGTATAATCATGGTCTGAGTAAAATCCGCGTTTGTTGTAATTTCTTACCAGGTTAGTGCTGACAAGATTATCAATTTAGTTCAATTACCTGAAACAAAGAAGTACATCATTAGTTTTGAAGTCATATTGAATAAAGATGTTTCACTCAAGTACTGTTTTAACGAAATTAACGTTCAATAGAAAGACGTTTTGAACCATGATTTCGGATAAAAAATGCATGACGCACACCGATGTGAATATCCCTTTGAATTTTTAATGAATAAAGTAATCCTTTAATCAATACTAAGTGCTTAAGTCAAGGATTCAAAGTGATAACTATAAAAAACGTAACATTCAATCAAGTCCATCCACTTGGACAATAGCCAAGCGGAGAGTGCAGACGTTTTCCCAAGTTTTGTATAAAACTCACTTCCAAAGGCATTTGATGAATAAAACGTTGTCACAGGAGTGCACTTTTTTATTTCCATCCAAAATTTATTGGTGCAATGTGTATTTACAGTATCTCCCGCGTCTGCCAAGTTAGTGACCATGTTTCGAAAGCAGAGAAATGTGGTTTTTATAACTTTTTACTGAATTCACTTTCTTTTCTGTAGACAGTTGTCGTTTAATCGGTCATTGGACAGACTTTTGGGGACGGGTGACATTCGTAAAAGTAAACGTACGATGTTTTCAGATAATTCATATCTAATCTTTCGGTACTTTACGCTGTCGTGCAGTGGAGGAAAATGATAAGGTTGTATCCAAATTATTTAATTCCTAACTTTTCCTCTTTTTTATTAACGTTTTTGGAACCTGTAGCCTCTATATCTAAAGTGAATCGATCCTGATCATTTAAAACAATATAGCCACAATATTTTTCATCAAAATCGACTCAAAAGTTAAACGAATTCCAAATCGGATCCATATCATCAAAAAAAAATGTGATCGCGATTAGTAAACCTAATTAAATGTACAGAGGCTCGAGTGTACTGTACCGACTGGCGGCGCGTCGCCGTCGAACGGTCGTCGCATATAAATTATATATGTAGATAGGATTCCACACGGAAGTCATTAACGTTTTGTGACCTTCGCTCGCCGCGGGACCGGGTAGGAGTTGCTACGCCCTATTTCCCTGATGATGTAATAGAGCAAACCTAATAATCACGTATGCGAACCAGTACACCAGATTAGTTCACGACAAAATTATGCACTGACCTTATTACCTACAAATGTTGGAATTAGATAACGAAAGATTTTAATCATTTTATTCTCTTGATTGCCATGAGCGTCGAGCGTGGGTTTGTGTGGATGTGTGCTCAAAATTTGTGTGTATACTTAGAAAAATCGTGCGCGTTATTGTTTTGAGTTTCGTTAAACTAATAATGTAGTCCAAGGTCACAAGTTGACTATAGACTCCTTGTTTACCTTTACAATATTATGTCATGAATGTTGTCGTTTGCCAAACTGATAGCGTGGAAAAGGTAAACAAACCAAAAACAAAAATTCGCAGACGACTCGCACCAATATCAGACTGAACAGATCATATCAAACACGACTGTCTCTCGTGAAACAACCTTTCTGAAACGTCAAAAAAGAAAATGTACCGACAAATAAATAAATAATAGACAAGAGTCACGTGTTTCAAGTTACATAAATCGAGCACTAGTGCGATTAGACGCTAAGATTATTTCATATATCTAAAAAAGGCGCGAAGCTTCCACCGCGGCAGTGGCAAAGCCGTGTAGCACGTGGCTGAGGCGCCTGTTGCTAGTTGCCCTCCCCCCCGCGACCCTGCCCCATTGCGGCTACGGCTATTGCGACGTTGCCGTTCTGACTTCTACGCTCTCCGGAATAGCATGAGAATTTGGCTGTAATGTCAAGTCAACGGCCTGTCATAACTACGCATGTGAGTGGAATACGCATGTTTTGATTTACTGGTTTTAAGGTGTAGGTTGGCTGTGAAAAATCATAAAAAAAAATTGAGTAAACCTGCGACATTGCATAACGAAAGGCATTCCTATGAATGCCTTTCGTACCTACTTGATAGTGTACTAATTAAAATAAAAGTGTATTTAAACATATGTACTAAGGAGGACCGAGAATATAATTGCATTACAACTAGAACGATTGTGAGGAGGTTATTAAGAATTCGACCTTCACGATTAAATCCAAGATACACGGCATTTAACTCAGTAAGTACATATTATGTAGGTATGAGTTGTGAGGCTGTATCGTATACATTCTTAAAAATTTTACATTCTAGAAAATCTGTTGGTACGCTGATCTTAGTTTACGAATCTTACTTGTAATCTTATACATACACTAATTTTCCATAAAATACAGTTCAAATATTCACCTAAATAGCTTCATTTGTAGGACACAGAGGCTGAGACGGTTGTCGTTGTCAAGTGCAATTTCAGGCTGTCGTGACTGTACCAATTAACACTGAAATTCTGTGCGGACACAGACTGATTAACCGACAACCAACCTTTAGATACAATCGTTATCAGCTGTCCCACCAGGGTTATTATTTCAATGTCAAACTATTTTGTATGGAGTCTCATTGTCTAGCACTTTATTAAAAACACTTTTCCTTCCGAAAGGACTGCGCTGTTGTTCGTAGTAACTGAAATTCTACCTACTTTCGAATTTTGTTCAGTATATTTATCGCGCCTTACATACAAAAATAGGTGAATTCAAATATGTATTTGGCGTTGGTATTTTGCAAACGAGGTCTCTAAGCGTGGGCCTAACAATAAAACGACATATCAATTTATTTCTCTAAAAATAGATCGCTCCTTATCGTCCCCAGTGTTTGTAAACATTCATGACGTAATCATCAACTTTTTAAATGTCATTTACCCGACCAATATATAAGCCATTTTCTTATACCTACAGCAAAAATTTTCCTTATGATTTTCTAAGAGAACATTACCAGTAAAGGAAGGTGTGACCAGTGGATAGGGCGTGTAATTTCAAGTTACGTTGATAAGCCAGTTACGACATTAAATCCCAACAGACCAAGGTTATGGAACATTTTACGAGTCGGCCACTCGTTGGCGTTACGAGCAAAATGGACTGGAAACTTTTTGACGCTTTTTTGGTGGCACGTGTAAAGTTACGTCAAGAATATGACGATAAGAAGTAAGAAACAAAAAGCGATCGCTTAATCAGATAGACACGAACATCACAGCAATTGAATTGTGTGTATGTCTACGGATTGCCGCAATGTGAGTACGCTAGGGAAAACGTTTTAAGATGGAGTGTGGGGCTTAGAAAGGGGGAATATAATCGGAGTTTCAGGTATTAAGGCGCTATTTAGGAGAGACCTATATTCAGCGTTTGACAATTTGCATTAATTTCAGGTTGAATTGCAAGGGAAATACGGTGGTTTCGCTGAAGTATCGAGGCTCATGATTAGCAGTTGGCATTGCACGTTTACCGGCCATTACCTACAAACGACTGCAAAAAAAACCGACAAAATTTGAACCTATGCAATTTTGCCGGTTTTTTTTTTGCAGTTGATGCCTCTCCAATTTCGAAATCTTCAATAATAATATCATTTAACGAAAACCTTTTCCTTATATAGCCTGAAATTATTTTCGTAACTTCTTGTTCATGATTTTTATCCTTATTCGCTTCATTCCTTTCAATATTTAGCAGGCGTTTTATTTATAGTTAGACTACCCGTTCTATCGGCTAATGCGTCCTGACAAGTGACAAAGGTTTCTGCCGATGACCGGCCGGTTCCAACGTTTAAATGAAAAGAAAATACATAAAGATCTCAAACAATAGATGGCTAGAATTTTATACACGAGTACGCAAATAGCCTGTAAGTGGTTTATTTATAGCCTCATGTCTCAAACACACTGTAGATTTATTAGCAGTACTTGTAGAAGGTACTATCTCTTTGTGAAACGGTTTTATGCGTGCAGATTCCGGGGACCTGATTATGACAGATAATGTGCAGAGGTGTGTCAACGTCAGGGGTCCTCAACCAATCCGCAATCAGGTCCGTACCAATTCGACTAAACCTAAAAGATGCTCTTTATCAACTGATATGTTTGCTCTACTGCTGGTGCTGGGTGCGATTCCCAGGTCGATCAAAATGTTATTGGGTTTTCCATCAGCAATTTCTCAGCAGCAGCCACGGAGGTTGGATTTGTGCCCGGTTGATAACATATTACATTATAACATACATAGGATTTAAACATAAATGGCGAAATGTGGGTGTACTATTAGGTACACCTCTGCCTTGCCCTGCGGGGAATACTGGCGTGATGTTATGTGAGCGTGAGACTGTAAGCGTATTTGACCTCTGGAAATATTATCAAGCAAAACATTCGGCTCTTATCACTCATCCCGATCACGAGCATTCGACACAGCCGTGTGGCTAAGATAAATATTTAGCGGAAATAAAACGATACGAGTTACACAACTTGTGAATTGGTAGTTAGTCCTGTATTTGAATAATGATTTGTTAAAAATCACGCTAATTTAGGCTGAGCCTAGTCGCACGTGGAATCTTTAAGGTGGATGTTTCGTAGACTGCGTTTGTGACCGTGAAATATGAGTGCTGGCGCGTAAGTTAATGACCTAGTACTTTTCATTTTACTGAGTTCAGCGATATACATACATACATTTACATTTTCTATTGTTTTCATAAATAGATTTAAAATGTACTACAACCGTGCTACCCCTTGTCATGTAACCTAACAGCACAACCACTAATTCGACGTGATAATCAAACATAACTGTCCATAACGAAGTTCAGTGATGTCAATACTTCGATACCCACATCAAAATTCATGACTTATAATAATCCACTAGAATGTTCCTTCGATACATCAAAGTTACTATCTTGTCGACATTAGCAGCCAATCAGGGCGACTGAAGACCGTTTTTGGTACGATACCTATCGATAATTTTGTCATGATCGTTGGCTATCACGCGATAGCTACATCACTAGTGACGGTCGCCTGTGATAAAACTGGTTGTGATTAAAGGTTAGGAAAATTAATGATTGATAGTGATAGCGCAAAGTGCACTTGTGTGCTGATCTGTACTAGCAATCCTACACGCGATCTCACTTATTTATGTACATGTACATACGTTGCGCATACACGTTTTACGACGTATGTATTATAATTACTTGAACAGATAGCAGATAGAATGTAGTACGTATAATTATATGTATAAGAATTTATTGTGTCTATTTGACAGTGACCGCCATTTTTTTAATTTCTTTTGTCTGGCTAGATCTGCAAAAATCTGCATTGCCAATGTATTTTTAAACTGCGCTGCGTAGATAGACGATTATTGCATTTGTACAGAAAAAGTAGAAAATACAATTCTTCTGCGAAAAACAAGGTTAATAATACGTTTTATCTTTCGATAAAATGATGTTTCATTTATAATAATTATGGTGCCTGTGAGTTTCCGTAATTTTAGCATCATTATAGTATTAACATCGATTTCACTGTATTAAGTCTATAAATAGCCCATAACCAACATTATTTAGCCAAACACCAAACAACTTCGCACTTGGCTGAAAGGTCATATTTTGAGCGTCGCTGTTTCGTTGCTAGGCAACCGAAAGGCGCCTCCAGTCGCCGACAGGGCCACAAAGTAAACCCGAACTTGAAATTATTGAATCGTGGCCTGAAACGATGACTGCCGAGGACTTTATGTAGCCTTTTTCTATTCAATTATATAACTTTATTCCGTAAAATCGATTATGTTACTATTTTAAACTTCAGTGCTTAGTTTTTTGTCTAGATATTTTCACTTCAATGGCATTATTTCGTTTCTTAGTATTTTCCTGGATAATTTAGACTTTCCAAAGAATCGCTGTTTCATGATTTTTTTTCCTATAAAACAGTATCGAGATGCCTTAAGCTGGAAATACTCACTTAAAGAACTCTGAAAACGATTACTCGCGAGTGGTTAGTCAGTTCTACAGCAAAGGAAGAAGCTCCTAATAATATTGATGATCATTTTTGTCATACCAAGGCGTTCGACAAAGCCATTTTATGCGCGTAAGTCTCTCAATCCAGGGTTGGCGGTAAATTTAGCATCTTAATTACGGCGTTTACGCGCGCTTGCGTAATCGCCGAGTAATCGTCGTGTAATTGCCGATCTGTGACATTTGCGAGTTTCTTGTTTCAACGATTCCGATCACAATGGAATCGTTAATAGCGTTCGATTCTTAAACAGTGCTTACATTCTTGGAGACTCAATTTGTTTCAGTTGCTACTTCTGTTTTGATACCACACCCAGTCTTACCAAAGGGTATCATATTACCCTGCGTTAAGGACGTCAGATAGACAGACGTTCGTAAAGGCTAGGCTGATAATTATGACTGTTGTTTTGTTATAACTTTACTTTTAATACCTCCTCGAACCCCGTACTATTCAATACCTCCGTACAATGTTTTGAGTTTCACTGTAAAACGTAATTTTTCACCCCAAAAAAAAGTCGTACCCCAGAAAAAAAATTTGCGTAGCGTTACTTATTTTGATGTAAAGAATACTTGGTTGATGGCTTCGTGAGGGGCCGTTTACACCTTGTATAAATGGTGACATTTCGTCAGATCTCCTGAAAACCATTCAAATCATACGATGTCTTTACATGTGGAGATTACGGTAATGAAAATCTTTTAACAACTTCTGTATAAATAGTAATGTTTATTATCAACTTTATCTCATGTTGATATTATTGTTAGTATGTAGGTAGATACCAAAGCATAAAAACACATCGACCACAAAAAATATGTAAGAAGTAAGAAATATTACATATTATATAAGAACCATATTAATTGTACTCTTTTAAAAATAGACAGTAATATACTTCAACAAAAAAGTAGGTCTCGCATGCAAGTTTAAACCTATTAAATATATTTTTAGTACTTATCAAATGAAAATAGGTCAACGGGTCAAGTTTGCGTAGTAGACACTCCACTCTTTTTTTAATATGGTTATAAAATGTCGTCTTTTATTAACAAGCCGGGTTTTTATATCATATTATAAATGAATAAAAACATCATGGAAAGTTTATTTTTGTTTTCCCATGAATAACTTCAAGAACCACTAAGGAGCTCGTGGCAAAATAATATCAGCCGCTCAGATCAATCTTCAGGTTAAGCTGTACTTGCCTAGGTTGGTCTGTGGATGGGTAACCACCCATTACCTAAAGAGTTTCCTCCGTGCCTCGTAAAGCACGTTAAGCCATTGGTCCCGGCTGTCATTTGTAGATCTATGACAGTGGTTACAGGAGTCAGTGGCCCGAAAGTCACTCTTTCCAAGGGACATCGTATTACTCAGTATTAACTGGGTTGTGGAGGTCAGATAGGCAGTCGCTCCATGTAAAATAGTGGTATTCAGCGGCATCCGGTTAGACTGGAAGCCGACCCCAACAAAGTTGGGAAAAGGCTATACAGATGATGAACTCCACGAACCCTTCATCCGGGTTTTTTTTTGTATTTTCCTTCTTCTTGCTATAGGAAAGTAGGCAACTTAATACATCATAAGAAGCTTCTAAGAAAATATATTGGAAAAATGTACTTGCTCTTCTGCGACCTTTAGCAAGAGTTCGCCTCGCAGGCATGATAATGTACGTACACGTGTAACTTTTCTTCCACATCTTTTAGAACTAGTTACATATAAACATACATGTATAAAAACATTCTTTGAATTCCAAGTACCTACGCGTTAAAGTAATTTCTCTATCATTAATTCCGAAGTATGTAACATTTCTGGTTCAGTCAATCGTCGAGTTTCGCAGTGGAAAAATACTGATGTGATTTTTGGTTTCGTTTAGCTAGCGGGGGGGTGTGCGCATGCGTGTTTGGTCCACTTGTTGCGTCCACATGGCAGGGGGATCACCCCCCGGGGCCTGTGGGAACCAGGGGGTGATTGTCACCTGGCGGCTGAAATAAGCTTTACACGCTTTACTTACACACGCTTTGTATCTGTTTGTAATACTATGACAATACTGGTAAACATTGGTGTGTTAAGTACCTATACGTAATCAAAACAAACCAATTTGTAATAAAAAAATAAACCTAGACCAATAACATTAGGACTCTGTGTTCTTTACGAGAGAGTTTAAATTCGTCACGTAATCGGCGCGGCGTAACGAAAGACACAAGAAGGCCTCTGAAGCCCACATGTCCAAACAAATATATAAATATTATTCATTCTATTATATGATAGGATACTACGATTGTTTCCCCAACTTAATCATGTTACAATAATACGATGAATTTATGTAGTAGACATTTGTGTGCGTGGACTAATCACTAAAATAAAAACATTAGTAGTTTTTTAACATAGAAATAATTAAAAAACACATTTTCATTTCGCTCACAATTCTATTAATAGAACCTACAGTTTTCAATTCGATTCATCAAACAGCCTTGACGAAGTGCTTGTAAAAAGATAGTCACGCTTGAGTGGGGTTTGATAGAAAAAACTTTCTGCGAAAAAAAACCGAGTTACTTTCGGAAGTCGGTGGCAAAAAATGACAATGAAACAAACAAAGTCACCGACTTCCGAAAGTAATTTAAAAAAAAAATTTTTAGGTTTTTTTTTTGTGTTTTTTTGGAAGTCGGTTTTTTTTCGCAGAAAGTTTTTTATTTTACCCTTTTAGTTGTACACTTTTTAGCATACCACACAAATTCTAATCATGAATTAATTTATATATTGTAACCAGAACTTTAAAGAACTACTCGTCAAGACGAATCAAACGAGTCCAAACTCGATGGGGTTGTCGTTTTATAGCGGAGTTCTTAAGGCGACCTTACAGCTCCATCACCAGACCCTGGATACTATCTAAAGACAAACTACTCATTAAGATGAATCAAACGAGCCCAAACTCGATGCGGTTACGTCGTTTTATCACGGAGATCCTATGGCCACCTTCAAGCTCCATCATCAGACCCTGGATACTACCTAAAGACAAACAACTTATTTAGACGAATCAAACGAGCCTAACTCGATGCGATTATGTCATTTTATCACGTAGATCCTATGGCCACCTTACAGCTCCATCATCAGACCCTGGATACCATCTATAGACAAACTACTCATTCAGACGAATCAAACGAGCCCAAACTTGATGCGGTTACGTAGTTTTATCATGGAGATCCTATGGCCACCATCCAGCTTCATCATCAGACCCTGGATACCATCTAGAGACAAAGTACTCGTCAAGACGAATCATACGAGCCCAAACTCGATGGGGTTATGTCGTTTCATAACGGAGTTCCTAAGGCCGCCGTCCAGCTCCATCATCAGATCAGCTCCATGTCATCGATATATTGTACTATCACGCGATATACATAAGCGTGCAAATTTTTAATTCAATCGGAAATCAGGAAGTGTGTCAAATTAAACATGCAAGACTTCAGGCGACGTCGCGTGATATAGCAATTAACGTGAAAACATACCAAATTACTGAACCGATTTCTATGAAATTTCTATGGGACCAATCGGGAAGTATATCCTTTCACATAAAAGAAGATTTTTTTAAATCGGTTAAGAATCGACGGAGATATGAGGTAACAAAAACAAAAACAAAAAAAAACATACAACCGAATTGAGAACCTCCTCCTTTTTGAAGAAAGTCGGTTAAAAAGTACAAGAAGGTAAGTACTATTATTTTTTGGATCCTCTGTTACTTCTGATAAAGTTCTTTACTCCTGGTACGCAAAGAAATTCTTGTAATCCCGAAGGGACAAGCGTACTTATATTATAGGAATAAGCGGCGAGCATATTGCCATCAACCGGGCGCAAATCCAGACTCCGTGGCTGCTACTGAGAAATTCCTGATGGAAAAACCCAATAACACTTTGCCCGACTTGGGAATTGAACCCAGGACCTAATGCTCAGTAGTCGCGCTTGCCACCATTAGACCAGTGAATAGACCTAGTATGAATAATTAAAAGATGACTCCTACTAAAGAAGAATACAGTGAAAGTAGAATGTTCTCTATACACATGTAACTAAGAATTTTTGTAAGTTACAGTTACATAGATACTGAGTTAATTATTTTTTCTTTAAATAACGGTTTATCCAATTGATTCGTCATTTCATTCACAATGTAATTTATTGACTTAATGGTATACGTAAATAAATTTGCAATAATTAGTACGCGATTAAATCGAAACCAGTACAAGTTTAATATCGTATGGTGTAAGGAGTTTCATTTAAATCTGCATAAATGTTTATGCATGTGGTCCGAGTATGTACATAATTATGGGCATAGGTACATTTTAACCAGCTAATTGAAGAAGAAAACAAAGGATGAGAAAGAAAACCGAACTTTGAATTGGAGAGAAAATAAATGGTTTCCGAACTGTTGATTCCGGAAACAAAATGAATGGGTGGATTGAGTATTCTGAGAAGAGGGTGTAAACAACTACCAACCAACCAACCAACAATTCCTTTGATGAGTGGCGTCAATTATATGAAGCACAATAAAACAATAGTGTTCTGATTCTAGGAAAAAGGGAAGGCTGATCGATTCGACCTTTTGTAGCTTTACTTTGTAGCTGAACTTCGTTGATAAAACATTCGTCGTCTGCCTAGTCTAAAGGGTGTAAAAAGACTCTTAACGAAGCCGAAAGGCACTCGTTCTCCCCGTCATTGCGATCATTTTTTTTTTGTTTTAGACCATACGGAGATATTTGGGGTCAAAGCTCCAACTTTCTCAAAAGTTTTTTTTTTTTTTAAATACATGTTGTAGTGTTTTTTTTTACCTTATTACTTAAGACACCTTCACGACCCCCGTACTATTCAATCCATCCATTAGCACAATGTTTTGAATGTGTTACATTGAGTCCTACCGTCAAACGTGATTTTTCACCCCAAAAAGAAAAGTTGTTTCCCAGCAATAATTTGTTTGTAACAAAAATCTGTAACGTAAGTTTAATATTTTTCTTTGCTACCCTTCCAGAAACAGTTGAACATGACTAGGGTGTTAATTTAAGTGTTATCTGCCACCAGTGGGGACAGAAGTAGGAGCAAATGCGACTGAAGAGACGCAACACCACCAGGGGTGGTAGATGCAAAAATAGTTGCAACTACCACCAGTGGGGACAGACTGGTGGGGGTAGACAGAAATAAACCTTTTTTTGAGTCTTCTAAAACTGACTTGAAATTCCTAGTTAATTTGGTACGGGGGGCTCATATAAAGCAAAAAAGCCTGTCATCATCAGTCAAGGTTGCAATTGTCACAAAGTCGGTGTCCGCGCTGCGATCACGCTGTAACTGTGCAGTTCAACGACCTCTCCTTGCGAGTGCGTCAGCTAGCTCTTTATAAAGAGCAAAGCGAGAAAATAAACTCGCGATAACCGCATCTGTAATATATTTCTCACAGTGTAAGTACTACGGTGAACGAACCATGTCAAATAGGTTGTAAAACGGTCATATAAATATTACGTTGCAAGGATACCGCGGCACCTGGGTGATTGAAGACAACCGGGAATAAAGGATATAACGAATAAAGACCAATCTTCCAGGAAACCAGCTCCATGGGTTCGCGCGTCTAAAATCGAACGGTACTTCACAAGGAATCGCAGGAGAGATCTAAACTGCGTATTAGGTAGTAGTGATAAAACGATTAATTTATAGGCATTTATATGCTAGTGCAGCACACAAGGCAATTTCTATACAAGGTTGAAGCAGGTTACAAATGTCAAACGAGCGATAGAAGCGCAATGTCAGTAAAATGTCACAGTTTACGATTGAATGCTCTTGCGCCGAGTTCACGGACGCAGCCGGAGGCGGACACGACCAGATGAGTGGGCCGCGCTGGAAGAGCTAGTTTTAAAATTATATTATCCGACCACATTCGTTCTAATATGCATAGACGACGGAGAAAATTGCACACTGTTTTACGGTGAATGTTGCCAACAACATAAAGTTGACGATCCCTTAATCACTTACGACGAGTTTCCTTACACAAAATGTTTGCTAAGGTAATCCGATACTCAACCTTTGCAACAATGTGCAGTTAAACACTTATGACCAATAGAACGATGACCTGGTGAAGGTTGCGTGGATCCGCTGGATGCGAGTCGCATGACAACGGTCAATGTGTCGACACTCGGTCCCAGGCCTATGTCCAGCAGTGGACGTCTTTCGGCTGAACGAATACTTAAACGAGTCAGCTGTCGCGAGTTCATTTTCTTAATATCTTAATATTTCTCTAATCTAGAACTTTTATTTCATAACTACGATAGTAATACCAACACTTTTTTTAGTACTAGTGAAGCATATTGTAAAAAAAAAATTGGTCTTCAATAGAGATGAAAGAATTTAACAAAAATACTATTTAAAATTATTATTGCATAGATTGTTTTTTTTTTTTTTAATTTAAGTTTCACGGATGAAACTGACCTGAATTTAACAGATCAATCTCGATCACCCAACTCGTCTATTTGAAGGCTCTGAGCATTGTCTACCCTTTCGTGTTTTGCAATAGTTTACATCAGTACGCGAATTTGGCGCCAATATTCGGGGTACAACTTCAAACGGCTTGTTGCTTTCTTTCAATACGAAACATGAAATTGCAACTGCTGACAAGGTTCATTACGATACACGTTTGTCGTTTAAGCTAATTAAATCAGGAACAATTGTATGGACTTGAAATAATTCAGTGTCCAAGGCTATACAATTACCGATTTATGTGAAACAGTTTTGGAAAGGAGAACGAGTTATTATAACGGTTCTGTTTGTTATTATTTGTGGATATAAATAGTCTTTAAACCTAAACGTACAGGAATGGTCTTGGCGGCTATAAAGTCATGTCGGCTTTAGGAGCGTCAGAAAGCGATAGGGTTATCTCCTTTTGCAAAGTAATTTTGTTTTCGCATCCATATTGCACTGCGGGTTAGGGCGACACTTATGCTGGAATTTGCTTTTTTTATATACTTATGATACGTATGAAGAAGATCCGTTTAGTTCCAATGTTTATTGGCCATTGATAAATTAATGTATCTAGATATCTTTTACTCCTACAAACCTATTCTATTGCTCGAATTAGACTGTGTACTGTATGGGTGCGTACTACACTAGTAGAATCTTTCAACACAATACAATACAACGTCTATCAAACACAATTATTGTTTGTATAACAAATGATGGGCTCGGCATACCGTCACATTTTACATTGATAACACACGATTCAGGACGCGTGATGTGCCAATAAAACATACTTAAAATAACAAGAGTCCAATTACGTAACGTAAACGTGTACGTTTAAGTTAAAACGCCATTATCAAGTATAGTTACCGATCATGTTCGTTTCAAAGACAATGCGGAAACCAATTGAGGTAATGACACCACAATTGGTGAAATGAGCTCTTAATAAAAAATCAGCGGGGAACGTATTTAAGCTTAATTAGATAAATTAGTTTTATAACGACGTTAATTTCTAGTGGTCACAAGAGCTGTGGTTACTACTGAGCATGTGGTCCCGGGTCCCATTCGCCTGGCTGGGTCAAACGGTATTGTCAGATTTCATCAGGAATTTCTCAGTGCAGCATCAGAGTCAGAAAAAGGCTTGCCCCTCATTTTAACTGGCTAAATGTGATACATAAATATCTACCGGCCCTTAGAGGATTACTGGCATGATGTTATATGTTAATTTTAGTAATTAGCAAAGACAGCCCTCAAGTTTTTATTTAAGACTTGGACGAATATCGATGTTAAAAGTTCGAATAATGCTGCTTTAGGTACTAATATTATTTACTACAGCCACTGCGAATGATACAGAATGTCTAAATGATAATATTGAACGTACTGATAACCCTGTGACGACGCAAATGAGGTGATTATGATTGTTAACCTTTTATCTTTTTATTGATAAGGCTTAAGAGATTAATGAATACTCCTGTTTTGTTTTTTTTGGCTTTAGTCCTTGGGCCTTTAAGCTTAGTGAAAAAATATTTATCTGAGAGGCTGGTTCTGAGAATTGAACCTTACTACATTTTAAGATACTGAAAGGTTTTTAGAATAATTTACTATCTCAATTATCAGGATAAGGAAGGTAAATACAGGTTCAAAAACCCAAAAAAAATCAGGTCAAAAAGAGAGCGTTTACCAAGAACAAGTTACAATGAAATACTCCTTAAAAGTAGAAAATAAAATAAAAATACTGGCGAAATCAAGCCAGTAAATAAAATTAAAAAATCAATCATTCGAATTTCGAACATTTAAGTAGGTACTGTCAACCGGTCTTTTATTATGTAACGCGGGTTGTTTGTTACGTCATACGACCTTGAACGCGATGTTTTTATGGCCATGCAAATTGCAAGGGTTTCAAATTAGTTTGAAGTTAAAAAAAAAAAGCTATTAATAAAGGCAATTATATCAAGCATACATTTTTTATGTTTATTAAATTGAGCATTACGGATGCGATACACAATTTTCAAATTTCAATGTCAGAAGTTTCAGATCGATGACATACTAATTCTATGGAATCTCGAATCGAGATCTACATTATCGAGTTTCTTAATGCAAGTTATCCCGAAAAGCCGCCACCATTTTTTCGAATTTGTACTTTATTCCTACTCTCTCAGTTTCAGGAAGTTCTATACTTACTCAATTTTACGTTAATGTTTCACTATAACGAAAGATGAAGGAGATTATTTCGTGAGTAGCCTATATCCCCACTATTTATACATCGAGTGGCATAGAACTAATATGTTGACATACTGCCAAGCTATTTTACGCATTAGCTACTACTGGTTAGAGGAACAACTTAAAAGAACAATGATTTTGTATCTATTAGTTTAAGACCCGAATATTTGGAGATTTAATTTTCCCAAGACTGCCTCGTTGGTCCAGTTGTCGCAAGCGCGACTGCTGAGCATGAGGTCCTGGGTTCGATTCCCAGGTCGGCAAAGTGCTATTGGGTTTTTCCATAAGGAATTTCGCAGAAGCCACGGAGTCTAGATTTATGCCCGGTCGATGGCAATAGGCTCGCCCCTATTACATGGGACTGAAACATAACTACGAAATGTGGGTGTACTATTAGGTACACCTCTGCCTAACCCTACGGGGATTACAGGCGTGATGTTATGTATGTATGCTAATTTTCCCAGGTTGGCTGCAGCAAGGAAAGCCTGCTCAGATAGATATTCATTGATGACTCTACCTTGGAGTGTAAATGTGGTGCCGTTCCACAAACATTTAAATTGTTACACAATATCGTGTCCTATTGTCCATTGCAAGAACTGATGGACGCTACTGAAGGTACCAAACTCGTTGCTCAGTTCTGGTTCGACTCAATTTAGATTACCATCGACACGCTACGAAAAAGATTTTTTAATTTTGTTTCTAACTAGCATTTACCCGCGGTTTGCATGCTGAAATTATCCCACAAGAACGTACTACCGGAATAAAAATTATCCCTGCCACAATCTAACGGAGTGCCTAGTTTCATCGGAACCTGTTCAGCTGTTAAGGCGTGGAAAGGTAACAGACAGACGGAGTAACTTTCGATTTGATTATATTAGTAAGATTTGAATAAGTTATTGAGGAAACCACTTTCTTTGCTGCCTTAAGGACACTCTTGACGTGCAATCTATTTTTGGAAGGAAAACATCGATCTACATATAATATTAAGGTAACATGAATTTCTGTGGAAATACAGATAAAAGATAAGAAACTAACCTCAATGTTCGCAATTACAATAATAGTATTTAGATATTGAATTACACGAGGAAAATTAAACTAAATTAGATATACCTAACTAATAGTCTGCACATATTTTATATATAAAAATTGATTATTCATTTAAATTTATATATGACGTTGTACTCTACATACGGGTAGTAGGTAACTGTACATTATATTTCATATATTGTAATGGTTTTCCTTGGCTGAAGGCAATAGTTAGGAGATGGAAACTTATGTGGTTTTCCTGTCACTTTAAATACACATGTGCATGTGTGATAGCTTAATTTATAATTAAAGTAACAATTAATATGGCTATGTTATATAGGGTAATTCCAGGATAGGTGCCGCGGTTTTAAATACTCTACATTCCCTGCGACATTTCTAACAAGAAATGTCGCAGGTTAAAATCCTACTACGTAATAAAACGCTCCTCCCGCAGACCCCAATGCCAGGCCAACCGCATGCGAGAGGGCACGCGTTTTGCCCGTGAGTGTAAAGGTATGATTCCGAACTCGCAGTGCTGTCAGAAAGGTGCTGCACTGCAGTGCTGCCTGCCGCGCTGATTCCGAGCAAGGCGGCAGTGTCGCTCTGTTCGTGGTGATGCGTTGTTGTGTATTCGTTAGTTTACTTTGAGTTGACAAGATGTCGATTGATGACCAACTTTTATTTATACTGTTGGAAGAGGAAATTAACTGTTCCTCTTCTGAATCAGAGAAATTCATCCTTTTGTGGTCAATTTACATGTCAACATTCACGTAGGTACTCTTGCTGCGGCGGCAGACGCGTCAATACTGGTTTGTCGCGGCGGTAAGGCGACACTGACGCGCAGCAGTGCTGCCGCTACATTGCTGCCGCGACATAGCTGCCTAGCTCGGAATGTAATCTCATATAAGCTTATAGAAATTGTATGGGGACCAGTAGTGTCGCGGCAGCACTAAGCGTAATTATTTATTACCGAATAGCTTTTCACTCTCAATTTATTTTCTGATATTACAGTTAAAAGTAAACGAAATAATACTATAAATATATTATTTTATTTTCAACTTTTTTTTTATTAAAAAAGGCATCTATCCTGTGCTAAAAGTATAGTTACCCCATCTGCTGTCCGGGCTAGATGCCCTTAGCTATTACATTACAGACTGAACCTGAGCTATAACCTAATACTATTTGTTAGGAATAAGATGATAATCATCGTAAGAAGAATAAGACTGAAAAAATTATCTTTCGTTAATTCTGAAAACTATATTGATTACGGTAATCAGATCAGTAATAAAAAAATGCTTCTTTTGTTATAAAAGATGTTACAAATCAATGTTAAATATTGAATACAAACTAATTGTTGAAACTAGTATGATTTATTTCAATTAGCATCTATACGTTAGGCATCTATCCCTTGAAGCATTTTTACTACGAGTCTTCTATCCTTCACGATAGGCATCTATCCTACTTTAAGAGGGTAAAAAAGAAACAATTTCCTCAAAATCTATGAAACTTATGTAAAACAAAAGGGGTAGCGTATTGCCAATAGATTTTTAATTAATAAGTTATGGCTCTCTATCAAAAAGTTTGGCACCTATCCTGGACCCTACCTCTTTTTTTTTTTCGGATGGGCAATCATCAAATGACTTCTCCCGCTTTGGGCAGAGCGGAAGGGAGTGTCAGGCTTGTACTGACTAAAACCCATCCATGTTCCTTCTTTGCCCTTTGTGTTCCAGGGCCGCGGTATCTCTTTCGAAGACTCCCGCAGCCCATGCAGTCCCGCAGCTTGAATTACCCTACCTTATGTAATAGTGGTATTAAGCCCCAATTTTCCCCATAAATTAGGTAAGAGGATCGACAAGAAGTCGAAGCTACATCATCTGCTTAGCCTTTTCCTAACTACAATAACATTAATTTTATTTTGCGTCGAGAATAAAAAAAGCCCTTGAGTAGAAACATTTTTTAGGACTTCTTTGATATTGAGGAAGTTTAAAAATAGCCGAGATTTCAATCAGTTTAAAAAAACCAACAAGATGTGATCAAAGAGTTGATAGATTATCGTCTCAGGGATTACGTAATTGTAATTCAATATAAAACTTTGAAACTGATGACCTGGCCCTTGGACAACGAACTTTGTGTTCACTAAATTAGTTACATGAGTTACTGGTTTGTTGGGTACCTATGTATAAAGGGTGTAAACGGACTGTTAACGAAGCCGAAAGGCACTTGTTCTACCCGTCATTGCGATCATTTTTTTGTTCTAGACCATACCTGGGAACCTTCTAGTTACGGGGATATTGGGGGTCAAAGTTTCAACTTTTCCACAAGTTTTTTTTTTTTTAAATACAGGTTTTTAATCTAAGATTTTTACTTTAAACACGTCCAGGACCCCCATACTATTCAATCCACCCATCAGCACAATGTTTTGAGTGCATTACATTGAGTCCTACTGTAAAACGTGATTTGTCAGCAATTTTTTTTCCCAGCACTAATTTTTGCGTAAAGTTACTCAGTTTGTTGTACATAATGCTTGGTTGACGGCTTCGAAGAGTCTGTTTACACCCTGTATGCTTTACATTTTTTACTCAATTATTTTAAACGGCTTTACCCGCGTGGAGTTCGGTAATTGTCCCACAGGATCGTACTATTGGGATAATAAATCCTATAATCTAGGTTATAAACTATCTGTCTGCCAAATTTCACCCAAATCCGTTCAACCGTTTTTGCGTGAAAGGGGAACAAACATCCATACATCCTCACAAACTTTCACATTTGTAAAATCTCGACTTATATTTATTGTCTTTAGATTCGTGAAATGAGTTCATTGATCATTCGAAAAATTGTAACAGTTATTTCACTAGTTAAAAATATTGGTGTGAAATTACTGTGAGACAAAGTGAGGAATAATTATTATTTTAAAACACAATATTACCTTATAGTAGATATGACAGAAGATTCCCTATGGGGAAGACCTCTATTCAATAAATGTTTACCAATGATGGTTGCTGAATCATAAACCTTTATCATCTACCTACAGCGTAATATTGCAAAACTTATAAAACATAATTGGGAAAATAATTGTTCATAATATTGACACAAGTAATGGTAATATCATGTCACTTTGTTTTCAATAACAAGAAAATATAAACTTATACATAACTAATCTATTTAATTTACATAGATTATGTTGTATATAAATGACGTACTTAGGTTGTACGGCCATACCTACCAATACTTACTTACCAATAGTTTCCTTAAGCGTGGTGTTTATAAATAAATGGTGGCTCTTGTACGTAAATGAGAAGGTACGGCACTCGACTAACGTGATATTATTTCCATTAATATGGCTTGATTGCATTATAGACACCTTTGGAATTTACCGTAGGCGTTTATGGAACGCATACGCTGCACAATCGTGACAATAGCGTAGCAGATTCGCTGGGTCTACGCAGCCCTCGTGTAGCACTTTCGTTGAGTCAATGCGAATTAAGCGTAGCGTCTATGCTGAGACTACGCATACCCGCTGGGTCTATGCGCTGCTAGCGTAGCGCCTACGCGGGGTCTACGCGCCGCTACAATAGCGCCTACGCGGGGTCTACGCACCGTTACAATAGCGCCTACGTAAACGTACAGATGCGCAAGTATCAATCAATTCGACTTCTGTCAGAAGGTGGGTGCTATTTATCATACCGAATGAATCGTAATAACTCTATTTCATGATCTGGTGCCTCATCTTATGGCTGAATAAACAGTACGCAGTTGAAATTCACATTTGCGATTTTCTTGCACATAATTTTGTGTTAGACGCAAGAATGTTGCAGGCAGTAAAAGTGTTGGAATATTTTGTGCCAAAAGATAATTTTAGATGTACTTGCTTAAACGCTTCTGATCTTCAATGAGAAACTCATTCATTGATTGTTGTTTTAAGGTCTTTGTAACTGTCTCAAACAGGGCAGTCTAAGACTGCGTTTGAAGAGAATATCCAGCATTTAGTTGAAGAAGAAAACTATAACTAACTAACACATTTCATATATATTTAAAGCGCAAAGAAGTCCCAAATAAATTCCAATGATCAAACATCACCTTTCATCTCCGCCTAGTAGTAATATCGTATTAACGAGACCACTTTATAACTAAATACGCAGTACACATTCCAATAAATTAATGGGCTCGCGAGCGTCAAGAAGCGAATTTTATTATGTCTTACTACGTCGTACGTTCTTACTACGTTACTTCAAACTATATTGTTGAAGCGGATGTGGCGGTGTGGCGCTAGCGGAGTGTAATGGTTACACGCCATACGATACTGGCCATTGATGGATCATAAGCAGTAGGTTAGCATCGTACGAGATTGTTATTAGCAATACGTGGAACGGAATTTGATACGGCGGTGTACTGTGTGATGCTTATAGAGATACTATGTCAAACATGGCCTTGTAATTATTTGTCATTTCTGATGGAAGTGGATACGTCCACTGATATAAAAGATGTAACAAGATTTCATGTTTAAATTCTTTTAGTGATTGAAATTGTTGGTTTGTACCTGAACGCGTATCTACGTATGTACCTGAAAGGAAATTGTTTGAAAAATACTAAGAGATATAAGCTTTCCGCTAACGCGAATAAATATGTCGAGGCAGTAAGCTCTACAATAAAAGTCAGGATACAAATACCTAATTGACAAGTTTGTTCACAATGAACCACTTTGTCGCCAGTAGTCGACGGTAGTCAGTTGTACATAGTACGTACTACGGCGCGGCGCCTCACAAGGTCGGCCGCCTTTCGACTTGCGCCTGAATTAACATAATATAACAAATTATAAATAGTTTTATTCAATGACTATGAGGTCGGAATGCCAAGTGACGTTTTCCTTTATATAATCATGCTATACTAGGTCTACTGAGTTTTATATGCGCACTGAAGTTTCTAACACGCAGTTACAGATATAGCGTCTGAGTATGTATTTGTAGAGTGTGAATTAGTTTGTTGTAGTGCTCAGATTATTTTAATGTTTTATTAATCTGCATTGTGGCAGCACGTATTGTTTAATAATACCTAAACAATAATTAGTCATAAAATCCATGATCTAAAGGTCCAAAGGACAAGCAACGCTTAAAATAATAAATTGTAAGTACCTAAGTTTACATATTAATATAGCACAAGACGAAGCGGCGATTGGAAAATTTTCGGATCTTAATATCTATTATCGGTAGGCAATAATCGTTCACAGTTTCCTAAAATAATTAAAATTGTAAAATTTATCACCGTTTTATTTAAATAAATCTCGAAGGTCGGATGCTATTCAAAGTTGGTTAACCTTGGTTAGGTTCGAAGCTGTGACAGATGGTCATATTACACGTTAATTGGGAGATATAATTAGCGCTAAGATGTACCAAATTACTGGGTAAACGAATGTCATATTTAACAGAATGAGTCACGCTTCGATATAGACGTGAAAAACGTAAACTGAGCGGTTTTCGAACCAAAAAAACATTACAGTCCTTTCACGGTTAGACTTGGCATAACGGTCAAAATCTTTATTATCGTTTAACTATAAGGTTGGTATATTGTGTTCCTTCCATTGAAAAGTCTTTCGAGTTAAATTTGGTATTTATGTCCGTTGCATAAGGATGCTCTTGGGTTGCTACTTTTATTGGTAACATCAGTGTAAAATGACTGTACTTATACTTTTTTACTTTAGCGTGACTTCAGTGATAGTAAAGAGTTTATTTACAAGCCAGTGACGCCATAGAAGCTAACAAGACGTCAAAGGTGAAATGGTCACTTCTATTTTTGAAAATGTATGCATAAAGTTCGATTAGTAAGGTTTCTGTGAATCATGCGCATTGCAAACTATAGTCATAATACTAAAAATAATTGTACGCTTTTCCTTTCCCCATATATAATAGTGCGATAATAACGTATAAATTAAAATCTTTATATCTTTTAATATTTTGTTTAATGTATTTAAATATTTTATTTAACATTATTTAGTTTAATATCTTTAAGTATTTATTTAATGTTTCTATCATTTTTTTGGAGCGACGCTAGGGTGAGGATTATGTGCAACAAGATTCGTTTGATATGACAATGTTGATAAGTTTTGCACCTACATTCAATTCAAAAATCCCCATATAACTTGAACCTCCATAAACTGGCATAATTCTACCATGAACTTAGAAACTTGACTCATAACACTACGCACTTATAATAATAAAATTAACGACTATTTTATGAAGATACCAAACTGCATTGCGTAAATGATTACTATTATCTCTAGAGAATTAAGGAAATTTTCTTACACTCCGTTATCACAGTACAGCGTGACGTGCCTATCAGTTTGTAAAAATGTATCGTGATAGGATTAAAATTGTGTGATATGATTATGATGCAACTATGATAGGTTCTGATTGAAAGTTGGATGTATAAACTGATTTTACTCAGTAAGGACTGAGATGTGAGTTTTACCTTAATAACTTTTTTTTCTTGCAACTAACATATTTGTTAAGTACTACTATTCACTGTTGTTTGAAATAAATAATTATTTGATTTAATTTGATTTTACTGTCGTACAAAATTTCGTTTATCATTGGATTTTATAAAGATAGGTTAGATCGGCAGTCGCTCCATGTAAAACTACTGGTATTCAGCTGCATCCGGTGGCACTGGAATCCGACACCAATAAAGTTGGGAAAAGGCTAGGCAGATGATGATTGGATTTTATAAAGCTGTGACAAGATTCAAGAAAATCACGAAAATCACTTTCGGGATGAGGAAATAAATAATATAAATATAATTTTATCTAATAGTCACATTTAGCAAAGTCAGGTTCAAAAGGACACTATCCGAATTTATTTCTGTAGCAATTAACGAAATTTTCATAGAAACATCATGCTTCATGCTTTTATGCATCTAAATATTATGAAAATTATAACTATAAGGAACTGCCAGGTTCATTTATAACCCTTTTATAACGCTTCAAAGCAAACAGGTCTAGTTAATCACTGTATTTCCCATAATTAACTTTGATATAATATTCATTACGTATACAATTATAACTCTTTGCAAATCTATTCATTTTATAGAGCTGTAACTTTGTACAATCAGCTACAAAAGTTCATTCACACTTTAGTTCTTAAATGATAAACTATTGAGCAAAATATTCATATAAAAATTAAATGTTCGTACCAATTCCTCGGGTCTAGCAGGTGGTCAGTTAGTTGGATTAGATGATATTTGTAAAAGTTTGTGTCGTGGTCGCAAGTGCAACAGCTGCCCGTGAGGTCTTCGAGGTTCGATTTTCAGGTCGGGCTAGGTAAAATATTGGGTATTGTCCATCAGGAATTTCACAATAGCCGCCACGGAGCTTGGTACCCGGTTGAAGGCAATAAGCTCGCCCCCTATTACATGGGACTTAAACTTAACTGGCGAAATGTAGAGGTGCCTAACGTTTCAGACGTGATTTTATAGTTACCATTGTTTATAGACTTTTATTGCAGACAGTACTCTAGTACGTAATACGAGACCAACATGTCAACTATTACTTATTTACAACTTATTTGTAATTCAATTAATGTTAAATAGGTAATTACGTATCGCACACAGTTCGTATAAACTTATAGTTGATTCACTATAACGATGGATGGGAATTAAAATATCACCTTGAAGTTGATTCCGCGATTGAAAAAGATTTGATTTGTGTGGGATAAAAACTACAATTTATATTAAAAATGATTGAAGTTACCGTAGGTACCCAGTGAAATGATTTATTTCTTTAAACTTCATATAAAAAAGTGGTACATAGGCGGACATAATGCCACAATGCATTAGAGTGATTCTTTCGGTTGAAAATGCAGTTGCTTCACTTTTGCTAGTTCTTCACTTTTCTGTTACACTGCGTTTGCCTTTTCCTAACTATGTTGATGTCGGCTTCCACTCTAACCAGATGCAGCTACCAATCTGACCTCCACAACCCAGTTAGTACTGGGTGATACGTTACCCCTTGGTAAGACTGGTTGTAAGACTTTCGGGCCTCTGACTACCCTGTAACGACTGTCAAAGATCAACAAATGACAGCCGGGCCAACGGCTTCACGATTTCAGAAATATAACAAAACAAAATCAATCGATCAACATATAACCACGTGCTGTCAAATTACCCTAACTTATTATAATTTACTGACATCAAATTTTCTCATAAAACACGCACAAGATAGAAACTAGTTCTAGAATATTAATGATCGAAACGAAGGTCATAGACAAGAAATACAGAACATACCTAATAGATAAAATTGTTTAAAATTAGAGACACTACATACCTAGTTCGATAAGCTACCTAGATTGGATTATTTCAAAGGATTTGTTAAATGCATAGCATTCTAAAATAATGACAAGATAACGTGTCGTTGTTAATAAATGACGACATTTTACTTTAATAAATGACATAGTTTTTCAATAAAAATGGTCAACAAAGCCGACCACAAGCAATCAGTAAATATTGTTAGAGCCATCTGTCCCCGATACCTGCAAATATTTTTATCAAATACCGCTCATAGGACAACTGATTTTCCTTACCTACCATAAATAAAAATAATTATCCAGGAAAGCTATTCAGGAAAACTATTAAAACAAGTTATATTTAACACGAATATTATCTAATATTATGTAAGTTTACGCCTATACCATTAAATTGCAATAAAAATAAAATACACAAATGATAGACACCATCAATCACAAGATTAATACTCAAATAAAATAAACCTCTTCTAGAATGTCTATGGTTCTCACCGGACGCCAAAAATCACAAAATTTTCCACGAAGCCTTCAAACTTAAAGATCGTCTATGTTATTACTATTCATTAGATATTCACGTAATCGCATGCTAACGGTGTTAATTTTTTGTTCGTAATTATTACCACGGAGCACACCATAAAACTGACCACAAGGAAAGTGTTCAATGGAAAACAAACCACAATTAATTTCAAGTTGCGTCAAAAATAAACTTTCAAACTAATTATAAAAAGTTCCTATTAAAATATCTAAATGCTTTTTCGGCTTGAAAAGATTACGAAATAGTCGATAATGATACGCAGTTTCCTTAATGAGTGAAGACTGGTAAGAAAAAATAGCGCTAGCAATTCTCGCGACGCAGTAGAACAGGATTGGGCAGCGGCAAACACGGCGCGCGGCGGCGTGTGGCGGTTAGCGGAGGTAAGTGACGCGGGCTGTGACGCGCCGTGACGCCTGCAACGCGTTATGTCAGTCGAGTAAACAATTTACTGTTTGTAAACACCCGCCGCAACCCGCCACCGAACGTAAACATGACCACGTTGCTTAGAAATGTCAATGGCGAACGATTCTCGGAAATTCGGTTCGTTTTGCGATTAACAATCGCCATCGCATTCGCCGCCGTAATCGTCACGTTTACTGGGAATTTCTATTAAAATAAACCATGTATTTTACATCAGGCCAACACGTGTACTATTCTTCATATACCAGATTACTGAAACCAATATATAGCTTCCTTTTATGTAAAATGCTACGCAAGTTATTCAGTTTTCAAACAAGATATTGAAATTGCGCAATTACGATATGATGCTTACTACGATGTTTTTGCATGAGTGTGTTTTCGTGGACTGATAAGATGGTGTTACCGTCTTAATGCGCCGTAAGCATTCTGTGTGAAACGTGTCATAATGATACACAAAGATCTTTTTCTACAGGCGATTATGAATCGCCTTGATGGTCATTCACCTTCGTCATACGTGACAGTTACAAACATTTAACCGGGTGGAATAGAACATTCATAAATGCTTGATGATTCAGAAATATTTTTAAAGTATGGCTAAGTTCGATATTATAACGGGGATCGATATATTTTGTAAAAAAAAAAAACAGGTTTACTGTAAACCTGGTTGCATTACCGGCGTAAAGGTATAATCTACAGATTAATAAAGAAGACAGTTTTAAAATGAACGGAAAGCTTCGGGGCAGAGTCCGGTCGACTGGTTTAATTTTAGAATCCACAGAAATACAGTAATCTCGTAAAATTCTCAAGATAGTTTCGCACAAATAATATTTCTATTTTTAAACCTGTCATAATGTCAGCCCACGACATTCCAGAGCTTTCACTTTATCATTTGAATACAGCGACAACGAAGAGGTTCTTTTTTTTAGGTTCAGACGATATCCTCCATTTATATTAAATTGCCGTTGTCAATGCGCACCAATGGCAATGAAACTATAAATAAATGGCT
Source organism: Lycophotia porphyrea (assembly GCA_950005105.1). Classification (NCBI taxonomy): domain Eukaryota; kingdom Metazoa; phylum Arthropoda; class Insecta; order Lepidoptera; family Noctuidae; genus Lycophotia; species Lycophotia porphyrea. The sequence goes on from OX465394.1 coordinate 9,740,236, forward strand.
ATATAAATGTACAAATCTTGTTGGCAGATGTAGAATTGTAGATTCTTATCGATACCTGAGAAAGACTTCATCTTAAAGGTGAGTTTTTAATTATTGTATTAAAGCTCTAATATACATTTTCCTTTCTACGATTTAAATTAACGTGCTCCATCGATCAACTTTCACTTGACGAGAGTACGATGCCAAATGGCTACCGGAATGTAGCGGCCTACAAAACAGAGTATAATAAAACTAATGGAAGGAATTTAACTCAGTATCATCCATCATTCAAATTGATATCGGAACTTGTAATTTTGTTAATTTGTACTCGAATCTGCTGGTGTAAATGTAACATGTAGTTCATCATCTGCTTATATGTTGGGTCGGCTTCCTGTCTAACCGGATGCGGCTGAATACCAGTATTTTACATGAAGCGACTGCCTATCTGACCTCCATAACCCAGATAGTACATGGTTGTCAGCCTTTCGGGCCACTGACTACCTATAACGAAGGTCAGCCGAGACCAACTGCTTAACGTGCTTTCCGTGGCACGGAGGCAATTCGGTATGTAATGGGCGGTCACCCATCGATGGACCAACCTAGTCAAGCGCGGCTTGAAGTGAAGATCGACCCGACTGGCTCTCTCGAGATATGAATGTAGGTAGGAACGTGATTAATTTAAATGATTTTTGTATTTAAAGCAAGTAATTCGATTTGATTTGTGTTTTCCCGCTTGCACAGATAAGTTGGTTAAAGTGTAAAAACCGCGTCCAAGAGCTGTCACTAGCTGGCAAATAAAATAAAAATTAACGCAACGTTTAAAACAAAATATACTACAATAATAATTACACTGACGGCTCTTACTGCCATTCAGATGGGTTGATCGCGTTCAGTTTTATTAGTGAAGTTAAATATGTCTTTTTCTCATTTTTTTTTTTTAATTTTGATGGAAAGAAAGAAATAAAGGAAGATATAAAAGGACCTGAAGAGCGATTGTTGACTGGCCAAAAAACCTTTGTTATGAAGACTACCAATTAAGAATCTCAATTGAGTCAATACCCTTGCGCCATCCCATCTTCCTAGCACAGTTGGCTACGCTGGAGCTGCAAAAGGCGCAAATACAATAATTTAATTGGTAGTATGTGTTTGAGCCGTTTGGGGTTGAAACACTAGGGCCATGGGGTCCGAGTGGCACTTAGTGTTTCGGGAAATCACCAAGCGGTTGGTCGACTCTTCACTTGAACATGCCCCGCCCGTGCCCGTGCCTATTTTTTGGCTACAGAATCCGCATTGCCATCCAACGTGGCAATGCTGCCAGCCTTGTGGGCACTTTTCCTGTTGACAGCGATGTGGATGAATTTTTTTACGCCCTGTAACCTTTTTTATTTGTACATATTTTTTTACTTTTATAGATTAATTTTAGTTTGTAAATAAAATTAAATAAACCTATTTTTAAAAGTACAACTCAAAAAAATAAAAAAAGGATTTATATTTTAATTCAATGTGTAGTTGTGTACACCTTCATAATTGCGGTAAACGGTAATTAAAGTTCGTAATTTAACCCATTTAGGGAATTTTGTGTATTCGTGCATTTTTCACATTAAGTTAACCTAATCTACCAAACGTCTGATATGGGGCACTCCAGGGGCACTTGAGCCTCAACAAACTCACACTACGACTGACCATTTTACGTTCACTATGGTTTTTACTACGCATTTTCATAATAAAATAGTATTGACATTAGTCACCAACCAATACATGCGTAAAAAACATCAAAACTTTTAGGAAGCCTACGTCAATAACAAGTTTTTAGAAGTCGTGATCTTTTCTAGAAATGTTTTTATCCTATTTCTTTACGTACTAAAAGTTTTTGAATTGATATTATTGAGAAGTAGACACATTACATCATACCTGTAATCTCCAAAGGGTTAGGTAGAGGTGTACCTTATAGAACACCCACATAACTGGCGGCAGTTATGTTTTAAGTCCCATGTCATAGGGGCGATGTGTTGGGTGCGAACCGATTGCCATCAACCCGGGCACAAATCCAGGCTCCGTGGCTGCTACTTAGAAATTCCTAATGGAAAAACCCAATGGCACTTTACCCAACCTGGGTATCGAACCCAGGACCTTATGCTCCGCAGTCGCGTTAAGTGTGCACTTCAAGGTGGCATTGCTAGCCAAGAAAATATTTATCGATATGTCAAAAATGGTAGATTTTAATTTAGTTCTGTATTTTCGCACCTGCACAGATGTGTTGGTTGAAGTGTAGACAGGTTTACGCTGCAGGTTTGATATTATGTAGGTAGACACAATCGTTGAGACACGTGTAACTGTCTGTAAATTATGGTAGCCTGTCATTATTGGCTGACATTTCACAGACGAACAGAAGCAGTCTTTAGAAACTGGTCTCTTAGTCCGAGATTTCATATTTTTAGACCGGACGGCATGTCTTTGTTTCTTTGGAAGATTGGTAGGCTTTTAGTGTGGGAAGCAACATGTGTCGATACTCTTGCACCATTCCATCTTCCAAGCTCATCGTGCTGCGCTGCCGCTGCGGCTGCCGAGAACCTCAAGCGGCGTAAATATATATAAACCTTTGTGGTAACTATATTTTCGAGCCGTTTGGGGTTGAAACTCTGGGGCCGTGGGGTCCGAGTGCTCATAGCCTATTTAAGGAAATTTCGAAACGGCTTGTTGAGACTTGGCCAGAGGCTAAGTGTTGCCATACAACGTGGCAACGCCGCCAGTCTCTTGGACACATTACCAGCTGACAGTGTTGAGGAGGAGTTTTTCGATGCCCTTTTATAGTTTGTTGTTAGATTATTTATTTTAGTTTATTTAATATTTATTTTTAATTTTTAATTTATATTGTTAGTTTATACATAATTAAATAAATGAGTCTTCAATATTTATAGTTAGGTACATGCGTACTGTAAAACTATGGTTGTATGAAGTTGAATGATGCTTAAGCATTAGGAGGTAAGTGGTATTCTAAAAATAACTTAAATTATAGACACAAAAAGCCATGGTCCACAAAAAAAGAACAATAATTTATGGTTTTTATTCGTCCTTCTAAGTCGCCGTACGGCATCCTTCAGAGGTATCATAATCAGCCATAGCCGGTCCAATAAAATATATATTTAACTCACAATAATGTTCTTTTTACTCAGAGATGTAATTAACATATTTAATATAATCGCTTCGTGCCACGACCGGTTATGATAATCGCATTGTACTATACAATCAAGTGCACAAGTACTAAAGATATATTACATATTAATTTAATGATGCTTCAAGTTGATAGGAATTCAGAATTTAAAATTAGAATTTTTTTTTTTATCAAGTTACACATTGAATCGTTTAATTTGCATGTTAAATTCAACTCGAGGTTACGTCGAGTTATCTCTAAATTATTATTTGGGCCAATGACTAAACGCCTCAACTTATACTGCCATAATCAATTAATAAAGGAGATATTTATAGGTTTTTTTGGTAGGTGACTGCCTCGTTGGTCGAGTGGTCGCAAACGCGACTGCTGAGCATGAGGTCCTGGGTTCGATTCCCAGGTCGGGCAGTGTTATTGGGTTTTTCCATCAGGAATTTCTCAGTAGCAGCCACGGATTCTGGATTTGTGCCTGGTTGATGGCAATAGGCTCGCCCCCTATTACATGGGACTTAAAACATAACTGGCGAAATGTGGGTGTACTATTAGGTACACCTCTGCCTAACCCTACGGGGATTACAGGCGTGATGTTATGTTATGTGTGTTATGTTATATTTATAGGTTTTAAAGAGCTTTTGCGCTTGAGTGTATGTAACCCGTAGAGGTCGTCGAGTAGACAGACTCGTTGAAGCTCGGAAATCGACAATCTTCGTAAGTATTCGTAATTTTATGATTAACGCGATTATAAGAGTCTCTGCTCTAATTGAGGTCGTGGCCCTACAATTATGTACATTAGATTAAACCTCTCTATGTATGGTAATAAGGTCTACTGTACCGATTGTGGTATCAATGACAAATATACGATTAAGATGTTGAATGTGTGTTTTGATATGAAGTTATCTTCTATTTGATGTGTTATATTACAGTAGATCATTTGCTGCGGATGTACCTAAATCCTGGACTTAATGTATTATCAAGAAATTGTGTCTTATTGATATTTTTAAGCTATTGCATAGCTTCTATCGAGGGCCTTGAGCGTGGAGACCGAATCCAGAAATTCCGTAACGAAAATAACCTAACGCGTTAGCTTATTGTCAGATATTGACAAGCCTAGGTTATTATTTTTAATCTACTGCTGGAGCTAGGAGGTTAGGTTGTATCGGTTACTTATACCTATATCTGACACTACGAAAGTGAATAAATAATTATAATTACTTAAGTTGATAAAAAATGCTATGCAATAGCTTTACCGGGGCAGTCTCCGAGTGCCACACGCCTTTTTTTTTATTCTTCCGATTTTGTTAAAGCCCTCACGAAAGTTAAAGAAGCAATAAAGACATTAGTAATCTTAAATGCTTAGATACATATTTAACCTCATTGAATTGAACGAATTTATTCATGAATGTTTATCTCCTGCATTCAGTCACTATCATCAAGACAGGAACATTTGAACAGAATGGTCTTTCTAATCACAAACAATCCTTATCTTAACCGGTAGTGCGCCCGCGCTGGAGAATAAATACATACCGACATTTGAGACACAAGTGCCGAGTGAAGTGCGAACGCATTGGCGAAGCGCCGGCGCAGCCGTAGTTTATGTAGTGTAGAACTTCAAACCGGTTCTACTAGATACCATGGCTCATAGTGGATTTTTTTCGTTCAAACGCCTATGCGTTGCTTAACCCTTTACCGTTGTACAGACGCCATCATATGAAGCTACCCGGAACTGTTTAATTTCCCCAATCAACCTTGAACCTAATGCTTTAGCGGTGAAGTTGAAAATCTATTAAAGAAATCTGACAGATTGTAGTAGCTTGATGTGCTGGTCTGGTGCTGTCTGTACCTACGCTTGACTAAACCACGTTTAAATACCGTAAATCTTTTACTATGAAGCCCAAACAGAATTGAAATGTAATGACGCCTTCATGATGGTGGTTAGTCATAAAAGTTTTATAGGAATTTTTAAACACTGCAATAATATTTCATCATCGAATACTTCAGCAGTAAACTTTGAGTATGCTATGCATCCCTACCGTTTTATAACAGCAACACGTGAACTGTTTCCCCCAATAAAAGAATGACAGTACTTGGTTGGTTGCATTAAACGGCAGTAAATGTTATGCGATACCCAATTCCTGAGCTGCTCAGTTAATAGCCGACGCGGTTTACGACTCTGAGATTTTTCGGGTCCCCAGTATCATCGTTTGGAACTTAGCTGCCAAATCGCGTGTTCCCAGCAAATACGAATAGTGTGCGATCAAACTAAACCAGTAATCCGAAACATTTTATATTTCCGCAATAGGCATTTGGGGCGGCAACATAGTAAATGCTCGGCGATCGCGCCAGTCATTTCACTAAATCCAATACATTTTTTATTCATGAAACGATTGACGTTTGTATGTTAATTCACAGCGTAGGTCCCGGCCCGAAGGATGAAATATTGAATTATTGCCCAAAGTCGGGGATATATCGCGGGGGTCTGTTCGATATTAATCCGTTGGCTGCCCGGGGCTCTGGCAGGAATTCAAATAAATCGGGTCTGTGACAAACAAGACGTATAAATCAATCACAGCAAGGTGGTGTGCAGCCTCTATTGCAATCACCCCTTAGCCCCGCGCTCCGCACCCCGCCCCGCTCGTAGGTATATCAAAAGTTGAACTAATTTGTATCGGCAAATTTATAGCCAAGGTTAAACTAAACTCGTTATGAGTTTCAGGTGGAGCGAATTTTATTTACAGGTTTTCTTTTTGATTTATATTTTTCTCTTATCGGTAAGCTTAAATAATTTTAAAACTGTCAAAGTGAGTAATTTCAAAGTAATATCGACGTACCTGTCGATATGAAGTATTTGTAGGTACTTATAATTTGGAAATTATACAATCTTATCTTCGTAATAATCTGCATTTATTCATTTCGATTACTATAATTAATTACTCAACGGCCTATCATATATGACAGAGAGTCACACTGAGAAAAACGTTAAGGTGGTTGCGTCAGGGTAGCCCGCCAAATTCAAATAAATAAAAAAATTAAAAAATCTTACGTTTTTTGCAATTTGCAGGTCATCATTATCAGGTTGTATGTTGATGAAAAATGAGTCGCGCCTGTAACACGTATGTAGTTACAAAATCACAATCATGAATATTATTAATATATCCCTGTAAATTCATTTAATCCTATTGAATGGCTTTTTCATGAAATATTCATTGAATAGGGTTACGTGCCCTTAGAAGATTGTATTGATGATTTTTATGATTGTAATTCTGCAACTAAATACGTGTTGCTGGTGCGTCTCATTTTTCATCAACGTACAACCTGACACTGACCTGCAAATTACAAAAAACGTAAGAAAATTTGAATTTGGCGGGCTACCCTGACGCAACCACCTTAAGCATAAGTAATACCATCGACCATCGTATAATAGCCCAGTGGCCCAGTGGTAGCGACCCCGACTTACGAACAGTGAGTCGTGGGTTCGAACACAGGTGGCGCTTTACTTGGGTAATTTATTTCATCACCACTGCTCTCAAAAACGGTGAAGGAAAACATCGTGAGGAAACCGGCATTTCCTAGAACCAAAAATCAAAGACATGTGACATCTACCAATCCGCACTGGGCCCGCGTGCCCATTCCCTCTCATTGAGAGAAGGCCTGTGTCCCAGCAGTGGGAACATTAAAAAGGCTGATGATGAATGCAGTTAACACCCTTTGTAAATAGTATAATCGATCCAAATGACTAACTCCACCCATATCTATAGCTCCTAAAACTAAACCAAATGACCAAATCTTCCTCAAGTTCTCAACTCAATTTAAGCCTATGTATATCGTTTAAATAAGCGATACCAAGGCCAGTTGCTATCCACTGAGAGTGGTCACACCTCTTACTATAACCACTACAATTTATTAGGCAGAACGACTGATTGCGTTTAACGCGATACATTGCTCGTGAAGTACGATTAAAACTATGAAGCATCGCCACCAAAGGCGCAATGTAGATAGGGTTCGGAATAAAGGGTGAAGTGATAACACAAATCACAGTGGTGCTACTATCGGCCCACGTCACCCGTTTCTAAGACCGTTGATAAGATACGAAGAAGTATTTATTTCGACTTAGTTGAAAGGTTGGACTATTTTAATGGTATTTCTGGTTCAATTAAAATGATAGGCAGTCAAAGAAAATTATCAATTAAATCTAACAAAGTAGCTAATAAAAGTTAATGCAATGGCTTTGAATAAAATATTATTTAAAATACCCGGTTTGTATTAGTCACGCAAGTGTCATAAAACTTCCAGATGCGGTTTTAAGTATCAAATAAAAATAGTAAATGAATTTCTTGAAGTGTAGGTAGGTACATACAAGGTGTTTCGCCTTTGCAAATCGATTATCATTAATATCACCATAAATAGTTCTTCCGGTGCATTGCTCCTCCTTCTTATAGAATTTAAAGCAAAAAATAGTAAGCAATAAACAAGATATTATATTCATTGCATAAATAAGCTCAGTAATATTAATAATTATATACTGACCTGTTTTTTGCTCGACTGCTATAAAAATGCAAAGCATCTTAGTAATGGCTAGTAAATCAATTTATTTTGCACCGGTAATTAGTCACAGATTTTCAAGCAATTGACCATCGCAATAACTTATCGGTAGCTCTTACGTAGTTAAGTAAATTACAAGTAGGTAATTTAAAAGTACGTCTTTATAAAGTACCTACTTATTACAGTAGTCTTGAAACATTTCTCAAGGGTAAGATAAATTCCTGGCTTCATGAAAATCGTAGTTTGAGTACGCACTACGGCTGATCAAGCTATACAAAACCAGTTTATGCGGATCTCTCACTGTACAGAAAATATATAAAAAGCGAGGCCACGTTATACTGGAAATGTAAATGTACTACCGAGTTCATCAGTTTTCAACCTTATTACTCAGAATATAAGGGGGAAAGGTGGTCGACCGTCATTGAACTCGGTAGTATAGTCGTCAGCGCATCAAGTTACAATAAACTGTCAAATTTTCTCATTCGATTTTAAACTTAATCTTTAACATGTTATGGTTTGAAATCATTTGGAGAAATTCATGACAGTTTGTGGTAACTTACAGCGTTCATAGCACAATGTTGACTGAAAGTTGGTCCAATGTGGGTGGACTTAGGGAAATGGCAGAGGAATGGATGAAAAAGCGTGGGACAGACACGGTACACCCAAGCGTGGGTGGAAATTTGGCTGTAAACAATGATAATAGTAAGCAGTAAAGAAAAACAACTGCTCCTCTAGGCGCCGGCTCCGCACGATGACCAATCAAGCTTTACAAAACCAGTTTACACAGATCTCTCATTGGACGGAAAATCTCTACAAAGCGACGCCATGTTATACTTGAAATGTTTACCTTTATGTATCGCTGTGTGTACTGTGCATAAGAATACAATTGAAAGCAGCATTAAATGAGAAAACTACATTTTGAATACTTTATCGAAAGTACCATTTCAAAAAAAACTTTTCTATCGACGCGACGCGCGACGGCGAAAATGTTCAAAAATGTATTTAGCCGAAAATATAGATACAGGGACTCCGTTTACCGATGCTGCTAGGCATTCTAGTATAAGATGAAAGGTGGGCCATTGTCTGTGGGTGTGGATAAACGCCACATGCGTACTTGAGACAATAAAAAAAAAATGATAAAAAACGATATTTTCAAACAATATCTATTAGAATTTGATTCCTATTCAGGAGTATTCTAAAACGCCCTTTAAAATTATAATATCTACATTTATACTCATAGTATAAAGGGTGTAAACAGAAAGGCACTTGTTCTCCCCGTCATTGCGATTATTTTTTTGTTCTAGACCATACATGGGAACCTTTTAGTTACGGAGATATTGAGGGTCAAAGTTCCAACTTATTCTCAAGTTTTTTTTTTAATATAAGATTTTTACTTGAAACACCTCCAGGAAGGACCCCCTAACTATTCAATCCATCCATCAGCACAATGTTTTGAGTGCGTTACATTGAGTCCTACTGTATAGTATGATTTTTCAGTCCAAAAAAAAAAGTCGTTTCCCATCACTAATTTCTGCATAAAGTTACTTAGTTTGATGTACATAATGCTTGTTTGACGGCTTCGTGAAGAGTCTGTTTACACTCTGTAGTTATTTATAACATTATTATATACGAGAGCCTTCCATAGATTAAGGTTTTATCTCCATTCCAAAGGCACTTAACAAGATAATTGTTTCATTATTTTACTACCGCTTTAATAATTATATAACTATTGTGACAATACTTCTTTGAAAGCATATAATTCAGGGGAATTCCGAATGTGTCCTATGTAATAAGGAAATGTAGTTCAATAAGCCTTAATAAACATTTTTTGCACAATAATATTTACTCACGGAGTCTGGATTTAGGTATGCCCGTTTGATGGCAACGGGCTAGCCCCATTTACATAGGACTTAAACATAACTAGCGAAATGTGGGTGTACTATTAGGTATACCTCTGCCTATTGGAGGATTACAGGCGTGATGTTATGTTATATTAATATTCACAAAAAAAATAGTTTTATTCGTATATTTATGGTTTGTCTCAACGTTATTCATTTGCACGCTATAGGTTAGACAAATATCTTAAAACAAAATAGAAAATTAAATATCAATTATAAAAAATCGTTAGTAAACGTTTAAACGTTCGTTCTAGGACCTCGAGCCACAGAAGAGACTTTCTTCAACATCACGGGCATGTATTATACACTTGTATTTGATAGTAGTTCTTGGAACTCACTATACATATTATCTACACTACTATGATTTCGCACACGTGTTGTTTTATTCAATGCATGAGCCATTCATATTGACAACTGTAATAGCTACGCAGTGCACTACTGTTTTTCCTACATAAATCATGCTTTAAATGCATCCTGAATCGGACTTCTGTCATACCATGCCTCTGTTTATGTTATCCGCACGATATTTCAAAATAATAAAGAGCCATTTAAATAAAGAATTATTAATAAGACTGAAACTCGAGTGGTCGCAAGCGCGACTGCTGAGCATGAGGTACTAGGTCTCCAGCTGGGCAAAGTGTTATTGAGTTTTTCCATAAGGAATTTCACAGTCTGGATTTGTGCCCGGTTGATGGCAATAGGCTCTCATTCTATTACATGGGATTTAAACGTAACTTGCGAAATGTGGATGTACTATTACTTACACCTCTGCCTAATCATTCGGGGATTACAGGCGTGATGGTATGTTATGTAATTAGACTGAAAATGTGAGTTTCTAAATATACATATATTTTAAACACAAGAGTAGGTTTTCTCATCTTTCATGAAGGGAATGCCGTAAAGAAATATATTTATGGACCTGTGTGAAATTATTCTCAGTTTTATTTTTGTCCAGCCTATGTAGGTCAAGCAGAGTACCGCCGTTTATTTTAATTTAATACTGATAATATGTTATACATATTATATTATATTTAGCACAGTGATGTATTTAGGTATGTAAACCGAGATACTTTGCAAAAATGTGTCAATGTCATCATATTGTATCTTATCAATAGTGTCAATGATAATGTCATTTGCAGTTGAGCTACTGGTGGTTTCAAAATATAAGGAAGGTACTGATATGTATAAGTACCTACTTATATAATCTACACATACAATAATCTACGTAGTTCAGTTCCACGTGCGTATTTTTCAACCTTTTCGATGAACTCTGAGAATGTTTACTGCTTTGTATCGGTCATCATCATGATATTGGTCGACCCTCAGTGAACTCTGTATTCACTGACGGTCGACCACTTTTGAACCTTATTACTCAGAGCATAAGGGTGAAAGAGGTTAACCGTCAGTGAACTCGCTAGTACGTACAGACGCCAGCAGGTCAAGCTACCCGAAACAGTCAGATTTTCCAAACTAACCTTGAACCTAATGCTTTAGAGATAAAGTTAAAAATCTTTTAAACAAATCTGACAGATTGTATATAGTAGCTTGATTTGCTGGCATTTGTACAACTGAAATATCTAGTTATTCTGTTTTCAAAGGTAATTTAGCTCAAGAAATATAAACCTTATTTGCTATTTTTATTGCACTGAGATCCTGATAGAAGGGAATAGATAATAAGAATAGATAGAACTCGAAAAGGAAAAAGTATAAGTCTAAGACATTGTCTAAGATCAAGTCTTGGGATTTAGATAAAATAGAAAAAAGACGGTCCAGTTTAAATGTCTTTTATTTGGCATCTGTGGTTTCCAGAAAAAGATTTCATTGTTCTGGAAAGTACTTACATTCTTGTTCTTAGACAAATTAAATAAAAAAAATATATATATAGTCTTTGTTAATTTATGTATGAAATAATGTATCAAAACCTGTATGTAGTTGAGTGTCGTATCAAAATACGGAATGCATCATAAATAAAGAATAAGGAAACCACACTGCGCTCAGTGACGTAAGCGCCAATGTAGGACAAAAGCCCGTCATGATAAACTGGACCCGAGCAGAATATAATCTGCAAAATGGAAGCAGGAAAAAATGCCTTGAAAATATCTAGAACCTATCGCAAAACCATTGCACTTTAATACTCATTTGTATCAATGGGTGAATACCCCATAATATTATGACGGGTATTACCGTATTGACATAAAAGGATTTATCGGGAAAATATTAGTCAAACAAGCCGGACTGGAAGAAAATAAACCCAACTTTAAATGGGGGGATCACCTGAAAGTGTAAATAAATATCTAATTCTCAAAACAAATACTTATGCCCTTTTCAGCAACAAGCGGCAGGGCGGGGCAGCGCGGCGGAGGCGGTTCGCCGATACTCGAAAATCCAACAACGCACATTAGTTTAGGCATATAATTAAGATTTCGAGTAGTGGTTGTAAAAAGAGGTTTATTATGTATAGTGGCGTGCCTAAGGGCCAACAATACGGCAAGCCCATGAGGCATGCAGACTGTTCAGAAACCCTAACATCATGACAACTGGTAAGTTATAAGGGCAAGCCAAGCTTTAAGGCTTGTATAAAAGTACCACCACCATAAAATTATAAAAAAATATTGGCATTGGCCTTGCATAGCAGGTGGTCGAACCACCATTTTAATACTAAGCGTCTGTGAAACTAACTATTCGTAAATTGTTTAACTCGTACTATACTTCCAAATAAGTACTGTAATCTAATTGTTATTCTAAAAACGTATGATACGTGAATGCCTTTGCATTTTGCTATAAAAAAATTACTATGATAATGAAGTCGATTCACCCGGGCATAGCATAACATAGTTTAGTACTAAAAAAGACGAATTAATTGATTACCTACGTCTAAATATAATAAGCAAATACAAGAAATTGCTCTGTTAGAATTCTACAAGGTTGTTTGACAAAAAAAAACCATCGTTATCTTCACCAAAATCTAAATGACTGTAATGTTATCACATGTTATATCATAGCTGTTTCATATACCTAAAGATTATTAATGTACCGATTATTATGTCACAAGAACTTGCATTTTGTCTTTCATCATCATTATAAGCCTATTACGTTTGCGTTCCCACTACTTGGATACCCGCCTCCACACTGCGACAGAGAATGGGCAGTTGCCCACCAGTTTTCTGGAGTACTGGATGCCATAATTATGTAATAATCATCTATGTTGGGTTGACTTCCACTCGAACCAGTTGAAGCCTCATTACCAGTATTTAAACCCATTGTCTAATATGACAGATGCTTTTTATTTTATAGTTTTGTCGTTGTCATCATCATCATCATTATCAGCCTATAATGTTCCCACTGCTGGGACACAGGCCACCGCTGCTCTCGGTTTTTTTGTCGTTGTACTTTGCCTTTACTGTTCCTCATATGGTCAATTAAAATATGACAATTAGTACTGTTATGTAGATCTTTGATTTGTTAAGTGCAGTTGGAACAGTTTCTGATAAACGGTGATAGGTTATCATTAAAAATGTATTACACGCGAAACGTGACTTCGCTCGCGAGTTCTTCCACAAAAATTGTGATAGCTCGGCTGATTCGCTTGATATAATTATAAATTATAGCTATAGCCTAGCACCCACGAATAATGTAGCTTTCTGCCAGTGAAAGATTTATTAGAACTGGATAATTCGTTCCGAAGAATACTCCCTACATACAAACTTACAGACAAATTTTACCTCTATATAATACTAGTATAGACTAGTAAAGATACACGAGCCTTAAATTATTCTTTAGTAAACATTTCTCTTGATTACGTATTTATTTAGCCTTTATATGTTACCACAACTTCTTAGGAAAATAAATTAAACAAAATTATATGATTCAATGTGGGTTTTCAATTCATTATATTTTCTATGTAATCCCCTTCACGGTGTTATGTACGGTTATATCACTATGACGTATCTTTATTATATTGTATTGTAAACAAAATATTATAAGTACAATGTTGACTTCCGTCATAGGTCTCAATGCAAATCGCCATGTTTTATGTAACGTGATGTTGTTTTCATGATATTTAATTATTAGTTTATTTTTCCTATTATAATTGTATCATACCTGTCACAATATGGTTACTTGATTAAGTAATGATTATTTAATATTGTTTAAAAAATAAGTTTATGTTATTCGCTCTGATTGATACAAACACGATTTTTTTATTGGAAATATTATAGTAACTACTCTAATTTGTGGTTAAGTAATATAGGAACTACTGAGTTCACTGAGGGTCTGTCACTTTTCACCCTTATGGCCTAAGTAATAAGGTTGAAAACTGGTCGAACCTCAGTGAATTCGTACCTAATTGAGAAGACACATTGACTTGTGGTTACTTCAAGGGGCAAAGGGGTTTGAATTTAATAGCCGGCCTAACTTTCGCCATTTTTTATTATTAAGTTGCGGCCAAGCTTAAAACCTATATCAATCGATAGCTGGTATCAATACCAACCAGTTTTGTTTGAGACCAACTATGGCATCTTCAGCACACCTTTAATAGCTTATAACTCGGAAACGTGACACTTTAGAACATTTTGTCTTAGTAAAGAACTTGTTTGTATTGATACCATCATCATCATCATTTCAGCCGAAAGACTGCTGGACATAGGGCTCCCCCAAGTGTCGCTACATTGACCGGTCCCGTGCGACTCGCATCCAGCGGATCCCCGCAACCCTCACCAGGTCATCGGTCCACCTAGTGGGAGGCCTTCCAACGCAACGTCTTCCGGTTCGCGGTCGCCACTCCAGAACTTTACGGCCCCATCGGCCATCCGTTCTGCGAGCAATGTGCCCTGCCCACTGCCACTTAAGTATGGCAATTCTTCGGGCTACGTCGGTAGCCTTGGTTCTCTTGCGGATGTGCTCATTTCTGATTCGATCGCGAAGGGAATCTCCTCGCCATTGCCCTTTGGGTGACTTTAAGTGAGTGAGTTGTGAGCGACCACGTTTCTGTCCCGTATGTAATCACTGGCAACACACACCAGCTACCAGCTATTGATACCAGCTATCGATTAATATAGGTTTTAGGCGTGACCGCAACGTTGAAAAAAAAAAATGGCGGAAGTTAGGCCGGCCAGGGTTCATATAAAAATCTTCCAAGCCCTTGTTTTAGTAGGTATCTACTTATAACTTCATTAGCAAAGTTGTATGTTGTACACATTTCGCTTGTAAGCCTATCAGAGACCACAGTATAATTTAATATATGAATGAGTGTCATATGGTTTTGTTATCAGGCTCATACGAGTATACCGCTGTGAAAATATATCATTCAGTGTTATCTACTGAGCAAGATGGCGACCGTGTAAATCAATGTAACCTCAATTACTTATTAAGAAAGGTCTCGGTTGGAATTTTCCAACGATTAGGTAATGTTAATAGTACTTACTCGCATCTATAACTTGATATACATAGTGTAGACGCCAAAAATTTGAAAACGCGTAAAACATAAAACAATGATCCGTTTCTGTCTCAGTCGTCTGCAATGATATAAAGGTTGTAAACAGACTCTTAACGAAGCCAAAAGGCATTTCTTCTCCCCATCATTGCGATCATTGTTTTGCTCTAGACCATACCTGGGAAACTTCTAGTTACGGATATATTGGGGGTCAAAGTACCAACTTTTTCACTTTTTTTTTTTTAAATACATATTTTAATGAAAGATTTTTACTTTAAACTCCTTCAGGACCCCCTTGCTATTCAATCCATCCATCAGCACAATGTTTTGAGTGCGTAACATTGAGTCCTACTGTAAAACGCGATTGTTCAGCCAAAAAAAAAGTCGTTTCCCAGCACAAATTTTTGCGTAAAGTTACTTAGTTTGATGTACATAGTGCTTGGTAGACGGCTTCGTGAAGAGTCTGTTTATACCATGTAGATAAACTGCTGTTATAAACTCATTTTATGCATAACACATTGGGTAATGATAGTGATTTGTGGAGTAAGTTAACCTTATAGTTGTCTTTTATGATACACGAACATTTTTTTTTTAATTTAACAAAAAAAAAAAATAGATTTTGGCACAAATAACCTATTCATATTTAGTTAAGTAATTAGAAACGAAAGTATTGGAGCAATGCTTTTAGTTTGTTACCTCTGAAACAATATTTTTTAACTGTTTTATTGTATTATTCGTATCAAAGGCCAGATATAATAAACGTTGGGTTCGATACGAAATCCTATTATATTCTAGTTATTCTAGAAGTAAAAATCTACCCGAGCTGAAACTTCTTCATACCTTGTAAAGTGACGACTTTACACTGAAACAGCTGAAATATTCCCCAATACCACCCACAGTGACACCGCCATAAGATTTACATTCCATTTCTTTCGTATATGGGTTACCTAGCAAGGATATACGAGATTTTGCGAAGGTGTGCTAACGGTCTCGGGTAACGGTTGTCTTCATTTGCTATTCAACTGGACCCACGGCGACATCGATACGTCGAATACGAATTTCTGTTCTAAAAACCGCTTCTATTCATATATCCGGTAGTTGTAGGATTTTATAAGGCCGCTGTGATATAAAATAATACTTTGAAGTGATGTGAAGAGACCATCCGATGATTTTAAAAGCCATGGGTACCCTACGTTCTTCGTACTTACATAATTATAGGTTGCTCTTTTGGCGATTGATAAATATAATGAAAATTAAATAAAAAACGAGACTGTAAATTAATGACTTTTTAACGTCAAATAAAAAAATCCTACTAAGTAAATTAAATTAATTCAAATTTTAAGGTACGTCATTCGGAGTTAACCTACATTAATTTAAAATTCTAATACAACCACAGTGTCAAATAACTGAATCATTCAATATTTAACTAGAGTTTACCTTATTGTACAATGAGAGTTCCTTAAAAAAAAAACCTGTAATTAATTAAATAAATAATACGTCATAACTAATTTCCTTATTATTTATTTCAGTATTTTTGCAATAAATGAATGACGTATTAAATAAATAATAACAATCCCACAAACCATGAAATCATCACCTAACTTTAAAAGTCACGTAGGAGTTTCATGGAAAGTAATATAAATTACCTTTCTTTCATCGAGAATGTTTTTATTTTTGTAATTACAAAAGTAAAATAGCAATTATTACAAGAGCGATGCTGTAATTTTTTTTATAACACATTTGCTCGTAAAGGGGCTCTTATTTCACCAATTTCAATATCGTATGGTACCTCATTACGTACTTGTGCGGTAATGTAAAGTAAAACGCACGGCTTCAAGATGCTCCGTCAAAAACGAACGGTACTTTTTTAAATCTTAGCAAAGAGTTTTTATGTCAGAAAAGTGGTCAACATTTTATGAATAAAATTAACTTTGGGAGATAAAATATAATAAATAAACATTAAATTCTTTAATTTAATTAATTTTGACAATAGATTACAACCATTTATTTTTAACAAAAACACAAAAACATTAATTTACTGTATTAGTAATACTGGCTGTTTTTGTGCCTTTGCCTTAAAAAAGCGCTAATGCACGCGCCTCACTAATTTGTGAACAAGTAAAAATTATAGCGCGCGCTTTTTCTTTTCGCTGTATTGTTTTTATTGAAAAATGTCGTCAAGTAATGATGAATTTATTAATTCGTCACCGCCTGTAGTCTCAGAGGCAGCGAAAAAGGCTACTCTAAGCCTCTTGTCTGAAAAATCGACCGATAGATACTTACAAGCGTATCAAAATTTCGTTTAAGAAAGTTCGAGTTTTATTTATTTCCTCGCAAATATGTTATAAAACGTCGTTTGACATACGTGCGCTTTGATAATTACAGCCTCTGCTTTCTTGTAGCCCTCGCCTACGGCTCGGGCTAGCAATATCGCCTCGGCTGTAATTTTCAACTTACCGCACTTATATCATAATGTACTATTAAAGCATGGCAATTTTTATTAGTAACGAGCGCGTTTACGTTACGTACGACAAATTAATGATTGCTGCTGAGAATTGAGACTTTGCATTCTATCGCGTAATATAGTGGGCTGGCCACTCAGCTTTGTAGCTGTAAAGTTATTTTTGTCGAAGTGTAAAAGTATACTGGAATGCGCAACTCGAAAACCACTTTCAAATTGTAGCCATTTTGTTTCAGGAATTTTCTTAAAAAATATTTCTTGTTACGAAGAAATTTCAAACATCTGTAAGTAATTAACGAGCTAATATAATTAGTGAACACGTGCCGTAATTGTGGATTCATTCACCTTACAAGGTGCCGTATCATCCGTCTCTTTTATTTTACACCGATCGTGTCATGTAAGAATGTGACGCACGACTTCAACAGTTTGCTAATTAACTAAGCTCACAATGACACGAGCCGTGCACGTTTGAATTTCAACCTTATTGCGCTGGCTCTAATTATTATAATTGTTCAATACGTATGCAGCTTGAATGAGCATTGTATGCGTAAACATTAATCAATGCCATGGATACGCTTGTGAAGGTCATCGAGTTCGTGGTATTCTACGCTAATCTTCGATAGGCGAATAGGTTCAATCGAATATTAAAATACGAGTTACAGATATAATACAATCTACGACCGAGACGGAATAGTTCCATGTCTTTTAGTTTTTATTCAACATCGTAGCGAGGGCGTGTCAACCTCATGAGACCGCGAGATAACCAAAACCTAAAAGTATTCGAGTCGAATGATATTCATCGATGTGTTAGTTTGCAGTGTTTATGAAACCGATCATTGCATAACAGCAATGTATCGGAGATTTGAGGTAACATCGTTGTAAGATAGTCGATTGAGCGTGTAATAATGTTTTTATTATCATTTATCGGTCGTGTCACAGCCGATTGGAATAACGTGTGCCACTGCGCAGTTCCACCGAAAAATGCGTGGCTCTTTAGAAATATTTATGGAGTTACGAAGGTTGCTTTAAAATATACCTTAATATTTGTGGTTTTGTACTTTTTTTGTTTATCTTGGTCATCACTGGCATCGGTGAAGGAAAATATCGTGGGGAAATCCAGATTTATGATTAACGAAAGTAAAAAATCGCACATCTGCCTGAAACAAGTGGCTGATCAATGCTGGAGGCATTTGCCCTGCAGTGACACAGTAATAGGTTAGTATTTTTTATACATCAAAAGGGATTCTCTTGTCCTTGTCATTAAAACGCCAATCTTAATGCAATAAGCGTTTCAATAAAATTGGCAGTGGAGAACGCGGAAACTCGAATCATGGCGTGAGTTCAAACAGTTTAGCGTTAAGTCGCCAACGCAAACGCCTCTAAACTACGAACTAATGTTAACGTAAACGCGCGCGTGTGCGTTAACGCCCACTGGTGTCAATGTCAGCCAGCTAGTAGCCCCAAAAAGATCGATTAACGTGGTACCGAAGATGGAATGCACTGGTTTATTGAAATAATAAAAGAAACTATGTTTTACAGTTTCAGTTTCTTAATTGTATGCCGTTTAGCTAAAATTTATTAAGATTAAAGCGCAGGTCAGACAAAGGATATAAATACGATCTTTCTTCGTTGAAATACTTGCAAAATTCTCATGAAACCTAGCTACTTATTGTGACAAATTAATAAAGGCTCATTTGTCCGGGATGTGGCGCTCAGATAAGATACCATGATATAACAGACAAAATGGCAGCAAGCCATCTTCTTGTATCAACTACTGAACCTGATGGACAGGCGCCAGAATGACTCATATTAAGGAATGCCCTTAAAAATATTTTCTAAATCACTTTCTGTACAGTTGGCGGAAAATCGCTGAACGTACTGTAAACAATGTATTAGCACGTGTAAATTTTACATTTCGAGAATGTTTACAAGAGTATCTTTTGTGGTTCGTACTCATCTGGTAAAATTTGAGACGGGCAGATTACCAGCAAACTGTCAACTATAAAGTACTGGGTTTCTCTTGCCCATCTGTGGTCAAAATATTTTGGGTCTAATTTGGCCAATGGGAAGTTGAACATACAAATGAAAATGTGTATTTATGTATAATTGTTTTAAATGAAGCACAAATATAGTTTCAATTTTAAAACATAGATTCTGGTTTTACACCTTTCCAGCTATAACGTTCTGTTCAGTGATATTAAATTTATAGATGTTAATCAAACTAAATATATATTATGTTTGTCAAACAATTGGTTTACTATGGCTTGACCACAATAGAGAAACCAGCAATCACTGGCCTACAAACTGAAAAGTGTCATCTAATTGGATGTTATCAATTCTATCTAGGCACAATATTTTAATTATCATATTTTATCACTGACACATTTGTGACGACTGACTGGCTGGCGTATTTATTTGTGAATGACCTATAAGTGCGATAAATGTATGTTAATTATAGACACACAATTATGGGAGGTATCGCCGTGTGTGGATAAATAATCTGCTGGAAGAAGTAAATGAAACGTCTGAACATAAAATGAAAAATAATTCAAATAAAAATTAACAGTAACCCGAATGCACGGTTCATACGAGTGAAGCATCCAATTTCGGATGAACCGAAAACGTTAAAATTGATCGAAAGCTACACGAACATATCAAAGATCTTACCTTCCATCCGGCTGAAGAGTTGCTATCCCCCTTATCCTTAAAATATGGCACATTCTGGACCATCCACTCGTAAATCTGGGACAACGTGAGCCTATTGTCCTGTGCGGAGGTGATGGCTTGGGTGATGAGATCAGCGTAGGATAGGTTGCCCCAGGCATTCCGACGGGAGGAATTCTTCTTAGTGCTCACTGCTGGCAGTGGTGGTGCACCTAGGAGGAGAACATCTAGATTAGATTGGTTGATGTTTTGCTAAAGAAATAAAAAAAATAAAAAAAAGGTTAGATTCTGATATTCTTTGTGTAGCTGGAATTTTGTCCTGTAAAAAACTAGATCATTCTCACCTATTAAGTTCAAAATAGTTTTTAAGTAGCACTTCGCCCGCGAAAATTGTGATAGCTTAATGCTAATATGCACGATATAAGCCTATAGCACCCACGAATTTGAAAGATTTTTTAGAATTAGATCATCAGTTCCGGAGATTACCCCCAACATACAAATTTATAAACAAATATTACCTTTTTTTTTAATATTATTAGTATACCTAGATTAAATACTATCATTTTGCTTTAATATATCTAGATGCTAAAACTCTCAAAACTTTAACCGCTTACTCCAGTGGCTAAAATAATTTCATACGTTATGACTTATGAAAGAAAGCTTCGTTTCATTCATATCCTGACTAGTTAGTTTGAAAATAAATTAAAACATCCTGTACCTACTCGTGCGGACTTTCATTCAACACGCAATGTGTAAAGGACAATTGGTATTTGGTATAAGGTTATTAGTATTGGTATTTAGTTTTGGTTGGTATTGGTTATTTTTCCATTTTTAGGGTACCAGATATTTAATTACATATTAAGTCATCATCTGCCTAGCCTTTTCCCAACTATGTTGGGGTCGGCTTCCAGTCTAACCGGATGCAGCTGAATACCAGTATTTTACATGGAGCGACTGCCTATCTGACCTCCACAACCCAATTACTACTGGGAAATACGATACCCCTTGGTAAGACTGGTTGTCAGACTTTTTGGGCCACTGACTACTTTAACGACTGTCAAAGATCTTCAAATGACAGCCGGGACCAACGGCTTAACGTGCTTTCCGAGGCACGGAGGAAACTCGGTATGTAATGGGTGGTCACCCATCCACAGACCAACCTAGGCAAGCACGGCTTAACCTAAAGATCGACCCGAGCGGCTGTTATTGTTTAGCCACGAGCTCCTCTAATCCTCCTCCTAATTACATATTAAGTAAATAGATTAAATATTGGGATCATTTTGTGACTAATTTTAATTTTTTATCGTCAATTTTGGTTTGTTTTTTTCTTGAGAATAAAAGTAAAAGTAATTCTTACCAATACTAATGTTTTTTTCGGTTATAAGGATTTGCTACTATTTCTTTATTTGCCGTATTTTTATCAGTATACACTGCGTCTGAGTGTGATTGTAAAATTGAACGTCGGCGTCGTTGGCGACCAAAATGAGCATTGTAATGCTTTAGTATCTTATCTTAGGAAAATTACTCTCAGGATGATACTTTAATTTATTTTTAGGTGTATATATTTATCGGGTTAAAATGTTTCAATGTTAGTTACTTATTGTTCCTCGATAGAAGGGTTTGGAGAGCTTAGGAATTTGCGGAGTCATTACGTAACACACTTATAATCGCAATACAATGCTTTCTGATAGTTCAACAACATTAATAATTTGTAATTGTCTCCTTAATTCTGGATTTTGATTGAACGGAGGAATTAAAAAAAAATGGTGTAGTAATTAACTTCTGGTTTCCCTGGTTTGGTGGTGGCGGTGATTACTTTTTAGTAATTACATTTATATTTTAATAAATGTACCTAATTATTAAAAAGTCCTTATCATTCTCTTGCCCTTATCTCAATTTATTTGGGGTCCGCGCAGCATGTCTTTTTCTTCCATACTTCATCTATCACTCGTCATCTCAGCAGTCACCTCCTTTCTAGCCATATCATCCTTTCCACAGTCCATCCATAGATTCTTTGGTATGCCTCTACTCTTATAACCACCTGCATTCATACTCAAAATTGTCCTCATTCTTGCGCATCACATGACCTTACCAGTTTTTTTTTTACGGATGTGAAATCATCAAATGACTTCTCCCGCTCCGGGCATAGCGGAAGGGAGTGTCAGACCTGTACAGATTAAAACCCATCCATGTTCCTTCCTTGCCCGTTGTGTTCCAGGGCCGTGGTATCTCTTTCGAACAGTCCCGCAGCCCTGGCAGGCATCGGCCCTTGCAGGCCCCTCCCTGTTTGCTGACATCTCTTTGAGGCGCGCGTGGAAAACGAACGCGCCGTCTACACGGCAACATGACCTTACCATGATAACCGATTATCACACAACTTTTCGGTCAGCGGTACCACTTAGAAGAATAACAATTTACTCAAAAGTATTTATCTGAATTGGATTATTCTTGTATTATAAAATAATATCACCTTTGTTTATTTTTATTACTCCGTTACAGAATACAGTAAACGCGTGAATCGTCAATCAAATGACGCGACAAAATCCTACAAATGCGTGACAATGACGTAGGTAACAATAATAAACATTGAATTTGTTTTTGTTTATTCCAGGACAACCCTAGCTACGTCACAAAGCATTATCAACGTGACAGAACAAAATCCAGTTACGTTGGGTTTAGTTAGAAAGATAAACCACACTGCTAATAAATTTCCCGTAATTATTGTTTTACATGGAATGACAACTTTATGGACAATATGACGTGTTTGTATATGTTAAGAAAATTTGGGTGCAACGGCCTCTAGTATCAGTAATGTCAAAGTACTTAGTAGATGTTGTAGGTAAGTGATATCATAGCTAGCAGGTTTATACGCTATGTAGGGTAAATAAACAATTGTTGTACTGATACAATTGATGCAGTGACGTCAAATAACTGTATAATTTATTCAAAAAATTAATCTGGCTTAAGTATTATTCATTTATTGATGCAATGATATAATTTATTTATTTATGCAATAATATAATTCATTTATTTATGCAATATGAACGTTTTGTTATAGATATCGTCGGAGATTAGTTAATAGATTTACTTATTTACATTTTCCACACTAACAAATTAGTTTTGTGATTGATTTGTGTAATTTTAAAATGACTTTAAAAAAATATTTTATTTAACACTTTATTTTAGATTTAAATTTAGATTTACTTTTCAAATTAATCTAAATTTAAATCAAACTATTGAAGTCAGGCATTAATAAAACTATTTGGATTTGATTTGATTTATTGAAGGCAGACTATTATATGATTGTGTGAACAATATAAAAATAAACAAAATAAACATAATAATAATTTACGCTAAGTACGAGTAATTTTGCAAATATTTACGACGTGTAAAATAAATGTGCAAATAAGTAAAACATAATTATGATGTTCCATGAATGTAGGTATACACACCGTGTGCATTCATTAAATATATGAGTAGTAGGTAATTTAGGTTTTTTACTATTATTTATTGAGATCATTTTTTTTTTCTAAATTATTGTTTCGGTTGTGTATTTTTTAAAATAGGTTCTTCCTGTCCAGTTACCTGCTTGTATTTTAGCATCAAAGTCTTTTTAATTTGATTTCCAATGTAGTAA
Organism: Lycophotia porphyrea; assembly: GCA_950005105.1. Classification (NCBI taxonomy): domain Eukaryota; kingdom Metazoa; phylum Arthropoda; class Insecta; order Lepidoptera; family Noctuidae; genus Lycophotia; species Lycophotia porphyrea. The sequence goes on from OX465394.1 coordinate 9,764,014, forward strand.
GAAAAAATCGGTTTTTTAAATTCCTATAATGCCTCTAGATGCATACATACTAGCTTCTGTTACGTAAAATAATTGAAAAAAAGTAGCTGTTGGTATTTTTTTATTTGAAAGTTACATTATACTAATGAAAAAATTAATAATAGAATGTTACATTTTTTTTTTTTAATTAGAGCAAGAAGGTATCTGGGAACATTGGACAGTTTAAAGCAATTTGTGTATTTACATTGCATATGTATTTTTTAAGAACATCCAAGTTCTATTCATGAAAAAAGTTACAGCATTGTCGCTTACTATTTTGTATTGTATACACTTCAAGTACGGTACATAGTGTTAGGTACCTAGTGTCTTCTACCTAATCATTATGGTATTCATAATATTTCATTGTTTTCCTTACGCTCTATAATATTTATTATTGTATTTACAACACATCCATGTGTTCTTGTATATATATGTATACTTGTTTGTTTGAATGACTTTTCTATGAATTTATGTAATAAGAGTAGTTTTGGGAGTAGTATACAGGGTGTAAACAGACTCTTCACGAAGCCGTTAACCAAGCATTATGTACATCAAACTAAGTAACTTTACGCAAAAATTATTGCTGGGAAACGACTTTTTTTTTTGGGGTGAAAAATCACGTTTTACGGTAGAACGCAATGTAACGCATTCAAAACCTTGAGCTGATGGATGGATTGAATAGTACGGGAGTCGTGAAGGTGTCTTAAGTAAAAAAAATACATTAAAAACATGTATTTCAAAAAAAAACTTGTGAAAAAGTTGGAACTTTGACCCCCAATATCTCCGTAACTAGAAGGTTCCCAGGTATGGTCTAGAACAAAAAAATGATCGCAATGATGGGTAGAACAAGTGCCTTTCGGCTTCGTTAAGAGTCTGTTTACACCCTTTATGTGTAAATCAGTTTGGTAATGTCATGTCCTATAATATTCGTGTATGGTATGGTATGCTTTATTTATTACGTATCGTTGGTTATACTAACGTAAAATATCAAAAAAAAAAACAAAATCTACAACAAAAACTTGATAATCAAATACAATGTTTTTTTTTACAATGTACTTAGCTTTTAATTTCTTTCAAATGTTATAAAGTAAAATCAAATAATAAAAAAATAATTAAATCAATTAATTACTTTATAGCGTTTCAATTAGAGTCGTGCATTCATAAAATACATTTTTTACTAAGTATTTTTAATTCTGCATTTCGTGTTCTCTGTGCACCTACGTCGTAAGGATATTGAATTTCATGCATATACTCGTATGCTATCATTCGTAGATTTTGTGCAGCGCAAACAATTTCGATATCATTGTTTTTGCGACTTATTTGTATACATACATAGCTATATGTAGGAATGCCAAACGCGTGGCAAGTAGGAGGTAGATGCACCGATAATTATCTACGTTCATAAGTACTTACCTGTATTAATTATTATGTAAGTAAGAAAAGTTTGATATTTTTTATTCGTATCGGCGTTCGTAATACGCTTTTGTTTTTTATTGGAACTTTACATGAGAAGTGAGTTCAGACTACCTACGTAGGTCGACCTAAATAGCAGCGCGTATCGCGACTGCGACCTTACTGCTATCGCTTCGTTGGACAAATGGTATTTACCACTCAGATTCTGATTGGAGTTCTTCTTGGAGCCTGTGTCGTCAGCCGCTTCGACGTAGTTGTCTGGCCTTGGCAGCGGCCACGTGTTGGATCGCGCGCGCGTCTGTGGTTCGAAACCGACCTCTGTCAGCTCGCCCAAAGGTTCCAATTCGATCGTGCTGTCCAGCTCCGAGTGCCCGCCCTGGGACGACCACGGGCTCTGGTAACCACCGCTCCCCTGTATAGACATGTTGCCCACTTTATCTCGAACAGTGGAATTTTTTGGTAGGTGTGTCGGAATGAGCGCTCACCGGCGCGTGCCGATGCCGGCCGTTAGCATCTCAGCGCGCTCTCTATTCTGACTTTTTTCACTGATTTCTTTCTAGTTCCAGAAGTTTCGGACCCAGATCGCGATCCGGAGAGGTTATCTGTCTTCTGCTTATCGGTTCTGTTATTCGAAGCCAATAACATGTGGCGTCTCGCTAACGTTCATAAACAGCGATGTGCGCTAAGAGCGTCGGCCGTCGGACCGCTCCCGAGAGGCGATTTTCGCTAAATATAAGCGCGGGCGAGGCGGGGGCGGGGCGCACACCACGTGAGCGACTACGCGCCGATTTTCCAATTCATCACTGGCGGGCTAGGGACGCGATAACCTTGTAACGTGGCTCGAATCAGCCAACGTTGGGTAAACTATCCTCTTAAGTAGTCATCAGCGTCGAAAGTCCCCCAGAATTCGAAAAATCGGACGTCCTTCCGAGTTCGGAGTACACTTTGTAACTTTTCCACACTGATAAGAGTTATCACTGGGTCTATGGGGGGGCTAATTCACGTGTTATGTGGTTAATTGGGGCATATAACAAGTGGGGAGTCACTAAAAGTTGTTTGACGCGAGTCCACGCGGTCAGCGATAGTTTTAACTGCGTAATAAGCAGAGCAGTGCGAGTGACGCGGCAATTCGTCCTCGGCCGCGAGCGGTCGCACGTACACTGAACCGCGTCGCGAGGCGCGCCGCTTGTGCAAATTCCGCTCAGCGGGCGCCGCACGAGGAGAGGAGGGCGGCGGAGGGCGCTGATACAGAGAAGTGGCGTCGTATGACCGCGCGCGCCCGCCATCTCGGACGCACTCGCCACTCCGCTGTCCACGCATCTTCGAACAACTTCTAACTCAAACAAAACTTTTTTCTTCTGTTCCGATCCAGCCAGTAGCACACTATAGGTCTACCCTTGACTCTCACTTGCTTACTTTGTCTGATTGTACCGAGCAGCGCGTGTATCACTATCAGGGAGTCGCTGCATGCCTCATTGTTTACATACAATTATTTACACGCGTACGGCCGCCTCGTTGGGAATTAATTAATACCTAGGTAGTTATAGCGCTTTAAATCGAGTAAGCGTCTAAGTATATCCACATTACATTAATAAAACTAGGTACTTACCTAGATAATGGAAATTCGTACTTTTCCATCTGACACAGCATTAATTTCTTAACCTGTCGCATGAACTATGATAACTTTTACGATGACGCACACTATACGTAAGTACCTAAGCTTAATTAAAAACTATTTAATTGTAATTAATTGAAGTAATTTCTAAGTAAAACGCTTTTTGGTCACCTTAGTAATCCATAAACCCAAGTGAGTGCATCAATGAGTCAATAAGAGTTAGAGAGTTTAAATAATAATTACGTGAAATGTTAGTGAGTGTGCTACGTCAATTAATAATTATTATTTAATAATAACATAAATATAATTAAATATTAATAAATGTGCATGACCTTATAAATGGATTATCTTAGTGCAGTAAATACATCAAACAATAATTAAGTTAATTAATGTTATCAAAAACAAAATAATGTCGGACGAAAATGACCAGCACCTATCGACGAAAAAAAAATATTATTTTAAATTGATACTATCATCGCCAGAGATTTACTATTTTTGTTTTATGTAAAACTAGCGACGTGCCCCGGTTTCGCACGGGTAATGAAGAAAAGTAGATCGGCGGTTAGCAAAAAAAAAAACTAATTTTCTTCTATATGAAGGAAAAACAAATCGGTCGAGTCATTTTCGAGTTTTTAAAATAAATAGGATGGTTTACGTCAAGGCCTTTACATCTACAGTATAACGGCTATAGCTAAAACAGCTAGAATTATGTTCCAAAGCCCTTCAAAGTACCGGAGATTTTGTCACGAACGATCTGACAACGTATATCTAAAGTAAATCAATAATTATTTTAAACCTTACCTTGGAAAGGTCTACGAAGCCCGTAGTAATACGATACTGTACTATATTATTTTTGGTTAGACCTGCTTGTGGAACTAAGCACAAAATTAAAGCGTCAGTACGTTTTTATCTAATAATAAAAAAAAAAAATCAAATAAACAAGAAGTAGCTTCGGAAGTCGGTTGCAAAAAGTGATTCTATCAAACGAAAGGCACGACATCCGAAACTAGTTTTTTTCCACTTTTTGGTGTTTTTAAACCTATATGGTTCTATGGTAGTTCCCGTTGACCTAGCATCACGAAATTTGTCAAGAAGCAATGTCTTACAGCACATGTAAAGAAAAAAATCTAAAAACCGCAAATATGTAGTTTAATAACAAAATACCTACAATTCTATACGGAAGTCTCGGTGCGCGAGTCTAACTAGCACTTGTGCGGTTTTTTTTTGAAGTCGGTTTTATTTTTTGCAAAAAAACTTACTACGGAACTACTATTTGTGTCATACACACATAAAAAAAACATACGATTTGACAACCTCCTTCTTTTGGAAGTCTGTTAAAAATAAGAAAACTGTAGTATGCAAAAAAGTGACCACCCATTACATACCGAGTTTCCTCCGTGCCTCGGAAAGCACGTTAAGCCGTTGGTCCTGGCTGTCATTTGAAGATCTTTGACAGTCGTTAAAGTAGTCAGTGGCCCAAAAAGTCTGACAACCAGTCTTACCAAGGGGTATCGTATTTCCCAGTAGTAACTGGGTTGTGGAGGTCAGATAGGCAGTCGCTCCATGTAAAATACTGGTATTCAGCTGCATCCGGTTAGACTGGAAGCCGACCCCAACATAGTTGGGAAAAGGCTAGGCAGATGATGATTATGCAAAAAAGTGCAGTAGTGTGTGTTCTAAACGATCATTAAAATTCGTTTTACTAACTACTTTTAAAAATAAACATTAATTGGGTGAAACTTTATAGGATGAATGAATGTCACCGTTCAAAGAGCCTACACGTGTAGTCAGTGGCTACGACGTGGGGGCAAATTTCCCAATTATGTTCTAATTACAAATGAGTGTATTCGACATTAGTTATCATTATATATCAGGTATCATTCCGGTATTATATATTTTTTAATGTACCCTTTATAACGCTACGTGTACACGGAAAACTAGATTTGATGTACCTTTTTGAAGTGCAACCTCGACGCGGTCGTAGCAGTACAAATAAGTTTTGATAAAATGACCAATTTGTAATGAACATCGTTAAAAACACAGTTATATTATGATTTGGTATAAATTATACTTCTTTGACGAAAAAAAACTAAAATGTTGACTAGCTAACTTCAGGGTGTCGGTTAATCGTGACGGTGTGCGCGCGCATCGTAAAAATTTACTCTCATCATTTTTCCCTAACGCGCCAAAAGAAGTATAACTTCAAAAACAAAGAGTTACATATTGTAATTGTAGTTTCACTGCTACGCAATTATAACAAAGAATTAACAAGTACCACAAAAATTTAAAAGAAGAACAAATGTCCCCTAACGAACAAGAAATACCTATAATTATTAATAAATGATTGTATTGATGTTCATTTATATAAGTCTAAAAGTTCCCATGTAATATAATGCATACCAGAGTTGCGTCCTTGCTGCTACGCGGTCGTAGCTCGTAGCATCTACCCTCGTAGCCGTAAAGATTAAAATCCAAAAGGACATCGCTTTCACATCAATTTCATTCTAAGCCAACGAGATATTCGTAAAATTACTTTCTGAGTTCTATATTTGACTGAAATTAAAGAATTCATAAATTAAGTAGTATTTTTTTGGACAGATTGCGTATGTCTAAATAAGAATGTTATTAATTCTAATTATATTAATAAAATAAGAAAACAGTATTTCTTCAAATGATACAATGATAACCTAATGGTGTGACCCGACTACCAAGTCATTGGTCTCGAGTTCGAATCCAAGGCACGCACCTCTGATTTTTCGGATTTATCTGCGTATTGTAAAATGATCACTTGCTTCGGTGAAGGAGAACATCGTGAGGAAACCAAACCAGCATGCCTGAGAGATATTTCTCGACGGCATGTAAAAGTATTAAGTTAGAGGCTTATGGGCAGCAAAAAAACTCTGAAACCAGGTTAGACACAAACCACACGAAAAAAAAATCAAAGGCCTTGCTTGCAGTCACGAATTACCCGGTGCACTAATTCAGAATCTAGAAATTCAATCGCAGCTGGTTAAATTTGATTTCTTAACTCTTAAATAAATTCATCAAAGAATGAGAAATAAATAAAACATTACCTACCTCAAATGATGCATCTCTGAGGCCCGAATAACCTAGAAATAATTATTAGATACATTTCAAGGCAAGTTACAGTTATTTAAAATTAAATAATAATGCATTCATACGTAATTTTTGTTTGCATATCTGGAAGTTAATTACTTAATGAAATGGCCTAAAACGTGCAACGCCGCCAGTCTGTTGGGGACATTAACAGTTGACGAGGAGTTTTTTGACGCCTTTTCTTAGTTTATTTTTAGTATGGTTTTTGATATTGTTATGATTTTTTTAAATAAATTCATCATAAACTCATCCTTATCAGGAACAATTACATGAAATATAGTAAAATTAATAGTTCTTGAATTATTTTAAGTAGCAACGAACTTTTATCAAGATAGAAACAGTCAGTAAAGTAAAAAAAAATCACTGTCGATTATACATATAACACGGATGGCGAAATGTCGTTGTATTATATAGATACACTTCTGCCCTTCGGCTATTTACAGGTGTAATTTTAAATTATGCCTATGTTTATTCGTACGACCGAGGTCTCAAACCTCGGACAATACAGTATCATTTGAGGTAAGTTTGTTTTAATTATAATTAATAAATACTTAAATAAAATCCCATTAATTTGGTGCATTTGTGAATATATTCTAACCTCGTGGCAAGGCTTAACGTCCGTAAATTATATACATACATAAATATGTATCAAGATATTTTTTTTATTATATTTATTTCAACCTACGTCAGCCTAGTGGTCGCAAACTCATACATAAGTATAAATCAGCCTCAAATGTTTTACCTGGCCGTGGGAGTAGGATCCACCAAGCAGGCCTACTGCGGGTTTGTTGATGCCACGTTCTTGATTCAGCGATACGACAGGATTTCTCCACCTATATTCTTCAACTTCGTAAGTCACGGCCATCACAAACTCTATGGGACTGACACATTAATCACATAATTATGTTAATAGAGAATAACAAATTATTTCCAAAATGTCTTTTTATTAATAAACTAGCTGATGCCCACGGCTTCGCCCGCGTCATTGTCGGTTATCGCGACCAAAAGTAAGCAAGACATTTAGATCCCGTTCTCGCAACAAAAACTTGACAAATTATATACTAAAAACCTTTCTCGAGAACCACTCTATCCATTGGTGAAAACAGCATAAAAATCGGTGCAGTAGTTTTTGAGTTTATCGCGAACAGACAGACAGACGCGGCGGATGACTTTGTTTTATAATATGTAGTGATAGTGATAGTAATAGTGATGATAGTGATATGTTGCCATGAATATAATGTTAGTGGTGATAAAAAGCTAGCGACAAAAAAACTATACGTTTTATAGAGCCAAAATATATAAATTGTATCTACGTCTTCAGTTTTCCGATCAAATGTAACCCCGCAAATGTAGGATAGTTAATTTATTTGGGGAAGAAGCCTTGCCGCCTACAATTAAATAGTTGTAATGGTCATTACAGAAGATTAACTGGGTACACATGTTGTGGTTCACGAAGAAAAACTATTGGGTTTCTTAAAGGTTTTTCTTAATACGAAATTACACTATAGGTGTTAGGAAGCACTTAGGTATACTTCTACTAAGGTAATAGTTTTTAGGTCGCCGACTGCTGGATTCGCAAAGAGGTTGAAAGGTTATATTGAGGTACGTGGGTACGAGGTTGGGACTCGCGGGTTCAGTTCTCGGATGGAACAAACACATCTTGATTATTTCATGTAATTTTATTGTTTTGAGCAAAATATTTGGGTTTGACTGGTATTAATTTTGTAGACATTGACATGACACTTGGTAACTAATTATTTATTTATTTATTTATTAAAACTTTATGCACAGAACTGTACAAAGGCGGACTTAATGCCTTGGGTATTTTCTACCAGTCTACCTTAGGGTCATGCAAAGACACACACCGTGTTTTTGCACAGTAGGTGCAAAAACAGAAAAAGAGACTCGAAAAATTAAATGTCGACATAGTCTATCTACTAAGCTGCTATCAGCTTGACTATCATGCAAATTCACCCTTAAATGTTTCTTCTACTACTTGCTGGTGGACGACGATGTCACAAAGCCGGCAACCAAGCATTCTGTACATCAAACTCAAAGTACCAAAGTACAAGTTACTCTAATAAAAAATTGTTGCTGGAGAACGACTTTTTTTTTAATGTCACTTTTTACGGTAGGATTTAATGTTAGCCCTCATAATACTGGGCTTATGTATGTATTGAATAATACGGCGGTCGTGGAGGTGTTGACCCCCAACATCTACGTAACAAAAAAGTTCTCAGGTATGGTCTATAACCAAAAAAATATCGCAATGACGGGGTGAACCAGTGCTTTTCGGCTTCGTTAGGGGAAATCCACCACGCGGTTTCGAGTTTTTAGGGTTCCGTACAAAAGGGTAAATACGGGACCCCATTACTAAAACTCCACTGTCAGTCTGTCTGTCTGGCTGTCTGTCGCCAGGCTGTATCTCATGAACAGTGATAGCTAGAAAGTTGAAATTTTCACAGATGATGTATTTCTATTGCCGTTTAGAACAAATAATAATAATGTAAATTATTTAATAATTAAAGGGGGCTCCCATACATGAAACGTGTTTTTTTCGGTTTGTGGTACCCTTTGTGCTCGAATCCGACTCGCACTTGGCCAGTTTTTTTACTTTACCATCCAAAATACTAAAACTTGGTGTTTTTGGAAATTTCTTCTCTAAAATAACTCTACTCGAATTGTTTCAACATCTTCGAAGTAAAGTAACCGTGTGCAACCAGCCCTTACCAATCAGCGTCGTTTATGATGTCCACTACCTTTCTACTGTCCCAAGATCTCATTCCCCTACTCGGGAGGAAGTAGGAAATCGCATGATATTTCCTACACTTCATCATTTATATCGCTCGTATGATATGATTCATATTTCTTTGGGCACACTGTTTAGATTTATTGGTGGTCATTTCGTTATAGCCCCTTTTTAAGCAAAGTAATTTTACTGAGAGATGATTCAATTTAACTTCGCTGTGGTTTTTAGAATAGAAATAGTTTTTCTTATGGGTAATTTAAGCCATTAGGGTTTGTGTTAAAAAAAAAAAAAAAATACCCTTAAGGCTTAAACTATCCATATAAGTATCCATCGCCTGTGGACGATGAGTAATGGGCTAGCTCGCCGTCCGTCCGTCTTTTGACGGCAGGCCGTGGTGACGACGCATTCGTGTTCCACGGGCTCCTCAAAGAGATGTCAGCAAACAATGAGGGGCCCGCAAGGGCCGATGCCTGCCCGGGCTGCGGGACTGTTCGAAAGAGATGCCGCGGCCCTGCACGGTAACCCAAAGGGCAAGGAAGGAACATGGATGGGTTTTAGTCAGTACAAGTCTGACGCTATGGGCGGAGCGGAAGGGGTCATTTGATGATTTCCCAACAGAAAAAAAAGGGTTTGTGTGTACAGGTTTTTATAGACAAACTTATGAGTGCTTGTGTATTCAACTAATTGGTGTCTGCAATATCTTATAAGCTAGTTGGACAAAGGTGCGACAATTGAGAGCGAAACGTTTGAATAATAATAATTATCGCCTGCCCCAAGAAGCGCACAGAGGTGTATGATCAAAAGTTGGGAACGTAGGTGCTTTCAAGGGGGGTACCCATATCGTGACGCTGACTGTTGCTGTACATGTTAGTAGGTATGATAAAGATACATTAATTGATCGGTGTGATATTTTAAATTAGGTTCTTCGATTCATGCTATATCTACACGATAGGCTTAATAACAGCAAAATTGCATTAATTGAAAATTGCAAGACAAAACAGTGCGCGACCGTTTGAAGTACATAATTATATAGAGGGAAGCCCATGCGTAGACATGAGATAGGATGGGCTAAAAATAAATAAGTACTCGAGACATATATTTGATGCGTGTTATTGTTCTATCAGAACATTTGGCAAGATCGGCACTTGAGTGCATCGAGTGCAAGGGGGCAGTTCTCATTGGAATTTGATACACTTTTATGCTGCTTGAAAAATATAAGTCTGATTTTTACATAACATATCACGCCTGTAGTCCCCGAAGGGTAAGGCAGAGGTGTACCTAATAGTACACCCACATTTCGCCAGTTATGTTTAAGTCCAATATAAAAGGGGGCGGGCCTATTGCCACTAACCGGGCACATATCCACGCTCCGTGGCTGTTACTGAGAAATTCCTAATGGAAATTATACCCAATAACAATTTGCCCAACCCGGGGATCGAACTCAGGACCTCATGCTTTATTCAATCTTTATTAAGTTTCTTTCACTTACTGAATTATTTGAAAGAAACCTTAACTTCTTTAATATTTTTTTTGGCTGTCATTGTCCTAAATTACACATTCAATTTCTTTTAAATTATTTATGTAAATGAAGATAATTTCAGAAGGCTTAAATAAAATTATGTTGCTAATGGAAAAAAGTAGGTAAAAGTAATAATATGAATATTGCAATTTGCAAGCTGATATTGGAAATCTGAAATACTAACATAGGTATTCAACCAAGTTAATGGTTGATAGAGACGCCTTGAATATCTAAAACTATAATAATTCTAATCTGGGCAGACAGAAATCAATTTATTTAAATGGCATTTAATTATCATGGCACTGGTCGATTGACGTCTTTCAAAGAAATAAACTGTTCAAAACCAGTAGTTGATATTTTTAGATTTTATCTAATCTTCAGTGTTCAGTGACAGTTTGGTCTAGAAATAATAAGGAAGAATACGCTAGACATCTAGGAAGAACTGTGAAAAAAAATTTGAGATACCTTATGGAAGTCTCTGACTCTAAATCTTTTATGGCTCATTTATTTTAGAGAAAAGGTAAAAGTGTCGTAATTTAATGATGTTTTACCCTACTTCTAAAAAAGGAGGAGGTTATGTGTTTTTTTTAAGGGAACTAAACTACTTATTCCACCTGCATCTTTTTTATGTATGTTCTTCGATTGCTCCGCGATTACTGGTCCGATTTAAGTGATTAACTTTTAATTTGGCAGATAAAAATCACGCGGTGGTCCCATGTAAATTTAATTAAGTTTCCTTCGGTACAGTATGAGTTATCCTCTATAATATGAGTGTTTTCTTATTCTTCCATGCGGATAACATGTTTTTATTCTAGTTTCATTGTAAAATTGATACTTGACAAGGATTGGTGTGTGATACCACAACAAAAGGGGTAAAATAAAACATTTTTGCCAAAAAATAACAGACTTTAAAAAAAAAGGAACAACGTTTTTTCATAATGATTCTGCTTAAGAGAAGCGAATTTGAATTTAGAAGGCAAACGCAGTTTCTAGCAAAATCAATGGAAAATGCAATGATAAAAAAAAAGAAATTAATATGTCATGCCTTCGTCACGTGCTTGTGACGCAAATAGGATATTTTATAACAATATAATAATAATTGATTAGCATTCTGTGATTAACTATTTGTTTCGGTGCCTTTGGCGCAATGTTAAAATTTTCTTTAGGTACCTACCTATAGAGTTTTATCAAGAATTTAAGAATAAAAAATAATGGCTTGAGGAAAGTTTAATTTTGTTAATGTACTGGTGAGGCAAAGTGGCGACAAGCAGAACACTGTCACGATGATTTGGGTAGTGGACATTATTGGCAAATCATGGCTACAAGTGAAAGCAAAACACTGAAATTACTTAATTAATTAATTAGTATTACCACTTTGTTATGAAATTTATATTTTTTTTGCAATTATAAAATGACAAAGTCTGACTGTGACGTTAGTTTACTAGTCGCAACCGTGACTGCTGAGCATAAGGTCCTGGGTTTGATTCCCCGGTCGGGTAAATTGTTATTTATTGTAACCATAACAGGTACTGATATATAAAAAAGGGTAGAAATGAGAAGTCATTTGATGATTTCACATCCGTAAAAAAAAGAAAAAGGGGTTTAAAGTAACCTAATCTAACATCGGGGTGCCCAAAGTCCCCTGCTCGCTTCGCTCGCTCTTACATCTTAAATTATAGAGCTTAAGAAAACGATTATTTTAGCAGAACATGTTTTCAGAAACTTTGTATATTTTTCGCAAACAGTATTTTTGTCGCAAGCTTAATATTTTTGTAGCAAACTTAGTATTTTTTTCGGAAGTTTCGTATTTTTGATGGAAATTTAGTTTATTTTTTTTCGTAGGATTGTAATTTGAAAGAGCTCATGTTTGTTTGTTAAATACAAAATTTCTTGCCGGTTCATTTTGTATTATTTTTTCGGTAATTCATTGAAGCCAAGATTAGTTTTACAGTCAACCACAGATCGTTGAAAGTTTTTTTTTCGGAAGCTTTATTATTTCCCAAAAAATGTAATTCTATTGCTTACTATATTTAGTAACTTACTTTTTGTGTAAGTGTGTTAAATTGATTTGGCAAATAAAGTAGATTTTGTATATTGTTTTCTTCGTAGACATCCTGCGTGACATCGTCCTTACTAAAGTCGAATAAAATAAATAGAAACTATTTATTTTCCGAAAACTACATATTTTAATTGAGAGCAGCGGTGGCCCAGTGGTAGCGACCCCGACTTACGAACAGCAAGTCGTGGGTTCGAACCCAGGCAGGTGCTTTACTTTGTGTAATTTATTTCATCACCACTGCTCTCAAAAACGGTGAAGGAAAACATCGTGAGGAAACCGGCATGTCCTAGAACCAAAAAATTCGAAGACATGTGACATCTACCAATCCGCAATGGGCCCGCGTGGTGGATTATAGCCCATTCCCTCTCATAGAGAGGAGGCCTGTGTCCCAGCAGTGGGAACATTATAGGCTGATGATGATGATGATGATGACATATTTTAATTCAGACGAGAAGGGAACTGAGATTTTTTAAATTCATATGTTTGCATACAATACCAAACTTGGTGGATTTTATACCTGGCTTGGATATTAGTTACACAAATAAAAACCTGTTGGTCAATATTGTCAAAGGTGGATGTGTCTTGTGACAAGAATGGATAAGGTATGGAACGAGTTTATGTATTAGAGAAAGCTTAAAAGTTGCGAGAGTTATCGACTGTCTTGGTATGGTCTTTTGATGAGGAGGGATGAATCGCATTTGACTAAAAAAAAAACATACCACACAAAAACCCACGATGGTTTGTGTTTTATGTCTTGTAAAATTTGTAACCGTGTGTATTGAATAATAAAACATAACAAAATCCGCCAAGTGCGAGTTGGACTCGCGCACCGAGGGTATTCTTTTTTAAACTACATATTTTCGGTTTACAGATTTTTTCCTTTACATGTGCTGTAAGACATTGCTTCTTGCCTAATTTCGTGATTCTAGGAACTACCATGTAGGTTTTCGACCCAATAGCTATAGGGTATTTCCAGATGACCTGGAATTGTCAATTTTGGTTGAAAGCAAGGTCTTACAACAAGTAACTGTTATTTCACACATAATTATAGGTCAGAGCCTCCAGTTATAAATCTGTTATAAAATCTCATCGCTAACTGAGGTTCGCAAGAGGAAGACCAAAGAAACGATGGCTGGATTGTGTGAGGAATGATATGATGACGGAGGAATGATAAGATGACGGAGGAGGCTGACAGAGGAGAATGGAAGAATAAAACGTGTTGCGCCGATCCCAAGTAACATGGGACAAAGGCAGGAAGATGATAATGGTCAATATTGTCGAAAACTACCTTACTGGATACAGATTTTTACGAATATCGTTTTCCTTACAGATAATTCTTTTGAACTTTATTATTTGGAATAATAAAGTAATTTATTCAAGTATTTTAAGAATCAATAAATTCTGTGAATAATTTAGTAGTCAATAAGATAAGCATTATCAGCCTATGTTGTTCCCACTACTGGGACACAGGTGACGCAGGCCTCGTCTCTATGAGAGGGAATGGACCAGGTACCTAATCTACCACGCGGGCCCAGTTCGGGTTGGTAGATGTCACACGGCTTCGAATGTTTGATTCTAGGACGGTTGCCTGTTTCTTCACGATGTTTTCTTCACCGTTTTGAGAGTATTGATGATTAAATAAATGACTCAAAGCAATGCGTCTGGGCTCTTTTACGTGTTAAATTCTAACTTTGGTAAATAAAACGCCCAGTTTTTTTTTTTGTTCGTACTTAACAGAAGGTAAACACCAGTGGCTGCCTACCTAATTAACAACGGAGTAAATATTTGGCACTCATTAACATCCTGGTTGGTTGCAGTGCTAATGTTTATAAATTAAAGGCACCTTGATGTCGACGTGACATTGCCTGGTGACATAATTACATTCTACAGGTTATCTGAAACTGCACAGAACCAACTCATTATTGAGACCAAAATATTGAATTTATATTATAAGTAATATGATTCCAACCTGACTATGATTTGTGCAATGTTTTACAAGAAAAAAGTATGCAATTTAAAACAGTGCCATCTATCTATCTCTATCTACAACTATTCGTTACGGTCGTCGCGAGTTCGAGTAACTTATCGTCCACAGACCATTGTAGTTCCGCCATTCACAGTAGATGTCACTGTGTGTGGTTCTGCTCAACAAACATAGATGGCGCTATCCGGGGTTAACTTAACTCCAGAGAGATCCGAGTGAGGCATCCTTCCCTAAGTTGTACTTTCATGAAAATCGGGAAAAGCCATCCCGGATACGATTCAGTCGGTTCGGGGCACTCAGCGCGCGAACTTCCCTAACCCATTCCCTTTTGGCTGAGTACAAAGGGCTGAGTTTAGTGGTTGCGCCTTTGCCTAACACCTTTTAAGGGCTTTGCAATAAAATATAAAAAATCATCTAGCTCTTCTCAGGCATTTATTTGCCTGGTTTACGTTGTGACAAAAACTTTTAAAAGTATCTTTGTAAGGATTAAGGATTAACGTAGTAGCTGCCGGATAATAATGATCGGTAAGTAAATTTTACTTCTGTATTGTGTAGTAACACTTTTTTACATATTTGAATATTTACCGTTACATCAAATTATAATGGCGGTTCTTTTATTTAACATTGTTAACAGTTTTGTTTAAAGCAATGTGATGAGATTCTTAAAAGAACAGTTTTATAAAAGTTTACTGAGATTTCATAGGTACACGTATGGGCTAATTAATAGTTTAATAAACTGCTGTTAAGGAAGTTATTATTATCCAGAATAATTTCAGTAGAAATAAAAAAGAATCAAAAAGAATAATCAATCGTCATTTTTAAAAACTGGGCTCTTTATTAAAAGGCCTTAAAATATATATATATCTACATGATGTTAATTCGTCGAATGTAAGCGAAATGTTACATAAAATCAGTATGAATATTTGATATGTGTTTAAAATACCTTTTGTCCGATCCGCAGCTTAGTTTCGTGTGGGTACGGATTATGAAGGAGTATGGATGTATTTTGTATGAAACTTTTCATAACTTAGCCTCTTTGTTCTCACTGATTAATTACTTATATGTTCAGCATACGGTAAGTAATGGGTTAGGAAAGAGATTGGTTTTTAATCGAAGTTTTTATGCTTAGGAGGAAGCCAATAGCCCCGAATTATCTCAATATTTTCCAAATTAAACGATGTAGGAAGATGTTTTTTAATTCACTGGACTTCTTTCTGATAATGTTCACTGAGTCTTATTAGTGAGCCCGATAAATATTGAAAAATAAAACTAAAAAAAAAAAAACATCAAATTGAAAGGCAAATAAAATTCTGGGAAGCGAAAGAAAATGGGAAAACTTTTTGGGTTTGCAAATCCTTGAAGAGTTAACATCTTGTTTTTTGTACAGTTGGTTGTGTTCAAGGGTTTCCCTAGGCACGCTGAATTTTCTCCGCCGGGGACTTTTCAATTTTCGCACGAGGCATATTTTCTTCTAAAATATTCCAAGGTAGACGAGAAGATAGTATGTGTAATTTATCAGCCAGGCAATTTAAGCCCTTAAAGTAAAGAAGGAATGCATGTAATACATTATAATTTAGTACTAGCTTTTGCCCGCGGCTTAACTCGCGTTAATTTAGAATTTGACAATCAATTCCGGTTGAACTCCGATTGTAATTAAATCCTGATTCGAAAAGCACGTGGCGCCATCTATGAGCATTATAACGTTATTGTTGTTTTCCTCAGGAACAGTTCTTTTTTTCGGGGTAAAAGGTATCCTCTGTCCGTTTTTGTACATCTGACAACGTATATGCAAAATTTCAGGATCATCGGTTAAGTGGTTTAGGCGTGAAAAGGTAACAAACAAACAAACTTACTTTCGCATTTATAATATAAAATATATATATATATATATATATATATATATATATATATGAATTTATAATAATATATTAGTAAGGATAGTTTTAAAAAGTCTGAAGCTTAAATCTTCGTGGTAGTCGTACTTATGCGATTGGAGAGTGCTAAACTCTATAAACGCTCTCGAAATTAAAATTCTATAACTATAAGTTTGTTATATAATATTTATTGTTTTCCCAATACGATATTCTATTTAATAACACTTCGAGGTGGACCAAATTGGTAAAAGAGATTTTCTCGAATTTATTGTGCCATACGCACGATCGATAAAATGGAGCAGTAATTTTGCCAATCGTCAAAGCTCCGTTTTATTGCAGTGTTTATCGTACGACAATAAAATCGAATGTCGAACTTCAAACTGAGCAATATATGAGCACCATAGGGGTGGTAACCGAGAATGGTTCAAGAGTGAGTCGAATTCGTGACGTAACAACGATTACAGCGAAGTATAAACGGCGCCTGGGGAACCCTGTTTTTTGTGGTTGTTTGCCTTTCTTAACAAATAGTCGGTGGATACTCGGTAAACTGAGAACATTCTGTTTGCACGTAAACAAGAAGATACTTATTGTTAGTTCGTGTTTTTACTTTGTCTTTTTAACTGAGGTGAAAAATTCTATGAAACTCGCAAGTTAATTAACTTTTTATCCACCACTGAAAATCTTTTACTTGGTTTCTAGGAGATAAGTAAAATATCTTCACTATCTTCAAAACCATTCCCTTATGAAATGAAAAGATTACAACATAGAATTACAGTCACCACACAAAATTCAGTGCCCCTTAAATTAATAATTCAATAAACGAAAAGGCACTTTATCCTGTAAAATATCAGTTGAAGACGCTGTTCCGTCGACAAGATTTTACATTCATTTTATTCAAATCTCTCTCATGACAATCTCTGGAGCATAAAACTGTTCGGGACGGGCCCATTGGACTATTTCTTTAAAGAATAGGATTCAGCCCGTGCAATATGTCTCGGCCTAATGTCGTCCGACCTTCTGTCCTTTTGCCAAATATCTTTGATATCACACACCTGTTGTTCCCAAGATGCCTTGCAATGGGTTTTTATTGCGGGATTTCTTTTTTAAAAGTTTTTCCATTTCCATGATTCTACAATTTATATCTAAACTTTTGTAATAAAGGGTTTTTTTGTTCCAACGGGATTGTAGCTAGTACTTTTAATGTACGTTTTTATAAATTTTGCCGTCAAACTGTCCGCATGAAAACTCTTTTTGAAATTGGTACCGGTCACTTTGGCTCCAAAATTTTCAAGACGAATCGGCCCGTTACTCTCCAACTGGTTCCATTCAGCCATTAAAGAGACGTACGTCATAAATACCGGGCTTTTTCTAGTCCATGATTATAATTAGCGATTTCTTCTTCAAACAATATTTAATTCCGAAAAAAGTGTATTTAACTCAAACCACAGCTATTACAAAATTAAGGAACAGATTAGCACGCCGAATTACAAATCATTGTCCACAGTATAAATCCCTCAGTTTGAATTGATTAGCCGAAACTTTGGGTCACGTAGAACGTTCTAGCGAACTTATCTACAATTTCAGTCGCCATTGTTTAATATCCTTCGTCAGTTTGTGCCCTTTAAGTGAAAATTGGGGAACTTGCTTTGATAAGTATTTTATCTTTATTGTATTGAAATGTATTGCGAAGGTAGCAATATCTATAATGAAACTAACTTATTCTTAGAATTTTCTAGAAATGCGTAGATAAATAGAAGACTCTTTAGAATATTATATATTGGGGTCGGAATGCTAAAAAGCTTTTGTCTTTTATTTTTCCTAATGGGCTTTCAAAGTCTCTGTGACTTTTGAAATAAAAATATATTGGAAGCAAATATTGTACTGAAATATCGGCAAAAACATGAGGCTGGAAAAAGAACACAGTTTGTCTCTATAATAATATATCTTCCTCTCTCGGATTTTGGTGAGGTATGTAATGAAACAATGGGTAGTATCATTATTAAATCCGATTGCAAAATAAAACATGTCAAAATAATCTGATTTTAACAAACAAAAGTATCTTCACAATATTTTCAGTATCTGTCAAACAAAACCGACGAATATTTTCGTGGAAATGAAAATCTCGTTACGAAATTCGCCGGCTTAATATTTATCAATCCCGCTTTGGTTGTGTCGAATATTAATATTATGAGGAGTGAGTTTCAATTTCAATTAAAAGATTTTTAGATTTGGTGAAAATTATATAAATAGAACCTTTATGTCCACTTTTGGCTGGCTCTTTAGTCAACTGTAATTAAATAATAATTAAACTGTAAATAAAATAAAATATATATTATTTTCTGACTTTGTTAATACATCATTCATCCAAAGAACGGTCATGATGTAGACCAGTAGGTATTACGTTTGAATTAACATTACCTGTTAGAACAATACAATGCTTACATAATAATACTTGCCTTTGAGAATCGATATGTAATAGTACACTCACCTTTTTCCTTTTAACCACAACACTGCAAAATTGTGCAAACACAGCAAAAATTGTGTGTATTACTGTCTACTACTTAACCTATTTATTTATGAGTACCTACCTTCTTCATAAGTAATTCTTATATTTAATTTTAAGATTACCTTGTATTTCTCATATTAACTGAATTGTATTCTTTTTGAGAAATAAATGTCTTAAACTGTATACAGGGTGCTAGGCACTAGGTGTTAGGTTATTTTCGTTACGGAATTTCTGGATTCGGTCTCCACGCTCAAGCCCGCGATAGAAGCTATGCAATAGCTTAAAAATAAATTTTCATTACGACCTTCCCACAGCTCAACATACAGGGTGTAAACGGACCCTTCACGAAGCCGTCAACCAAGCATTCTGGACATCAAACTAAGAAACTTTACGCAAAAATTATTGCTGGGAAACGATTTTTTTTTTGGGGTGATAAATCACGTTTTACGGTAGAACTCAATGTAACGCACTCAAAACATTCTGCTGATGGACGGATTGAATAGTACGGGGGTCGTAGAGGCAATTAAAGTAAAAATCTTACATTAATAACATGTATTTAAAAAAAAACTTGTGAATAAGTCAAAGTCAGAACAAGTACCTTTCGGGTTCGTATTCGCCTATGTTATCTATCTTTTTGCTGACGTACTTTTTTTGGGTAGGGTTTGGCTTGGTATGGTTGTTGAACTCCCATGGTTACAAAATGTGTTTAACCTTATTCTTTTCTTGCATTCCTAAAAGAAATTCTTAATACAATTCTGAGGCTTTTAGTTGTCTAGACCGTACGAAGTAATTTAATGAGAGGTGTGTACCTATTAAAGTCTAATAAAAGTTGCTTATTTTGCGCACGGCCGGCGGGTCGACCCCTAGCTTTTATAGCTAGCTTCCTTTGTTTCTTGCGTGATTTGCAATTCCTTTGGCCACCGGTCCATAAATTAAGACAGTTAGTAAGTAACAACATTAACAATTCGTGTTGCATAGTAAAAAGAAGATTTTATCGGCTGGATTTCCCTGGCTACACTATAGATACGAGTATGTATATTTACTATTTTGTTTTCCAAGTAGCTGAAAAGTCGATCCGATTCGCGCAGTAGCTATGCCGTTCACTTTGGATTTGTTTTTGATCGCCGCAAGAAATGTACAATATCTATGTATATTTGCTAAGCTGGAAGGGTTTTCTTCAGTTTTTTTTAAGATATGACTCAGTTCTGATTCGACAAAATTTAGATTGCCTCCTTCGAACACGCGCTTCGAAGAAGAAGACTGAATTTTTTTTCTAGATCCTATAAATGTGACTAGTACCTATTTTCATTATCACATGTCATAAAAATGAGCTGATGGATTCATCAAGTATCATAACATAGCATCACACCTATAATCCCCGAAGGATTAGGCAGAGGTGTACCTAATAGTACACCCACATTTCGCCAGATAAGCTTCAAGTGTCCTGTTACTTAAATAGGTATTCCATAGAACCATCATTATCATCCGCAGCCAGACTTCACCTTCTGCTGGGTATGGATCTCTCTTTGTAGGTGCCAAGCTCCACGCTTCTTAGAACTACCCACCTTCTGAAGCGTCACTAATTATTTAGCCACATAGCACTGACATCATCAATTCATTAGCCGAACGTGTTAATGAATTCTGTTGAAATTTTGTCTTGTAATGGATTATGCGGAAAATCCCTATCTACAAACATTAACAGGGTTATGACCAAGCAACATAAAGGCGCTTTTCTATCGCGCAAACTATTTGCAGCTTGTCACGCTACGCGGGGAAAGAAAGATACAGCTACGCTTTAGAGCGATGACGCGTTAAACTTTAGCTATCTCGTTTTATCTGCGAGTAAAATAAAGTTTATAGCAGTTTGTGCACAACAGCTTCAGGGCTAATATTACCATCGCGCAAGCAACTTGATACATGCAGCTTTCGAGTCTTTGCATAACTCAGCTTAATACACTACCTTAACGCCGGCCTCAAGGGAGTACGCAGACCATAATTCCGTCTAAAACAATTTAGTCCAACTTAATACACTACCTGAAGATTGTTAGCAAAATGTCTTCATGCATTATGTATCCAACGCAAGTTAGTGTAACGTCCCAAATACCTCTCTGTTTAATACGAGATCCGTACACTTGCTAATTAAACTTTGTATGTTACACTTTGCCTGGGAATGTATGAGTTCGTCAAAGTTTGCGCAACTAACACGTTACGTGTCGGTAATTACGTATTGGGTAACTGCCACAACAGTTTGTCGTTTGTCGAGGAATACAATTTGTGTGACGGAGCAAGTTCCAGCGGTCGCACTGGAGCGGTCAAGCGATCTATGTTTGGTGCTCTATGGGCAATTAATGTTTGGAGCTGACAGCAAAACTAACCAGAACGTCGTAGTTACTATGCTAACTTTACAGCTGTTTTATTTTATATGGTGTGTTTACTCTGATTATAAACCAGCATTGATTCCAATGCAATTTTTTTGTTTTCTGTTCTCCATTGTTGGACCATGCAAGATTTGAGGATGTGTGTCTTCCCAGGCGTTTTTCTTGAATTTGAGCGTCCTTCATAACAGGAACTTTCATACAAATGCTGCAACTAAAATCTTGACCTTTATAAGTGCTTATCTGTTCAAACAAAAACAATTGAACTTGAACTTTCACGACATCGGCAAAATGCAAAATTGCATTTATCAATAAAAAATATATATACATGTACTTCGTTAGTTTTAGACAGAAGACGATTCCGAACATTTATAAACGACACTTCGGCAGACAGTGGCACCAGAATAGCATTCCGAATCTGCAAAGAATAGGTTTTTCTGTATTTCGTCTAACAAAATGTTCTGTAATGTAAGCGTATAAGACAGCTGCCTCAAAGACTGGAGACACCATTTCTTGTGAACTGCAATATGTTTCGAAATGTTTCATTACATGTTTCAATAACTTAGAGCTGGCCTTGTGCCTGACTGCTCGACGTTGGCACTTTGTTTAATGGTTTTGTATTTCTAAGGTTTAGATTTGCCATTTTTTTTAACTTAATATTTTTTTTCGTTTTTTGAGGTAAACTTAGCAAAGGAATAAAATATGTCGTCGAAAAAACCATGCAGAGTGCATGTGCATACAGTTAATTTGTAAAGATAGTCACTTGTCAACATAGTCGTCCGAATACGTCCCGCTTCCTCTACGCAAACGACCTTGCCCTCACCTCCCAAGCTACCACCTTTGAGGAGGTCGAGGTCTGCTTGTCAGATGCTCTTGGTGAATTAGCCACATATTATCTCGCTAATTCACTCAAACCTAATCCGAGCAAAACTCAGTCTTGCATTTTCCACCTTCGAAACAGAGAGGCTAGGCGCAGACTTAACATCGTTTGGGATGGGGTGTCTATCAAGCACAGTAACTTTCCAAAGTATCTTGGGGTTTATCTGGACAGATCATTGACCTTCAGCAAAAACTGCAATACCATCAAGCAGAAGGTGCATACTCGCAACAGTCTCTTACGGCGACTTGTCTCTTCCAAGTGGGGTGCTTCGCCTCATGTCTTGCGGACTACTGCGCTGGCGCTATCTTTTTCAGCTGGCGAATTTGCATGCCCCGTGTGGAGCCGTTCAGCCCATGCAAAGTTAGTGGATACAGCTCTGAATGAAACGTGCCGGATCATCACTGGTTGCCTTAAACCGACCCCGGTACAGATGCTGTACCCACTGACAGGAATAGCGCCACCAGAAGTTCGTAGAACAGTGGCAAGTTCTAGTGAAAGAGCCAAAATGGTCTCAGACACACGACACCCTTTACATCTAAATACCCTCGTGTCGCAAAGGCTGAAAAGCCGAAACAGCTTTATGAAGTGTGTTTCCCCACTCATTGGCGAGCGGTCCACAGAAAGAATAAAGCTGTGGCGAGGCAGTGCATCCTTACCTAACCCATTCGTTCCACCAGCTGAAAATCTCCCACCTGGACATGAGTTGCCATGGCTGACCTGGAAGTCTTTAAACAGACTCCGGACCCAGGTTGGACGCAGCAAGGAAAACCTGCTCAGGTGGAGATTCATTGATGACTCTGCCCTAGAGTGTAAATGTGGTGCTGTTCCACAAACGATGGGCCACTTAATATCGTGTCCTGCTTGTCCTGTCACTTGTTCACTACAGGAACTGATGGATGCTACCGAAAGCGCCAAACTAGTAGCTCAGTTCTGGGCCGACACAATATAGATTGCCATCGACACGCTAAGAAGAAGAACATAGTCGTCACCGGTTGTGGTAGGGGGTGTAGCCCCTTCGCCTACCCCAGGGCGGAGGACATCCATGAGGATTTTCCACCCCGGAACAAAAAAAAAAAAAAAGGGGGTGTAGCCTTTTGGCCTCGTACAACACCAATTTAGTTTAAAGAATATCTACACAGAAGTAGTTCTGTATAATTAATTCACATACATAACACTGAAGATGGTTGTGGTAAAGCCCCGTTAAGCCTTGTGGCTTTACAGGATATGCTCAGCAATGTACCTTTGTGATAAAAAACCTACCCCACGTTACAGAAAACCCTTTTGTTTACACGGAAAAGGGTGCAAAGATTAATTCTCATCCATTTATTTGCATAAGTATTCCGGTACCTTTATCGTGTATGTGTTTTCTAAATTAGATTCATTTGATACAAACGTGTGAGGTGTAGTAAGTGTAAAAAGCGGTTTTCACATAACATCACACCTGTAGTCTCCAAAGGGATAAGCAGAGGTGTATGCAATTATAGTACACCCACATTTCGGCAGTTATGTTTATGTCCCATGTATGGATGTGATGTGTCCACATGTCTTCTAAGTTTCGTTTCTATGACATGCCGGTTTCCTCGCGAGACATTTTGAGAGTACTGGTGACAGTGGTGATGAACTGGTCTACTCACAGTAAAGCTGTCTGGGTTACAACTTGAGATGTAAGGTCTTCGTCATGACCTGACTGAAACTATTAATATACTTTCTAGTAGAGTAATCGTACTTTTCTTACTAAAGCGTCCGTAACAGCTCCATTTGCGCCAAACTTGGTACCTATCAATGCTAAAGCTGTGTCTTCACTATAAGCGATTGTTTGACCTCGATTCATCTGCTCGGCTTTATTCCGGTCGAGTGCTTTCGGCCAATTACCCATTAGATGCTATTGTTTTAAAACCTTGGCTCATGTTTTATTGCTTGTGAATCTGAACGTTTATTTTTTTACTTTTATAGTAGTTACATTCTCACACAGTCGAAAATCGAAGGCTTTTGTTTGATTCTCATCTTTGTCTTCATCTGATTTATATTTGTTATTCAGATTTCGGAATTAGAGTCAAAATACAAGATGGCGTAACTTCACAATTGCGATGGGTATCATTACTATCTAATGAAGATTAAACTAAAATTAAAGATTCCCTTAACTCACAATTTCTAGTAACGATACTAACGGTAGCCGTAGAGGAGCTCGTGGTTAAATAATAACAGTCACTTGGATTGATCTTCAGGTTAAACCACGCTTGTCTAGGTTGGTTCACGGATGGGTGACCACCCATTACATACCGAGTTTTCTTTGTACCTCGGAAGCACATAAGTTTCTGGTAATCAGTGGCCCGAAAGTCTGAAAACCAGTCTTAACAAGGGATATCGTATTATACAGTGCTTAAGAGGGTTGTGTAGGTCAGATAGGCAGTCGCTCCATCTAAAATGCTGGTATTCAGCTGCATCTGGTTAGACTGGAAGCCGATACCAACATAGTTGGGAAAAGGCTAGACAGATGATGATACTAACGGTAGGCGATTACCCCACAATCAGCAGTAGTTGTCACTTAGATTAAGCATTAGGTATACAGAATTTGAGTTTCTTGGTCATCAGATATCAGTCACTTTGTATTTTTTTACCCTGTATACACATAGAAGAAGACAGAACGAAGAAGAGACAGAAATACAAACAAGCTGAGAAATATCTCTATTGTATCACCCAGTTCTTCGTTGCATGAAAACCAATTATTCTATAATTGAGTTATTACATAAAAAAAAGCAAGGACAAAAAAGCCATTAACACCAGTATGCAGGTCTTTATACTCTTTTGAGACAGCTTGCTGCATCTCCTATCGCCAACAGTGGGACCTATTCTTTCCTATATGAGTACTAGAATCAGAGATCTCCATTACCGTGGAGTAGTGACGCTAACACTTAGTGGAACTTAAGGTACTTTAGTTTCAGTGCCTCAGTCTAATTATTTAGGGCCCACTTCAGTCTCGAAATTTTAGGGTAGAGGAAATTATGAATATGCGTGATATGGCAGTGAATAAAAACTGATATTTGCAAGATATTTTTGGACAAAAAACATATCATCACGCCTTTAATCCCCGAAGGGTTAGACAGAGGTGTATTTTAGTACACCCACATTTCGCCAATTTTGTTTAAGTCCCATGTAATAGGGGGGGAGCCTATGACCATCAATCGGCCACAAATCCAGACTCCGTGGCTGCTACTTCCTGATGGAAAAACTCAATGACTTGCCCGATTCGGGAATCGAAACAAAGATCTCATGCTCAGGAGTCCCGCTTGCGACCAAGAGACCAGCGAGGCAGAAAAACAATTGGTTATAACCCAACAAAAATGCTATCTACTAGATAAAGAAAATGTTTTCGTAAAGATCTGACTTTGATCGCGTTATATCCTTTTATATAAATAATTTTGTTCCATTACAGATTCGCTGAAGTTCTGTAATCGGGTTCATATGAAACATTAAATAATAAAAGCGGTCCCGTAATCCCAAGGCACTGATAATTCAGGATAAAATAACCTTTTACATAAATCGGTTTCTGAATTAATTAAATTGTTTTGATCACTGTTCAAGGAGAATGAAGTAAGTTGAGTATAATTTCTGCTAACCTAACATATTTAAATCAGTTCCCTCTGTCTGAGAAATTTGATGACATGATTAATTCTGTAAATTGGACATCGGAACTAAAAAATAATGATCGATCTTCAGGTTAAGCCGCGTTTACTTAGGTTGGTCCGTCGATGGGTGCCCACCCATTACATACTAAGTTTCATACTTTCCGAGGCACGGAGGAAACTTAGTCACCAACAGCCGCCGGCACCAACGGTTTAACAACCGTTGGTGCCGGCAGCCATTTGTAGATTTTTGACAGTCGTTACAGGAGTCAGTGGCCCGAAATTCTGACAGCCAGTCTTAACAAGGGTCAGATAGGCTGTCGCTTGATGTAAAATACTGGTATTCAGCGGCATCCGGCTAGATTGGAAGCCGACCCCAACAAAGTTGGGAAAAGGCTAGGCAGATGATGCAAAAAAAATGAATACGAATGTTATGTTTTCTTTTAAAAAGTTCGATCGAGTCGACATTTCCTATCCGACAAATCCTGAAAAGGAAAAGCTAAACAAAGTCAGAGGTCAAGGTCTTTTTTTAAGGCCAGGTAATAAATCACATCGAGTAAGAAACCTCCTTTCTATTTGACATAAAGTCTTATTTCTGATTCTAGATTTCCTCCACGTTGTTATTTCAATTTGCGTCACTTGAATGGCATGTAAAAAGAAAAGATACTAAAGAGTAAAGAAGAAATCCAAACTAAGATTTTTTTTAATGTAAATGACTAACTATCAAACGGTATAAGACAAAGATATACTTAATTATTATAGAGAGTTCAGTATTCCTTATCGTAGGATACAGGGCGGCACTTAAATCTGGTAGCGTCTAGATATTACAGAGCTCAAAATTGAATTGATGCCAACCTTGGTTACACAGACTCCTGTTTAACATACAAGTTGTATCAGACTGGCTTTAATGTTCCTTGGGTCTTCAAGTTGTTAGTTTAACGGTGTCGTCTTTAGACTGAATATCTAATTTTATAACTGTAGCATCTCTAGCTTATGATATACGCCAGCATCTAAATGGTTTTATGATTTTTAGGGTTTCATACCCGAAAGGTAAAACGGGACCCTATTACTACGACTCCGCTGTCTGTCCGTCTGTCTGTCTGTCCGTCTGTCACCAGGCTGTATCTCATGAACCGTGATAGTTAGACAGTTGAAATTTCCACAGATGATGTATTTATGTGGCCGCTATAACAACAAATGCTAAAAACAGAATAAAATAAATATTTAAGGGGAGCCCCCATACAACATACGTGATTTTTTTGCCGTTTTGGTCTAATCCTGTACAGATAATGGAACGGAACACTTCGTGCGCGAGTCCGACTCGCACTTGGCCAGTTTTTTTTCATACATTGTTCTTTATGTAGCATTAGTTTATGCGCGCGGCTGCGCCCGCTTGGTGGTCGGTAATTGTCCCACGGGATTCTAATACCGCAATATCTGTGCTAAATTTCATCAAAATCTGGTCAGTTGTTTTTGCGTGAAAGAGTATCAAACGTCCAGACATTCATACATCCTCACAAACTATCTTCATCATCATCATCATCATTTCAGCCAAAAGACGTCCACTGCTGAACATAGGCCTCCCCCAAGTGTCGCCACATGGACCGGTCCAGTGAATCCCCCCAACCTTCTCCTGGTCATCGGTCCACCTAGTGCGAGGCCTTCTAACGCAACGGCTTCCGGTTCGCGGTCGCCACACCAGAACTTTTCGGCCCCATCAGCCATCTGTTCTGCGAGCAATGTGGCCCGCCCACAGCCACTTAAGTTTGGCAATTCTTTACACACTTCACAAACTTTCGCATTTATAGTACGTACATAGTATAGTAGGATAACAGCCTTTAAAATTTCGACTATAGGGACGCAAGCGGCCCTCCATCCCAAAGTGTCTTTGTGAGAGAGAGTAGGCAATAATCCGTCACCCGGGGCCCCAGTGTGTCGGTGGATGTTACATGACTTACATGTTCTTGAATTTTACTTCCAGTTCATGTCGTTTCCTCTCCAAGTTTTTTTTTACACCGTGTTTTTTATTTGTGTACATTTGCGTATTTATTAGGCTTGCAGGAAACAGGTTGATGTCGATTGATAAATTTTACCTATGTACTCATAGGCTCGTACATTTGAAAAATACCGACGTCTGTCACGCCAACTGCGCGTATTCGGCGTAATATTTATTGGGTGTAAACGGCCCGATGTTCATAACCGATAAGATGTGGTAATGTATGTCGGAAAATCGAGGATGACATAAATTTTTCGTATCTAAATTAGATTTGCAGAAGGATGGAGCTATCCGATTTCCAGAAGTGTTTTTGCGTCTGCATTTTCTCGTGTATTACACGGAGTATGAGATATTTCCCATAATGGCATAATATTTTTAGAAATGCTGAAAGTAATTAGAGATTTTTCCAACGTTTCTCGCTAAAACAAACCCATAATAACGTTCTTGAAAACCTACTACTGCAATTAAAAAGTTGTACGATCTCACGGCACCTTCAAACAGTTTTAAAACCTAATCTCGGTACTCTAAAATTAAAAATTAATCTCGCCAAGTTCCCCTTCGTTGCCCTCGCTAATACGGTCTTAAGTCAGTTGGCAAAAATTCAAAGTTTAATCGTACCATCAGCAGGGTGTGAGTAAATTCAGTAAACTAATGGGGCTTCTACGGATCCCAAGCATGTTATTTATTATTCAGGCAGCCACTGACCGTGGTTACGGCAATCACTGGGGTGATCATTCAAATAGCCAGTTACGGAATAAACCTGTTTTCGCTTGAGAAAAGAATAAACTTTGTGTTTTGGTCGTAAAGTGGTGAGGCTTTTTTCAACGTGATACGTTTGTGAATTGCACTGTTTGCCTTCCTTTTTTTTATTGATAAAGGCATCTTGCAGGTCTTATGAGCCTGTCGCCGGCTGTCTTTATTACAAATTGGCGATTTATGCCGTAGTAGCACTTTTGTTTAGACGTTTGCAATGTCCATTATTTGATTTAATTTTATCTTAACAATTTAAGATTAGACTATGTGGCATCGGTAGGTACTTGATGCCAGACTAATTTAAGTATTTGATTACAGTACTACTTAAACCCTTATTAAAGCGTAACCTTCAATACATTAACACTCAAAATTCATATGTTCTGCACTCCCATTACTCGAATACATAATTAGGTACTGTTTCATTTTCAGTTTTGCCCTTAGATATCTTCGTGAAAATACAAACTTGGCTCACCGATCCCAAACCAGTTGTCTCGACTGTTAACGCCTAACACAAAAGCTTCAATAATATCAGATTTCTTCCATTTTGTAGCGACAACGTCGCCGTCGGGTCTATATCTGTTAGTTAACGCGACAGTCGCCTCGCAACAATAACAAAATGTTCCGGTAAAAACGTAGATAAACTGGCTTCCACCCGGCACCCGCCAGAACTTCACCGCGCTGTTTTGCGAATTTTATACTATAGGTAGGATATTTTAGCTGGGTAGGCGCTTACGGGGTAGATTATGTTTAGATAACTAACAATATTTTTATTTGGTGAATTAAAAGCACGCCGCGTAGCGGTGCCTTTATGCAAATTCCAGTTTACACTAGGGTTTAGTAGAATACAGTGAAAATGCACTGAAACTTATTATTTTCCTAAGTTATCGGCGAAATTACCTACATTACTTTATTGGGAAAAATAAACATAGAACCCGACTTTGCCTTATCAGATTTCAGAAGCCAAGAAAAATCAACATTAACAAAATTGATTCAGTACAATTTGATATAAAACACAGAATTGCAAACGAATCAATTCGCTTTATATTCTTAGCGATCATTTGAATAGGATTTCTGGATTTTGACGAAATAAATCAATTTCTCGGGTCCGATAAAACGGTTTATCTGGCTTTGGATCCTGAGGGACCCCATTTGAGAGGTCAAATAGGCAGGCGAGCTAAGCTCGGTTTTGGTAAAACTCATTTAGAAGGTCTAATGGGAAACGTAGAGGTAGCAACCAATACGGTTTAGGGACATCTAAGTCACTTTCTGGAACATACACTGGTTACAATCATGAATTTATTCGAAATAAGTTAGGTTTTGATCGTTTTTACTCTGAAAGAGTTAAATAATGAATTATTTTCAAAATTATTTTAAACTTGTAAGTGTAACGATATCTAAGATCAACCCATCAGTCAAAAAGAGGTGCCACTGCTAGATATTCGCCTCCCACATTTTCCGGTCCACCGGCCTTGTGATACATACAATGATAGTACGAGTAAGTTATTTCGTAAAGCAACAATAAACGGTGTAAACAGACTCTTTACGAAGCCGAAAGGCACTTGTCCTCCCCGTCATTGTGATCATTTTTTTGTTCTAGACCATACCTGGGAAACTTCTAGTTACGAAGATATTGGGGGTCAAAGTTCCAACTTATTCACAAGTTTTTTTTTTTAAATACATGTTTTTAAGGTAAGATTTTTACTTTAAACACCTCCAGGATCCCTTACTATTCAATCCATCCATCAGCACAATGTTTTAAGTGCGTTACATATTATTGAGACCTACTGTAAAACGTGATTTTTCAGCCCAAAAAAAAAACTCGTTTCCCAGCACAAATTTTTGCGTAAAGTTGCTTAGTTTGATGTACATAATGCTTGGTTGACGGCTTCGTTAAGAGTCTGTTTACACCCTGTGTGTAAAGATGTACAATGTCTTTTGAAGCTAAATAATCTGGTCTGCCATATAACCTTCTTAATGAAACACAAGCCATACAACTATACATAAAAAAACCCAAATATCTACGTATTAACTTTACTGAGTAAATAAGTGTGAGCGGCAGTAACATGGGGTGAATCAACAGTGTCGACAGATTGTTAACTACAAGTTCGACGAGTATCTTCGGCAAGTTCTTTTGATATTGATTTTGAGATGTGAACGGGATCCACTTTCTTATTTGATTTGTTGAAAGATATACTATATTAAAGACATATCGATAAGGTTGTGTTTTTTGTGGTGATATCGTAGTGACTAAGGTGTTAAGCGGACAGATCGTGTAAAAAACACTACCGAACGCACCAAGCTGCAGCGTTATACACTCAGATGGCGATTTTATAACATTTTTATACATAGGTACGTAGGTATACATAGTTTCTCTTTACTTACACTCACGTATACAGTGTGTCAACACGAGTATCTATTTGGGTACATAGTCAGAGCTTTGTGCGAATGAAGCTTGCCTGAATACACCGTTTTCTACGGAATGTTACCAAATAGTGGCTACACTGGACGCTGCTACCGTAGCTCGTAACATGCATGGCGTGCATAGCGTGTAACTCGCCAGTGCAATGCTCAATCGCTCATAGCTCCTAATTGCAGGTTCCAGACACATTTGCGTGATGTGGCGTAGCAATGGTGTAGCATGGCAAGGGCAAGTGTAGTTGTACAAATGGCCAGTCCAACTCATCCTGTCCACTTAGCAATGCGGGAGATTGTTTATAATCTTACTACTAATATAAATGTGAAACTTGTAAAAAGTATGCCATTTGAGCTGTGCGCTGATAGTCAGTCAGAACAAACGATTTTTAAAACTTAAATCTCTAGATCTGAAAAGGAATCTAAAGCCTTAATTTTCGGTGACAAAACAACAAACTTTCTTCGCCATTATAGCGTCTAGTCTCAGTGCCATCTCGCTGTCACGTTTGAGCAGACTGAAGCGGTTAAGATAGCACGCCAAACGTCATATCCAAATGGACCAAGTGCCAGTTCTAAGGCACTAGCACAAGTGCGCGGTGGAAATGTTTCGTAAATACGTCGATTTTTGATGCGGATATACAACTATCTTCTATCAGGTTGGTTCAATTTTTTGCGACAACTACGATTATCACCCATATAGATAAATTCATAAAATTAAGTAAATGTTGTAATGAATTGAGTTATTTCAATTTCAAAATCGTCCATCGTCACGATTACACCGCGCGCTCATGCCTCTGAACACGTATGTTCAGATTATCGGTTAACGAACTCTGCCTTACGTACGTGTACGATAACCTAAAAGCTTACATAAACCGGCTGACATATTCTTTTCTTTATTTAGTAAAGAAAATCCACAGATATAAATATAAAAACACTGTCTTCCGGCGCGTATAAAATCAAACAGTCCCAATTTTCGGCAGTCAATAATCGAATTGAAAGTTACAACTTGAAGCTTCAGGGTGATGTCAGCAAGAGATTTAAATTGTAACGAACTTCGTCTTATTGGAATGGTTTAAACTTGTCTTTACCTACTTAATTTAATTGTAATACGAACCGGGAAATCAGAAAGCATTGTGAAGTTGTAACTTTTTGTTGGCGTCATTTATACGCCTTTCTTAACTAAGTCGAAACTCAATGAACCAAGTGATTTTCACTAAGTATCACTAAGTTTGTGACCTGTTCAGTTTTTGTTCGATGTTTTGCATATCTAAGTACCTACTTCCAAAAGTCTGAATCGCTTTTAAATTCCCTAATTAGGACGCAAAGCTTCTCATGGTGACTGTATACTTGTAAAGTCTCGCCAAGACACTGCGAGTCAGGGTGAGTACGAGCGCTCGTCTAACCGCGGTGTTTTTCACTTGCTCTCCGTCTTTTGTCGGTTTTTCGGCGAGGTGTCTCGGGAAAAGCGTTGAGCTCTCGATCGCGAGTATTCCCATCAAAGTTCTAGTTACCTTTTTTTAATTTTTTTAATAGTACAAATGACTTTCCGGTTGCAAGACATTCTTCGTATGTTTTATGGTACTCTCGTCAGAGAGACACTCCAAGAGAACGAGAATGTACGGCCAAGCGAGGAAAACAGAGACTTTTTCTTTGTGAATGGTATCTCGCAGGTAAACCTATCAAGGAGGTTGACGTCTACTTAACCTGACTATTCTGTGGGTGCCTTGAATGTAAGGCCTACAGCCAGGGGCAATACAAAAAAAAAGTGTGTGTGTACTTATTACGCACGTAAGAAGTTATACTTCTTTGGTGTATAAAACTGAAATGTTGACTAGCTAACTTCAGGGTGTATGTTGACTAGCTAACTTCAGGGTGTCGGTTTTTCGTGACGATGACGGTGACGCTGACGGAGCGCGCGCATCGTAAAAATTTACTCTCATAATTTTTCCACAACGCGCCAAAAGAAGTATAACTTCAAAAAACATCGAGACTAGACCAGCGCTGCTATATTTATACACTCTCTCTGCCTCGGAGTATGTCTGCAAGAGTGTACCTTTAGATAACGAAATCCAATATCAAACAACTGTATCAAAATGTTTACTGTCGTACCGCTGTTAAAAACTCCTATCAGGGGGGGCAGCATTGGTTTACTGACACCCCTGAAAAAAGTTTAGTTAGCATTGTAAAATCAAACTCCTAACCAGAATGGCAACCCGTAATCACCCAATACCCCGCATAACGAGCACAAATTCTCACATAATTTTTAGCAAAGTTATAAAACCCTTAGAGACGGCTATTGCAAACGACCACTTATGAAGGTCTAATAGTCAATAAACATATATAAATACGTTAATTTTGTAAGGTTATCGCCCTTATAGCCATTACTCGGTGTCTTGTATGTAACGAGGTACATCCATCATTGTTTATCTTATCTGTAGGGTAGGGGAGTAACACTTGTGTTGACGCTTGTACATTATGTGTTAACATCCCTATTACATGATTGTGTTCAGGTACATCAGACATGTTTTGTGCTTAACGGTATGATTCCGAATTCGGCAACAAGCAGCAGTGCTGTTGCCGCAGTGCTGCTACTAAGGTGTTTTGCTTACATTGCTGCCGCGACATTGCTGCCTAGCTCGGAATGTAATCTCATATAAGCTTATAGAAATTGTATGGGGACCAGTAGTGTCGCGGCAGCACTGCTGTGGCAGCACTGCTGCGTGCAGCGTGGTTCGGAATCATACCTTTATGCTTACCTACGTATGGTGAGCGTCATACGATGGATTCGAGATTTTCTAAAATGTTATAATAATCTTGTAACAATTACGCTTTGTAGCTTCAAGGGTATTGAATTCCCTGCCAGGGATGCGGGGCTGTTCGAAAGAGATACCACACGGCCCTGGAATAAAATATGGGTACTACAACCTACCCTTATTTTCAGTAGGAGGTATTTTCATTCATCTTTGAGGTCAGTGTATTTAAACTCAGACGCAAAACATCTCAAACAATCTACAATTGGGATGCAAATATGGAATCGAGACCGACACGGACTAAGTTTTAAGTTATCCGTGCTAACATACGCGGTCGGGAACTCAAAGGACGAAGCGAAGTGTAATAAATCAATGAAAATATTGCTTCTCAAGTTTCTTTATATAATTAGGTAGATATGCCTTTTAAATAGCAAGGGAATTTAGCCGTAGAGAGTATTAAATGTCTGAGATCGTGTGAAGTAAAATATAAATGAAGACTGGGTCACATAAATTGAACTAAGAGGTAGAGAACAACAAAATTATGAGGGAAAACTACACATAACATCACGCTTGTAATTCCCGAAGGGTTAGGCAGAGGTGTACCTAATAGTTCACCAACATTTCGCCAGTTATGTATTGCTATTGCCATCAATCGGGCTTCTACTGAAAAATTCCTGATGGAAAAACACAATAACACTTTAGCCGATCTGGAAATCGATCCCTAGACCACCTGCTCAGCAGGCACACTTGCGAGCACTAAACTGAAGCAGGAAAACTAGAAATCATAAATTGATGTGTGTGTAGTACTAAAAATTATACACAGTTTTAAGTCTCACCATTCTAAATCATTTATTTTATGTACACAGCCTGTAGTAGTAGAACTATATGTATTTTATGCCGAATTAATTTTCTGATGTCACCGATAATATTTCTAAGAATTCTCTTCTTCTATATACTCGTATGAACAATTATTGTGTATGGATGAGGAGAATTCTCAGAAATTGTATTCCATTTAGGCAGCTACATGCAATATAAATTCTACGAACATACAGGGTGTAAACAGACTTCACGAAGCCGTCAACCAAGCATTCTGTACATACATCAAACTAAATAACTTCACGCAAAAAATATTGCGGGGAAACAATATTTTTTTTGGATGTAAAATCACGTTTTACGGTAGGACTCAATGTAACGCATTCAAAACATTGTGTTGATGGATGGTTTGAATAGTACGGGGGTCGTGAAGGTGTCTTCAGTAAAACAAATACAAAAAAATCTATTAAAAAAAATAAACTTGTGAAAAAATTGGAACTTTAACCCCCATTATCTCCGTAACTAGAAGGTTCCCAGGTATGGTCTAGAACAAAAAAATGATCACAATGACGGAGAAAACAAGTGCTTTTCCGCTTCGTTAAGAGTCTTTTGTACACCCTTTATAGTGAGCTCTGCATCCTAGATGTATATACAGGTAAATGTAAATGTATGAGCAGACAGGACTGCGTCGTTTGTCTAGTAGTCGCAAGCGTGACAGCTGGCTGAGTATGAGGTCCTAGGTACGATTCCCGGCTCGGGCAAAGTGTTATTGAGATTTTCCATTACGAATTTCTCAGTAGCAGCCACGGAGTCCGGATTTGTGCCCGGTTAATGGCAATAGGGTCGCCCCTAGATTGGATTTAAACATAACTGGCGAAATGTGGGTGTACTATTAGGTACAACTCTACCTAACCCTTCGGGGATTGCAGGCGTGATGTTATGTTATGTAATGAGCAGGCAGTAGATATACCTAGTCATCCCGAAACACCGGTAATGACCGACCATTAGGTGAAGTCAAAATACCACAGAACCCGGAACGTGGTACGACTGCTGATAAAATTAATTTATATTTATGCTGCGGTGGCTGAACAAACTTGTTTTGTACTTATAATTAAGTTTACTTTATAATATCGCGAGATTGATCTATGTACTTCGAATTTTGTCAAAGTAAAGATTAAAATGCCTGAAAAACCGAGTAGGTCGTATGATAATGATTTTAGGCGGTGGTCACACGACACTGTTCATCCAAGGTCGGGTGGTGTAGTGGATCTCACGTCGCTTTGGCTTGTATGAAAACCGTTGATGCCTAAGACACGTACACCGTAAAACCGCGCGGACTAGCGGTGTCATGTGAGATTCACCTTACCTCGTCTCTCATATTGTGTCTTCTTAAGTGAAAAGCTGATACTGCAGTAAAATTTGCTGCAAGCATGGTGCACTTAAGATCAAGGGTGTACAGTCAGTGGGCTGCGGGATGTTCGAAAGAGATACCGCGGCCCTGGAACTCAAAGGGCAAGGAAGGAACATGGATGGGTTTTAGTCAGTACAAGTCTGTCACTCTCTTCCGCTCTGCCCAGAGCGGGAGAAGTCATTTGATGATTTCCCATCCGTAAAAAAAAAAAGGGTGTACAGTCAGTGCTTGGTATTACCTGAACTGATTTTCCTTCTTCTTCTTTGTATAGTGTTAACTAGGTGATGCAGGGCTGTTCATGACTGTACTAGACCTACAGTTGTGTGTTGCGTTGTTGAGTACAAAAGTAAAAATATGAAAATTAGAATCAACATCCGAATTGTAACACAAGCTGTATTATTCTATAACCACCACCTGAAATTAGTAATAATGACGAATAGCCACGCCAGAGTAACTACAGCAAATACCCGTACTAATGTATATTTAATGCAGGAAGCTGGTATATAATACATTTCACACTTATAAAGTAACACATTATGTCATCATCACTCATACGAGTTCAACGAATCCATAAATCTACTGTCTAAACTGTAGCACTATGTGCCCAATTTGTTGCAAGTTATACAGACCTATTGTTCAAAGGTTCGGCTTAAAAACGTAGGTGGACACTTAGGATGGACATGTTGAACCAGTCTAGCCTTAACTGTCACTGCCAAGGTAACGGGCATTTAGTATTATATACCTACGTAGCTGCTGCGTTCACTGAACTCTGCCAACCAACAAAAATAAGTTTCCGCTACGGGGTGTAAACAGACTCTTCACAAAGCCGTTAACCAAGTGTTATGTACATCAAACTAAGTAAGTTTACGCAAAAATTTGTGCTGGGAAACGACTTTTTTTTTCTGGGCTGAAAAATCACGTTTTACACTGTAGGACTCAATGTAACGCACCCAAAACATTGTGCTGATGGATGGATTGGTTAGTAAGGGGGTCCTGAAAGTGTTTAAAGTAAAAATAATACATTAAAAACATGTATTAAAAAAAAAACTTGTGAAAAAGTTGGAACTTTGACCCCCAATATCTCCGTAACTAGAAGTTTCCCAGGTATGGTCTCGAACAAAAAAATGATCACAATGACGGGGAAAATAAGTGCCTTTCAGCTTCGCTATGAGTCTGTTTACACGCTTTATAAATATCCTTAGTTTAAAATGAATTAAATGAACTATAAAAATAATGGATGGCAATGTTACTAGGAAAATTTAGGATGCAATAGCGAGCGAAGCGAGCTCTGGATTTTGGGCACCTCGACTCGGTTAGGTTAGTTAGGTTCCTTTAAACCCTACAGACAGAAATAGGAGCCCCGCGCAGGGCTCCGTCGACTACACTTTTTAGGCGACTATAAATTGTTTTGAGATTAGGTTATTATATATAATTGTTTTTTCGGAAGAACGGTGCGTTGCCTTTTCATGGGAGTAGTGCCAGACGAGAAGTGGTATCTCACCCCTTTCATAACCCCCACAGGGTTGGGAGGGGGAAATGAAATCCTATCAAACGATACTAAATTTTTATCAACTAACTGGTTTCGGAGTTGGTTTTCGACACAGTTGTAGTGCAAATTAATTTTAAAGATAAGGATATTTATAGTAGAAACCATTACTTTTTATAGTTCATTCGATTAATTTTAAAGCTAAACATTTTGAAGTGTGAATTTTTTTTTTAAAGTGCTATTAAATACATCCCTTTGGTAAATTATTTTACATATGGGAAGTTACACTATCCCCGAGTGCCATTGGATATATTTACGACCATAACGCGAGCGAAGCCGGGTACTATTTATAACTTATTATAATGAAAGCTACATGCTAATTAATTAAGACAGCAATAGCTCATTAAAAAAAATCTTAAGCAATGCCTCTCTAAGTAATTTCATAGCAGATTTCGGAACACAAAGCTTCCCTAAAATTGCCTATCTCCAACATCGGGTAGTCGGCAGTCGGAAGTCGTTGCCACACATACAACGTCACTGGCACGGCTTAAATGGCGGAACAATGTTCTCGAATGCTTCGGAACGGTTTTACTCCTACCATGACAGGCGCTGCCTCCCAGGATGTGACGAATATCGATTTTAAATATTCACGCAAGTGAATTCGAATAAGATTACGGAGAATTCTGAGTCGACTGTCAACGGTGGCCTTGATTTTAGTAGAGCTGTTGGTTTCTTTGACTGAATTTTGGGATTGAAATACAGGATATAAGAGACATCGTGCAAATGATTATGGACCCTAGTATAAAAGATTTGCGTCTAATTTTTCTAAAAGGTGTTGTATACAGAAGTACAATACTTATAGCTTATTTCATGGTAGAAGTTGGCACATCGATGCCCTTTGTACGTAAGTCTTTCAGCTGCGGCTCCAGACAAAAAAAAAAAAGCGTTTGCCTCTACGATGAGGTAAAAAGATTAGCCAGTCTGCAGTCGACTGCGCTGGACGAATACTCTCACAGCCTGTTACAGTAGCTCTTATACTCGTTTTATATACTCAGTATAATATTACATCCTAAAAAATAATCATGTAAAAGTTTCGAACTTCACGTTCAAACTTTTAACACTCATCTTAGAAATGGAATGACTTTGTAGAAAATAAACAGACCAAACAACTATAGATGCATTTTCTAACTATACAAGTGACACGCTTCTAGTCTGCGAAGTACATTAAGCATACCGTATTGAATCTAAAGCTCGGATTGGATTTGCCTCTCTACGAGGCGCCTCAAGACGGGTATTGTCGACGGCCAATAAGGACGCCTACGCTAAATAGGATTGGACGTGCCACATTCGCAGAATGCATCCAAAACGGTTTCAATCCTTTGGGTGGATCATCTGGAACAGGCATGCTTCTCGAGACAATGATACTTATTTAGTTGGTTACAATGCCCTTTTTTAACTGATTTGATATCTCTGTGATATTCGCTTGCACAACGTATCTTTTATGATTTTTTTTTGGAAAATTAGTTGGCCTTTAACTTTTTAAAATCTTGTACCATTATTGCTATGTATGACTGCTGAGATTACGGGAAATAGAGAAGCATGGAAGAAGAAAGACATGCAGCGCTGACCCCAAATAAATTGGGACAAGGGCAGGAGAATGATAATTATTATATCGTACCACTATTGGTAAATTCGTGGATAAGACAAAAGAAACCAGCTTTTCGACAGTATTTAAGTTTACTCGGTCTCGTCAGCATGTGCTAATCTCCAATTATGTTGTGGGAAACGCTACTCATTCGGCATTGTTAGTATCAAAGGCTACTTAAAAGGCTGTTGCTTTATTCTTTTAAAGGTAGTTTTGTAATAGTGGATACGTATAAAAATCAGGCTGTCTGTATTACATTTCAGCCACTGCACTGAAAAGCATCCATACCGCTGATCAATCAATGCAATTGAAACAAACTTAATTATCAGGAGCACGCCTGGCATTCCTAATATCAATTAATTGGTTGTGATGTAATTTCGGTTGGACTGATTGATTTCACTTAGACACTTTGGTGAAGAACAATTGTATGTGCTCTTTGGTCAATGATTGTTCAGTTTCAAACGTATGTTTTTAAACATAATTTGCACTGAATGTAGTTAAAACCTAAATAGAGAACCAAAAATACCTCTTCTCTTTAATAAAAGATTGTCACTTTGGTAGAGTAGAATGAACAAATAATACCACATTCAATAAGGATATATTTAATTGGATAATAATATGAACACGTGTCTACGATATGGGACAACGCTCCATTAACAGAACCTTCCGCTATAATGAATTGTTTTCTAATTTCGGGCGGCATTACAAAACACAGTAGTACAATTTATTTATGAGAAGCTTTCGTAATTATTTCACATACAATTTACTACAGAACTCCGAATTTGTTCAACGAATGCTGCAGTTATTTTAATCCTGTTAATCGTACATCGGTAACCGCTTGGAGCGTTGCATTTACAGCACAAAAACCACATATCTATAATAATTCGTGCCAGTTTAAGAGGATCGTATCATCATAATAAATGTTCGTAGCGTGCCTAATCACGGAACGGCTCTGTTCTACTGGATGCATCACCTGTCTGAGCTACACGTCACGTCACCAGCGCCCGACGTAAATGGTTCTAAATTGCTTTGATCGTTTTTCCGGAAGGCTAATGAATTTTCCCGCTCCAATAATTTGCATGGCTCACCCAACAGCGACACGGAACGCCTCTGTAACTTATATTAAGTCGTCAATTAAAATGGTCGTGTTTATAAGAGATTGTTTGGAGCAGCTCCAAATTCGGTAATTTGGACGGCAGTTCGTGGCGCTGTCATTATTATTTTCGCACGTAGCAATGTTTTTTGTTGCCTCTTTTGGCTTTGAATGAGCAATCACAGAGACAACTACAAAACTCCTTGTTTATTTGCTAAAATCTCCTTGTGTATTTGAAAAGGGTGATGGCTAATTTATTTCCTTTCAGAAAACTTTCATCATAAGATTACAAAATAAAATGAATTAATGTCAGCTTTCTATTCCGACTTCGCGAATATCTCGTCGCTTTTCAAGGAACGTTGATTCTGTCTAATTTTAATTTCGTTGGAATATTTACGCAAGTGTAAAGGGAATCGGGGAAATACTTACGCTAATTTAAATATTAAAGGATTCGGAAAACCGTCTTGTAGATTCTGAACCATTTTCTATTAGATTCGCAATATAAGAATTATTTTCTTAAATTTGATTTTCGGTATAGCTATTTAAAAATCGAATTCCTTCTAGTTCTTTATATCATTTGGTTGCCTTGTCATTTCCCTACTTGAAATGATTTAAATGTTACAGAGTGCAGCCATCTATTATTTATTATCGCCCAATGCTTGTAAGTGTCAAACTGAGGTATGGGTAACTCAATAATGCAGATAAGCGGAGGCTTGGCAATCCGTCAATGTTCAGCCGGGATTACATCTCGTTGTATAGTACCAGCTACTGGAGCTTGGTTAACTGTTTAAGTATACGTCAGGTTTGTTACTTTACTACGCAGCTTTGGTGGATCAAATATCATAGCAGTATGTAAATGTGGACCTTGTTTGTAGATGATTTTGAGAAAAGGTTGTGACAGCCTTGCAGACAAACAAGATGTTTTCGCTTAATCAATCATCATGTTATTATTTTGATTGACTATGATTTCTTACGTGACGGTTTCTTAAAGGCCTGACTTAGAATAAATGGACATTGAAACCTTTAGCTTATAGTCGATTCTTTCAATCATCACAATCAACTGAATTGGCTATCTTTCAGTATTCCAGTCTAGTCTAAAAATATACAGCAATGTATTAGGTATTTATTCACCCGAATTCCTACCGAAAAGTTTGCTCTCTAAGTGTATATGCACATCCAGCGCATCCATCGGACAATCCGCAGCTAAATGTGCTCTCGCTAGGAAAAGCGACTCACCGCTTGAAAAAGCAGTAGACAAGCTACAAAAATAGATTGTGCAGTTTATTCTGACGGCGGGGTTGGTATGCTGGCTGGCTTTCGCGCTATGGATCGCTTTCGAGTTTTACTTCTATACGGAATAAATATGAATTTAGCCTATGGGTCAGAATCTTACTGTAATTATGATTTGTTCTTATCTGAAAAAATATTTCTAACTAGCTTTCGCCCTAGTTTAAAAATATTACTTTCCCTATTTGAATCCGATTTTATTAAAAAAAAAAAAACCCTTGAAATGGTTTCAAGGTTTTTTTTTGCACGGAACCCATTTCTAAAATAAAAGCAGTCTACGATACTTCTTATAACGTCAGCTATGTACCAGTAAAAGTTCCATCGAAACATACAGACAGACCGAAAAAAATAACATAAAAAAAAAAGTTTTTTGTTGTTTAAATACTTTCATATCCATTCAGTAAAAAGCTGTATTTCAAAATTACAAACAGACACATGACAAATGATTAAATTTAATTTAATCATTTGTTTAGAAGACTAGCTTTTGCCCGCGGCTTAGCTCGCATTATGGTCAGGAACCATCACATGAGAACCTGGTAAATATTGCATGACACTCAGTGATGCTCTAGTTTCCCATTAGTGAAAGAATTATCGGCATCGGTTCTTTCCGGAAAACACCCGCTACATCCAAACCTAATTAATACAGGGTGGCTTATTAATTGACTTTTTTCATCGGTAATTTAAAAAAAATAGCTTTTTCCATACATTTTTTAAATTACCGACGAAAAATTTCTATAGGGGGGTTCAGACTAATGTACTGACTACGTGGGTTTCGTTTGCTCGTCGGTGACCCTTCCACCTTGTTTGCAACCATATATTATAATATTAGTAAACATTTAAGTAGTATAGATATACAACTTTCAACAATCACTAAAGTTTTCCAGGAGAAGGGATAGTTGACCAAAAAAATCTAATTACTTCGTCAGATAGATTTCCAAAAAATAATGGACACGTATTTTTTTTTTCTCGTTAACTAAAAATGAGGACGATACAGTGCGTCGAAAACTCGTGTGACGTCACAATTCGGTTCACTTTAACGTCACAGGCCCCCACTCATGAACTTTGATGCGTTTTATCTTCGTTATTTTTTATTGATTTGATAAAACAAAGAATACGTATCCATTATTTTTCGATAATCTAACTGACGGACTAAATAGAATTATATTTTTTTTACTCAGGAAACATCCCTATTGATCTCGCGATGCTTCCGCTCGATTTGGTCAAGTGTCCGCAGCTGTGTGCGAATCGATAAGCATCGCTTTGGTGCTCATGAACTGGAAGAACGAGAGCTAGTATTGCGGAAGGCCGAATCATCATAATATACTTACGGCTATATCCAGCAAAGAAATGTAATACGAATACTAGATAACACAAAAAAATGTGTTGCATAGGTACTATAATAACCGCTGACCTTTTCTACTTACCCTATCGATCGATGGCAATCTTATGTCAGCTCAGAAAGTAGTTATGAGAATAATAATTGCATTTTCGGTTGCGTTCAAAAATTCATTTTCGAAGGAGGAATGACGACGGATTGTG
This sequence comes from Lycophotia porphyrea, assembly GCA_950005105.1. Classification (NCBI taxonomy): domain Eukaryota; kingdom Metazoa; phylum Arthropoda; class Insecta; order Lepidoptera; family Noctuidae; genus Lycophotia; species Lycophotia porphyrea. The sequence continues at coordinate 9,806,931 of OX465394.1, forward strand.
AAGCTAGCCACCACCCCTGATGTACCAACCACGACCACTCTGCCAAGAGTGTGACGACGAAGAAGAAAAAGAAGAAGTATTAACTTAATTGCGTCAATTCCTGCACATTTTTGAAGAGGTCTAAAAAACACTACGAAAGCTGCGATCAGTATAGCCAGTTACTGGGCCAAAATGATCTAGTTAACTAGATGAATAAGCCTTCGATTCAAAAATAGACGTTACGCAGAATACCGACCTACAAATTACAGAAAGAAAACCCACTGCTATGTGGGTATTTCCAATCTTCTGAAATCAACCTTAAATCAAATACTCCACACTTCAACACCTAACATTTATAACATACACCAGACAAGATAGGTAGAGCATTTGCTACCGAAATTCAATCGCGAAACTTTGCACATACTTGCGTAACTTTAAACTAACTATTGACTGACTCCGACTTCGAAAGTTTCTCGAACCAAAGTTAATCTTTAGGCAATAGAAATCTTGGATCAAGTTCGTCACTTCACGTATAGCGAGTTAATCAGACGGAAAAAATTGAATCGCTGAAAATTCTGCTGACAGAAAACATGCTTATAAACTCTTCTTGAACGTTCCGTACGATCATGTGTTTGTAGGGCTTATTCCCAGGAGCTCCAAATCTATAGTTCTCCAAACAATTTCTCTCCATACATTGATTCCCAACAGCTCCATAATTTTATTCGTTAAATAATAAAAACTATTTTTTTTTTAATTTTAAAATTATGGTGCGCCTGGGAATAAGCCGTTGGTAGCTTGTTTTGTGTCAATTGCACACGATTAATTAAAAAATATTAGATAGGGCAATTCTAATGCTGGTAGTAGGTAGTAAATTGCAAGATAGCAACATAACATCATCCCTATTTCCCGAATGGGTTAGAAAGAAGTGTACTACATTTTACCAGTTATCTTCAAGTTCCATGTAACGGGGGGCGAGTCCATTGCCTTCACCCAGGCACCAATCCAATAACGCTGGTCCCGACCTGGGAATCGAACCCAGAACGCCTCGTTTAGTAGTTGATATACAATTATCACTACTTTATAATTATCAATTGATTCGTTGAAGGAAAACATCGTGAGGAAACCAGCATGCCTGAGAGATATGTATTTCTGGCCCATAGGCGGCATAAAACTCTGACACCAGTTTAGGCGCTTCTTTCTTTTTCGTGTGGTTAACACACGAAAAACAAAGAAGTAGTCGACAATAGTACCATATTATCAACACAGTATAATTATTACCTAGCGCGTACCTGCAACGGTAAAACTTCAACCAGAGTAATTACTCCATCTTCCCAATATAGTATGAATCAAGCATTTTGTTTGCATTATTATTGCTGTCCATTCAATTGGACTCCATTCAATGCCTTGAATGCGGCTTTTCACAAAAGATCTTAATGTAAAATCTTAGTGACCGCCGTCTGACCTCTGCCTTGGGGATAAAGCGTCTCGCCTTAGTAATACTTGTGCCTTTGGAGATCACTGTTCAGCATCAAATGTCTATATCTAAAGCATCCCTAATAGGAACTAGGTATTTTCCTAGAAAGAGGTTAGTTTGTAAATTCTTAATGAAGACATATAAAATCACTTCTGTAACTACGTGTACTCTTGTGTCCCTAGGTTAGACAGTATCTAAAAGAACACCAACACGACAATCCTATTGCCATCAAACTGGCATAAATCCAGACTGCTATACTGGGAAATGCTTGATGGAAAAATAACAAGTTGCCAGACCGATTAGGACGATAGTCTTATCGTCCTAAGACCTCATGTTTAGCAGTTAGCGCTTGCGACCAAAGACACACATCTTGGAATAAAAATATTATGTGAAACAATTGCTTCACGATTCAATTCGCAGGAAGGAACATGGATGGGTTTTAGTCAGTACAAGTCTGACACTCCCTTCCGCTATGCCCAGAGCGGGAGAAGTCATCTGTGATTTCCCATCCGAAAAAAAAAAACAAAGGAGTAAATAAAGTTCCTATTCATAATACAATATTACATTTTCGTTCGCGTATGTACCTTTGTATGTATGTATATGAAGTTAGACCAACTTGCAACTCGGTAACTTTTCCTGCTCTTTGATAGGGACGCGTCTTTGATGTCAGCCGATTAGATTATGCCGAAAGTCATATTTGGTTCTCGTTTACGGGCATTCGTAACTCGTAGTGCACGTATAAGAAGCTACGATACTTTATACTACATATACAAGTATACTGCGAGACTATAAGTAGAGTAGATATACGGGGTGGAGGGGACGCCGATGCGAAAACGGGTACCACATAGAACTTTTCATCGATTATTAAAAAAAATCGGCAGTTTCCTACCAAAGTGCAATACTTACACGGTCAAAATGTATGGAACAGCCGTTTTTTTTAATAACCGAAGAAAAATTTCTATGTTGCCTCCTATAATTATTGAAAATTTTCCGGCTCAGAATCATCTACTGAATACGTTGTAACCGTTTTCGCGTCGGTGCCCCTTCCACCCCGTAGAATGTGATATCTTAATAATTGCAAGACCTGACTGTGGTGTCACGGATCATGAAATTGAACAACTTTTGTTCCACAAGTTTTAAAAATTCGCAAAAAAGAATTGGAGTTTGCCTAAGAACTGACGCGATCAGCTGATCAACATGTATAGTAAAATGACGCGATCAACTGATCAAAATGTATAGTAAAATGACGCGATCAACTGATCAACATGTATAGTAAAAGTGACGCGATCAGCTGATCAACATGTATAGTAAAATGACGCGATCAACTGATCAACATGTATAGTAAAAGTGACGCGATCAGCTGATCAACATGAATAGTAAAAGTGACGCGATCAGCTGATCAACATGTATAGCAAAACTAACGCGCTCAGCTGATCAATATGTATAGTAAAACTAAAAAACGAGAGAACTGAGACACGACACGAGATGTCTTGGGTTTATTATGTTACACCCTGTATGTGGGTACTCGTCGGAGGGTTGCTTGATATAATTTTCCCTTCGCCAGCCTAAAATAACATACAAACTATCCCCGTTTCGCTAGATGATAACTTGATTACGTTTGCGTTTCTATCCGAATATATTTTTCCATATATCATCATCGTCTACCTAGCCTTGGGCTCATTTGGCTCTGCAGCACCGCACTAGTATTTTACATGGAGCCACTGCCTCTCTGTTCTTCGCAAACCAGTTACTGGGTAAGAAACCTCTTGGCAAGAGGTAGTCAGGCTTTCGGGCATATATAGTTTTTCATGCATTGTGCACACTGAAAATCAGTTATGAACTTATTACTGATTCTCCGTTGCGCTACAGATGTTTTACAATTAAAGTTTTAAGACCTAGTCTTCAAAGGAAGCGATTACACTAGACTGCAGACTTGAAAATGTATTCTCGACCACCTGTAAGCATGCTGGGCATACCAAATTACGCATGTTATCTTACTTCCCTGTCGGCAATCTTCTAACACATGTAGTTCTAGCTCCACACTTAGATCCTTCACTATTTCCCCAGGTATTTGGCACAACCACGACAACACAGTCGCGTTGAGCGCAAGCGGCGCCGGGCGGGGCCGATAGTATCAAGGATCGCGCCCGCGCCGGCCTCACCCCCCGCTCCACCGCCCCGCAGCCATGGTGCGCGACAAGAAGCCAACGCACAAGACCGACTCACAGAAATGTGAGTACCTAGCCTTAATGTGTGACGTCACTTCACTTGCGTATTTGATAGTCCTGAAAGGACGGAACATAAACGGAAAGTTGCTGAAATATTTATTTGAAAACTCACTCAGTCCTTAGGATGGAAGTGTTTTGCCCACCTGCATCTGGCCTTATTTCAAATTATTTTTTTTTGGAACTCTCGTGGTAGTTCATGTCGTTTTCATCTGCCTGATCACCTATACCTAAAAGACTTGATGATTTTTTTTCAGGGAAGCCCATTCTGATAATAAAGATTATTATCGATGCCGATGTGATCATAGTCATTTTCATAGAGAGGTTCACATTTTGACTCTCAAGCATGGTGTAAATAGCTTAGCACTTCAGTCTCGTTCTGTGAAGGACGAGGTAACTGAGAACTGTCATGTCAAACGCAGACGGCCACTGGCTAGCCCCCGAGGACACTCTTCAGATGTAATGGGAACCGGGAACCGGACGAAACACCTTGAATAGCTGAGATTATACATTTTAAAAACTGCAATTTTAGGTACATCCATTTAACGACTTGGTTTAGGGCTATTCAAGGTGTAATTAGAATGACTGATAAAGGGTCATTGAAACAACTTTCAATCATAAACAATAAGCCACGTTCGCATCATTGGAAAAAATGTTGCCAGCAGCTGATTTTTTTACCCACTGATTACAAACAGCGCCTAAAGAAACAGGAGCTTCTAATGGCCTAACACTTGCTAATTTACAAAGGTTAACCTTAATTATGTAAATACTTTCTCTTCAGTAAATAGTCTGGGGCCAGACTAAAGGTACCCGATGTTTTCCGAGCAACACTTGGTTAATTAAACTTGTGGGTTCTCTCGCGATATTTTCCTTTACGGGAAATTAGTGATAAATTGGTACGTCCGCACCGGGGCTGTATATAAATACCTATTGTAATTTCTATTAATTGTATGGTAAAGTAATTTCCAACCGCAGAATATTCTTTATTATTAGAGAAAAACATGTAAATAACCCTAACTAATGTATGAGGTTTCTCTGAATCATTGTATAATAGGCTCTGTCATATTTTGAGGTAGACACCATCATGATCTATTTTTAAATTGTTACTAATTTTCCGGAGTCATCTAGATTCTGCGTGTAAAAACTTTTGTCACGGGGCAAGCTCACGCTTGACCATATTGTGTATAACGTAAAGATAGAGTATACATTTATTTAGCACAAACTACAAGTTGTGTGCTACTTATACCGCAAAATAATAAAACTAAACAATTCATCCATCTGCACCTTCCGTCTATAATGCAAATGTCAATTTGGAGATCAACCAACATGTTATGTAAATGTAAACTAATCGTGTTTACCAGAAACTGTCAAATTTTCTCGTTCGATTTTGAACTTAACCGTCAACATTTTATGGTTTCAAATCATTTGGAGAAAGTTTTAATGTGCTGGCGACTTTACTTAGCTAGTTCACAGATACATAGATCTGCCTTAAATAACTGGTTGAAATGAATAATGCTAACTGTAACATCCGTTCTACATATTATGAAGTTTACATATTATAAAGTTTATATTCTTCTCGATTTCAGAATCTAAATATTTTCGCAGCATTTTATACCACAAGCAGAGGTATCTAGGAGTTTTATCTTCGTACTAAATCTTTTTTTACTCTTTTGTACGTAGACATTTTAAAAAGTACCTCAGAGTTTCTTGGAAGCAAAAGGTAGAAACATAATCTTAATCCTTACCGTCCGTCCGTTCGTCCGTCTGTCTGTCAGCGGGTTGTATCTCATGATCCATAATAGGTAGACGGTTGATATTTTCACAGAATGTGTATCTCTGGTGCCGCTATAACAACAAATAACAAAAATTAGGGGGCGCAAAATTATTACGATGGTACGGAAACATTCATGCGTGAGTCCGACTTGCACTTGGCCGGTTTTTTGGAACAATATAATACCGTCATTTGTCTATAATTTGCGCACTTATCTTAAAAGGCTTATCTTGTATGACTGCGGCCAATGAAATATAATCTACCTGTAATTAAATTAACAACACAATAAACGCTCAAATTAATTTAAACAATATATAATTATTAACGGCTTATAATTTTGAAAATATTTAATAATAATTTGATTACTTAATTAAAACGTTGCCTTCATTAACCTCTCGGGTATAACGACCCATAACATAAGGAAAAATTATGACACCTGTATTTAATAAAGTTAACATTCTTGGAGCTCAGTTTATTGGGCAATATTAATAAAAAACAAATAAATATTATACGAAGGAAACAATGGAGAAAATAGCAGTGCCCGTAAAACTTTACAGCCAATAGGCGTTGCGAATATAATTAAATAGGCTAAAAGTTATGACATACTTTCAAACTAGGTAAGGTAAAAAGTAAATAGGTACTAATACCTTTATGAAACGGAAGTACCTGAAACAAAGCCCTGTGTTTTAAAAGGGATATTTTAGGCTCACAAAAAAAGTTACTGAAGTCAACGTTGACACGAACTCAAACTTACTATTGTTCAAAAACATGCAATGAAAAAGCAAGTACATAGATGTTTCTATGCACATAAAAATAGTGGTGACTATGAAGAGTGACAGCATCTGCCCTCAGGCGTCTTTAATTACTTCCTTACCTTTCTAGGTTTCTAGGTTGACGCCTCACTATGACGTAAAACGTCAAAGCTGAGAAAGGCCAACAAAGTTTTTCGCATGAAAAGCCTTTGGATTGAAGACTTAAATAACACAACGATTTAGAAACGGAATCGTAAAGTAAGCTAACCGGCTCTTTGACTATTGTGGGTTATTTGACTGCTTCGGGCTATTTGGGTGAGTTATGGTTTAAAATTATATTCCAGGAAATTGTTATTTATTAACTTAACTTCATTGTAAATGGTTAACGCTTTTCTTTGTTTTTCCAACAGTTACTTTGTTATTTTTCTTTTTTGGTTTGCAACTGATATTATTTCTTTGTTTAATTGTTTGGATTTAGTATAACTTTTTTCGAGCATTTTGTGCAAGCATAATTTTAGGGGTGAATGTTTTCTTTGCAACTGAATTGAACCTACTTTTGTTTGCACTGAGTCAAGGAAGCCTTTTCAATCAGTTTTTAGCCTCAAAAATTCTATTTAGTCAGTTTATGGCCATCGGTACTTTTTTTTATTGGGTCTGTCAAGTGTCCCACTGCGGGACAAATGCTTTCACTTTTTCCTTCAAAACCTCTTGATCTTGTGCGAAGTTCAGATCGTCACACCACCATGGCCGCGGCGCTATTGAAAACAGAACGAAAAATAAAAGTGGTTAAACGAAAACGTTCTAAAATCGTGCTTCATGGTAGCGATGCTGGCTGTTTAGGCGTAATATTATGATCTTCTAAGTATGGCATGTATGTAGATTCCTGTTTCAGATAGCAGAAATCACCTTTATCATTTACGGAAGTTCGCCAATTAAACAACCGACTATGACTCATCACAATTCCCTACGTTTTTGAAAATCATTGACTCACTTTGATTTTTGGATTTAAGAAACGACAGACATATCTCAGCTACCTTCTCGAAATTCGTTCATCACTTTTGTTGATTCAAAGAATGTTGAATCATGTGCCAAATTATGTGAATCCTGCATAATTTCCTTCATTTGGCCGAACTCACCTTGGCAGTTCGTGTCTGCACTACGTGACTCCTGAAATCGGTTTCCTGAAAATGTAAGTGCGATTCGATATAGATAAAGTGTCGACAGCGTTCGATCTCATTTCTCTTATAATTTTCTTTATAACTATTCCATTTTGCCTCCTTGATATTAAATAAGTGTTTTTACTCCATAATTTATATTATTATTCTTGACAAAAACTGATGAAGTCACGACCTCGATATTTTGATCATGAAACACGATCCATTAATCTGACAAAATGCTAAGTTATTTTATTGTTTAACATATCATCTGGGTATTGCCCAATCAAAAAAAGTAAAAATCTAATCGGTCGGTTGGTCACAAACCTGTTATTTCACATACAAAGAAAAGCTTCAATACGTTAGCAAATCCGGTTGTAGCAATTTGTAGGTTAAAGTGTAGGGGTGACATCACATCTCAGGAAAACAACCGCCTGTATATATGTGAGTACCTACACCTACGTGCACATGTACTAAAAGGTTTACGTGCTCACGAGCCTGTTTACGACCACAACCTTTATTATAATGTGGAGCATCCAACATAATGGTATCGCATTCGTTTTATACGTGTAACTTGAATATATTGTTATTTTACATACAAACTGCGATAACGTACTCACAGAGAGATTACAGGGCTGCCCGTATAGTGAAATTGTAGAACCGACGTCGAGCGTGTTCTGTTTTGTTTCGAGGTTAGCCAAATGCAATTTTAGGAGACCGTATGTTTGATAATATCATTTGATACGTCTAGTCGAGTAACTGTGTGAAAATTAATCGAATTATACCAGGTTTATTTGTAACAAAAGCTTTTGCTGGTAACAACAAAATGGTACAATAAAAGTTATGGCCGGATACAAGAATTCAGACACCCAAAAACAACATTCTTATTTTTGGATGGTCGCGTAAAAAATAAACAAACACCATCTCGTTCAAATTGCGATATCTAAATAAGAAACACAATGGGGTTCTCTAAAAGCGGTTTGATAAGAGATAAGAACATTTTCTCGTGTTAACAAGGGGCACCAGACTATACAAGAACTGTGGCGCAGAAATGTGTAGAGATATATTTTTGTTGGTCGATATCTGTATATTTGGGGAGGGAAGGAAGCTGCCTGATGGCTCGCTTCAAGGGTCATTTTCGTGCCTCACTATTGAAAGAAATGATGAGGTGTGCTTCCAGTTTTATAGGCAGGGTGCACTTAGGTGATAGTTCGGAGATGTCATTACGGGTACTCCGAAACCCTCCAAAGAAATAGGCAGTCACTCCATGTAAAATCAATATAGTTGGGAGCAAGCTAAGCCAAATGATGATGAATTTGGAGTTGTGGTTATTATATGAACTAGATATACATAATGAATCCCTTAATGTAACTTAAAATTCGCTCTAGAAATAAGGTTTTAGTGTGTGTAAGACATAAAACAGGTACCTGTTACTCCTTTTCTCACTTAAATCCAGGTCTTTATTACACTTTTACGAGGTTTCCACCCCAGCGCTAATATGTTCTGATAAATTCACGTGAGAGAATTAAATTTTTAAATTTCGTTTCCGTTTCTCTCCCACACAGCGCTCGTGGTTTACGAAAGGCTTTGTAAAGTTTAAAACATCCGGATCCGTGGATTTAAAAATAAATGTGGAAAACCCTGGATCTTTGTTTCAGCCCTACCTTTTTTAATTATGACTCATACATGGCTATAATCAAAACCGTATTCGCAAACAAATTCTCGTATCTATCCGTTCATAAATGTATTTATCGTGACCATAACAATTGTTAAAACGGCTATCCAATGTTTTCCTTAGTTCTTATTCGTGTTATGTTAGCTGTTTAATTAACACTTTCGAAAAATATTATATTCATTGTTTTTTTTTTTATTGATAGCCCTACCTGAATGAGGCAAGAGACAAGGAATTCTGCTTAGATCGGCGTAAATTTTTGAGACTATTGAATTTTGGACACCGCTAAACTGCGTCTTCAATCTCTTGACGATGTTTACAGAAACATAGTAATTCATAATCACAACTTAATGTGTAAGTAAACAAAGCCGAAAATACAATGAAGAATTTTCTGACCACACTCCGTATTCTCAGCTGTCGCCGTCGTAATTACAGAAAATCAATGAAGTCGGACCTCCAAACAATATTGCCACTTATAGACACAGTCAAGTGTCCAATTCTCTGCCATTTCTCTTCATCGGCTCTACGTCAAATCGTTTTCCGTCCTATAAGATCACTAATGAATCTTCTTGTCATTTGGCGAAGGTTCTTTTACGACTAGCAAGTTCGTAATAGTACACTAACTACGGCAGTTCCCGCTTAGATTTGTTGCGTTTGTGACAAAATAAGTTTCGCTTTTATTGACGACTATAAAACACTTTATGAGTTTATTTGTTCTATTTCTTTTGTGATAAACGTACTTGCTGACGAGAAACGTAGTGTATAAATGCCTTATTCAAGGAACCTCAGAGTTACGGTATAAAACAAGATATTTGGCAATGAACCTTGCCAGTTCATTGGCCATCGACGAGTTCCTTTGACGAAATGAGAAAGGATCAAGATGGAAGCAGATACATTTTCTCATTTAGTATCGCCAGACTTTTTTCTCGTTTAGAAAAGGTCGCAGCTTATTTAAGAAGCGAGAAGCTTGTATTTGAATTCTTGTTTGTATTTCCTGAATCGAGTCTCAGATAGGTCAATTAATGGTTTCAGTGTTATCGGAAAACAATCGTATTCCATTCTTCATTACGATTTTCATTGACTTTTATTTCAGTATTGTATCGTATTCATGTCAGAATTCGAAACATATACAATACTTTTAAAGCATATCATAGCCAGAATACCGGGGAAAAAATATTACATTTCATTCGACATGAGCTTTGTACGTCGTATTTTAAAAATGCCTGTTATGCAACTGGAATAAAATAAATAAAATTTTACTGTTTTATACGACAACATCAAATCCAATTACGATATGAATGTAAATGCTAAAGCAAAAACAACATTAATTAGCTTTTAAGGAACAATATAGATGATTTATTAAGGGAAAAACGAAACTGAATACCAGTTTCATGAATACGGATTTTTTTGTTAAATTTTTTTGTACCTTGTACCTATTACAGATTGTAAGCTTAAAGGCTAGTAAAAAATTAAGGAAGAAAAGACTTGTTTGTCTATCTCGTAATTTAATATTTTTCTGACGCGTCTGGATTCTGGATGTTATATTCAAATGTACTAAATTGAATTTATGTATATTTACACAAGTTATGTATGTATATTGTTATATAACACATTTGCTCGTAAAGGGTCTCTTATTTCACCAATTTCAACATCGTATTGTATGTACCTCATTACGTACTTTTGCGATAATGTAATGTAAAACTCACGGTTTCAAGATGCTCCGTCAAAAACGAACGGTACTTTTTTAAATCTTAGCAAAGAGTTTTTATGTCAGAAAAGTGGTCAACATTTTATGAATAAAATTAACTTTGGGAGATAAAATATAATAAATAAACATTAAATTCTTTAATTTAATTAATTTTGACAATAGATTACAACCAAATTTATCTGTAACAAAAACACAAAAATATTAATTTACTGTATTAGTAATACTGGCTGTTTTTGTGTCTTTGCCTTAAAAAAAAGCGCTGATGCGCACGGCTCACTAATTTGTGAACAAGTAAAAATTATTCCGCGCGCTTTTTCTTTTCGCTGTATTGGTTTTATTTGAAAATGTCGTCAAGTAATGATGAATTTATTAATTCGACACCGCCTGAAGTCTCAGATCAGAAGCAGCGAAAAAGGCCTATGCCTCTTGCCCGAAAAATCGACCGATAGATACTAACAAGCGTACCAAAATGTCGTTTAAGAAAGTCCGAGTTTTATTTATTTCCTCGCAAATATGTTATAAAACGTCGTATGACATACGTGCGCTTTGACAATTACAGCCTCTGCTTTCTTGTAGCCCTCGCGTACGGCTCGGGCTAGCAATATCGCCTCGGCTCTTATTTTAAACTTACCGCACTTATATCATAATGTGCTATTATTTGTGGGACTTAAGATTGTTCCTGAAAACTTGTATTAAACGCGCATGCATTTATTTTATAACTTCTTATTATTATTTGTACTTGGACTCGGTCAGATATATGGCATATGATAAAGGTTTCGATGGTTTTTTTTATTACTTACTCAGTTTTCCTGATGAAGAAGAAACTGCATTTTTTTTAAACTATGCTTTTTGCATGGCGAGAAATTACAATCTGTTTTCTTTCAAATCAAGCTTCCTGCTCCATTTGGTTAAACCAAAATATTGATGCTGCTAAACTTTTAAAATCTATATTGCCGTTTCTATAACAAACTCAAACCGATTCAAGGAATAATTAAATTTAAAACTGTAGATGGAATTTTAACATAAACTGAAGTCTCTTCAACCAGCAATTCCGAACAAAGTTGAGGCTAAAGTCTGTGTAACCAAAATCCTATTAAAAGATTACAGTGTTATCACGCTGGGTAACAACAAACTAGTTCGGAGTCTTATTTCAACCTAGTTTATGTTTCAGACACAGATATTTTGGTTTGGACGGCTGATGGCTAAGTTATAACAGCCGCACGTGATGATCGAACGAGAGAGAAGCGTCAGGGTAGCACGCCAAATTAAAATTGTCTTACTTTTTTGCAATTTGCTGGTCAGTGTCAGGCTTTACCTACCAACTCATCTGTGCAGGTGGGAAAACTTGCACAGATAAGTTGGTTGAAGTGTGTGATCTCTCATTGTGCAGAAAATATATACAAAGCGAGGCCACGTTATTCTGGAAATGTAAAGCTTTATGCGCCGCCGTGTGCACTAGTATTCAGCTACATTCTGTTAGTTTGAAAGCTGACCCTTCGGTAAACGGTTAGACAAATAATGATGACACTGATATTTCAGATGATAGATAAACGGAGACGGCTAGGCTATTCGGACTCTTTCTATTCTATTAAATTAATTTTCATACAACAGACCTTTCGGTACCCTATAGTCGACTCTAAGCTTTTGTTTGCAAATTGCTTTCACATTTTTTTTCGTAATGTTTATAAAATGTCTAGAAAGTGACTGACAAGGGAAGTCATACTGTGTGATTAAATATTTCAGATGCCAAAACTGAAAATACCTAACGTTATTTTTTAAGTTATTTTAATATGCCTTAGTTAGTTATTGTAGTAATGCGTTTGCTTTAATTACAACTCCTCTTTTTTCCTCTTCAAAGAACAAATACTCTTCTCCTCAAGTCGTGCTACTCATTACTGAGGGTCGTGAACCTCCCTTATTTTTTTTTCCCTGACGATGTTTTGCCATCTCTGTTAACATACACATACACACATTTCTTGTTTAATTTTAATTTGTCTACTTTCACTGTAGGTAATCCGATTTCCAATATCAAATAGTTATAATCAGTAATCATAACCATGGAATTAGAATCAAATTACAATTAACCTTGGTTAACTCATTTGATACACGAACGCAGATATCTCGTCGCTGCGTTCGTATAGCGTGTTTCAGGCCGAATCCATAGTTAAGGAAATGCTTTAGAAACCGGGATAGGCCTGTCCATTATATTAGCTAGGTAAGCGTGCCGAGACGTGGAGGTGAGGAAATTAGAAGACGAGGGAGGAGGGTGTGGGGGGTAACGTCTGGTGAGTTCCACTTTACTGTACTATGAGGTTTATTTCCAAGATATTTGATAAGGTATTTGCCATTTAACTAGTCTGGATGGTGACCTACTTGTTGGGATATGTTGGAATTAAGACAAGCTGAGACAAGAGATATTAAGACCGATAGACGAGTAAGTAAAGTGGTGGATAATGTATGCAGCCATTTTTGACAGTGCACACCTATTATATAGTTAAAAAAAAGACGTGTGGCACTCGGAGACTGCCGCGGTAAAGCTACTGCATAGCATTTTTTATCAACTTATGTAATTATAATTATTTATTCACTTTCGTAGTGTCAGATATTGACAAGCCTAGGTTATTATTTTAGGCACTAGGTGTTAGGTTATTTTCGTTACGGAATTTCTGGATTCGGTCTCCACGCTCAAGGCCCGCGATAGAAGCTATGCAATAGCTTAAAAATAATGGATATGATACGGCATATCAAGGTATTTCATTGCTATGGCAAAATAATAATCGCCAGCGACTTTGAATGCTGAGTATAGCTAAACTTTGCTATATTTTTTGTGTCGAATCCTGTAAAAAATAAAACGAACGTAACGTACTCGTAGATGAACACAACATAAACTTCTTTGTTAACATTTTTTATACTCAACACGGGATCAAACTTCGACGGCCCAGATATATCGGGGTGTTACTCTGTAACAGCAAGCACTCCGTCAGGCCTCCCAGATTTAGTGATCCGTCGGGACCTCGCTATTACGTGTCGAAATGGCAATCGATAGGAATTTTCTTTGCATACAGATTGGAGAAATGGTGATCGGTAGATATGCCGGATAAGTGGACGGGAACTCATCAGGTAATGTTGTTCGAAAATATTACAAGGTCACTGTTGAAGAGTAATTTTCTTTGATGACTTCATACTGAAGGTTCCAGAATACCTTTAATAGAGATAAGGTTTTTGATTATGTTGTATGTGTACTGAAGGTTATTTATAATTGTTTTAATACTACGTAGACTGATTAAGTAGGAGTAGCTTGTGGCTAAATAATATCATCCGCACCGGTCTATCTTCGGGTTAAGCCGCGCTTGCCTAGGTTGGTCCGTGAATGGGTGACTACCAATTACATACCGACTTTTCCCCTTGCCTCGGAAAGCCCATTTGATCCTGGTAGATTGATTAACTTTGAAAATGTTCGCTCTTCCTTTGTTCTGATTGTCTGAACCCTGTTTATAAAACACCCTAATCATTTTGAACTTTGTTTAACCGAATTTGGACAGTACATTGATACCATTAAGTATTTTCATCATCATCATCATGACTTCAGCCGAAAGACATTCACTGCTGGACATAGGCCTTCCCTAAACTCCGGGTTTTGCCATAAACTCCACGCTTGGCAGGCGGGTTGGCGATCGCAGTACGGTTGATACAAAGGCATATACAATGCCGCTGCCCATTCTCTGGTAAGTCCCTTAGTCGCCTCTTACGACACCCACGGGAAGATATGGAATGGTGCTATTCTTTACGTCCGACACCATACAGTACCGTACAGTACAGTGCAGTAGTAAGTATTTTACCAAAGTTTATTATAACGTTAATTCGTTTTTGGGTTTGTACACGATACACGACCATCATCATTTTACCAGACACGAATAAATTGCTCATTAAAAAAGGCGGATCAGTAATGAATCTCGGTGGATCACTGCACGATTATATCAGCGTCATTTATTTTTAAAGGTAATCAAACAATCGTGCTCACGTTTGACAGCCCTTGAAACGGGCTCCGAATGATTTAGGATGCATTAATTGTACAGCGATGACGGTGCATTAATCTGAGTCTTGGTCGAGATTAGCGTGACTCAGCAGTCAGCTGGTTAGAACGGCTGTAGGCAGTCCAATGCAAATTGACAACGGTTATCTTGAGATGCAGTAGCGATAATGCCGTTTATTGTCTGCTTTTACGCCCCGTGCACGACATTAGGCGGTGCGACTTGCGACACGCGCGTGGTTTATGTTATAAGCTTTTAGTTTACTTTGCCTGGTCAGTTAGTTACCACGTGCTGGTCAAATCTTGCAACTGAATTTCAGAACAGGTCCCCGCAACCAATTGAGCTGTAATTTTGCACACGCCTTTGGTTTTGGTGACAATACATTTTTATGACAGACATGACTGATCCTGCAGTCAGGATCGTCTCCTCACAAGAGTACTCCTCAATGGTTTATAGCACGGAAATAAATTTTTTTATACGCGTTCAATGTTGATAGAAAAACCTAATTTTCTTCTTTTTATTTTAATAAAAGCTTGTTTTAAAGAAGAAAAAAATAATGCATGTCGGTTAAGCTAGGTCGTGGCCAAACAGTTACTTACATCGCGCGTGTCACAATGCATGTATCTCAAACGAATATTTGTATTGCTGAAAAGTAATATTCAGAAATAGTATTTGTTCTACGTAGAAATAAATTTCATCCCAGAATTTTAATAACATTTTATGTAGTTGTAGCCAGCACAGCTTGATGCAAATATTTACGTGTCAATAAACTGGCAGCGAAACGGAGTTCGTCTACATTTTATAAAAGAAGTTTAAGAAACTGGGGCACGAGAATTGATTATTAAGGCTTAAAAGTTTCGTGGATTAGAAAAGATAAATGGTGATTTTTGACAGAAGTGAAAAGTTTTTAAGTTCTTGTGGTAAAAAAGGTGTTCTTTTAAAAGGAAGTAATTGAAAAGCTCTTAGTTATTTTCGAGTTAATGATCTTGCTGGCGGAGGCTTGTCTAAAGTTAAATTTATTACACTTATCAAGCTTGCTAAAATGGGTTGAGTGGGCCAAACACCTATTACTTTAAAATGGGATCAGGTAGGAAGGAGATACCTGGGGAATTATCGTATTACGATAAATAATGGCCAAAGCCATATCATCATTATCAACTGCTTTGTTCCACGCACTGCTGTGTATAGGGATCCTTCATTTTGTGCAAAACTCCTGGAAGTTTTGCCTGGTTGTCTGCCAGTCTCAACCAGTTCTTTCACCGCGATCTTCTGAATATCACCCACCCATCTGGAACAGCATTATTATATTTATGTCTACTTTAAACGCACAAATCTGCTAAATCCTCCCAGAAACACATTTAAAATGTTGCTACATGCAATGCTTGTAAAGGGCTGCTAAGTCTTGAACTATAATAACGTAACACCACATTGTACACTTAGTTTGCAATAATCGTTTTGACTTTGACTTTGACATTGTATTTAAATTCACGTTAATCCAACTTTTCTAAAAAGAATACCACAAAAAAGAGAAAGCACTTGCAAATGCACTCGAAATATGTCACGCGGCTCCAGTGAGTTGGGTTCGCGTATACTCACAGCTGTCAAAGGACTTAAACCACGTGTATCTCAACACGTAACGTTGCAAAAGCGTTGTACAATACTTTGCACATAACTTTGTTGAGGTATTTGGGGCACGCGTGCCTAAAATGTTGCTTTGAGCCCTTTGAATATAACAGTGACAGCAAATATCTTGATGTTTCGTCATAAATTATAGAACTTCATTTTAACTAAATTAAGGTGAAGCCTATTAAGAATACTTCATTAATTTCGCGGGGCCATAGCCACAGGTCATTAATTCATTATTGATGAAATCTGTTCTTTTTTTAGGTCAACACACGGTGATTCAGAGCTATCAAAGTCAGTACTTTTGACAAGCTAATGCTCGACGGCTTTAGTTTGACGTTTGCTTTGAATTTAGAATTCAAACTACGGTTGTTGAAAATTTATGGTTGATAATGGTAACGTGTATTTTCAGTATATATTTTTACAATAATTACGTACCTATTTATATTTTCAATGATTTAAATTATGTATTTTATCTATTGCTGCAACCATTGGGAACCACCTTTTCCGATTGGTATTTAAGATGTGTCTAGTTATAACAGCAAGATGGTTTTAATTAAACCAATTCCAAGTACCTATAGTACACTTCAAGACACTGTCGATAACCTTCCAGACAGTAATAAAAGAAGCACGGCAAACACTGAAAATTAGAACGTATGTCGTACCAGCATAAACGATTTTCAATTAATTTCGCCTGTAAGTAAACCAGACCTCAGCGAAAATGGTCATTATTTTGTTTCGTGCACATGGTTAAAATTCAAGGGTAGGTCAGCGATATCATTACGGTGAAACTGGGGGTGCTTGCGCATTAATGAGTGTCGACGATGTAACAACAAGGTAGATTCGTTGGTTCAACACATTTTTAATTGAATTTTGTACGTGCATTGACTCAAAGAAAATTTATTTTTTTGTAAAATTACAGGAAATTAATTGATTAGAACTCGGAGGATATTTCGGCCAAATAATAACAGCCGCTCGGGTTGATCTTAAGGTTAAGCCGTGCTTGCCTAGGTGGGACCGTGGATGTGTGAACAGCCATTACATCACGAGTTTTCTCCGTGCCGCGCAAAGCACGTTGAGCCGTTGGTCCCGGCTGTCATTCGTAGATCTTTGACAGTCTTTACAGGTAGTCAGTGGATCGTCTGACAACCAGTCTCAGTGTCGTATTGCCCAGTACTAACTGGGTTGTGGCGGTCGGATAGGCAGTCGCTCCATATAAAATACTATTATTCAGCAGTAAGCCCAACATAGTTAGGAAAGGCTAGACAGTTGATGATGAGAACTCCCAATGTTATTTTTTAAAACTTTTATGTAAGGAGTTCTCTATCAGCCTTGCAAAAAACCATTACAATGATTGAAATAACTCACACGTTGTCTTGATCAGCATGCCGTCACCAATGATCTTAACAAATGCCAATTGTGCCTCAATAATCAACTAACCTTTATTTCCAGTAGACATTGTCACAAATAATATAGCAATTAATCTTACCCGTGTATAATAACATTGTAATATTACATTAGATAAAACAAAAAAAAAAAAAAGAGTAACCATGGAGTTTCTTGCCGGTTCTTCTCTATAGGAAACGACCTAGCCCAACCGTGCAGCTATCTTTTGAAGATTTATAAGTGCCCATGCAGGTTTATGTGATATAGAATATTTTGATTATGTCGAAAGAAAAAATGTTCAATTTACCTTTTCAACACTAATGTACCATGACGATGAATTGATGATTGTGACGAATTGATTGATTTGATCAATAGAATGTTTAGCCTTTGACTACCTGGTTGGTCTTCTGGTCGAGATCGCGACTGCTGAGCATGAGATCCTGGGTTCGATTCCCGGGTAAGGCAAATTGTAATGGGTTTTTCCATCAGAAATTTCTCAGACTCGCCCCCTATTACATGGGACTTAAACATAACCAGAGATATGTGGGTGTACTAATAGGTACACCTCTACCTAAACCTTCGGGGACAGCCATGCTAAGGCATACAGGCAGGCATGTTACAGGCATGCTATTATTTTATGTAGAACGTTTAGTGTCAACACAACATCTGAAAAGTTCCTGATCGCGAATATTGAAGAGTCTTCTCCCGCCAAGTTTTCAGAAACATGTGTTTCAAAGGAACTCAAGTGTTATATTAAATTTGGTGAATAAGTTAGAGCTAATAGCGACTTTGCGGGACAACTTTGGACCTACTGTGCGGCACGCGTTGAATACCTGATATTGAGCGCAGACTATGACTATGACTATGACTATACTATGTAAACTTCAGGTATTTATGTACTATTTTAAACGTTAATCTAGAATTTAACTTAAACTTCGAGACCAGATATAGCGATGGCAACGGCTGTCGTAGATGTTCTCAGTTTTCCGAGATTCAAAGTACTTGTAGGTACCAAACACCAAACCTAATAGAATCCGCGCAGATGTTACATCGTGATTGAGGCTAATGTCTAACCCTACACTTACTAAGATATATGCTGTCTGCTCATGTATTTCGTAAGATGATACATAAGGACCGTCCTCATCTGCCAATTGAAGTGAAGCGGATAATTGTAGAACCATCGACCCGATAATACTAATTCTTCTTTTGGGGTGGGCCTTACTATTTTCACTGGACGCGGAAGACACAGAACTGGGGTTTTTAACGGAGCTTGAAGCATAAATATACACCGTGACTTTTTAGTCGTCTGACAACGGCAGCCCACTTCATGTATCCAATGACTACTATACATTCATAACAAAAAAAAAATAGTATTGAAGAAAAAAAAAATTATTCATTCATATGATGCCTAACGTAGTTGAAACATTCTGTTGCGAGCGAAGATCTATCTACTCGACTCGTGCAGTGGTTAGGTATGTTCCACTGTTTGTTACGTAAACATTATTAACAGGATGTTCCATAATTATAATGTATTATTTATTTTTCTTTGTACCTATTATCTTAACTATTGGTAAAAAAAAAACACCTTTGTCAGACGACTAAAAAATCACGGTGTATGTCTAACGATGGACTGCGACCGGCTGAATAGGTTAATTGATTGAAGTCTATTTTTGGAAGCCTAAGTTGAACAGTTCCTGAAAATAAGACAAATTTGTCATTGCGTTGTATACACACTTCACCTTTATGATGATTGAACAACTTTCAACGATAAAACTTCAGCAATTTTCACAAAATATAGAAATTAACCTGTCCGGAATAATTTCCGTACCTTAAATTGTACGTGTTACGTCATCGGACGGATGCGGAGAGAAGAGGAAAACGTAAATTTGAACAAATTGCTCTCAAGGCGCACATCATTGGAATATATTCCTTTACTCGACATTCCGTTGGTTGAAAATGTGTTACAGACGCTATAGGTACATAGAACATTCGCTTTGCTAGCTTTAGTTTGTGAAGAAAAATCACCATGTGCTTCTAAGTTAGACATAGGAAAACCGAGCGGTGGGTCGTCGCTATTTTAGATTTTACCAAACGGCACGCTAATACGCTATTCAAGCGTTTTGATGCCTATGTAGTCGTGGCCAATACAAACAAGTCACAAATTTCCATCTGTAAACCCCGCATAAATGTCCTGAACTGATACTCTGAGCGTGCTAATATCTAACGAACTTACCTAGCTATTAACCATCATTACCCCATGGGACACGAGATTTGGGATGTCTGTGTTTCCAGCAGGTCATTCGCTGAACTATTCCGATAGAATTGTACCGGAGAACAGCTATCGAGTTGGAAACTAACCGACGGGTACCGGATTTGTGATATTATTCAAACTTGCGATCGGGAAGCAGCGGTCGAATTTTGGTGTTTAACTTACTCAGCTTCGGTGAATGCTTAAACGTCTTGTATACGTAAATGTTTGTTTACATTCAAGGGTTATTTGCACGTTCATGGTATTTTTGATGTGTTTGACAAACAAAGTGTTTTATTTGTTTGTGAGAAATTAAAACATTTGTTGAAAGTTGCATGGAATTATGTTTATGTTTGACGATGTTTTGAAGATTTGGTACATTCGCTCATATTAAACGAAACCATAATGTAGTACACGGTGGGATCAATACGATACTTAAATCTGAATGCGTAAACTTTCATGATATTTTATAGCAAATTTAGTTGATTTTGTAACGGGTATAGAAAAAACCAAAATCCTTAGTGTTTTTGGAGCCCATGTGAGTATTATGGTAATAAGTATATTTTTTTACACCATTTCTATGCTATCTGAAACAACTTCGGGGGTAAATCTTAATATATATAAATTACGTGTCACGTTGTTTGTCCGCGATGGACTCCTAAACTACTGAACTGATCTCAATAAAATTTGCACACCGTGTGTAGTTTGTCCAACTTGAAAGATAGGATAGCTTACATCTCAATGTATAGTCACAATATTATTTAATTGCATTATGTGAAGCAGACGAAGTTGCGCGGGTCAGCTAGTATATAATAAAAACGAATTTACTACTTTATAACAGTATGATTCTCAGGGTATAATGTTCTACACCTGTAATAGCCAGGACTTATGTATTAAACAAACATAGGTTTGTTTAATACATAAGTTTTTACGGTTTTTCATGCAAAAAGGTTGATAAGCTAATAATACTTTTTTAGTGGATACGGTTATTGCCATCTATAGTTATAACAATGGGGGCCGCAAATAATTAATTGTAAAATTAAAACCGTACACAGTGTAAACTAATTGTTAGTTTGAATTCAATTTACTAAAGTGACCGTTGTATGAAGTTGGGGTTAAATTTAACGAGGGTTCGAAGTAGGTTTACAGAATTAATGTTGGTTAATTTTGTATTGTTTAATTACATTACCTTATTATTTCATTTATTCATTTTATATACACATTGTTTTAAATTTTTACATATTTCTTAAAACATAAGTATTAAAAAAAATATATAAAAAATAGTAGCCCACCGGTATCGGGAACAGGGTCCAAGCTACCGGCGGTCAGGGCCCCAGAGAGAGGAACCTCCTAACAATACGAGCCGTGTCCAGGAGTACCGCTTTATGAATCAAGCCCTTACATTACCTTTATCTTTAGAACTCCGAATTCAGTCGTGTAATTTTTTTAATTTTTTATTACTTTCTTTAATTTTAATTGTTGTGTAAGTGAAAAGGTGAGGCCTTAGCATAAATAACCCTATCTGAGGGCTCTTTGGACGTAGTAAAGAAAGCCAAAATTAAATAGCTGCATTTGTTTTCCAGTACAATAAAAGAATCGTTAATAAAATAAGTTATACTCATTGCTCTGTTCAGTCTTAGCATGAAATACTTATTTTACAAGATTAATTTTGGATAGCTTCATATAAATGGCAGCTATCACGCTTTTAATTATTTCACTGATCCTCAAATCTTTTATTTTTATTTTTGGTGGCAAGGGACCTTGATTGATGACTTTTTATTAATTTTTTTTTTTTGGGATCAAAAGAGCGTCGACGCTACAGGCTTTTTGTATTCTATAGATTAAAACTGGCTGTATTCAAACATGGAACAATAGTGACATTTGATGCCTTAATTACCCTGGTCCTTAGCCGGGAAACACCGCTTACAAATATGTAGGTAGGCAGAGGTGTACCCAATAGTAAACCCCCATTTCGCCAGTTATATTTAAATCACATGTAATAAGGGCGAGCCTTGCCATCAACCGGATACGAATTCTGACTGATGACAAAAGCAAATAAAACTTCCCGACCCGGGAGTAAAACCCAAGACCTCATGCTCAGAAGTCGTGCTTGCGACCACTAGACTATCGAGGCAAATCGATACGTATATGTTGGTCCTATATATCATTCACATGAATCTCTTTCCTATTACAATGTATCAGCCATCCAATTATTTCTGAACATAGACTCTCAAAAATGATACATGAAAACTCCTTATATATGGTTTGAACTAAACATTGACTGATAAACTTTGTTGATGCCAATTAAAGTGTTGGGAAACAAAACAATGCGCCAACTGTCCCTATTTCCCTAACAAGTGAAGTTTTACTGAATTTTCCGCTTCAGGAAGCAATTAAATTGAGGATCGGAGTATCAGACGAGTGTGTTTTCGCTGACAACATCACGTTCGAAATCAAATGTTGTCGGCTGTAGTGATTGCTTAATAATGCGGTAATAACAAAAGCCAACCAAATCACTTGAAATGCTTGACACTGTGGAATCACTTTGCCATAAAATTTGACAAATAATATTGAATAGGATTTGAGTATTTCAAAAGACTGAGTTTGAATGGCATTCCAATTTGTTTTTCTATATTTATTATGTATAAACATGAAACAAAAACAACATGTGTGTTGTGTGTGTGTATGTAAGTGTGTGTGTTTGGTAAATAATAAATATATATTTCTAATCAGTTATGATGAAACATTGAAAATTGCATGAACATGGGCAGCCATTGGTTCCTGCTGTCTTTTGTAGATCTTTGTCAGTCGCTACGTAATCAGAAGCCCGAAAGTTTGACAACCAGACTTACTAAAGTGCATCTTGTGTACCAAAACAGCTGGGTTGGGGAGTTAAGTAAAAAAACAATAATACAACCTTTTAAGTTTATTAACCCCATTGATTGACTTTTTCAGGAAAAAATTATGGAATAGGGTTACATTAACTTAGATGGTTGTATTGATGATTTTCATGACTGGAATTCTGTAACTCATACGTGTTACGGGCGCAACTCATTTTTCATCAATATACAACCTGACACTGACCTGCCATTGAAAAAAACGTAAGAATTTCGCAGGCTACCCTGGCGCTTCCACCTTAAAACTAAATGAAATGATATAAATTATTTTATTTTATTTTATTATATTTGGATGGCTTACAGCTAGTAATACAAAAATAGATATTTACGCAAACAACGAAAAGCCATTAACAAGCCTCCGCAGAAATGAAAAAAAAAAAATTAATGAAAATAAAAAAAATAAATAATAATTAATTATATTATATTATTATTTTATAATTAATTGAAATTATGATGATATCTTTGTGAATGTGATATCTAAAGATTTTAATTTACATTTTTTGTTAACTAGTTGCGCAGTTGTAAATTATAACGGTGCATCGACGATCCAAATACACCACAGATGAATATTAAAGAATGGTTACTGATTTATCGATCATCTCAGTTCTCCCAAACTGTTACGATCAAATGTGAGGAAATAAAATACTGATTTGCAAGTACTCGTTTTGCAAAGATAGCGAACTTCGGAGACGTGACAGAAATACTTACCTACTCCTTTATCATTCACATACAAGATGTGAGTGGAATTTATCTTGAAGTTGTAGTCTGACTAGGTTCTTTAGTCCCAATTCTACCCGTTTGAGAGAGGATACCATCTTAAATTACACATCTTTTGCCATCTACCAGGAAGATGTGGACATATTTTAAGAGTGTAGTTTAAGATCATCGAAATCGTGAAAGAATCCCATACATCCCACCTGTCTCATACATTTCGTTCGGCTGATTTTATAATCAAGTCCTGAAAATCATAATCAAAGGAACATTTTTTTTTACTTGATTAGTCACTTGGGTGGTTTAAATAAGTTTTGATAGTTACACAGATCCATTGTTTGGGACTACTTTTTCGCCTAGGACAACTAGATGGTACATACAGTAAAACAAATATTTAAAAAAACAACAGAACTGAACATAAATGTATATGCTTATAGAACAGGTAGATACTTTAACTACGTATATTATTCCACGTTACAGAATAAACCACGCAGGAAATGAACAGCTATTATTGCGCTCTTCTTTCCTTTTATTTTTCTCAGCGATGGAAAATATAAAACAAAAATTTGTCTAGACATGAAATTAAAATCAGTTTCAAAGAACACAATATAAAGTGTTTTACACTTTATATTGTGTTCTTTAACGACTTAAACGTCTTTGAACTTAGCTGTGTGTTTTGAAACTAATTGTTATGTTATCTTATCTGTTTATTGCTTTATTGTTTCTACACCTTGGCCAAATTGTGTAACACGGGCAATACAATCTCGTGAATATGTATCTTTTATGCAACAATTATAACCACTGCTATAATTATATTTAACGCTATTGGTCTACGCTCCAAAAATAAATTGTTCCTTTAATGTGTTCTGTAAATGTCCACAGAGATTCTTAACCTTAATTGTGTTTAATGCGGTCCTAAGTAAATATTGTCCTGCCACCAAGTTTGTCCAACTCATTGTTATCGTAATATTATTGGGCATAAAGGTTTACGTAGCCCATAACTTAAGATTTGTTGTTTTTTTATTCTGTTTAATAACAGTGAATATGTCACAGTCAAAGCGGACGACCAGTCAAAACTATTTATATATTTACTTAGGATCTATGAGTTGTTAAATTTTTATTTATTGCATCTGTGAAAAAAATGTTTTTAGTGATCTTATATAATTATAACTAAAGCGTTCCGAAAAAAACATGTGGGTAATAGAGAAAGCGCGTTTTAATTTAATTTAAATCAGTTTGGGTTTTGATTGAAACCAGCAAAAGTGGTTTTTACCGATTAACAGTTGTGACTGTTAATCATAAATCTTTATCATCTATCACTTTAAATTCAATTATTTATTTCTTCATTTACAATTTCATCAATAACACCTTTACAGCCAAAACGTGCCAGAGTCATTATAAAATGTTCGCACCGATTAGAACTTTATAGGTTAAAATCCGTAAACCGCTTTTCACACCCGTTAATCATTTTCTGAAATCTCTCCGTGCTAAACCTAAGCTTAAAAATGACTGCGATACATAATATTTTCAACGCTCGATTCAGCGGAGATAGTTTTGTCAGCTAACAGCGCAAAAATATTAAGGCAACACGGTCGCGCAGAGCTAGTGAAAATAAACTTATAAGCTTCTAAAAACAATTAGATCCAACAAAGCATAAGTAATGACTATAAAACCACAAATGTGTAAAATGAAATAAGGAATAAGTATGTACTACACAATAAGTAACAGGACACAACTGGCTGGCCGCCAAAGAGCGCCTGTGTGTAAGTTTAAGTAGCTACTTGAGTAAAATTGTACCACATTTAGGCTGCCTGTCCACCGGAGCGGAGCGAGGCTACGGAGCGGAGAAACGGAGAAACTTTAACCAATAGGATTATCTAATGAAGAGGAGCGGAGATTTTGTGCAATCCTATTGGTTAATATTTCTCCGTTTCTCTGCTCCGTAGCCTCGCTCCGCTCCGGTGGACAGGCAGCCTTAAGTTGAGTACAATTTTACATTTCACCTGTTTCAACAAGTTGTAATTTAATTTAGTAGATACTAGTTTATTGGATACTCTTATTTTTCAACCTTTGGCTACCCAATGCTGAGTGTAGGTGTCTTCCAAATCTCTCCATGGCATTTTTGGCGGTTTTGTGTCATGGCTATTCGGTTTCTTCCGGCCACTCTAATGAGATCGTCCGTCTACCTATTTATTATTGGATATTAATGGCCCAAAAGAACATACTATAGACTATGGACTTTTTCAAGCCTCAGCATGAAGCATTGGCCCTCAAGTTTCAAACGTCTAGTTTATAGATTACAAACCAAACTTATCTAGCATTATGCACGGTTTGAAATTTCTCTACGATTACGACAGTTGAAATAAAGTTTTTTTCAGTTTATCAAGCAAAAGTTGACTAGTTTCAGATAGAAATTATTATTTATGTCTACAAACATTCATACATACATACATACATACTGTATGTATCCGAAATATACTGATATAAAACTTTACCTACATGTTAAATCCTTTTGAACTTTAGACCTCTAAATTTCGCGGTTGCAATGATTTTTTAGAGCGTTGCTAATCGTTTTGTATTTAGATTTAATGGATACAAATACTACCTACGACGTTATTTAATTTATTTATTTCAAAACGTCTTTGTTTTAGTGGTCGCAAACGCAACGGTTGTGAATGACATGAATTGTGTTTCTGGGTATGATTCCCAGGTTGGGCAAACTGGTTTTTTTTATCATTCAGCAGGCACGGAATATAAATTTGTGCCCAGTTGGTCACATTAAGCTTACCCTCTATTACATAGAATGTAAACATAACTGGCAAAGTGTGAGCAAATTGTAGGCACACCTCTGCCTAACCCTTTGAGGATTACAGGCGTAATATTTTGTAACGTTAATATCTCTTTCTTTGTTTGTATTTATATTTATTTATTGACGGTGATTTGGAACATCGTAAAGGATATTGGATAGCCATGTCACAAAACCGCCAAAAGTGGAGAGATTTGGAAGAGATCTACACTCAGCATTGGATAGCCAAGGGTTGAAGAAGAGAAGAGAAGAGAGAAAGGATATTGAGCGTGGTGATAAATTTTCAACTGTCGGTACTGATCTGAAATGAAAAAAATTGCAATGTTGAATTGCAGCTTCAAATTTCCTACACACTCTAGTATCCTATCCATTTGGAACCCAAAGGTAGGTCAAGTAGGTAGCTCTTATTGTAAGTGACTCAATATTATGTCCAGGAACTGAAGACTGATGGAACGTGACTCAAAATATAGATGTAACCGAGTTAGGGTCAGGAATAATAAGTAAAACACGAAGTCAAACAACAAGGATGTTCTTGTATTAAACATATTTTATTATATTGCCAACCTACAAAACATACCTAAGCATAAATGATGACCTTTTAACTGCGTTGGTGAGCGTTGCGTAGCTGAACTTTGGACCAAAAACATTTGACATTTTTGTCATCGATACGCTAAAAAGGAGAATGTTATCATTGTAGCCACCACCTGAACACCACAACCACCCATTAAACCTACCAGATATAATTAGGTGTAAAAAGAAATGATCCATCTTGTCATCAACTGTCTATCGAGATCTTCCTTAGGTTTTATTCAAATCATTTGGTCATCACCACTAGGGTATATTGTCTGAAACAACCTATCGTCTACAATGAATACTATATTTGCCATCTTGATAACCTAGTGACCTAGGCTAAGACTTGATTAAAAAAAAGGAAATGTATTACTTTAACTACGAGTACAATTGTAATTAATTATTGTAAAACCCTCTTCTACAATGATTGAGGTATTGCGCTATCATTTTGAGGCGCACCTAATGAAGCGCTCCTTTTTTATTCCTCGGAGCGCACCTTTTAGTACTTAATATTTTTAATTGTTATGCGCTCTGAGGAATACAAAAGGAGCGCCTCATTAGGTGCGCCTCAAAATGGTAGCGCTTCGAGGAATACCTCCAATGAAGATATTTTTTTTTAATCTCTGGCCTTAAAAAAAAGAATTCTCATCTTTCTCGGAGCGTGACTCAAGAGGCATCTCAGGGATTATGTCAGGTGGATTGGTGACAGCATCCACTTAGGACCTGACAACATGACAGAACGAAAACTTGATTTGAAGGCGTAGGAGGAAAATTGCTCATTTAATTGTTTTATTTTTTAAGGGAAAACCCAAATTCAATGTTAAATGGCTCCAACAACAAATTATTTGAAGTTTTTGCTAGATCAATACGTAGACCACACGTTTTTGAGAAACTTTAATGTTTTCTGAGGTTTAAAATTACTACACACGACAAATTAGGTTGACAGATCGATTTTTGAATCGTTTTTTGTAGCGGGAAGCACGAAAAATGATTCGGATTACATAATATCCTATAGCGGATTTCGCCAGTGCAGCTGATCGCGATCAATACATCTAAATCAAAACCACGTTCAAGAGCTGTCAGTGTCATAAGAGTTTAAATCTAATTGCATTCAGTTTCAGTAGTGACATTCACACTTGGTCACAAACTTTTTGATCATCATCATCATCATCATCAGCCTATAGCAGTCCACTGCTGGACATGGCCTCCTCAATAGCACGCCGCTCAAGTCGATTTTCAGCAACTCTCATCCAGTTGCTACCAGCCACCCTGCGAAGATCGTCACTCTACCGAGCCTAAGGGCGTCCCACCATACGTTTGCCGATTTGCGGTCTCCACTCAAGAACACGTCTACCCCAACGGTCATCGGTTCTACGGCTAATATGACCGGCCCATTGCCACTTTAGCTTACTTATTCTTTGTCTGATTCTTTTTGACCAGAGTTGTCGACACAGCGTCGACAGCTCTGGTACTCTGTCGGATCACCTCGTTTCGGATACGATCCCTCAGAAAGACTCCGAGCATAGCCCGTTCCATAGCTCGCAGAGTGACCTTTTATGGACCAGCCGTACCGTGACTGTCCACGTTTCGGCCCCGTAAGTCATAACAGGCAGTACGCACAGGTTGAAGACCTTAGACTTTAGACTCTGTGGAATATAAATATGCGCGACGAGAACTTTTTGATATAACGTTAAAATCAAGTCAACAACAATCACAAGTCATTGATCAAAGGAAAAACAATACTAACAAACTGTACCATAACAATGTTACATATACTTACGTTTCTGGAACTTGTATTTTTCAAAGTGACCCATTTAGTCTTTATGTCCCAAAACAAAATTTTCCTGCTGCTGTACAAAACATATTTTAAACGGCAATAAAACGGTTTCAGGTGGCCAACATTGTTCAGTTTACTGCCTTCGGTAAGGACATTGATAACAAGCTACGGTTATGACGTCATTATCAAAGTTTACGTCATAAAAGTATATCGGGAACGGTACACATAGTGTTGTGTATTTTGTAGTGCTTGTTCGGAATTTCGATTGACAAATAACTTCGATTCATAACAGTGTTTGAATCTATCGAGATTTTCTTTAATTGAGTGTTTTTCGTCAAACAAGTTGCAAGAACTGTAAGAGTTATTTTTCTGACGACATAAGTCATTTACAGATGTTACTACTAACTAACTTACCTTTGATGGCCATTCTTTGAAACTCTTGTTTATGTCACGATAAACTATAGAGGAACAGCTCACCACAACAAGAGAGAAGAGGTAGCTCTCTTCTCTCTTGCTATGGTGGTCTGTCAAGTCATTACTTTCCGTGGAATTGTGATA
This sequence comes from Lycophotia porphyrea, assembly GCA_950005105.1. Lineage (NCBI taxonomy): Eukaryota > Metazoa > Arthropoda > Insecta > Lepidoptera > Noctuidae > Lycophotia > Lycophotia porphyrea. The sequence continues at coordinate 9,836,273 of OX465394.1, forward strand.
CCCTAACCACAAAAGCCGCAAATTAAGATTTGACACTAGATTTACGGAAGGCTACCAGAAACCACAGATTTGTTGAGTACCTCTGAGAGAGCCTGCCAGTTATTGCTTATTGGTTGGCTCCATAACCCGTAGCCATTTGGCGACCAAAATGAGGAGAGATAGATTACACTATCTCTGATATCTCTGTTATAGATAAAACAGGCTGTGGCCTAGTGGATCGTAGGAAGCGGTGAGTTTGTTAAACTAAACAAACCGCAGGCCAGACGATGCTACTAGCAATTTCTGTGGATTGTTTGGATAAGGGTAACATTTGGGTACCGAAAAACATAGTTAATTAAAATCATAGAATAGCTTTGACAATATTAAGTATTTTTAGGACTCTTAGTACTAGAAAACTGTATATATAGATTAGTTACAAAGAGGTAAAATAAAATCTCGAAAAAAAGTATATTTTAGGGTACCGCCTGTACACGTAAAGGGGATATGTTTTTTTTACTCGCGTACCCCATAGTATGGGATGGCGTAGGTATTTAAAAAATATTTCGAGTTTGTTCAAATATTATTTCGATTAAGGTATTCATTTGTGAAATATTAAGCTTTAAAGTGCTGGTTTTTGTTAGACTCAAGTATCTCACCCCTCTACCAGCTAAACGGTAGTGTTTGAGAGTGTGAAAAAATTCACGGTGGTGAGTATATATAACGAAATTAAAAGGAAAACTATCACGGTTAAGTAGGCTTTACAAGTTTACGAGTAATAGTCGACCAACTTATAAAATGTACTTGTATAACATATTTTCCTAAGCATAATATGTTAGTAATGGGAGCATAGGTTTTTCAACAGCAAATGAAAGGTTGTTTTTTATATTACAGTAAAAACCATCGTTCGGAGCAAATCAGACCGTAGGAAGTGTTCGCATATTTTGATGGGCAACTACGGAACCCTACATTTTGTGTAGCCCGACACGCACTTGGCCGGTTTTTTACCGATGGTTTGGTGAACATACATGGGAATAAAAGATAACTTGCGAAATGTGGTTTTACTTTTAGAAACACATCTACCTAACTCTTCGGTGATTACAGGCGTGATATTATGTTATGTTAATTTAAATTTCTTTAACTCTATAAGTTCAGAACTTTTAATTGGGCTTAACTTAAAATTCTTATAAAATGTTTTGTTAAAACTTTGACGCATACAATGGAGCTTTCGTGCATCGTGATTTGTTTCAAAATACCATCCACCATTGAAAACATTTATTCACTAAAGCAATATTAGCAACACTTCTTCGGAATGAAAACGGTAGGAAGAGCTTTGTTCTGAAGCGGGGCACGGTAATACCAAGGGAATTAACTCGTAAAAGGGGGTAGCCTGTGAACCTTATAGGGTTTCAACGGCTATAAAGCGGTCCTTTAAAGAATTTCATTACGATCCAAAACAGTTTTATATTAAGTGTAAAACTTGCGGTTGTGAAATGAAAAGATGGAAAGAGACAATTTTATAATCGTTCTTGTCGCTAAAGAACTAGTACCTGCAGCTGTATTTCACATGTAGAATAAGCATATTGGGGCGGGAATTATAAAGTAGTACTGCAGAAAGAAATAATAATTCCGGAATGATTAATAGACCGGTACTCATTTTCATGTTAGTTCTTGTTAAATAATGCTTATAATTATTGCCTGAACTTGCAAAATTTCTCATGTGCATGTCGAATGCTTTAGTTCAGGGACTTTTGGCATCATGTAAAAAGTGTGCACGTCAAGAGAGTACGCTCCGAATCGCACGCATAACCCGTGCAGGCACACACGTAGGCTTTCCATGCTTAGCTTGCACCGTATACAAGCACCTTTAGCTCATACCATAGGAGCGGTAAAACGAGAGACATACTTTTGTACAAAATACTATAATGGTTGTAAAAGTACCCTTAACGAAGCCAAAAGGCACTTGTTTTCCCCGTCGTCATTGCGATATTTTTTTGTTCTAAACCGTATCTGGGAACCTTCTAGTTACGGGGATATAGAGGGTCAAAGTTCCAACTGTTTCACAAGTTTTTTTTTTTAATACAAGTTTTTAATGTTATAACTATAATACTTTAAATACTTCTACGACTCTCGTACTATTCAATGTTTTTTTTTTTTTTTTTTTTTTTGAGGGGCATCTCGCAGTTCAACCTAGGGAGGTTGTCGACTGCTTAACCGGGCTTTTCTGTGGATGCCTCGAAATTAAGGCCTCCAGCCAGAGCAACTTACAAACTAAACTACAAACTAAGCGACTACGCACTGAGGGCACCCCCTGTGGGGTACGGACCTCGGCTCAGGGCGTCGCTGGGAGAGGACAGCAAAGGGACAGGCTGGATCTGAGCGATATTATTTAGGGGCTGATTTAAGTCTACAGGCTCAGCTGCGCGGGCTGGCTCGAGCAAGGGTCGGGGAGGGCGTGTACCGGGGTTTCGCGACGGGCCTCGTCGGCGAGGACGGAAAGACGGATAACGGCGTCTGTGTTTTGTGAGCGTGCTGGTTTCCCTAAACTATTCAATGCATCCATCAGCACAATTTATTTAGTGCGATACATTGAGTCCTACCGTCAAACGTGATTTTTCACCCCAAAAAGTTGTTTCTTAGCAATATTTTTTGCGTAGAGTTACTTACGTTGATGTACAGAATGCTTGGTTAACGGCTTCGTGTAGGATCCGTTTACATCCTGTATACTATGGGACCTGGACTGAAATTAGAAAATAAAAAAAACACTTCTCTATACATTTATAACTTAACGAAATCTAGAAATAACTGATTTATTTATTAATTAATTATTTTTATGAGTACTCATCATCTGAATAGCCTTTTTCCCAACTATGTTGGGATCGGCTTCCAGTCTAACCGGTCACAGCTGAATACCAGTATTTTACATGACGACGTCCACAATCCATTTTTATGTCAATATGTCCCTGGTAGCAAGCCAGCAAACAACTTAAAAATCAATTTCTTAAGGTCACTTCGAAGGTTTTATTCCTTTCCACCAAGAGAGCAGCGGTGGCCCAGTGGTAGCGACCCCGACTTACGAACAGTAAGTCGTGGGTTCGAACCCAGGCAGGCGCATTACTTTGTGTAATTTATTTCATCACCACTGCTCTCAAAAACGGTGAAGGAAAACATCGTGAGGAAACCACCATGTCCTAGAACCAAAAAATCGAAGACATGTGACATCTACCAATCCGTACTGGGCCCGCGTGGTGGATTATAGCCCATTCCCTCTCAAAGAGAGGAGGCCTGTGTCCCAGCAGTGGGAACATTTATAGGCTGATGATGACCAAGAAATTGTATTCAAAACCTCAATTGTATCCTTTGGGACAATATGAGGATATAAAAACGATAAAAATATAATACATTTATATAATTTTAACGAGCACTTGTTGCCTTGAGGCACCTTGGCTCCTTGCCAAACAAGCTTGACTCGATTTAAATTGTGTTTTATCTGTCCCAACCAAATGTTTTGTTTTGCTCTTAACTTAAAAAGATAGTCCTCATTTTTTTAATTGTATTTATTATTTAAATGGACTTAGAGATATTCTTAACTTAGATCAACTGTCGACACTTTCTTACTTTCTAACTTAATCTCATGATCGTTGAAAAATACCACAACGAGCAACCACATTTGCGAACCATTAAATGAATCCGGAGGATTATAGAATGCCCATTTTTCAAAAGTTTTTGCACAAAATTACTTATTATAATGGACTTAATGTTAATGTTAAAATAAGGTTCCGAATTTGGAACCTTTCAACATACGCTGTTAGGAATAGTCAAAATATATTTATTAGATAAAAGGCATTCCTTACAAATACTTATATTCAATTATATCAGATCAAAATGAAGAGGGTTTACTATATATTAGGTACACCTCTGTCTAACCCTTCGGGGATTACAGGTGTGATGTTATGTTATGTTAAAATGAAGAGGGTTAACACACATAATTTATAATTTTAAAGTGTATTCAACTAAAATCTAAATAATATTTAGTAACATCATAAATTCACAACAAATAATACATTCGTGTGACTCACATTTTTGTCTCTAATGCTATAATCTAATTAATACAATAAATTATGGCAGTGTGGACTACAAACTATTTTGTGACGTCATGGTATGAAAGTTTACTAGGAATTTCTCTGGTATCGAAATATTTAAACTCCTAACAGCCAGACCCGGAACAACTACCTGTAGGCCATACAAATATTTGTTCCGTGCGGGAATCGATCCCGCGACACGCAGCGCAGCAGTCAATCTTTCAGTCACTGCACCAACCATGTCGTCAGTTGAGCCTCGAACGATGGGATTTCGGGGTCTTTGAGAATGATGACGTGACAAACACGCTTGAGATAGACGTTGTGACTTAACGAAACTAAATTATAATTAATTTATACTAAAAATATCTATGGGAAGAGAACAATTGAGAATTTTGGTGAAGGTCGACTGATGTTTCATTTAAGATTTTTTGCAAATAAATCTACTATAAGCAATAATATGTCAAACAAAATAAAAAAATAATCACATGCACTAAGATTATTAAATAATACTTTAATATGAACAACGTCAACCAATTTTTTAAAATAAATTAAAAATCTTCGTACATTATAGACACGATGCCTACTCGACTTACAGTAAAGCGTTGAATTATGAGATTTATGTCATGTATTTAACGATAGATTTATAAAAAAAAAAACTGTACCTGTAATGTGCTATAATCCTTTACTCGAATCAGTACAGACACTTTAAATCCAAATACTAAATCTAAAATTCAAGTCTTCTGTTACGTGTCATGTACGTAGTTAATTAAAACATAATTACATACACAATAGGCACTTCGTGGCCCATTCTGAACCGAGATACCTTATCTCACGTGTAACTTGAGTGGACACTTCATTAGGTCTAGACAATGCCCTAAGCTTAGGTATTCACGTACACAATATTATCATTATATACAAACGTAGTTTTACGTATATAGTGGTAATTAATTAAGTCGAGACCACTTTTATACATTACCTGGGGATGTTATACAAATGTAGCAATACATGAAGTGTTTTTCACATAATAACAAGAAGATTCGGCATTCAGATTATGATAATAAATAGTTAATATTTTTGTGTATTACGTTCATAAATTACATTTCAACAATAAATGCATTATAGTAACTGGGACAAGGTTCATAATAATAGCCTTGAAACTCCGAAAAAAGGTCAAATCGTATTAAATAAAAATGTCTTTCTTTTAGAACCAAAGAATTCAACGCGCGATTATCTAAGACGTCGAATTCTGTAGCTATACACGCTTCAGATAAATTAGCAGTTTTTCACTATTTACACTGTAACCAATTTCTTCTTTACGATGTGTTTTTCAGTTGCTGGTAGAAGCTCTTGGCCGCTTTTAAAGCAGTCAGTATGAATTTTTCATCGCAAGGGTTATCGTCAAAGAAGAACGCTCCACATTTAAGGTCTTCGGAGCAGGATTCGTTAATTTGGTTGTCTTTGCAGCAACCGAGGATTGCTCTAGCACATGGTGATAGGGTGACAGGTACTGGGACATCAACACCGTTTCTTGCTTGGAGGATATATCTCAGTTCGTTGTAAGATAAACTAGCTGCTGGTTTGATAGTACTTCCGCTGGTTATGGTGTTTCTACTAACCTCGGGTCTTCCAAAAGCTTGCATAAACATCAATGTAGCGATGATTATTGTCGCGTAGGTTGCCATTTCTATAACAGAAGAAATATATTAATTATTGTCAAAGAGCGCAACGAAAGTCTACAATTCTACATTTTTATTTATTAGTGGAATGGACTTAATAGGAAACCTTTTTTTTTCAAGGAAATACCGTAACCACTTTAAAAGGCATTAGAATATAGACATGGCTATACGATGTTAAAGAATATTTGTATGCCTTTTGAAATGGTGAGTATCATCTTGTAATCCATCACCCGAGGTCAACTTAAGTGTCAATAAAATTACGTAATGTAGGATATGTTGCAGATGTCGCTTCCTACTAAGTACAAACAAAGGCAAACAAGTACAGAAGGAGATCTACATTTTTTACCCATAGAAGATCAGTATCACGAATATAAACATAAAACAAGTAAATAAGTAAAAATGTGGGTTCACGTGACGATAAACGTGAGTCTGTATAATAAATGCATTAATGTCGCGAGCCGACGCGCTCGGTTTTCCCAGAGCCGAGGACAACGGTCGACGGCGTGTATATAGATAGAGCCAACTACCAATAGGCAAACATTTGTTAATCTGCGTTTTTGTTCGACTCACGATATTGGATCAAATGTTGGGCGTATTGAAACCTTTTTAGGATGTGTGCACGTAGGCAATGTCAAGGTCGCGAAGGTGTGACCGTTATGACCATTCACAGGCTTGTGTAATTATTACTCATGTGTATTTTCTGAGAAAAACTATGGAGTTAACCACAATGTTATTACACATAGTATTTTATACGACTGCCGTTTTATTAAGATTTGCGAATTTATTGTTTTATTTTATTATCAATTTAGAGAGTTAATTTTAACTACGTAATTTACGGTAATCTTCCAAATTAACATAATTAGCTAATTAAAATCACTTTACTTAGTGTCTGCGATCGTAGGTCAGTTAAGGTTAAAAAAACCACGAATACACAAATATTATATACCTACAATGTACAAAACAGGTTTTCGCAGTTTAACCTCAAAAAAATTGTGTAACAATTGCGTAAACGTTTCGGAGTACTTGACTAACGTGTTAAAATTCTCCGTGAAATATTGTAATTAAACGCGCAATTTTAATATAAATAGCTTGATATTAACATAAACATGAATGAATATAACTTACTTAATTTCTTCCTGTATTTGGATGTAACCGTCCTAGTTTTTAACACGAATTTCGGTGATTTTCACTTGTTTTCCACGAAACGTCCACCTCGCAGTTGAGTCTACTACCGTCTGCGGGACATTTGACTTTATTAAGCCATATAAACATCGTGTTTCTACATAGTCTTGTTTCTCTCCGATAACTGGGGATGCGGGATTTCGTATCGGCATAGCCAGTTATCGTGAAATTTAGTGATGACGTCGATTCTTCGGTTTATCGCTGCGATTCGGGAAGAACCTTTTTTAAAAGTTTTTTTTTTTTCTAATAGTAGGTAATATTTTTAGTAGTAAAAACCCAGCTACATAAAACGTTTGATTTACACCTGTGGTCATTACGGCTTGTCACCGAGCTTGATTAAAACATGCCTGTTTTTAATTTGCATCTTTTATCTTTGGCGGTTGTGGGTGTTGTTTTGGCCCACATATTTTCATTTTATTGGTGTATCACGCCCTTAAAAGCTGCATAAGTTAGCTTCACGACCATACATTCCACAACTCCAAGCGTTTGGAAAAACGGACCTTAATAACTTGTTGACAAAAACGTAAAAATTGCGTAAAGAAGATTTTTACCTCGTGACTAAAGGGAATAATTACTAATTTAATTAATTTTAAACAGTGTTCAGTGTTCGTTATCTTAAAACACTAACATGGTTGACTTTACAAATAACTTAACATCAACAGGAAAAAAAAGTTTCTCAAAATTGCTATTTGTAAATAATTGATAAACATAATATAGATAAACATTTAATCATTCGGATACTTGGAAATTCCATATTTTTTTCAATGTTTGAACTTTGTTAAGATACTGGTTTAAAGAGCCGGATTGTTTTGTAGGTGAGCATGTATAATCCAGCTCATAATGGTTTTACCACCCTAAGTTTGAACGTCACCAAAGCCAGGTATAGGCCGCTGCCGACTGCCTGCCAGGGCTGCGGGACTGTTCGAAAGAGATACCGCGGCTCTGGAACACAAAGGGCAAGGAAGGAATATGGATGGGTTTTTTGTCAGTACAAGTCTGACACTCCCTTCCGCTCTGCCCAGAGCGGGAGAAGTCTTTTGATGATTTCCCTTGTGTAAAAAAAAGGCCGCCGCCGACTGTCCAAGGCAACTATCAAAGCCGTCGATGTGGTTGATTTCTGATCGAAACAATTTAATTAATTATGGGAAATTATCGACACGAAGAAAAATAAGTAGTAATTCTAGGGCCACATTGGAGGGATCGGCAAATGTAATCGACTTGGTAATTGCTTTTTCACTTCTAGCAATCGATTAAAACTACTCTACGGTTGAAACTATGTAATGCTAGAGTAACATTGCTGCATTGGCGGTATTCGGCGAATCACTTTGCGAAATCAAGTGCAGTTACATTTTTGCTGTCAAAAAATAATAATACATAACATAACATCAGGCACCTAATTATTAGTACACCCACATTTCGCAAGTTATGTTTAAGTCCCATGTAAAAGGGGGCGAGCCTATTGCCATCAACTGGGCACAAATCCAGATTCCGTGGCTGCTACTGAGAAATTCCTGATGGTAAAACTCAATAACACTTTGCCCGACCGGGGAATCGAACCGAGGACCTCATGCTCAGCAGTCGCACTTACGACCACTAGACCAATGAGGCAAAATAATAATACCTATAGCATCAATGAAGTTCGGTGTTATAGAAATGATTATGGTTCGAGCCTCTGGTAGCGAGTGGTCTCTCGATGGTACTTAAATAGCTAGTGCCTTGCTATCTACTTTTACATTCAGCAAGCTATGAACTTGCTTACAAAATTTTTACCCATATGAAAAACGTAAGAGTTCTTAAAATAATAAATATGAATTCCTCTCGAAATAACTATGCATATGCTGATTTTATGCAATCGCAGTCGTATGTAACTGGTTCCCCGCCTTCCGCATTCACTCTGTCAAACGCCTTCTTCAGTTCAAGTCTTATTTAAACTATACGGTCTTCATCATCTCATATTTAATTTATTCCGGAAGCTTTTTATGTACCTAAAGTAATATTATCTTCACCACACGCAGACTCGGTCTCTGGCTTACCTACATCCAGAAGTCCAAATTCAAGGTTTGCCAACGAACAATGCGAACAGCGCAGTATACTAGGTGTTAAATTAACGGATCGGATTCGAAACAGAATACTGCGCTCTAAAACAAATATACCTGATGTGGCTCAAAATGCTGCCCAACTTAAAAGGCAGGACATGTCTGCCGCATGTTGGACAAACTGTCGGCCAAAAACGCAGGAAACTGGTGCCCTGACACAGTAAGGCATGGTCGCGGCAGGCCACGAAGGAAAGGGTAGGATGAACTGGATAGGTTTTGTCTGAACTGAAAGGGGACGGGCGGTTTCGTGAGAAATAGAAGGAGTGGAGGGAGGGATGCCTTTGCCCAGGAGAAGGATAGCGCAGGCTAGCAAAAAAATAATAATATTAATATAACCCTGTTCCCGATACCGGTGGACTACTATTTTTATATTTTTTTTAGAAATATTTAAATATATAAAACATATGTTAAGAAAAATGAATAAACGAATTAATATAAAACCCACAAACCCATACTAAAGAAATGACGGTAGACAGCGGTTTCGCCAATGACTTAGTTCCTTACCTAAAATTAAACTTTTAACAAAACAAAATCATTTGAAATCATTGCCTCAAATCCAAAAATCAATGTTGTCCAATTCTTCAATTCTATGGGTACAAAGGTGGTTTTAGAGCTGATAGCGATATCTTCTATACAACCTTTGGAACGACTGAACGAATGTGTAGAAGAAATGAATCCTTCTTCTTAGTGTGTTACATTTCAAATTGGGTCAGCCCAAAATATTAGGGGGATCCCACACAAGTCTTCTACGAGTATTATGCTTATACTAAGGGACATGACTAAAGCCACCTTTGAACTCGGGATTTCCTTCTGATTACATTTCCTGACTTCGACCGATCATTACTCGGCTACATAGTACATTGTACTGATGTCATTAGTATCAATAACATATAATGAGATGAAGCCATAGTCTGTGGTCTATGGCTCTAATAATTGGAAAATGCAATTTTCCTGCTATTGTAATGATCATCGTTACTTTGTGGTGTGTGGGTAAAAAATCTTAATATATTATTGCTTTGGTTATAATTCTTTGAGATTGAAATTTTTACATTATTATAACGCTCACAGTCACGTCGCCCAAAAAGTGTCCACACTGAGAGGATGATTTTCGGAAAGCGGGATGATATTAATCAATTGACATTGCAACAGAAACGTAATGATTTTTGACGAGTTAGGGCAAATCTAAATATTTAAATACATATATACTCGTACATAAACTAACGCCTTTTTCCCATGGGTGTAGGCAGAAACTACAGGATGCCACCTGCTACGATCCTTACATTCTCCTTTTGCCTCGTCCAGGTTCATACATCTGTATTTAGTATTTAAATATTTAGTCATTTTTACTTACAAAGACTTGATTCTAAGGTAACGAATGGAATTAAAAATAAATTGATGTACTTCAGTGATCTAACAAAGTCTTAGTAAGGAAAGGATAAATATTTTGGTCGCTGTTTGTGAAGACCGAAACGTGAAACTTAAGGCTCCGCGCCAATGGGCCACCCCGGTGGCCGCCACCGGTAGTTGGCGATAAGCTATTTACATGATTTTTAAAACGTTTTGTATAGAATCGCCGCACACGTGTAGTGAGTGGCAACCACTCGCGAGTCAGTGGCCGCGACACGCTACCACCGGTGGCAGCCACTCGTAACTCAGTGTCCGCGATACGCCACCGGTGGCGAATTATAAATAAATACCGACCACTCGTGGCAGCTACTGACCACCTTAGTTTGCACGGTACCGGTGGCCCGTTTGCGCGCAGCCTACGGTTGATCTTTATTAGAACTTGATGTATACGGCTTGACATTAGGTACTTTGCTAAAACCTACTTATGTCTTCAAGTATTTAATATGATTAGAATATCAAAGCTGCAAATCGTGTTTTAAATGAGGAACAAGTTCTGTAGATCAAGGAAAATAATACCAAAGTCAACTAGTCTATGACGAATCAATTTTATTGTAATGTTTCCAGTTTTAAAACATAGGTGATAGGAACATTGTTACTATCCTTACATTGTACTTGTCTGAGTATAAGAAGGAATCACTAGAGAGAGTATTTACACTTCAACAGTTTCGTATAAAAATACTAGAGCTACAGTAATTACTTGCAATAAATTAAAAGACTGCTTAACTTCTAGGAGTATCAAAACATAAAGTACTTATTATTTTACTTACAAACTTAATGTCTTTCACTTCGTTTTAATATGTATATCTTATATGATTGGAATGGACACCGCTTACAAAAAACGTATTTCCCTGAAACACGGGTCATTAAAAAGGTTCAAGCGTATTTATTACTTTGTTCGCCAACAAGAACGGGCAGCACTTATAAATAACATAAATAACTATTTTAAGTTTAGCTCGGAACTGAAATCGAGTAGTTTTCTAAACGGACATCACTACCACAACCAATTTTCTGGTCTCAATCATATTTATGTCCATAGTATTTCTGGTACCTTTCAATTACTTGCAATATCTGGTCGGGATCACAAGGGTTTCCAAACCCTGATAGATCACGGCACCCGCGAGATGCAAAGCAATCGTACGCAATCTGAGATTGAACACAGCAGCCTAAGATGGCAGAATCGCATGCACTTGGTGGTGGTACGCCTGATGTGGGCCTGTTTTGAGGAGGCTGCGAGTTCAGAGGCCTACTCTGAGGAGGTCGCCATGTAGTTGGTGGCTGTGGCCTTGAAGGAGTGGTTTGGAAACTTGGTGCCTCTGACTGGGGTCGATTCTGATTATTCAAGTCAGTCTGTATGGTTCCGTGCTCTACAGGCGGTGGTGGCCTTATAGGTTTATTCAATCTGATAGGATCAAACGAAATCGGCCTATTGAAATCAACGCCCTCTTCTGAGTCGGTTTCATTCACGACTATACCCCAGTTTTGCCTGTTGTCTTCCATTGCAGGCCAACGGCTAACTACAGTCGGCGTTGTGCTGCCAGTGTCATCACCGTTATTGGTACCAGGTGTTAAGGGGATTTCAGGTTCTGGTTTCGGTGGCGTTGGGTTTTGATTTTCGTTGTTACAGTTGCAATCAGCAAAAGGTATGAAAAGCACTGGGTAATACATAGGAATTTGTGGTGGCGGCGGTGGTTGCTGAGGCTGCCTCACAAAGTGGGCAATCTCTTGTATCCGTCGATGTATTTGTGCTAAGGGGTCTTCTGGATAGTAACCGGTATTAGATCCATCATCCCTTTTATTAAAACCTGGATTATTAGTAAATGGAATATAAGGAGGAAGTCCATAATTATAAGGATTATACCATCTCTTGTGTCGTTGTATTTCGGTGGAGTTGTTATCACTTTCAACTTCCTTCGGTTCTGAGTCAAGCTTAGGGTCTGTTTGTTCTAATTTGGGGTCTGTTTGTTCTAATTTTGGGTCTACTTGTTCTAATTTGGGGTCTGCTTGTTCTAATTTGGGTTCTGTTTGTTCTAATTTGGGGTCTGCTTGTTCTAATTTAGGGTCTGCTTGTTCTAATTTGGGGACTGCTTGTTCAACTTTGGCGATTTCTTCCAACTTGCTGACGTCATTAGGTGCTGCATGGACGTATATTTGCAAGATGAGAAAGCCAAGAACAATGTGGTTTAGACTCGCCATCTGAAACAGAAAGAAAAAATCGATTAATTTCAAAGCTTTGGAAAGAATGCCTAGTAATATTCGTTCTGCTGATATTTAAGGTCAGATTATGTTTTATTTGTATAACTTGTAAAACTAGTTTTAAAATTTTCGAATTTATGCCCAAAATCACGTATAATAGACAAGGTTTGGCACTCTGGTTTAAAACTATAAAAGATATTTTTTTTAATTTATTCGCTGTTAAATACCGTTCTTATTGAAGTTTGCAATGTGCAGATTGTGGAATATTTTAATTAATAATTTGTAAAGCTGAAATCAGATTGATCATTAGGTTGTAATGCAATCTTCCGAAACTTTGCATTTTTTATGAGAATCGGGTTATCTGATAGCTCTTAATGCGCCAATTCCATTGTTTGCTGGAGAAATACAGCTTCGGAATCGTTCCTAATTGCATTCGTACTTGACAGTATCTTACGATTATTCAGATTCTTAACTACGACGTAAATGTTACTTCAAGTAGATACCATTTTGAAAACTCTCGCGAGGTTAGCCTTTAAGATTTTTATAATTGGCAATATCGCTTAGAGATTTAAGCTTATCGATAATAAATTAATAAAAATTGCACACCTTTCCATCATATTCACAACTTTTCTATTCAATATTTTATAACATTCAACTTTCAAAGTCGAATGCTCATGCAACCACTAAACAAAATCTGTTGAGTCTTTATTTAAACACTAGCTTATGTCCGCGGCTACGCCCGCGTGGTGTTAGGTCCGTGTTATCCCACGGGGCCGCACTACCGATATAAAAATTTCTTATGTGTTAATCCAGGTTATAAACTATCTGTGTGCCAAATTTCATCCAAACCAGGTCAGTAGTTTTTGCGTGAAAGAGTAACTCCAGACATCCATACATCCTCACAAACTGTCGCATTTATATAATACTAGATGATGCCCGCGGCTTCGCCCACGTGGTTGTCGGTTATCGCGACCAAAAGTAATCATGAAATTTTGATCCCGTTCCCGCAACAAATACCTGACAAATTATATACTAAAACCTTTCTCGAACCTTCCTTTAGCCATTGGTGAAAACTGCATAAAAATCGGTGCAGTAGTTTTTGAATTTATCGCGAATTTCCCACAAAAGAGCTAGTTTTACATCTAGGTAAATTGCGATGCGATGCCTCAGTGCCAAAGAGTCAAAGTTTTTTCAGACCACCACGGCCATTGTCTCTCTCACAATTCGCCTGGCACCGTTCTTATTCCCATTACCACTCCTCTATCGGAATGAGCACGGTTGAATGCCTTGCAACCTACTAGTAACTAGTAGGTACTTACACTAAGATAGTTAGGTATCAGACAAGTTGACACTACATATTATCTATACTAATATTATAAAGAGGTAAAAGTTTGTATGTAAGGGGTTATCTTCGGGAGGGGCCCGCAAGGGCCGATGCCTGCCAGGGCTGCGGGCTGTTCGAAAGAGATACCGCGGCCCTGGAACACAAAGGGCAAGGAAGAAACATGGATGGGTTTTAGTCAGTACAAGTCTGACACTCCCTTCCGCTCTGCCCAGAGCGGGAGAAGTCATCACATCCGTAAAAAAAAAGGGGTTATCTTCGGAACTACTGATCCGATTCTGAAAATTCGTTCACCAATGGGAAGCTTCATTATCCCTGAGGCTAGGCTATATTTCAAACGATCCCGTGGGTTCATTTTTGTACATAACGGCAGCTAAGCCGCGACCAAACGCTAAACTAGAATAAAGCCCGCTTGCACTACAAGTCATTAAATCCATTTTGCGTATGCATAATTAAACGTATTTAAAACTTCGTTCTGTTTCCGTCAATAATGTTTAAATACATTATTAGTGCTAAGTTCATTTATTGATTTCTAGTGCAAGCGAGCCTATAGTCAAAGTTGGTTATTCCATTTTGATTATTTCTCTTTCAGGAAACTAATTGGTATCAATATCTCTTTAACGTAGACGTTATTTTGTGAAAAACAAATTGTTAACGATTTTTGTCTATAGGTAATTTCTAACATCGTCAAATGAATGTGGGTAAGTACTTATCTTTTGTGCCAGAATTGGTTCTAATTATCCGAATGTGTCATCGTTAGAAAGCTTTTGAGCGTAAATGAGGACATTTCTAACATTTAGACACTGATCGGTAGTAATTAGACGTCTATAGGATAAGTGTACATCTATGAATATCGCTGAAAACCAGTATAGTAAGCAGGTTTCTGTTCGTATAATTGGCAAAGGAAACTCTGAGACAGTTCAATGCTTTCCCATCATTATCTATGTGGATTCAATCGGAAATTTTCGACTCATTTAATGTTTACGGATGATGATTAGAATTTTTCAGCGTCATCATTTGGTTTATTGCAAATTCTAACAAAGACTTTTAATGTTCTTTAAAATAGGTATCAAAATTGCCATTTGACAGATTGGTACTTGTTTGGGTACACCGTTTCGTTGGTTCGTAGGGTATTTGACTTTGGGCTCTTTGAATTTTCACATAGATATTATTTGAACTAATTATTATGGATAGTTTAAAAACAAGCGTATATACATTAAACTGAAGAAGAAGCTAGAACAGTTTTATAGTGATAAAAAGTAGATTACTTGTCTCAAACATTATCCTACAAAAACCTTTACAAAAACATCACTTTTTTAATCAATTCTACTATCAATAATCCTTTATCGGGTGTACTTTCACATGACTAAGAATGATAACCAGCTCGCGTATATAGACAAAAAAATACATAAACATAAGAGCTACAACATAAGTAACTACCAACATATACTTATCATAAAAATTCACGATAATGTTTACGTTCATTCTTCATTCAACGACCAATCATTCTAAATTCTGAATGATAGCTTGTGTTTTTTTTCATGAATTTTGGTCTCAGCAAAAATGGGGTTCAACACGTAAAAGAATAACGACCCAAAAGCCATAAAACTTAGTAGAAAACTCATGTTTGTGCCGGTTTTAGATATAACGAGTATCTTAAAGCGAATTTTCATGTAGGAAGATCGTTGGCTCACGTACTTGTGACCAATGTAAATGTATAATTGTTTAAGCATACTGTGTATTGTGTAATATGTCATAGTCAATCGAATTAACATCAAGGAGATTGGCTGGTATAGTTACATCACTGAGCCATACTTATAACATTAACAGTTTGAAAATGCCACGTAATTATTATGTTTTTTCTTAAAAAAATAAAAATAAACGAACTTAGAATCAGGCACATTGTTTTGACAAAGACAGCGCTCTTATTTCGGTGCAGTAAGAACGATTGGCGTAGTGCACTAATGCAAGATAAAGTGTTCCAAGTTTAAAAATAAAAAGTTAATGAGTAACACTTGAACAGTACCTATTTTACAGGCAAAATAAATAGTGAAGGAAGTAATTCTGATTCTTGCAAAGAGTTTTTTGTAAATGAAAATCTCAATGAAAAGTAAGAGTTTCATAACTTATGTCACAGTGATTTAAAGCTTATTCTTTTGATTAATTAACGTCTTATTGTAGCTATAATTCTCTATTATTAAATAATCTATGTTAATTGCATTCAAAATTGCGAAATATTCACAGATTTATGCTGCTAAATGTACAAACTCCGTGTTGAAAGAACTTATTAAAAACTTAAATGTCGTTTGTTAAGTGTACACGAGTATTTCGCGGTGTGTTACGAAGTTGATGCCATCAAAAACAAATTAAACACGAATTACATAATGACTTCAGGTGTATGATTTTATACTTTGGTTTGATATAAGATTTCGGTATGAATAGGCTATAAGTATCAACTTTGCGTAAATTATTTCATCACCACAACTCGCTTAATATTATTATTAATAGAATGGTGAGGGCGTTTAATTTAAAAAACTCATCCTAACAAACTACCATTCGCGAAAATTTTCGTGTCACTGTGACATCGCGAACAAGCGAGTATTATTCAAATATTATAGATTATCCTGGTGGCTATGCTGGTCCATTTTATCATACTACGTATGTGTACAAAATTCAATTTCAGAATTGTCATCCGACGCGTAATAATTATTGAGTTGTCAATATCTGGCTATACAAATACGTTCTCTACGTAACGCGGCCCTTATTGCTATTGAAATTGCGGTAAATACTGTAATATGTACTGAATTTTGAACTTTATTGCGAACAAGATAAAACATAAAAACGTACCTATATCGAACAAGGAATGCTGAGTTTATTTTTAATATTAATTTTTGCATGTTCCTCTTCTAATTCGAAATTGGAACACTAAATTTATTCGTTTCGAGTTTGTTCCATCTAAAACCAGCATGGCCCATTGTCTATTGACATGAAACCATTAATTGTTCCTTATAAGAATTTGGTACAAAAACTACGGTCATTGAATTGAATACGATCAAACTAAATAGCTTTGGCACGACAATCATGGGCGTATTCGTGACTCATTGTTACGTAATCCCATGTATTTATGGATTACCTTACATAAATAATGGCAGAGTATCGCAAAAGTCATGGAAATCGTGAGCCAGAGAGATAGATAATAATTTCGTACCTAACCCGCTAAGAGTACATTTTCATAGATTGAGTCTTGTATCTTTCCCACAAATGGCGAATTTCACAAATGAAGAGTTGTCAGCTGTCATTATTGCTATGAAATATTGACATTGACAGTTACACGGATTAGATGTGAGGATCGCACTTAGTTTACAAGAGATGAATTAGAATTTAGGAAATCTTGAGAAACGCTCACCATTACCATTATTTCCGTACATTTTTTAATTCTTGTAATCTTCTAATTTTATTGTGTATTCCAAATAAGGCATAAGTATCCATGACATTGTTTTGTAGAATTAACCCGAAAACATATCTCAACTTTCAATTATATACAACCACTAGTTTGTAGATAGGCTATTGGTGAACAGGAATCGGCGAAGCGGCAGGCCCAGAAAGAGATGGTGTGATGAGCAAAAAATATCTAAATCTTGATTGTATTATTTAATAACTTAATTAATATGAAGGTTTCCGTCAGTTTGATCGCATCTAATGTGATCATTTGTAGCCAAGATTAAAATAATTGGAATATTTCAGTTGCATCGTTTTCCGCTGTGGAATGAATTTCCGGGTTATCAGAGGAAACTAAGCGAAACGGATATTGTTTTTTTAGTAAACATTGAAATCTCGTATTAATCTTGACTATTTAATTTTTCTTTACTATTTAAATGTACGACTAATAAAATAACTCTGTAGCGCATTACAAAGCTGACCTCGTATTTTAAATCATGTATTTGTATATGCCGTATTATTTTAGTAAAATTGGTCATTATGAAACTCGCAGAGGTGCATAACTGGATTTGCATTATTAAGTTGACAACGCAAGGGTACCTACGAAATCGTCAAAGTTTCTTTCGTATTTGCGCTATTGCGCTATAAATTTTAAAGAGACATCCTTACTTTTATTTATATCTATACTTCTATACTAATATAGATTTTCATTTTTATTAAATTTAAAAACTACGGGACCGAAAATAAAAAATTTGGATAGCTACATTATCAGCGAGTAACATTGGCTATATTTTATCCCCGTACTCCCACGGGAACGAGAACTATGCGGGTGAAACCGCGTGACGTCCGCTAGGTGTATATAAATGCGAAAGTTAGTTAGTTTGTTACCTTTTCACGCCTAAACTACTGAACCGATCTACCTGAAATTTTTCATATGCGTTTTCAGGTGTACAGAAACGGACATAGGATATCTTTTATCCCGAAAAAAAGTACTCTTCCCGGGAAAAACTACAATAACGTTCTTATGATAATAGATGGCGCCACGTGTCTTTCAGATCATGATTGTATTATATTGAGTACAACCCGAATTGATTGTCAAATTCTAAATTACCGCGAGCAGAGCAGCGGGCAAAAGATAGTAACTTATAAAAAAAATGGATTTGGCCTACCTAAGTGCGTCCTTCTTAATTAATTTCATAATTGACTCACAAGTTTAGACCAACAATTTTAGGAAAACCAAACAAAAACGTTTTTCTTTTACTTTTTCCATCGGCTTATAACTTAGATCTTGAGGTTCGTACATTGAAAAGATGGTTTTCTTTATAAACAAGATGTAAGTATAAACAAAGGTAAGTAACTTGTAGCCTCTTTAATTCAATTAAAAATATTTTCTTTCACATAAACCTACATCTACATAGGCGCTTATGAAACGTCATTGTCACATATACGTGACAAGCAAGCGCGAAATGATAGGTGAAATTGTGGCTTGGCGTGGGGGGCACGCGCGTACATTTATGCTCTGGCGTTCAAAAGAATAAGCTAGGTGCACGGTCCGAATTGATCGTATCCCATGGAGAAGAACTGGCAAGAAACTCCCTCAAAATGTATAAATTCCATACACACCTTTAATTATAGGAGCTACGAATATATCTACGCAATAAAGACGTGTTTATATGCAGCTGAATAAATACTGGTATTCAGCTGCATCTGGTTAGACTGGAAGCCGACCCCAACATAGTTGGGAAAAGGCTATGCAGATGATGCAGATGATGAAAGTCGTGTTTATAAACGCCATTGCGGAATCCAAGAGCTACGGGATTAATATGCCATCATTTTCTCACAAGTGCTTCGTTAAATTCAGCACATTACAGCCACACGCGGTTAGAGCGTCAGCCTTGATGGCTTCTGCTTAAGATTCTTCGCACATTTTGGAGGTAAAAGGGCATAGTGTGGCAACAGCATTTTAGAGTATTAATGGAGCCTATGAGGCCCAAGCCTTTAAGAGGAAATGCGGTCGGTCTTTTTTCCATACAAACGCTCTCGACACAGTATATATCCTTCTTATTCAGTTTAAGAAATATCTTTTAAATTGGTGGAATATTGGAGGACCTGAACTTCGAATTATGACTTTTTACTATAGTTGTCCTTACCGCACCAATGGCAAAATCACGCTCGCAGAGCGTCAGCGATAGTTTATTCAAATACCTACTGTGTTTCCTCTTAATGTTTGCAGGTTCTTCGAAGCATAAAATAGTTTTTCTGTAAAAAAACCATCATGATGATGTTTGCGGAGCTCATTAATGGGTGACGAGAGTAGCCGGATGGTTTCAATTTTCAAAACCTTGTAATTGCCACTTAAACCAGTATTTGGACCTTCTATTAAACAAGCAATTTTCTAAAATTGTAGCGCAAACTGAACTTGTGGGAAAGCAAAAGTTATTTTTTCAAAAAAAAATTGTTGACATGTTTGTAAATAACATTGCAAACGCAAGACAGATTCTAATCGACACACATGGAGGGTTTTAACTAAAGAGCAGAAAGCATGAAAAAAAGGGGTAATAAATCTATCACGAGGACCGGAAGCTATACCAAATCGGGGATCACAATTAACCAATAAAACAAAAGAAACGCACCAAAATAGTTCAGAGGAAATGGTTTCAGTTATTTAATTACTCTAGACTATATAATCAATGAGAGCAGCGGTGTCCCGATGGTAGCGATCCTGACTTACGAGCAGTAAGTCGTGGGTTCGAACCCAGGCAGGCGCATTACTTTGTGAAATTTATTTCATCATAACTGCTCTCAAAAACGGAGAAGAAAAACATCGTGAGGAAACCGGCATGTCCTAGAACCAAAAATTCGAAGACATGTGACATCAAGCAATCCGCACTGGGCCCGCGTGGATTATAACCCCTCTCATAATGAGGAAGACTGTGTCCCAGCAGTGGGAACATTATAGGCTGATGATGATGATGATGATAAAATCAATAGCTAATTGTAATCTTTCATCTGCTAATGTCTTTATTTTTGACAATCACAAGCACATATATAGGTATACATGAGGAACACCTCTTGCCTTATTCATACTGCGTGTCCCTAACCGATGAATCAATGATCACAGTAATATCGACCTTGGCTTCATATTAGCATTATTTATACAGCAGGCAATCATTAATTTTAATGTTATAACTTCTAACAAGCCATAACATATGAATAGGAAGGAGGCAATTAATGCATATTATATGCATTAAGTGGTGTTAAAGATATATGTATTAAAGTGTTAACTAAATGCAGACGCGTGACTGATTGTATTCGTGCTTTTTTTTTAGAACGTTCAAGATTTTGTGTATCTTATTGACGGTTGATTGATTTCTTGAACCTTGTTGTAATAAATTGTAAACGTGGTTGAGGGCACCGAGTGTAAACATTTTGTGAATCATCGAGCAGATTTAATATAATATAATAAGATAATAGAAATAGGTATTCAATTTATCCTCTAAATATGTTGAAGTAAGCGACCAATCTAACCGGATGCAGCTGAATACTAATATTTTACATGGAGCGTTTGCCTATCTGACCTCCACAACCCAGTCAATGCTGGGTAATACGGTACCCCTTGCTAAGACTGGTAGTCAGACTTTCGGGCCACTGACTATTTGTAACGACTGTCAAAGATCAAATGTCAGCTGGGACCAATGGCGTAACGTATTTACCGACGCACGGAGGGAAGTCATATTTTTTAATTATTAGTTAAATGCCATTCAAAAATGTATTGGGCGCGTGCTGTCATGACACCTATGTACTTGACTGCAAGATAAACATTGCGAATATGAGCACATTAAAATAATATGTTAGAGCCAGTAATTATACCTAACTAACGATTCGTTTCGCACTACGAATAATTACTAGTACACGTTTACCTTCAGTCAGCCATAACTTTGAAGTTAAACGCAGTTGTCGAACAAATCTTCTTCAATCGGTCCCTCATTACTTAGGATCGTGGTCACTGGACCCCTTTAAATGGACAATCTGCCTCCATCAACTCCGGTCTAAAGTTGCCATCACCACCTGCTGAAATTTGCTTGAGGACATAGACTCTTTTACTTGGTCGGACCATCGTGTTGGCGACCGGCCTCGTGCTCTCTTGCCTTCGGTGTTGCCAACAATGACCAGCTTTTCAAGGCTGCTATCTCCTCTTCGCATTATGTGGCCGAAATAGGTCACAATACGCTGCCGCTGTAGGCAAACTGTAGACAATCTCGTCTTGATATCGAGCTGGGAAAGGATAGACACATTTGAGCGTTTGGCTGTCCATGGAATTCGGAGCATCCGCCGCCAGCACCACATTTCGAATGCGTCAATCTTCTGTCTTTCTCTTGCTCGGATTGTCCACGTCTCCACTCCGTAGAGGAAAATCGGGAAAACTAGTGCTCTGACCAATTGAGCCCTCGTTTTATAGCTTATGCCACGATTTTTCCAGATGTTCTGGAGGCGTGTCCCCAAGCTTATCTTCGTTCAACTATAACTT
This sequence comes from Lycophotia porphyrea, assembly GCA_950005105.1. Classification (NCBI taxonomy): domain Eukaryota; kingdom Metazoa; phylum Arthropoda; class Insecta; order Lepidoptera; family Noctuidae; genus Lycophotia; species Lycophotia porphyrea. The sequence continues at coordinate 9,858,193 of OX465394.1, forward strand.
TATCGTTTTACAAAGATTCTAAAGATTTCAAGCATCACGGTTATTGTAATTTTATTGCTCCTTATCTTTAGAACATTCAATTTTCGGTAGAATATTCTCAAAGATAAAGATTTGGAAACACTTCAATCAATTCTGTAGTTTACAATTGAATAGCTGTTTTAATTAAAGTCGTTACATAAATTGTTCAAAAACCCTTTACAAGTACAGGGTTTAGGTAGAAAATCAGGCACTTAAGAGGGCTATCACATTTTTTCTTGAATTTGAGTGTTTGACGAGAGTTTTGATGTGTGATTATGATTTATGTATGGCCACAAAATTAAAAAAAAATATGCCCGAGAAAGTTTGATTATTTCTCTCGGGAGTATAGATAAATATTTCTGCTTTGCTGCTTTGTTACTTAGAAGATATAATAATATTATAATGTATTATTGTTCTTTGGACTGCTCAATTCAATTTATTATATGTCTCATACAGTAATACACCCAAAATAATTCCATAAAACAGAGAGATACGACCATTTTTCGTTCAAATTTATATTTCTTATCTATGAATATATAATCCAAATTCAAACAAAAAATATTTAATTAGAAAAAAAATATTAGTCCATTTAAAAGTAAAATACTATTTTTAAACTTTTGTTTTATGCAACGCTAAAAATCAATATAGGTAAATATCGGAACAGGCGGTTCTTAGCTTGTTTGGTTATGTTTTTTTGTTCCTGGTATCCGAGGATAGCTGTTTGCATGTGTGCGTAGCGTACTTCGCTAGACACACACGTGCCCATCCGCTGCCGCATGCCGCCTTATTTACCTAAACTGAATTCTTTTATTTTGTAATAGCCCTCTTATGCTTAAGAATAAAAACTACAGAACGTCACAGTAATAAATATCTTCGTAGATCAGCCTCGGGCATTGATCTCAACCTATCTTGGGCAAATATAATTATCATACAAATCAGTCACGTTTGATTTATTATTTACGAAACGATAACTTATATCGGAATCTCTGTAGTAGGAATTTGGACCCTATAATCAAATTAGTAAGGTAAACATTTAACGTCTCATTGTCATATTAACTCGTAAAGTCAACATAACAATCAAAACTAATGTATACGAATATCATACTTGTTACTGATGCCTGCAACCGAAGTCCTACTTAATGTAACTCTGTGAAATTTTAAACGCAATTTGTTTTGCTGTCTGTAACTTCAAGAATCATGGAAGCCTTCTCTTGTACCCTGAGGGATTAGTTTCCTACGAACTCTGCTGCTCACTAAAGTACTGCATTCAGTTTGTAAGTTCTTCTGTCTTTTTTAAACTAAAAATTGTAAGACTATCTCCCTTAGCGCTTGAGACTTCAGGAAATTGCCGTTTTGTCTCTTTTAATAATTTAAAATTTAATTTAAGAACACTTGCTTATTGTAAGTTAAGTGAGTAAGTGTTCTAACGTTTCTAAACAATTACTAATGAAACTTTTCTGTCTAAAAAGTCTATCATTCGGACTTTTATAAAAAAAAAAATGATGCATCTTCTGTCTAAATAAATGTATTTTAAAATTGTCTTAGTTCAAATATTACAGATCCTATGGGTCGGATCTCTATACCTAGATATTCTTATTTTTTATCCTTCAGGGCGCATGTTTGATTTACGTTACTATGTAAGTAGCAAACTCACTTTAAGTAGGAAGAGTTGTGTCCGATCAAATGTGACAATTTTGATATCAATGTGACATATAGACGTCAAAGAAATGAACTCGCTAATTATCTTACGCAAATCTAAATCAGCCTTTAGTGCTGCTGCTTTTAATAAATCAAATTAAGTTGCGTCATTTTATTAGCAAAAATAAAGTCTAGAATTAAGAGAAGTTATAAAGATATCGAGCAACAGACAAACCGTTATTTACGTTTGATGATAAAAAGCGGTATCATCATCTACCTAGGTTTTTCCCAACTTTGTTGGGGTCGGTTTCCAGTTTTACAGGAGTCGGATGCAGCTGAATACCAGTATTTTACATGGGGCGACTGCCTATCTGACCTCCACAACCCTGTTAGTATTGGGTAATACGATACGCCTTGGTAAGACTGGTTGTCAGAGTTTTTGGGCCACTGACTACCTGTAACGACTGTCAAAGATCTATACAAATGACAGCCGGGACCAACGGTTTAAAGTGCTTTCCGAGGCACGGAGGAAACTCGGTATGTAATGGGTGGTCACCCATCCACAGACCAACCTAGGCAAGCATGGCTTAACCTAAAATTCGACCCGAGCGGCAGTTATTACTTAGCCACGAGCTAAAAAGCGGTATGTGACGCATTTAATAAAATTATTTGAAAAAAAATTATTGCTGCAAAGTGTTTATAAGCAATTAAGATTTATTGCTTGGAAATTCCAAGCATTGCCTGCAGGCAAGTTTTATTGATTGAATTAAAAATCAGCGGCCTGTGTGGTAAGATTCTATGTTTTTCGTTAATCGGAAATTTTGTGGTCTACGAGTACGTATCTTTTGCGAAAATGGCATTTTGCTAATGTGACGTTTTGCGATGTGGCGTTTTCGGAATATGACAATTTGAGAATGTGAGTTTTTACGAAATTTCAATATATCATTCTGCGAATGTAGCATTGTGCGCCTAATCCATCTCTTCTTTAGTATAAAAACCGAAAGTTCGTTCATACAGTTAATTCTAATCGGTTATTTTTACCATCAGATTTAAAAGCATTTCAAGACATCTTGTACGGAATGTAAAGAAAAACAATTAGGTACAACATATTTCGATTTCGCACGCCATATTTCAAGTCACTGTTCTAAATTGCGTGAGAAAAAGAAGACGCAATACAATACAATCGAAACTTATAGACCGACACGGTGAATGGTTTTCCAACAAATAATTACTGTGTTTAAAGTACTGGAGTGGTTCCGAAATGTTATGACAATGCTTAGGGGCTCTACACACCAAATCCTCGCAATCAGGTCCCGGCCAATTCAGATCATTCTCGTCGGTACTACATGTGTGACTTTTTCTACTTTACTACTAGAGTGTCACCGCGCCGGGCAGCACAAGTCGCCAACCGGCCGGCGGGTAGCAGGCGCAGGTACAGACGCCAGCACATCAAGCTACTACAATCTGTCTTTCTTTAATAGATTTTCAACATTATCTCTGAAGCATTAGGTTCAAGGTTGGTTGGGAAAATCTGACAGTTTCAGGTAGACCTGCTGGCGTCTGTACATGTCCTTTTTTGTGAATCGCATCTCGCAGGTCAACCTATGAGGTTGTCGTCGGCTTAACCAGAGTATTCTGTGGGTGCTTTGAGTCAAAGGCCTCCAGCCAGGGGCAAAAGTAAGGGCACCTTCTGTAAGGTACGAGTCTCGGCTTAGGGTTTTGCTCAGGAAGGACTGCAAGGGAGAGGCTGGATTGAAACAGCGCGTGCATGTCGCCAAATTGATTCTTTTCATATAAGGCCGCCGGGCTGTGTCGGTGGCTTTGGTGTGTAAAACCCATTAGGGATCAATGCACAGTGCATGACGCGCAGGTTAATCGAGATGACGTCACCACAAACAAAGAGGTACAGTTTATTATTGTTTTTACGTGCAAATTATCTAAACGTAATTGTTACAAAGTAGTTTTGAAGATAATAATCGATTTGTTTTGCAATTACGTCATCTTTTATTTTCCGGTTGAGCTTAAGAAAATAACGTAAAGATGTTAATTGTATCGACGCCTCCATAAATGTTGATTATATAGGATGTGTTTTAGGAACCAAAATGAATTAAGTATTTTGATGCTTGTCTTGTTTGAATATCTGGTTCTTATCTTATGATTAAGGAAGTCTTAGTCAGGCTTGTCTTGTATATTCGGGTGCATAACGTAAAGACGCCGCAAACGTAGTGGTAAATGATCAAATGAGGTTGCATGCACTTGTATGTACATTTACCTTAGCCGTTCACGGTTCAAAAACTGCAAAACACACAAGTGCAAAAAAAATGTAATATATTATTCCTAACTTATACAGGATGTAAACAGATTCTTCACGAAGCCGTCAACCAAGCACTATGTACATCAAACTAAGTAACTTTACGCAAAAATTAGTGCTGGGAAACGACGTTTTTTTGGGCTGAAAAATCACGTTTTACAGTAGGACTCAATGTAACGCACTCAAAACATTGTGCTGATCGATGGATTGAATAGTAAGAGGGTCCTGGAGGTGTTTAAAGTAAAAATCTTACATTAAAAACACGCATTTAAAAAAATACTTGTGAAAAAGTTGGAACTTTGACCCCCAATAACTCCGTAACTAGAGGGTTCCCAGGTATGGTCTAGAACAAAAAAATGATCGCAATGACGCGGAGAACAAGTGCCTTTCGGCTTCGTTAAGAGTCTGTTTACACCCTTTATTTTTTTGTTTTACCTACTTACGTAAAAACGGACTTTGACATTCTGATTAGCAATTGTTTTGGGTTTAACACAAACAAATCAGAATAACATTCACGTTTTTCATCTTCTTCGTATTGTAAATCCTTTATTAAAATGCATTTATTCATGGCTGCAATGTAACCTTTTGAACAAGTTCTCAAGAGTTTTGCTCACATTTGTAGCATAAATAAATTGGAGCTACTTGGTATAAAACTATTATGTTATGTCTAATATCAGAGTTTAAAATTCAACTTAAGGATGTTGGAACCAGGAAGTAGTTATAATGTTTATTTATTTATATTAAAAGTTTATTTTTAACTCGCCTGCACGAGTTAATTAACTCGTACAATAATAATTTGCTATGCACTGGAATCGTTACCTCGGTTAAAAATTATGATTTATCAAAAGTCAATGTCAAAGTCGCATGTCTCAATCAAGGTGTAGCAGCACTACAAAAATAATTATATAAAAAAAAAAAACTTTTTATAATCTAATCTACAGATTTTTTTACACCTAAGGTACAGGCACATCAGTAGTAGAATCTGTCAAATTTCTTTGAAAGCTTTTTTAACTTTATCGCTAAAGCATTAGGTTCAAGGTTGATTGGGAAACCTTACGCTTATTGAAAAAAAAGATTCTAGAAAAAAAAATCTTTATATAAAACGAAGGTAATATTTTAATTCAATTGGCACTTTGGCAGCAACCAATGAGCTGAAAAATGAGTCCCAAAATTATAAAAAAGTGTCTCTTAAAATTGATTCGCGGAATAAAAATGATTGAACGCGTTTTTATCTGAACAGATTTTTATCAAACTTGAAAAGGAACAGATATATTGGAAGTATTTTTAGGGAAACCAGTTTTAAATAATGTTGTTACTTCTTAGTACAAATCAAGACGAATTACATTTTATTTAATCATAGCTGATTTATGATAGAGCATTTGTCATGATATTAGCATAGAAACATAAATATTTACTATAGAACTTTCTTTTCTGAGTGTAGGTATATTTTCACAGTAATACACATATTTGCAATGTCTGACACACAGTCTGACAGCTCTATACACGCTATAATCTAAGCATACAGCAAAAATCACACGTGTATGTAAATTCTGTCCTTAAACTACGCGTAAGTTTCCGCTATGAAAGACGCTCATATTATACCGTTTTTATAGCAACAGAGCTATTTAATTAGGTTGACGTATTTGTCGACAAAATTAACCATATCAAACGAATCAAAAACGGAAGCCGGTTTTTGAAACCTGTTTTTTTTAGCAAGAGATACAAATATTATTTATATGACTAATATGATAATTACCTACTTGGCGTATTCTGTTTATTCCCCTGTCCACAAAAATGTAAATTGCTATATTTTTGGAGCAAAATTAAAAAAAAAGAAACATTCACCAGATCAAAACAGGTAGGTGTTGGTCAAGGTTTTTTACAATTTGGTGCCAAAAAATATCCACCTGTATCAATGAAAAATAAAGGCCGTCCTAAATTCATACTTTAAAAAATGCCAGTTTTTTTTTTCATTACCAACCTAGTGAGATAAAACACATCAGCCCATAATATTAATGTTATTCAAGAACTTTTTTATCATATTACGTATAATGCTCAAAGATTGAGGCATCGACACCTAAAAATATTTTTTTTAACCATACCCAATAATCATCATCATCTGCCTAGTCTTCTCCCAACTATGCTGGGGTCGGCTTCCAGTCTTACCGGATGTAGCTGAATACCAGTATTTTACATGGAGCGACTGCCTATCTGACCTCCACAACCCAGTTAGTACTGGGTAATATGAACCATACCCAATAATACCAACTTAAAAAATAAAGGCTGTTATTAATAAACCTAAGTAAAGATGTTAACTAATCACGATTTAGTAATAACCTTAATTGATCTCTCGACTATTGACTGATAGCGCATCGTGATACCTTTTTTTTTTTGTGAAGGGCATCTCGCAGTTCAACCTAGGGAGGTTGTCGACTGCTTAACCGGGCTTTTCTGTGGATGCCTCGAAATTAAGGCCTCCAGCCAGAGCAACTTACAAACTAAGCGACTACGCACTGAGGGCACCCCCTGTGGGGTACGGACCTCGGCTCAGGGCGTCGCTGGGAGAGGACAGCAAAGGGACAGGCTGGATCTGAGTGATATTATTTAGGGGCTGATTTAAGTCTACAGGCTCAGCTGCGCGGGCTGGCTCGAGCAAGGGTCGGGGAGGGCGTGTACCGGGGTTTCGCGACGGGCCTCGTCGGCGAGGACGGAAAGACGGATAACGGCGTCTGTGTTTTGAGAGCATGCTGGTTTCCCTACTGCTCTCCTGGAGGAGGGTGATGTCGTCGTCGGGGTCAACGAGAGTGTGCCTCGGGCGGCGGATCTGACTAATACGCGAGGGCTCGTATCGGGCGGCCGGCATCGTGATACCGTCCCACCGTGAAGTTAAGTACCTACCGATTCATCGTGCATTCATGACTTTCGTGTACTTGACTGCCAGTCAGAGTTCCTGTACATGTAACCCTAGGTTACTTCATAACCACAATGTTAACCTTTACCACAAAATATGACATTTCATGGTTGGTTACCCATCTTTCCTAGGATTTTTGTGTAAGAAACGGTTTTGGTCAAAACAGGACTGCAGACACAGACAGGACAGAGGACAGGCTATATGAATGAGCGTAGCTGTTGCCCGCGACTTCGCTCGCATGGAAATCCTGACGTGCATGTGTGAGAATAAACAGAAGCCTATGTGCTACTGCAGACTATAATCTATCTCTGTGCCAAATTTCATCCGGATCTGTTTAGTCGTTCTGGCGGGATTGAGTAAAAACATCCATCCATCTTTACTTTCGCATTTATAATTTTAAATTATAAATGTCCGTTTAAAATAGATGGACAAATTTTAACACAGCGTTACAAAGATATCCTTGCAAGCAAAAAAACACTGATGAAAGTGATTTTATTTTGACCTAAAATAATACTAATAACGACAGCCTCGTTGGTCGAGTGGTCGCAAGCGCGACTGCTGAGCATGAGGTCCTGGGTTCGATTCCCAGGTCGGGCAAAGTGCTATTGGGTTTTTCCATCAGGATTTTCTCTGTAGCAGCCACGGAGTCTGGATTTGTGCCCGGTTGATGGCAATAGGCTCGCCCCCTATTACATGGGACTTAAAAACATAACTGGCGAAATGTGGGTGTACCATTAGGTACACCTCTGCCTGACCCTACGGGGATTACAGGCGTGATGTTATGTTATGTGTTATGCTAAAATAATAAATTGCAGGCATTTTTAGTGTATTTTCGTTAGCTGTTTTTTTTTCTTGTAAACTAAGAATCTAATGCGTTTTTCTTATTTTTTGTTACCATTGTCCTTATTTTGGTGGTCTGAATGATTTCTAAAAGTTTGTCCATCTATTTAAGTGGGACTTTATTTATAGTTTAGAATAGTAAGATGATTTATTCAGACTTCGAGTTGAACTGGCCAGTCTCCTTACTCAAGATGCATAAGCAAACTGCAATTTATTTACAATTCAACACGCGACACTTGACGGATGTCCTATAAAGGATGTAGGAGTAAATGGTTTACACTTCTAGTTGCATTTAGCCCTGATTTTAATTGAAAGGCACAAAAAGCAATCTTGTGACTTACCTCTCCTCATTCTGTACCTCATGAACGATTTATCTGTACATCTGTACACATAAATAAAATTGGAGTGTCTGTTTGTAATATTAAAATAACCGCTTTTTACTAAGTGCATATGGATGTATACACGGTACACATACCAAAACAATTTTTTTTACAATTTTTGTCTGTCTGTCTATCTGTTTGTTTCGGCTAATCTCTGAAATGGCTGGACCGATTTTGACGGGACGATTTTCACTGGCAGATAGCTGAAGTAACAAGGAGTAACTTAGGCTACTTTTATTTTAGATAAATAATTAGGGTTCCGTGCAAAGAGAAAAAAACCCTTGAAATTGGTAACAAAATTCGATTCAAATATGGAAATACTTTTAATAAAGGGGATTTTTTAACAATAATATCACGCGAACGAAGGTCGCGGGCAACAGCTAGTCTTGAATATAAGAATGATGAATAAGAATGTGGATGGATGGAGAGAGAGAAGAAGACCAAGGAAACGATGGATGGATTGAGCGAGGAATGACATGAAATAAAATGGAGTAAATAATAGTGTGACGGTTGGCAGAGGAGAATAGAAGAAAAAAACGTAGTAAAAAACAGAACACAAGGGCAAGATAATAATGATTATGAATGACATCTTTGGGTCTTAATAAAGTGTTTATATTCTTTAAAATCAGAATAATCACAGTAGGTATCAGTAGCCCGATGTGGTGATTTTGAATAATATAATTTTTGGGAGGTCATTAGGCCGTACCTCTTGCAACATTTTGATAACCAATAATACTGTCGCGTGAACTAAGACCAAAATAAATATTAATTATAGCTGTAGGTGGTTTATTATCATCATAATTCTATGCAACCATCGCGACATCTTCCCACGTAGGTGAGAAATTCGCAATAATTTACGAAACATATCTTCATATTTACATAATTATTATGTCTTTATAGCCTACTTTGAGGATTCCATTTCACGAAATGTTATTTCCATACACAATGAAGGTCGATAATGCCGTTACTAGAAACATTAGAATGCCTGAAGGTAAATAGTATATTAGAATAGCAATTAGGCGAAACCATTTGCAATAACAGAGGAGCTAAGTAACCATTATGAATGTGTTCTGTCGAAGTAGGTAACAGTAACGCGTTTTGAATGAATTAGTAATATTTTGCTGCTTTTCACCGTCATTGAAACATTAACTGGGTTTTGTGAGTCTGTACGACTATATAGAATCTCTTTTGAGTCAACGGCTACATGGAAACTCTTTTGGGTCTGGAAATGGGAAAAGAAACATTTCTGATGGTGATATGGTAAACGGATGTAAAGTTGTTTCTCACCATTGTGTCCCAAGTACGAAGACGGCCATAATTGGTCTAAGGTATGTGTGTGACCTTATTTGATAAAGTAGTCCCTGAAAGAGTTATCCTTAACCGGTTGCTTGCTTGCTTTCTTAAAAGGTTGGTTTTTTATACTTTTGTGAAAAAGAAAATAAGTCTTTACTTTTTATAAAACAGTTTTTTTTAGAAGGATGACTTGCTACGACCCGTACTATATCCTCGACTTGGAATCATATTTCAATTGTTTGACATTAGGATCGTGCTTCATTCATTGATAACATGATAATTATGTAATCATTCAAAGTTAATTTTGAAATAATAGATAGGACTTTTGACCCATCATACATAAATTATAATTTGCAAAATGTTCTGGGTTTCCCAACTTCCTAACGACTTGATCACGAAATGCTTTTTTGGCTTTTGCGATCGGTTCTACTATTTTTTCTACAGATTTATCCAAATCTGATATTGTTGGCGCCACACTGATAAATATTAATGAGTTTTTTTATTGAATTCTTATGCGATAAACCTTAGTTTTAACAATAAAACTATACACATATCATCATTTAGATTTTGAAATCTGATTAATATACCGATGTTCTTCGGCCCCTTTTCCATTTTGAGTTATCAAAACCATTATTGTTTGTTACAAAAGATTAGCATTGAGGGGCTAAACGGGCAGTGTACCTAAGTATCGTATTTGAATAAGAATACATAAAGTCGTCCTTTTTTAGAAGTCTGTTAAAAAAACTGTGTGTGTGGTCATCCTTTAGTGTGCAATGGTTTATAAAAAATGTACGAAAGCGATGTTCATCGTAGATTATTTGGAATGTGGTGCCCACCCATATCTGCGTCAGCCTTCAAGATACTAGATTTATAATGCTTCTGCACATAAAAATCGTAAAGTTTTAATGGAAATAAATAAGTTGCAGCGTCTTGTATTTGACATTTACCCATGCATACTTTCAATTAGCACCATGTGCTAGTAGACGTGATCGCGGGATGTCATGGCGTTTGCAACAGGCAGCGTTGAAATATCGGAAGCTCAGAATAACGGATAAAAACGGAAGGTATCCAGTAAGTGACAGTGTAAGTTTCTTTATAAACCGTGAAACCTTAAAACAGTGTTAGCTATAGAAAAAGTGATATAGATATATCTACAGCTTTTGGTCTTAAATGTTACGGTTCAAGAACAAGAATATGTAGGTGCAGTATATGATTTAACCTAGTTTAAAATCAATATATTAAAAAAATCATAATAATAATCCACAATGACGTAAATGCAACATTGTTTATTAATTTATATCTCTTTTAGCTTAGCATACAAGATTTAATAAATGGAAAACAAGTACATAATAATATCGTCAGTCCTGTCAGAGACCTTCGTCATTAATATGTATTTTTTATACGAAGGGTTTTATTTGTAACAAAAAATAATTATGATTTTGCTTTATCAGATTGAAGTAGTATAAAAAGACAATGTTTATTTCTGTACTCTGTTCGTTGTTTATTTGGCATCTCAGGTGGTTAATTAACTGGAAACGGTTGTCACGCTACAATTTTGTTAATTTATTAATAGTTTTAATTCTTAGTACCTATTGGAATAAAAAAATCAAAAAAGTATACATTTTTCTATTTTTTATAATATAATATTATTTTTTTCTTCGTTCTATTTTTATGGTAGTCCTAGTCATAGTTAAGTGATAAGGGGTTATTACAATATGACACCACAATAAACGTCATTGCATTTTGGTCATTACACATCCTACATAGCTATTTTTATATAAAAACAAGGTCTGAGGTAGGAAAATAATAGTAGCAGATTAATCTTCATTTTCAAGGTTTAAAAGATATCAACCGAGTAAACAAATGGTCTAAAATAAAAGGAATCTTACTTATTCTTCATTATCACGATTTATGTAAAGTGTGATCTTCGTAAACAAATGATGTAGAATCTTGATCTAGAAAACCTTAACTAAAATTAATAAAACGACATTTCAAGATAAAGTTGATTAAATAATGTACTTAGAATTGAAAACGAGTTTAGTATTAATCTGATAATAATTAGATAATCCTAAACTAGCTGCAAATCTGGACTTTTTCTTGATTGGGATTTACCATGTTTTTATTATTTGATAAATGTACGAATAAAAAAGTTTAATTACTTTGCCGAAATCAGATCTAGTTTTATCTTTTTTTCAAAGGTCGATAGGTCACCTGTTCATTAAACTTGTGTCTCATTCGTTTATTTTTGATGATTGCTACTCTGTATGAATAATTGATTTTAGATACACCGATTTATTATTATTAATATGAAGTGAAAGTAAGTTATCAATTTTAAACACCCATAAAATTCGAAGCTTTATTCAAAAACACTATAAAGTTTGTTAAAAACTTAGATTGTTGGACCGTTGCACTCGTCTAAAATCAGTTTCTACGCATTTTTGCTCCGTCATGAAAAGAGAAGGAGGTTCCTTTTTTGCTATACTATGTTTGACTAATTTTTTGTATCATTCGCAAGAAATAAATCCATTTGTTTGGTATGACGTCATTCATTGGCTATTATTAAGTGTTCTTATCAACACTTTGTACATACAATAGAAATTATTCATTGTTGGCACATTCATCTGTTGACATTACACACGTTGACATTATGTGTCATTTGTAAGTAAACAACTCAATTACCGACCATATGATATAACTCTTTACACAGATACATAAATATAAATAACAACACACGATAAAATCAAAATATCCTCACCTTAACTCGAAAAAATCCAAATTCCAATCTTAACTGCACGTAAACACTTTCACAAAATACTTATAAAATCGGAGTATCTTTTATTCGTTATGTCATATTCACGAATCGATCACAAATGCGAATGTTTAGACGAGCAGGCAGCGCGCCGGTGTAGGGTTGTCTGCGTCGGCGGCGACTGCGGCCGTGGATATAGCCAGAGTGGTTTATACGAAACCGTCTGCGGTGCTACCCATCACAACACCCACCTCCACACAAGTACATAGCGGCTTCTTCTAACACCGTTATTTACATCCGTGGGAGTCTAAAGTATTCTCTCCGGTTTTTTTCTTGCTGTTGCTAAAGTTGCACCGCGAGATAATTCATACTTAACCCATTGACTGCAGTGTAGATTTAGCGACAATTATTTTATAGGTCGGCGAGAATTCAAGCTTGACACTTATTAAGAATTTAATGGATTGATCCGTCCAATATAAAAAAAAATCTCAAATAAAGTTGGATAGATAGAAATAGATGTCCTGCGGAAAATACACTATAAAAAAACAAATGTGTAACATATGTTAGATGTGTTAGAGATAAGATAAACAAGGAAAGTCTGAGACATAATAACAATCCCTCCACGATTTTGTATTTCCAAGATTTTCCTGTTATAGAACATTACTTAACACCACGCCTTAATAAATTTAATTGAGCATTTATTTTGTTTAATTAACACTCAATTAATCACAAAGTAAATTTAGTGTAAATTAGACAAATATTAAACAGTTAATTAGTTAAATTTGAAGTTCCTCCAATAAATATTTGTATTTCATTTGCTAACTTCACTATCACTATGACTACATATTATAAAATAAAGTCCTCCGCCGCGTCCGATAAACTCAAAAACTACTGCACCGATTTTTATGCTGTTTTCACCAATGGATAGAGTGGTTCTCGAGGAAGATTAGTATATAATTGGTTAAGTTTTTGTCGCGGCAACGGGATCAAAATTTCGTGATTACTTTTGGTCGCGATAACCGACATAACACGGGCGAAGCCGCGGGCGAGTTTAAATTAAAGACAGTTTTGAGACGAAAGAGAAACAAATATAGAATTAGCTCTTCATAGTTTGACCACAGACTTCTCAGTTTCTAAGTGAACTATTGTGGTGACCGGGTTTTTTCTGTGGTTTATAAAAATGTGTACCACACAGTAATGTAGGTGGAGCTGCCCACTGTCCCATTTTAAGCTTTCACCAAATATGATGAACAACAAGTTTTCACGTACCTACTTTCTTATTTTGTGACTCATGTGTATTTCGCATAAAAAAAAGACAACTTATCAGAGGGTTTTTGGTGGTTACATTTCCAGATTAGATATTTTTTATTTAATTAATGTTTAGAACTAGCTGTTGCCCGCGACATTCGCTACCGTAAAAATATTACTTACCTATTTGAATCGGATTTTGAACAATTTCACGGGATTTTTTTAAACGGATTCTAAACCTTTTTCTAAGCTAGCTTAAGTTACTCCTTATAACATCAGCTATCTGCCTGCCAGTAAAAGGCTTGTCAAAATTAATCCAGCCATTTCGGAGATTAGAAGGAACAAACAGACACACACACAAAAATTAAAAAAAAAAAACTTTTTTTTTTAAGTATCGTATGCACGCGGAGGTATATATATATAATATACTTTGGCGTGCATTCTGTAAAAGTTGTTATTTTTTTTATTACACCGACGCTTCTATCAATATTAGTATAGTGTGCTCACGTATTCTCTCCAAGAAAGTACGTCGGTAATTCCTAATAAGCACAGCGGAGTTTCCAGATAGAAATTTTGCGACTGCTATAAGACAGAAGTATAGGAGCACTGAGCGTGAAGAACCTTTGAACCAATTGATAGATAAAATTGGCAAGTAAATGTAGCCACACCCTCAATACATAAGATACCCTACTAGTTATACACATCAGGTTTCAACAACGAGTACAATCACGGAGTTGTTTAATTTTATATTTAGAAAATCGATCAATTAAATAATAATAAATAGACTTCTCGGTTGTCTTGATAAGATCGCTTTTAGCGATAAGACTGCTCATTGTGACACCATATGTGAAATGTTTTCTTTTATGAATTTTACTTGTACGGTGTACATAATAAAGAATATTCTATTCATGAATATTTTAAGTATAATTTTGAAAATGGTTACGCGTTTTTTCAATCAGATTTGTTGGATATGTTGACGGATTACAATAAAACTTATGGAAGGCCCGAGAATTTATTCCTCAATACAAACTGTTGGAAAGACTTGCGTTTTTGCAGTATGTATCTATGCTAATAAAAACATCAATAAGTAAAGGGTTAAATGAATAATGAAAAATATGACCGTCCTGAAGTTAACAGTAATTTGTCGTTTAGATAACATCCGGAGTCATTAGCAGACATTATTAGTTCATTGCAACCATTAAGCATTTTTATTACGATGGAAACCGTCTCGGACTTGCGCATTGAGAATAAAAACAACGTACGTCCATTAGATGATTAGGTGCTTAATATAATAAACATAAATTCAAAAAAAAAATAGCACACACAACATTTTTTATAAATTTTTATTTTAATCAACTTTTATTGTAGCCAAGCAAACTCGGGTTCTACTTGTATCCACTTCAGTAATAGAGATACAGAATAATAGTGTTATAATAAAGCTTTATACATTTCCAAAATCTTGACAATGCACCGTCACAAATATATTCACTGTGGCTCGTCATAATAACAGCATGCCACATCCGTCAAAAAAAATCGAATGAAACTCTAACGCCTGCTCAAACAACGTTTGCAATGTGTCACACCTCAACAAAAATACTGATACATTCCAGGCGCACTTCAATCACATACACATTCGTATTTCGTATCGTACAATAATTAATAATCACTTATGTAAACGCTATTTGTTTTATATTAAACCTGAAGAAGCATGAATTTTGCTTGATTGTAAATATAATGAACAATGTTGAAAATGAAGTCTCGACCGAGTCCATCGTTCCAAATTGTGCAACACTCCTGGTAGTTATCTTAGTACTAACTGCGAGTCTGCTAGCGATGGTTGACTTGAAATAAATAATAGTAATGAAACCAGCCCATTACCTACTGGCTCATTGCAAGGCCTTCCCTTCTCACACAAAGACTGCACTGGAAAAGAATGGTACAATAAAGTCTATGCCATAACTTTTGTTGGTTCGTATATTGATTTCAGCGTAGGTAAAATTGGGCTGCTGGTAACAAAAAACAGAGCACATTTTTAAGTTTTCCTAGATGGTTTGAATTTCCAGCAATACCGCAGACGCTAAGGAAAGGTTGGGTATGTTTTTTTTTGTGGTGGCTTATGTTTCAAGTGTAGTTGAAAACTCTCCATGCCTCAATATATTTTTTTTTAATTTATAATAAGAACGTATTTGACTCCTAGCAATTTTCAGATTTCTCGTAAAACAATTTCCATCACACAAAACTCCATTTTGAACAACTGTTTCAAAATCCATTTTAGCACAATTGTGAGAAAACATAAGTATTAAGTATTTCGACAAAGTTTCCAAGCTAACCTTTATTTAGTTTGTAAACATTGTCTAGGTTGTAAGTGAGCGTTGACCTTCATTGTGGTTACTCGGCATTATTCGAAGATCACAGCAGTGTCGGTTAGCGTCAGTCATGCGAGTTCAATAGCCGAAATGTCAGATGATATGTCAAGAGCCTAATCAAGACAGAGTTGCGAAACTTGCCATCAAATGCAGGAACCAAACTTTGAAGAAATGTCAGTTTCTTGTGATTCCTTAATTAGTGATACGTTAACTTTATTTGCTACTGGATTTATGTCCACTGCTCGTAAATCCAAAGAGGCCGCATGGTCATAGGGAGTGTATAACTTTATGTTAGTAAGATTTGTGTAAGGGCCCTGTTAGAACTAAAAATGAAGTAGTTGGGCTATTCATCATCATCATCATCAGCCTATAGCAGTCCACTGCTTGATATAGGCCTCCTCAATCGCACGCCACTCAACTCGATTCTCAGCAACTCTCATCCAGTTACTACCAGCCACCCTATGGGCTATTGTATATTGTAAACCTTAAACCTTTTTTTTTTTTACGGATGGGAAATCATCAAATGACTTCTCCCGCTCTGGGCAGAGCGGAAGGGAGTGTCAGACTTGTACTGACTAAAACCCATTCATGTTCCTTCCCGGCCCTTTGTGTTCCAGGGCTGCGGTATCTCTTTCGAACAGCCCGCAGCCTGAACCTTAAACCTTAAATGAAGTTTTACCTCTTTCTGGGCCGGCCTTGGCGGCCACGTCCATCCTCGAGAACTTATTGCGTGGAGACTTTTTCCAGCGGTCGTTATGTATGAGGCTTTGGTGACCCGTTCAATTCCGTTTGAGCCTGGAAGCCTTTTTGCCCACGTCAATAATTCCTGTCTTGGAGCGCCGAGTGGTGTTCCGTATTCTGTCTGATTCTTTTACACCTAGAATGCTGCATTGCTCTTTTTATAGTTAATAATATGGTTTTTTATTTATTTATTTATTATTTGTTTTCGATATTTATTTGTTTTGATTACTTGATGGCACTAATCATCGATTAAAAGCATGAGAAGATAACAGAGCCAAAACCCCTATGAAAATTCTACTCCCAGCTAGGAACGTTTACGATTGAACGAAGTTTGTAATACTAATAACTGCAATTTGTACTCCAGTCTATATCTAACCTGTCTTTGATGTTTTGGTTAATGTAATTGACTATCGGTCTCAAAGGAATATTTAATGCGTTTTTAATCACCGTGATTTTCCACCATAGCTCCTTTTGTTTTGTACTTCATCATCATCCGCCTACAGCAGCCCACAGCTGGACATAGGCCTTTCCATCGCACGCCACTCGACCGATTTTCGGCAACTCACATCGAGATGCTAAGATGTGCACTGCGGAGATCGTTGTTCCACCCAGCCTGAGGGCGTCTTACCTTACACTTACCGATACACTGTCTTCTGTCAAGACCACATCTACCCCAGCGATCATCGGTTCTAGGGCTTAAATATGGCCGGCTCATTGCCACTGTTTTGTATTTAAAAAATATGTATATTATAAATGTTTTTTTTATTTTTTGCAGGTAAGTACGACACA
Organism: Lycophotia porphyrea; assembly: GCA_950005105.1. Classification (NCBI taxonomy): domain Eukaryota; kingdom Metazoa; phylum Arthropoda; class Insecta; order Lepidoptera; family Noctuidae; genus Lycophotia; species Lycophotia porphyrea. Next base: position 9,875,477 of record OX465394.1, read on the forward strand.
CCGCCCGCGCCGATTGCACGGTCGTTCAGTAAGTGGCTACTTATTAATACATTTTGATAAAAATGTATCGAGAGGGGCACTTTCAGTCGATATTTTAGTTCATGATTCACGTTATAAATGTCTGGAAACTTGCAGGAATGCTTTCAACAACCCATATGGTTATTCTCCGACAGTGATTGAATTCTTAGTTCAGTATTATTTAGCGGTAAAATTTTAAAGCATAATTCGCATCTGCGCAACCCATTACAAGTTCTAGGTAATTGTTATTATGGACCAACCAATCGCAAATAATACCTAAAGCAATCGAACATTGTATTTGTTCGTATAAATTGAAACCTACTTGTCTATCTTAATTTCAGGAGTTGGCTGCTTTAGGTAAATTAGTTTTCAGCTGAACTACCAAAGATTAAGATTAGTAATTAAAATTTAATATCGCCGTTGGTCTTCCAAGGTAAGTCTGACTACCAGTCTCACCAAGGGGTATCGTATTACCCAGTACTTACTTGGTTGTAGAGATCAGATAGGCAGTCGCTCCATGTAAAATGCTGATCTTCAGCTGCATAGACTGTGAGCCGACCCCAATACAGTTCGGAAAAGGCTAGGCAGAGGGTGATCGCCGTTAGTCTTCCTATAGAAGTAAATAAAAACGGTCTAGTTTCTATTAAAATCAATCTTTCATTTTCATAAGAAAGTAGCTATTTTGCTGTAACATAATATTGAATTTATATATTACCTACATTATATTAGATATCGGCATGAAAGGCCCACCTTTCTCCAACAAAGGGCTTTCTCATATTATGTAGGTTTACATTATAAACGTTTTCTAGGCCAAAGATATACATATAATATACTTGCGCTAAATTTTATAGCTTTTAGATTTGTTTAAGGGGTTTACATACTGGGCTGCGGGCTGTTCGAAAGAGATACCGCGGCTCTGGAACACAAAGGGCAAGGAAGGAACATGGATGGGTTTTAGTCAGTACGAGTCTGACACTCCCTTCTGCTCTGCTCAGAGCGGGAGAAGTCATTTGATGATTTCCCATCCGTAAAAAAAGAAAGAAAAAAAAGGGCTTTACATACTAGACGTCCTGTGGTCCTGTCAGAAGATGGAGACAATTTCAGAGACGTGTTGGAATAGCTGCATACTCAACTAGCCTATTGCTAAAAACCTTGTTAGTATTGGATGACACTGCATTTGGCGTCCAAATCAGCTGTTCTACGAACCTCGTCGGTCTTTGTATCTTGCGTCAAAAGATGCATAAAATACAGGATGTAAACAGACTTCACGAAGCCGTCTACCAAACATTATGTACATCAAACTAAGTAAAAGTACGCAAAAATTATTGCTGGGAAACGACTTTTTTTTGGGGCGATAAATCACGTTTTGCGGTGGGACTCGATGTAACGCATTCAAAACATTGCGCTGATGGATGGATTGAATAGTACGGGGGCCCTGAAGGTGTCTTAAGTAAAAAAAGCCTGTGAAGAAGTTGGACCTTGAACCCCCAGTATCTTCGTAACTAGAAGGTTCCCAGGTATGGTCTAGAAGAAAAAAATGATTGCAATGACGGGGAGAACAAGTGCCTTTCGGCTTCATTAAGAGTCTTTTTACACCCTTTATAATATCATCGCTTCATGCTGTCGGTCCGACGAAAATTTTAGTAAACTAAGTGTAATTGACATCCCAAGAAATTATCATTATCATCATCGGCCTAATCATTCCTCAACTATGTTGGATCGGCTTACAGTCTGATCGAAACAGCTGAATTTAATTATTATACATGCTGTCATTGCCCATCCGATCTTAACACACAACAAAACCCAGTTATTTGGTAATGCAAAAGAGTAACATGAATGGCTAATAAACAAAAAAAGACGTGTGGCACTCGAAGACTGCCGCGGTAAAGCTAGTGCATAGCATTTTTTATCAACTTATGTAATTATAATTATTTATTCACTTTCGTAGTGTCAGATATTGACAAGCCTAGGTTGCCTAACCTAACCTAACCTAGCTCCAGCAGTAGATTAAAAATAGTAACCTAGGCTTATCAATATCTGACACTACGTGTTAGGTTAATTTAGTTACGTTACGTTACGAAAGTTACGTTACGGTTATTTTCGTTACGGAATTTCTGGATTCGGTTTCCACGCTCAAGGCCCGCGATAGAAGCTATGCAATAGCTTAAAAGAAAAAAATATATAAAAAAAAATGTAAAATGTAAATGTATCATCGAAATACTACTTCGAAAAAGAGGGCTCCTTAATTACTTATAACATGATAAGGCGTACGTGTAGATAATACGTTACAGTCATTTCACTCTTAAATGTTACACGTTGCGTCGAAACATTAGCTCATATGATGCTTGGCTGCTGTTTCTTGTTATTCAACTATCGTAATTTCCACGTGTATGAATGAAGGCAATATTTAATTACCTAACTAGCACCTAGCAGTATTATTATAATTTTAAATTAACCGACAATGTGGCAGTGAGTTCTTACAATGTTATATGCTAGAACCTGGAATATAATAAATCAAATAAAATAATCTCACTTTAGCAAAAACGCCTGTTTATAAAGTCTGATCAATAAACTTTGGAAGTGGTAAAAAAATCTGAAAATGCTTAAACGTTGTCATTGTTAGATACCGGAAACAACTGATTTTTAATATTCAAAAAAACTTAATATAATCTGAATATAATAATATTCTGAAGACATCGTCTAGTTGGCTCCAGATAATAAAGCTTAACAAACATTTTTTTGTCGTAAAAAAAATTGATTTGCCACTTGTTAGCACTTTAATAAATGTCTCCATCGTGATCTGGCGGTCCTGCGCTCAAATATCAAGGCTTAGAGTCGAGTCGTGATGTGAGTGGTTGTTGTACAAAAAATATTTACTGTATACCACAGTCTCAGTCTCAGCATCTTAACCCTTTACAGTCCGACAAACAACTAAGTGGAAGTTCTGGGTTAACAAAAAATAAAAATTGTAGTGCCAACGACACCAAGAAGAGAAGAAAAATCTCTCGGACAAAGCGGCCGTGCAGTAATTGTGCTGGGTTTTCGGAGGAAAAGTGAATTCAATAAATGACTTTGACGTATGTCAACCAGTAACAAAGAAAATAACCTACAAAACTGCAATTTCATACATAATTTACATGTGCATGTGTGTTTGACAATGCCATGCACTATGAAATAAGGGAGTCACATTTATATGAAACTAGCTTTTGCCCGCGGCTTTGCTACCATTTAGGTCGGAAAATATACCACGGGAACATTTTAAATATAGCCTATATCACTTGGGGATGACGTAGCTTCCCATTAGTCATAGAATGTCGGTATCGGATCAGTAGTTCCGAGGATTATCCTTTACATCCAAACTTAAAAATCTTTATAATATTAAATAGTATAGTTATGTGAATAATCGGCAGAATTTCACTACTGTAAATAATAGATGCACTGTGGTTAACATTCAATATATTTTACCTGCGAATATTCAATATTCGTATGTAGTTTATTTTTTATTTGTGGATCCTGTTGGTAATGGCAACATCACGAAAACAAAAAATAAGGCTGGTTTATTTTGAAGGCTCTTTTTGTCTAAAAAAGAAAACATAAAAATTTTACTTAACATTAGGATTAAAATCCTGATGATTTATCTTGAAAGAACTCGAATAAATTTTTCAACAATTCCTAGGTATTGGACTTCTACTTATTATTTTCAAATAAAACATTTATATTAACAATTTAGTAGTTACATTCATATTTTCATCAACTACACCAAAAAGATAATATCTATTTTTCTGTATAATATTTCTAAGTGTTTTCGTACGTTATCAGGGAGCAGAGGCGGATTAAGGTTTATTCCCGGTCGTCCCCACCTCGTCGTCCCCACTGGGTACGAATGGGAAAAAAAGTATTGTTCCTCCCCAGTGGTGACGATTGGAACATTTTATTTCCCACTCGTTCCGCTACAGACCGAGAGTCAATTGATAAAGTTATTGTAAATTCGTTGATTACCTGTGGTTTTTTCCCATTCGTACCCAATGGGGACGACGAGGTGGGGACGACCGGGAATAAGCCCGGATTAAATGTCTACAGCGAGCGCCTTAGGCTAGCACCTCATCAGCGCCCCTCTAGTTATGCCATCTTACGAATATTATAAGCGTGAAAGTTTGCGAGGGTGAAGGGATGTATTTTTGTTTCTCTTTCACGCAACAACCACTTAACGGGTTATGAAGAAATTTGTATGATGATGGTAGCTTGCCCATAGGATCATTTAACTGCGGGAAAGTCACATGTCACGCGAGCGAAGCCGCTGGCAAATTCTAGTATATTATAAATTTCAACTATGTGGTGAGAGTGAAGAAAGCAAGAAGGATAGAATTTGGAAATTTATGATCTCTGTGCCTTTTCATCCTGGAATAAGATGTGACTATGTACGTTTAGTTATTGTGAATACCATAACCAATTGCTAACCGATTGTTTTTTTTATCATTAACTAAGTTCAAACTTAAGATTTAATATTTTACATATAAAAACAATAAGACTACGAATATTTTTTTTATTGTTAAAAGTTATAAGATTGTTACAAAAAAATATTCATTCAATTTGTTTGTTATTATGTTATTTATTGTTAAACATTTCTTCGTCGACATTTTTATCTTGCGAAATTGTCAAGAATATCATCATAGTTTAAAGATAGCAATAATTTTAATTCAGTGTTAAGTATCGCTAGCGAATTTAATCTTTTATCGGTCATGGTTGAGCGGAGATAACTCTTCACTCTCTTTAAACAAGAGAAACTTCGCTCATCACTGCAATTGCTTGCTGCGGTCGATACGCACATTTTAAGGCTATGTAAACGTTTTGGTATATTGTTTCAAGCTCTTTATTTCTCAGAACCTTTAAAATCGCTTTGGTTGTTCGTGGCAGTTTTCCGTCTCGAGCTATAGTTGTTAAATAAGAACTTAGATGGAGACATTCTTCCAAAAAGCACTCTTCTAAATGACCAAAATACATTTTTACTAACTTACTCGCTTTATTTTGACCTTCCTCAATGTTCTAATTAATCAAATCGCTTAAAAAAGAAAATTACTTGTAAAAGCTGTTGTACGCTTCTCGCATCTTTTGAAGTTCAGCCACAAGTCTGTCTATAATAACAAAATACACCATCACTCTGAATGTTCCCCGACCAGATAATGACGAAGTAATATCTTCGCTAGATTTATCTGCTGTGAGCGTTCTCTTCCGCATCTTCTTTGAGCCCTTTTCCTATTAATCAATTAATGAGAAATTTAAGGCTTGCTGTTCAAATTTAGTTTTTTTTTCCATTTCTGTAGAAATTGTGTAAATTAGACTATCATACATTTGAGAAACTGTACAAATGAATAACTGTACAACGGGCTGTAACTTTTTAGGGTTCCGTACCCAAAGGGTAAAAACGGGACCCTATTAGTAAGACTTCGCTGTCTCTCCATCTGTCTGTCCGTCCGTCTGTCTGTCACCAGGCTGTATCTCATGCACTGTGATAGGTAGACAGTTAGAATTTTCACAGATGATGTATTTCTGTTGCTGCTATAACAACAAAAATATAAATTATTTAATATTTACCATAAACCGTTTTTAGTTTCATACAAGAAACTAAAAACGGTATATTATCACTTGAAATAACGTTCACATGATATAATTTTCATATGCTATAAAAACAAATAACCTAATTTCATGCGATCTAATATTACATTTCATATAAACTTCTTTTGCTCTAATAACATTTAGTATAACGTTCATCTCATATAATTTTAAATTAGTATATTGCTCTTTTTATATAACGTTCAGTTGACCCTAATTTTCATTTGACCTAATATTAATATTTACTCATTTTCTGCCCAAATTCTGTAGTGAATAAGTAAATATCAGAAAACATCATACTGTTATAACCTCATCTAACCCAAATGATTCACCAATAGTAGAAGCGATCTCGCGCTAATGGTCATGTTTCTAACCTAACCTAATCCAGGTGATTCACCCACAATAGGGGGATCTGGCGCTAATGGTCATGTTTCTAACCTAACCTAATCCAGGTGATTCACCCACAATAGGGGGATCTGGCGCTAATGGTCATGTTTCTAACCTAACCTAACCCAGGTGGTTGACCCACAGTACTGGGGATTTGGCGCTAATGGTCATGGTTCTAACCTAACCTAACCCACATGATTCACCTACTATAGAGGGGATCTGACGCAGGTATATATGAGGTGAATATGAAAGAACAAAACAACATATTAATTCGTAGTTATTTATTCATACAACAATGTTATAAGTAGTAGTAGTGTAATGTAGTAGAAGTGTCAAAATTATATTAAACGTTACTATAGAATTTGAATATAACTAAACATTAACTAAATATTAGTTCAAATGTGCATTATAAAAAATGTTTATTAAACCATATAAAATTAGGTAAACTGAAATTATATCAATAATTAATTATATCATTTCATCGTTATACTAAAAAAAAAAAAAACTTTTGTTATTATGTCAAATGGTACGCACCCGAAGAAAATAGGCTAAGAAAACAAAATTGTTCCGCGGGTGTTATTACGTTTTAGACAGGAAAAACAGAAACGTTTCAGGTGCTCCGAAATTTAGCGGATTTTCAGATTTTTGACGCAAACAGAATGCTCTAGAATCACCTCCTAAAATACCCACGTTTCGGCTATTATATTTGGCTTCTCGTGTATTCCCGTACGTTCACAAGCATTAATAACTGTTCTAAAAAAAGTATAAAGCTGGCTGACAGTGCTAGGGAATCCCAGGTTTACACGGCGACATATCAAGCTACACAGTTCCAGTATAACATGGCCTCGCTTTGTATGATCTCCAATACCATGAGAGATCCGCATAAACTGGTCTGTATAGCTTGATTGGTAGCCGTGCGTACGTGGCACGTGTCTTTTTGACGCGTTGCTAGAAATAAATGTTTTTTTTCTTTGCCAACAGTTTTTAAGGTCGATCATGTACGTATCGTGTTTATTATTCTTTTTATTCGTGTATTTTACTCACAATGTTGAATAAGTGAATAGGATTAGCTTGTTATTTCATTGGAGTTTTTTTCATGATGATCCAGTACAGAAAAAAGATAGAGGGACAAAATATTTTAATTCTCATTTATATCTACAAAGTTGGTGCCAATTTGAGCAAAGAATCGGGTTACATATCATCATCTGCCTAGCCTTTTCCCAACTATGCTGGGGTCGGCTTCCAGTCTAACCGGATGCAGCTGAATACCAGTATTTTACATGGAGCGACTGCCTATCTGACCTCCACAACCCAGTTACTACTGGGTAATACGATACCCTTGGTTAGACTGGTTGTCAGACTTTTTTGGGCCACTGACTACTTAACGACTGTGAAAGATCTTCAAATGACAGCCGGGACCAACTGCTTAACGTGCTTTCCGAGGCACGGAGGAAACTCGGTATGTAATGGGTGGTCACCCATCCACAGACCAACCTAGGCAAGCACGGCTTAACCTAAAGATCGACCCGAGCGGCTGATATTATTTAGCCACGAGCTCCTCATATTACATATACAGAAACATATCCTCAGGTTACATATACAGAAAATAAAAAAAATAAACAAACAAATCAAATACATTTATAGAAAATCATTCAGTATATTCAAAATTATGTCAATCTTTTGTTAACGGCCAGAACGTCAAAGTGAAGCATTTTTATGTAAAGGCTGAAACAAACTTCCAAATGAGATTGATTTAATATAGGCAACCGATATCAAAGCTTATAATAATGCAAGGTTTAATACTTCGTTTTATATCTCACTACTACTGCCGCACAGTGGAACGAATGTATGGGAGCGGTTGGACGTAGACATGTCCGAAAAATAAGAGTAAAATTATGACAAACTAATGATGCCATCTTATTCGATTACTTAATGCCTTCATAAATTGTGGTGATGAATTTCTTCATAACTCCCATATTTCGGGAGTAATTTGAGAAAATGTGAAATTTTACTATGAAAATGAGTGTATCGAGCTCTCTCCCTCCTGATTCCGGGCTTGTTTCAAGTACCGGTCTCTAATATCGTAATGCTATTACTAAGAGCTATATTTAATACTAAGACACAAAGTGCGCCAAATGTGCACTTTCTGGGATAAAAGGAAATGAAAATTTAAAAAAAAAACGTTTTTTCCCCATTTGTATTTACTTTAAACCGCAGACAGACTTATTAAGAGGTCTATAAATATATTATATATATACAGAAATATATATTAACAAAAATATTCACAAGAACTGATGAGAGTATGACTTTTAAGTAAGTTGATAATAAATTACCTAGTTTCATTAAAAGTACAATAAATAATTAAGATGTAAGCTCTAATTTACTAAGTTACACATTTTAAAACAATAACATCATTTAATTATCTTCGTCATCATCATCATCATCAATTAATTCAAATTCAGAATCGATGTCCGCTAAATCATTTATGTTAACAAATTCGATATCACTTTTCTCAGAATCCGTAAGCTCATAAAATTCCTTAAAAGAAGATTTTTTTACAAACTTATTTCCTTTTGGACGGATACTTGTAACAAGTGGATCAGAAGACAGTAAAAGATTGTGCATAATATCTTCATTGCATGAGATACTGCTATGCTTTCGAGAATGCCCAATGCTTATTTCTAGCCTCAGATGCCTCTTCGGATAGAAAACCAATGGGCACAATTGACATGTTCTGAACTATGTCTGGCCCATGCATTAAAATTTTATGAAGTGAAGAAGGCATATAATACCATGGGTATAACTCCACGTAAAGCTTAGCAGTATCAAAGCAGAACTCTCGGAATTTAGTTACGTTGATCTTCTCTCCTGATGAAATACACTGCAAGATCACACAGATTTTTCTTAAAAGCATAGCATCTATTCCGGTCAGTTCAGCAGATTTAGTGTAGTTTTCAAAAAATCTCCTTGCCGAGTTGCCATTGTTGGTGGATCCACTGCCTTGTTTCACAACATCGAGAAGTAAGCCCGTTTCTCTTCTTACAGCCTCTTGAACTCTTTTCTTCCTGTCATCAACTTGCCTTTTTGCTATATCACCCCTTACTTGCCATGATTTTATGTCTAATTTGTAGGAAATGTGTAATAAGCATTCCATTGAGCGAATCCAAGCGTGAAGGGTGCTTAAGCTATATTTATACATGTCCTCGTTTGCGTGTTTATCTTTGATTAACTCTAAATTATTCATTTCTTTAGGACAAGCCTTGCATATGTCACACACTGAAGCTGCTGTATCGGATATAATGGAATGAATTTTACCATCAATCATTGTCAACAGCAGTTGGTGTTTGACACTAATTCCATCAGTGATGGTGGATGGAGTTAAGGCTTCAATCTCTGCTTCGATTTCAGCCATCTCTCTCTGCACATTTTCTTTGGTTTCCTTCATAAACTTAAACAATATTGGCCGGCAAAATGAAGTGGAAGATGGTCGCTCGTTTTCCCAAATTGTTACACCTTTTGAGACGAGCCGCAGTGGTACAAGACTAATCATAAAATTACTAGCAAGATCGATTTGCTCATCTTCACTCGTCCTTTGATGATAAATGCTTTGGCTAGATGATCCGTCAAAACCCCATTTGCTGGTCAATACGAGCTGTTGATTGGGATCAACAGGGGTTTCTAACGACCTAATAAGTCTTCTTGAGGTTAAATCCATCAAGGCTTGTAATTTGATTTTTGCAGGGCTCTCTGTAACTGTGAGATCTTCTTTGGCCGGATAGCACTTAATTTTTTCTTTAACCAACATGTAGTAACTCGGGTATTGAAGAGCTCCTTCTTGAGTGTTGAAATCCCGAAGAGTGTTATAGCGCCATTTCGATAAGTTCAACGATACATAAAGAGCCAATGCCTTCAAAGGGGATATTTCCCGTACCTGAATTGATTTACCTTCAATGAAGGCTTTGATTTTTGAGGCCTCTTCTGGATTCTCCGTCAAGTATTTCATAACATAAGCTGTATCGCTTTGTCCTGCCTTTTGAAGCGCCCTTTCGGCCGAAAACATAATTTCAGCGCTGCTACTGCTGCATGAAAGACTATCTTCAGTGCGTCTTCTTTTTTGCCGGTTACTAAGGTCCTCAAAAGATTTACGAGGACTAGGATGTGTACAAGTTGAAGCATCAGATTTAGCAGGAGAAATTATGGGCTCGATGACGTCACTTATATTTTCTGTAGAAGGTTCCATATTTTCATTCTGTAATTCCGGCCATTGAATTGCAGCCTGTAGCCAAATCTCATGTTTCTTCCGAAACTTATCTGTGCTTCTTCCAGACTGTGTCCATTTTGCATAAATGCGGTAGCAAAATCGACGACACCAGTCTTTTAAACTTGTAAAGTCGCGTAAATCTTTATGTGCGCGTGCGCATAAAGCAACGTGAATATCAAGATTTGTATTAAAATTTGGAAAATACATTGCGAGATTAGCTTGGATACAACGAGGTGTAAATCAACACTGATTTTAAAGTTACTAATAGTGACCTATTTATATAAAATCCAGGTATCCCAGGTATCCTTTGTTAAATATTGCAAGGTAATTAGTTATTGTGATAATTAGTAAATGATGCATGCTAAATTAGTGTATTAAGAGCCATTTAGTAATTAAATAATAGCAATGTTCTTATCAGTAATCATTAGTGCATCAGTTTTATATGTAAACCTTAAGTCCCTAATTATATATCCTAATTAGCTTATATCTTCTCTAATTGGCTGCTCAGAAATGTTATTGTAATAAGGTAAACCTTTAGAAAAACGGTTTTAATCAACAAAATAAACAAAAAAAAAAAAATTGTGTTATAAAATAAACATCACTCTTTATCCCAGAAAGTGCACATTTGGCGCACTATGTGTCTTAGTATTAAATATAGCTCTTAGTATTAGCATTATGATATTAGAGACCGCTACTTGAAACAAGCCCGGAATCAGGAGGGAGAGAGCTCGATACACTCATTTTCATAGTAAAATTTCACATTTTCTCAAATTACTCCCGAAATATGGGAGTTATGAAGAAATTCATCACCACAAGTTATGAAGGCATTAAGTAATCGAATAAGATGGCATCATTAGTTTGGCATAATTTTACTCTTTTTTTTCGGACATGTCTACGTCCAACCGCTCCCATACATTCGTTCCACTGTGTGCCGGTAATATCTTTTTTTTTTGGAACATGTTCTACGTCAGAAATAATGGATTAATAAAAAACCTGCTGTATTTCGTTTCTCATCTTAACAACAAGAAGTGGGTCTTGCTCTCTTTTGTACTATTTTATCCTCGGAGGTGTAAATTACATCGCATTACAATTTTTGTTTCCATCTGGAACTACAAATAGTAAGTACTGAATGTGTGTTTTTTTGCATAATTATTTATAGATTTTTAGAATGCTAGGCAGGATTTCCGGTAACAAACCGATCGAATTTTTTGCCTAGTGATTTTAACCGGTAACATAATTTATTTGAAATATATGATTGCATTTATTACCACATAACATTATACGTATTACGTGTCGACGACATTTTCGAAATTGAATAATGACAATTGATATAATTATTTTATAAGATACAAATAAGTGGAAAATAGTCATTATTGATTCCCGCGGTAAATCCTGTGGGAAATTACCAATTAATATTATTGTTTTATTTTCCTTTACTTGTGCGAGTTAGCTGACATGCATTTTTTGAATTATAACATCACTGAATGACGTACCTTAATACAGGTTTATGAAGTGTCCGGTCGTTTATGCTTGTGACATAAACGTTACGTATAACCTCAGCTTGTAGTAAGTTTTTGAGGAAATAAAATATCGGAAAAACCCAGTTTATAGTCAATGAATAAGCTCGACGATCGGAAAGGACCACTTTAAGAGCTGGCTCAGTTATGAATAGAAAGAATGCCACAATTAATGAATCGTACGTTGAACCCGTCCAATGAGTCATACAGATTAAGTTTATGCATTTAGTAATTTAATTTAAAGCTTCATTGATTTCTCTTGCTCTGTAATTTAATTAGTAAATACCTACTTGCTTTTTTTGTTTCCTTACTTTGTATATTAGTAATATTTTTGAATGCCGAATGGCAAAATATGGTTGAACCTACCTTTTATTTTTTTATTACCATGTACTGTACCTATATTTGCAAAATAAATTACTTACTTACCTACTTACTTCGCATATTATACAGAATCAAATACTGTTAAGTTAACAGATAGGTCTGTTAACTTACAGACCATTAATAAACCCCATAACAAAAAAGAAGTTACTTCATGTTCTAATAATAGTACAAATTGACATCTTTATAACATCGTTGGGACATTAACACACAATGAAAATCGTAATTATCCAATTAAATACAAAATAAACACAATGCTTTGGAATTTGATGATTGATGGCAAATGACGGATGACGGTTTGTAATTAGACAACTCTCGCTTATTTTTTAAGAGTTACATGAGTTACTAAGTCACGATTGAAAAGTACCTTCTTCTTTGACCCATTTTAGCGATGTTATAGCTTGTCTAGTGAGATTTCCGTATGTATTAGGTCTATTGCAGTCCCGTAATCCAGGGTGTCATACTTTGCATGGGAGTATTTTTATTGTCTAACTAGCTGTTACCCGCGATTTCGTCCGCGTGGTATTTATCAAAAAGTTATGGTTCAGTTCGCAGAGTTTACGATCATTGGTTTTAAGTTTTTTCGTGAGATCCAATTTTTTTTTTCTAAAATAGTTTAAGTTACTTCTTGTTACATCAGTTATCTGCCAGTGAAAGTCCCGTCAAAATCGATCAAACCATTTCAGAGATTAGCCGGAACAAACAGACAGACAAAAACTGTAAAAAATGTTGTTTTGGTATATGTACCGTGTGGACATCCATATGCACTTAGTAAAAAGCGGATGTTTTAATATTACAAACAGACAATCTAATTTTATTTATCTGTATAATGTATAGATAAATAATATACTAGTGTTAATTATTTCATTTAAGAATATTTAAATTTGTAAATACACTAAATACCAATTGATTGATAGATTGTTTTGTCCATCCTTAAGCATTTTGTAAATTTATTTAATAAGATAAGTTTCTCCCAAAGTACCACCGAGATTGATGCTTTCGAAAAAAGCAGTACATTGATCTCCAAGGGATCGCGTGTTCTAGCAAGTTGTAACGAATTTGATCAGAAAAAAATGCCGTCCTGGGATACTTCGTAGCTTCTTTACTTACGAAGTGACGCAAAAAGAAATTAACTGTTCCATATTCAGAACATTTTGACGCGGAACGTAACGGTAATAAGGAACAAGGGACTAAGTTTTAAGTAGTCTTATAATCTTAATATAGTGAAGTTCATTCAAATGGAATCATGATAAAATAATTGAGTATAACTGAATTGACTGCTTCGTTAGTGGTTGCAAGCACGACTGCTGAGCATCAGGTGTTGGGTTCGATTCCCGGGTCAGGCAAAGTGTTATTGGGTTTTTTCCGTCAGGGATTTCTCAGTAGCAACCGCGGAGTCCTGATTTGCGTCCGGTTGATGGCAATAGGTTCGCCACCTATTAAATGAGACTTAAATATAACTGGCGAAATGTGGGTGTACTGTTAGATACACCTCTGCCTATAACCCTTCGGGGTTGCAGGCGTAATGTTATGTTATAATATAAAATATAAATGATGTAATTTAGTCTTATAGTATAAAGTCTACATTTTACGGTTAAAATAATACAGTCCTGGTAACAGATAGGCGGTCAAACAGCGAAACCTTAGTAATAGGGTCCCGTAAGCACCCTTTGAACCACATAACATACATAACAACACGCCTTTAAACGCCTTACACCCACCCCCGCCTTACAGCCTTACGCTTTTACGCCTTTGAACTACGAAACTCAAAAAAAATAATACCTCATGTAACTGAAATAATACCCAACATAATTTAAAAATAACCGAAACACAGAATTATCTTTCGGATGAAATCAATAAACTTTATATTTGTACTACATTTCAATTATTGTAAAGTGTTTTAAGAAGGTTATTGTGCATACAATAATAATTAACATGTGCGTTTTGTAAATAAAGTTATTAGCTAAAGAACCGGATCCTCATTTATATTATTAGTTTCTTTGCATTAAAAATAATAATATTAAAGTGTTTAATTTATTCTGACATTTACTTAGATGATCATACTACGTATCATCTTTTCTAGTCGGTGACTCAGACGTCAGATCACACAAAGACAAAACCACATTTAAAAAAAAATCACAAACCTTAATAAAACAGGGTTAGCATTGGTGTTATCGTTGATAACGTCTATGATTTATTCCATTAAAAAAGATTATAAAAACACAATTTATTAGGTTTTTTTTTATTTGTTACCTTTTTTTTTACGGATGGGAAATCATCAAATGACTTCTCCCGCTCTGGGCAGAGCGGAAGGGAGTGTCAGACTTGTACTGACTAAAACCCATTCATGTTCCTTCCTTGCCCTTTGTGTTCCAGGGCCGCGGTATCTCTTTCGAACAGCCCGCAGCCCTGGCTGACATCGGCCCTTGTGGTCCCCTCCGTTTTTATTTGTTACCTTAAATTTCAAATACAGGGTGGAACACCGACGCGAAAACTGTTACCACGTACTAACGTACATTCTAAACTACAACGAAATTTTTTATCGATATTAAAAAAAAATCCTAGTGTTACTTACATTTTACCCGTGTAGGTATTGCAGTTTTGTAGGAAACAGCAGATTAAAAAAAAAACCGTTGAAAAATTTCTATATGGCCACCCCACATAGAAATTTTCCAACGGTTTTTTTTTTCACAACATCTAAAGATGACGTTAATACTTATAATTAAACAAATAATTTACAATAATTCAATTACAAATAATTTTCCAGAACGATAGATAAATTGTTAACGTCATTAGTTTTGATTGTAGACATTTTCGAACCAACAATTTATTGTTCAGACTAACAATGCTCGTATTTCGACAACAAATGGAATCGGTTAATTTTACCCTGCCTGTTTACACAAAGGTATAAAATATTTAATTATCTTACATCTCGTGTTTCATAATAATAATATTTTTTTTGCAATAAGTATTGGTACAGGCAACAAAATAGATAAGTATCCATGGTCGTTAGATATAGTTGCAGTTTTTTTAGAAACTGTTGAACATCTTCAAATGAAATTGAATGAATTTAACCAATTGTTTATTTTTCTTCATTACATTTTAATTTCATTCGAAAACATCGATCAGTTTTTAAGAAAAAAACAATTATATCTTTCGAACCTGGATACTTATCTATTTTGTTGACTGTACATATTGATCATAAAGTCAGTTATTTTTTGTGCCAAATAATGAGACATGTTACTTGATGATGAATAAACAATAATAATCAACATGTTCTCGACATGTGGGATGTGGACTCAGCGATCATTGTGCCGGTAGTCGTATCAGCCCATGGCTTAATTGCCAAGAGCCTCGACCAACACCTGAGGAAGCTCTCGTTAGGTAGCTGGATCAAGGGCTTGATTCAGAAAGCGGTACTCCTAGACACCGCTCGTATTGTTAGGAGGTTCCTCTCTCTGGAGCCCTGACCGCCGCTAGCTTGGACCCTGTTCCCGATTCCGGTGGGCTACTATTTTTAAAATGTTTAAATGTTTTTTTTTATATAATTTTTGTAAGTAACATATTTAATATATAAAAATGTAAATAATAAGGTATAAAAATGAATAAAGGAAAAATAATAATTAAAATAATAATGTTTGCTGTCTTTGTTTTTCGTTTCGTCAAGACAAAGTTGTTACAAAACATGCCAGAGAGGAGTATTAAATAGTCAACGATAGATACATTCATATCGCACACAATAGCAACACATGTATACACACAGTCATATTTTTGTGAAAAACCAGAATCACAAATTATAAAGATGAAAAATGATTGGTTAACTCTTTTAACCAATCACCCTGTACCATCATCTTTTTACCCTTGTCCCATTCTTTTTGTGGTCGTCGCAGCACGTTTTCTTCTTCCATTCTGCCCTCTCATACGTCACGGCATCACTCTGTATAATTGGTGATTATGGCTAATTATACTTTGAGGGAGTGAAGTACTTATAAATATAAGTAACTTTTACTATGGAACTATCGATGAAAGAAATAAAGGAAAAATCTTCTGTTGCCGAAATTTCGTGTTACGTGACGAAACGAACGTGTGTTTCGTATGGAGCTCCTTTTTATTTCGCGATTTTATTTTCCCATAGTAAAAGTTGTTCATTCATAAAGTATTGCCCACATTTAAACAATATCCTATTAGGTATGTGGGTCTGCGCTGTGGGTAAACGCGAGGTTACACTTATGTTCACTGAAACAACGTTACGATTCTGAAAACGTTAAACTCCTTGAAAACTGTAAGCACAAACTGTTGTACTGTAAAATTATATACAAAGATGTACCGTTCTCTCTTTTATAACGCTTAAAACGTCGGCAGCATAATTGTAACAAAATTTATTCAGTGATCAATTTTAGAAATTAATTGCCCTGAATAATAAATGTAAAAATGTCGGGTGCACTGGCTCTACCCTGTTCATAAAGGGTTGCAAATAAATAAAATTAAGCAATTTTCAGCTTTAAGATGAACAGATTAAAATTTAATTTTCAGTTATAAGTACAAAGGGGCTTTATTAATCATTTAAATCTGTAGTAGGGACGTTTGGACTTAAGGGGAACCAAATTGCATTTTAATTTGTTTACGCCTAATGAATGAAAGATATACGAGCCCTAATCGAAACTGTGTATATCAAATGTAGGCCGACAACAAACAACAAAAGTACTTGATAATGTGAGTCATTCAAAGATAATATTAATGTATCTCATTACTATTTTAGTCATACTGTGATCAAATAGAGCCCATTACTGTACTTTAGCATTGAGATACTGTTTGCTCTTTCACCCCCTCACAACATACATATTTTTGTATTAAAATCGTTAATTGCAAACTTTGGACGATTACAGTTGAACCACTATTTTATACGTATTCAATATTTATCATTTACGTGGATGTGGCTGTTCATTTAAATGCAAAGTGTGACTGTGTGTGATGTCACAAACTCACAACATTCGTATTAGTTTTACATGACAAACTAAATGATGCAAATTTGTTAAAACGGTGACTCATTCACATAAATAACTACATTAAATAAATATAATATTAGCAATATCATAAATATGAATGAAAACTGTTTTCAGGTCACGAAAACGTATTTTGCAGATTCATGTGCGTATTGTATAAAATTATAAAACGATGATAAATTCATGAAGTTTTTCATTTGAATGCGGCCATTTTTGTCAATGTGATCAGGAGAATATGTGCGTTCATTTGATTTGGTCAAAATAATAGAGTTTTAGTAGAAAACATAGGCGCGGGTCGGACGGTCGTCTGTTACGTCATCTGCCAAGCCTTTTCCCAACCATGTTGGAGTCGGTGTCCAGTACAACTGGAAGCAGCTGAATACCAGTATTGTACACGGAGCTACTGCCTATCTGACCTCCACAACCCACTCAGTGCTGGGCAATACGATACCCTTGGTAAGACTGGTTGTCAACTTTTGGGCTACTGACTACCTGTAACGACTGTCAAAGATCTACAAATAACAGCCGGGACCAACGGCTTAACGTGTTTTCCGAGGCACGGAGGAAATTCGGTACGTAATGGGTGTTCACTCATCCACAGACCAACCTAAGCGTGGCTAAACCTGAAGATCAACCTACGCGGCTGTTATTATTTAGCCACGAGCTCCTCGGCCACTTAATATGTAACCTACTTAAATAAGTAGATAAACGTCGTCGTAACATACACGTGGCTGCCAGTTTTTATTTTTATTTTTAATATATTATGAAAGGTCGCCAAATAAGAACAAAGTTTATTGAAATTAAATGTCATTCAAAAGTTATTGCGCTAAACATCTTTAATGGCCGACTCTGGGATTGCTTCAGACGACATTGAAAAATTAATATTATTTTCCCTCGATGTTACTTTTGGTTCAATCCATAACAATATTGATCGATATGGTTAGTATCTGAAATTATTAAAATCTTGCTTGCTTGATAATAAGGGGTTAATTCAGCAAACCATTGGCTGAGCACATTTTCTATCACATTCTGACGTATTGTAAAGAAAAATCCTAATCTATTGCTTCATATGTTTGAAGATACCTCCTGCCTAACAACATAAATCACGTAATGAATGTTGATATGTCAAAATAAATGGCATTGCCATTATGTGTTGCGCAGTTAACCCGTGGGTTTCCAGTGTACATGGCTGTGGATTAACTTGGTGTCAATAACATTTTGTAGGTTCACATATCACTAAATCGTTTTATATCGTATTAGGTCCTATTCAAACACAAACCAGTCGACCTTGACGGTCATTTGTAAGAACCACATGATTAACTAGATTCAAAATAACCTCCTCCTTTTTTAGATGTCGGCTAAAAAAGTTTACCAGTTTGTTATTTGAGGTCAAACTGGTTATATGTTTGTAGAGTTGATTGTGGCTTGGGTTCAAGAGAATCACGATTTCCATACAATTTACTAATAATAAATATGTGAAAGTAACTGTTTCGTCTTTCGACAGAGGTCCTAGCACAAGCGCGCGCGGTGTCAACGTAACGTAAATAAATACGTCGATTTTTTTTTATCGAAAATGCATTTATTCTATTGCATTTTAATCTAATTGTTTGTAACAAGCACAGTCAGTATCATATACAAGGTGTAACATAATAAACGCTAGACCTCTCGTGTGGTGTTTCAGACCATGAAACTGAACAAGTTTTGTTATATGACTATTGGCAATTCATTACTTTTTTTTTAGTTTTACCATACATGTTGATCAACTGATCGCGTCAGTTCCTATACAGAGTCCTATTTTTTTTTTGCGAATTTCAATAACTCGTAGAACAAAAGTTGATCAGCTTCTTGGTCCGAGAAACCACACGGGAGGTCTTGCGTTTATTATGTTACACCTTGTATAGACATGTTTTTTTTTTAAATATGAATATATTTTTTATTTATTCTATTTGAATTACGTTACATTTACACTGCCTCAGAGGCTCAGAAGACCTCTTAAACAATACTGAAATACAAAATAAGAGCAGGACAACAACAGCTCCTTCTATATAAATATGTAACACTCACTTAGTACACCGTGCACCGTTAGTTCTGTTAAAACAATTCATATTATTCAATTATGTAAATTTCACACCTCTTCAACAGATTTATACGTATGAAGTCAATTAAAAGTACCGTTAAATTCTGAAAACTTACAAAATTAAGTAAGCAGGCAAGCACATTGTTATTACCATACCATACCTTTTCAATTCTGCTCTTTTGTTTCAATTCACAAATTGGAATACCAATTATTAGGAAATCACTTCATAGTATCTGAAAACTGAAAGATTTGGCTGTCTCGTCATTGTTGACGCTAAGTACTTGGGTTTCAAGCCATTTAAATGAATGATATTGAATTATTTGCTCTGTTTGTCGTCTACCGATGTTCAGATGTTGTAGAAATCCTTTTTTAAACAACTTGTTGGCTACGTCTTCTTCTTTTTTCTGTTCGGGTCATGACATCAATAAATGCTCGCAATGACGGCAGGGTCATTCATCTGGCAAAACATTGTTGCATACGATCCATAAAATGATGAGGGCTCCCACGCATTAGCCACCACGCACAGCTGGGCTGCTGCAACCGAATTATTGAGTAGCCAGTCGACGGTCACATAAAATAGATGACAATTGCAACAACAGCCAGACATCCACGGCCACCTAGTGCACGGGCTCCAATATACCTTCATATTTAGGTGTATTAGAGGAAGTTTCAAAAGTGGCGCCTGTTACAGAAAAAATGAAAGAAAGTTAGATCTTGGTATGGACAATTGGACTTATATTGAGAAGGGAGATTACACGCATGTTATTAAAAAAGTGATGGATGAAGAGGGAGAGGAAGGCCAAAGAAAAGATGGATGGATTGTGTGAGGAATGATATGTAAGAGACGTGTCAGACGTGACAAGGGAGAATGGAAGAAGAAAATTTGTTGCGACGACCCCAAGTAAAATGGAACAAGGGCAGCAAGAGGATAATGATGACTTAAGCATACAGGCTGCATAGTGGGCGAGTGTCCTAACAATTGAAATCGTTGTTGATACAATCTAGAGCTTTAGGGAACAAGGATTGATTGGATGTGACAGTTTAAATTGTATTCGTAGTAACTGTTTATTTTAGCTGATGACACCCTAGGCACTCACTTTAATAGATTGACAAATTCTTCTATTGTTTAACAAGCAAAAAGTGGTTGTTTTGGTGTCCATGTACCATTCCAGCACATCAAGGTATCCGAAACTGTCCAATTTTCTACCTTGAACCTAATGTTTTAGAGGTAAAGTGGAAAATCTATTAGGGAAATTTCACAAATTGTATAACTTGATGTGCTGCCAGTCTGTACACTAGGATTGTTTAGCACGATGCCTACTGTTGCCCTATGACTACTTTTTGTATTTTCAAGTAATCGGTACCACAATGCCAACGTGTTAAAACCACCATCCATTAGCTCGCATATTGCCTACAATCGCATTTAGACAAATATATTCTTTATAACATTTTTCTAATCGTAGTATGCCTACTTTTATTAATGTCAGTACTTTTGGTATGTTTGTGGTCTACAATATGTAGGTACAGTCAACACAAAAATTACGTTGGCATTGTGCTACCGATTAGGTACTATGACAACTTTTTTGTAATTTCAAATTACAAAAAAGTTGTCATAGTACGAAAGTAGAGATCGTGCTACGATATCCACACTAGAGGGTCTTAAATCACCTGCCAGGGCTGCGGGACTGTTCGAAAGAGATACCACGGCCCTGGAACACAATGGGCAAGGAAGGAACATGGATGGGTTTTAGTCAGTACAAGTCTGACACTCCTTTCCGCTCTGCCCAGAACGGGAGAAGTCATTTGATGATTTCCCATAGGAAAAAAAAAAAGGTTCTTAGATCAGCTTCAAAGTTATGTCACAAGTTCACAACACCGCGTTCCGTCTTTTCACTTTGTTTTCTCATGTCAGATCAATACATAAATAAATAATGTAGTTTTAAGTATCTCTTTATAGACCTTAAGCTCCAAAAAACCGGCCAAGTGCGAGTTTATTATTTGCTGTTATTGCGGCAACAGAAATACACATTCTGTGAAAACTTCAACTGTCTACCTATTACGGATCATGAGATACAGCCCGGTGACAGACGAAAGGACGGACAGCGGAGGCTTAGTAATAGGGTCCCGTTGGTTACCTTCGGATACAGAACCCTAAAAAGATTGAAACGCAAATCTATACACACTTCGCAACTTGGGTATTTATTTGTGCAGCTCAAACATTTAGCACCACGTTGGATTTCAAATTCAAATTGTTTGGCTACTCATCGCGCTTCTTGTATTTGGATTGGATGGGTTCTTTGTGGCAGGTAGTGTGTACCTGTGGCAAATAGAAAAAAAATTGATTGCGATTCAGAAAAAAATATGCTTTTACATAGTTTATATCTTGTTCAACGAGTTTTGTGAGGATATTAACAAGGTAATGTATTTTATCCTCATTTCGAAAACTAAAAACGTCTTCTATAATCAACTTGACATCTGCATAATATGAATTACATAATACATTTTAAACTAGTTTTGCTACAACATATTTTGGTGATTACCATCCCGCTCCGTTTGGACGTTTCTATCTAGTCCATTTTATTTTACATTATACCAATGCTTGACATTAAACGGGGCTTCAGTCGTAAAATTTTGATTAACCTGGCGCCATGTCGAATTGGTATTAATAAAGCTACGTTAAATTGATAGACTCTGGTAAATTAAATTGAATCTTCGCACTCGTTTTTCACCACACTAATTAAAACGTAAGATTACCTACAGAAATACTAAATTAATATCCTGTATTCTGTAAATTACCTACATTCCAACCTATCGACAGAACTGGTAACAAATAAAAGAAGACAGGTATAAATCTGTATTTCCTAATAACCTCATAAAATGCAATACTTACTTTACTCATAAAATACGCACCAATCACACGTCTCAAATTTTCAGGAATAAAGTTATTGTGGTCGTTAAAAAGCAATCAATGTGGAAAAAAAACCTTAATTTATTCTCGAAAAGATATTCCCAACGAATTTAGCTTTAATAAATTATAAGCAAATTCGGGAATAAATTACGGAGCAATGTACAATATTCCTGAATTGTTAATAGGACTTGCTTACTAAAGCCGAATGGATGAAAAATTCTGGCAATTAAGTTGAAACGGAAAAAAAGGCTTTTTACGAAAGATAATTAGTATTCACGCTTAGTTTACCACGCTTGATAATAATGATTACTTGATAGGAGTTTCAGAAAACGGTCAAGTTCTATTCTATATTGATAAGCTAGAAAGAAAGAGATCATTTTAATTCTGGACCCGAATCTAGGAAAACTTCCCATGCATCTTTTAAGTGGCAAAGTTAAAAAGTGACAAGTTAAGTGAAAAATATTCCAGTTTTTGCAAGTCTACACTACAATACGGAAACGAATCACGATAAAACGTTTAAGCCTTGACCGCTGATCTTATTAATCCTTTAGGTCAATTAATGCAATTAATTAATAGAAGACAATCTTTCAGTATAGAAGGTATTAAAATTGACGGCGTGTATGAGTTACGTGAATCGATTATAACTTCGGTTGCACAAAATGAGTCGCTTATTACGTTCAAATTCAATTCAATAATAGACTACTTACTTACGTCTACGTCTAACTAAATTTACTCAGTCTATTATACGTCATATTTAAATAGTCATAAACTCATAACCATAGCATCAGGGGGAAAATTACGAACATCACCTGCTCTAGTATTTTTAACAAAATCGGTGTCATTAACACGTCGAAGTGACCTTAACACGACGTGTGCCATCAAAACAATGAACTCTGGTTCATTGTTTCTGTGCCATGGTCAGCCGTGGGCCCGTGGCACAGAAAAGGATGACACATCACAAGCGAGATAGCAAGCCCGTTCAAAAAGTTAATCGCAATTCCTGACAGTAATGAACGATGGGAAATGGGAACCCATGGCGGCACCATAGCAATTGAATTAAACGTTATGTTTTACGATGTCGGCCGTCCCGTGATTTTCCCATAGGAAAAGTTTAACTTCCGACTGATGAAATAAAAGCACTTAAAACTTTATTTTTGTCTTCCTCGGTACGTCGGATTGGAATGCGCGAAATTTTGTGGGGTTTGAATGTTTAATTTTTTTTTGTTGGATACGTTTTTTGACGGTACTGCCTGGTTGGCAAGCGTGAGTGACTACTGAGTATAAGGTCCTGGGGTCCATTCTCAGGTCGGACAAAGTGTTATTAGGTTTTTTCATCCGGGATCGGCTTGAGCATCCACGGAGTCCGGATTTGTGTCCGCTTGAAGGCTCACCCACTGATACATGGGACATGACTGGCGAAATGTGGGTGGCTAGGTACACCTCGGCCTAACCCTACGGGTTTACAGGCGTGATGTTGTCTTATGTTTTTTGACGGTATCGAATATAAGTAGTAATATAATAATCCCTCTTATTGATTAGCTCATTTTGTAGTTCATTAATATTAACATTGAAATTACATGCATGAGTTAGTGCAAATCACGTGGATAGGTCGATACTAGCAATCTATAAGTACATTTTAATCAGCCTCTTGGACGTGATTTGGATAACAAATAAAATATGTAGCATTAATCAACTGCAATAATGAAACAATAAACGTGGTTGCAATAAACATGTTCTTTAATTGGCATGGCAATAATAAGGTATTCTTAAATTGCATTAAGAGAGATTTTGCGTTATACCTAACAGAAAAATCCATTTGACCGCCAGACACTTACAAAAAAGTAAGAAAAAGATAGAAAGAAAGAGAAAGAGGGTAACCAAAATGATTAAATTAAAATTAAAAATAAGATATATATTATGTCAATATCTTGCATTCCATTGTGCTAACAAATTACATGCAAAGTGCAAATAACATTTATTTTTTACGTGTTTAGTGTTCCTTTTGACTGGCACTGCAAGATACTTAAATAAAACCTAAAAAATATTAATAACTAGCTAACAAAAAAAGTAATTTTAGAAAATAAAAAACCACTTCACCAACTTTTTTATTTGATTTTTTCACATTTTTTTTTTATTTCTGCGACACTCATAACATTAAGACAAATCGATTGACGTAAGAATCATTAAAATCGGCACACGCGTTTGGTCTCATGGGTGTCACAAAGGAACAAACACACTTATATGGGTTGATGAACACATTACCCTCCTCAGTCGAGGTCGAGAAAGAAAGACCGCGTTATGAAGTCTCAGGTCCGTTTTAAATTCTATACAAGCGTGAAGCGTCCCATAGCTATGCCCGTCCATGGCATTTTAGGTCGATGAACCGGTCTAAGACCTGCTCCGGGACATCATAAAGGAATTCGAAAAAGAACAAACACCACATCGGTCAAGCTTCTAAAAAAAGTGGGAACGAACAACGGTGCAATAAATTTTGAATCTTCCTTCGTTTTTGCTTCCTTGTGTTTGTGGCCTAATCGGAATCCACTAAATTAAAAAAAGGAAGGCCGGAAAGGTGAATACGATGATGGCTTAAAATGTATAAAAGAACATCTTCGATAAACATTTTGCATGCTGTTCTAAGTAAATAAGCCTAAGGGAAAACGCAAAATGTTGATGACTGCATTAAAATAGTTAAAAAATCAACTATGTTTACATCGGCCATTACTCTTCCTTTTATCTTGAAGTTCTTACAGCTATCAGTCGCACATCATTAACTTTCTGCCATGATTTATCATTTATTTATTTATTGTTTAAACAGTTACTTGCCGCACTTACAGTTTGCACCAAAGCCAACAGCATAGCGTACTAGCTAACTAAACTTAACTACTACCAGTAAACAATTTACAACTACTTACAATTTTATTATAAGACAACGAGACTATCTAGTAAACTGGAGCCCACTTATTCCATGAATTTCCACGGCGGCCAGTACAAAATGGATGGGAGATGATACGTAGTCAACTAGTCATACAATAATTATTGGGTTCAACTACTCACCAGATTAGTGCAATCTATTTAGGTAATTAGGAGATGAGGACTAATTTGTTTTATAGTGGGATCTTTCTCATATAGAGGAGGCCGATATACCAGTGGGAACTATATAGGCATAATTATGATAATGAGGTTTTGCTATAAGTTCGCAACCCGATCCTAGAAAACTACGGAGTTTTGGCAAGACCACTCTTGCCAAAAATCCGTAGTTTTATAGGATAAATTCTCTGAAAGATCGAATTATTTGGCTTTCGATTTTTATCACGAAATCCGTTGAATAACAAATCATCGTGTAAAAACGATGTGGGTAAAGTTACCTTGCTGATAACTGCAGTAAAAGTTAACCGTTATCTTTGTAGGACACCGTTACATGACACTATGTGTACCAACGGAACTGTTTGCACTATCTAAGGCGATAAACCGGTGAGTGCTATCTTGCAAAATGATTGCAAATGTTGGGTTCGTTCATTCATGACTCAGTCTTCTTCTTTGTGTCGTCGGAATGACTAATTTATTTAAAGTCTTAAAACTGCTCTTTCATGTTGTGTCAGCATGGATGTATGTCATGTGTTAAGTGTAAGCATTCACTGTAAGTTGACGCCGGCAGTTTTCTAGCAGAATTGCTCACTTTCTCTTTCTAGTGCATTTCGTTCTTTTCAGTCACTAAAATACCATGGTTGGCAAAATAAACGTTCGTACGATATCTTTTTTATTATCTTTTCTAAGTGTTTGATTTCCTCGATTATGTATGATATAATATATAACTAAAACTCATTCGAAAGAGCAGTCCATCGATTAATAAATATTCGATATATCGTTCAGTCGAAGTAGCGTTTGGCGATAAAAGGTTGTTTCGCAATAAAGTCCATTCGAAAAATCGTTCAGTCGACATTCCATTGATCGAACATATGACTCTCGAAGTTAAGTTACGGACCCCCAAGGAAGCGTGAAAATGTGAAGATTTCCGAAGTAACTATTTACTATTGAGAGGACGTTGCCACCTTGGTGCTTCTTCTCTTTATCTGTGATGACTAAACAATTCTATTAGCAGTTTTTTTGTATATATTTGTGGTTTCAGTATAATAATACGAAGGTGTTATATTTTTTTTTTATTTGTTACTTAGACGCACTAATACTTAAGTACAGACTAGGAAACACTTAATCAATTGCTATAGCTAAGCTGCCAATAAAAATACACAAAAATATTCTCTTGCGACATACATAAATGCTGTTTGACTGTTAGACACTAAACTGTTAATTAAAATCTCATTTGGTCTTAATGTATTGTGTTAGAAACCATAAGGTGTGCGTTAATGTTAACAGAATATTGACATACTTGTTTAAGCTTTATATACTGATTTTAACTTAAATAGTAAGCACATAAACAGGATATTCATAGGTTTCAGTAGACTACAAAATATAACAATAAATGACCAATTCCCCAGTATAGTGCGCAACAGTCTGTTATATTATTTAAAATAACTAAATACACTTACATGAGCATAAGGAACGATAGGTACTTAAATATGGCATTAAAATGTATTTTAGTATAAAATACTATAACTGTGTCCTGTTTAGATTAGATAGAGATTATTTTAATTTTATTAATATTGATTAAAGTTGGTTTAACTTGCCGTTCTTATATAATAAGAAATAAAGACACATTTTTCTAATTGGTCGGTTATTAATGTCGGAAGTACTAACAAAATCGTCAACATAATGCGTTTCTGCATACATTTCCATTTGCATTGTAAATACCAATCCGTTCAATATTGATTTAATCTCGTTTCAATTGATACTACATTGTCATAGCTCAAGGCTTGGCAAGGTTTCATTTGTGTATTCAAATGCAACCTCGTCAGGCCCAGAGGCTTGACCATTTCATAAAAGAACTTGCCACATTGAATTTTCTCTAATACTTTTTTACTTTTTAACGAACTGTAAAATTCAAATATCTACGACAATCACACCAGGTTTCTAAAAGTCAAATAATTAGCTGACAGATTGTTTTTTTAAGAAAAATAACAACAGCCAATAAGAGTACAATATGCGACAGCGGTCTAGGTAGAAAACTATTTCAGAAACCTGGGGGTAGATCTGTAAACAATTACTGACATTCCAACAAGGTACTTTGTGTAACAAAAGCAGTCGCTAAAATTTAACTTACTTCATACATCAATACGCTTTGGAAGTTAATATAAACAGTAATTGTAAATAATCACAAGTACAACAAAGTATTAACGTTAAAACCACGAATGCGGTTGTGACAATACTGACATTGACTACATCATACAATTTATTTACAAGGACTCACTGCACGGGCGAGTAAGCAGTCTTGAAAGATTCCAGCGCATAGTTAATTGAGTTCTGACTGCAAGCGTTTCCACTATCGTATGAGACACCACACCCAAAGGTATCGAAGCACAGCTTCTGTTGCGTCTTATCATCGGCGCAACACGACAAAATAGCAGCATTACACATGGTCGGAGTTCTTAATGCTCCAGGCTGGTCATTGAATGTCGGAGCCGCTGTAGACGGATGCTGGCTCTGCAAAAGGAGATTACAATATTAAACACGATATTGATAAGTTGTCATATGCAGCAATTGCCGGCTTGTGCGCACGAAATCAGAAAGTGGAACCACCGGTAAATAACTGGATAGCATACTTCGTTTACTGCTCCACTACTGGTAATAACACAGATTTTTATTAAAAAACTCTTATAAACTCAAGATCAAAGATGTTTGGAATAACGTAAACATGCATTACGTAATGTTTCGTGGATTTATTTTTACATATACCACAAAAATCTTAAGAGCAACCAGACACAAGTATTTGTTTAGCTTTATTGAAGGTTTAGACGAGGCAATGTTAATGAATTCCGTGTGTTCTACAAACAATGCCCGCAAAATTATCTTTGATTAGGATCGATGATGAGAGAGTGTAATTACGTCCCTATCTATTGATGCTAACGTAATTAAAACCTAATGATTACTTACATCTGTAGTGCTGCCATGCTCCACGTTTGGTGGCGGTCTCATCATTGGTCGGTGCGGTTTGATCGGATCGAAAGATATCGGTCTTGAATCCCCTAAATCATCTGTTTCATCGTCTTTATTAATAACGAATCCCCAATTCTGGTTCGAGTCCTCCATTGCAGGGAATCTGTTGTGTATGGATGGTTTCTTCGTTGTATTTTCTGAACAAGCAGTATACTGTGGTACAGGGTAAGGTACCGGGTAAGGAATGTAAATAGGTTGTGGCATCGGCGGCGGCGGTGGCGGCGGCGGCCTTTTGACGTAAGATGAAATCTCTTCGAGTAGTTTCACTATCTGTGGTAAAAGATCCTGCTGATTACGATCATAGTCTCTTCTCTCCGGATAATAATGCTGCGGTGGAAGTGGATAGTCGTAAACCCCGTAATTAGCTTGCCACCTCCTTCGTCGATGACGGTTTTGATCTGATGTGTGCTTGATGATTCTATCGGTCTGGTCTGGCGTTAGCAAATCGGGATCGCTAGTCTCGTCTGTGACGTGTCTGGGGTAGACTTCTCCCAAACAATTAAGCACAACGAGTAACATTAATAGCCTAAGCATCTGTAAAAAAAAGCAAAATGTCAGGAAACTTATTTAGTAGCCTTCAACTTCAACGCGGAAACGTGGGTGGACCTAATTATTGATGCAGTGTTTTGTGAGCTTGCTAGTAGGAAAACAATATGTTGTTAGGTGTGACGAATTTTGGACGTCGCACTGTTAACAGACATAGTTTGTTTGTCAACAAAAAGTATGATGTTTACATACAGACTGTTTTGTTAATCAGTTCACGTGTTTTAGGCCTACTGATAGCCCTAACAGATGACGAGGCAAATATAAACAGTCTACTAATTAGTATTTGTAGTATCATTGGCGACCTCAAAGCTGAATTGAATTTTAAATTAATTCTCAATTTAGCACTGTTGACATTTTGTGCGTGTCGTCCGCCAACCAGTTGTAAATTCTTGTACAGAAGCCGGTTGTAGTAAGACCTGCGCGACGTACGTATTAACAAAATTATGGGCACAGAATCTGAGATATATTTCGTTGTTGTTATGTGGCACCTCAGAGTGATATCAAAGAGAAAATAATTATTTTGAATTCATAAGTTAAAAATAATTACAATACCAATTACTGAGTCATCGTGTTTGTGACCAATGACATTTTTTACCAATTAAAACTCATTATAAGGCGTGTATCTCATTAGTAAGTTACTAATGATTTTTGATAGCAATTGAATTAAACAAGTTTTTCCGTGGCCCCGTGATACCGCACGAAAATTTCTTGTATATTGAGACTAACAAATAAACAGGAAGAAGCAGGCAGTAATTTTTAAACAGGTATCTGGCCACAACGATACTGTTAGTAGATTCAATACATCGATACGCTGTTTTTAGATATCGTCTTATAAAATCTCTAGTTCGACCAAAACAGACACAGTCACAGCGTCCCATTTATAACCTTAGTGAACACAATATCCCTGTTGAACACCCTCAAAAAACATATACACACCTTGTCGCTTTATTTCAACCGCAGACAAAAATAAACAAGATTGTTGTTACGTCACAAAGCACAGCACTATTTTATGTCGTTCGAAATTCAATATCTTAACACTGTTGATTTATTGTTTATTTTGAAACGCGTGCGGTTTGCGTGACGTTGAGTTCAAGACTACCGCTTTGTATGCGACGGCGGCAGAGACTGCCCAGGAGTAATTGCCGAGAGCATATATATTACTGCATTTTACACGACGATCGGAACTGGGATTACCCATTGATAAAGGGTGTGTTTCATCGTTTTTCATAATTCGCGCAGTCGCGTAGCTTGCACATCAAGTAGAAGAACGTAGAAGCGGTCAGTTTTTTTTTTTAAATAAACTAGCACGGAACACGTAGAAAAACTATTTATATAGTTTATTAATTTAGCTCTGACCCTTTAAAAAAGATTTTTTAAAAGACCCTTTTTTTAATAGATTTTTTTGTATTCTCGGCTAAAAAGTAAGTTTATTTTAGACTTGCACAACAAAATGTCAGAATATTGTAGAAATGCTTTTAGATGGATTTTTTGGGTCAACTCCACAACAAGCAAAGCAAGCTACTTTATATATTAATTTAATTTATAAAATCAGCAATTATTGTAAGGTGTTAGTTGGAATTTATTTGTAACAGTACGTTGTTGGCTTATTCTTTCACAATACTTTTTGCAGATGTAAAATTATAGTTTCGCCGGCTTTTGAAGATAGCTTGAAATTTAAATTTTTGTGCAAAAATTGAATTAAAGCTACTTAGGCACCCTGTTGTAGTTAGTTTATTTTACATAAATAAGTCCCTTTTTTAATATTTAGTTTTAATTATTAATAATTAAAACTTTTTAAATTATTAATTAATTTATTAAATATTGTTTTAATTATTACCTAAGTAGCTTTAATAAAAATAAGTGCAACTATAACAAGGGAAAATACGCATGTCTTCATTTTTCTTGAATTCTATTTTTCATCATGGTAGTCAATATTTTTAACCGTTAAATTGTTGCTTCTTGTGGAATGACCATCAATTAGGATTTCCTGAATACTGGGAACATCTGCCCATTGTTAATTATTGATTTACGATAATTAACGTATTTACGTGAAGCCGAATAACGAGTTTTAGTTGGCATCTAAAACATAAACCAGAACCACACTAAACTTTTCCACAAAGTTTTTATATACCTACCTAATTCACAAATGTACCTAAAAGAAGAATTCCATATTCTTGCAGAAACAATCCTACATTTTAAATGTCAAAATAATATTAGCGCCATTTTTTTATATTAACTGCGTCGTTGATCTAGTGGTCGCAAGCACGACTGCTAAGCCTGAGGTCCTGGGTTCAATTCCCGGGTCGGGCAAAGTGTTGTTGGGTTTTCCATGAGGGATTTCTCAGTAGCAGCCACGGAGTTCTGATTTGCGCCTGATTTATGGCAATATGCCAAATGACCTCATTACATGTGTAATAGGGCGTGTGCCATTATCTGACTCTGAGCTGCGAAATTTCTCTCGGAAAATCCTAATAACACTTTTCCCGACCTGGGGATCGAACTTGGGACCCATGCTCAGCAGTAGCACTAGGACCACTAGATCAACAGCTTGTATTATTGTGAAATAAACAAAATGATCAATACCTATTTATTCTGATGAAATCCGTGCTAATAATAGTAATAATCAACGCTACATAAATAAAAATAGCTGCTACAAACGTCATTAGTTGGCAGATATCCATTTATACTATACTTGTTTGTAGAATTCTCGTGTCATTTCCTATGAAACGAATCTATTTTCAATGATTCAATTTCAATATACAACGTGTAACGGAAAGGGTATAGTAAGCCGAAAGGGGGTCACACAACTCTTGATTCTGAACAACTTTTGTTCTACGACTCTGGCAAATGCGCAAAATAAATTTGCTTCTCCATAGAAACTTTGTTGGTCACGTGACTTTTTAGTATGGGAAGTAGAATTTTTTTTCACGTATTTCCAAAAGTCGTAGTACAAAAGTTGTTCAGAATGAAGAGTTGTGCGACCCCCTTTCGGCTTATAATACCCTTTCCGTTACACGTTGTATACGAGTATATGTACCATCAATCTTGCTGAACGAAAAACACTTGAGTACCATATCTATTCCTAGAAAGCCGTTGAACTTACACGTATTTATTTTTGGAAATGTAAGCGCAGATCGTTGTACAGACGCCAGCACATCAAGCTACTACAATCTGTCAAATTTCTTTAATAGATTTTCAAGTTTATCGCTGAAGCATTAGGGTTCAAGGTTGATTGGGAAAATATGCCGGTTTCGGGTAGCTCGTTCTGCTGGCATCTGAACGGTCAATACTTTACTAAATAAAGCTGATCACACTGAAGCAAATCTCGCGTAAGATACAGGAGAAATTTACTTGCGCTGGTTTGGTCACTTAATTCTCCATCCCGACCTGGATTGGCCTCAGAGTGGCCGTAGCTTTATAATGATACAGTCAAGTAGATGTTTGATGGATTGTAGATACTACCGAGTTCACTAACGGTGTACCACTTTTCACTTCACCCTTATGGTCTAAGTAATAGGGTTGAGAAGTAGTCGACCGTCAGTAAACTCGGCCGTACGTAGGCCACCACACTCGATAATCGGACGCATTCATAGACGCGTTGTGTCTATGGGATCAAGACCCACATTATCATGCGGAATTAAGCAATATATTAACACTTTACGTATCTATTTTTAGGTAGTAAATTAAATTAATTAAAATACATAAAAATCATCAGTTCAAACATTTTGACAGCGTAGGGTAATTCACTTTCGTAACACATAACATCACGCCTGTAATCCCCGGAGAGTTAAGCAGAGGTCTACCTAATAGTTCACCCACATTTCGCCAGTTATGTTTAAGTCCCATGTAATAGGGGGCGAGCCTATTGCCACCAACCGGGCACAAATCCAGACTCCGCGGCTGCTACTGAGAAATACCTGATGGAAAAACCCAATAGCACTTTGCCCCACCTGGGAATCGAACCCAGGACCTCATGCTCAGCAGTCGCGCTCGCGACCACTCGACCAACGAGGCAACGACGGGGATTCACTTTCGTAAGAAACTGCAATTTTTTTTAAATTACCGATGAAAAATTATTTTCAGAAGATTGAGTTCGGAATGATTTATTGAATACGCGATAACCGTTTGTGCGTCGAAGTCATTCCCACCTGTATCATCATCACCATCAGCCTATAACGTTCCCACTACTGGGACACAGGCCTCCTCTCCATGAGTGGGACCTGTATACATACAATTAGTGGCTCAACGGTTAAATAGCAAATTCTATCCAGCAAGAGGTGAGATGGAAACCACCCTTTTTAATCCCAACAAAGTCAGACATCCAGCACCGGTAGCTTTTTCGTTTGTTATCAAAAGTCACATCTGTCTCTGTATCCGTCTGTCGTCGACGGCACCCTTGCGCAAATGCAACAGCTGATCGGCAAATATAGTGCATGTGTGTATTTCTGCGCGAGAATATTTTATGCGTCAGCCGTTACGGACACCCGTAAGGCGTCACAGATCCCCTTAACCGTATGTTTTCTGTTAGTTAATAAGCCATGCTCGCATGAGGACACGCTTGTTATTAAATTGCGAAGTGATATTGTGCACATGACCACTGGCAAAACCGGTTAAGTAGTATTCCAAGAAATAACTTAATACTTCTATGAAATCTTGGCTTTTTTGTAAATATGCCCTTTATACTAACCTCGGTTACTAAAGCAGGAGTAATTCCAGTATGGGAAAGAGACAGAGCTATATAGGTCGTGTAGCGCCATCTGTCTCTCTCACTGGAATGACTCCAGCTTTAAGACGTCATGGTAGGCCACCTGATCGTAAAAGGTGAGTCTCGGAAATGTCTACTGCGAAGCATTGACGAAACAGGAAACATCTAAATTAAACATGGGTATAATGAGTCAAAAATTTACGTAGGAACATGAGGGTAGGGCTGGTTTTTCCAGAACTTTCAATTTACATACATACATAAACTCACGCCCTTTTCTCAGGGGGGTAGGCAGAAACCACAGAATTCCACCTGCTACGATCGTTACATACCTACTCCTTTTGCCTCGTCCACGTTCATACATCTAGTCATACACGCACGCCGGTTGCGAATACCACGCACCTGACCTTTCTGAAGAACCTCGCCAATGAGGTTTACAACACGGAGTAATCCCCCGAAGGGTCTGGCAGAGGTGTCGCGAGACGTCTAACGTGGAACTACCTGTAGGCCAAACAAATATTTGTTTTGTGCGGGAATCGAATCCGCGACACGAAGCGCCCAGCCACTGTGCCAATTTCCAAGTTAGTCAATGTGTTATTGGGGTTTTCCATTAGGATTTTCTCAGTGGCATCCCCGGGTGACTGAATCTGGGCCCGGTCGATGGCAATAGGCTTGTCCCTATTACATGGATTAAAATATTAGGCTGGCGAAATGTGGGTGGGTTTTTTTTCCATAATTAATAGCATTGGTTGCACACTAAAATTTTTCGCTAAACACTTAAAATTCTTTACAGGACGTCGCATTCATGAAACACAATGATTACTAACAATACATCACCTAAGACTATGACTCACTAATACGTGTGGGGGTTAAGAGGAAATGCGGGTGGTCTTTTTGCATACAAACGCGCTCGCCTGTTTTCTTTCTGGTTTATGACTTTAAAACAATGATTTTTGACAGTTAAATAAATATCTACTTTTTCTATGTCTTCCTTTTTGATGATACAGTCTGTTGACATGCAACTATTAATGAAAAACATAGAGACACAGAATTTATCCTTCTTATTCAGTTTATGAAATATCTTTTAAAATGGTAAAATATTGGAGGAGGAAATAGTAGAAAGCCAAACCGCGAATGATGACTTTTTTCTATACCTAGTTGTCCTTATCGCATCTATGTTGAAACTTCGCTCGCAGAGCAACAGCTGTAGTTTCTTCAAATACCTGCCGTGTTTCCTCTTAAGTGCATTCAAAAAGTGACTCACTATACTTAAATGCGCGCGTAATCTTATGTAAATTTTAGTAATATTTCATTCAAGATTAAAAAAAGGTGATGACGTCTTTTCAACCCACAAAAAGAGGAGGTTCTTAAGTCGACACATTATTTTTTATGTATTCCTCATAACAGATAGCTCCCTCTCTCTCTCTCTTATTAAACTAACTACTATTTAAGTAAGATTTCTTTTAAAAATCATAATTGCAGACTACTATATTTATTGTTGGAGATAGACTGTAAGTTTGTTTTATGAAAAGTATGTCTATAGACAGTTTTGAGATTGCATTATTAGAGTCCGTTGCAATATGGGCAAAAAACGGAACCCTTATAGATCTGCTGTCTGTTAGTATGTCACAGCCATTTTATTTCGAGACTGTTGGCACTTCACAGTTAAAATTTGGAGAGCAGGTGTCTTCAATGTACCGCTACACAAAAATGATGTGAAAATATGTAGGAATAAAAAAAACAGGGGTGGCCCTCCATACATACAGGGTGTAAACAGACTTTTCACGAAGCCGTCAACCAAGCATTATGTACATCAAACTGAAAAACATTACGCAAAAATTAGTGCAAGGGAAACGACTTTTTTTTGGGCTGAAAAATCATGTTTTACAGTAGGACTCAATGTAACGCACTCAAAACATTGTGCTGATGGATGGATTGAATAGTAAGAAGGTCTTGGAGGTGTTTTCAGTAAAAATCTTACATTAAAAACATGTATTTACAACAAAAAAAACTTGTGAAAAAGTTTGACCCCCAATATCTCCGTAACTAGAAGGTTCCCAGGTATGGTCTAGAACAAAAAAATGACGCAATGACGGGAGAATAAGTGCCTTTCGGCTTCGTTAAGAGTCTGTTAACACCCTTTATATAACTGTTTAAACGACGAAAGGGGTGCCGGCGCTAAAACGATTACTACGTATCCTGTACATCATTTTAAACACTCCCAACCCAACATAGATTTTTTTTTGTAGTATTGTTAAAAAAAAAACAACTGTTCCATACATTTTGACCGTGTAGGTATTGGCAGTTTTGTAAAAACCAGCTGCCCTTTTAATAACTGACGAACAATTGCTGAGTTTAAATTGCATAATCTTTTAAAATATTGTTATAATATTGTTTGGTGCTACGGGACCCTTTATGCGCGAATCCGACTTGCACTTGGCCGGTTTTTTTTAATGTCTACCCCAACTCATTCAGTGTGGGTGGGGTTTTCCTATATTGTATAGTACATAGCCTTTCCTTACAAACGGTCATCGCCAAAACGTCTTCCTCTTCCGAAAAAAAAACGAATGTTACTTATGATATGAAACATGTTTGAGCAAAATGATTCACCGCTCCAAGTTTTGAATTAGTTTATTTTAAATGGAAATGCCAAAAGTGATTGGCGTGTTCCTTTTCAAGTTCAAACGTCGGCTTAGAGGTACAGACGCCAGTATGTCAAGATACTACATTGTGTCAAATTTCTTTAATAGATTTTCAACTTTATCGCTTAACACGTTCACTGTCCCAGTACAAAGTAATAAAAAATATTCGTACGTCCATCTACAAACTCGCCCTAACTTGTCAATAATCATTATAAGGGATTACATTTATACTAATATACAACCTAAAGAAAATGAATTTACCGGAAAATACCTGAAAAAAAAAATGACTCCCTAAGGAGTCATGGACATCATCATCTGCCTAGCCTTTTCCCAACTGTGTTGGGGTCGGCTCCCAGTCTAACCGGATGCAGCTGAATACCAGTATTTTACATGGAGCGACTGCCTATCTGACCTCCACAACCCAGTTAATACTGGGTAATACGATACCTCTTGGTAAGACTGGTTGTCAGACTTTTTGGGCCACTGACTACCTGTAACGACTGTCAATGATGTACAAATGACAGCTGGGACCAACGGCTTAACGTGCTTTCCGAGGTACGGAGGAAACTCGGTATGTAATGGGTGGTCACCCATCCACAGACTAACCTAGGCAAGCACGGCTTAACCTAAAGATCAACCGAGCGGCTGTTATTATTTTGCCACGAGCTCCTTTTTAGCTTTGCACGAGCTAAGGAGTAATGGACGTGTGAACTAAAAATTTTACGGCGGCTCTTTTAATTTTCGCCTTGTTATCCAACCATACGTCCATGAGAATCTTTTTCCTCTTATTCATAGTATTTACGTCCAGTCAAATAAAAAACATCAAATTTACTTTTGGAATTATGACTCCAAAAGTTTGGTACAAATGTGACTCCATTTGAAGTCATTGGACAGTGAACGAGTTAAGCATTAGGTTCAAAGTTGCTTGGGAAAATTTGACAGTTTTGGGTAGCTTGATCTGTTGACGTTTGTACAAGGTACATAATGAGGTCGGAATGAATCAAAATAGCCGGATGGCAAGTCGAATATATCGGGATCCTTCATGAAGCCATCAACCAGGCATTCTGTACATAAAACTTAATAACACTGCGCAAAAATTGTTGCTGTGAAACGACTTTCTTTTTGGTGTATAGCGCTCAATGTAACGCACTGATGGGTGCATTGAACCAATAATACTGGGGTCATGGAAGTATTTAAAGTAAAGTTATGACATTATTTTTTTTATAATCTATACCAATATATTTATAAATAAAGAGGAAAGATTTTTTTGTTTGTTTGTACCGAATAGGCTCCGAAACTACTGGACGGATTTGGATGAAATTTGTAACACAGATAGTTTATAACCTGAATTAACACATAGGATACTTTTTATCCCGATAGTATGGTCTCGTGGGACATAAATCGAACTCCACTCGGGCGACGCCGCGGTCATTGAGCTAGTACATTATAAAGTTGGAACTTTCAATATCTCCGTAGCTTGAAGATACCCAGGTATGACCCAGAAAAAAAACTAATCTCAGTGCCGGGAAGTAAAAGTGCCTCACACTCTATGCCAAATAGAGTTTCTTGACGATGAATTAGCCTTCAGTCCAATTTTGTTGTTCAACAAAAACTGCCGAATGCAATATCTAAACAAGTGTGTAGCACCCCTTAAAAATGCAAAAAGTCGCGCATGCATAGTCTCTGTTATTGCATAACCAATGATTAGTTCGAAATCGATTGACGTCACTATTATAAGAATACAATTACGTTATAATAATGACGTTCTTAGTAACGACACGTACTATCATGATCATGACATCATTGCTCTTCGAACTTATTTACATACAATAAAGTCCATTTTCGATCAGCGTGGGTATAAAGTGCCTGATTGTAACTTGTATTTGCTCGAGACGCTACACCATTCACGGTCAATACTCGAATACAAACCTAAATTGGAAGCAGGAGGCCGCCTGACCGAAGCAATTAAATTGTGTATAAATTAATACCCGAGGCTTCGGCCTATTACGATTGGAGAGGGTTTACTATTAAGATATTTATATTATTATTGGATATTATTGGAGCAGCCGGCTGGAAAGGAGGTGACTGCTGAGATGACGAGTAATAGAATGTTATGGAAGAAGAAGTTATGCTGAGCCGAACCCATAGAAATGGGGTTAAGGGCAGGACATTGATAATGATTATATTGGAATAGCCGGTATTCTTTGGGCTCAAGTTGCTGTAACTATTCTAGCAGGAGAGACAACTTTAAAAAGCATTTAATTAAGTAATCGTTGGCATATGAGTTTATGAGGTTTTTACGACTAGTCAGAAGCCCAAAAATCTAACAACCAGCTTAACTAAGGTGTTCATCATGTTACTCAGCAGATAACTGGCTGTCGCTCCATATAATGATGATAATTCACCGCGAACATACCATTATTATAGCAACTTTAAAAATTTTAACAGCTAAATATTTAAACAAGGATGACGAATCCACCAAAATTTAAAACAACAGCACCGAATTAGACAAAGAAAAAATTGTGAAAAGGAGTTCTTCAAAACACCAATGCGAAGGGCAAGCGTTTTGTGAGACTGTTTTTTTTTTTACGGATGGGAAATCATCAAATGACTTCTCCCGCTCTGGGCAGAGCGGAAGGGAGTGTCAGACTTGTACTGACTAAAACCCATCCATGTTCCTTCCTTGCCCTTTGTGTTCCAGGGCCGCAGTATCTCTTTCGAACAGCCCGCAGCCCTGGCAGGCATGGCCCTTGCGGGCCCCTCCCTGTTTGCTGACATCTCTTTGATGCGCACGTGGAACCGAACGCGCCGTCTACACGGCCTGTCGTCAAAAGTTGGACGGACGGCGAGCTAGCCCATTACTAACCGTCCACAGGTCCGCGTCTACGGTGGCCCGAAGCCACCATGTGACCCCCGACGCCCGAGGTGTCTCCCGCGGCGGCTGGGACGAGAGTCTCTCCCTCTCACGCTCCGCCACCTCCTTCGCTAGCATGAGAGGAGGGGAGAAGGAGGTGACGGCGTCCCATTCCCTCTCGCTTCGGACCATGGCTTGAACCAGGGCCGGACGCGATAGGTCGCCGCCGCCAATCGCCGCTACGAGGACACGGCGGTGCCAAAGCGGGGCAGACCTCCACCGTGTGCTCCACCGTGTCCTCTGGGCGATCCACGCAGTGGTAACACCCGGGCGTTTCCTTCCGCCCGATTCGGTGCAGGAACCTCCCGAAACAACCGTGTCCGGTGAGGACCTGCGTCAGGCGGAAGGTGAGGGTGCCGTGGCGCCTCTCCAGACACTTCTTAAAGAGGGGACTTATCGCCACTATTGTGGCGTGCCCTGCACGGGGTTGCGACAGTCGCTCTCCCCATGTCGCCATGAGATCGCGCCGGAAGTCTGTCCGCCGCGTGACAATTTGCCGCGGCAGCGGAGTTTCCCCCGGATTGTGAGACTGTCTCTTGTAAACTTTGACGTTCAAAAAGGGCTGAATTATCAGCGTAATTTCAATAAATGACTTTTGATTTTAATAATATTATACAATAAATGATTATTGACCCTTAGAAGTGCAACTCACACTCGCAGTGTTTGACGAAGATTTTTATGAGAATAGACTACTTGAAAGTTCATAGTACAAAAGTGATGAGTGAGTGAACAGTTTCAGAGCGTTAATCTGCTATTAATTAGCAATATTGATCAAAATTCATAAACTAACAAAACATATACGGTCAGTGAGTGATACCGCTGAGTGTTTGCCCGGTACGCGTAAGCGCCGTGATACAGGGTGATTGGTAATTGAGTGCAGGCCTTGAAATAGGTGATACTAGAGCTCATTTGCAATTAATTTGACCCCGATAAGGCCATTTCAAGGCCTGCACCCAATTACCAATCACCTTGTATACACATCACTTACGACGTTCTTCTCGCAGGCTCGCTAGTGCGACACAGACGGCGTTTTGTTTTTACTATACTGTGGCCCCCAATGTCGTCTATAAAATACAGTACTCCGGAGCGTAACATCTCGTTTTCAAGAGGAAATAAGACGATTGCCTTAAATTCTCCACCAGGGTCAGTTCCCGCGGTTACCGGGAGGAGATGCGCTCAATCGTGCAGGAAGTTATCAAAACAGAATTTTCCGTGATCTTTTTTCGTTGTGGTAAATGGTTATCAATCTAACGAATATAATATCTCATCTGGAGTTCCACATGGCTCTAATCTGGGTCCAATATTGTCATTCTAACGGACGCGGACGCTCTGAAGTTTCTTAGAATTGTTGAATCTAACAGAGACGCCTCACTTTTACTTTCTACACTTTTTTTAGATGGATCTTAATAGTCTTATTCAATGGTGTAAAAGTAATGACATGTATTTGAATTCGAAGAAATGTTACCACATTAAATATACAAGAAAGAATAATTATCCAATAAAGACAGTGTATTACATAAATGAAGACAAAGTTAATGAAGTTGACATCTACGTGACCTGGAGTTCTGTTTGATCAAAAATTAACCTTTGCACAACACTTCTAAAAAGCGGATGATGGGTTTTATCCTAAGGCAATGTAAAGATTTTCGAATTAAAACTAAAATCTTACTTTATCAGAGTTTAGTACGTAGCATATTAGAGTATTGCAGTGTGGTGTGGCGACCACATTACGCTACAAATGGTTTGCGTCTAGAACGAGTTCAAAAACGCTTCGTCTGGCATCTGGCTTTTTCTGGAATAACTAGAAAAGTGCGTTCTTACAAAAAGAGATTGAAATTCTTCAACATACACACCTTGGAAGAACATAGATATTTGAACGACGCAATGTTTGCTAGCAAGGGAAGGGAAATATCAACTCACCGCCACAGCTCGCACTCATTAACTTTCGTGCTCCGTCGAGGATTCCGTGCAAACCTGTTACTCCACTTCGTCCTTCAATGAGAAGAATGGTGTGGGGATCTAACTCTCCATGTGCTAGGTTTTGCAGAGTTTTGAATAGTTGTAAATATTAGAGGATCAGCTTCATATTGGCAGAAATGTTGCTCTGAATTAATTGCAATGGTTAGAACTTTAGGGCCTCCAACATGGTTTTTAACATTTTCCTGCAATGATTTGAATTGGTCTGATATGATAAAAGCCTTGCTAATCGCCGATGGACGTGACATTGATGACGCCGAATGCTTTATATTTCCGGAGCGCTTAAAACTAGTGCAAAGACATCCGGTACTGATAGCACGACAGTTCACAGTTCACACTGCGTGTTAACGCTCTCATGCGGTTCTTAAAGCGCGATCAAGATTGCTTGGGTGGTCCTATTGATGACTTTTGGTATCGAGTAAAGTGCCAAAACCGCGGTAGCCCACATTTGCACATGCTTGTTTGGTGTAGTAATGTACCGGAATTCTCTACTCCGCAAGGAATAGCCGTAATTGAAAGGGTGGTGGGTTCTTTACTTACTTTTCAAACGTACAGACGCCAGGACATCAAGCTACCAGGCTGCTAATTTTTGCGTAAAGTTACTTAGTTTGATGTACATAATACTTGGTTGACGGCTTCGTGAAGAGTCTGTTTACACCCTGTATAGTGTAAGCAATTGTTGGTAGACCTAATAAATAAAATAAAATAAATTTTGAATGAAATACTGAATAAGTTAGATAGGTATAAAACCTTTGAACGTTCGACGAACCAAGTCCTCGGTACATGATCTCATAATACTAGGCACTTGTCATGGTTCAATAGTTTACACAGCCGTTTTATTACCGTCATACGTTTACAATGGAATTAAGTGTATTCAGCTGATTGGGGGGTATAGTTGCCACATAAATTAGTCAGAAAGTTAATTATCCACGTCAAATAAAGCCAACGTGATCAGTTTGTAACCGTGTACAAAAGATTAATCCCGGAGACTCATTAAATAGGTACAGAATCAATCTATACAAATTATCTAATACTATTTAATCATGTTTGAGCTGTTTGAGGCTAAAACACACTAGGGCCGTAGGGGTTGAGTACCCACCTAGTTATTTGAGGATATCGGCAAACGGTTGGTGGACTCTTCACGTAACCAAAAGGCTGGTCTATGTTTTGGCCAAAACATTAGCATTGTCATCCAACGTGGCCATGCTGACAGCGTTCTGTACACTTTTCCTATTGAAAGCGATGTGAACGATTTTTTTGATAATGTAACTCTCTTCCTCTTTTGATATTTTCAGATATTTTTATTTTTGACTTGATAACGTCTTATAAATCGATGAACGCCGGCTGCACGCACGAAAAAGTGTCACGTTCCGCCTGAGCCGAGCGTGCAAGCGAGAGCGTGGAACAAGCGATAGAGAGGCACGACCGGCCTAAGCGTTCAACTTGTAACGCATCTAGGTATTATACAAAATAATGATAATTTGGTGATAATAATTCAATTCAATTCATAAAGTATGCAATTTTTCATCAATGTTTCCTTATGACGTTATCACGTAAAATTATCGCCCGTAAACCGACTTTACAGGCAATATTATGGAAATAGAATCAATAAGTACTGTTATAAAAAAGTGTGTGTGTATTTATGTAGATAAGTTATACTTCTTTGGCGTAAAAAACTAAAATGTTGACTAGCTAACTTCAGGGTGTATGTTAACTAGCTAACTTCAGGGTTTTTCGTGACGGTGTGTGCGCGCATCGTAAAAATTTACCCTCATAATTTTTCTCTAACGCGCCCAAAGAAGTATAACTTCAAAAAAAAATACTGTTATCGATTTGGCCACTAGAACAGACTAAAAGTAGAACTTACATCAACATTAAACTAAACTAGACCCTTTGTTTCGGCTGACAATGTCGCGACCGCAGACCACGGCCTCTGAAACTGTTCTCTTGTATCTACTTACTACTTTCCCTACTTTGTTTGATTTTATTTTTCAAATTATTCTAGCCCTGGGTCGAAACTACTGGTAGTTATGGGGGGAGGCCATTGCCCAGCAGTGAGATGCCTAACAGAATCAATATTTTATGTACAGACGCCAGTAGGTCAAGTTACCCGAAACTGTCAGATTTTCCTAATGAAGCTTGAACCTTGAGCTTTAGCGATAAAGTTGAAAATCTATTAAAGAAACTTGACAGATTGTAGTAGCTTGATGTGTTGGTGTCTGTACATACGTTCCGAATTTTGTTCTTCAGTATACAGGTTGACGATATCCTAGCTTC
This sequence comes from Lycophotia porphyrea, assembly GCA_950005105.1. Taxonomy (NCBI): domain Eukaryota; kingdom Metazoa; phylum Arthropoda; class Insecta; order Lepidoptera; family Noctuidae; genus Lycophotia; species Lycophotia porphyrea. The sequence continues at coordinate 9,918,805 of OX465394.1, forward strand.
TATCATGCATGCTAAGTGATACTACAATAATGATCACACTTAACAAACGGATCAACAATAGTATATTTGCCGAGGCTTGCTGTTTCCCATTTCCTTGAAATAATGGCTGAATAGGTCTACCTTTCACCATTAAAAACCACAGGAAATAAAGGAGGTAATATAACTATTCAAACGGAAATATTTAACTTGGTGTAGATGTGATGAATTTCTCATCGGTGACACAATGAATAACCTTCAACGGATAATCAATTTAACGTACTTGGAATAACAAACTAATCAGTATTTCTATTATTTAGTTACAAAGTAGTGAGTTACTCACTCGGTTTGGTAACACTTCAGTGCATGAATCATTTCCAGCATATTTAAATTGAATCCGTCAAGATTCAGAACAGAACTGTCCCGAAAGGAGAGTAATTTAAATACATAAGATACATGAGTACCGCTAAAGAATATTGTGGAAATCTTTGTCCACACAAATAGTTAGCAAAGCAATTCATTTTCATAAATTTGTCAAAAAATACAATTCTGAAAAATATTTGAGTCTTAACGATTCTTGAAATAAATACATAGAATTATTTGAAGACAACAGATTTGGGAAACTCGTGTGAAATTCCAATTCGTAATGTGCACATTATCTTTGTGAATAAGCGTGTTGTAAAATTGTATTCCACGAAAACGTTCGAAACTAGGTAATCAGCATTTTAAATACAATTTGAATTGGTTGTGTGTCTAGTATGGAAAAATCATCGATGTGACGAATGCGATGATACATTTTAGATAACATCCGCAAATGTTACAATTTCGTATGTGTTCCTATCTATCTAGAATAAATATTTCCAACCATTCTTTTAGCAAAAAACTTTATCCTATTAGATTAAACTTCCTGTTACACCTTATGAATCCTTTATTATGTCTATACAACCGCACCTGAAAACGGTGACTAGCCGCTTGGCGTCGCGATGCCACTAACTCCCTCGTTCAGAAGCAGAGCCCTGCTACAACTACTAGCACGTGGAGGCAGCTGCTACCCGAGTGTTCAGCCTCGATGGTGGACCATTGGTACTGCCCTGGCTGGAAGCCTTATTTATAAACCACCACGAGATAGTAAGGTTAAGCAGCCGGCAATCCCCTAGGTTGGAAATAGGAGAAGCCATTAATAAAAACCTGAAAATGCATCGTTTAATCAAAATATATCTATATATATCTAGTGAGAGCACTATACTTTGAAAAAAAACGAAACACCGGCCAAGTGCGTGTCGGGCCACGCACAATGTAGGGTTCCGTAGTTGCCCAACAAAATATGCAGACTAACTAAACTGTTTCACTTCTACTTCTTTGCGTGTCGATGGACTCAAATAATAATATAATAAATTCAAATAATGCCCGACCAGTATATTGCTACCTGCACAGTAGCTCTGTTTCACTGAATTTAATTTATGAACATTGCAAGGAAACAAAATTACATTTACAGTTGAAAAACCTGTGCTCCCATACATTATGTTTAGGAACATATGTTATCCAAGTACTTTTTTTAAGTTGGTCGACCATTACTAGTAAACTTGTAAAGCCTTCTTAGCTGTGATAGTTTTACTATTAATTTCGTTATAATATATACCCAAACAGAACCATTTAGCTGGTAGAGAGGGAAGACACTTGAGCCTAACAAAAATTCGAACAATATCGCCACTTTTACATGTACAGAAGATACCCTAAAAAAGATTTCGTGCTTTTATTTTACCACTTTGCTGCAGCTGTAATTTGGCATGAATATACAAATTAGTTACGCCGACTTATTTGTATATTCATGCCAAATTACAGCTTTCTAGTACTACGAGTCTTTGAGCTAAGCTGCGGACAGACAGACAGACAGACGGACATGACAAACTATAAGAACCCCCGCACATTGAGTCACTAGTGGCGACCACATTAGAACGACTAGTGGCCGCCACAAGTTGTGGACGCGTTTCTCCATACATTTTGTATAGCATCGGTTCCTTGTTGTCTGCGGAACCCTAAAAGTGTCTCAATATTACACATATTCAAAATATATTTAATATTGAGCACTCCTGTACATTGCGCAACATTTCCCTTCGATTTTAACACATACAATAATATTTCGTTTGACCGCAGCTTCCAGCGGGGATGTTTACATTAATTCACTAATATGATTAAGTATTTGTTTGTCAGAGATACACAGGATACTTGACCTACTTTATGATGCACTGCATCCAAAATTATGATTCTCAAATTTTTCCACGGCTGGTTTCTATCAATTTAAACGTACGTGTAGGTAAACAACGACGAAAGTAAACATTTAAGTAATATTTACACGAACTATTCCGACCTTGTCTGGAGGTAAGAATTTACCTGTTTAATGTTCAATAGATCATCTCTCAATATTTTATGATGTTATGCAGTGACGTTATTAAGAGGCGACATGGACTGCGAGGAATTTGAAATGGTGCATTTTGATATAAGTGGGGAAACTTATTTATTGCATTTGAGGCGGAATTGACACCCAAGCTGCAGGCGAGGGTGTTATGGAGCCTAGAACTGCAATAACAAACGTATATATCAAACGATGCTTTTCAATACACTTTCGAAAAAATAAAATATTAGAACGGAAAGTATTTTTTTTTTAGAAAATATTAGGAAACTATGATTTAATTTGCTTTTTTCCGCGCTTTGCTTTCGCCAGGTTGAAGAATAGCAAAGGTATGATACCGCTAAACAATATAATGAAAAATAGAAAATTCAATTTTTTTTTTTTATTTAGAACAGAAATAAAGGTTAATTTGTTCATAAAAGTTTATATTAGTTTTAAATAATCATGTTTATGTATGATATTCTATTTAAAAACACAGTTTGAATACTCAAAAATATTTACGCCGTAATCACATCTCTTTGCCGAGATTAAAAAAAAAATGACCACCGACTAATAATCATTGAACCTGTTTGGACGTTCTGCACGTGTGCGAAAAAATAAAAATAAATCCTCACGTGTGAAATGCATTGCATGTTGAACCTAATCGTAGTGCGATAATGGTGCCGATGCCCTTGTTCACAAACTAAAGTAAATTTAAGTTGAGTGCATATTTTTCTTTTTAATAAATTTAGCATAAATTTAGAATTAGTTTAGTCCTGTGAAATTAGTCAGCACCTGACGCAATTTGATGTAATTTTAGTAGTCAACTTTTTAATCACGTCTAAACTTGTGTCAGGCGTTGGTTAATTTGACAGGACTCTACTAAAATTTTTCTTCTGTCCTTTTCTTAATGAAATAGAAAGAAAAAGATGCACTGAACTTAAATTTGGTTTAGTTTGTCAACAAGGGAATCGGCACCAATAACTAGTTTTCTAGAAAGTGTATTGAAAAATAGGTATTTGATGAAACTATTGCTTCCCCCCTGCGTCAAGCCTGCCCCCGTAGGGCGCGATAGGAACAGCTGTAGCTCAGACCGATAAATTATTATATAACAAAAATTTTGTCGAGATCGCCTTTACGTATTTCCCCTTTATTCTCCCGAAACTTGAGCCAATTAAATTATATTTGGTAGTCAAATTTTAAGAAAAAGTATGTCTAGGTTCCTGTCAATTTCTTTTATGCTAAAATTTTTAGAATTTGTTTAGTATCACGGCCGTAAAAATGGGTCATTTTTAGCCAATTTTGGAGGATCATATTTTATTTACTTACTTACTTTTACGGAACCCCAAGAGTAGACGAGTGCTCCTATACACACAGTGGAACGAATGTATGGGAGCGGTTGGACGTAGACATGTCCGAAAAAAAAGAGTAAAATTATGCCAAACTAATGATGCCATCTTATTCGATTACTTAATGCCTTCATAACTTGTGGTGATGAATTTCTTCATAACTCCCATATTTCGGGAGTAATTTGAGAAAATGTGAAATTTTACTATGAAAATGAGTGTATCGAGCTCTCTCCCTCCTGATTCCGGGCTTGTTTCAAGTAGCGGTCTCTAATATCATAATGCTAATACTAAGAGCTATATTTAATACTATGACACATAGTGCGCCAAATGTGCATTTTCTGAGATAAAGAGTGATGTTTATTTTATAACACAATTTTTTTATTTTTTGTTTATTTTGTTGATTAAAACCGTTTTTCTAAAGGTTTACCTTATTACAATAACATTTCTGAGCAGCCAATTAGAGAAGATATAAGCTAATTAGGATATATAATTAGGGACTTAAGGTTTACATATAAAACTGATGCACTAATGATTACTGAAGAACATTGCTATTATTTAATTACTAAATGGCTCTTAATACACTAATTTAGCATGCATCATTTACTAATTATCACAATAACTAATTACCTTGCAATATTTAACAAAGGATACCTGGGATACCTGGATTTTATATAAATAGGTCACTATTAGTAACTTTAAAATCAGTGTTGATTTACACCTCGTTGTATCCAAGCTAATCTCGCAATGTATTTTCCAAATTTTAATACAAATCTTGATATTCACGTTGCTTTATGCGCACGCGCACATAAAGATTTACGCGACTTTAACTATTTGTTCAGTGTTTTAAAAGATAACAGTTGTGTTCAGTTATGTGAAAGTGCTGAAACAAGTTTAAAAGACTGGTGTCGTCGATTTTGCTACCGCATTTATGCAAAATGGACACAGTCTGGAAGAAGCACAGATAAGTTTCGGAAGAAACATGAGATTTGGCTACAGGCTGCAATTCAATGGCCGGAATTACAGAATGAAAATATGGAACCTTCTACAGAAAATATAAGTGACGTCATCGAGCCCATAATTTCTCCTGCTAAATCTGATGCTTCAACTTGTACACATCCTAGTCCTCGTAAATCTTTTGAGGACCTTAGTAACCGGCAAAAAAGAAGACGCACTGAAGATAGTCTTTCATGCAGCAGTAGCAGCGCTGAAATTATGTTTTCGGCCGAAAGGGCGCTTCAAAAGGCAGGACAAAGCGATACAGCTTATGTTATGAAATACTTGACGGAGAATCCAGAAGAGGCCTCAAAAATCAAAGCCTTCATTGAAGGTAAATCAATTCAGGTACGGGAAATATCCCCTTTGAAGGCATTGGCTCTTTATGTATCGATGAACTTATCGAAATGGCGCTATAACACTCTTCGGGATTTCAACACTCAAGAAGGAGCTCTTCAATACCCGAGTTACTACATGTTGGTTAAAGAAAAAATTAAGTGCTATCCGGCCAAAGAAGATCTCACAGTTACAGAGAGCTCTGCAAAAATCAAATTACAAGCCTTGATGGATTTAACCTCAAGAAGACTTATTAGGTCGTTAGAAACCCCTGTTGATCCCAATCAACAGCTCGTATTGACCAGCAAATGGGGTTTTGACGGATCATCTAGCCAAAGCATTTATCATCAAAGGACGAGTGAAGATGAGCAAATCGATCTTGCTAGTAATTTTATGATTAGTCTTGTACCACTGCGGCTCGTCTCAAAAGGTGTAACAATTTGGGAAAACGAGCGACCATCTTCCACTTCATTTTGCCGGCCAATATTGTTTAAGTTTATAAAGGAAACCAAAGAAAATGTGCAGAGAGAGATGGCTGAAATCGAAGCAGAGATTGAAGCCTTAACTCCATCCACCATCACTGATGGAATTAGTGTCAAACACCAACTGCTGTTGACAATGATTGATGGTAAAATTCATTCCATTATATCCGATACAGCAGCTTCAGTGTGTGACATATGCAAGGCTTGTCCTAAAGAAATGAATAATTTAGAGTTAATCAAAGATAAACACGCAAACGAGGACATGTATAAATATAGCTTAAGCACCCTTCACGCTTGGATTCGCTCAATGGAATGCTTATTACACATTTCCTACAAATTAGACATAAAATCATGGCAAGTAAGGGGTGATATAGCAAAAAGGCAAGTTGATGACAGGAAGAAAAGAGTTCAAGAGGCTGTAAGAAGAGAAACGGGCTTACTTCTCGAAGTTGTAAAACAAGGCAGTGGATCCACCAACAATGGCAACTCGGCAAGGAGATTTTTTGAAAACTACACTAAATCTGCTGAACTGACCGGAATAGATGCTATGCTTTTAAGAAAAATCTGTGTGATCTTGCAGTGTATTTCATCAGGAGAGAAGATCAACGTAACTAAATTCCGAGAGTTCTGCTTTGATACTGCTAAGCTTTACGTGGAGTTATACCCATGGTATTATATGCCTTCTTCACTTCATAAAATTTTAATGCATGGGCCAGACATAGTTCAGAACATGTCAATTGTGCCCATTGGTTTTCTATCCGAAGAGGCATCTGAGGCTAGAAATAAAGATTTTAGAAAATATAGAGAGGGGCATTCTCGAAAGCATAGCAGTATCTCATGCAATGAAGATATTATGCACAATCTTTTACTGTCTTCTGATCCACTTGTTACAAGTATCCGTCCAAAAGGAAATAAGTTTGTAAAAAAATCTTCTTTTAAGGAATTTTATGAGCTTACGGATTCTGAGAAAAGTGATATCGAATTTGTTAACATAAATGATTTAGCGGACATCGATTCTGAATTTGAATTAATTGATGATGATGATGATGACGAAGATAATTAAATGATGTTATTGTTTTAAAATGTGTAACTTAGTAAATTAGAGCTTACATCTTAATTATTTATTGTACTTTTAATGAAACTAGGTAATTTATTATCAACTTACTTAAAAGTCATACTCTCATCAGTTCTTGTGAATATTTTTGTTAATATATATTTCTGTATATATATAATATATTTATAGACCTCTTAATAAGTCTGTCTGCGGTTTAAAGTAAATACAAATGGGGAAAAAACGTTTTTTTTTTTAAATTTTCATTTCCTTTTATCCCAGAAAGTGCACATTTGGCGCACTATGTGTCTTAGTATTAAATATAGCTCTTAGTAATAACATTACGATATTAGAGACCGGTACTTGAAACAAGCCCGGAATCAGGAGGGAGAGAGCTCGATACACTCATTTTCATAGTAAAATTTCACATTTTCTCAAATTACTCCCGAAATATGGGAGTTATGAAGAAATTCATCACCACAATTTATGAAGGCATTAAGTAATCGAATAAGATGGCATCATTAGTTTGTCATAATTTTACTCTTATTTTTCGGACATGTCTACGTCCAACCGCTCCCATACATTCGTTCCACTGTGATACAGGGCGAATAAATATGCGACATAAACGGTCATATCGTTTGAAAGCGTTGACTTACAAGTTTGATTTTTTCACTGCTCATTGCTGCTTCACTGGGTAGACTTGAGTATTTGGTATTAATTTCAGCTTGATACCTCCACGCGATCCTTAGAAAAAGGGGCTTGACAGACGGACAACAAAGTGATCTTATAAGGATTCCGTTTTTGCCGATTACGATACGGAACCCTAAAAAACAGCGTGGTAATCGTTTTAGCGCCGCGCCGGTGTCCCTTTCACCTTGTATTCACTCCCGCGCTCGTCCTGGCTCTGAGTGTCTCAACGAGTCATGCATGCTATAGTAGCATGCATTTAAGTCCTTTTTAAATTATCACACAAATTATGTATGCAACGCGCATGAAGAGATGCCTGCTTATGGTGGTATTTGTATTTTTGCAATCAGTCAAGATAATACCCACTTACAGACTTTTAAGGCATGCATCATTGAAATGCAAAGGTTGAAACTTGCAGTTGTTTTGCAGTGATACATCTCTCAAGCAAAATTGAATAGTGTTTTCTCAGCAATGATGACGACTGAAGCTTGAAAGAGCTCGTGGCTAAAGAATAACTGCCTCTTGGGTCCATCAGGTTAAGTCGCACTTACCTAAGTATTTTTTTTTCTTTTATACTCCCTATAAGACATTGCTTCTTGCTAAATTTCATGATTCTAGATCAACGGAAAGTACTCTATAGGTTTTGATTTCCATGCGAATTTCAAAATATGCGGCATAAACGGCCGTATCTATTTTTTAAGTTAAATTAGAAGTTTGATTTTTTCAAAGAGGTTGAAGCAGATTAAAGTATTTGATATTAATTTCAGCTTGATACCTCCACTCGTTCCTGCTAAAAAGGGTCTTAACAGATGGATAAACAAAGGGCCTATAAGGGTTTCGTTTTTGTCGACTGAGGTACGGTACCCTAAAAAATAGATTGATTAAATGATTGGTTAGAGGTACGCCTCCATTTGTACTTTAGTCATGCATAAGTTGTCAAGGATTGTCAGCGAAATGAAATAAATAAGTTCTATTAAATATCTACTATTACATTAAAGTAGGTACCTATCCGTAAGTAGCTAGTGTTTAAACGAACGATTTCTCTTTAGGTAAAACTTTAAATTTTTAAGGTTTAAAATGATCATTAACACTCACCATCTGCCTAACCTTTTCCCAACTATGTTGGGGTCGGCTTCCAGTCTAACCGGATGCAGCTGAATACCAATATTTTACATGGAGCGACTGCCTGTCTGACCTCCACAACCCAGTTAGTACTGGGTGATACGAACCCCTTGGTAAGACTGGTTGTCAGACTTTTTGGCCCACTGACTACTTACCGACTGTCAAAGATCTACAAATGACTGCCGGGACCAACGGCTTAACGTGCTTTCCGAGGCACGCAGGAATCTCGGTATGTAATGGGTGGTCACCCATCCACAGACCAACCTAGGTAAGCACGGCTTAACCTAAAGATCGATCCGAGCGGCTGTTATTATGTAGCCATGAGCTCCAGAGTTTAAAATGATCAATAACACTGATAACGAGATATTTTACATGTTTACTATTTGTTTCGAGTTCCCGATATTTCGGCGCTGTTGCAAGCGCCATGATCGTAGATAAACTGAAGTTATTGCTGGTGGATGTTTATGTAACAAATCGGTCCCCCCCTCTTTTTTGTGCTGGGTACCACTGTCACTCACGACTCATAAAGTTTTCAGTGTCAATGATAATGTTAGTGACCATGTTAGTTTAAACACATAAAATAACATTACGCCTGTAATCCCCGAAGGGATGATAGTCCTATGTAATAGGGGGCGAGCCTATTACCATCAACCGGGCACAAATCCAGACTTCGTGGCTGCTATTGAGAAATTCCTGATGAAAAACTCAAAAACAGTTTACCCGACCCGGGAACCGAACCCAGAACCTCATGTTTAGCAGTCGCGCTTCACTCAACCAACGAAGCAGTCAGTCAGTCAGTTTAAAAGATTTAAAATTACCTAAATATTGGCAGTTAAGATTAACCCCTTAAAAACCGATTTTGCTTTACAATTCCTACATTAACAGCTTCTATAAACATTTTCTTTTAAACCCTTTGTGCCTTAGTTACTTACGAACTCCCTTCAGATGCGACTAAAAGGTTTTGTATGTAAGAAAGGTTTTTTCGGGAGAGTAATTTGAGCTCAGTGATCCTACCTTGCTGTGTCCACATCTGTTCCATTTATCCTCAGACGTTATTACTGTTTAATGTGCTGTAAAATTGGGGAAAACGGACCTTCGGGGCTTTTATGAATGACTGTGGTGTCCAGTTATTCTTTTCTTATCTATGCGGATATGAAATAGAGGGAAGATACCACAGAAATGTCAAATGTGGGTCTACTGTTAGGTACACCTCTGCCGAACCCTTTGGGGATTACAGGCGTGATGCTATGTGATTTATACCTCGTAAATTTTCTACGTGAGAATCTGTATCCAGGTGACGTAAAATAAGTATTTAGGGTTTTTAAATATTTTAGCACTGAAATCCCTTTCTTTAACCGAAGTATCTCTAAACGAACGAAGTGCTCTCAAAAATGGTGAAGGAAAACATCGTGAGGAAACCGGCATGTCCTAGAACCAAAAATTCGAAGACATGTGGCATCTACCAATCCGCACTGGGCCCGCGTGGTGGATTATAGCCCATTCCCTCTCAAAGAGAGGAGGCCAAAAAAAAAAGGCTGATGATGATGATGAACCGAAGTATAGCAAAGTAAAAGGGTTCTCATGTCCGCAAATTCACCGCAAACTACCGGAAGTTTAACTATCAAATGTAGTCATAAAAGAAATTTCTTATCATGTCCTAAATATACAATCATCAGGCTCTTGGTTACAGTTACCTTAACACCACAATGTACTTACCGATATTATTGTATAAACTTTTGGTATACTTTACCAAAACGCAATATCCTCTAACACAATATCTCAATTCATCGATAATTCATAGTGTGTCGCTTGCAAAATCAAGGTTAGTCAAATTGATAAAATAGGATGTACCTACAGATTTGACAGAATTTCCGCGCTTAGTTTGTCATGGTTTATCTGCTGTTTGGTATGCGTTCGTGGTTTTAGGTACACCAATTGAGTCTTCAGTTTTTCCAATTGATTCATTAACAGTTCCCCGTATTTAATAAAGTAGATGACATCTACTGATAGTCATCGTTCTTCCAAGTACCAATAAATTTTTGTTAACTCATATAATTCATATGTCAACAGTCAAACGGCATTTGGACCTCCCCGTAGAACGGCCATGGCTTCCTTGCATTGCATGAAATACTGACTTATTATTATTTAACTACTAAGACAACCATTTTGTCTGCTATTTAAAGTTGAGCTACTTATCCTGACTACACTCTAGCAGTAGACTTTGATGATTGCAATAAAAAACTTATAATGAAGTCCCTTTATTGCATGTTCTTTTAGAAAAAATATGCAATGTAGTAATCATTTCAGCAACGTACCTCAAAATAATAAGTACACTAATATATTTATATTTTATTACACTTTGTAATCATTCTTTACCTTAATAACAATGCCAGCACCAGGCTCACAAACAGCAGAATTAGCACCAGTTCAGCAATTAATGCGTTCATTACCTTCAATCCTAGAGTACAAACAAATAGAGTATCCACTAAAGACAAAATTCTCCTAAAAGTTCGTTCGGCACATTCGCAACGAAAAAGAAACAACGACTTATTTTCTATCTGTTTTCATCAAAACGTTTCTCCACACTAGGAATTTACAAACATTTAAATTCACATACACAAATAGCCAAAACCGGAACAACTACTTGTAGGCCATTCATATATTTGTTCTGTGCGGAAATCGGAACCGCAACACGCAGCGCAGCAGTCAATCGCTCAGCCACAGCGCTAACGGTGTCGTTCATTCGTTCGTCAACTGAAGAATTTCAAACAAAAGTCATCGAAACTTAATTAATCGTCTAAATTTACGAAAACTCTACATTTTAATTAGCACAATAGTTTCTAACGTAGTGAGCCAGCAGCGGAAATTATCGCGTGCCCTTCGCTCACACTTTATCTCTGCAATTGCTCATTACTCCAGGCCAACATCAAAGGCTCCCATTTCATGACCCAAGTCGGAAGTATTATCGTACTCAATACAAATACGCATGCAATATAATTAGTTTATTACATACGTCCTGTACTGTATATGGAACTCAAGGACTAGTATAACTGTTAATTGCCATATTTAATCGTTGTTTTAGAGTGCTCCATTAATTGCTGCGTAGGGCTAATTGGTCGATAATAATCTGTGTTATGGATGTTTACACAAATTCCCTACTGGGAAAGACACAGTTTAGTTGTACAATTTCCAAAGGTACCGCTCATGTCGACTATTAGAACAGCAAAGGATTGGATTTGTTTGCCGATGAATGAAAATGTTCTTTCGTCCCATATACCTGTATGGAACGAAACTATCAAGTTCATTCATCGGCAAACAAATCCAATCCTTTGCTGTTCTAATATTCGACATGAGCGGTACCTTTAGAAATTGTACTACTAAAGTGTGTCTTTCCCAGTGTCGACTTATGACTTGCAGGAGTTGGGTAATAAATAACTAATTTTGGTTACTGGGAAGTACAATAGAAACTTCCCAATTGCTATAGGTACAGCGTGTAACCGAATTTGCGTGACCTCTGGCAGCCTTATGAAACGTACTGAAATAAAAACTAACCTATTTGTTAACCTAGGTTATAGACTAACTACATGCCGAAGTTTACGGATATCCGTTTATCCTAAAAGGCTTGTAAGGTAACATTCTGACAGACATGAGCTACTTCCACGTTTATAGTATTCATTGCGTATTCAAACCATTATGGTCGCCCATTCGGGCTTCAACTGTCGCAGCAATCATATTGTGATGCAAGGAAACACTTTGCATCATCATCATCATCTGCTCTAGTCTATTTCCCAACTATGTTAGGGTCGGCTTCCAGTCTTACCAGATGCAGCTGTGGAAGCGGATGCTGCTGTGTTTTACTTGGAGCAACTGTGTATCTGACCTACGCAAGCCAACTAGTAGTGGGTAATACAATACTGGGTGATGCTTGAAAACATTTTGCATCATAGGAAAATTGGAATTGATCCAGTTTAGACGATGATGCCATTGGGATTTTTTCTGGTACAATTGGAATTATGCCCACTTTCCAGTCATTTTAGTCAAGTTGACCTGTGAGTGGACGTCCGTCCATTTGACATTCCTGCCTACACCTTCTTAGAATGTATAAGAATGAAGTTGTATAAGTTTGAAGTGTGTGCTCTCGAACAGATAAACAGAAGTTTTTTTTGTTTGAAAGGTATCTTAATAGAAAGTGTTTTTAGCTATGTTTCAAGAAAATCTGCTCAGCCGTTTGAAGATCATCACGTCTTTTCTAGTTGATGAAAAGTGTATTATAATATTTGAAATCCTGTCACTTGTTAATGATATAACAAAAGTTTGATAACCTTGACCTGATGTGCAGGCATCACCAGGATCATGCTTGGTACCCAACCTGCCAGAAGAACTCCTCAACGGTGTACGGCATTTACCTTGTGTTTGGCCACAGAAGTTGCGTTTTCACGAGCACGATTATATAAGTGACTATGGGATAGAGTCGATGGTACCAGTGTGGCTACCAGTAATATAAGTTTAAAAAGCATGAAATAAAAATTAATTTAGAAACTTTAAGAAACCTAAAAAAAACCTCTATAAAGGAAAAAAATATCTAAATATTGTCGTTTTACGGTTAATATCTGTAAAATATTGTATCTACATGTAATAGGGGGCGAGCCTATTGCCATGAACTGGGCATAAATCCGTAGATAGGGGATTCCGTAGGTGCTATAGAGAAATTCCTGATGGAGAAACCCAATAACACTTTGCCCGACCCGGGAATTGAACCCAGGACCCCTCATGCCTCATCCCTCAGCAGTAGCGCTTGCCACCACTAGACCAACTAGGCCGGTGTACACAGAAAATCTATAAGAAAATTTCAGTTTCACTTCATTATCAGTACTTAACGAAAAACCATAATAAACAAGAATTTCGTTGTTCCATTAAATATTCGTATTTTTAGAAGTTTTGAATTCCCCTAAATTGAGGGTAAAAAGTGACAAACCGACACATCCGGGTTCCGTCGTAACATAAATGTTTATGCCGCATATTTTGGTTTGAGATTAATCTGGAGACCCTTTACGTAACGATGTCCATCCGCAGTCGGTATTAACGTCCGAATTACTGGAATTGCTGTGAGAGACTTTAGATTTATTTTTTTAATGCATAGATTATCTGGTTGTACATTAGTTCTAGAACTTGAAGTAAGTAATAAAGTAGCTTAGAGTTTCTTCCCTTTCTCTTTCCAAACCTATCCCAAATATATCCCTATAACCAAATCTATCCTGTGTAATATCTGGCCATGTTCGCTTCGCACACGACATCAGATCACCTTCGCGGCTCATCGATATGTGCATCCTAACCTACGGTACAAAAAGTTGGTCACTTTCTGAACAATGGAATTCCAAACACAAGATTTGCAAGCGGGCAAGGCAGCATAATAGGTTTGTCATCGCATATGAATATTTTAGTCTGGAATTTCCGGTTCATATTGGAAAAATACGTGTAAAAAGACTCATCATCTGCCTAGCCTTTTCCCAACTATGTTGAGGTGGGCTTCCAGTCTAACTGGATGCAGCTGAATACCAGTAGTTTACATGGAACGACTGCATATCTGACCTCCACAACCCAATTAGTAATGGGTAATACGATACCTCTTGGTAAGACTGGTTGTCAGACTTTTTGGGCCACTGAATACCTAAAGACTGTCAAAGATCTACAAGTGACAGCCGGGACCAACAGCTTAGCGTGCTTTCCGAGGCACGGAGGAAACTCGGTATATAATGTGTGGTCACCCATCCACAGGCCAACCTAGGCAAGCACGGCTTAACCTAAAGATTGCCCGACGTAAAAAGACTACCACAATAAAATAAAATTCATCATCGCATTTCTATACCGATTCAAGTTGGGATCAACAGATAGGTATTTTTTAAGTCATGACTCGCAATTCACAAGACATAACCCAAATAGTTTGGAACTATTTTCCAGTCTATTCATGAATATTTTAGTGATATATACGCCCCCTGGGACTAAGAAAAAATAACAATTAGGTAAAACATAACACTTCTGCCTAACCCTTCGGGGATTACAGGTGTGATGTTGTGTGTTATTTTAGTGATTCCAGATTACCATAAGATGACATCTAAATGTTTTTCAGACTTTTTTTTCGCTAAACTGCCGTATTCATAAATATTCTTTAATGTTACCGTATTACATTTTACCAAAAAGTACACCATTGACACCTCAATTAAGTCAACAACAGGGGTCCCAAATTTACGTTTTGTCCTCGCTCCCTCGGGAGGGATAGAAACTTCAGGCGCCTAACAAACTGCTCTCATTAGGCCAATGAATTGCTATCACATAAATCGACGACACATCGAACCAAATAAACACGGCAACACAAACTGTTGGCTGTATTCCTGATAAGGGTGGGGCGACGTGAAATATTTACTACTGGCTGTTGCCCGCGACCTTTGTTCGTGTGAAATTTTATTAAAAAATCCCCATTATTATAAGCACTTCCCTATTTGAATCGAATTTTGTTACCAATTTCAAGGGTTTTTTTTTTTGCACGGAACCCTAATTATTTATCTAAAATAAAAGTAGCCTCAGGTACTCATTGTTACATCAGCTATCTGCCAGTGAAAGTCCCGTCAAAATCGGTCCAGCCATTTCAGAGATTAGCCGGAACAAACAGACAGACAGACAAAAATTGTAAAAAATGTTGTTTTGGTATATATGTACCGAGGAGTATACATCCTAATGCACTTAGTAAATAGCGGTTATTTTAATATTTCAAACAGACACTCCAATTTTATTTATCTGTATGTATGTATAGATTGTATTGTGACGACTTAGATGTGTTTATGAGAAAGATGAGTGGAAAGCTATCAGTAGCGATGGGTTAATTTTTGTAAGAGGTAAGCCGCAGTATATATCTTTAATGTGATTATATTTTATTTGTCTATAGAATACTGAGTGTGCCATTTATCAAATGGAAGCCGGTAGGAATCGAGTTCTTTGGAACCTTCGCCACTGAATGTTATGAGGGAGGCCCTTTGTCCAGCACTGAGACAAAATAGGCAAAAAATAAGTACTATATTTTATTTATTTATTTTGAGCCTATATTGTTTCACATTTGCATGCAAGGCCTTCTTTTTTCCTTTACGGACCGAGTTCATTGTTTTCTGCGACCCATATTATCATCATTACCATCCTGCCTATGTCTACGTTATTTATTGTTTTAGATTTTGTTTTAAATAAAATATACAAGGTGCAGTTGCACCCCCGTCAAAATTCAGGAGTTATTCACAAAAGACATAAATAATCAATTGAAATTTCGGTACCTAGGCAATCATATTATTAAAGCAGCTTGTTTAATTGTTTAAATTTGACAGTATTTCAGAATAACTCGAAAATAATTTCAACAAAATAAACAGAATCACCCGTAGTGCTTTATCGCGCGGCACGTCGCTGTGTACGTGAGTGACAAATAAATATTTCTGGTTTCTGAGTGTCGACGGTCTGTGTGAGGCGCCGCCATGGTGGTTCACACTTACCGATTTCCGAAAAGAAAAAAAAAAGGGTCGAGAATCATTAGCTTAGTTACCTCCTTGACTAGAATGCAAAACTACAGCCTGTATAGATATTGTGATAATTTACCTAATTTGGAAATTCTCTTCTTCTGTGAAGCAATGTAAGCAGTAATACCTAATATTCCCCAATGCAATTATCATATTATTCCACCCTAGTCTCATTCAAAAACATTAAATAAATACAGTCTTAGGCCAAGCTACGGACGCTACTCCCTGTTCAACATAACAGACGCAATAAAACAAACATGCAATTAAATAACGATAATCAGATGAGTCATTCCTAAACATTAATTGATCTAATCCTATTAAGCCAGCCTCTGCGTCATGTTTAGTAAACCTAGTGACATCATGACCCAGTAATTGCATAGATCTTTATCGAAAATCGATACAAATGGCTGCTCCAATCATTCGTGACTTTACGATCGATAAAAAAAACAGTGTATCTCTTTATATGGTAACTATGTTGGACTGTATCACTCTGAATCACCTACATAATCCAACACAAGAACCTATTTTCTTTTACTAGGTTTAATTGTAAATACTAATTAGCAGTGAAAGCCTAGTGGTGCGACCGTCGGACTGCCTCATATTCTCACTCATAGGTCTTAAGGTCGAACCTAAGACACGCACCTCTGATTTTTCGGATTCATGTGTGTATTGTATAATTATCACTTGCTTCAATGAAGGGAAACATCGTGAGGAAACCGCATGCCTGAGAGATATTTCTCGGCGGCATGTAAAGCTAAGATTCGAACACATGTGACATCTACCAATCCGCACTGGGCCCGCGTGGTGGATTATAGCCCATTCCCTCTCATAGAGAGGAGGCCTGTGTCCCAGCAGTGGGAACATTATAGGCTGATGATGATGATGATGTAAAGCTAAGTCAGAGGCCCATGGGCGGCATAAAGACCCTGACACCAGGTTGAGCACTAACCACACAATAAAGAAGATTGTAATTACTTTAAGCCCCAATGTTTATTATTCACTAAAACGAATGCTAAAGGGTCAACCCTGAAATGGCGAATTTACTGCTTCCAATTTACATTTTGTAGACTTATGCAAAAATTATTGATGCAGCATTTCTTTTTCTAAAGACGTTTTCCGTGATTTCAATACTTAAAAGTATTGAAATCACGGAAAACGTCTTTAGAAAAAAACTTAAAAATAAGTGAAAAAGAAAACCAATGCAGGTTGACTTTGCTGTTTTTGTATACCATAGAACATTTTATTGCAGAATAAATAGTCATAAGTTTTCAGTACACTAACATTGCACGTTGGACACGTAACACCCACCATTATCAAGTGAATGCTCGAGAATTGTGAAAAGCAAAACGTATTCAACAGAGCAGCCTGACATAAAGCAAAAGAAAAGCCACTGTTGCCGTACGGGTCATAAAAACTGAACGCACCAGCGGACATTCGGTAGCACAACCTCTTTTCCATTTGTGATGAACAAAACGAGAAAAACCACGTCCGTAGTGTACCTGTCTCTTCTGTCAAACGCGGAACATGCTCACTAAACATGGGGCTGTGAAAATGACACTTATTCGTTCATGTTATGATGCTTTGGTGTGTCGATTCAAAAGATCAAACTCAAAAGCTAAAATGAGAATTTTATGGAACTAACCAGACTTGGTGTAGGTAATAGTTTACTTATTCCGTTTAAAACATCGGATGAAATAGATCCGAAACCATTTATAAATATTTTACCAAAAAACACCGCTCCATAAGAGGATCTTGGTATTATAATTTACTAAGGCGTGAAAGTGGTGACCGATAAAATGTACAAGTATACTTAACATAATTGAAAAAGAAGAAAAATCAACGACATTTTGCGCGGATGTGCTTCAAGGGACCGATCCTTAATCCCTTTTGCTTAAATATTCTCTGTCCAAGGTTTTCCTTTATTTTGGAATATATTACAATGATGATGCCTGGGGCTCGAGAATTTCTTCTCGAAAATAAAACAAAAGAATGGGTTGGGTTACTTGGGTGGAGCAGTCACGCAACATTCCGATATGCGAGCGGAATGTCTTAAGTAGTTATCAATAAACAATTGACTATCTACATACTTACATAATACATATTGGTGTTGATATGGGCAATCAGACATCTAAATATCCGTTTCAAAAAGGATTTTTGAAGACGGTCAACCTGCTAAAACCACGTCGTCATCCAAAATGGATGAAATCGCCTAACGCTGGCCGCATTCGGTTGAAAAATGTGTCTTCGCAGCATGTTCTCATAAGCGGGGTATAATTCAAACCCCTCCTACCACGATAAGTATAGACATTTTATTTTAAATTTTTGAATCATCAAAACAATATATCGTGTTTTATTTTTTGAGATTCCAGGTTCGTCATAATACAAATAAAACTGTACATAGAATTCGAAATGACTGTAGCAGAAAGTCAATACACCTGTTTCAACAAAATAAACTGATCTACTTTTCCGTGAGGAAAAAACAGAGAGAACAGACTGAAATCGCGAACACTCATTAAGCAAGCGTAGTGCTAAATCTTCGTTACTTTTCTGTTTGAGATTGCGTCTTTTTATGCGTATACTGCCAATTAGTCAAGATTGAGCTTTCATGTTTTTTGCACTTAATATCTGCCTATGAATTTCACAATTTCTAACCCGACGCCATCGGTTTGTCAAAAGAAGTTGTATTTTTTTATGGAAGTAAATAACAAGTTGTTTAAATTAAAAAAAAAAGAGTATATGTATTGGAAATTGAAACCAATATTTTTGGACAGCCGGTCGAGTGCTTGCATTTGTGGTTTTAATTAAAGGCACCATTGCTTTCCAACTGCCACATGACTGTCAATTTGATGTTTCGCGATATTTCAGTATTTTACAACACTGTTTTTTAACAGTGCAGTGAATTTATAAAATCGCTTTTAGTTTACAATTGTTAGAAACAAAATAAATAAATAGGTCATTATATTTAACATAACATAACACGCTTATGATCCCCGAAGGGTTAGCCAGAGGTGTACCTAATAGTACACCCAGATTTCGCCAGTTATGTTTAAGTCCCATGTAAGGTTGAGCCTATTACCATCGACCGGGCACAAATCCAGACTCCGTGGTTACTACTGAGAAATGCCTGATGGAAAAATCCAGTAACAATATCATTTTCATCTTCCTGCCCTTATCCTATTCTATTTGGGGTCGGCGCAACACATTTTCTTCTTCCATTCTCCCCTGTCAGACGTCACGGCATCATTTACTCCTTTCTCCTTCATATCAGTCTTCACACAATCCATCCATCTTTTCTTTGGCCTTCCTCTCCCACTCCATCCATCAACATTCATGTCCATCACTCTTTTAGTCACATGCGTCCCAGTAACAATATACAATAGTAAATTATTTCTCGTTATAAATTAACTCTAGAAGAGATAACACTAAACAAGCAAACGGATGTTGTTTTGGACATACAAATTACGATCGCAACAGAGTTTTGCGCTCCCCTATTACTTTCCAGTAATTTCAAACAAAATCCGGTCTTATTTCGCCTTTTCAAAGATTTACACAGCATACACAAATCCACGCTAACCGTTTTATTTCTATCAAACCTAACTAAACGGCCTGTACCAAGACCCGTCCTCATTTATCTATATGAAAAACCGGAGCTTTTTATCCAAATGTTGGAGCAAATACCCCGAAATATCTCGGCTCAGCGAATTACCGGGATCCCGCTGAAAGTTCCCGTTGAAACATTAGCCCCAATAATGGTCTGTTTGTACTAAATCGCGGATTAAACACACGCACCAACGGTTATTAGTTCAATTACATAATGTCCGACGCTCGAATTTGTGTTGAAATAATTGTGCATAGTTGCAAAATGTTCACCTATTTCCAATGGTAAAAGGTTTTAATCAGCAGATAAGCCTTCTGTAGGTAAATTATTTTTGGTGAGATATAAGGAGCAAGTCGGTGGCATATAATATGCATACAATGTTCTTAGCATTTAATTAATTTTGCCAAATATTAAGAAGAACAAGTCTTGGTCGTATCTTTCAATAATTATATACTTAACTCTTGAATGTTGAAAACTCAATCTTGTTATTGTTTCTTGTTGTTATAATATTTATTATGCATCACGTTAAAATTCTTAAAATGGTCCCAGACGCAGTTAATATTATGAATTGTCACTTTGGGACCATTTTAGGAATTGTAATGTAATTCGTATAATTATCCTGTTATGATTCTGCTAAAGCGGCCATTTTAGCCGATATTTAAAAATAACGGTCGCAGCTTTGGTCAGTCCAAAGCAAAAAGTAAGCGAAATGTAACCCGCACCAGTATTTTTAAACTCATGTGTTCGCAAATTGAGTGCCGGATTCACGGTGTGTGGTCACCCTTTGTTTGCAACGAGTACTTAACCGACCGTTTATAAATTTTAAACAGCAAGTACATACATAAGCGAGTTTAGCGTTGTGGTTTACCCGAAAACTACTTTAATAGTACTTTTTTATTCATGTCTGTCAAGATGCCGGTTATATGAGCTGCGCTTAGTGTCACGGGTTCGGTTCCCGCATGGATCAGATATTTGTATGACCTCCAGGTAGTTGTTCCGGGTCTGCCTGTTAAGCTGTTTATGTATGTGAGTTTGCATGTAAGTAAAGGCAAAAAACTTCCTAGTGTAAACGTTAAAAAAGGAAGACTCCAGTAGATTCAGTTTATATTCAGGCAATTTTCTCGAACGTAAGTTGAGAGAACTCAACTGGGGCCTGTGACCTCCCTCCTTCCCTGAGTGGGCTGTACGGGCCCAGTACGGGTTGGTTGACGTCACATGGCTACGAAATTTGGGTTCTAAGATAATATTGAACAACGTACTCATAGATGTAGGTATTGAAGTTAAACTACACACACACATCCATAACTACACAGACTATCGTCAATTTATCTTTATCAACTATTTTGATCAGAACTTTACAGATACTTAATATTCATTATTCACGTTTACTTACAATTCCACACATTTCCAACAGCCAAGAGCTTTAGTTATGAGAAAATAACGAACATGCGGACTACATATATGTTCCCTCGTTTATCATTTTATTTGAAGTACGTACGACGACTGATCAAGCTATACAAAACCAGTTTATGCGGATCTCTAATTGTACAGAAAATTTATACAAAGCGAGGCCACGTTATACTGGAAATGTAAAACTTGATGCGCCGCCGTGTGTACTCGAGAAGATTCGCATTACTACTAGAAACCATACTAGCATTCAGCCGAGTTTTACATAATGTGCACATTTTTCATACTTTATACGGGGTAAAAGACAGTTTTGACATTTACTTTTCTAAATTGAACATATATTGCCTTTGAATGTCTACTGGCAATCATAGTCTTCGCAATAGACTACTTCTGTGGACGATCTTAACGAGGTCATTGCCATACTTCTTTTTCGCAGGGATCTTGCTGGTAACTAACAAATCCAATTTTTTGTCTAGATTTTGAGGCTTTAAGGTTGACCCGGTTTTGAAATATTATCTCACGTTTAAAGAAATATAATCTTTGATGCCTTGGTATTAAAGTAGTTAAACAAAAATTAAGTCTCCGGCACTCCAATTTTGTAGTTGATTAATTAAATAATATCAATATTCTGTCAACTGATCATTCACCGAAACCCAACACCATCTCTTATCTGCCGCCACTTACATCAACTAACGAGAATAATCTATTTTTAACTAAGACCACCACCAATCAGCATGCATTACGTACCTTCGTGTATTGCATGCTGGTTTCTTTCACAAGGCAATCAGAATTCAGCACACTGCTGTACTCCAAGCTTCAGTGTAATTGTATTTGGAGAACGTTGTACTTTTTTTTTAATCATTTTTTTTTTACTATTGGTTCTTGCCAGACTTTTCAATTTAATGACAAGAAAAAGTCTCAAATTAATTGTAGTTCACTTGCTTCCGATATCTTACAACATGATTAGAAAGCAATAATACATCGTATCTTCTTAATCTCATACAATCGCCATGTAGGTACCTATTACGCAATTGTTTTGGCACTACTTATACACTAATTAAAACTTCTTCCTTCTCCTTCGATTTCTGTCTAAATAATATGTATGGTAATTCCTAATAATTATTGGTTGTTCATTGAAACCGCAGCCCAAAAGGTGATTGAATCAATGACTTCTTCACTCGATGACTCACTAAGTGGTTTTTCTTTGAAATTCAAAGATTTTTTTTTATAGATAGTGCAAAAAATTAAAAATACACAATATTGGTAGACCGATATTAAAGAAAAACTGTACCTTTTTTTTAGGATGGGAAATCATCAAATCACCCCTTTAGCTCTGGGCGGAGAGGAACGGAGTGTCAGACTTGTACTGACTAAAACCCATCCATGTTCCTTCCTTGCCATTTGTGTTTCTGGGCCGCGGTATCTCTTTCAAACAGTCCCGGAGCCCTGGCAGGCATCGGCCCTTGCCCCTTCTGGTTTGCTAATATCTCTTTGAGGCGCATGGAACACGTACGCGCCGTCGACAGGGCCAGTCGTCATAAGACGGACGGACGGTGAGCTAGCCCATTACTCACCGTCCACAGCTGTACCTAATAAAAACTTTATGAAAGCGGTTAATGAAGTCATCATCTGCCTAGCCTTTCTTTTAGTTTCCAGTCTAACCGGATGCAGCTGAACATCAGTATTTTACATCGAGCAGCTGAATATCTAGCCCCAAAACACACTTATTACTGGGTAATACGCCCCCTTGCTACGACTGGTTGTCAGACTTTCGGGTCAATGACTACTCATAACTACTGTCAAAGTACAACAATTGACAGCTGGGACTAGGCAAGCGCAGTTCAACTTAAAGATCGAAGCGAGCGGCTGTCATTATTTAGCCACGAGCTTTTCCAAAGCTGTTAATGAAGTAAAAGCAAAAATTATTGCTGGTTAATGTTTCGAATTAATTATAAAATAATGTGTTTTATGTACCTATTCTACATTTGCCCGATGCGTTCCACCTTCCCACACTTCACCGAAATGCATAAAGCTTTAAAAGACTTCGAGTGGTTCACTGAACTCTGTGAAATATGTCCTGATCTGACCGCTGAGCTGTATGTTACTATATCCTTAATGGATATCCCATTGTGATACGGAACGAAGTGGGTTCATTTTTTGCGGACAATGTAGTGTTAACACTAAGAAAACCACCCTTGCCGTTACATCATTAGAACCTTGTCAATGTCAAATTGTATCCAATAATGTGTCTGAGGCTGACTGTACATTTTGGTTATTGGTTATGAAACTGTGTTTCTGCCATCGGTTTATTTCGTTGAGCCTCGTGACCTGGAATCGAAAAAAATACAATAAGTACCCGTGTGCTCTGAACCCTCATCATCAGCCTATAATGTTCCCACTGCTGGGACACAGGCCTCCTCTCTATGAGAGGGAATGGGCTATAATCCACCACGCGTGCCAAGTGCGGATTGGTAGATGTCACATGTCTTCGAATTTTTGGTTCTAGGACATGCCGGTTTCCTCACGATGTTTTCCTTCACCGTTTTTGAGAGCAGTGGTGATGAAATAAATTACACAAAGTAATGCGCCTGCCTGGGTTCGAACCCACGACTTACTGCTCGTAAGTCGGGGTCGCTACCACTGGGTCACCACTGCTCTAAACCCTCATCATTGTTTAAAAAAATACTATCAGCGCGTCGATACCCGGAATTGAGAAATATGATATAACTTTCAATGAATTAGTCATTCATTCATATACATAGTCATACCTAATACCTATCATAAACATACTGACATATTGAATCGTTATTTAATCAGTATGTACACTAGCTCATTCATTCATAATGTTATTGAAAAACCCGAACGACTGGCATAAAACAGTGTTCTTTGATAACTATCATGATAATCCATGAAAAAATATTTTAAGCTATTGCATAGCTTCTATAGCGGGCCTTGAGCGTGGAGACCGAAACCAGAAATCCGGTAACGAAAATAACCTAACACCTAGTGCCTAACACGTAGTGTCAGATATTGACAAGCCTAGGTTATTATTTTTAATCTACCGCTGGAGCTAGGAGGTTAGGTTAGCTCCTAGCTCCAGCAGTAGATTAAAAATAATAACCTAGGCCTGTCAATATCTGACACTAAGAAAGTGAATAAATAATTATACTTACATAAGTTGATAAAAAATGCTATGCAATAGCTTTACCGCGGCAGTCTCCGCACGTCACACGTCTTTTTTTGCGTTATTTTTTTGCGAGCTTTAAAGCGTCTGGCAGCACTTACAAGTTACCACCGGTGGGAAGTTAGGTACCTATATCTATCTACCAAAACTTTTTCATAACAACATAAGAAAAAACAAGCCTGAAAGATAATGAAAGAGGTAAAACAATTTCTCCTACAAAACCGAGCAATAACCTAACTTATAAAACTTCACGAATAAAGGAGCTCGTTACGAGCCCAAATATTAAACTTTAATAGAAGGTAGGAAGATCTACATAGTTTACGCAAGGTTTTAACTTAATTTTCTTGAAGTCACGTGTAGACTTTGTTTCAAAGACGCTTATTAATGTTGTTGGTGTAATGTAAGCCAAGTAAATTCGTCAAGTCTGTGGAGTCATATCTAGTAACTTTAAGATGTCTCTGTCAGTTAGCATATTTTATTTGGTTGGCAGTTCGTAAGTGGTTAAACAACGTTTGAGTAGCGAGTTAATGTAAAAGTTTTTGCGTATGTGGTCGCGACCATAGCTATCATAATTGATAGCTATTTGGGGGTCTGAGGAACAGGGTGTAAAGTTCTTCATATCCCATAGAAAAGTGAGGATCCTCCGACCAGAGACCTATTCTGTCTGGTGGACTACTGTCCGACAGTTGTCGGACTTTACTATACATTGTATAAACGAACTCTTCACGAAGCCGTCAACCAAGCATTATGTACATACATCAAACTAAGTAACTTTACGTAAAAAATATTGCTGGGAAACGACTTTTTTTGGGGTGAAAAACCACGTTTTACGGTAGGACTCAATGTAACGCATTCAAAACATTGTGCTGATGGATGGATTGAATAGTACTGGGGTCGTGAAGGTGTCTGAAGTAAAAAAAAATCATTAAAACATGTATTTAAAAAAAAAACTTGTGTTGGAACTTTGACCCCCAATATCTCCGTAACTAGAACGTTCCCAGGTATGGTCTAGAACAAACAAAAAATGATCGCAATGAACGGGGAGAACAAATGCCTTTCGGCTTCGTTAAGAGTCTTTTTACACCCTTTATAAGTCGCGGATAACTTTAATAGCGCGATTCAGAATTTTGATTTCAGGTCTTTATTTGTAGAACTTTATATTTGATAAAGCTACGTATGGTGATCCCTTTACAGAAATGATATATAAAGTTTCAGTCACAAACTCAGAGAAAGGGTCAAAGTCTTTTTTCATGCCGCTGGTTGTAGGTTGCGAATCCTTAGTCTTTTTTTTTGGGATTACTTCATACAGTTTCTTTTTCAATATTTTTCAGGGGCCCACACCCAATCAGATTACTTTGATCATCCCCCATCATGTACAATTTATATTCCTGTCCGTTTTTAAATTAACATTTACCTGCGTATTTTATGAAATCATATTACACGTAACAGAGTTTAGAATGATTACAGCCAGAATTGCCTACTTACTGCGTTACCTGGAATAATTCGAATAACTTATTACCGCTTGGTACATATATTTCAAGGTGTTAAGATAACAGCAAAAAGTCTGTTTGTAGTGACAAAATATTTGCTTCTGTTATCTGTGTTGTTGATACAAGGTCCGTTTGTGCAGTATCTTTGGGATATTCCAGTTTCCTATTCCGAATCGAACGTTCGGATAACATATTGAAAAGTACGATTTATATTTATCCTTCATACTGTAGGTACCTACATGTTTGTATATGAGTATAAACCTACTGTGGTGTGTTATTATATTTGTTAAGTGTCTTGTACGCACGTGTCTCACTCAATACATGAATTTTGTTTCTTACTGTGCCCTGAATATTCTGGTAGGGATTTTTACTCCCTTTTATTCTGTTAAAGTAAATCAAATAACCAACAATTATAAAGGCAGGATATTTTGAATATAACACATTAAACAACTAAATACGATTCTCAAAAAATTACATCACATCTTTCTTTCGTAAACATCGTAAACTCGAAGTTGAAACTTTCATGATTTCGATGAATTCATTAAGTAGTTTACAGATTTTAAATAATCAAAAGCAAATCATTAAAAAAGCCTACTGTGACTGCTAGCCGACAGTAATATATGAGAGGCATTTTTTTTTCTTAACAGGGTACATACGTCCATCAGATTTAGTACATTGCCAATAATATACACGCCATAATAGCCCGTAAATGCAATACATAACGTGAAGAATAGCATGTACAAATCGGCTGATGATGCCAATTTGTGGTGGCGGCGTACGCATTGATCCGGGCATCGCAGTGGCATTGCTGTCTTTTGTGCAATAGCACTCACTCATATATCATTACACTTTTTTATCTTGTAGATTTTTTAATTTATTTTTTCTATAAACTAATTGTGATTCATTTGTCTGAGTGATAGACCTTTTAAGTTTCGTAAATTGCATTTAAACTTTACTAATATTCTCTTCCTAATATTAAACCACAGAATATTAACAAAGAAGCTTCAAAGCAACAAGGTTTTTAATTTACGTAGAAACTTCTTTGAAAAGTATGTTATAAAATAATTTAACTAAACGCTCCAAAACCCCACACTAACCCATCGGCGTATACTTAACAAAGAATGTATCTCAGAATAACAATTAACAAGAACATAGTTCAATTATTCGCAACCCTTAGGAGATAGCCGGGTAATAATAAAGAGGGAAATTTAAAGTTCGTAGTTATAAATTGTTGGAGCCCCAAGTGGTGGCAGTTTTGTAAGGGAGCGTTTACGAGGGAAGCTTTCAGAAAAGCAAACAGATTCAGTATATAATCTAATAGATAAGAGTAGATTCGAGACTAACAATAGTTTGGTCAAATATGATATTGCACCATCATCAAGCCATTGCTTGATTTAACAGCTACCAGGTCCGGTTGAAAACCAGCGTCAGACAATAGTTGTCTTCCCAGGGCTGCGGGACTGTTCGAAAGAGATACCGCGGCCCTGGAACACAAAGGGCAAGGAAGGAACATGGATGGGTTTTAGTCAGTACAAGTCTGACACTCCCTTCCGTTCTGCCCAGAGCGGGAGAAGTCATATGATGATTTTCCCTCCGAAAAAAAAAGGCATTAGTTGTCCAACTGGACTGGGCCTATTTGGAGCAGCACACATACGATGTTATTTTACTTGTTATGATTGAAGTTTTTTTTTTTTTTGTTATTTTTATCATATGCTTGCTTGCGTTTTCCCAACGATGTTGGGAACAGCTTCCAGTCAAACCTGATGCAGATTTTTTTATCGTGTAAGCTTACTTCATGTGCAAAATGTGGTACTTGCTGCTAAAGATAGCGCCAGATCATGTTGAACGATATGAAGCCAATCTGAACCTAAGTAAGTATGTCATATTTAAGATGACAAAAAAAAATGAAAATTGTAATAAAGAGGTAAAAATATACATGAAACACTTAAAAAAATAACTTGATAGCTTCACAAACATGCAACTGATGCTGCCAATTTTCTGAAAATTGCACGTGTAAGCACAGCTTAAGGGTGAGCAGGGCAGGCTCGGTAAGCGTTTATTTTAACCCTCTCATGGACGCGTTAAGTGCTTGATTTTGCCGTAACTGCCTGTTTGGTAGTTTCACAAACGTTGTCAATAATTAACTAAACGGTTATTATAGTTGTGCGTAATGTAAACAGTGTTCGGAGTTAAGTAATGGCTGCAAAGCTTAGGTAGGTTCTGAATGTAAATTTTAAACTAGACAAGTCTATAATGTTTTACTGCTTCCATAATAGTACATAAAACCCCATTTTATGAACATATCAACATTGTACCCATATTGTCAAACAAATGCTCTATGATTTTGTAAAACGTCAAAAACTCGGCACTAAATAAATTTATCTGATGGTGCGTCAGCCGGTTTTCCTACCTACATAGGCATTTCTTAATACACATTCAATAATAATACGTACTAGATTATCTTATTTCATCCTGCATTGTATCGAAACTAGCTATTTTGCAAATACAAGGAATTAAATTCATGAAATAACATAACATTGAAATAAGTACCTACTCAAACTGCAAATTAATAAATGAATACAAAATAATTTCATAATCTTTTTCCACAAATAAATACGTTTCATTATAAAAGCTTATCATGGGGATTGCCCAGTTTAAAAAAAAATGTGCTAATGGCTATAAACCATTTCGTGGAATAAGGTCTCTAATCATTTATTTCTCGTTAAAATGAAAAAAATACTTTATATTCATTTATATTTTTGAAGAAATGTGAAAAAAAAAAACTCACCCAACAAAAAAAAGAAAATATTTTTGCATAAGTCATTTACTTATACATTTGGCTATAGGTACACTATATTTTTTTGGGCTAGTAATAATAATATGTAGCAATACGGCTTACTCTACAACGAAAAAGAGGTCGTTTAACGGTGTCGCGAGTTCAATTGCGTTTCCCCATCTCAAAAGTGCCTAACGCACCTAAAGAAGTTTTCACTTCAAATGCACGAAATAACACGCGATTTTGAGGGTTTATCTTTGAGGGTTTATCTTTTTATCTTTACCGACGCGATGTCATCATGTTTACGGGGCTAACATGGCCTGAGATCGCATAGGATACAGAGGTATAGAAGGAGAAAGCAGAGGCTTTGCCCAGCAGTGGGACACGATGTAGGCTAGTAAATGTACTTTTGTAATTCATACAATATTGTTCTGGACTGAAATCCTTCGCGTGCGAATCTGGCTCGCTCTTGGCTGGTTATTTCATGAATAATCGGATAAATTACCGAAATACATAACCTGAATTTATTACGTGCCTGCATTGCGAGCACGGAGGTGTATCGACATTGCAACAGAACGCAGCTAAACTCCGTACATACGTGACGATTCGCAAGGATTCTTGCAATACGTTTTTCTTTTTCCGATTCGGTCTTGTCGGTACAACGGATGTGAACAGAATAACGTTAAGAATTTTATTGTCTTTGGTAACATATCCGTAATAGGTAGACAGTTGAAATTTTCACGGAATGTGTATTTCTGTTGCCGTTATAACAAAAAGTGTGTGTGTACTTATGTACGCACGTAAGAATTTATACTTCTTTGGCGTATAAAACTAAAACGTTGACTAGCTAACTTCAGTTTGTATGTTGACTAGCTAACTTCAGGGTGTCGGTTTTTCATGACGGTGTGCGCGCGCATCGTAAAAATTTACTCTCGTGATTTTTCACTAACGCGCCAAAAGCAGCATAATTTCAAAAATGATTAAAATTTAAAAAGGAGCTGGACTATGATGGTACAAAACCCTTCATGTGCGAGTCCGGCTTGCACTTGGCCGGTTTTTTAGAGAATAAGCGATGAGTCTTTCACCAAGTTTGTAGGAATGTTTCTAACCTACGTATGAACGTGACTAAAAGGCCAAAGTGTACATATTCTGTCAAGTTTACAATAGGAAGATTTTAACAAAAACAAAATATTTTTGTTAAAATTCATTGTTTTCTTTGCCCCGACCACAATGGTTCACAAATTTTAAGATTTTAGCAAATACGATAATAGAAAGCAGAAAAACTTGAGGTGAATTATTTGACTCAGCCATTTTTAGGGTTCCATTTCCAAATAGCACAAAACGGATATATATTATACCTAAATTTTTTCTTAAGTCGTTGGTGAGATATTCGCTTCTAAACCGTGAAAATAGTGTGAAAAACGCGAGAATTTATAACGTTAAAACGTAAAAAGAACATTCAAAAATTGGTTTGAATAAGATTTGATATTTAGCTTTTGAGATACGGTACTTTTTCGTGAATAATCACTGCTCTTCACCGTTTATCAAATTTTATCGTGAAGATGAAAACGCAAATTTAAACACACTTGACTTTATCAAATGTCAAAAAGGGTCAAATCTTTGTAAGCTAAGGTGAAGGTATAAGAATGGTCTGCCAGGGCTGCGGGACTGTTCGAA
The DNA here is from genome assembly GCA_950005105.1 of Lycophotia porphyrea. Taxonomy (NCBI): domain Eukaryota; kingdom Metazoa; phylum Arthropoda; class Insecta; order Lepidoptera; family Noctuidae; genus Lycophotia; species Lycophotia porphyrea. Next base: position 9,948,875 of record OX465394.1, read on the forward strand.
AGAGATAGTGCGGCCCTGGAACACAAAGGGCAAGGAAGGAACATGGATGGGTTTTAGTCAGTACAAGTCTGACATGCTCTTCCACTTTGCCCAGACCGGGAGAACTGATTTGATGATATCCCATCCGAAAAAAAAAAAAAAAAAAAAAGGTATATGAATGGAGAACGTCACTATTACTTATGAGTGAAGTTTTCCATTTGATTAGGTGTTTTTCTGACTGTTAAAATAAGAACATCATCAACTGATTTTACGACAAAAATTAACATAGCAAACTGTACGAAAATAGCTCGTTCTAACACAAAAGTAATTGGTTCATCATTATATTATAATTTCGAGCATCAGTCGTACAGCAAAAAATGCTATTGCACAACATATAAACAAATTTTTTGCTCATTAACCGCCATAATGAGTAATCATCCGCTTAATTAGCAACGCTATCAAATACCACAGATAGAGAGGATTAGACAGATACTACCGGGATTTCGTCACCATAGACAAACAATCCCATTGTGGGAGTAAGGCCTTGTCTATTACAGCCGTGACCGACCGTGAACTGAGCTGTCAAAATGACTGAAACTGAGTCATCACCATGACTTCATACAGCCTTTGAGCGTTGAATAGCTAATTAATGGATTTTTTGTGTTTTGTTATGTTTACATTGTATATTTAGGATGACAGTTTATTGATTTTCAAAGACACAGATAACTTTTCTTTGCAAATCGCGTTAGCATAATATTGAGAGAATTCTAATGATTCGAATTTTCATATTTGCGTTTTTTGTGTTTGTACGTTCTGGCAGATTTTTTGGGTTTCATATTTACCCGCTACATTCATTCGATTTTTGAATATCATTAAACTTTATACCGTAAGAATGTTCGATGTGTATTCATAAACTATAAAAAAGAGTGTATGTACTTATGTACGCAAGTAAGAAGTTATACTTCTTTGGCGTATAAAACTAAAATGTTGACTAGCCCATTCACTGCCCAGTACTTTGCGAAAACTTCGTGAATTTCGTTCGCGTGCCCACAACCCGGATCCGAGTCGTCGTTATAATGAACTATAGATGACTTGTATTCATGCCCAGAACCCGACTAGCGAGTCCATAGCTACGGATACGGATTGTGCGAACAAACAAATTATTGTTCGACTCATATGCTGGGTTCTGGGCACTGAATGGGCTAGCTAATTTCAGGGTGTCGTATTTTCGTGACGGTGTGCGCGCGCATCGTAAAAATTTACTCTCATCATTTTTCCCTAACGCGCCAAAAGAAGTATAACTTTAAAAATCTAAGATGATATGATGTGATGATGTTTCATTAATTGGATTAAGCTATCAAGGATCTATCAGCATTAAGTTTTTAATGTCACACACAAGGTAACCTTAAAGGTGAATAGCGTGTTCATTAAAATGCACATACCTACCTAATTCCCTGTTTTAATGCTGAATTCACATGCACAACAGCAAACGAGCTAATTTGGACTACTATCGTACGATGTAATTACCTCGAAAAATAGTTACACTAAATTGCATTGCATGTTCCATAATTGTGAACCCAGCTTTATAATCTATCTTCAATTAATATACGAGTAATGCCAAACCGCAATGTCAGATAGTCAATTAAAAATGTGAAGATATCGGTTCCCATTGCAGAAGATAATGGCATGACATTTTTCAATGCACTTTTAAAATCCTTGTCCTAATGGCTTAAGTCCGTCCGTCTATTAAGTTGATATGTGTTCAATGCGGGTTCTATTAAATTTTAGTGTCATTGACATTCATCATCATCTTCCTGACCTTATGCCATTCTATTTGGTGTGGGCGCAACATGTTTTCTTCTTCCATTCTCCCCTGTCAGACGTCACAGCATCGTTTACTCCTTTCTCTTCCATATCAGTCTTCACACAATCCATCCATTTTTTCTTTGGCTCTCCCTCTCCATCCATCAACATTAAGGTATGTTTATTATATTAATTGCACTCCTTAAATGAGAATGGAAGTAAATAGGCATTACTTGAGGTTTGTCGTCAAAATTGACATGATCTCAACATGTCAGTAATGGATTGCACTGCTCTATCAGAGAGGAATCGAGACAGACCCCCTGGAGAAACAGTAAGTGCCTCAATTGACTATAGCATTTTCGCTAGTATATATTTTCCGATAAACTCGTAAAATACAAACAAACAATTTTTTTATAACCCTTACTCCTCCCAAGAGCTCTTGTCCTGTGCCAACATAATGCAGCCCTCGCGGTACGCGTCCAAGCATCAAGATTTTTTTTGTTAGCCTGAACTGTCCCACTTCTCAGCAAAGGCATCCCCATTCCTTCCACTTTTCTCGATGTTGCGCTTCGTCTCGCCAATTAACGAGAAAACCATCCAAAGTAACCCGCCATCTTTTCCTCGGTCTGCCGCGACCCCTTCTAGCTGTCTCAGGGCTCCAGTTTAACAATAGATATAGATAAATTTTACAGCATTTTAAAATAAGTAATAGGAAACAGTTGCAATAAATAGGTAATTCCGGAAGAGTGCTATTACCGTTGAATATTTCCCTAATCAATGTATAGTCATCACTACATCCGCTGTTATTGAACCGGGTCATGCGAGAGAGACATTTATATTTTAACAATGTTGCAATCAAAATTGCTGAAATTATTTTCCATAAAAATGAACTATGCAGTGATTTTTAGGGGTACGGGGAGAGGGGGATTTCGATAACATCCATTGTAAAAAATATTGAAGCGTGTTTAATTTTTAAATCGTTCAGTAATTGAATTGGTTTCCTTATAAATTGCTAAAGAATGAATTGAAGTTTGGAGCCGCAAACTCGCGGTACCATTATCGCTACTTACGCTCCCGCTGCAAATGACTGGTGGTACCGGTGAAAGTTTCAGTCAGATAGTTATGATCACCGCTTGGTGGTTTTATATACAATCCGTAACTACAATACTGTAAATAAAAAAGGACTGATTCTAGGGAGTGACATCGTCCGAGAAATGACTGTCACTGTGGCTGTTTTAATTTCTGCTCCATATTATGTAAGTACTTCGTATTAGTAAGCAGTATTATTTTAATCTTACTGCAGTGAGGAAAGAGATGGGCAGGACATCCTGTATCGCTCTGTCTCTTTCCCACACTGGAGTTATATTAAAATAATACTGCTTGAAGACGTCAATGTAACCCGCCCGTTGTCAATTTTAGAAATTGGATGTTTGTGTAGGCAAATTGGAGGATTATCCATAAAGCAAACTAGCCACGTGCCTAGGGGCGCGACGCATGGACTTAATAATAACTCAACATAAAAAAGTACAGAGATCATAAATTCCCAAATTCAAATCCTTCTTGCTTTCTTCACTTTCATCACATAGTTAACATTTATAACACATATCAGCGACTTCGCCTGCGTGACATGTGACTTTCCCGTAATAAAATTTACTATGTGCCAAGCTACATCATGTTATTTTTGCGTTAAAGAGTAACAAAAATGCATCCCTTCACCCTCGCCAACTTTCACGCTTATAATATTCGTAAGATGGTCTAACTAGAGGGGTGCTGATGAGGTGCTAGGCAATCCAAGGCATGTTATAAAATAAACGCACTTACGTCAATCTCCGTTTGCCATTAAAAATGTGCATCCACACCGAGGTTACTGTTTGTTTTTTTTTTCACCTTTTGAGGAGGTGATGTGTGATGGGCACAATGTATCATAAAAAGTTAGTTTAAAGAAAAGTTATAGAAAGTAACTTAATGTTATCAATGTTTTCTTATTGCAAAATATGTATTACTGTACAGAAATTAATTTCATTGTGGATGCACATTACACCGCAGCCGCGCTTTTAGGAACTCCACAACTACAAACAGATAAACCGAAGTTACAACTTATATCTATTTTAAGTAAACTATTCGCATGATAATTCCATAATCCATAAATAATCACCCTAACAATATTTACGATGAGCACAAGTTACTAGATGTGTCAAAGCAATAACTCTATTAATTAACATCGACGATAATTGTATGGCATTGGCTGCTGATTGACATCTGAATGATGTAATAGATTACGATTATATTATATGAATAAATACTATTACGGATATTCTGTTATAAGTACAAGGTGAGGTATAACCTATAATTAAAACCTATGCTGAAGTTAATGTAGATTAGTACAGATTAACTCATCATCTGCCTAGCCTTTTCCCAACTATGTTGGGGTCGGCTTCCAGTCTAACCGGATGCAGCTGAATACCGATATTTTACATGGAGCGACTACCTATATGACCTCCACAACACAGTTAGTACTGGGTAATACGATACCCTTCGGTAAGACTGGTTGTCAGACATTTTAGGCCACTGACTACCTAACGACTGTCAAAGATCTACAAATGACAGCCGAGACCGATGGCTTAGCGTGCTTTCCGAGGTACGGAGAAAACTCGGTATGTAATGGATGGTCACCCATCCACAGACCAACTTAGGCAAGCACGGCTTAACCTAAAGATTATTTAGCCACTAGCTCCTCCTAGCACATATTCACTCTCGATTAATTTCGATTAATGATAATTTTGCAGATTCCATAATGATTTCTAGTTAAAGGATAAAACCCCTTAACTATACTTATTAAAAAGTGCTAAAGTTTGTAAAATTGTAAGTTTGTATTTAGGCGGCCATCTTCGGAACGTCTGATCCAATTTCGAAAATTCTTTCACTAATGGGAAGCTACATTATCCAGTCGTAGGTTATATTTAAACCTCTCTTCCTATGGGTTATATTTCGACCATAACGCGAGCGAAATGAATCATTTAGTTTTAGTCTATTCCTTTTTATTCAACTCGAGTTTTTGCCGCAATAGATCAATCCCCGCCGATAAGCGCCTTTTTATTGTATGTGGACCGAGAGGGCCGTGAAATTCGTGAAATTCATGGCAGTTAGACAAGGATAGGATATACCTACCTACGTCTGAAGAGCACATTATAATTTTGTTACGTCAGTGCAAGGCCAGCTGAAAAACATAGTCAAGCATTGTTCCGACATTAGCTGTATTGGCCTCTTATTTATCGCAAACGCCTCAGTTTGCGATAAATAAGAGGCCAATACAGCTTAAATTTATATAATGACCATCTTATTGTTGAAGATTCTTACCTGACTCTTGATATTTAACGAGAAAACTCAATAAATAAGTTCCAATATAATATCTCAATCAATTAATATACCAACAATACACTCTTGATAGTATTAAGGAGCTCCTGTTACGAACTATAATTCCCATATAGCTGAAAATTGGACTGGCATTGTGTCCAGTAATTGGTGATTGGCCGTCTATTCATGGAACTTAATACCTCCACCACAACTGTAGACTATCGACAATACAGCTTCACGGCCCTATTGGGATAACTGACGCGAAGGTATTATGGTTCTGATCACTTGCGTGGCGAAACTGCGTTGACTACGGTTTAGTGCGCTGAAATTAGGCCACTAAATAAACACGCAATCGAAAATTATGTCTAAATGAGGATTAGGTGGCATGAGATAAGTATGGTACAACAGTTTTATAAAACTTTTCTCAAGAGTTTTAAACTTTTATCCCTTTCAAGTTTATATCCCATTTCCGAGAACTCTGCCTGAAATTTTCAAAAACAGTTTATTTTGAAAATACACAGACGAAATTGTAAAGTCGATTTAGGTATTGGAATATTATCAACAACATGGGTTAGTAGTTTAAATATAAAACCAAAGAGAAAATAATGATGATGTACAAAGGTATAACGCGAAGGATACAGGTAATGCACATAGCTAAGGTTTAACACATTAAACAGGTGCTAAATTCTGCCCACCAGTAGCATAATTTGGCTGGCCGCATTTGTGAGGCCAATGCCAATATTAGCTAGTCAAATTAGCGTTTATCGCCGTTCGTAACTACACACTCATAATGCACATTCTGTTATATAGCTTTACACATAATACTACTGACATTACTGAAAACCTTCTCATATATTTTGACAACTTTTCTGAAAACCTGTGTATCAGATAGTTCTATAAATTTATCTTGATTATTTGTTGATACATATTTCTGTTATCCTACTACAAAAACTTAAAGATACATATGTATTTAAGTTCTGTAGAACTCCCAGTACTTAACCAGGAATTGACTTGTAAAGTTCAGTTATGCAGTTGCTCCATTAAAAATACTGATATTTGACTGCAGCAGGTTAGACTGGAAGCCAACCCCATCATGCTTAGAAAAAGACTAGGCAACTTATTCCCTAGTACTATTTTTAAAACCGGATGCTACACAAATTATACATACCATCAAATTCCGTTATTAATACCAAAGCTACTTTCTGTCTACAAAAATTAAAGCTCCAACCTTTTTATACAACATTTTTTTTTCACTTACTAAAAGAGTCTTTAATTACAGATCACAAAAAGTGTGAAAAAAATATTTACAAAGAAAACCTTTACAGAATAAAGGCGAAAAAAGAAATTCAACTGTAATAAAGTGTATACAAAGATGCGATGTTCTGCCACTGATTACACAGGAAAATTCTTCACGGTCACAATATCACAATGTTGGTAGTATTTCAAAGCTACGTCCTTTTTCCAAGGCTGCTCAATCTGAAATTGACTGGATTAAAGTCTTAAAACAGAATCTTAATGCAAAATACTTCAATGAGCTATTTTTAGAGTGAGATATATTGTCTGTCATTGTTTTTCTTTATGCTGGGAATATTTGTGAAAAATGAACTCCGAGAACCATTATTGAATATCCATAGAATGAACCGAAAAAATTCGTCATACAAGTAAACAAATACTTCATAACGACATACGCATGACGACTATATATTTCCAGTATAAACTACCCTCTTCTTTTACCGAAAGCTTATAATGGGCGGTAAGTCATCTTATGTATATTGGACAGAATAGCTTGTAAAGTAGTAAACGATAGAGAAGGTCATCATCATCATTTCAGCTGAAAGACGTCCACTGCTGGACATAGGCCTCCCCCAAGTGTCGCCACATTGACCGGTCCCGTGTGACTCACATCCAGCGGATCCCCGCAACCTTCACCAAGTCATCGGTCCACCTAGTGGGAGGCCTTCCAACGCAACATCTTCCGGTTCCCGTTTGCCACTCCAGAACTTTACGGCCCCATCGGCCACCCGTTCTGCGAGCAATGTGCCCTGCCCATTGCCACATAAAGTGAAGGTGTTTAAAGAAATAAAATAATAAATGGTTGCAATACCTGCTGTCTTATATCTACCCACCTAGTGTATTACGAAGATGAATTTTCACATCACTCAAAAACCATACCAGACTCAAAACAGACACTCATAAAATATTACCCATGCTTATAGTCTCAAATTTACAGCCAAAATAGCTGAGGAGCATAAACGTCTGTGAATTCAATATCGTTAGTGAGGCGGACGCTGTAAAATTCAACGGTCTGTTATAATATGCAGCCAGAAGGAATATTACAGGCCTTAGCTTTGACGACAGCTCGTACTTTAGTATGATGGTTATAATTTACTACAGAAATAGGATTCTATTTGCAAGATGAGCTGGCTCCTTTAAGTACTAGGTACTTTAGGTTTTAAATTGTTTATTTTGCAATTCTAGACTTTTTCTTATCTTGATTTTAATATGATAATGATGTTCTGCATTAATAATTCATGCGGGATTAGGGTGTTTAGTGAAACGATTTTTCCGCATTGTTATAAATCTTCCATTTGAATAATAACATAATATCACGCTTGTAATCCCTGAAGGGTAAGGCAGAGGTGTACCTAATAGTACACGCACATTTCGCCAGTTATCTTTAAGTCCCAGGTAATAGGGAGCAAGCCTATTGCCTTCAACTGGGCACAAAACTAGAATCCGTGGCTGCTACTGAGAAATTCCTGATGAAAAACCCAATAGCAATTTGCACAACCCCGGGAATCGAACCCAGGACCTCATGTTCAGCAGTCGCGATTGCGACTACTAGACCAACGAGGTAGTTTAATAATAAAGTTTTTAAATATTATAATCTACCTACATCTTCCTCTTGCTGGCATTAGGCGTCTGACATTAACACTCAAATTCAGTGTAGTCATGTCGAACCTCTATCACTGCCCATTCTAAAAATATTGCAGGTCGTTCAACATCAGATTCATATATAAATGTATTAATTCACGCCATTTCCCATGCTTTAGGCTAAACAGAAACTTCAGTATATCGGTTTTTTTCATAGGTATTTTCTTCTACTTACGCATAATCCAGTTATATTGTTAGTCTAGTGGTCGCAAGCACGACTGCTGAGCATAAAAGCAAAGTGTTATTGGGTTTTTCAATCAATCATTTCTCAGTAGCAGCCATGAAGTCTGATTTCTGCCCGGTTGCTTGATGGCAACAGGCTCGCCCCTTATTACATGGGACTTTAACTATAACTAGCGGAATGTGAGTGTACTATTAGGTACACCTCTGCCTAACCCTTTGGGGATTACAGGCGTATTGTTATGTTATGTTTCTTGACGTTATCCGTCTATTTTCCATATATTTACGCCAACATGCGCGCCGGATGCACAGCTGTAATATTTGTTAAATTAGTCACAGAGGTTCGCCTTTAACGGCAATTTGGTTAGTTTCCAGGTCAGCGCCACTTCGCACGTTCATTAGCATTAACAAACAAACAGGCCCTTTATCGGATAGTTTACAGAGGTTGTGATTTCACAGGAAATGACCATTGGAATTACGCTGTGGGGTAAATAGAACTAAAAATATTGCTATAATTCTGTTTGTGGTAGCAGAATAGGCTGGCTCTTTCATCATCTGCCTAGCCTTTATTGGGGTCAGTTTCCAGTCTTACTGAATGCAGCTGAATACCATTATTTTACATGGAGCCACTGCCTATTTGACCTCCACAACCCAGTTAGTACTGGGTAAAATACGAAACCCCTGGGTAAGACTGGTTGTCAGACTTTCGGGCTACTGCCTACCGTATGTTGGCTGTTTGTGTACGTAATATTTGTGTTTGGAAATGCACAACACAGAATAAACTCCTAGCTGAAGTAAAAAAACGGTTGATTTTTGTTCCATTAACATTGACTCATTCTTCATTTTAAAAAAAATCTGACAAAATGACCGTGTATCTACTAAAGGTTCGCCTCTGCCTAAGTCTTCGAACTTACAAGCGTAGCGTGTCATGTCATGACTCATAAGGCATTTACGCATTTAAAGAAAAGATTTACTAGATATAACCTAAAACGCTCCAAAAACGTTATATAATGCCCCATTAGATGTCCCATTACGTTAGAAACACGTTATTATTACCTAGTTGGGCTACCCAATGTGAATCATTGCAGAATTTTGCACACGATGCGATGTTCTACCAAAATGTGTGCATATTAGGTATGTGTTTTGTGTCACCGTATTTTACAGTCATGTTTTATTTGTACATATGACTATTATCAACATAAATTTGGAATAAATGCAGCAATTCGATACAGAGAAGCAGAACAATGTGAATGAGAAAATACTTCAAAAACTTGAGTCGTTTGAGGACAATAACCTTGAAATTAAATAAAGTAAATAAAGGGTGTAAACAGACTCTTACCGAAGCCGAAAGGCACTTGTTCTCCCCGTCATCGCGATTATTTTTTTGTTCTAGACCATACCTGGGAACCTTCTAGTTACGGAGATATTGGGGGTCAAAGTTCCAACTTTTTTTTTAAATACATGTTTTTAATGTAAGATTTTTACTTTAAACACCTCCAGGACCCCCTTACTATTCAATCCATTCATCAGCTCAAAGTTTTGAGTGTGTTACATTGAGTCTTACAGTAAAACGTGATTTTTCAGCTCAAAAAAAAAAGTCGTTTCCCAGCACTAATTTTTGCGTAAAGTTACTTAGTTTGATGTACAGAATGCTTGGTTGACGGCTTCGTGAAGAGTCTGTTTACACCCTGTATACATTTATTTTAAATTCATTTGTACTTTTTGCTTCTGAAGCAGATCATCTGCAACAAATGCTCCAAGACCTGAGCACTGCAAGCCTTGAAGTTGGACTAACGATTGATCAGTCAAAGACTAAAGTCATGAGCAATGCCGCTAAATATAGGGTCGAGGTCGGTGGGCAGGAAATACACTATGTAGACGAATATATCTACCTGAGCCAGCTAGTTTACTTCAACAAGAGGCAGGACAAAGAGATCGACTGTCGAGTTGAAAATGCCTGGAGAAGCTACTGGTCCATGAAAGCGCTTATGAAGGGCGACCTTCCTATTTCACTTAAGCGTAAGCTCGTCGACATGTGTATCCTGCCTATCCTTACCTATGGTGCCTAGACTTGGTCCTTGACGGAGGCTCAGAAGTCCAAACTCAAGGTTTGCCAAAGAGCGATGGAGCGTAGCATTTTGTGCATCAAAATCACAGATCGAATACGCAACACCACAATACGCTCCAAGACAGGCATCGCCGATGTTGGCGATAAGTCTGCGAGGTTAAAATGGGACTGGGCGGGTCACATTTCCAGGATGGGTCAGGACATTTGGGCCAAAATCGGCACACAGTGGGTGCCTGAAGACGGTCGTCGTCACCGAGGCAGGCCTAAGAAGCGCTGGCGTGACGATTTAGACTCGTTCCTGACTGATTGGCCAGAGGAGGCAAAACACCGGGAGAGTTGGAAGAGTATAGGGGAGGCCTTTGCCCAGCAGTGGGACAGAATAGCCTAATAAAAAAAATTAAAATATTTTCACATTTTTCACACAAAAACATGATGTTATTGCAACCTTACAGTGCATTCTTAATTAACAAAATATATTTATACGAGATTACTGTTTTGGCAATAAGTGCGATGCTCAAAGAGATGCAAAACACTCTTCAATCTCAAGAGTAAATCAATAAAACACTCAATATCATCAAAAGGAAAATAAACACAGGATATGCACAAATTTTTTTGCAGTGAAAAAGCAAAATCATTAGAGTTATGTGTCAGCGATGTATTAATGAGCAAAGTTAATTTTGATGTTGGGTTTTCCCGCCTACCTATATGTTGTAGCTTTTAGGCACGTACGGGTTTTTATGATGCGTGACCAACTGTTCGAGTACTAAATTTTATCGTGGGTTGGCGCCATGGTTTTCTGTTTAGACGATGATGTGGCACTGACCTTAAATAGCTCAAAGTACTTCTAGTCACAGTATAAATAAACCAGTCAGTTGTTAAACAACTACTCCCCCCCTCCGACACGTCTGAAGATCATAGCCTCCTGGCGAAAGATCTCACAGCGCTCTTCGCATTAAGTGACTCCGTTATTATAGCGGGTGACTTTAATGCCAAACACCCAGCCTGGAGCAGTATAATGACTAACCCGAGAGGGAGAGCATTGTACGACTTATCTGGGTCTCTTATATTTGACCCCATCGCTCCCATGGAGCATACCCACTACCCCCACACCGTCGGTCAACGCTCAGACGTCCTCGATATAGCGCTTCTCAGGAATATCAACCTTAGGTTGTATTTGATTGAGACGCTACACGAGCTGAACTCTGACCACCGCCCGGTGCTCATGCACCTTATCCCCAACTCGGGTCCCTCTGACCCCAACCAACCACCTCCGACCTCAATTATAACGGACTGGAAGAAAGTAAGCGTCAAGCTGAAATCGGAAACGTCCCCCCTTCTTGATGGTATCCCAGACCATATTGTATCAGCCGAAGATACCATGGCAGCCATCGACTCGTTTACAGGCCACGTACAATCCGTACTGAAGGATTGTTCACGGGAGGTACCAGCGTTGAGCGATCAGCGCTGGATACTGCCCGCTGACATCCGTGACCTGATAACCGAGAAGAACGCAGCCATCCGTGCCTACAGCTCCTTTCCCTGCGACGCGAACAAAGCCCACATGCGCAATTTGCAGCTTGCTGTAAAGAAACGCACTAGTGAGCATCGTTCAAATCAATGGGACAAGGAGCTCAGCGAACTCGAGCCCACTCACCTAGCCTTCTGGCAACTGCAACGAAAGTTGCGTGCCTCCGAAGAGGCCTCAGCGCCTCCTCTCATCCGCCCTGACAAGAGCGTCGCATTCGACGACTCCGACAAAGCAGAGTGCCTGGCCGACAGCCTGGAATCTCAATGCTCACCCAGCTCTCAACCAGTAGACAAGCGACACCTTGAATTGGTGAACGCAGAAGTCGAACGTAGAGCTTCTCTCCCCCCAGTCGAAGACCCTGATGTTCCTCTGCCTTCTGTCACACCCGAAGAAGTGCAAGACATCATCGACAAGCTAAAGCCGCGAAAAGCCCCTGGCGCCGATGGCTTCACCAATAAGGTGTTAAAACTTCTTTGCCCCCAACTCATAGTTCTTTTGGCAGCCATCTTCAATGCTGCCATGAACAATAATATCTTCCCGCAAATGTGGAAAGAGGCCACGGTCATAGGTATTCCCAAACCGGGTAAACCGAAAGCCCAGCCGTCGAGCTACCGGCCGATCAGTCTCCTGAGTGCACTCGGCAAAATCTACGAGAGACTTATTTATAAGCGACTCAAAGACTTTGCCGAAGCTAAGAGCCTCATTCCCAACGAGCAGTTCGGATTCAGGACCGAACACTCGTGTATTCAACAAGTACACCGCATCGTCGAACATTTGAGCGCCGGCTTCCAGCGCGGGTCGATGACGGGAGTACTTTTCTTCGATATCGCGAAAGCGTTCGATAAAGTCTGGCACAACGGCTTATTATATAAGCTGTACCAACTCGGAGTGCCTGACCGTCTCGTGCTCATCATACGAGACTATCTATCGAACCGCACATTTCGCTATCGCATTGGGTCCGCTCTATCTTCCCCCCATCCTATCAGGGCAGGGGTCCCACAGGGATCCGTCATTTCCCCCCTTATCTTCACGCTGTTCACCAGCGACATCCCCAAGAGAGCGAAAACCCTCCTAGCTCTATTCGCCGACGACACGGCCATCTATTACACTGGGCGTAAGCAGGATGCCATCGCCCGGAATCTACAAGAGGCAGCCAACGCCCTAGGCGAATGGTTCCGTAAGTGGAAAATCGAGGTAAATCCCGATAAGAGCCAAGCCGTGCTCTTCCACAAATTGCGACTTCATCGCACCCCCCCCATCCCGATCACCATGTTCGGCAAGCCTATCCCTTGGGAGAAGCAAGCCAAATACCTCGGAGTCATATTAGACCAACACCTGACCTTCGCGTCACATATCAAGGCCGCTCGTAACCGAGCATCCTTTGCTATGGGTAGACTCCACTACATAATTACGAGTAAGAGCAAGTTGTCACTTAGGTGCAAGTTGCGTCTCTACACCGCAGTGATCCGACCCATCATGACATACGCATGCGTCGTATTTGCCCATGCCCACACACGCTTCATCCATAGGATGCAGACACTCCAAAACCGATACCTCCGGAAAATCACCGGAGCCCCTCCCTATGTCCGTAACGAGACCCTCCATCTAGACCTCAGAATCCCTACCATTCAGCAGTTCATGAAGCGTCTCTCCACGCGCTTCTTTGACAGAGCTATAAAACATAAAAACCCCTTGATCGCATCGGCCGCCCGATACGAACCATCGCGTATTAGCATCGTTCGCCGTCCAAGGCATGCACTAGTAGCCCCCGATGACCCCACCACCCTCCTCCAGGAAAGTAATAGGGAAACTAGCACAGTCAAAAAACACAAATACAAACCGCCGTCTTTCCGACCCCGCCGCCGTGGTCCGTCGCGACGTCCCCGTTCAAACCCCCCCCGACCCTTGCTAGAGCTAGCCCGCGATGCTGAGCCATTAGTGATAAATCAACCCCTAATTAATCTCATTTAGATCCAGCCTGTCTGTAAACAACTACCTTTTTTTTGTGCATTAAAACGCGAAATTAATGTTACAGCTCCGACCTCCTTACGAGAAACCTGTTACCTGATTATTACGTCTGCTGTGCCATGCATCACTGTTTAGGCGCTGGTGTGACTGACCTTAGCTATACCCCGCTGTACCTCTAGTAGCTAATACTACATAATATATATCGTTGTTCTGTTAGGTGTATTAATGTTATTTGAGTCGATTGCTCATGCACTTGTTCTATATTAGGGTTCCGTATATAATAAAATGGGATCTTTATTAGGTCTGGTCCAGTGGTTACCTACAAACGCCAGGTTACTTTTAAACGAGTTGATTTTAAAGAACATTTATGCTCTGTTTACATTGTGGTTTTTCATTGATTTTTCTTCTTGTTTCAGGTAAGTATCACAACGCCGAAATATTTGAATTTGTCGGTGCCTGAAACCGTGAGTACTTATTTATTTAGCCTTACAGTGATCTTCGGCTCTCTGCGTTCACTTTCGCACGAGGTATGCGGGATTCATTCTTATCTACAGTCCATGGTACACCGAAATAACAAAAATATCTTCATTCATAGAGGATATCAAGTAATTTGTTCCTTTTTGCCAAATTAACCTGTATACCACAAACTCTCTCCATCCACTTATTTAATATTACTTCCTCGGGAAGTCAACCCTTCAGAACATTATGGATAATTGGGAAAATACAAAAAAACACTATTAGTTGGTCTCATAACGGTAACATAACATGAAGGTCCATTTACATTGGTACTTACTCCCCTCGATGACCGTTTGAGTCATACGTGTACGTGTGTAGGTAATCTACGATCTCCGGTGGAAAATCCACTGGGAAACTAGAGCATTTAATAATTACGAAATTAGTGTTCTGTTATGTGTGTTTTTGTGTGTGTGTGTGTGGGTGTTTTATTGTGTTTTGTCTTTAATAGAGCCATAATTAATAAGTATTCCAAAGCTCTAAATTCACAGCGTTTTCCCAAATATGTAGGTCGAGTTCGATTTAGGTTCTAATCAAATGAAGATAAATTTTTAACTTCGAACAAAATATGCACTTGCCTACCTACTATGCAAAATCAATAATAGAACATTAGACCAATGGCCAAACTTCCAACCTGGACTGCCCGTAAGAAGATGATGTACAGTTTCATCTTTGATAGTCGAATCAAATGACATCGCAATGGTTTGATATGCTTTTGCTGTACACGTAAAGGTCTCCGTTATATCTATTGTCGGAACTAGTCACCTAGCCCATTCTTTGAACATTGTACCGCTCGATCTAGCCTTGGCTGCAATTAAGCTTCTAGCCCCGTAATAAACAACCAACTGCTCCACCAAATGTAAACCCACCCTAGTTCGCACAGACGTGCCTCTCCGAAATGCGTGAGATTACATCCAATACAACTGTCGGCAAACATAATAGCTAACAGCAATATCAAGCTAGGTATCTGATGGTAAACAGAACAGTAACTAATAACAGTACAGTATCATACTCATATTACTAGGTTTGTTTACTTGTTTGTGTGTTCTGGACATGTCAAAGGATTCAGCTCTTTGATATCGTCGCTTCTGAGTATTCCAGTAGCTTTAGTTTCAGTAAATAAGGCAAGGTGTTTGCGGATAAAAATTAATGTTACCGAGAAATGTAGATCGGAAATACAGGTAAAAATAGTAAAAACTGACGCCAAAAAGGTTAGTCATTCAGATACTCTACCTACCTACATCCACTTTGGTTAGGCGGTTTTTTTGTCACCGATAGTATTTTTTTTGTTGGTTTTGAAGTTCACGACAATCGAAACAGCAGTTTCGGATGTCATGAAATTCCAAACAGCAAATTAAATTTGTTTAGAAAAAACCTCCAAAAAGTTAAGATTACGTACCTACACACAAAAACACAGACCAATTCAATACCTTCTCCCTGTTAAGTTATTGAAAATGGCGTCCCACGTTTTAGGCATCCTCCAAAGACATAGTAGTAATAGATTTTCAGTCAACTTACCAATTTACCAAATCCCCTTCCCCGTCGACATTATCAACTTGCGTGAGCAACTTTAGCGAGCGGGTTCACAAGTTGTTAAACTCAATGAATAGGATGATTAGTATAGCCGGGACCTTTTTCTTTTACACGGAGAGCAGCTCAAAGATGACGGTAACATAATGATCTATTATTCTGGCTGTGTAATATTAAAGTAACTTTGATCTTATGCCAAGAATTTACATCGAGCGACAGTAATGTTTTTAACTAGTAGTCGAATTTCGGGTTTGACTTTAAAATGTAGAATGAAAATGTGGAATGGCCATGACTTTGTTGTGTTACGGGTAAAATTCTACGTTGCGCATTTCATAAAGCTCGCGTTCTGGCATCGTAATTCGCAGACAGCAAGGACCAACCAAGTCATCCTAACAAATTACCTTTATCAACCCTGTGAATAGCCTATCCAGACCATTAAATGTATATTTCGTTGCCCACAATGTCAACCTGGAACGCAATAAGGGTAATATCAGGTCGACCTCTTACCAGCAGTTAGCACATACCCTACTCACACGAACACTTATATCCAACACAATACATTCATTAAGAGTGCCACTAATTACGTTACTTAGTTTCACTATAATTTTAAGGTAGGCCGTATATAAAGGTTGGTAGGCCGTGAGACGACATTTTCAACCCTTTGTTAGGCTTTCAGTGACACTTAAATCAACCCTCCTTCACTTAAATAGGTCTAAGAACTCGTTAACTGAAACACTAACCTCTGGGAAATTACCAGTAATTTTACGTGAAAATATTGGGCAAGGCAGCCTGTTTATTTTATAAAACAAATAAGCCTGTGTACCTGTTTCATTATCCTGTTTGGAGTGACAATTATTGAAGCTAAGTTTTACTAAGGGACCGGGAGAAATATAAATGGAAGGTTAATTCGTTTAAATAGGTGTATGTTTTCTTTGTTAGATTTTGTCGTTCTAGAATCTAGCAGGCCCGAAGGCACTTAAGAAGCCGATTCCTGCCAGCATTCCAACGGGTACAAGGCTCCAATGGCGAAGGTTCCATACAACTCGATTCCTACCGGTTTCCCTTTGAAAAATGGCACAGTCAGTATTCTATAGACAAATAATATAATCTCATGAAAGACATGTACTCCGGCTTACCTCTTACAAAAAGTGTTCCTTCGTTACTAAAAGGCACTCTATGTAGTGTCTAGGAGTCAACTGTAGTCATCTACGGATCGTGATTGCCAAGTGTGCGCTAACAAACTGTCAAGACATTTTTCTGTTAGTGGGAACGTAACCATCCCTATTTGTTTAGTACAAGAAATGTCCGACCCATCAAATAGTGACCCCCAAAACCTATAATCAGGAGATAATTGATATTGTTTTAATTGTGATTAATACAGAGTGATTGGTAATTGGATGCATTCCTTGAAATGGCTGATTCTAGTCCTAATTTGCATAATTAGGAAGATCCTCAGAACAACCCAGTTTGGACCCCACATTATTGGGTCAATATTGTTACAAATTAGGTCTAGTATCACCCATTTCAAGGAAGGCACCCATTTACCAATCACTCTGTATTTATCAAAATTAAAACAATATTAACTATCTCCAGATATAGGTTAGTCAGTCTGTATAATACCGTTGTTACATGATATAAAATCATAACAGAGTAAGAGCCAATACTTACCTCACAGTATATCTGTACAAAATGTTTTGTCGATAATGTGAATGAATGTATTGTGTGTTTGATCGATTTTTGATGAAACAATGCAGGCTGGGTATTATCACGCACACAATCAATCCAATTAAACTGCGGATGCCACCAGGTCTATAAAAAGCAGTACTAGCCCTATTGATTAACCAAACAATGTGGTTATTCATATACCCTGGCATTCAAATATGATATACCAACATAATGAGGTTTGATAGCATTGAGCTTATTGCTATCACTATTTGAAGTTAAAAAGTCAAAAGTCATACTTTTTGAAGAACAAAATCAAATTGAAGATGTTGGATAGAATCCGTTTAAGAAACTTAAGATTATTTTTAGACTTGGTTGGTTTTAATCGGTTTAACTGTTATTTCAAAGTGAGTACCAATATATTGTTGTATTCGTTGGTCTAGTGGTCGCAATCGCGACTCCTGAACATGAGGTACTGAGGTACTGGGTTCGATTCCCGGGGTCGGGGAGTTGTTATTGGATTATTCAGGAATTTCTCAGTAGCAGCCATGGAATCACGATTTGTGCCCGGTTGATGCCAAATAGGCTCGCCCCATTAGGGTGTAGGTAATAACTCATCGGGAATTACAGGCGTGATGTTATGTTATGTTAAAGTTTTAATGAAATTGCCGCTTACTAAACTTTTACAAAGATATTATTTACCCAGTAGCGTTTACGACACAGTAAATTATGACGCGTAGAATGTCGGTACATAAACCGTTCTACGAAACTGCACAATTTACGAAGGTCGTACATACAAATTGCATTGTCTACACTGTAGACTACGGGGAGCGATCTAAATTCAAATACACTGTTCTGACAAGCAACGGAACCTTTAATCAACAATGACAAGTGGGCCACTGTGAGCCACTATGGGCCACTAGCACAGATCATACATCTAGGGCAGGTGGGACAGCTATCTTGTCTATACCGACCGGGCCAAATATGTCTTGGTATACGTCGGAATACTGAACTACAGTTCAATGTAGTGAATTTGACTGATAGTTGACGTTTCGCCTTTCTCACTAGCGTCATTATCAACGGTCAGGATATATTGGTCGTTGTGGTGTTGTGCTCTCGGTAACTGTTCATTTACAAAGAAATAATAGCTTAACGGTCTTCTTGTACACAGAAAAAGTTAAACAGCCATTCTAGTAATGTGATAGTCCACAATCATTATGAAGTATCTTTGTACTTATTGTATATGACTACAATGAGACAAAGGTTAAAACAACTATTGACTGTATGTTTCCAAATTACCTATACTTTAGGTTAATTTCTAGAAAAACCAACAGAGAATTACCTCGTTAGTAAGTAATTGATCTCATAGTGTTATTTTATAGGGATTCTGTAGACAACAAAGAATTAGGTATTTCCAGAAATAGATATTTTCAGGACTAGGCATTTCGCGAATTGGTCCTTTTTTAAGCTGTTGGGTATTTTAAGAATTGGGTATTATTCGACTAAGCCATTACATTTGGTAAACAAAGAAATAGGAGAATGTAATATGCGTGAAATGATATTACCTACCTTTATCAAACCTTTGAAAATACTAAAGCATAAATACCTACGTCGAATTCTTGACAGTCAAATTATTATTTTCATGTAATTCGCTTCCCACTAGCAGATTATCGGGGCGATCAATCTCAGTATTCCCTGCGACCTGTCTCATCGCAGTTCGAATGGCTAAGCTTGTGAAATCAATTAAAGATTTATGTTAGATGCTGATATCATGTAATTGGATCTACAGCCGTCAAATTATATCGAAATTCACGTACTTATAGGTATAAGCCTGTAACACCACACTGCTTATTAGGATTACCCAAAGCTGCCAACTGGCATTTCACTGTATGCCTGTCAGTCACAAGAACTGTATCTTAAGAACCGTGATAGCTAGCCACTTGCAATTTTGGTTTTAGCCGAGAACATGCAACTGGTATATACCGGTATCATCACATTAATATTATAACCACCATTCTGACATAAAAATACAATCGTAGGAAATCATCTACCAAGGCTTTTATATATTATGAATCGATTTGCTTTTGTTTTTTCCCATTAACAACGAACCCGAATAACATTATGCTAAGTGTTCCATGTTTTGTATTCTGTCCACGTTTATGACCAAATTATAATGTATTCAGCTCACAGTAAATCAAAGTACATAAGTCAACCTTCGGGTTTGAGTACTAAGTACAAAACAAAACTCGTCAAATCCATGAGTAATTTACCTGTCCCTCAAAATAATCTGTGTATTTCGACACGTACGTGTCAACAATTAAGTAACTTGAGCCATTTAAACTTTCCATTACATGTTTTACACGAACTTTAGAAGTATATAAGTAGCAATTATCGTATCAATTTCAAATTAACACTAATTGCGGAATGACGCGAGACTAAAGTTACAAATCAACTTCGATGAGCTTCTATTTTCCTCTTGAACATTTTCCGAGCGAGTCATCGCTCTTCATGGCGTGGCAGTGTGTGATAAGAAGTATGATGTATCGCGGCTGTAACTTCGATTTTACGTCGTGTTATAGTATGGTCGAACTAAACTTAATAAAAGACTCTCAAGGCGATCAGCACAGGAACAGCGTTATATACCAATAAATACCCATTTAATAGCGCTTCGTGTAAGTATGTAATTCTTGATGAATATTTACTTTTATTCTAGATATTAGGAATTGAAATAAGACGGGTTTGATATTGTTTCCGTAAAAAAAAACACGGAAAACAAAATTTTATTCTCGCACGTATTTATTGAAACAACTACCGCTACGTCATCACCGCTCTGTGCGTGAATATACTAAAAGATAGAGGTAGGTCATGAATAAGGGGTATTCTATAGGTATCTAAGGTAATCTATACACGTATTCGCTAAATTATTTACACACGTACCTTCGACGAATTTCCATTTTGCCATGTAAGGGCTTCTTTGTAGTACAGAAAATATACTTATGCTTTGACTCACTGCTAGTGCCTCCAGACAGTGCCCTGTATTACCTAGACCCCTCTCCGTTTCCTTTGAAAGATGGGTCAGGTAAAACTCTCTGCATTGTACTGACTGTACAGTGTACATAAGTGAGTTGATATTAGACATATGCGTGCCTCTGTACTTTGATCGATCTTAAACTTAAATAATCGCGGACTGTAAGTAGAAACAGTGAGTAATGGACAGTAGACAGGATTGTTGGTCGAGTGGTCGCAACCACGACCAAGCAAGGTGAAGTTCGATTCCCGGGTCGGATAAAGTGGTTACATTGGTTGATGGCAATAGACTCGCCTCCTATTACATGGGACTTAAACATAACTGGTGAAATGCGGGTGTATTATAATTGGGTACACCTCTGCCTAACCCTTCGATGATTACAGGCGTGATGCTATGTTATGAAAGTAGAAATGTGCTACGTTAGAAATAAAACATCAACGAAGCAACAGATTATTCGATAAACTGTCGTCACGTATTCACAAGGAAGGCGAATAACAAGACAAAAAATGTATAGATTTGAATATTTCATGGGATGGTCGCCATTTTATTTTTGTTTTATATTGCTCCTACTTTGCGAACAATACCGATAGCGACAAAAAAAGGTATGAACAAAACTTATAAAAAGTAATCGTCGAAATTCAATGACTGTTGCGAACTTTCAAAAACAATTTTTGGCGACTAAAACCGATTGCGGTACAATCAGCGTCAGAGAAAAGGAACCCCCCAAGTCTTTAATGAATATCGCCCGAGCGACGGCGGGCACGTCACGTTACTGGCGCCGAGCAGCTCCCTCCCCCGCCGCCGCACCCATCTCTGCCCGAGCATCCGCCGAGTCTATTCAAATATTATTTGCATGTTTTTAATAATTATATGGTATTTTTGGATTCTGGCCGAACCAAGATAACTTCCAAAAGACATTATACGTGGGGTTAAGGATACGACCCCGCATCACTAGGCGCTAGTGGATAGACCGTACCTTATACCACTAGGCTATTGGTTCAATTAGCAATCTCAACGAAAATTCGAATAGCATTACTCCTTTGATCGAACAAGATTGATAACGGTCTAATCTAACGGTCAACGGTCGGATAACGGTCTAAAAAATATTAGCACCTTACCGTCTTGTTTTACAAAATGTACAACCGTAATTTTACTTCAGAAATTTAACTGCTTTATGAACTGCAAGTTAAGGTTGAATTTAAAATACTTCTTTGCCTTATTTACTACTACTAAAACTGTGATTGAGGGTATTTATAATTCCTTCAAATCGTTTAATCGTTTTTCGTTTTCGTGCCGATCCGCTTGTGTGTAATATCTCCGTCGTATAATGAATTTGTTTATGCAACATGCCTAGCTTTTCTTACAAACCTCAAACCTACTTTAACATTTGATTTCTTGGATAATAATTAAAGAAAATCATCTAATCATCTATTAAAGAAACTAAAAAAAATCATCCTCGGATTTGAACTCGTGACCATTGCATCGCTGCGCAGGAGTCTTAACCACTAAACCAACATGCCATTTACGTTATACTACCAAAACCTAAAATGGTTTGATGTCATGACCAAAGGGGGTTCCTTTTCTTTGAAGCTGACTGTACTTATTGCCAGATTTTTAACAATTCTTTTGGTTACTAATGATTTCTTTTTGGCCTTATTTGGGTATTTTATTTTCACAGTGTAACAGATTTTTGAACTGAAAGAATGTTAACGTAAACATTAGCTTAAGTACCTAGTGTGTTCAGGTGAAAGTTCAACTGTGCTCATTAAGAGGAAATGCGGTAGGTATTTGAAAAAACTATCGCTGTCTCTCTGCATGCGTGATTTCGGCATTCGTGCGATAAAGACAACTATAGTAAAAAGTCATGATTCGAGGTTTGGCTCTCGATTATGTCCTCCTCCAATATTTGATCAATTTAAAAGATATTTCATAAACTGAATAAGAAGGATATATACTGTGTCCCTATGTTTTTCGTTTTTCATTCATAGTTCTCTTTGTGCACTAGGCCTCTGTTGACAGGCGGTCTAAATAGGCAATTTTGAGCATTTTGTAAAGGTTCTAGTGCTTATATAGATTATGTGTCATCAAAAAGGAAAACATAGAGACATAGAAGAGGTTGATATTTATTTAACTGTAAGAAATCATAGCTTTAAAGTCATAAACCAAAAAGAAAACAGGAGAGCGTTTTTATGGAGAAATGACCCGCATTTCTTCTTAAAAGATTTCACTATTTTATCATTGAATTTTCAATAACGAATTCTATTTAGTCCTAATATTTATTAATATAAATGCATAAGTTTATGAGGATGGATGTTTGTTACTCTTTCAAGCAAAAACTACTGAGAGGATTTAGATGAAATTTGACGGATAGGTTGTAACCTGGTTTAACACATAGGATAACAGTATCCCGGTATACGATCCCGTGGGACAATTAACGCAATCCACGCGGGCGAATCTGCGGGCATAAGCCAGTTTTCAATAAAAGTTGAGTGTTGTAGTTGTTATTATTTTTAATGAAGGCTTTAGGTACAATTCCTTAGGTAAAGCCTCATCGCAGTGACTGGCTGAATCGTTTCTATGTAACTCGATGAAAACGTCACATGACAGGCGGCAATATATCGCCGTATACGGAATCGTTTATCATTGAGTAACATAGAATCCTGACGTGCTGATAAAACTGTCAGTTCCTGATATTGGTTACCATTTCAGTTGAGTTTAATCAATTCCTTAGCCATAAAGGCTGTGTGTACTGTTTTAATGAACAGATAATTTAACAGCAGGGAATTTTTGATTTCCTATGTCGTACTCGTATGTTCGTAACTACGGTTGTAGGAATACCTAATTAATATGTTCTATTTAAGTCAATTTCTACACCATCTCAGGTCAGGTCTTTCTGTGGTCTCAATTATTAAAAACATTAAAAAAAAAGCTGTATTTAATTTATTGTACAAAATCACTATTAAACACTAAAACTATTAATCACTACTTTTTTGTCGCTTGACAAGATCACTATTAAATGCAGAATAAGTTATTAACACATTGGTGCATGTTACTGCTCAGCCACTTGATAAATTCATCTAGAGGATAGTCCATAACAGTTTCCTGTTGCCTGATAGCGACTACGAACAAAGAGACAACAGCCTGTATAAACTTACCGATGCGTAATAGTAGCAATAACTAACACTTCAATCAATTTGTCGCTGTAATCATAAATATCAATTAATATGATTTGCAGACACGTCACCATAATAAAACTCAATAAAATGACAGTACTATAAATCTGAGTGCTATTAACACTTGTTCTAATTGTCTGGTACGTTGGCATAATTAATTAAGATCTATAAACGAACGAATTTATGAATGCTTTATTCGCACTACAGATAACATTGACGTACTCTTTGCTAGTTGCTTAAGCACTGCTCTGCTGGGTTTTCACCTCTTAGCGTTGAGCATACCGTTGATAATCCAGCACTCCATAAAAAGCGGCAAAGTGTGAGTCTCGCACATGAAGTTAATTTTTAATTTAGTTTTACATTCTGTGAAAATTTCAACTGTCTGCCTGTTACAGATTCTGAGATACAGCCCGCCGACAGACAGACGGATGGACAGTCGAGGATTAGTAATAGGGTCCCGTTGGTTATCCTTCGAGTACGAAACCCTACAAACTTGAGCTTAGGGTCGATTTATTGCGCACAGTACACATAACCTCGCGCCGTTCCTGTTCGTTTCTATTTAGCCCAGAAAAGTAATTTAATTACCGGATGACATTGTAAAACCTAATCTCCTAATCGTTCCGAACAACTCACACAGAAAAGTATACCCTTGTTCCTTTCTAGCAAGCTATGCCAAGCAATATTAAGGACTATCTATGTACAATTTGTTTGTACAATTAGCTATGTTATTTCCCAAGCCGCTTACTTGGCAGCAAACAGAGGCTCGACTTTGCATTGAAAATAAGGTAAAAAACTAAAAAGGTTGGCAGCCCGCTATCGCTTGCTTGCGTAAACTTTAATGGCGTAGCTTAGGCAAAGTTTCAAGTAGGGTTGAACACCTTATGAAGCGATACCTGCTGCAATTAATTTTGTTTATCATTGAACGCTGTTTTTTGTAAACAAATCCGAGATAAGTTCAAAAAGAAGAATGTTATAAAATGGGTTGCAAGGATTTTCGATTTTTAATATTTTCAGCAAAATTCTATCGTTTGCGTATTTTAGTAACATGTTTGAGTAGGTATATAGACTTCAAAAAAATACGGCTTGCAGTCCGGGAATTCCGGCAAAAGTGAACACCTGAAACAACGCCATCTAGCTTAAACTACACACACACTCGCGCAAGCGCCCTGCGCCGCCGACCGGTCTGACGATCTGTCGCAAGTTTAACAGTTTTTACCCATCCCAAAAAGTGCAAAATGCCGCTAAAGAAGTTTTTACTTCAAAATACACATAACATCATATTCCCCTAAGGGTAGATGTGTAGAAATAACTACACACATATTTCGCCAGTTATGTTTCAGTCCCATATGTGCAATCAACCGGTTAACATAGTTATTGACGTTTTCCATTAAGAATATTCACTGTAACAGAGTCTGGATATAGCTCGAAAAATTTGAACCTGGTTTAATAGATGGTGGCATGACTTCCGTTTTGCTTTGAAGTCAAAATAACAGCAACAATGTTTGCAGTCCACTACCAAGGCTGTCTACACCTAGCAATAAAATCCACAAAATTTCCATGCATGCACTCCAATAATGTAAATTCAAAAACCACACAGGGGTTCGGTAACCGTTGCAAACACTTCGGACGGCCACAGTATTCACAGTTGGTATTATTTCCTGGCTAATTTATGCTTTTACATTTACATACGTGTACCGTCTGAAATCTGGCGTATATTCACCTGAATAGGTTTATCTTTGACGGCATATTACTAGGGAATAGCGATAGAACATACCTTTCCACTAGTTCTGTGCTTTATGCTTTTAACAATTCAATTAATATCATGAAGAAATGAAAGGCTACGCATGGTTTTTTAGGCCTGTGGCCTTCTTCGGAACTTAAGTTCAAAGTAGTTTACTTTATATAAACCTATATGGCCACTTATGAAATGTAAAAATATGGGTACACGTAGGTAGTCATTTCTTAGCTTACTAAAGCGGCCATCTTGTCTCAATACCATTTCCATAACCAATATCAAGACACGTTTACCAACAACACTCTCGTGACAATGTCATTCTAAACGACGAATCTATGGCTCTGTCGCAAAAAGACCACTTCTCAAAATGACTACAGGTAGCAAAATATCCCTTTCTCAGAATGTCCCTTTCGCAAAATATTCCTTTCGCAGAATGTCCTTTTCTCAGAATGTCCCTTTCGCAAAATGTCCCCTTCCTCAAACAGGCATTAACTCCTTTCATCAGGAAAAAAAATGGTGAAGAGCCAGCAGGTACAACCGTAATAATAATCATAAAAATAGCCAATAAGCCTGATATAGTGGTGGCGGATCGATCAGAGCGGCGCGCAATGATTGTTGACATTACGGTCCCGCATGACGAGAACCTCGTGAAGAGCCTCGACCAAGGAGGCTCTCGTTAGGCATCTGGATCAAGGGCTTGATTCAGAAAGCGGTACTCCTAGACACGGCTCGTATTGTCAGGAGGTTCCTCTCTCTGGAGCCCTGACCGCCGGTAGCTTGGACCCTGCTCCCGATACCGGTGGGCTATTATTTTTTATATTTTTAAATGTTTTTTTATATAATTTTTTGTAATTAAAATATTTAAAAATGAAAAAAAAAAGGTATAAAAATTAATAAAGGATCATAAAAATAAACCAATTGGAGTGATCATATAAAATAGCGTAATGAGCCCAGCACAAGCAATTCAAATCTCTAAAAAAGCAAATAAACATAAATCACAACATCATTAAGGTTGATACCAGTATTTCCTGTAACATCATCAGTTTATTAAGCCGTATAAAAAGGAATACTTTGAAAGTAAATAAAACTTTTGCGTAAGTATTACCTGAAAAGTTCTTTCATTTCGTTTTCATATTATTTGCATGAATCTCCGAAGTTATTACAGGGAAACATTGTTTAGAATTTAGATACTGCTACACATAAGTCCGAGAGTTCCATACTTAAATATATGTCCACAATCTAATGATTTCCGAGAACTCGTAATCGAATTTGAGCAGGAATTTTCAGTAACTCCAAAGCAGATGAATATGAAAACCCTTTGCGCGTTCTTAATTACGTGCAAAACAAGATACTTAGCTGAAAATAAAATAACAGAGCAAGCGCTTTTTGGTAGTATCATATACCCGTAAAATACGGCTTTCAACGATTTTGCAAAGCTATTTTCCTGAAACATTAGAGCATTATTCAGAATATCGTCACCAAAAGTCGGGTATCTTGTCCTTATTCCGCTGAAAATACCCCTCTTTTCTCTATATAAAGGATCATGCAGAACAATAAATAAAATATTTCGCGAAAGTAGTGGCGGTTAAAATTGGATGTTTCTTGGAACAAGGTCCCTTCGTAGGGTGGTGGAATTCAATAATATTGTCAATAAAGAATGTCTGCGAACCGATAAGACTTATAAACGCCGAAAAGGCTGAAAGTTCCTTATAAAAATGTGCTTTGTTACGTCTTTCTCGTGGAGAACGGAACGGAAGGCTTATTCCGTCCGTGCGAGCACATGTCGGCTAATTATCTCTTTGTCTACTTCCGTGAGGTTGTGTTTTGTTGCAATGGAATTAATTAGGGTTTTATACGATGGATATGCTGGGTCATTTAATGTAGCTTTGTAATGTACTTTTCAAATACCCTTCGTTCATTTGAACGAACGAACTATTGAAGGGAGGCTATCGCGCATGAATTAGCCGCTAGAGGCGTTCGTGTAAAGTCTTCAAAAATGTCATAACATGTAACATTTTTTTTTTTTATTAAATATCATTTAACTGGTTATTAATTATTAAAATTATTTTTACAAATATTCATGATTGTGACCAAGATTGACCCTTCCTGATTAATTATGACTTGATGATTTTAAGTGGCAAATTAGGATCTAATTTGTTAGTACTTGTAGGAAGAATGATTTTCAAACGTTTGACGATTGCTAATTTTGGACAGTATGTATTGTAAATATCTATCTGAAGTTTACAAACAATATGTTATTTTACGCAATAAAATATAAAATAGAATTAATGACAGGACCTTACTCGACAGTGGTGCTGTGAGCTCAAAACCGATACGATTGTCACATTATACACATACTTATCCAAGCAAGTTATAAAGTAGTAATAAAGGGTTTTCCAATATGAGGTTTTATTTTGATATTCAAATGAAAATGCCATTTTTTAAGGTATGCCGTTAATATTGGAAAATAACATCAGGCAAATGACTACCAAGACCACGCTTACAGGACCATACCACCGACAGGACCATTGATCTTTTACGGGAAAAGTTTCCGGACCGTGTTATCTCTCGAAGAGGTGATCACAATTGGCCACCGAAATCTTGTGATTTAACACATTGCGACTTCTTCCTTTGGGGCCACGTGAAAGAGAAGGTCTACGCCAACAGCCCAGCGTATAGGGCAGCCACTTTGCGATTTGGTTATGGAAAATTTCATGAAAAGGATATGGTCCTGTAAGCGTAGTCGTGGTAGTCATTTGCCTGATGTTATTTTCCACTATTAACGGCATACCTTCCTCTTTATAATGAAATAAACATCCGATCATTTATATTAAAAAATGTCATTTTTCTTTGAATATCAAAATAACTCCTCTTATTGGAAAACCCTGTATTAGTAGTCAAAGAAATGCCATTTCAAGAATTTGACCTTGTAATAACAAGCTACACCGATCCAAAATCTAAAACATGATGAAATCGATGCATCTTGTTATGGACGCAACAATTGCCTCTACCTCCGTCGAATAATGGAGCACCATAAAATCCATTACACAATCCTGATCCAATCTGTAACATTGTTATCTTGTAATTCACAGCAGTGTTGCATCTCGCCGGCCCATCTTTGTTGAACACTTGATAGCCGAAACAATGGTCTCTAACCTCGAGAACAATGTCAGTGGTGTAACAATCATTTACTATTAAATAATAAACATTCTAATTAGCAAATCTCAAGGCCGGCTGATAGGGAGATTAGGAAGATACTGTCTGTACCTTTAGTTTATTGTACACTTTGAAATACATACAATATTATATTAACAGCCACTCGGGTCTATCTTCGGGTTAAGCCGTGCTTACCTAGGTTGATCCGTCGATGGTTACCCATTACATGCCAAGTTTCCTCCGTGCCTCGGAAAGGACGTTAAGCCGTTGGTCCCTGCTGTTATTTATAGATCTTTAACAGTCGTTACAGGTAGTCAGTGGTCCAAAGTCTTACCAAGGGGTAGTATTACCGGGCTGCTGCGGGACTGCTCGAAAGAGATACCGCGGGCCTGAAACACAAAGGGCAAGGAAGGAACATGGATGGGTTTTAGTTAGTACAAGTCTGATACTCCCTTCCGGTATACCCAGAGCGGGAGAATTCATTTAATGATTTGCCATCCGAAAAAAAAGGGGGTAGTATTACCCAGTACTAACTGGGTTGTGGAGGTCAGATAGGCAGTCGCTCCATGTAAAATACTGGTATTCAGCTACATCCGGTTAGACTGGAAGCCGACCCTAACAAAGTTGGGAAAAGGATAGGTAGATGATGAAGTGGCAAATGCCTTCAAAGATTTTTGTATTTCTAAATTATTTCTAAGACTTTCAACAGGCTTGACAGAAGCTTTTAAGTAGGTTTTGTCAATCCAAAACATTTCCATCATCGTTGTCGCTGATAGGATGTCACTTTGTTTAGATTGATTGATTGATTGATTGATTGATTGATTGATTGATAGTGACCAGAGACGCTATAAGGCGACGGAAGTTTCGAATACTGGGAAAATCCGGTTGCCGGGGGCTTATGTCTTATGAAACTACAGTACTTTCACAGCTATGTGTATGCCTTATGATTAGGACAGTAGCTTCATTTTTTTGTTGTATATTTTGACATTTCAAAAGTGCTTGTTATAAATGCTTTGACTTTGCAAGTTTATACTCAATTACGCAAAAAAGGGTCAAAGAATTTCAATGAAAAATTGAACAGGGATAGAATGTGTCCAAGCTTAAAGAAAATGTGTGTGTATCTACTTATTACGCACGTAAGAAGTTAAACGACTTTGGCGTGTAAAACTAAAATGCTGACTAGCTAACTTCAGGGTGTAGTCACGCTCTTATGCAGACAGAAATAGAACAAAATTAAACAGTAACTTTACTTAATTGAATAATAAACAATGAAATATTAATATATTAGTACTTTATCGTGGTGGAGTTAAGCTCCATGGCCGCTCGCCTATGTAATTAAATTTAAATTTAATTATGTGAACGATATCAAAGCAAACATTATTAGCTAATATGAAAAACAATAGTGCACTGTTCATTAATAATACATGGTATTATTAATGGTATTATTCTAGGTTTATTTCATACTAGCTGATGCCCGCGGTTTCGCTCGCGTGGATGTCGGTTATCGCGACCAAAAGTAATCATGAAATTTTGATCCCGTTCCCGCAAAACAAAAACTTGACAAATTATATACTAAAACCTTTCTCGAGAACTACTCTATCCATGGGTGAAAACCGCATAAAAATCGCAGTAGTTTTTGAATTTATCGCGAACAGACAGACAGACGCGGCGGAGGACTTTTTTTTATAATATGGTGATAGTGATAAACAGCGTTGTTGTTAGTGCAGCTTTGTGAATTTTTCAATCATAAAGTAATAACAGCCATTTGAAAAATTTACCAGACATCTAAAATAATCTAAACCTACATTTTGTAAAAATAAAAGAAAGCACTGGCGCGGTGATTTTTTAAACATTGGCAATTCTTTATGGGCGTGTAGTACTCATGAAAATGAACAACTTTTACTATGGGACCGCCCATGAAATCGCGGGAAAAATTTCAGCTGCCGGCCGCCTAGATTTTTTCGAGTTACGCGACCAATAATGTACGACGATTTGACTCTTTTCACAAGGATTGGCAAATAACAACTAAGTATAGGGATAACTGGAACGAGGGAAGAGAGACCTTTGCCCTGCAGTGGGACACAAATGGATAATAATAAAAAAAAATATGTTGTAAACTTCAAACTATACTGCCCCCATTACGAAACATTCCTCTAGGGAAGTTAAAATGGCCTTGCGAACCCTTTTTCCCTCTTTATAATTTTCTTGCCAATTTGGTAAATATTTCTCTACGTATTCCGACCAATTTCGAACGAAACCGTAAAAGGTTTTCTCTAGGGACAATAACTAATATACCTAGCAGAGAATATTCCCAGTAAATACATAGGAAGGAAAAATTTGTAAATATTTTTAAATTGGTTTTACGCATCTACAGGGATTCTGTTAATGTAAAATTTTCAGTTTGCATCCGAAAATGTTTGGGTTTTATTGCTATTTTATTGGTGTTATAAATAAAATATCATTAACGATTTTATTGGTCCAGTATGGTATTACCATAACCTTTAAAATAGTTTTTTTTTTTTTATTAAGTGATTTTAAAACCGGATTTTAGTGTAAACCTCCAACCTTATACTCCACTTTCCAATATTTCAGTGCAGATCAATAAGTCCTAGCTATTTTCAGCTAAAATAAACTCAATGCACTCTAATATCTGTGTCAGACATCCTTTTCGGTATCAAAATAAGAAGCCTAAGTGAATCTACTCGAGGTGTTACCTTGCTATTTTATTTTATTTATTTAGGGATAATAAACAACTACACGAATATAAACATAAGATTAATAACAAAACTAAGTGGTAATGTTGCAGTCCACTACATTATCCGCAGATAAGACATATTTAAGGATCAGTGGTTGCCACTAGATGGGCATTACCAAAATTAACAAATATTTTGAAACAGTTAATATACTATAAAGCTAACTATAGCTACAAAACCAAATCAGATCAAAAACAATAACAATTTCGTTACTCACATTATGCATTAGATAAATAATAAGAATAAGATTACAGTTATGATATACCTAGAACTGTTTTGAAATTTTCTGCAAGAAGGTTTTATTTGATTATAAAGGGTGTAAAAAGACTTTCTCCCCGTCATTGTGATCATTTTTTTGCTCTAGACCATACCAGGGAACCTTCTAGTTACGGAGATATTGGGGGTCAAAGTTCCAACATTTCCACAAGTTTTTTTTTAAATACATATTTTTCACGACTCCCGTACTATTCAATCCATCCATCAGCACAATGTAACGCATTCAAAACACTTGATTTCTCACCCCAAAAAAAAAGTTGTTTCCCAGGAATATTATTGCGTAAAGTTACTTAGTTTGATGTACATAATGCTTGTTTGACGGCTCCGTGAAGAGTCCGTTTATACCCTGCATTCTGTGGCATTTTGTTAAGACTGACCCGATCCCAACCTAACTGATTTCAGACGAAGTGGATGACTATATTATGTGGTAACTACTGCTCTGAAACTTGAGTTACAATGATTATGAAAGAAAATAGAACACATTTTTTTTTTCAGGCAGGACAACGAACTAATCTGTAAGTGCCATTTAAAACTGTTGTTAAACAAATGTTAATATTTATACAAATCCTCTGACCCGCATGTGAACTTAACAGAGCTATAAATAGCTCTAAAACTCGAGACAATTTAAAAAACTGACTGCAAAAAATCAAGATAATTATCAGATGTCTAAACCTCGTAGAGTTTACAAAAAGATTAAGAGCTGCATGTATGACTCATGCTGGTTCCAACAGAGAGACACTTGGGAAACCACAGCTAACTTGAACTTATAAGAGCACTTGACTGGAATATCCTTTACTGTAGACACTTAGGTACCGAATAATGTAACTCATAGGTGGCAAGCGTACAGTCACCTAAAGGTGAGCTGTTATTATTCTGTTCCTGTACCATAGTAAGGTTTACGTCTAGTAATAACAAGTTCGACTTCTGAGCATGAAGTTCTGGGTTCGATTCCCAGGTCGGGCAGTGTTATTGGGGTTTTCCATTAGGAATTTCTCAGTATCAGCCACGATGTCTGGATGAGTGCCCGGTTGATGGCAATAGGACACAAAACATATCTAGCGAAATGTTGGTGTACTAACTATCTATTAGGTATATACCTCTGCTAACCCTTCAGTGATTATAGGCGTGATGATGCTGTGTTCGGTTACAACTTTTTGTACTTATCACGAGTGCGCCGCGACTTAGCCTCACTAGGAATCACCCAAGTCAAATGTCAAACCTACAAACAGTAAGATTGGCTGGCTCAAGCAATTAATAAATATCAAAATCAATGTGAGCAATCAATTTATAAATTCATTTTGACCTTTTTTTTTAGTTAACCAAACTTTTTGCCTTGAGAGCAGACTATGCAGTCTTCTACAAAACCTCTGAAACAATACTACATTTAACTAAACGTTTTCTAACCATGATAATCATGCAGCCGCTAATGAATCGTGGTTTTAGATAATATCGATGCTATTGTTATTGTATGTTTTAAAAGCGTAACAGACAAGCTTATCTGAAGGTCGATCGTAGGTATTTGCAATTAATCGTTTAGTATAAAACAAGGCAAGTGTTTCTTTGTTAAGTCTAGTTAGCTCATTATTAAACAACATCGCTCCCAAACGACAGAATCTTTCGAAAACTTTGAAAGTGTCCAGTAAAGTCAGGGAAATTGTTTTTTTTTTAATACCGAATAGCATTGCGTTTGACCGCAACTCGCCTTATACAAGGCGATGATGCCTAGAAGAGACAGATTAAGTCGAACTTTTAATACAACCAGATTATAATGATCAGAGAACAGAGAAGACGGCTCAGTGAAATCCACAGACTGATGATTCGCACAATAAAAGTGGAAGCATAGCGCTCGGTCCGTGGAACTTCAGAAAATATTGGTTTAGTTAAGCAAATTATTACACAGCAAGTAAACGAGGGGTGTCATTTGGCTTCACAACAAATATCTCTGGTAGTACATACATTCCACGTAACCGCAAGAAATTCATGTAGTTTTGATAGTCAAATAAAAAGGGTAAAATAAAAAACTTTCTGCGAAAAAAAACCGACTTCCAAAACAACACAAAAAAAGAACTAAAATAACTTTCGGAAGTCGGTGACTTTGTTTGTTTCATTGTATTTTTTGTCACCAACTTCCGAAACTAATTTAAAAAAGTTATTTTAGTTTTTTTTTTGTGTTTTTTTGGAAGTCGGTTTTTTTTCGCAGAAAGTTTTTTATTTTACCCTTTTTAGTTATAGACTTTTTAGCATACTACACAAATTCTAATCATGAATTAATTTTTTATATTGTAACCAGAACTTTATGGAAGTACTCGTCAAGACGAATCAAACGAGTTCAAACTCGATGGGGTTGTCGTTTTATAGCGGAGTTCTTAAAGCGACCTTACAGCTCCATCACCAGACACTGGATACTATCTAAAGACAAACTACTCATTAAGAAGAATCAAACGAGCCCAAACTCGATGCGGTTACGTCGTTTTATCACGCAGATCCTATAGCCACCTTACAGTTCCATCATCAGACCCTGGATACCATCTATAGACAAACTACTCATTTAGACGAATCAAACGAGTCCAAACTTGATGCGGTTACGTCGTTTTATCATGGAGATCTTATGGCCACCTTCCAGGTTCATCATCAGACCCTGGATATCATCTAGAGACAAAGTACTCGTCAAGACGAATCATACGAGCCCAAACTCAATGGGGTTATGTCGTTTCATAACGGAGTTCCTAAGGCCGCCGTCCAGCTCCATCATCAGATCAGCTCCATGTCATCGATATATTGTACTATCACGCGATATACATAAGTGTGCAAATTTTTAATTCAATCGGAAATCTGGAAGCGTGTCAAATTAAACACGTAAAACTTCAGGCGTCGTCGCGTGATATAGCAATTAACGTGAAAACATACCAAATTACTGAACCGATTTTGATGAAATTTCTATGGGACCAATCGGGAAGTATATCCTTTCACATAAAAGAAGAATTTTTGAAATCGGTTAAGAAACTACGGAGATATGAGGTAACAAACACAAAAAAAAAAAAAAAAAAAAAAATTGAGAACCTCCTCCTTTTTGAAGAAAGTCGGTTAAAAAATGTACGACATAATAAAAAACAACATAATACCTTTGTACCCTGCCACCCACACTCCCAAGCTTTAATTTTCCAGCCATGTTACTCTGATAGAATTATATTACCAATTAATTTCTTATCTAACTAGCCATGTAAAATATACATGTAGTTACGCGATTTTATGACAATATACGAGTAGTTCTACGAGCTTTTATAATAATTAAGAGCAACGACTGTCGTGAATTCTGAACGAACTCATTTTCTCCTGGATTCAGTGCTCGTAAAGGACGTGTTGGTTAATTTATCTCTGACCGGGAATAATATATGCTTTCTGGATTGTTTAAGTACGTTATATGTAAAAGTGGGGCCTGCTTTATGTGGTTTCCTTTTAGCTTTACATATAGATGTCAGATTATATTATTTAATCTTAATACAAAAGCGAATGATGGCACACCCAAGAGCATCGTATTTTTTATACAATGCCGTTGGGCATAAAATCTTACAAGCTTAGAAGCTTGGTTTAAAGTAACCCAAAGGGCAATGGAGAGGGCTATGCTCGAAGTTTCTCTGCGTGATCGAATCAGAAATGAGGACATCCGCAGGAGAACCAAGGTTACCGACGTAACCCGAAGAATTGCAATACTTAAGTGGCAGTGGGCAGGGCACATTGCTCGCAGAACGAATGGCCGATGGGGCCGTAAAGTTCTGGAGTGGCGACCGAGAACCGGAAGACATTGCGTTGGAAGGCCTCCCACTAGGTGGACCGAAGACCTGGTGAGGGTTGCGGGGATCCGCTGGATGCGAGTCGCACAGGACCGGTCAATGTGGCGAGTGGTGACACTTGGGGGAGGCCTATGTCCAGCAGTGGGCGTCTTTTGGCTGAAATGATGATGATGATGATGATGACTCGTCATAAATGGCATCCGCAATTAGGCATGCACTTCCTTTGAGGTCTATAAAAAGTTCTGGCAATTAATATTGTATGATCTATAAATAATAACAGTGTCGATCGATGCTGTTTATAACGATGTAAAGTATTCAGATACAATTACATAGGTTGATTTATAGAAACGGCGATTGTATGTTAATTTTCAGACTTACATATAATGTTCTTGCAATGTGACTATATGACACGAATCAATGCATAGATTAAAATAGAATTCGCATTAAAATATAATCTCTCATTGTTAGCATATCTGGAATTTATTGTAATCAGAATCATGTCAATGTCAGATCTTGTGAATATTTGAATAATAGTTAATTAAATCAATGTTGAGGTTTATTTAGTTTCTTAAGAAAAGGAGTGTCCCTGTCTGTTTCCGTGTATTTTTGCAAAGAAACGGTAAGGAAAGACATTATATATATATTGACCACCAAACCACACAAAAAAATGTCTACATCATATCAAGGTCTAAAAAACACTATTGGAAAAAGCCCACGGCATGCAGTTGTGTTTTGTAAGATATTATGAATCAATTCACAATTTGACGCAGAACTAAATATGATTAAATGTTGAGTTGTAAAACACGAAGAAAATTGCAAAAAAAAATGGCTAACAAAATGTTTAAACTTTACTCATTTCAAAAACAACAGATGTGCTAAAAAATCAAAGCTGACAACAAATCGGTGAAATCTGAAAACTCGTCGGCAAGTTAAATTATCTTGTTACCCGCAATGAATTTTAACGGAAAACCACCTCTTGATTTATAAGAAAACTTTACAATTTCCTAACAACATTCACAGTTTTCTAAGCCATGGTTGAGACGTCTAAATTACAAATAAAACTGTCTGACATCACAGGGGACTCTCTAAAGTTAGCCTTTACGTTTCATGATACTTTTAAATGACTTTTGCCTCTTCCCTTTTAAAGTTAGTGAAGTACATTTTAAACACATTGGATGAATGGATTCGTGGCGTTATGAAACTCGTTTATACAGATTTGCCACTAAATGTGGTTTTCCAATTTAAATTGACATCCGTTAAACAACATTTCATTACTTTTTGTAATATTTTTCTATGACAATTTGTAAAACGCTACCGATTTACAAATTGACATAGCAACGATAAAGCTGTTAGCAGCTTTTCAACGATCCACTTTTTTTTCTACGGTGTTTCTTGGTGCAGGCAAATATTCTGCTTATAAACTGTTAATAACTTATTTTTATGAAACATTTCAATGCATACTTCTAAGCATTTAGCCCGATACTAAAAAGTACATTAAAAGTACAAAGTAGTGTTGATTAACTAGCAGATAATATGATTGGTAATGCATGAATGATTGTAGGAACAATATAATCTATTTAATGAAAATTAGGTGCGACTGTGCCACAAATTCCACATCTCTGACATTATATGACTGCCACCCTTGAATAACTTCTGAACTTCTAGCAAATTGTTAAAAACAAACATTATTATTTAGGGTTCCGTAAAAGCATTCCTTTTTAGAACAGCCAGATTTTCGAAAACGAATGTTCTTTTGACAATTTGGAAAGAGCAGAAATAAAATAAAATAGTATAAAAATATTTCAAATTAAGAAGTTTAAAAATAAAAACTACGAAAACAGGTTTTACAATTCTTGTTGGCTCTAACAAAACTACGGACACGTTGATATTAAATAAGAGAGGTGTATGCGGAAATACAAACGCAAAGTTTTATACGATGTGAAGTAATATAAAATAACGGTAACTACGGTAACCTTTGTAGTTAAGGAAGCCTTAATAGAAACCGTTTCGAGAATTGTTAACTTTTATTGAGTAGGGACTGTGACTCGGTTTTCAGAGCGAAGTTCTTAGCTTCCCGTAGCTCTACAGAAAGCCATCGACCGGATTACCGTATGTTGGTTTGGTATCCTTATTTCCTTTTCCGGATTTTAAGGTTATTTTCCTGTGAGTGAAATTACACACAATAAGTTTCATGGGAACCTTCTAGTTACGAAGATATTGGGGGCCAAAGTTCCAACTGTTTCACAAGTTTGTTTTAAATAAAAGTTTTTAATTTTATAAGTTTTTTTTAATCCGCGATCACCAATTCAACGCATCAATCCATCAGCACAATGTTTTGAGTGCGTTACATTGAGTCCTAAAGTAAAACATTATTTTTCACCTCAAGTAAAAAGTCGTTTCCCAGCAATAATTTTTACGTAAAGTTTCTTAGTTTGACGTCGAATGCTTGATTGACGGCTTCGTGAAGGGGCCGTTTACATCTTGTTCACTGTCAGTTAATCTGTATTCGGAAACAAACTTTTTCAATGTATTGAAACTTTATATACCATAGGCCATACCATACGCCATACCATATTGGCGGACATAATGTCACAAGGCATTCTCTACAAGGAGAGTACAAAAGATGAAATTGAAAAAGTTTCAATACAAAAGGAGTAGGGTGTGTGGGTTAGTTGTTTATAGTTTCAATGTGTTATTAATGTATTGAAACTTTATATACCATAGGACATACCATAAAAAAAAAAAAAAAAAATATAATAATAATTAAAATTGACACTTCCTATAGTAATAGCAAGTGTCAATTTTAACATTATAGAAGTAACAAAAGCTTTAGAGCTTTCACAAAGGACTTCAAGACTGCCAGTATTACTTAAATTACAGTTTCGCTTCAGCAACACTTCATCTTTTTTTTGGTCCATCTCCTGTACCTGACGTACCACCTTGAAATATTCATAGTGAAAACTTTAGCATGTTCAGTTTAAAACATTAGATTCTAAAAATGGTTAAAGTACATTTAACCTGTATGTTATAACTCAAACACCAACTCAGGCACCGTGCATTTGTAGTCTCATTCGCAAACTTTTCTCATAAAATATGACTGCGCGAGCGACGTCGACGTCTGGCAAACGTTTCACATATTTATGTCATTGGAAAAGCGAGCAAAGCCAGCGCAGCGTGTAGTTCAGTAAATAAATAATATTTGCATGCAAACAGCGGTTCAAAGTATGATGTGACTGGCAATATTTTATCTCGATCGCCAATACACAAAACCTTTTGTTTGGCCCATGAATAATATTTTTATACCGACTGCGTCAAGCTGAAAAGAATTCAGATTTGCCGACAAACCAGTGCGGTCAGAATTTAAATGCAAATCGTCGTCGATTTGTTGACAGCCGCCACGGCGCGGCGTCCTACATTTTATGGATTCGATTTTAGGATTTCTTTTTTTTTCAACAAACCAAATAGACTGCACTTTTAAATGGTGCGAGTTAATAAAAAACCCGGCACAGTCCGACAGTTTGACATTTGTCTTTTAAATCTATTGAATTTCTGTTTATGGCTACGGTCCAAACAAAAACAAAACAGAAAATTCTTCCAACAAAGGTTTAAATCACGAAGGAATTCTCAATTAACTGTGCAACAAAAAGTAATCCAATCTTACGGAAAACAGCTGAGCAGTCCAAGGTGAAACAACGAACGAGATCATAAGAACAGAAGATAATAAAGGAAATGAGAGAACCGCAGACGCCAGCAACCGTTATTGTTCTCCGTTCGAACAAAATCACTTTGATTTCCATTATTGAAAAACCACAAATGAAATTCCTATAACCACCTTTTAATTTTCTACTGTTTCTTACAAAGCATATTTGTTTTACAGTTTTAATCCGGATTTACTTAAGTTAGCTTCAGTATGCGGTGATAGAAGTTTATTGGTTTTATTTTCTTTAGTTTCATTTTCAAACATCGACAGAAAGGAACGTATTATATTAATAACATTAAAAATGATTTTTTGTTAACTTCAAAACAATCCATATCAATGGCGAAGATTCCATACAACTCGATTCTTACCGGCTTCCCTTTGAAAATGGCACAGTCAGTATTCTATAGACAAATAATATAATCACATGAAAGATATATACTCCGGCTTACCTCTTACAAAAATGTACCCTTCGCTACTGATCCACATCCGCTACAGTAGTGGACAAAGCTCCTCTACATGGCAAAAATTAAAATAGCTTTAATAATCAATAATTTATTGTAATAAAATCAATGAGAGCAGCGGTGGCCCAGTGGTAGCGAGCCCGACTTACGAACAGTATGTCGTGGGTTCGAACCCAGGCAGGCGCATTACTTTGTGTAATTTATTCCATCACCACTGCTCTCAAAAACGGTGAAGGAAAACATCGTGAGGAAACCGGCATGTCCTAGAACCAAAAATTCGAAGACATGTGACATCTACCAATCCGCACTGGGCCCGCGTGGTGGATTATAGCCCATTCCCTCTCAAAGAGAGGAGGCCTGTGTCCCAGCAGTGGGAACATTAATAGGCTGATGATGATGATGATGATGAATAAAATCAATTAGAAAATTTAATAAGGCGCTTCATCGTTGCACTAGATGACTATACCGAGTCAACAATTTTATTCTGCACGTTTTTCATGGCGGAATTAATTAAGATAAAATCCTTTTGTCCTTAATCATTACTTAGCATTAGCTGCTTCGTTAACAAGCAGCCATCTCCTGTTTTGTTCGGATATAACAGAACAGCACATTTGTAACAGTAACTTTGGAAGCCATTTTTAATTGTTCATTTCCGTTGACAAATGATGCTAATGGCCAGCCATTTTTAAAATCAGTTAAACTACGTATGTCGTAGACAAAGTAACAAAATGTTTGTGAAAGAAAGAAAAAGTAAATATGTCTCTCGCACAGAACAAAAAAAAAATATTACAATTAACAATGAAACAAAAAAGTAAACATTAGAAAAGCTAATAGGACCTTCACTTCTAGTTAGTTATCTTCGTTTATATTTAGTTGAAGTGATAATAGAAATGAAATATACAGGCTAAACTTAAAACCATTAAACAATCTCAGTGTATAATACCTATGCAGAGAATATTTTTCTCCTTATTTCTTTGCAACAAAACAGTGCTCTATGAGAAAAGGTAAAAAGCAAAAGAAAAATAACTATTTTCTCCATGCGAATTTCTATAGAATCGCGCTATACTAATTTACTATGAAAATTTTACTATTATTTTTTAAAATGTTTTACAAAATTAACAGTGCCTTTGTTCCGTTCGTGTTTCGGAGTATTCCAAGCGCTCGCGCTCGCAAATTGACTGCAGTGTCAAAGGCCTTCCGATCATCACTGTAAATATTTGTGACAGGGAGCAACTGTCCTTTGTGTGCACATGCCACTTTAATTGAATCTACTACCAGCACAATAGTATTGAAGCTTTTCTACCTACCGACTTTACTGTAGAACTAGGCAGTGCAACTGGCGTCATATATATAAAAAAAAACACTGATATGTACCGAAATACAATATTTTAGGAGATATTAAAAGTTCTGTTTCTCCCAATACGGAAGCATGACAAGTGCATATCCTAGGAAAAGTCGTGTCACACATTGACGTCACGAAACGGATCAAGGAATTGGTCAACCAAACGCAAAAATAAATATCTTATACCTACCTACTATTAATAGAGATTTATTATAACAGTGAATGGTAGAAATAAAGCAAGGACAAAATACACGTCAAAAAGAAATACGTCTTATTTGAACTGCGGCGAGTAATTGGTTTTGGAATCGACCTCCTGATATTGACAAACCTGTCGCAGCCAATCGGAGATTTGAGTTATTAGTTTTTTTTTTTAATACTTACGGAGCGGTAATAGAACATTTATCGCGTGTCTGCAGTTTTCGCTCTTCCGTTTTCGATTTTTTCTGAAAATAGTAGGTATGACAGCTTATTTCAAAGAAATTGTGGTGATAGTGGATGAGGATTAGAGTAGAGGAAGATCAATCAAACGATGGATGGACTGTGTGAATGATGATATGGCAAGAAAGGAGGTGACTGATAAGATGACGAGTAATAGAATGAAAGAAAAAGAGATGCTGCGCCAACCCCAAATGAATTGGGATAGACTGGAAGGCTAGGCAGATGATGATGATATTTAGGTCGCGAGTTAATAGGCTTCTTTTAGGTAAACTCATTCCATCGTTGACCTCATCTCTGTCCTCAGGACTAGATTGAGGTCCAGAGTAGGCCCATTTAATATTTAAAAAAAAAACAAAAAAATTTGGAGAGGCCCACATCTAGTCATTGACTGCGAATGTTGAGCTAGAAGTACAGTGGGAGAATGCATGTCTATTTTTTTTATTCCGAAGGAATCCATTCAGTTGCTCATCGCACTAACTGAAAGAACGTCTCTAGAAATAATTTCAGTAGCCACAAGCAATTCACAAAATTGAACTAATTGTCTTCTAAGTTTCTTTCCTTTTTTTTTCGTTCCTTTTACCAGGTAAATGCGGGAATGAGATAGTGAAAATAAAACCTACCCATTTGCATGTATTTGCATACTAACTGCGAATGGTCTTAAAACCTTTTAAGTTAAAACTGTATCTTTTAACCCTCTCCTTTGTAATGTCGTACTTAACATGTTTATGGCATAGTGTGGTAACTGAAATTTCAGATGTTAGGGCGAGTGGAGACCACATACTGCATTGAATCAGCTCAGCATAAAGCTTTAGGAAAGGAATTCCTTCCATCCTGTTGAAGCTGTAAACGGAATGAATGACTTTCCATTTAATATTTACAAAATTTAAGATGAGAATTAGGATCCTTAGATGACTGTTTTACTAACTTGAAGGGCTTGCCAAATTGACTTTAGCAATAACGACTGTAGAAAAGTGTTATATTAAATATGTAATATTGACATAAGGTATCGTTCTTTTTGAATTCTGTTGCAAATCGTACCTAATTGTGCGATTGAAAATTTAGGTCATAGAAGACCGAGGAGGTTTTTTGGAGGATGACCATCATCATCTGCCTAGCCTTTCCCCAACTATGTTAGGGTCAGCTCCCAGTCTAACCGGATGCAGCTGAATACCAGTATTTTACATGGATCGACTGCGTCTGACCAAACAACAAAATTAGTACTGGGTAATATGATATCCCTTGGTAAGACTGGTTGTCAGACTTTCGGGCCACTGACTACCTGTAACGACTGTCAAGGATCTACAAATGACCGACAGCTTAACGTGTTTTCCGAGGCACGGAAGAAACTTGGTATGTAATGGGTGGTCACCCATCCACAAACCAACCAAGGCAAGTGCAGCTTAACCTTAACATCGACCCGAGCGGCTCTCAGTATTTAGCTACAAACTTGGAGGATATCACGACTGAAGTATATTTTGTTCCTATAGCCGAAGCTACCAAACATTTTGGTAGCTTCGGCTTTAACTACGCCTCCATAGAATTTATTTTACACAGTATTAAATTACGAATTTTTAGCCGAATATTTTTTGTGAAATATTTTCATCAAAATATTACAATCATAGCCTATATGTAAATAACGCTTTAATTAAATCCCATGGGATTTGTTTGATGAACGGAAAATAATTTATGAAAATGTAATTGATAAAGTTTGTGATTTCCATTGGATAGTATGTTCACATGTTTCTTGGTATAGACATGTGATGAGGAGGAATCGCATGTGTCTAAAATAGTTATGAATATAAGTATTCATGGATGGAGAGAGAAAAGAAGACCAAGGAAACGATGGATGGATTGTATAAGGAATGATATGAAAGAAAAAAGAGGAAATGATAACGTGACAGTTAACAGCTTGGAACAAGGGCAGGCAGATGACGACTATCATAATGTTTATGTGTGTGAAACTGTGTAATTGTCACGCTATTTTCTTGTATGGCAACGATCTGGAATGCCAGTGCCCTAGGCGTGTTTCCAATATCATGGCGATCTGATATAAATGAACGGCATTTTATGTCGTAGGGCTTTCGTTTGGGGATTTTCACAATTATTATAAATAGCTTAGGGATAGAGCAAAAAAACATAATTGTCCCAACCGTACCCTTTTCCTAAGTAAACGTAAGCTTGTTTTGTATTCTGTTAAGTTTCAAAACGATTCACAATAAATATTAGTTTCTTTTATTTGTATTATGTGTACAAGTATCAATACTGATTGATAGAGAATGCCTTGTGGCATTAAGTCCGCCTATGTACCACTATTGTACATGAAGTTAAAATAAATAAATAAAAATTTCATTCCCTTATGTTATAATAACATAACTTAACAGCCCTTTAATTAAATAATTTTAAAAAATCAAACTAAAGACTTCAATCTATGGTGCAGGAACGGAATGCTAACTATACTTAACTAACTAAGTCCTAACGGCTGCTATTGAGAAAATATTTCAATATTTGTTGCAAAATATTTTACAACAGATACCTACAGTACGATATAATTTCCTCACCATTTTCCCCTCGCTGGCGCAAATTACACGTACCCAGAGCAAATATGAATTTAAATCTGACAGTTATATAAAAAAGCTTTTATAGTTCCTCTGAGACAAAAACAATTCCTGATTCTATTCTATGTGCACAAACAGGAAATGTTCTATTAACGTTGTCAATGTATTCCTAGAATTCTCACGCAGTACGTAAGTAAACATTTCTGTAATTCAAATGATTATCTAGAATCGTGATGATATGCTCAGACTTAAGATCATTATATTATCCGTACCGAACCCAAGAAGGACCATTGTTGCATTGGCAATGTCATGACTTTGCAAAATTCATTACGAATCATAAATTTTTTTGTCACATTCAATTCGTGTTAAGACACTGTCTACTTCGTTAAGAATCTCACACAATTTTATTTTTACCTTTTTTTGCTCCTTGACTATCCAATAAAAACCACAAAGCTGTAGCTTGTTGTCAGAATATAAATTCCTCCGAAATTTAAGTTCTACGTGACGGGCCAAAATATTCAAGAAAGTTCCGTTCCAAGCTCGCCAGAATGAGCAGTTTTATTTTGTTGGTAATAGAAAAAATCTGACCATTTCGCCCAAAAAACGATTTGCAATCTTCGAAATAGGATAACATAATTCAAAGCTTCAAGTAAATCGGATTGCTTTGGGTCGAATAAAGTTCGGACGAAAGCCAGTTTCCGTTAGGAGGCGGACGAAGTACATTATGTTTACGAATATTTACCAATCGCCATCGCCAATTTTTTAATGAATCATATTATTTTTATCACAACAAAAAGCGATGGAGCATTTTAAA
The DNA here is from genome assembly GCA_950005105.1 of Lycophotia porphyrea. Lineage (NCBI taxonomy): Eukaryota > Metazoa > Arthropoda > Insecta > Lepidoptera > Noctuidae > Lycophotia > Lycophotia porphyrea. The sequence continues at coordinate 9,993,616 of OX465394.1, forward strand.
CATCAAAGTCACCAATCGCGATCAAATGCGCATCACCATAATGCGTTCTAAGACAGGCATTGCAGACGTATCGCCAACATCGGGTGAACGATAAGTCGTATTTCCAGAATGGGTCAGGACAGATGACTCAGAATTCTCACACAGTGGGTGCCCGTAGACGGTTGTCGTAACCGAGAGGCAGTACCAAGAATCGCTGGCGTGACGATATGGACTCGTTCCTGACTTATTGACCAGAGAAAGCAAATCACCGGGAGAGTTGAAAGGAATAGGGCAGGCCTTTACCCAGCAGTGGTACAAAAAAGGATAATTAATAACAAAAATAAATATTATTCTCATGTTAACCCAACATTTTAATTAAGAACGCTATCTTGTAAAAGCATTTCGTAGCCAAATTTTCCCAAAGACTAAAGTCCACTTTTATTAGGTAATTATTTTGTGTACTTTAAAAGTTGTAATGGTCGTTCAGACTCTCGCTACATTCAGTTAAATTCTTCCAGAAAAGATAACGGTCGCGGACTATCTAGTAATAAAAGTTTGGCAAAGAAGGTCGGATTCATTGCTCATAAAAAGCATTTACGGCTTCGTATGTAAAATTTGTATAGCTGTGGCTTCATCTAGCTAGAAGTATAGGAAATTCCTCCATCCGCCCGATACGGTGAAGTTGTGATATAAAACGTTTTTATCAATAAAAAGTTTTAGTTGGAACAAATGACCCACTGTGGGCCTTGAAGTTGGGCTGCGAGCTATGGGAAAGTTGGACATTTTGCAGTGATTATTTTTTTACACCATCTGTGTCGGACACTTTTAAACCGGACTACAATTGATTGTAGTCATGCTAGTTGTTGTATTATAAAAAATCGTAATTAAAAGTGACTAACCTGATGTATAAATAATGTCTTAGCTAGGCTAGTACTGATAATTATCATCATCATTAAGATTGACACCCGTCCTTTGTGGAAACATGCCTTCAAAAAGACCGCTTCGGAAATCGTATTGATTACAAAACCAACTTTTGACACGTGCTAATTAAAACACTCATTTGCCACAATGGACAGCCTCGTTGGTCTAGTGGTCGCAAACGCGACTGCTGAGCATGAGTTCCTGGGTTCGATTCCCGAGTCGGGCAAATTGTTATTAGATTTTTTCATCGGGAATTTCTCAGTAGTAGCCACGGAGTCTAGATTTGTGGTTGATGGCCATAGACTCGCCCCCTATTACATGAGACTTAAACTTAACTGGCGAAATGTGGGTGTACTATTAGAGATGAAGCGTATATACTAGAACAGATCCAGGGATTAGGTATTTAACGAGACTAGGCTGCACCTATTCTAACTTTTAAAATACTTGATCCACCTAGTCTCACTGTGCCTACGCAGTGCACGGCACCTGCGGCCCGCGCGAATCGAAGTACCGACTGTACTAGACTATGCTGCTATCTCGCTTCACCGTGTCGTCGGGGCGCGGTGAAGCGAGATAGTAGCATAGTCCTAGCTCATCCATGTTTGCCAAAATCATTCGTGAGTCAGTCACTTGAATTTGAACCTTAATTCAAAAGCCATAAAAGTAACGCGATGCGCACTCGTATTTACATAGATCATACGTGTGCCAGTCGTATGAATTTGAACCATATGTCAATGGCATAAAAGTTACGCGACGCGCACCGTGTTGTGGAAGAATATATTCTGTCCTTTTTTAACTACACTATTCCGCAGTCTTTCCATCCTTGTCTGTCAATACTCGAGATCGAGACTAGTCGGGACTAGGCACTAGGCAGACTTTATAGAATAAGTAGAATAGATACTTTGACAATACTCGATGCGAATGAAGACTATATGATGCAGTCGAGTATCAAGTACGGACTCGTGCGAATGTGATCTCGATTGACGTATGATACCTACTCGACGTCGCTAACTTCTATCGGACTTATTTAGTGATCGGTTTTCGTAACGAAGTTTTAATATATTGTTAAAGAACTTAGATCTATTTTTAATGATTGTAAATAGGTATGCGATTTAAACAAAAACAAAAGCAATGATTGTATATGGTTACGTCATTAAAAAAAAAAACAACAAAAAGCAATTATTGTATATAGTGTATAACAATGATTGTAAATAATTATGTGATTTAAAAAAAAAACAAAAGCAATGATTGTATATAGTTACGTGATTTAAAAAAAAAACAAAACAAAAAGAAATTATTGTAAATTACATGATTCAAAAACAAAAAAAAAGGAAAACAAAACATATTAAGTACTCTGAAAAATGAATTGAAATCATTTAAATACGCTAACAATCTTCAATGTAGATAAATCTATACGTTGACAGTCCTAAGCCTGTGTAAAGTATGAAGGGAAGATTACAATTCATTACTGCGTACGTACGTACTACACGTGCAAAGACTAAGCATCACTATAAAGTATGCGTACTTCATGGACTAGGTGGACTAGGTGGAAGGTATTTGGATCGAGTATTTGTACGGACTTGGACTAGGTGCACCTAGTCCAAGATTTGCCTAGTACGACCCATCTCTATGTACTATTAGGTACACCTCTGCCTAACCCTTCGGCGATTACAGGTGTGACGTTATGTCAATGTTCCACCTCCCTACCATCAATGACACAAACAAAGACATAAAGCGCGTGAATAGTTTCATCACAAACACAAAACGACCTGGTACAGAAACACTGTAATTTGCAGGCAACAGTTGGATCACAATAATTGCGCAAACAGAGATAGGTTCGTAATTACCCGACGTACCTTCCACAATAGATCACGACTGGACTTAATCGAAGCCTCAATGACGTGACCAGATTGACTAACGAAGATTTACGAAGACCGAAGTAAATTGTATATAGAAAGGTAATGAACACACAAACGATACTAATGAAAGGTCCTTAGAACGTGGAACCCCTGGAGGGTTACGGTCAGATGCTATCCAGTAACCCAACTAATGAGATTTTAGATAAAGATCTTGTTACCACTTATGAAGAATATAAAGACGTTATACTAAGCCCATCAGTCTTGATATATGATTATATGGGGCGACTGCCTATCTGACCTTCACAACCCAGTTACTGTGGGACACGTGTTAGATCACTGGTTAAAATAAATCCACAAATTATATACCTACGTATGATCAGTTCATTTCACTTCAAATAATAGCGATTTTGAAAATATGATATTCAAAAACTATATCAGAATTTATGATATTATAACATAACCATTTATTTACACTAATTCTTAAGGTTTTATTCGTCTCAATAACCGCAATAAGCGATAGTTCGAGGTTTCAACCACGACGTCCACGACACACGAGCTACTGTCCCTTAAGTCCAAAATACAACTAGCCAGAATGTTATTATGTAAAAGTTGAGAAAAAAATACGTAGCGTGACAAATTCGTAGCTCGAATCAATCTTTGTGCATTGATATTGTTACTTTTTGTGTTTAAACCAAAGTGTTAACAACTGAATAAATTAATATGAATAAACCGTTTGTTATTTCTTTTATAATAAAATTATAATAACATTGACCAGATTTATAATAATTTATTTTATAAAGCGTTTTAACACACGAGACCCCTAGGTCTGACAACCAGTCCTGTGAGACTTTCTGGATCCTGACTACCCGTAACGGCTGTCAAAGATCTACATGAAATATAAGAATGACAGCCGGGATCAATGGTTGAAATAGATGGTCACCCATCCACGGACTGACCTCGGCAAGCGTTGCTTAAACTTGAAGATGGACCTGTGAGGCTGTTATTATTTAGCCTCGAGCCCTCATTAGTCTTGGATTGCGTCTACAGTGATTCAGATCTCAAAACACAATGGGATTATCAGGAAGCGATCGGTCAAATCTATTATAATCCGAATAGGTACATCAATCTATCCATCAAAATAGCCAATCATGGTCGTTTATAGTGTAATATGGCATCTTCGTCTCACGTTATAAGAGCAATTATTGCAAACACATATTGTGGAGATAAGCATTAAATTGTGTTATATTCAAACTTATTATTTGTTCTATTTGAACCCTAACTAGAATATAATAAATATAATATATAAACATTTATCCTTCCACTCCACATATGTACAAATACACACACAAAATTAAATCTACCTATTTGGAAGGTTTATTCTATTAACAGATATTTATTTGTTATAGTTAATCTCTATCCTGTAACATAAGTATTATCAAAATTCTAATTTATTCAACTTGTTTTATATTCTTCACATTTCCTCACACAAACGATAGGTCAACATTAATCAACATTCCTTTAAACAAGAGGAACATCACCCAAAATGTACCTAAATATTTAGTAGCAAAGATTAAAGTCACCACGCACAAGTCAATCCCTACTACATTTATATAACGACATCGCCGACAACGCTGTAATAATTTGTCATTTCCGCGCTCTCTATTTATTTTCCCACATTTCCTCTTATATTACATACCAAAATCCACTGATAACATACTTGCGCTCTCGCGTTCATGGATGGTTACATTACCATCTGTTATGTAGCCTATATTGCGAACACATATGTTGCTAGGTCTGTGTGTAATTATGTGTTTATTAAGGACGGGACGGCAAAATTTGAAGCAAGGAAATTGCTGATAGATTTCAGAAGCAAAATAGTATATTTTATATCGAGGGACTAAACGAAGCCATTATATACCAGAGGTGGTTTATTATAATCGAGGGTATATTAAGCTGGCGTTTAGTCTCGAGGTGCAAACTGTACTTTTCACTTTGAGTGCGAGAAAAATAGTCAATTTAGTACTAAAACATTTATTAAGTACTCTCCATTTTTTTGATCGCTAAGTATTATTATCGAGCGTTCAAAAGATTATCTATTAGGTTTTTTACTCTTTGCTCGACGTCTAACTCTTCACTGTCACTGCACATTCTTAATAAATTTATTTAATACCGAACAAATTTACACTCGACAAAAAATCTGAAATTTTCGCGGTCAGTTTTTTCTAAACCAGTCGCAGATTAATAATTTAAAACACATGGCGCCACTTTCTTTGCTGCGGAAAAACCATGGAACTAAAACTCTCAACATTTTCGCAATGAACATGGTCCACACTCCACAGATAATAGTATATTTCCTGGCTGTTTGTGTTTGTCAATGTCACATGAAGGAAATTAAAAAACTAATTACTTTTTACTCCCTAGCTCTCCTCTCTCCTCCGCTTCGTAGGGCTATATTGACGTAATTTTAGAGCATGAGAAGTGAAAAATATTTACTTTCCACCGACTTTTCATGGGAAAAGTGCTTTATGTTATGTAAGTATTACCGTTTACGTACAAGAAGTAATAGACTCAGAGAAGAAGCCATATCTTTTCCCATATCTAGTCGAACAGATGCTACATGAGTGCGAAAGAACAACGGTTATTTCCACGAAATCAATATAAAAATATCGGCCTTTTTTATGACCTCACAATTTGGTTTGGGATTTCGTTTGGGATTTTTTAAACCAAACAAATCAATGTGGTAAGCCCAGCACTATTTCAAGAAAACGTTACTTTTGTGTTCCCGGTAAAAATCGTCTATCATGTGGGTAACCACGTGTCTACTCAGTTATTTTAATTTTTACCTGTTTCAAGATATTGAGACTAAGATTAAGCTTTTTTATAATAAGTATGAAGGGACCGCAGGGGCGGTCATCATCATCTCCCTAGCCTTTTCCCAACTACGTTGAGGTAGGCTTCCAGTCTAACCGGATGCAACTGAATACCAGTATTATACTCGTAGCGACTGCCTATCTAACCTCCACAAACCAGTTACTCCTGGGTAATACGATACCCATTGGTAAGACTGGTTGTCAGACTTCAGCAGTGCGGTTGACAATAACCGCATGCGACAGTGTCTCTGTAGTTTCCCGAACACGACCTCACAATTTCGATGGCAGCGCCACAATTATATAGGTACTGTCGCTCTGTTATGGAGCTTAACAGTCCGACCCTTGCTCGGCAAGCCAGCCCGCGACGCTGAGCAAGGCGCTTTAAATTCCCCTATAAATAATATAGACCCAGCCAACCCATGCTGCCCTCCCCTCAATGACGCACTCATTAATCACTCATTGATCACTCATTTATCTTACTTATATCCTTAGTTTGTAAGCCCTGGCTGGGGGCCTTAAAGTAAATTTTGGCCACCACAGGATTGTCCGGTTAAGCAGATGACAGCCTCTCTAGGCTGAACTGCGAGTGGTCATATCAACAAAAAAAAAAAAAATATGGAGCTTACACACAAACATGTCAATGGAACACGTACGAAAGTTGCCATTAGGAACAGCCACTGACAGTGCTACGGGTACATACCATTTGTAATCGCCGCTCCGCCGCAGCTTTAGGTAACAATGTCACCATTTACGGAAACGTTTGCATAGAGTTACATACAAACCATTACTATCGCATTTATACCTACCATTTACCTTACCATTTTAATGCTAATTATTTGTCCCTCATATCTAAGTTAATGTCCCTCATACACAAAAGAGTTCAAACACAAATACCTAAGTATTTGCTGCACGTTAACCTAATATCAAATCTATTACATTACATAGAGTGTAAACATCCTATTACGTGCTATTTATTTATTTATTAAAAGAAAGTTTATAAAAAACATACTTATAGTATGTTACCACAAAACCTAATAGTATAATGTTCCTTATGTTGGTATACAGACCTTCTTTCGTAGAAAGTCGAGCTTTGCCCATCTCTAGATGACTTATAGCTAACAGCATGTAAATATTTCATACTTGTCAAATAGTAAGCCCTCCTATAAATTGTAACGGAGCAGAACTGATGAACTTTGATTTGAATTTACAAATACAAGCAATAAACCTACCGAAAACAAATGATGTAAAGGACACTTTCGAAATTGGAATTAAATTGTGTTATAGTTCCAATTTCGAAATTGTTCTTTGGTTCTTTATTTAACAAAAGGTTATGTAATTGGAAAATCTTCGGAAAGGTTTACATGTATGGAAAATTTAAAATCTATTTTCATGCCAATGCTACCCAATACAGTTCTTATAATTAGGTGAGTACTTAGAATTTACTTAGGGATTGATTTTGAAATAAGGCTTTTCACAATAAAACTCTCTCTCTAAAATAAATTGAAGTACCTACTCGAACAGAGTCGAACATTTCACAGACACGGGCTTTGTGTAAGCTTTCACCAATACTCTGAACAGTAAATTCGTTCCGTGGAAAAACATGAACATTTGACTGCATACGTAACGAAACAAAGAAAACTGAAATGATTTTTGCGTTAATTGAACTGAATTCAAGTATACTGGTTATTTGTGTATGTGAGTTTAAATGTTTGTAAACGCACCCACGATAAAGGAGAAATTACAAGCGTGGGGCAACGTTTTAAAAAAAAAAGTCCTGTAAGTGAAACATGTGGACGGAAAAAAACAGGACCTCTCGGATAATGGAATACCATACGTTTTTCGGAAAAACTGGAATCCGAAAAGAATCCCCGCTTGTGATATTAATCATAAATCCTAACGGTGGTTCCTTACATAAACCAAGGTGTGCTCATGAATGAGTAACAGAAAATGCATTTGTACTAATGGAATTTCCAAAAAATGTAACGTAGCGTACTCAATTTGAACAGGACAAAGGATGGTATCACATAATAAATATTATGGAGTATCTACCAGTTGTGAAATATTAGAATTTCAGGTTACACACCTATACAGACAATAAGATAATAAATTAAAATTCGCACGTAAACTTAAAAAATAACTGTTGGATTCTTTGTAAGTGTAGGTATTGGGAATATATAGGTTGTGGATGTACCTGATATTGAGTTTAATGTAAAAGAGACTCAACGATCTCACAGTTAAACTGCGTAAGCAGTTTTGTGGGGCTATGTATTTAGCTTTAAGGTTTTTTAAGTAAATAAATCATTCATTCATTCATTCATTCATACAAAGTGTAAAGCTACATTTCACAAATATTGCAATGACGGTGAGAACAAACCGTAAAGGGTCTTTTTACACCTATTAGCTATAAAAAAATTATTTTAATTTAAATTTCTTTATTGAACCACTCTTCATACTTTTATAGCTCATTATTAATTTGTCTCACGTCCGATAAATTCTCGAGAGATATATTATAAAAACAGTTATATAATTGTATTTTCATGTTTTCAGAACAGTTTTCCTTCTCATAAATTCTGAAAGCATTCACCATAAAATTTAATTTCTAGGCAACTAAGCAAAATTCCTTAGCCGTTTCTGTGTTACTTATTTCATTAAGCATACCGAGATGGACCCAAAATTCTAAGCATTTGCTTCAATAGTATTTCTCAAAGGCATTACTCAAGAATCTCAGACACAGACATACCTTATATCCCAGGCACCTCATTCGACAATGCAAGTTTTATTTAGTACTAAATTAGAAACGTTATTTTTCCTAATACAAGAATTATTAGCTTAAAAAGGGATAGGGAAATATCTTTCTTATATGCGCGACCTTTCAAAGTAGTATCTGGATTGCCTGTAATCCAATTCATCATTCTCAACCGGGGTCAACGGAGCACATATTTTTAATGATTCCCAAAGTGCGACATCGATCGCTGGATTATAAAAGATGACGGTCAAAGATACTATAAACAAACACTAACAAGAAATACCCACAAGGTGTGCTCATGAATGAGTACTATAACATCGTAAGCTTTTCTAAGTACCGTTACCACCATGACAGTACTAACTGAGTCATTAAAATGCATAATGGGAAGCTCGTCCACCACATGGGGCGTTCAATTTGCTAAACAACCTGTGATTCAGGTGTCTTCGCGTCAGAGACAGGTGTGTCGACTGTACGTATCATGCTCCTTATGCATTTATGATGTCATTTCATCTATCTCTGAAGACGGAGTTGGTGCTTAGAGCGAGGCTTCTTGTATCTTACGTTGTACATGATTTTACTAGATAACTTGGTTAGTATCAGTTAGATCTTGGCCTTTTATATAAATAACATAATACATAAACTCACGCCCTTTTCCCATGGGGTAGGCAGAAACCACAGAACGCCACCTGCTACGATCCTTACATACTACTTTTGCCTCGTCCACGTTCATACGTCTGGTCATACACGCACGCCGGTGGCGAGTACTACGCACCTAACCTTTCTGAAGAACCTCACCAAGAGCCTTTTATATACAGGGTGTAAACAGACTCTTCACGAAGCCGTCAACCAAGCATTCTATACGTCCAACTAAGTGACTTTACGCAAAAGTTAGTGCTGGGAAACAACCTTTTTTTTGGGGTGAAAATTCACATTTCACTTTCAAAATACATAAAAAAACATGTTTTAAAAAAAAACTTATGAAAAAGTTGGGACTTTGACCCCCAATATCTCCGTAACTAGAAGGTTCCCAGGTATAGTGTAGAACAAAAAAAATATTGCAATGACGGGGAGAACAAGTGCCTTTCGGCTTCGTTAAGAGTCTGTTTACACCCTTTATGCAGTTCTAATAATCTTCTAGCAAGCAAGAAAAAAGTACGACTGAGTAGTTTAGGTACTTCAAAAACGTTTTTCCAAAATAAATACCTGAAAAACTTTATAGGTAACTTTAAATGTAAATATAACACCAGACTACCACAATAACAATTGTTTATCGGCGTTCATCCCATAAACTTCAACTTAAACTTGTTTATGGCTTCGTTTTAATCAAAAGTTCAATCAAAAGTTCATTATTCTTCGAAAACTTTTCTGAAGAGGGCCCATTTGCGTGGTTGGCGTAATTAGTGCATCGTAATTAAGAGGTACTTCGCTCACAGGAGTATGAATGAGTTCTCAAAGTCACTGTTCAGTACGTTTCACATTGAACTACAAAATTCAAATGTTACTAGGTGTTTCTGAAACACGAGATATATAAACTTTGCGCTCCGAACGTTGGACTTGATAAAATCACGTTGCGTCTCTGTACAGAATCACTGAGCCCTGCGTACAGTTCATGATTATTAAAACTTCCTATGTCCCAGAAAATCACAAGGGAATTAATCCTCCTTTGTTTGACCAGGAATATTTGTTACTGTCCATTTCCACAAAAAAAAGAAAACAAAAACTTCTTTTTTTTTAATACATTAAAATCCTGAGCACGTATTCCTCGCTAGGTGGCACTCGTAACTATGTTAAAACCCCATACAGAGTTGTTCCATTTTGATATTCAATTTACGAGTCACGAACTATAACGGAGCGACACAACAAAGGCTGTCCTGTCGTATTTCAAAAGGGGAGTTACGAGGCTTTTACTTTTATAGATACTTTAGGTTCAATGAAACGGTCCCGCGGACCAGTAGCAGATACCTCTAAGTACTGTTGGAAAATCAAACATACATACATAACATACATAAACTCACGCCCCTTTACCCATGGGGGTACGCAGAAACCACAGACCGCCACCTGCTACGATCCTTACATACTCCTTTTGCCTCGTCCACGTTCATACATCTGGTCATACACGCACGCCGGTTGCGAGTACTACGCACCTGACCTTTCTGAAGAACCTCACCAATGAGGTCAGCGTATGTTCTTCTAGGGCGTCCACTCCCGGCGTTGCCAAACAGTAACTGACTATTAACCTTTTTTTTTACGGATCGGAAATCATCAAATGACTTCTCCCGATCTGAGCAGAGCGGAAGGGAGTGTCAGTCTTGTACTGACTAAAACCCATCCATGTTCCTTCCTTGCCCTTTGTGTTCCAGGGCCGCGGTATCTCTTTTGAACAGTCCCGCAGCCCTAGCAGGCACTGACTATTAAAATGTTCTATTTATTTATCTGCATAAGAATAAAAGCCATGTTTCATGATCAATAGACCTGTCGGTCTAATCAAACCTATTGGTGAAATCAAAGGGATAAAGCAATTTTAAATCTTTTTCCGTAAAACTTTAGTAAATATTAAAATAAATGAACAGACCTCTTTATCATTATTATTTCTGTACTATCTGTTACCACGAAGCTCGTCCGCGTGAAATTATTATGAAAATATTACTTCCCTATTTGTATCGAATTTTGTTAACAATTTCAGTGGTTTTAATTTTTTTTCCACGGAACCCTAATCCTTTTTCTAAAATTAAAGTACTCCTTATTATATCAGCTATCTGCCAATAAAATTCCCGTCAAAATCGGTCAGTCGGACAGACGGACTAAAATAAAGCTTTTTCATAATAAGTAAGGTCCGTTTATACATTCACATGTATTCAGTAAAAAGCTGTTATTTTAAAATTATAAACCGACACTTCATTCATCATAGGATCAAACTAAATTCATCAAAGCTCGATCACTGAAAACTGAATTCGGTCATCCCACATCTACGTCCTCAGTCTACGACTGAAAAATATACCTACAGTCAAGATTGGTAAGACGATAGCTGCCCATTAACGCTCAGTTGACGTATAGAACCAATATTTTCCCAGCTAACGAAGTTGCTGACTCTATGGCATACTTGCTATAATATCTATAAACTACATGTAGAGGTATACCGTCGTAGAACCATGTAGTATTAGTTAGTAGGACGTATTTTAAAATACGTTTCGTATAAATTGATTTTGTAATGATAAGGAAATTAAAATGTCTTATTATTATAGCTCCTCATTAACGAAAGTAACTCAGAGGTCGTGGCTAAACAATAGGTTGGTCTGTGGATGGGTGACCACCCTTTACATACCGAGTTTCCTCCGAACCTTGTAGTCCCGGCTGTCATTTGTAGGTCTTTGAGAGTCATTACCGGTAGTCAGTGACCCAAAATTCTGACTACCAGTCTTACCAAAAGATATCGTATATTACTCAGTACTAACTGGGTTGGGAGATCAGATAGGCAGTCGCTCCATGTAAAATACTGGTATTCAGCTGCATCCGGTTAGACTGGTAGCCGACCCCAACATAGTTGGGAAAAGGATAGGCAGATGATGATTGACACAAGTAACTCTGTCAGTCTGTCTCGTTTTTACGGCTGAATGGATTTGGATGAAATTTGACACTCAGACACTCGAGTTAGGTTATTATACTTTTTATCCCGGTAATATATTCCGTGTGTTAATTTCCGACCGTGAAACCAAAGGCAAAAGCTAGCAGGTACCAAGTAAAATGTCAGCTTCCTTGAACAGGTCGTGACATGAGAAGGAAGTATTTTTCCAAGTAGGCAGGCATGAGGTGTTTCAAATGATGACGATATTTCATAATGCCGTCATACAGGTAAACCGAATACGTTATTATTATTGTTCTACCACATAAAACTGACTTCATGTTTAAAAACTGGTCAAGTTCGAATCAGACTCGCGCACGAAGGGTTCCGTACCATAAACCGAAAAAACACGTTTCTGGCTGTCTGTCACCAGGCTGTATCTCATGAACCGTAATAGCTAGACAATTGAAATTTACACTGATGATGTATTTTTGTTTCCGCTATAACAACAAATAATAAAAATATAAATTATTTAATAATTAAAGGAGGCTTCCATACAAGAAAACCGTACCGTAAACCGAAATTGATTAGTACTTCCGAACCGAGACGAGGGGAAACGTGTATTTTAGAGAAACCTTTAAGAGGAAACACGGTAGGTATTTGAAGAAAATATCGCTGTCGCTCTGCGAGCGTGATTTCGATATTGTTGCGATAAGGACAACTATACTAAAAAGTCATTCGAGGTTGGCCTCTCGACTATTTCCTCCTCCAATATTCGACCAATTTAAAAGATATTCCATAAACTGAATAAGAAGGATATATAATGTGTCCCTATGTTTTTCGTTTTCTATTAATAGTTGTCAATTTTGTACACTGATCTCGGTTGATAGGCGATGTAAATAGGTAATTTTGAGCATTTTGTAAAGGTATACAGATTATGTATTATCAAAAAGGAAAACATAGGGACATAGAGGCTGAAAGAAAACAGGCGAGAGCGTTTGTATGGAAAAAAGACCACCCACATTTCCTCTTAATAATAAACAGTAAAACAGTTCCTATTGCAGAGTTTACAAAACATTACGTGCTAGACGTTCGTATTGGCAAGTAATTAGACTTTGTAATTAGTTCGTTCAGAACGCAGAACGTGGGGCATTACCCAAGCAACTTAATTTGCACTTGAAAAGCTAGTCTCGAGCTTGAAGAGCTTCCACGTTATTATGCTTTAATCTATTTAAGTATAAATCTGCAAACGGCTCGCTCTCGAAACGGCTTAGGAAAACATCGTGAAGAAACTCGTGTCTTCTTGAACCAAAAATTCGAAGATATGTATACATTTCCAACCAGCACTTGACCCGCGTGGGAGATGATCGCTTACTGGAATAGGCGATCAACCCGCAAAAAGGAGGCTTGTGTCTCACCATATGAATATTTTGTACGACGAAATTGTTTATGAGATGTTCACTTTTCACAAAGATCTAGTACAGAGAACATCTCATCATCATCATCTGCTTAGCCTTTTCCCAACTATGTTGGGGTCGGCTTCCAGTCTAACTGGATGCAGCTGAAATACCAGTATTTTACACGGAGTGACTGCCTATCTGACCTCCACAACCTAGTTAATACTGGGTAATACGATACCTCTTGGTAAGACTGGTTGTCAGACTTTTTGGGCCATTTGTAACGACTGAACAGAACAGTACAGAGAACATCCAAAGAGTGTAAAAAGACTCTTAACGAAGCCGAAAGGCACTTGTTCTCCCCGTCATTGCGGTATTTTTTTTTGTTCTAGACCATACCTGGGAACCTACTAGTTACGGAGATATTGGGGATCAAAGTTTCACAAGTTTTTTTTTCAGTAGGTACATGTTTTTTATGTATTTTTTTACTTCACGACCCGCGTACTATTCAATCCATCCATCAGCACAAAGTTACTGAGTTTGATGTACAGAATGCTTGGTTGACGGCTTCGTGAAGAGTCTGTTTACACCCTGTATAATAAAGAAAAAGAGAAAAGGTAAGGAAGATCTAAGAAACATACTGGCATTGTACAACTTTCATAATAACGTCAGTAATAAGAAGTTCACTGCTACACGTGAGCTTTCATATAGTCAGGTTCATTTGCAAACTAATTAATGGATCTTCCACGACTGTCATGCGACACCCTAAGGAAGAAGCAGCAACAATCATGTTGATCCCCAATGGTAAGACTGGTTGTCAGATACAATCATATTCACACCGTCATCGTGGTGAATATTTAGCTATTCTTGACTAACGACCACAGCATTCAAAGTAAAAGTCAAGTTCGGTTATTTAAAGATCGCAAATCATACAATAGTCTTTAAGGCGTAACCTCTCTTCTTTTTATTTCCCGCCATCAAATATGTTGTTAATTCTTTATGTATTTAATTCGTGAAGATTACGACACGAAACTCTTATTATGTAGTCGCAATAAACAGGATCGTAAACCGTCTGTCACCACTCACCGAGCCCTCCTTACTCTGACCTCCCGGAGTAATGACAATGAAGAATATAAAAACAAACGCGTGAAATATAAAACAGGGATTAGCGACCCGACTATACAGGGTGTAAACGCACTCTTCACGAATTCAACCAAGCATTCTGTACATCAATCTAAGTAACTTTACGCAAAAATTATTGCTGGGAAACGACTTTTTTGTTTGGGGTGAAAAATCACGTTTTACGGTAGGACTCAATGTAACGCATTCAAAACATTCTGCTGATGGATGGATTGAATAGTACAGGGGTCGTGAAGGTGTCTTAAGTAAAAAATATACATCAAAAACATGTATTTGTGAACAAGTTGGAACTTTGACCCCCAATATCTTCGTAACTAGAAGGTTCCCAGATTTGGTCTAGAAAAAAAAAATGATTGCAATGACGGCGAGCACAAGTCGTTAGTAGAGACTGTTTACACTCTTTATAACTGAAAATGGAAAATGAATCCTTTGAATGTACCCAGAAGTCGTAATTACGCCTGAGCATTGTTATTTGGGGGTATATTTTAATGGAATAACACAAATATTTTCACTATACTAGGAAATCTACTCTTCTTCTTGGGTTCTGTCTCTTGGTAGCATTTTGATAATTATAAACTGGCATACGCATTGGGTTCTTGATCCTTTTTGTGTAGAAATTTTCAGCCCAGGAAAACCTTTAGTGTATAACTCAGAAAGAATAACTATAATGTCCATTTTGATTTTTGACAAGTTAATTTAATGCAGATGCTATCCACTATGGACCAATGTCTGAAATAAAAAGATTTTATTTTATCTTATATTTATTTATCAAGTCAACGCTCTTTTGAAACCACGAATTTTATTAGTACCGCCTGTCTCTTAACGCAATCGATTATGTGCCCTATGTTGTAAAGTACGTTTTAATTCACCATATTTTTTACTTTTTTAGATGGATTGATGTTTGTTACTCAGTCACGCCAAAACGGATTTGGATTAAATTTGGCACAGATAGATTATAGTCTGGAGTAGCACATGTGGGCTACTTTTTACTTTTTTCTCACAGATACACTCCAACATTTCCACGCTGCGGGAATAGCTTAAAAATAAGTAAAGCCTTATTTCCTTTAGATATTTTTGGTAGAAAAACGTTACGCTCCTCGTAATTAAGAAGGATATCACGTCATATAAATTAGTCGAGCACAAAAGTTAACAAGGGTGAGGACAAGGACACGCTAAACAAATAATGAACAATGATAATTTACTATGAGGATGACTCTCTCTAATTAACATTTATGATATACATACATGTACGTATATATAGCTGTATTATACACATAGACAAATATTCTATACAGTGTTAGATGATTACCAAGATTTCTCTAAGCCTAAGATGTCTACAAATGAGTTCAGTTCCCTTAGTTTTCATCGACAACATTTTGCTTAACGATTTCGATAAAACTCGAGGATGCCAATTACTTCATTAAATTGGCATAGCATCTTATTAAGTAGGAATCCAAGGAAGTGTTAATTAATTTCCATCAGGCACCTAAAAAAGACTCGTTTTAAACTCTCGAATTTCGACAGATTTAAATAGAGTTGCACAGTTTCGGCGTTTGTGTTGCGGACTAAACCACCCCAAAACTTTTGTTGAATGAATTTTCATTGCCATAAAATAAGTTCTTAATTCATTGTTATTTACCCACTTCCTTGTGAAGTTTCATAATTATTTTCGTTAATTGTTAATGCTGCTTATTACCTGTAACTGCTTTAAATATAATCGTTACGCATTGTATTGTACAAAAGGTTTGATGTTTGAACATTTTTTTAAGAAACTGTGACATTTGTGTTAGCCTAAAAAATGTTATGCGCTGTCACTGTCGAAATATCTTCGTCAAAACTATCACACATGCCATTGGTAGTCAACTTGCTTACTTGCCAGTAGTAAAGGCCCCTTTGAATTTCATCTTAACTTTACTTAACCGACCTTGCAAAGCTCCCGGTATCCATCTGTTGCCGTAAGAAATTCCATTTCGCTTGTGCAAACATCGTCTTCTTACGAGTTAACACCGACGACGTCTTCCTGACGTTTGCTTTCAAATCGTACACTAACCAAACTACTTCGTACTGAGGTAATTATCCTAGGAAATATTTTTGTGTTTGAGAGGGAGTGATTGGTTTAACTATTTTAATTAAAAGTCTATATTTCTTGCTACATTCTATAAACGTAAATCTGAAAGTGGGGTTTTTCATTGTACTTTCATCATGCTGCACCTTCTAAGCTATAAACTTTTCGCGTATTGCTTACTCAAAAACCTTCTGGGTGTCCGTCTCAAAACGCAACAAAAATTTAATTTTCCAAAACTATGAAACTCCTCATTTATTTTTTCACATCAACATGACTCCACACTGTATATTGGAAGTTACAAGGGCTTTACAGAAAAACAATTTCATAAAATAATAAATAAAAAAACAGAACAACGGACGGTCTTCTCACATGATTGAATTTTAAGAAATATACGAATTAATTAACAAAGACATACTCATACAGCCCTCCAGAGCACAATTCAAGCTCAGATCCTCAGCAAACAGGAGCGTCTCTATGAAATAGAATATTACGTTGAAATGCAATGCGAGCCATCGTGGTGGTAGGAACAACTTAATCCTATTAATTATGATGAACACCGCCTTATGAGTTCATGCGAGATATACGTCGATGGATGAAACACGCGTTTATCTATATATCGACGCTAGAAAGCGATTTTGTCGTATCTAGAAAAATTGCATCTTTTCTTTATTGCATCATTGAAATAAAAAAAAAATACTGCGTCGGACAGTCTGATCAACGTTTTCCTACGATGTTTTTTTTTTATGATACGACTTTGACTTTTTCATTTTTTTGTAGCAAAACATAATAAAATAATATGAGGTACAACAAAATGCGAGGACTTAAACATTTACTTCATATTAAATACATCATATTCACTACCTAAGATTTTAAAGCTAATTCGGTGTGCCTTATGTTAGAACTACCAAGATACTGCAATATTGCTGCTTCAAATTGAAATATCAATTGCTGTAACTAATGTAAAACGCTTGTTAGACTAACTTTAGAATGCTATCATTAGTGCCATCTGATAAAATTCATTATAAGAAATTCATTCAAAGTTCTAAAAAATACCTCTCTGATTCAGCTAGTTTACGAGTTATGAATTTTTTAAACAGTTTTTTGGCTCTGGTGTAAAGTTGAGCTTTTCGAGATACTACAAGATTGATTTCTTGCGTCGATATACTATAAAATGCTTTGTCCTGAATGACTGACGGATCAACGCACAGCCTAAACCGCTGATCGTAGAGACCTGAAACTTGAAGGGTGTGTTTTTTGTATGACGTAGGCATCCGATAAGAAAGGATTTTCCGAAATTCTACTCCTATGGGGGTGAAAAACGGGGCCTAAGTTTGTATGGGATAACGTGATTCCTTGGTCCAATCTACTTCAAATTTTGCATAAACATTCTTTAACAGAATTTATGGAAGACGTGTTTCATATTGCATTGAAACTCATCGCCTAACAGGGTTAAAAAGGGGTACAAAGTTATTTTGGAGGTTATTTGCATCGAAGTTGATATCAATACTCCTTAGTGCAAATCTCAATCTGATTTTATTTTAAAAACAATCTGGCCCGAGTGTCAAATTGACAAGACATATTTTTTCCGATCTGAATTTTATCTATACAGATAAATAAAATTGGAGTGTCTGTTTGTAATATTAAAATAACCGTTTTTTACTAAGTGCTTATGGATGTATACACGGTACATATACCAAAACAATTTTTTTTACAAGTTTTGTCTGTCTGTCTGTCTGTTTGGTAAAAAGATATTTTGGGGGTGATTTGCATCGAAGTTGATATCAATACTCCTTAGTGAAAAACGCAATCCGATTTTATACAAAAACGTTGAACTCATAAAAGCTTGGTGCAATACAATACTCTTCTCTCCTTCCTGACGATGACCGGAGACATCTTGGTGACATACACGGAGCTATCACAATTATAAATAAAAGCGTTTTTAAATTAATTAGCTCAATCGATAGCTTAGGTCACGTAGATAGGTAGGTACTACGGAGGTAGGGTAGACAGGTACTAGGTAGGTAGAGTAGGCAGGTACTAGGTAGGTAGGGTAGGTAGGTACTAGCTAGGTAAGGCAATTTAAAAAAATTGGAAGCGTTCTTGCCGGATTGGCCGGAGAAGGCAAAACATATAGAGGACTGAGGAAGAGGAATGTAGGGATGAGAACGTTATCGATTTTTTTTTACTTTTTGACATTGTGTAATCTTTCTTAATATTGTATTTTCATAATAAACATTAATTTAATTTGTATGCTACAACGCAAGACATAGATGGCTATTTTAAATTTGTATAACCTTTCTTTATAAATAAAGATTTCATTTTCAAGACCTTAGCCCAACTTTGCTATTCAAAATCGATTGTCGTTTTGATTTTTTTATGTAGATACCTGAGTAAATAATGAAAAACTCTCTTATTGCCTTTATCATCATAATGTACCACATCACCCTCGCTTCGCAAAATAAATTTAATTATAAAACTATTACTTGGCACAATTTTGACGGCACGGTTGGCGCAGTGGCTAAGCGATTGACTGCTGCGCTGCGTGTCGCGGGTTCGATCCCCGCACGGAACAAATATTTGTATGGCCTACAGATAGTTGTTCCGGGTCTGGATGTTTGTGTATGTGAGTTTAAATGTTTGTGAACGCACCCACGATACAGGAGAAATTCCTAGTGTGGGGTAACGTCTTTTTAAAAGAAAAAAAAAAAAACAACCACTATATCGAAACATTCAACCCTTACAACGACAGGGAAAACCCTTTTTTAAATCAGGCAAAACCTCTGAAACAAAAGATGTGAAAATTAGATCTACAAGTGGTTGCTAAATCTAACACACAATTCCATTTTCAACTTACCAGTAGAACACAGACTAACACATTACAGTGGGCTAATTGGAGAAGATTCTATTGAACCACTACATTAAATTAAACTGTGGTAATGTATTTGACTCGGATATATTCGGGAGGATTTCAAAGATTCAATTTCGCATTCGGATTCGTATCACAAAATGCTTAAGCTGCCTTTCCTTACAGGCGTAGGAAGCGTATTGAACCTTTTTAGCGGCCTACTCTATCGTATTGTGAAGCTGAAAGGTATGTGAAGAAAGCTGTTCGTTTGATAAGTTGGATGATTCTTGTTAAATTGTCTTTTATGTTTGTTTGATGTATCCTATTGAGAAATTGATTAGTGAACAAGATAAGTGAAATCTCCTTCTTCAAACGGTCCCTCATTACTGAGGATCGTGGTCACAGGACCCCTTTAAATGGTCAATCTGCCTCCATCGAATCCGGTCCAAAGTTGCCATCAACACCTGCTGAAATATGCTTGAGGACATAGCCTCTTTTACTTGGTCGGACCATCGTGTTGGCGACCGGCCTCGTGCTCTCTTGCCGTCCGTATTGCCAACAACGACCAGCTTTTCAAGGCTGCTATCTCCTCTTCGCATTATGTGGCCGAAATAGGTGAGAATACGCTGTAGGCAAACTGTAGACAATCTAGTCTTGATATCGAGCTGGGAAAGGATAGGACATTTGTGCGTTTGGCTGTCCATGGAATTCGGAGCATCCGCAAGTGAAATCTAAGTAAATACAATTTATTTTTGTTTTATTGCAACAAAAGTTATAGCGATCGTATTTATGCTGAGCTTTCATAGATTTCAGCACCGCAACAAAAACAAATATATTTTTTCAGATAGCAAAATTGGTCTGTACTCGTATTTCAGGAGTAGCACAACCCACCTGAAATCCCATTCGACCGAATCAGAATTTCCAAATAAAATCGGATACTTTTTATTTGTTGTACCATAAAAACGAAACGTGGTGTGTATGGCAGGTTCATTTTACAAACACATCGTTATTTGAAAGGTCAATTGCTTCGATAAATTGGGTATATGATTGTGCACACATGATTTTTTTAACCACACGAACGGAAGTCGTTAGGTCAATATTCAAATAAAATATGACCAATGTCCATTAAACATTATATTATAATCAAAATAATGTCTAATGGAAACGAGCAGAACTTTAGGTAGCAAGGAGATCCATCTTGCAAAAAGCAGAAGTAGACCATGATTGGTCATCCATATAGCCCTTTAAGGCAGAAGTAGTGTTGGCAGACCTATTACCATCTGGTAGGGCAACAGCCAGATTCATGAACAAAGTTCAGAAGGTAAGACCTGGTTCCCACGCAGAACACGGAAGCATGGCACAAAATCGAAAAGACCTGTAATGAGCAGTGGAGGACAACAAGGAACAACAGTGAGTGCAAGTGATGATGATGGAAATAGCCACCTCATCAGTTCATTCACTCGTACAAGACTCTCAACTATATCTTTAACTAGCAGCGCCCTGCAGTTTCAACCGCGTAGTTCCCGTTCCCGTGAGAATACGTGGTTAAAAGCATATGTTATTTGCTGATAATGTACCTTTCCATTACTGAAAGATTTTTTTGAAATCGGTCCGCAAAGTAGTTTTTGACTTAAATCGTAACAAACAAACCAAAAATCAAATCTTTTATTTATTAAGCTATTGCATAGCTTCTATCGCGGGCCTTGAGCGTAGAGACCGAATCCAGAAATCCCGTAACGAAATAACCTAACACTTAGTGCCTAACACGTAGTGTCAGATATTGACAAGCCTAGGTTATTATTTTTAATCTACTGCTGGAGCTAGGAGTTTAGGTTGTATAGGTTTTACTACGAAAGTGAATAAATAATTATAATTACATAAGTTGATAAAAAATGCTATGCAATAGCTTTACCGCGGCAGTCTCCGAGTGCCACACGACTATTTTATTTATTTAAGAAAAACAAACAGTATTACAGATTTATAAAAAGGCGTATTACTTTAAATAATAAGTAACTAGAGAGACATATGTATAAATAAGATGTAAACTAAAACAACAGTTATAATAATTTGTGGTGCACAATATACAAAAAGTTACATAAACCGGGCATACAATACATATATAAACATATGTATACATATTACAGATTACACATTACATCACAATGGTCGACTGCCTATCCTTAAGAATTGCACTGATTTGCTTCCTGAATAGGTTTTCACTCATGAAAAGTATGGATTTCCTCTTTATAATATTAGTTTAGATTTCCAAATCAATGGAACTAATTCAAATTACATCATAAGCAATTGACAGTCCAATAGATTTACGGCTTAAACTGCATACTATATGTATGTATTGTACCTTTAGCCATAATTCGGTTACGGGTATACATCATCGCTATCAGCAACGTGTTTGAGCATCGACTAATATCTATTGTATTGGAAATCTGAAATTGGTCAGCGAAGTAGTTTCAGATTTTGTTGTATTACATATTTATGGTAGAATGGTAGAAAATAAAGGTTTTTTTTTACGTAAGATATTTTAACGCCTTACTAAGTATCGTATAATAATGGGTGTAAACGAAGCCGAAAGGCACTTGTTCTCCCCGCCAATGCGATATTTTTTTGTTCTAGACCATACCTGGGAAATAGGAACCTTCTTGTTAACTACTGAAATATTAGAGGTCAAAGTTTCAACTTTTCCTTAAGTTTATTTTTTGAATACAAGTTGTAATGTTATAACCTTACTTCAAATACTTCCTTGACCCCCTACTAATCAATGGATCCATCAGCGCAATGTTTTGAGTGTGTCACATTGAGTGCTACTGTAAAATAAGACTTTTCACCGCTTAAAAAAAATCGTTTCCCAGCAATATTTTTTGCGTAAAGTTACTTAGTTTGAAGTACAGAATGCGTGGTTGACGGGTTCATAAAGGTCCCGTTTACACCCTGTATAACACTATTGTTCCCACAACTGGGACACAGGCCACCTGTTTGTGATAGGGAGTGGTTACAGCACGGGCCATTATCACCCGTCCACCACAGCTCTGTCTCTTGATTTATTCATGTAAGTGTCTACCAAACCAATCAAAGTCAATGTATAAAATACGTGTATGCCATCTGAGTTTTTAATTCCACCCCAGACATAGAATAAACGGGACCTTTGTAGAAAAAGGACCTTTCATTTGAGTCGTTTAGCAGGCGCAAATACGTCGCTCACAATACTAAAAGGATAACATAGAATAGGAAACCTATCCTAGATCCTCGTAACTATAACATTTAAACTTTATTGCAACCTTGCAGAATTATATGAAACACACACTGAAAGGAAACACACACACACACACACATACACATACTGAAAGTGTTTATGACACGTTTATGGCCACTAACCCTGGACTTGTGTACCTAGACGTTAGATAGTAAGGTCAATACCTAAATGTGAAGGTATACTAAACTTATAATCGTAAAGAGTAGATATACGCCTTTGTTTTGTCTAGTTAGATATTTCACTATCCAAAACCTATAATAATATACAAAATACTTCAAAACGATTTTTATTTTCAGTTTCGAATTCAGAACTGAAAAGGCATTTTAAAATTGGCATTAAATTAATAATTCTAACTTTTTGTTATAAAAATCCAGAATTCATCTGTGGCCCGGGGTATCAACGGGACGCAATATTTTTTCTCTCGATCAATATTTTTTATTAATTAAAAAAATATGTTTGGGATAATCTTATGTTTTGGAGGTTAGATAGGCAGTCGTTCCATGTAAAATACTGGTATTCAGCTGCATCCGGTTAGACTGGAGGCCGACCCCAACATAGTTCGGAAAAGGCAAAGCAGATGATGATGTTTAGGATAATCAAAACACAGAAACAAAACGGAAATTGCAATACAATAATTTGATAATTCTCCACTGCCAGACATTTTGTGTGGTGAAAACTCACCTCCAGACACCTTTAAAGTATGACAATTGTAATTGACCTTACAATAAGTAACTTTCAGCTGTTATAAAATGACGTACATAGGTCTGACAGTTGCGGAATCTCCATCTATTACTTTATCAAGAATCTAGTCTCGGCTGAAAAACAAAACTAATTTACCAACTTGTAAATACCATCGCAACGCCTATGACAAACTTAAATAGTCGTGAGCTTATTTTAACTTTCCTGAAGGTGTCAAAGAAAAGTACGGAACTAAAGTAAAGAGTTTGTAATTATCCTCTGACATAACTGTCTGGAGAATTCTCAACAGTCCCCCAGACTTGGAGTGGAAGCACTTGAACATTATGCTGAATATTTTAATGTTAATAACGCTGCAGGCAATGGTTACTAATTTCTACTTAACTTCAGTTCAGTTTAATTTATTTATGAACACTAAATTCTTAGTCTTATTAACATCACTAGATCATGGATGTCTAGAGACTTTAATTTGTGTGGGAACTAAAATATTCTTTTTTTATTCGAGTTCCAAAAAAATAACCTAACTTCACTTACAATGAGACGGAGAGTTTTTTTTTTACTTTTTAATAAATATCTGAGTAGTCGGCCTTCATAACGTAACAACGTAACTTTGTGTCCCTAAAATGTATGAAAAACTTTGAATTAAGTATAATTATTAAATGTCATAGAGTGTCAAGTTTTCTTTTTATGAGGTAAATGAGCAAATTAGGAGGGTTTTCAGAAACCCCATATATGATTCCTGAAAACAAAAACAGGCATAGGAGTACAACGTATGTAGTAAATTATACAAACAAACCTAGTTTTAGAAACATTTAATAAATAATTTTATGAATTTGGTTTGATAACTATAGTGATACTTTGTATATAGTTTGTATAAACTTCAAATGACAAGTAATACATTATAATACCCAGTTGTAAGGCTTTTGTTGTAAGTTTCCTATAATAATGTACGTCGAAGTTTTTCAATTTTCAGGAGAGTGGGGTAGTAGACGCAATATTGCTCACAGAATAATACCAGCATGTCATAGATTCCATGTCAAATATGGCAATTCCATGGCAATAGATTTATTATTTTAAAATTTTTTCCTATTTTATTGAGTTTTTAGTGGGTTCTGATTTTGAAGCAATTATGCGTATGACAAAATTATGTGGATCGCCCAATGGGAAAAATGAACTCAGCGATCATTGTGCCGATAGTCGTATCAGCCCATGGCTTAATTGCCAAGAACTTCGACCAACACCTGAGGAGGCCCTCGTTACGCAGCTGGATCAAGGACTTGATTCAGAAAGCGGTAGTCCTGGACACGGTTCTAATTGTTAGGAGGTTCCTCTCTCTCTGGAGCCCTGACTGCCGGTAGTTTGGACCCTGTTCCCTATACCGGTGGGCTACAATTTTATACATATTTTTTTTTAGATTTTCTATAATTAATATTTTTAAATTTTTATCAAAAATTTCATAACTTTGTGATAAGGTAAATAACGGAGAGTGGTGCTAAAATTCGTCCGTTATTTTTATTTTTTTTGTCATCTGTGCACCCTATTCAAGCTACATACAAATTCCTTAGGTACTTAACTTATGCCGAAATCGCAATTATCTTACAAGGTACTAGTCTTTTGATATGAGCCACAACAATGAAATGACGTAGCCTTCATGTTAGGTATTCGGCATATGATCTCATTTAACTATTTATACTTAGTCAGCTAAGCTGAACAAATGAACATGACCCGTTGACTTATGATAATTTAATCTTACTCTGTACAGGATTACGTGATTATCTTACTAAGAACACGGGTTAATACTATAGAGCAAAGCTTGGATTAATAGTACTGCTGACGTAATAATTGTAAGGAAAACTCATTAGTAAGTACTGAAATCATTGTTTGAGTCATCGTAATGATGACGTGTGTCTTATGATAATCTGCCTGGTAAGTTAGAAAGTTTTGATCATACTGTTTTTTGACCTACTTATTATATCTTATCTTATCTTACAAATACATAAAATTCAAGTGTCTGTTTGTTATTTCAAAATAAGTCATTTTGAAATAACAAACAGACACTTGAATTTTACGTATTGTACTAAATGTATAAGAAAGTATATACGGTACTTATAACAAAATAAACTCTTTTTTTTTTAATTTTTGTTTGTCTGCCTGTTTGTTCCCACTAATCCACGAAACGGCTTGACCGATTTTAATGGGCCTTTTACTGACATGGATGGGTTGTAGTCTAACACTCCCTTCCGCTCCGCCCAGAGCGGGAGGGGTCATTTGATAGTAGCAAGTAAAATGAAACAACTTTAATTTTATAGAAACAGGCAGAAATAATAATAGACTAAGGAGCAATCACCAAAAACTCATGCTCAGCAGTCGCGACTGCAACTTAGTATAGCATAAAATAGACCGCATGCATAATAAAGCTTCATTTATGTAATAGACTGAACAGATTGGTTAATCCAATCACACTCACTAGTAGTCCAATATAGAACGAAGCCCACAGAATAAAGCTGGCCAGTAGGGTTTATTCATCGTTCGTTCATTCGGCTTTTGTTTCCCAATGTTCGTTCGTTCGTTCGAACCGCTCACTTGCCGCAGCTGAGTGCACATGCATGTTTCAAATTCGACACGTCACCACTAGCTTAAATGTGGAGAAGATTTTAAGAAACATAGTCCATAGCTATCTACACTTAGAAGTTAAGTTTGTCAGTTTGGATATACGAGGTAATCTTTAGAACTACTTATCGGATTTTGAAAATTATTTCACTAATGGTGAGCTACATTATTCCAAAGTGTTATAGGCTATACTATATGTAAAACGTTCCCATGGTATAATTTCCGACCACTACGGGATGCGAAATCGCGGTTAAAAGCTCCATATTTCAATATAAACTTAGCTACTTTTAACGCTTTTATGTCACCAAGCACCGTCTCAAAGATTATTTTGATAATTCTACAAAAAAAATCCGGATACTTTTTTGCTCTTTGTTGTAGCTTCAACGCCTTCAAAGTTGTCAAGTATTTTATTTTGAAACTTCGGTGTTTTGTTTTTATTAATGTGAATATTTCTCTTTGTTTCAGCGAGTACGAATTTAGTGGGCAAGTTTACACAGAGCGTTCGTCGTATCGTACAAGATGTCAAGGATGAAGGCACTTCCAGTGAGTATTCAACATATAGTTAGTATCTTCAATAGCTTTATTTCATGTCAATCGATCAAATTATCGACTCTGTTGTGTAGATATGATTGCAGTGATTGTATCTCAATATCATAAAAGGAATATTCATATAAAAGCATGTTTTGTTGAAAATATTACAATATTATTTGACTCTAAACGACTTGTGGCCTGTTTGGATACGGAACGAATCGATAGTAAAGGTCGACATCCCTCAAATAATTGCTTGAATTGGGTATGAAGCAAAGTTTATCATATTTTTCTATTCTATTTTTTAATGTCAAATGTGCCGATATCGACGAATATGTTGAAAAACATAAACACTTATTAGTGAAGTATCTCGAGTTAATTTATTTCTACATCGAAGTATCATGGAAAAGCAAAAGTTGGTTTAAAAAAAGTGTCTTTCAACATTCAATGTCATTTTCATGCCAGTAGCCTAACACCATCAAAGTTATAAGGTATTTATGAATATGGAGGGTAGTTCTACTGGACCAAAGGCGGGTAGGAGAAGATTAGCCTAGTAGCCGGCCGGAATGTTAAGAAGCTGGCTAGCCGACCCGGTCATTGATTTGTGTAGCCAGTAGCCACGACTTGCGAGGACGTATCTCATTTGTTATGGTGGCTATTTGTCACTTGTAAAACATTTGATGGAGGTACAAGTAGTAAGAATTGTGGGTAAATTACGAATGTGATTGTAATTAGATGAAGTGTACTTACAATGAATTCACACATTTCATATTACATTAAAAAGTTTTAGTGGTAACTATAAAATTCTATTACTCGGTACAAAACAACAAATGAACAAACTGACAATGTATTTATTTCAATGGAACGATGAAACTAACAATTAATTTTAACGTTATTTGCAGATTCGTTAAATATTAATCACTTCAAATGTGTTTGTTTCATTCATTTATGATAACGGTTCAACATATTTATCAATTAAAAGCAGGAATGGCATGACTGCATTTGAACACTGCGTGCAAATATGATTAACAATTTACAACTGTGGATCAAAATGTTGTGGATTTTGATAAATTTAAGCGAAGTTTGTTCCAAAACATAAATTGATTGTACAGACGCCAGCTCATCAAGGTAAACCCTATACATATCTATAACTACAACAGCTACTGTTGTGTTAGAAAGAAAGTATCCTTGGCGTGATTGGTGGATTTTTCAACGTTTCCAAAATTGCCCAATGGTTGCGCACACTAACAATTAGCAGCCAATAATTCATGCCTCACGGGGAATAGGCCACACCTCCTTGCTCCTACGCAACCGACCCCCCCACGTTTATTCATCCCTTAGTCCCTTACGCTAGTCATTAAAAATTCGCGGAGCAAGTTGGTTCGGCTTGTAGCTACTTAGTGGAAGTGTGTGGCAAACTTTTTATATTTTTTAAATGATTAATTATGGCGCCTCAGTTAACGAGAATTGAAAGGGGGCGCATTATAGCGCTCCGATTGAGTGGATGCCGTATAATAGATATTTGTCGACAGACGGGCATTACGGTGAGTAATATTTTTTGTAGTTATAATTTTTTAGTTAAAATAAGCAAAAGCTAATATTGAAAAAATGTGTCAATGGTGTTTTTCTATAGAACTTTCAAAATAGATACGAGCTAATGTTATTTGTGAGATAATTACATTAAAGTGTTACATTATTTGGAAAACTGTTACCAATTTAATTTAATTTTCGTATGCTATATATATATGCTATCGGCGGATGGCCCTAAACCATAATATTTAAACAACTTTGTGCCTACCGTATCTTCCGAATAAGGGTGTTTCTCATTTTTCGTGCATATTACTCGTCCAGATCAAAAACCTTGAATAGTTCATTAAATATTTATATTCCCATAAAGAAAGCCAAACCAAATCAAGTTGTGCTTACATGCATGGAACATTATAAGTCAAAATAATACAATTATTTTCTTTATTGCATAGTATAAAACAAATTTCCTTTATTTACTGTCCATACATAGATTAGATATTATTGTTTATTTATTACTTACTTTATAAGTCAAAAAAGTGGAAATTAAGTGTCAGCACTAGTAAACCTTATTTTTAATACTTATTATTCCGTTCCCACAGATAAACCGAGAAAACGGTTTTGTGGGGCAAAGTTCTTATGTAATATTTTTATAAACTCTCCTTTATTATAGAAATATTAATGAAGTCGCTCTCGCTGTCTGTACGCTTAGATCTTTTTATCTACGCAACGGATTTATTAATGCTGTTTTCAGCTATAGATAACTCAAGAGGAAGGTTTATATATACCTATATAAATCACTCCACACTGCCCCACATTAGTATCTACATTGCATCCGTGCGAAGCTGGGGCGGGTCGCTAGTTAAATTATATGAAAACTTAACTAATTGTCATTTCCTTCGAAGTCTATTTAGTAATGTCCCAAACATTTGCTTTTTATAAAAAAATATCCATGCTGAAATTAAACACAGTAACCATAATAAAAAAAACTACATTCAAAAATACAGCTTTTACACCTAAAATAAAAAAAAAAACAATAACTCAGTACTTAATATAATGAAATTTTAATTCATAAATGTTGTAAGTAGGTAATTTAAACTTATGAAAATAAATATTATGGAATGTGCACGAAATACGAGAAACACCCATAAATGTCTTTACCTACCTATTTTCTTGTGTTCTTTGCTAATGAGTTCCCGGTATAGTAAGTTTTTAACACTGCGCGCTGTCCCAAGCGCTATTGTTATTTTTTTAAAGTCGGCACCCGGTTGGATTTTAAAGTAAATACCTACGCAATTAGACACTTCTTTTTGTCTGTTGAAACATTGCAGGGATAAGGCTTTTTTAGTGCTGTTTGTGTGTAAATAATAATAAGCTAGCAATTATCGTAGGAAAGCATATAAGTAGTCAATTGAGTAATAATGTGCAAATAAACAATAGCTACTTGTTTCGTTCCAGGAAAAAAAAAACAGTTTACTTTTGGCTAAGCGGAACCATCAAAGCGCAACATCGCCAACTTTACGCGAGAGCCACGACGGCAGCAGACGTTTGCTATCGTCTCTGCACACTCTGCTGATCCGTTTTTAAGCACAAGAGTGTTCTCAACTGCATACAATGTGAGTCCATGTATATATTTTTTTATAGTCATAGTTTTACGCGCACCGCGTGGCCTGGACGTTCTAGCAATACCTAATAATTGCGCAAGCTACAGCAGCAAAACGTATTGGACTCAGTGAATGACATTACTATTAGATAAAGCTTCAGTTCTTTAGCACCTATCTCAACAAAGGTGGAAGTTCTCAATTCGACGGATTGTCTATTTATGTATATGTTTATATTTAAAGGAATAATTTGAAACTGTCCCATACTCATATATAGTGTGACTGGTAATTAGTGACCAATACTTATACACGTGATTGCTCATGATAACAAACAACTTTCCCGAAGAAACATTTGCTTTCACTTTTATTACAATAACACAACAGCCTTATGAAATTCGCGCGCACGAGCCTGTGACCTATCAGCTGTTAGGCAGAGCACCCGCGCGGCTAGCTAGCCCGCTCCGTAATGTGTGTGATAAAAGCGAATCAGTATAAAAAAAAAAATATAGAAAGTTGTTTGTTAGTATCATGAATCACGTGTTTAAGTATCGGTCACTATTACCAGTCACCCTATAGTTAAATTGACCCGTACAATTGGTCATAATTAAGAATCGGTAAGTATTGAAATTGACGAAATTTTCTTTGTTTTAGATTTCAATGGACACCGTTACAAGGCGCCTAAAGGACGCCGGAAAAAATGCTGCCGCCCTGCCAAGAAAATATTAATGAACCAGGCGCATAAGGAGGCAAGAGTAAATTTTTGCCTGGAATATTATAATTTTGACTGGGCAAACAATATAGTCATTTTTGTAGATGAAGAGGCGTAACAGACAGACAAAGTAACTTTCGCATTTATAATATTAGTGTGGATAATTCTTCCAATAATGCTAAAGCGGTAATAAAAAAAATATTAACTTCTTTTCGCACCATTGTTACATTCTTGATAATGTTTTCTTTGCTATTGTTGGTGACACTTTAAGTTACGGCTTTAAAATATAAATATGATCCAGTTGTTTTTAATGTATGGTCAGTTTAGTTTTATATTTTCTGTTGTTTGTATAGTTTATAGTTTTATACCTATTTGTTGTTTGTATGGTTTAGTTTTATATTTTAATTTAGAGTATTTTTGTTTCTTAGTATTGTATTATAGTAATATTAATGTTTAAAAATAAAAGGTTAAAGATTGTTATGTCGCATTTTATTTTGATACTACCCTGCTGCGCAACTTCGTCTGCGTCACATAACCGAGAGAGTTAGAGAGAGTGGTTCTTAGGCACCTATAAAACAATTCTAAAGGTAGTTGAACTTTCTTAGAAGTGGTTCGTGGATGAAACAATCATCCACGAACCACTTCTGTGATACAGGCCGCCTATATTTTACATCAAAAACAGGACGCTGTCATGGCATGATGCCCTCTCTATGCCACGCCAAATCAACCTTTTCCCATTAAAATAAAGTTCATTTTTGATTTCAGATTACGAAATGTATTTTTTTTCTGCCCTAAAGCAAAATAAATCTTTAGAGAACGAAGGTATAGGTATAGTTATTTTAAAATGTAGAATCTGTGAATTATGCTAGTTGCGACTAAAATTAAAACGACCAATCCAACCAATTATTTGTAGTGCCTATCCTATTCCTTTCACGCAAGTAATGAGCTGCATGTTCATGGGTAATTTAGAATATTATATTATATTGACAAATAATCAACGTTCCTGCTACAGTCTGTTAATACAATGTTAAGGTGATTACAATGTTACATACCTACTTCAGTTATCATTAGCCTAAGCCGCCACAGTATTTTTTTTAATACCGTCCAATACACCTTCCTAACACCACAGGCACTATCTATTACAGAAATCATGTAAGATACGTCAAATAATATCCCGTAGCTCAACAAAATCAGATTCAAATAGTAGTAAGTAGGTGGTATATTTTTATAATAATTTCACGCGTACGAAGTTCCCGAGTATCAGCTAGTGAATATAATGAATAAATTATATGAAAAACATTTAATCCCATCGGTATCGGGAACTGGGTCCGAGCTAGCGATAGACAGGGCTCTTGTAAAAGAAACCACTAATATAATATTATTATTATCATAAAAGTAAAAATAAATTGATTTAATTAAACGCAAACACGAAAAGAAACCCATTTTTTTCATTATTTTACCTATGAATACGTTTCGTCGAGTATGGTCAAACTCGTAATCAGTCAAATTCATGAAAATCGCAATCCGTCAAAATTGCAAAGCGTCAATATTGACCAAAAAAATCTTATTAGTCCGTCAGTCATAAAAAAGAAATGAAGACGCTACAGTGTGTCGAAAACTCGTGTGACGTCACATTTCGGAACACTTTTTACCGGAAAGTGACATCACAACCCCACTCGTGATCTTTGATGCATTTAATATCTTCATAAGTTTTTATTGATTTGATAAAACACAAAATACGTATCCAATATTTTTCGATAATCTAAGTGACAGACAAAATATAGGTAGGTAATCATATTTTTTACTCAGGAAAAATCCCTTTTCTAATATTACATAGATATTTCACAAGCGCCGGGCGTACCGTAACCGCCAACTTATTTTTACTACCATGCCATTACTTCGATTCCATTCAAGTATGCGATCCGCCAAACTAGTATTTTGGCATAGCAAGTATCTTATTCTACACAACGACGCGCATACGCACACAGCCTAACGCACGCACTGCAGCACGAAACATTACAAGCAAGAACAGACAAAAAGATATTTATCTCTTTCGCACGATTCTCGCTGTTGTTGCTTATAAGGCGCTCAAGGTCACAGTGTGGTAGCTTGATGTGCTGGCGACTGTACAACAGCTATGAACACGATTCTTGGATTCAGAGGGCTTTCGTTCCACCAAAAATTTCTATGAAATCATATTTATGTCCCTCATTAAATAAAATATAAGAGTGTATTTCACAGAATTTTGGTAGTAATGCTGATTATGAGCTGCCTGTTAGTTTCTCGCTTTTCTTAAATCCTCTGGTTTATTCATGTTAAGTGCTAAGCTTGCATTTCGCTCTAACAATGTTAATTAGATTAACTAGATCAGTTTACTAATCAAATAAATTAAGATCAAATATACTGTTAAGGAACGCCGAAGGCTGATTGATACTAATTTAATTAAAACATCAAAGAATTTTAATGAATGAAGGATGCTTGGTATTCGCTTCAAATTGGCTGTCATTAAATGTTTACCGGTGATGGTATATATTTGATGTAAATAACGCGTTTAATGGCAGATCACCCAGGACGAGTTGATAATTAGGAAAGGTTATAGCATATTTTGGTGTTGTGGCGGCCTCGACTTACTTGAACACAGGCAGCAACTTTGTGTTTTTTATGTAATGACCAGAATCATCACTCTCAAAACAGTGTAAGAAAACATCGTGAGGAAACCGGCATGTCCTAAAACCGATAATTTGAAGACCAAACCACCACTCAGACCGCATGGTGAAATAAGGCCTACTCTCTTTCACAAAGAAGACACCTGTGTTCCAGTACGGATCGCTATAGACAGAAAAAAAATCGTACACTATAACGTCATGTACGATAACATAAAAAATAACGTTTGTAATGAAAATCTCGAATAAGATTTGAACAATTTTGCAAAACTAATTCTAACCTATCTTTCTGTGTACCAGGCGGGCAGACGAAAGAGGAGGTGATAGAAACCAACGAGCGTCTGCGAGGAGTGCGCGTGCGCCTTGACGAGAACTATGACACGGCAAAGAAGGCGCTTGTCACGCTCATGGCTCGCTACTCCGAGTCCAAGGCCCAGAGGAACGTGTTCACCAGATACGCAATGCTCAAGGCTATGATAAAGGTATGTTCTTTTAGTCTATGTTCTCCCAATACATGCAGAAGGTTTTCTTTTTCCATTCCCCTCGATCCGAAAATGTAAGTGCAGCTGTTCTGTTCAGCATCTCCCGCAATCTCATGGCTGGTAAAGACCGAGCGAAGTGGCTTCTTTCAAAAGCCATGATTTGTAATGCTACGCAAGAGAAGATAGGCGGACAGTATTAAACCAGTTTGGCAAAAAATAGGACCCCGATGTCAAGAAATTTCTTCTTGAAAAGTTTTGGAATGCCTTTAAGTCTCAATAAGCGCTCAACTCCTGCACCTTTAATTAATAACGAGTTACCATATGCACTCTTGATTCTATAAAGTTTTATGTGTTCTTCAACCTGAGAGCAATAAATTTCTCTGTGCAGCTCATCTCACTCGCTCGCGTTGCGAAGGCCAACACGATCGGTTGTTTGTCTTTATTTTTGTTCAATCGGACAATGCAGTTAGTCGCAGATGGTTTTTACTGCTTCGCCGGACAGGTGTGAGTGCAAGCTTTCAGCCAGAACGAATACGTGTGTTCGAATTTCGATGACCTGAAATGCGTCGTTAGCGGAGGAATATAGGCTAATGGCGTGTCAATGCCAATCTTAAATCATACTTATCTGCATACATTTAAAAAAAAGGTACAATATTTTTGGTACTTACTTTCCTATTCTACAAACGCCAGCCCATCAAGCTACTACAACCTGTCAAATTTCTTTAATAGATTTTCAACTTTATCGAAAAAGTATTAGGTTTAAGGTTGATTGGGAACATTTGACAGTTTCATGTAACTTGATGTACTGGCGTCTGTACTTTTTCCGTCCGTTAGGAACAATTACAGGTGAATTTGTAAAAGTACCTAAAAGACAAGATTAAATATATGAATGTGGATAGGAAATCATATTTCGCGTCGTCCCTAGTAATTAACTAAGACGGTTTTCTGATTATTAATGACCTCGCCAAAACAAAGGATAATTATCGCTAGACTAATGATTGTCTCGCAAAATTGATTACTAGAAGACTTGGCTAACTCGATTTATCTAGGCAATCTAGCAAGAATTAGTTTAAGACAAACACCTAAACTAAGTCAAACTAGGGGTAGGCTGTTTCGGAATTAATTCTTGTTTCGTGCGTCAACACAGGGTGGAAGAGGGACACTGAGTAACGGAACAATAAACGTAACGGGACAATGCGCGTAACGGGACAATGAGCGTAACGGGACACTTTTTCGTGCATGCAGCAGGCGTTCATAGATTTATTAGACGTTGTCACGTCAAAAAAATAGCTGTTTCCTACAAAAGTGCAATACTGTAGGTATTTGTTTTTGTTGGTATTTTTTTTTTATTTTTTTAATAGCTTTTTCATACAAAAGTGCAATACTGTAGGTATATAACAACAACAACAGCTTTTTTTTTAATGGGTCAAAATTATATGGACCAGCAGATTCTTTTTTTAAATACCGATGAAAGTTTTCGAGTAGGGGTTCAGAATGTTGTACTGAATAAGTAGGAACCGTTGGTGCGTCAGTGTCTCTTCTACCCTCTATATCTACATGAGTACATGAATACCTCGTGTATCATTAGTATGCTGTGGAGGCCGCATCCTTCAGTTATATGAAAAGGTTATGGTGACATAATATTAGCGATTAACTGTGCTAACTTAATATAATTACTTTATGCACATTAGTGGAGACAGGATCAGGTATTTGCTGCATTGGCACTTAGCACCATTAATGGAATTTGATTAGGATTCACCTGTGTGCCACAATATGTACTATTATGTATCTTATGTATTATTATTGTTAAGTGTAGGAGTAGCGGAGACAAGTGAAACAAACGCCTGCTGAATACACACTGATTTATTCGTAGGTGAGGCGAGTACTTTAAACATGGACGTGCGCTTCTTAGCGTTTCCGCTAACTCGATCGCCTTAGCCAGCGTCAGTTCTGTCAAGTCTTGAGCAAAAAGTTTATCCCGCTCTCGTCCCGGCAACATTGCCATTACGAATCGGTCACGCAAGGCTTCTTCCACATTGCTGAAGCCGCAGTGAGCGGTCAGCCCACGAAGTCTCGCCGCCCATTGTGTCGGTGTTTCACCAGTTTGCTGCGATGCCGCATAAAACTTGCATCGCTCGCCGAAACCGCTGCGTTTTGGTGTAAAATGACTGTCCAACAGCAACAATATGTCCCCGTATGGCACTTCTTGAAGCTCCTTCGGTAAGGCGAGGTCCGAAGCAAGTTTGTAGGTGCCATCTGTGAGTGCGCTAAGCAGTATAGCACGTCTTTTCGCTCCTGTCACGTCGCTGGCTGCAGTCACATCGTTTGCTATAAACCATTGAGCTAAACGACTCTTGTATGTCTTCCATGAGTGGACTGTATGGTCAAACGTTGTTAAAATTCCAAACTGTTGAGCCGCCATTGCGATTTTTTCTTGGGTACTCGTCGCCAATGTTAAGTGTAGGAGTAGCGGAGACAAGTGAAACAAACGCCTGCTGAATACACACTGATTTATTCGTAGGTGAGGCGAGTACTTTAAACATGGACGCAGCCACGCACACATACACAACAATTATCTATATATTTTGTACTATTTTCTGTTCCTTTCTTCTTTTATTTTTGTAGTGTGTACATAAATTCTTAAATAAATAAATAATATGGCACGTGAGCTTATAGAAATGAAGGGTGTAAAAAGACTCTAAACGAAGCCGAAAGGCACTTGTTCACCCCGTCATTGCAATCATTTTTTTGTTCTACACCATACCTGGGAACCTTTTAGTTACGGAGATATTGTGGGTCAAAGTTCCAAGTTTTTTTTTAAATACATGTTTTTAATGTGAGATTTTTCCTTTTAACACCTTCACGACCCTCGTTCTATTCAATCTATCTATCAGCATAATGCTTTGAGTGCATAACATTTAGTCCTACCGTAAAACGTGATTTTTAACCCCAAAAAAAAGTCGTTTTCCAGTAATATTTTTTGCGTAATGTTACTTAGTTTGATGTACAGAATGCCTGATTGACAACTTCGTGAAGAGTCTTTTTACACCCTGCAGTTTTTAAGCATTGTCAGCTTTGTATCTGTTACTCCAAGTTTGTCATATTCTTTTTTCAAATCTTAATAAGCCAACACAAAGCACACTAATGAAAGCTTTACTGCTTTCGATTCGGGACTCGGTTGAGGAAAGAGTAGAAGCTTTCGTTCTTTGCTAACAAAACATACTTCTATTACACGGTTGGTAGAGACCATACCATCAGGTTTTCATAACTGCTCAAAGCTTTTACAAGAGTGGAAAATAACGGCTCCTACAAAAATAAATGAAAACATATTCATAACGAGATAAATCATGCGAAAACAAGACGTGAGACAGCTAATTATGCCAGTACGAGTATAATTTATGAAAGGAATGCGCAACAAGTTCTTACATTTGAATTCAATGCACTTTGAAATTATGCCGCTCAGAGTCATTTGAATAGCTGGGAAGTTTAAGACTGGCTCATACATACATTGAACGGGGGCCAGACGCACGCATTTTTGATGGGCTTATTGTTAATATAATCATAACATAACATCTCGCTTGAAATCACCAAAGGGATAGGCAGAGGTTTAAGTTATGTTTAAGTTCCATGTAATAGGGGGCGAGCATATTTCCATCAACCGGGCACAAATTGAGACTCCGTGGCTGCTACTAAGAAATTCCTAATGGAAATATCCAATAACTTACCCAATAACTCGCTATCAAACGTAAAAGTTTGGCGAGTTTAGAATTAAGTAACACCTCTGTAGGTACTATAATTTCATTTTCATTAAAAAATAAAACAAAGTTAAACATAACTGACGCAATGTGAGTGTACTATTAGATATACCTCTGCCTAAACATTTTGCTCTCTACCTAACCTAGGAGGAGTGTCAGACTTGTACTCACTAAAACCCATTCATGGTCCTTCCTTGCCCTATGTGTTCTAGGGCCGCGGTATCTCTTTCGAACAGTCCCGCAGCCCCACCTAACCTTACTAACGTGATAAGCCTTTAAATGATTTCATTTACATAACGTAAATGAAATCATTTAAAGGCTTAATGATGTACTCGTAGCTCTCTTATTTATGTATTACGTAGACAAGTCGGGATAGAGGTATACATATAAGATCGCTCACAAAGACATCTAAACATTCTGTAAAGCTTGACTTTAACTGGCGGTGCATAAAATCGTAGCGTGAAATGTAACACACGCAAATCACTGCTTGCATGAAATGGTACAGACGCCAGCACATCAAGCTACCCAGAACTGTCAAATTTTCCCAATCAACCTTGAACCTAACTACTTTTGAGATACATTTGAAAATCTATTAAAGAAAACAGATTGTAGCAGCTTGAGGTGCTGGCGTCTGTACCTACAGGGATCGTGAAGGTTATTATATAGTCTCATGTGCTTGTCATAAAATTCAACCAGAAACCATTACTTTCCTACAGTATCTTTGTAAATAAAATGTTAAGTATTATTGTACTCTAATGGATTGGGTTTCTGACTCCAGCAATGTCTAGCGTACCTAATGCTCTCAAGTAAGAACACCTGTCACTTGCTTATAAAAATTCAGCAGGAATCACTTGAACTATTTGTCTCCGTTGGTTGTTTAAAGTTGCAGCAGACGTTTACCTTGTGCACGCTGTATACTGAACAGGGTAGCTTTCGGAATTTAGCATGTTTTGTAAATATGGCTTGCACAATGTCGTACATTGTCGTAGCTAAGCGAAAATACTTAAGTCGCCAATGTTATATCAAACTGAGAAAAACGATGAGGATTTATCTTCTCCGAGATGTAGCACTAATTACCCCTCTGCTGTTTTAGATCTGTCTATCACTCTGCACTCGGGACTTCGCCACTGAGAAAAGATACTTGAAGCAAAAACAGATGTCCCGTGTATAACAATCGGAGAGGTGGCGGGGATAATGTTCCTTGTTGGGATGTTTTTTTTGCAAGTGTTGATTAACTTTATAAATTATCTTCTCGCAGAGAGGACCGTAGCTCTCTGTGAATAGATACTTACTGCCCGTCTTTACTAATTGGCGTTGAAAATCTAACACTATAGCTTTATGTAGACATCAAATTAGGCTTCACCTACTGTTAATAAAAAAGGTTTTAAACCACCTTACACCACACACATAACTACGTTCAACACCGAATAAAAACGAATGTAAAAAAACATATATACTTAATATAAAATTATACCATTTTACGATATAATTCCGCCCCCAAATTATTTATAACGCTATTCTCGTTGCCATTTGTTAGCTTACGGAGGTGACTGAACGAGCAGGATTCTGTAAAATGTCGTTGTGAGCCCGCCAAGTTAAATTACACGGTCTTCCTTGCAACTGGGACCATTGTATAATTGCGTTTAGGAATTACCACCCCGCTACTGTGTTCGTCTTCATTATTTAAAGCTTTGTCCGGATTTAGAATGGGTTTTTAAGGAATTAATTGAATTGTAATTCTCTTGTGGTTGTTTTTGTTTATTATATAAACAAAAACAATTTATTTATTAGCTTATAAATTTCTCAATTAAATTTTCTTATTTCTCAAAGCTGAGACACTGGCCTGCCTGTGTGAGGAACCGGGCCAAGCGGGCCCTTGGGAACTTGGATTATTTATTTATTTTAAGATAAATATACCTACATTCGTAAACTCACACCTTTTTCCCACGGCGGTAGGCAGAAACCACAGAACGCCACCTGCTACGATCCTTACATACTCCTTTTGCCTCGTCCATTTTCATACGCTGATCATACACGCACGCTGGTTGCGAGTACTATTACGCAGCGACCTTTATTTATTTAATAAACTGATTGGTGTCCTTGTCGTAATATTTTCTTCATCAGTTTGAGAACAGTGGTGATGAAATTAATATACAAAGAAACACGCCTGCCTAAGTTCACGCACACGAGCAACTGTCTTTCTCGCGTTCTTACTATCATTATTGCTTATATCAATAACTGCTGAAAAATCTAGAGACTTTAAACAGGTCCCACCAGTATTACAGTACTGGGTGTCGTGTCGTATTACCCAGTCATTAGGATCAGATAGGAAGCCATTTCATGTAAAATTGTTACGTACCGGTGTTAACGCAGCGCCATCTCTGACCACCGGATGACATGACCACAGGCGTTATTCAATTAATTCGTGTCGATGGCAGATATTCCCCGGTTATATAGCGACGCTTTTAAGATCCATCAGATCCATAAATCAATATTTTGTAGATTTTATCTATGACTTTAAATTGTCTATGTAAAACTTAACCTAAAAATTTGCTAACATATTATACCATTTTGGAACGAGAGTACGTTATTTTATTCCTTCGCCTCAGAGACAATAAATGGTCTCCGCTCTGCTACCAACACGCTAAAAGTCATTAACAACCAGTATGTAGCTATATCCATTAGAATGAAACCCGACTCCAACACAGTTGGAAAAAGGTTAGGCAGACGATGAAATACTTTTTAAACAAATTAACTCAGTAATCGTGAAAAACCCGGCGAAATTGTTTTGTTGTCTCCTTTTCTCAAACAACTCAACATAATCGAAAACTTTTTCGTTGTATAATTATTACGGACAACCATAATTGGGCGAAAAACATTGTAACTCAGTTAGCAATATCGCTGAAAACGTGCCAGCCGAAATTCACACTTATTGTAAACATGTCACGTACCTAAATACTTTATTTCCAACCTTGGCGATAGGGCTGCCCCGTCGCCGCGTCGATTTTCAAGGGACGATTACGTTTTGTGAGGCCCGAATGTGAAATAAGAAACAATTAGATCGCCGAAATATGTTTTTTTGCCAAAATTGTATTTTCAATTTATTAGCGCAGTGTGGCTTTTTGTTTTTATTTTTAACATGTTTATTGAATAAAGAAAGTACGTCACAACAGAGGGGAATTCTTATATTCAGTAGGTAGAACAAGGGTGCTAATGAGGATCACTGTCGCACTCATTGTGTGTTTTTTTGGAGCTGCAAGCGCCCGGGCGCCCGCCGCAAGCCTTAGTTGCTACGTACCTCGCAATACTGACGCACTTTCGATCTTTGTAAGGTATTTCAATTGTAGTATGTACCGTGTGCTTTGAATCTTTTAATTCTCTCGGTACACACTCCTAAGAACATTACACGCATCCACAAAACTACTAATGATAATGATGATGAGGCAATGTTTACCAGTCTCTATTCAACGCTTAACTTAGTTATAATTTAAAGAATTCTTGAAGGTTAATTATGGGCTGCGGGACTGTTCGAAAGAGATACCGCGGCCATGGAACACAAAGGGCAAGGAAGGAACATGGATGGGTTTTAGTCAGTACAAGTCTGACCCTCCCTTCCGCTCTGTCCAGAGCGGGAAAAGTCATTTGATGTCGATGACATCCCATCCGAAAAAATAAATAAAAAAAAGGTACCATGTATTTTTGAAGAAATAACATGCTAAATAAATGTATTAAAAATCCAAAGAGAAAATAACTCAGAACTTACATTAATAAATTAAACTTTAATTTATTTTAACCACAAAAGTTTAAGAGCTTTTCCAATTTGTGGGCCTGCCGGAGCCTTACGGTGGCTTATCAACAGGTGTTAGTATTTAAACACTTCTAACACCTCGTAGAAATTTCCATGTGAATTACCGTAGGTAACTTAACAAAAAAAGATTAACTTGACTAAGTTGACTTAGTCAAGTTAATCTAAAGACAAAGTACCTGAAACTCAAACCCACTTTAGTTTTCTAATTTTGGTAATTAACTCTTTCAGGCACACTTTTAATATAATGACTTTATAAATAAAAGAATTGGATATTTTATTCAGTTAGGGTTTAATTATTAAGAAAAAATATTTTACGAAAATGCGACTTATGGCTTTTGAGGAATAAGGGGGCTAGTTTACTAACCACCGTGGCGGTTTTCGCAACACACGGTCAGCATAAAAGTCCAGCGCATCGTCGATAGATGACGTGGAAATATTTTTAAACAACCGAGAATAACTGGTTAGAAAAATAACCACCAAACCTGAAAGAGACTATATTCATTGCATCATATTTTTTTAAGTTTTCTTAAGTTTAAAAAATATAACTAATTAGAGATTTCCTTCAAAATCCTGCAAGTGGTGATAGAAACAGTGTTACGTACTTAAGGTGCAGCTCTGCCCACCCAGAAGGAACGTGTCATCCTTTTAAAACTGCACTGGATAGGGAGTAGATTATTTAAAAAAAAACTATTTGCTTCATCATCGTTTGTTGACTCTACCTATTCGAAGGTTTTACAAAACGTTAGCACTGCACATAACTCATATTTACTATTCGTATTTAACCAGTCCATTTTGATGTTCGTTAACAGACATTTATGCTTTTAAATTTCTACAGTTTTTATGTTTCACATGAAACTAGTGCTTTATTTACAGACCAGATGAAATGAACTGAAAGCAGTTTAGGTTCTCAATTAACTTGCAATCAGCTCCATTGCATTCACTGTATCTGACGGGCAAACAATGACTAAAGTAAATACTGAAGCATTTTTTCGTAGAACGTACAGGCGCCAGCACATCAAGCTGCTACCAATTGTCAAATTTCTTTAATAGATTTTCAACTTTCTCTCTAAGGCTCAAGGTTTAAGATTGGTTGCGAAAATCTGACAGTTTCGGGTAGCTTGTAGAAGTAGTACTTTTTTAGCCTTTGTCTGCCATAGCATTACATTTATCGTTACATTCTTTACGTAACGTTTCATTTCACTTAACATTATATTTAACACTAGCTGATGCCCGCGGCTTCGCCTGCTTGGATGTCGGTTATCGCGACCAAAAGTAATCATGATGATTCCATTTCCTCAACTCATGGGAACCTAGTTTGCCCATTTTCAAAGTATTAAAATGGATATAGTATATTATCCTTAAGAGACCATAAGCCATCGCGGATTTTTCTGTAGACCTATATAAGATATACAATTCTACCATTCATCATTTTGTTATATCTTAATGGGCAGCGTTTTCGTTGAAAGCTCCCCCAGACGGCTTATTTTGTACCAACACCTCCAACAAATATCATTATATTTTAGCCAATCTGTACAAAAATTTGACAAATTATATACTAAAAAATTCCTCGAGAACCACTCTATCTATTTAAGAAAACAACATGAAAATCAGTGCAGCAATTTTTGAGTTTACCGCGAACAGACAAATAGACGCGACGGAGAACATTTTGTTATAATATGTAGTGATGTTGGGTTCGGCTTCCAGTACAACCGGATGCAGCTGAATACCAGTATTTTACATGGAACGACTGTCTATCTGCCCTCCACAATCCAGTTAGTTCTGGGTAATACAATACC
Source organism: Lycophotia porphyrea (assembly GCA_950005105.1). Taxonomy (NCBI): domain Eukaryota; kingdom Metazoa; phylum Arthropoda; class Insecta; order Lepidoptera; family Noctuidae; genus Lycophotia; species Lycophotia porphyrea. Next base: position 10,036,437 of record OX465394.1, read on the forward strand.
CTTTGGTAGAAATACAGTGAAATTAGTGATAGCTTTAATTTCCACAACAGGTGTTCCAGATCTTCAATTTTTATACGTCAATAGAGAGTGCTCCTCAGGCTGAACAACTGTTGCTAAGACGTCATTCCTATATTTATTATAGTGTAACTGGGCTCTTGGAGCTCCACAACAGGTGTTCCACATCTTCAATTTTTATACGTCAACAGAGAGTGCGTATCAGTCTGAACAACTCTTGCTAAGACGTCATTCCTATATATGTTATAGTGTGGCTGGGCTCTTGGAGTTCCACATCAGCTGTTCCAGATCTTCAAATTTATTCTCTTAGCAGAAAATGCTCATTACGTGGAACCATTTTTGCTATGGTACCATTCATCAAACTAAGTAACTTTACGCAAAAATTAGTGCTGGGAAACTACTTTTTTTTTGGGCTAAAATTCACGTTGAACAGTAGGACTCAATGTAACGCACTCAAAACATTGCGCTGATGGATGGATTAAATAGTAAGGGGGTCCTGGAAGTGTTTAAAGTAAAAATCTTACATTAAAAACATGAATTTTAAAAAAAACTTGTGAAAAAGTTGGAACTTTGACCCCCAATATTTCCGTAACTAGAAGGTTCCCAGGTATGGTCTAGAACAAAAAAATGATCGCAATGACGGGGAGAACATGTGCCTTTCGGCTTCGTTAAGACTCTGTTTACACCCTTTATGTATAGATTTCATTTAACATTACATCCCTACTTCAGAAAACAATATTTCACCAACTTCGTAAGATAATACGAAAACATTCAATAAGGACTAAAATTACTTACATAATTATTCCGGAATCAATAGTCAACAGAAGGTTCAATAAACCTAAGTAGCAGTTCCCGTGTGTATTGGAATCGAAATTAAATCTCATTTTACTGCTATACTAAACGAAAAGAATCGTACCACGAACGAGGTATATCGGATAAAGGAATTTAATATTTTTGTCGAGCTCTGAACAAAGATTGTTAATTCGAAGGTCCCGCTCCCAGCTTCACTGAAACCGAGAAGAAAGAAGCCTTTGATTTCCCAGCGAAACGTAAATTCATATTTATATTTCAGATTACTCAAAATCAGCATTCAAATCGAGTTAGCTCATTCTTAGCTCCGAAATGAGATCGGATTCTATTCCGAAATTTTCATAATTGAACTCCACAGGAACGTTCATTTTCTGATAGAACTAACAATAACAATCGTGACCTCTTTACTGAACAATAGATTCTTTGACTTACCTTAATAAAGCCACAATCCACGACGAATTGACTCACGAAGCCATCAATCATTACTTGGACATCACGACTTAACATCTACCACTGCATGTAGAACCGCTTTATGAACTCAGTAGCCAAGCAATAAAGAAATAAAATCCACAGACCTTCGAATTTATACAGAGATATGAGAAAGTCGTAAATCAAAGTGAAAGCCGACAACAATAGGGATGGAGATGCCGAGGGAATAACTGAAGGCAATCTTCAGGTAATAACTTTCTTTTACCAATTTATTTTTATTGCAATTTGAGGGTTCAAGTACGTTTAATTTTTTTTTCGTTCGTACTAAATCAGATGGTGGGTTTGTATTTTAGGAAGGAAAGAATGAAAGAAAATATACACAAATACTACATGCAAGGAACACCTAGATAAATTGCAAGATCATGATATTGTGATTTTTTAGCGTGTTGATTGTCATTTTCAATAGCACAGCAAATGTAATTGAGTTCCGTACATTTACAGTGCAATTGACGTGATTACTGCTCTGTTCTCGATTTAATCAAACAACACACCTCGGTCGTGTGTTGACAGGGAAATAATATGCATAAGCTACGTAAGCAGAGCAATCTCCGCATCATACCGTTGAACCACGTCGCATCGTCACGGAGTTCTCTCATAAATATGCAGTTTGTTCCTAGATGTGAGCTTTACCTACCTAGCTACTTTGTTCTTTTTGCTTTGCTATTTGAATAAAAAAAAATAAAAAAGTGGTGTACAAAGAAGAAATATAATTTATAAACGAATGAAGGACTATTAAGAGTAAGTTTTAGTATTTTTAGTAAAGAAAGTTTTTTAAATGAAAACTTTTTTTTTATTTTCTTTAAAAATACAGGGTGTCTCACGCATTATTATGGGATGGGGATTAAACAACCTTTCCAGTACTTATAATAAATACCCAAAGTGTTAGGCTGAAGTGTACCTAATAGTACACCCCCATTCCGCCAATTATGTTTTAAAATCCAGTCCCATGTAATAGGGGGCGAACCTATTGTCATCAACTGAGCACAAATGTGGCTGCTACTGAAAAAAAATCTGATGGTAAAACCCAATAACACTTTGCCCGACCCGGTAATCGAACCCAGAACATCATGCTCAACAGTCGCATTTATAATTAAAATTGGTCATTCTTGCATAACATCATCAAAATGAATTCTCTTTTTGCCGTTGTCACGTTACACGGAATGAACTTCTTTTCGTTTTCATTAATTGCTTACAGCTCGGAAAAGTTCGGTTTACCCCTTCTGAGAATACTCGGAACGTGTGTCGGTAAACACGAACGAATCGTGTTGGCCCGGGAGATAAATGTGATCACGGAACTAATTCACCTCCCCCTGGCAATTATTTTCTATTATAACTCTGTTACGATTCATTTTCTCTTGTTCTTCAATGTGGGCTTTGTTTTCATTTAGTGTAATCAATCAGAACTACACATAACTGAATGTGAATGTACTACTGTGAAATTTTAGGGTTTCGTACCCAAAGGTTCAAAACGGGACCTTATAACCTATCACTAAGACTCCACTGTCCGTCTATCTGTCTGGCTGTCTGTCACCAGGCTGTAGCTCATGAACCGTGATAGCTAGACAGTTGAAATTTTCACAGATGATGTATTTCTGTTGCCGCTATAAGTAAGAACAAATATTAAAAATATAAATAATTTATTTTTTTGCTCCCATACAAGAAACATGTTTTTTTCGGTTTATAGTACGGAACCCTTCGTGCGCGAGTCCGACTCGCACTTCGCCAATTTTTCTTTTCAATGTTGCTAATTTACAGGCGTGATGTTATTTATGTATGACCAGTAAGAAAGTCGTGTTGGTGTTAGAAATATAAAAGTGTTTTTATTCCCGAATTTCAAAATCTATTTTCTAATATTTATCATGGTTTCCAAATAAAAACGGCGTCTTTTAATATCAAAATGCCCTTGTCATTATTTTTTTATTATATTTTATGTCAAAACGCATATCCTTGTTATTATTATCGTTACGAAACACAGCCATACTTTAATATACATAAACCACTGCGCCTGGAAGAAGACGGTACGGGTAAGTGATACAATTACTTAAATTAAGTTTAGCTCCGGTGCCAGCGTGCGGAGGAAGCGGCTCCCGGCTTTCATACTTTTTGCTTCCGATTTATACGATACCAGCGGATTTCTTTATTTTATCCAGCTCTACCTTAAGAATAAAACTTGTGGTTCACTTTTATTTTTGAACGTGAATTCAATTTTCTTTTCCGGTTAGCAAGATACGTGCGATTGGATAGGGGCAGACGCGAATGTTGAATTTTAAACAGGTGCTTACAAAATATGAAATGCAAAAACTGAGATGTTATTTTCTCTAACCGAAGGAGAAAATCTCCTTTTGGGATTCACCGCAGTCGGATTTCGGATTTCGTTATTTTCCAGATATAAATTCACATAGAACATTCACAAACAGACACTAAAATAAATAAATAATACACATACACATTATACACACACACACGCCCCCAATTGCGGCAAATTAGGTAATCGGCGTGTGGTAAGACTGTCACCTTATATGTAGGGGGCTGTGGTACCATTCTCGTACCGCGGCCACCAAGGAATTGGCCGATCGATGAATGGCGGTGCGTGCTGCTGCTGAGCGGCTCCTAAGCCGCGCCTGCTAGCAGGAAAAAGGAACTAGTGAATTAAAGAGGCTGCTTGACACTGCCGTACAACAACAATACAGGCAAGCAAGAAAGAAAGTCCTGAATAAAGAAACAATAAATTTAATAAAGGCATAAGTAAAATGTTTCATGCAATTCCACATGTCACACTACAGGATGTTGGGAAAAAAGAAAGAAAATTGCAATGTGAACAAGTAAGGAAATCGGTTGGCGCAGCTACGAGAAAAATCAAAATGAATTTTAATTTCCGTTCTCTTCGCATTTGATTTGCATTCCGTCGATAAATCAAATAGTTAATAATGCATCGGATATTACGGTTAAATATAAAACCTTTAGAAGCAGAAGCATGGTTTGTTGAACAAGAGTTCCTTTCAAACCGAGAGTGAGGACGAAAAGAAAGATTTGTGAAATAAGATCCCCTAAAAGGGTTATATGTAAGAATAGGGGAGGAAATCCTATCGTGAATACTTGTTGTTCCGTTACGAAATTTTCACGGAATTATTGTTTTATCGTCACTTAGTTTTTGTCACTGCCCAATAATGCATGTTTTTTCACAATCCCGGCTGTAAACGCTATTTCAGCTTAAATATATTATATATATTTAAGTCTTTCATGTAAAACATTAATAAACGATTAAAATAATAGCCTGCTCTCCTCGTGTGTGGCTTTTGTTTTATATTACATTTTCATCAACTTTTGTTGTGTACCCTGTAATCGAGTTTGGGGTTCCAAAAATCCTCTGTTACGAAAACATCAATTTTGATACAAACTGGCGACGGCAGATAATAAGGATGGAGCAATTTATCGTGTTCTACATGTTTTGGACATATATACATACATAGTTGTGTCGATTGTTTCTCTTATAATGTTGTTAATGGGTGACATAGCTACTGACAAAGTTTTATTTTGTATACATATTAAAATACGTACATCGTCATTATCAGCACCTTGGTAAAAAATGTAGAAAAAAAGAATAAGATTTATTTGGCGTCAGTACATTAAGCACACAAAAAAAGATACAAAATAAAAAAATAAGGAGGGGATTTAGAAAGTTTTTCAAAAGACTGTTTTTATAGTCGACCTCGTCACTCACATAAAAATTCTCAGTTTACTAATATTAAAAATATCCAAGGGTTACATAGACATGGGACGCCGTAACTTCCTTCTGCGAAGCAGTCATGCTAGCGAAGGAGGTGGCGGAGCGTGAGAGGGAGAGAACCTCTCGTCCCAGCCGCCACGGGAGACGCCTTGGGCGTCGGGAGTCAAGTGGTGGCTTCCGGCCACTGTAGACGCGGACCTGTGGACGGTGAGTAATGGGCTAGTTCGCCGTCCGCCCATTTTTTGACAACAGGCCGTGTTGACGGCGTGTTCGTGTTCCACGCGCGCCTCAAAGAGATGACAGCAAACAGGGAGGGGCCCGCAAGGGCCGACGCCTGTCAGGGTTTCGGGACTGTTCGAAAGAAATACCGCGGCCCTGGAACACAAAGGGCAAAGAAGGAACATGGATGGGTTGTAGTCATTACAAGTCTGACACTCCCTTCCGCTCTGCCCAGAGCGGGAGAAGTAATTTGATGAAGTCCCATCCGAAAAAAAAAGGGTTACATAGATAGATCCTTGTCGTTTTATGAGATACAAATGAAATTCAATAGTTCTACGATCATCATCTTCCTGCCCTTGTCCCATGTTACTTGGGGTCGACGCAACGAGTTTTGATCTTCCATTCTCCTCTGTCAACCATTACGCTATCATTCACTCCTTTATCTCTCATATCATTCCTCACACACCATCCATCGTTTCTTTGATCTTCCTCTCCCTCTCCATCCATCAACATTTGTATTCATCACTCTTTTAGTCACTATAGGGTGATAAAAATAATAAAGTAAAAAACTATTTTCTTTCATGCAGTAAGGCTTCGCGCAAACAGGCCACCGACCACCGCCACCAGTGGCAGTCGCGCCACGTCCTTTGGTACCGCGCAAACGAAAGTGGTAGTGGCTGCCACAAGTGGTCGGTATTTATTTATAATTCGCCAGCGGTGGCGTGTGGCGGACACTAAGTCGCGAGTGGCCGTCACTGGTGGTAGCGTGTCGCGGACACTGAGTCGCGAGTGGACGCCATTCGCTACATGCGTTCGGCGATTCCATACAAAACGTTTTAAAAATCATGTAAACAACTTGTCGCCAGCCACCGGTGGCTGTGAAAAGTGGCTCGTTTGCGCGGAGCTTTAATACAAAAGAATAATTAATAAAATCCTCTTTTAAATGTGGGTATATTCCGGTAACATAGTCGTGTCTTTAAGCCCTGCAGCTATGAGAGAACCAAGAAAATGTTCTAGAAAATTATATGGCTATCTTGGGTTATATCTAAAGAAAACTCCTTGGTTCCCAAGAGACTACTTAAGGAAAAACATCTGGAGAACAATAGTTTGTATAGGCCCATATACTTTTGCTACATGTTTCAGTGGAGATTTCTTATTAGCTCTTATTTTTCATTTCATGCAAGTTGGTAGAATACCTACCCTTTTTTAAAAGTTCTGCATTAGTTTCTTAACGGAAAGATTGTTTAAATCTCCATGCTAGGGATGTAGTTTAGATACCCGTTGTAAGGGACATGGACTCAAACTGTTACCATGAATTCAGCACATCAAATCCAGACACTTCTTTTTTTTTACGGATGAGAAACCATCAAATTACTTATCCCGCTCCGGGCAGAGCGAAAGGGAGTGTCAGACTTGTACTGACTAAAACCCATCCATGTTCCTTCCTTGCCCGTTGTGTTCCAGTACCGCGGTATCTCTTTCGAACAGTCCCGCCGCCCTGGCAGGCACCGGCCCTTGCGGGCCCCTCCCTGTTTGCTGACATCTCTTTGAGGCGCGCGTGGAACACAAACGCGCCGTCTACACGGCCAAATCCAGACCCTCATGCTAAAATTTCATCAGTTATTGTAGAAACTCTGCTGATTCATGCAAAATGATAGTAACTACACTATGAAAATGAATGGAACGGCACTTTTTAGGGTTCCGTACCCGAAGAGTAACCAACGGGACCCTATTACTAAGCCTCCCCTGTCAGTCTGTCCGTCTGTCTGTCAGCAGGTTGTATCTCATGATCCGTAATAGGTAGACAGTTGAAATTTTCACAGAATATGTATTTCTGTTGCTGCTATAACAACAAATAATAAATTAAACATTAAAGAGGGCTCTCCTACTAAGATGCTTCATGCGCGAGTCCGACTCGCACTTGGCCGGTTTTGTTTGTTAGTAACCAACCAAAAGTGTCAACTCTTAGGTGACATGGAATCATGTACCGAATTCAAGGTGACAGTTTGCTCGTTGGGATTATTTAGTTTATGTACATAACATACACAAATACTGCACGTTGGATACTGTTTGCCCAGACGTAGGATGAAACCACAAAGCGCCACGTGTAAGTTATGACCCCTACGTAAATACTTTTGGTGAAGTGTGGAATATACCTATCTGTCTTATCTTCTAAATATGTTCAATGTTTGTGTTTCTTTATAACAAAAAATTTTAGCAATTCCATAGATAAAATCAACGCCGAATATGTCAAAAACATTCATAGATTCCATAATTGCATAGAAAGACCCTTCAATTTCACATATTTACTAGTATAAGAGAATACTTTCAACAATTTCAACATCTTTAAATAAGATCTTACACAAACCAGACCACCATAATCCAAAATACAGGATGTAGATGCACTTGAACATACAGTGGGTTCATTAGACGGGCCGTTACAAGGCGAGAAGACGATCTTTATCGGTAGAATTGGCTCTGGCCCAGCGAAAATTATCCGCTTTGAAATATCATGGCACACCGTCTGCTGGAAGTCGTTACTGGAATTAAACTCGCAACGAAACTGCATGCCTAAAGCCGATATGGCGTACTTAATTTTAGGAAAGAAAAGTAGCTCATAAAAGCTAGAGTTTATAACTTAGTAGCAGTGATAGCCTAGTGGTGTGCCAGTCGGACTGCAAAGTATAGCATAGGTCTCGAGTTCAAACTCAAGGCACGTACCTCTGATTTATTCGGATTGATGTGCGTATTGTATAATTATCACTTGCTTCTGTGAAGGAAAACATCGTGAGGAAACCAGCGTGCTTGAGAGATATTTCTAGACGGTATGTAAAGCCAAGTCAGAGGCCTATGGGCGGCATAAAAACTCTGACACCAGGTTAAGCACTAACCACCCGATAAAGAAAGAAGATAACATAGTACAGAACAAGAGTTTAACATATCAGCACTCATTAATGAGCTACGGTGTCACAGACGGACACACACACAGACACACATAGCGGTCAAACTTATAACCCCTCTTTTTGCGTCAGGGGTTAAAAATAATGCACTTTGGAAAATTTGCTCCTCGATCCCAATAAACATCTAGTCAACTATTTCATAATAATTGCTTACATTGCTCGCTCCAAGCTCAAAACATTTTATAACCTCACTGCTTCCAAGAGAAACGCAAAGAATTAAACTTTGCAATTAACACGTTGAAGCTCGAAGCAAGCAAACATTTTACTACTGGAACGATGCAAAAGCTTGAAGGGATTCGCTGAGCAGAAACAAACTAACTAGCAATGTTCAAGTCAAAGAAAAACATTTTTCAATTCAGCTGTTCATAATAATACTGGGGTAGTTTGTAGTATCGTGCCCGAGTTTCACTTAAGCCGCCTATAAAACTTTTTCTATAAATAGGCTTAGTAAAAGCCTATTTTGCGTAGCCAACCATTGTTCATATTTTTTATTCAGGCCAAAAACCATTTTCATTTTTTGGACACCAAAATTTCGATGGAAATATTTGTATTAAAAGAATTTTTTTTTTCTCGCATATGTCCAAATTGGATTGGATTTCCAATTTGGACATATTCGATGAAAATATTTTGAGATGTATATGATTTTATTTTTTCGATTGAATCTGAAACATCAGAAATATTTCAGAAGCACAATCTACCTGATAATAAGCATAATATGGATTGAGCTCGATTGAGCTGGAATATCTTTGTTCTAAACTCTCAACTTCCAAATTCAAAGCCATAGCCAACAACTTGGAACGTAACTGTTACAGGTTTCTGATCAGTTCACATTTTTCATATTCCAGGACGTGATTCGGCTCGAGACTCAGTACTGGTCGTTGGTGGAGATCCCTCGGCAGGAGAAGGCTGAGACAGTGCCGGCGTTTGTACTGCGCGCGTGTGCCATCATGGAAAAGACGCAGAAATCTGGAGAAGGAGTCAAAACCTCCGCCAAACTCGCTGAAGAAGCAGCTGATAAGAGGGAAAGGACAGAAAGACTGAACGGTACGTGGGAGCATCAGCTCGAATTCTCGAAATAAAACAGAGTAAAAGAGCACATACTCATCGGACGTGCCGTACGCTAAACACTTCTGTGCACCGGTAGCGTCACGCCGTTCGAATAATTTCATACACGACTACATGGTATCGGTTTACCTTTGAGCTAGCTCAACCAAACGATTACATTAGGATAATAAACCAAAGCGTGCACCTAAATTCTAAGACTATTGGCGGTTTGCCAACTTGTCGGTCCAGAGTGTTACTTTTCGCCGGATTTTCCAGCCCTTTCCGAGTCCTTAAAATCATTTGAAAACTACATTTGAAAACATATCATCACCCTTCATCCCTGTGTCCCGGTCCGCGTTCCGTGAGCCGGCGTCCCGGTTGGAGGCTGATAACCTAAATTTTTTGGTTCAAAAACTGGTTTACCCTAATTCCAGAATTTTCTTCGGCACTCATCCCGTTTTATTTCACAGATCGCTAGCCCGCGCGGAGACGCGTCTCTGGACGTATCGCACGTGCGTCTAGCTCAAATAAAATTTCTAGCCTTTTCCCAACTATGTTGGGGTCGGCTTCCAGTCTAACCGGATGCAGCTGAATACTAGTATTTTACATGGAGCGACTGCCTATCTGACCTCCACAACCCAGTTAGTACTGGGTAATACAATACCCCTTGGTCAGACTGATTGTCAGAATTTTTGAGCCACTGACTACCTAACGACTGTCAAAGATCTACAAATGACGGCCGGGACCAACAGCTTGACGTGCTTTCCGAGGTACGGAGGAAACTCGGTATGTAATGAATGGGTGGTCACCCATCCACAGACCAAACTAGGCAAGCACGGCTTTACCTAAAGATCGACCCGAGCGGCTGTTATTATTTAGCCACGAGCTCCTTCTTACATTTGATGACTGACAATTGGTGAACGTATATGATTGATTGCGCAAAATAGTGGCAATTAGGGCCAATTGACATTCATGAATGTAATGTGACGCAAATAGATTTATGTTTAATTGAAGCGATAATTCCAGTCCACATAATAACATATTTCACAATTTAAAAATCAAAGACAAGCAATCATGAAAAAAATATCTCGCAGCGTCCAAGGCGTAACTATAGGAGTAGGTACTACTTATCTTTTTAATAAAATTTTCGTTAGCAAAAGCGGGCGTCCCGAGTCTATTTTATTTAATTAATATTTATTGATCATACCTTCCATTTCGTTGTAGAGTGAATTGGTGTCGGGGTTCTCGAAACCAAATTAAACGTCGTGACCGTCCCGCAAACCCTGACCTAGGCTCAAATTAAGCACAAACAATAAAACGGGCTTACACCCAAATTCATTCGGGACCGAATACGCATTCATGTATTCTATGGATACACTCGTACTTGTAAATTGGGATGTAGGGTTCTACATCGTGCGGTTTAAAAAGGATTCGAATAACTCTAAAAGAGAATTTATTAGGTTGGCTCTTTTATCAAAAGCTTTTATGACATTTACATTATTATATTTTCAGACATGACAACAATTCAGATTGAAACGGAGAATACCCAGATGACAAATGACTTGTATCGTCTGCTGAAGAAATATACTGGTCTGCGGAACTTAATAAGGGAATTGAAGGTAATAGAGAATTACATTAGAAAATAATTTATAATTTGTGGATATCTTAGTTTTTGATTGTTTCAATGTTATTCGTTTGTAGGAGTAGGAGTAGCAGATATTGAGAAAATACACCTCCCGTCAATCGTCTTGTCAAATTATCACGTTTTATAACCAATTGTCAACTTTTATAACCAATTATTTCTCTATTTCCAGTCGGACTACGTGAGTTCCAAGGTCTATCCGATCTTCCCACGGTACACAATGCTCAAAGATATGATCAAGGACATCATGCACGACCCCGATTACATGGAGGTGTGCCATGAGGTGGACCCATAGCGCGGGGTGCGCAAATAAATGAGGCACTCATTCACCGACCGACAGAGGTCGTTTCGTCGCTAGTTTCGCCAGGGGAGAGCAACAGTTGGAGTGAAATAATGATCTTATGTCTGCCATCTTGAATTTAAGTGTCAACCGTCAATTGTTTTTTGAAATATGGAATTCGTTCCAAATTAGAATTTCGTCAGTTATTTTTTATTGGCGGTTTATTAAAATTATTGTTCAAAGTGATAAACGGATTTGGGTCCGTATATTCAAAGATGGTGGACCAAAGATAGGTGTGTTGGTGGAATTGGCGGCGAGTAGTGTGACGAGTACTCGTTAATTTGCGCCACTTGGTTCATTGGACTTTGTTTAGTGTAAGTTTAGATTTTAAAGTGTCTGTACTCGTCCTTATGTGTCCTTCAGTTGTAAATGATCCTTCATTTAGTTATTGAAACCTGTAATCCTATTTTACCAGTTGGAAGCCGAGATGTTGTGCAATGTATTTCCTAGAATTCTAGTGTGACCTTTTTTAGCATTTTTTTTATCTAAAAATTACTATAATGTCGAAATTGTAATCTGAATTTGTTTCAAGACTTTGAGCTTCCACTGTTTTATTTATTTCTGCTTCAACTACTACATAATCGCAAATTACATATCTTGTCTCGCTGTATCAAAGAAGAGCTTCTGTGGACATAATCATACTTCTTAACTTTACACATATCTATTATCTAATCATACCTACTCCTTTATAGATCCAGGTTCTTACGAGTATCTAACTATATCATATTCTATTAGAGATCGCGATTTCAGAAATCTGTAATTTTTATGAGATTAATCGAACAAAATTTTTGTACATAAGACAGGTGTGTGATAATTACATTACCAACCTAAAATACACCACTCTTTTAATATAAATCAAACTTATATAAATCTCATAACGTTTCATATAAAATTTATTCCTTGCAATCACGATTGTTTACCATATCTAACATTTATAGGAAAACTGTTTCATGTTATCATAAATAAATAAAATGTATTCAAATATAGGATAGCAAATATAAAATGATAAATGTATGGGTGTTGTTGAATGTACATTAAATAGTAATGCCATTGCATGTGTTCAACATTGTAACATTGGTAAGTAGTTTGCTGAAAATGTGGATATTTATAGGATCATTCATGGTTACAACTATTGCTACCAATTTCTTATTAATACAGATATATTACTATATCGGTAAATTCTGGCGCCATCTTGCATCTTGCAATACTTATTAAGGCTTCGTACGCATTGACCGTGCCTTGCTTAGCGCCTATAGCTTCGTGACTTTACATCTGGTTACTTTACCAGCGAAGGCGCCAAGGATTAGGGCTGGATGCGAAAAACGTAGAACAAGATTGCTCACCCCTGGGCGACAATGTGGCCTGCCAAAACTGATCAGCTGATGATCTTTTGAAAACAGATTTCAAGATCGAAAAAAAATTTCAAAACGTCGAAAAAAAATAGTTGCTCCTTATGAACCCTTTTTAGGTAAGCCAATATCTAGCAAACAATGAGCAACTAACTGCCTTGTTCTAGAACGTTCGATTCGCTTCACTACTCGTTAGGCTCTATGCATCAGTACGTACGCAGCCTTAAATATTTGTAACTAATCTGCTTATACTTAGGTACTATGTAATTTGATGGAACTCATATCTGTATATTACCTGTCATAATCTCAAATATATCATCTACACATATCATGTAATCAATTACAATATTACTCCTGTGTGTATTTTACAACCTAACTAACACTACAATATAAATACCTGTGTGTGTTTTATTTAGTTAGAAGGACACCATTTTACTTAAGCCGCTACTTTCGATGGCTAACTTAAACATAACACTTTCTTTAGTTTAGAGATGTATTAAAACCTCTTTATAATGTCTCCTACTAAGTAAATATTGTTTATAGAATATTTTAGTGAGTTTGTGAATTGACTTGATTGTTTATGAAAAAAAGATGAAATAGACAAATTAATTAATATGAAAAATCATGTTATTTAATGTTTACTATGTTTTATACGCATAGCATTGTAATTGTTTAATATGTGACGCTTGTAAGTTATGAACTAAATGTGTAAATAAGATATTTAAATAAATGTAATAAATGGAGACAAATGCCAAAAATAATGTTATAATACTAGGATAATATTTAGCATATGGCTATACATTAATATGTCATTATTAAAATAATAGGCACGTAATTTTTATTTACTTATAAAATAAAACTTTACACAGTTTTACTATAAAATTAAAACGAATGAAAGAAGCCTACGAAATATCGTGCTACGAATGCTACGCGATGCGCTACGAGATGCAGCAACGCTTCTTATAACTAGATATTAGATAATTACCAAAAACATTCCTTTTTTCCTCAATGTTGCGACTATGTCAGTTTACTTAGTCCGTAGTACTTTGTCTTTGTAAGATTGTATGTAAAAAAAAACATTTTCGTTACTGAAAAGTTTTCTGCTGACGATTCTCTACGTGCAGTGGAAAAAGTGATAGTTTTATATTATTTTCTCGATTCTTAGATAAATTATATTTATTCATTAAGCTAGTTTTTGTTTTGACTAAGAATATAAAACAATGCATGCACGTATAAAATCACTACAAAGTTATCGTAAGCATTAAGAATTAATACTCAGTGTCATAAAGACAGACTTTAATATTAAGCCAAGTAGGCACATTAGTTATTTGTAAGCTTTGTATGTTGTACTATTTATGAAATATGAAAGCAAATAGTGAGGTCAAATGTTAGACTAGAAAAAATCATAGTTATCTATATTAAAAAGTGAAGGAAAACATATTTCTAGTTTTAGACCTGCATATTCGGTTTGTTACGTCCCTAGAATCCAAAGACGTACTCATGTGGGTAGCTGGGTATTATTATTATGCAGTGTTGGCACGTTGAAACAACAAGATAGAATGAGATACCGCAATATCGTCGCTGTAGAATGATAACCTCGTATGTCCAGAAATTCAAACTTTACAGGAAACGAAAAAAATGTTTCATTTCGTCAATGTTATGAATGACAAAAAGGACTTACTTTTAGCTTCACGGTTTCGCCGTGTTATAAAAAAATACGTGGTATTCTTTCGACTTATACAAAAAAAAAGCACTTTTTTGACATACGTGGAAGCGCCAAGGTAGCTTTAATCACATTGAATGACTTTTCCAAGTCACTCAATGGGTTTAAATTAACTTAGAGGGTGATTATAATGATTATATTTCAGTAAAGTCATATTTATAACAGCCGCAATTCATATTTTATAATCAACATAAAGCCTGGCAGTCACCAGCAAATTGCAAAAAACGTAAAAAGATTTAAATTTCGAATTAAAAAGAGAACGTCATATAATCGGAAAAAGTGCCATCGCTGAAAACATCAAATTATGTAGACCGTATGTTTGTAGAAATTACGTTTTTAAACATTCCTATAATAATCTCATACTCTTCTAACTTATAATAAATTTACATGTCATGTAGGTACTAATATTAAATAAATGATTAATCACATGCCAATATCTATTGGCCGAGGTGCGACTGTATGTACCTATAAAACGTTAGGAAAGTAATAAAATATACTGCCATTGAGTTAGGGTGGATTGTAACATGTTACTGTAATACTTATAAGAATAATATTTAGATAATAAAATTGATAGCAGCAGCACACACCTACTTACACACGGCGGCGCATCAAGCTTTACATTTTTCCAGTATAATATGGCCTCGCTTTGTATATATTTTCTGTACAATGAGAGATCCGCATAAACTGGTTTTTTATAGATTGATCAGCCGTCGCCGCGTCGTGCGTACATTTCAACCTACTTATCTGTGCAGGCGGGAAAACTCTGAATTAAAATAAATGTACCAAGTTTGACATATCGACGTAAATTTTCTTGACAAGCAACAGCGTCGTACTGTCCAAAAGTATGTGTAATGTGTCTGACATTAATGTAACCTGTCATGTTGTAAGAAACTGTAAAACATTACTTACCCTTGACTCTCCTTTTGGCTGACGACTGGGCTCTGCAGCAGTCGGGTGAAAATTAGTAAATAAGTACATACTGCACTTCATTAACACCAAAATTTTGATCCGCCATGTCACCAAGAAAATCTTTGTGGAATAGAAACAATATGCGGATAATATTATACGTACGTATGTATGGTTTACTAGATCAAATACATTTTCAGAAACATCACACAAACTTAGGTATATACGAAATTCCTTCAAACTAAAGATCGCAAGGCAGTTTAAAATATCTAATTAATCATAAAATAATTAAGTAATTAATATAAATGTCGCTGTAGTTACACTAATTTGCAATAAAATTCCAAATTGTTTAATTAAATTATCAATAGTTAAGTTTCAGTTTGTTAATTTGTCCTAATTTAAAAGATTCATTAAAATATGTACCTACCTACTGGTTTTTTTGTGTATACAATGTATTCATTTGTATACAATGTTTAGTCATGAATTCACGATTCAATATTTTAGTAAAGAATATAGTTTTCACTCATCTTTTTGACGATCCTCTTTTTCTATTATGTATATAACAGTCATATTTAATTTGAAATTAAAAGTAGATATTTCAACTGTTTTCTAAATTAAACCTATACCTTTGTATTTTATTATATCTATGATAATGAATGCCAGGCATTACCTACGTTAAGTAGATTTATGTAGACGTGTATTCGGAATGTCACGCTATAACGCTTTGTTATATAAAATGTAATACACTATTTTTTGTGCTAATTGGACTTTCATTGAAATCCCTTGTCAGAATCACAGTACAAATAGCAAAAAAGTGCTTAATGTTTATCTTCTAGATGAAATTCATCTAAAGTTCTACTAACAGAACTAACCATAAACGTCCCTGATTCGTCTACAAATTGATTTGGTCTTACCATGATCTGACCACGTCCCCCGATTAGTCTACAAGTTGTTTTGATCTTATCTTTATCTGAAATTCTTGTCTGCTGTACCCATTCTGTAAAACTGTCGTTGTGTGTTAAGCATACGCGTAATAGCGCCATCTAGGCTGTTGGTATAACACTATCCTTTTTTGACATAGCCGCCATCTATGTTTCAACTTTGTATTGATTTCAACACTGAGCAAACCAACCACTTAAATAATTTTTATTTAAGCAGCTAGATGGCGCGGTATTCGTTTTACTCAATGTTGCTATAATTTACCAAAAATATTTGCATTGTTTAAGGGAAAAACGAATATAATGATGCTTCAATATTTGATCAAAGGCGTCCTTTTATTTATTCATTATAACTTTTTGAAGGAGTATTTTAAGGGCACTTTGCCCATGTCCCTAAAGCGAAAACTAATGGACATGTGTATTCTCCCCATCTTGACCTATGGTGCACAGACTTGGTCTTTGACCAACATCCAAAAGTCCAAACTCAAGGTTTGCCAACGTGCTATGGAGCGTAGTATCTTAGGTGTAAAATTAACAGACCACGTTCGAAACACCACACTGCGCTCCAAAACGCAAATCGTTGACGTGGCTCAAAAAGCTGCCCAACTTAAAAGGGACTGGGCGGGACATGTCTGTCGCATGCCGAACGAACTGTGGGCCCGTAAAGCTCAGGATTGGTGCCCTGAAACAGTGACACGGGGTCGCGGCAGACCACGTAGGAGATGGCGGGACGAACTGGATGTCTTCCTTGAGAATTGGAAAGAAGTAGCACAGAATCGCGACCGTTGGAAGGAATGGAGGGAGGCCTTTGCCCAGCAGTGGGACAATATGGGCTAGCTATAATAATATAATAATAATAATAACTTTTTGCAAAATTATTGCATCCGCACACTATAAGATAAAACAAGGCAAATGGATAAACTGTTTTATTTATCAATGTTAAATGCTAACTGGAAACACAAACAAAAATTAAACAACTAACTAATGGCTTTTATTGATTTAGTTATTAAAATTGAAAATATAACAACTATAAAATAAACTCATTCTGGCTATAACGTGGTTTCAGCAATAGAAAAGTGAGCGAAAAGAAAGGGATAGTATAATGTTAACCGTGGCAACACCGGCCGCTTCATTCATTTCATTCGGCCGATGGCAGCAGGTGTGGATTGTAGTGCGTCGCATGGCATTTGTTATGGCGGGCTTTCGTCAACATGAAGTTTTGTCAAACTTTTAAAACTTGAATCCATGAACTAAAACTTATCTAAAATAACTAGAGCATAGCAAAAACTGCACGGTACTGTTTAAAACCGCTAATAAGTGAAAGTTCACTGGTCAGGATGTCGGTTAATTCAAAGTGGCGGTTACCTGACGTTTTTTGTGTTGGTGTGTTGAATGGATGTCGGAATTACGTTTAATTCGTGGCGCGGGAATGGGTGAGTAAGTGGTTCAAGGTGTTTTGAGACTTCTATCGAGATGCCTTTCGTGCAGCGTGCAGTGGAACCTAAGTTTTTATCGCGTACAAGCTTACGAGACAGCGATGGGAAGCCGAGGGTGTCGGATGAAGAGCTCCAAGCGGTCACTAACTGCACCCTGAGCAACGCGCTGCGACAGCTCGCCTCACTGGTGTTGCTGGCGGAGGATATCTTCAGCGAGTTGACGGCGCAACTCCAAGATATCACTGAGCGATCAAAAGTAGCGCAGACGAAGATCATCAAAATAAACGAACTCGTTGAACAATATGATCCGAAGAAAGTGCCAGTCCGTAAGTCAACTTTAATTTGTTTATGACCAGTTATTGCAACTTTTACCTCTTCCCGGCAAATTTTCCGTCTTCGAAGTTCACGCGATAGCCTGAGGCAGGAACCGGCGCTTACGTTTAGATATCTCCAAGACACCTACCTAATTGCTAATTAATATGCATCGGGCAACGATACCTACTTTCTAGGTGACTATTCTGCGTACTAAAGGTATAATCGCACAGCAATTAACATTAAAAGGTTAAACCTTCATAGTCTGTTGACTTTTGAAAATCAGGTCACTAATGGTTTAAAATTTCTCCATTTTTCACTTGATAAATATGTAGGTAAGCATACATAGATAAATAGGTACTTATGTACTTAAAGAATTTGTTTGTTGACAAAACGAAATAATTATTTAGGTAGGTATTTGATAATTATGATATATTTTATTGATGAATTTGATAATTATGATAGCCCGCAAAGTTCGTTAACGTTATTGAATGAAATTAGCCCAATTGAATAATTAATTAACCTGTATTACATCTGAATTTATTTAGTTATTATAACTAAAACTATAAATTATTCAAAATTATTTGCGTAACAGAAAAGAACGAGGTCTTTATTACAAACATAAAGTGGTTTCTACCTAGATAAAATAGGATACCTACCAATATCGAAAAGTGCTTAAACAATACGTATAGTTACCTAAGTACTTAGGTATACCTACCAAAGTAGTTAGCTCTCCAATGCCAAATTACATGCCTTGGTTAAACCTAGTTTATAATAGCTATCAGCTAAGAACTTGTTAAGCAAACAGACTTACCTAGCTACCCATGTTAAGAGATTACAGACCAATTAAAACTTCTAGGATACCTATCTGCTAGATATTCTTAGGATTCGCCAATAAGGAAAATATTCCTTTTGTGCTGCCTACTTTGTTTGATGCAACCGTCCTTGACGGTAAATGCCTTGAGGAAAGGATAGCTATGGTGCTTATATGTACCTACTACCATACAGGCTTTTAAGCATATTGTAGTTATAAAATCTTATTGAGGTATATTTCTCAGCCAAATTGTCTCTTAAAAGTGCCTCCAAAGTAGGTAGTTACCTGGTACTTGGTAGCTACTAGCGTCCATCACAGCGCCGTCAGTAAAAAGACGTGCAGGCAAGCATTTGTAAATTAAACTCATTGAAAGGACCGTTTCGAAACCTCATTACCTCGTCCTCCTTGGATATGCCGCCTTTACAAAAACGTACCACGTTGATGCATTACTCTGAACGCTATCTAAAAACCTGTTTGAGCGTTCGAACGGACCCGCGATGGGAAAAAACTCCCAGATTCCAATGCGAACCATAAAAACGTCTCGAGATAATTTCCAACCCATCCAATGCTTTGCCCGCCGCTTGATGATTCTGACCGCTCAAGTATTTAACACTTGAACGAAGGAATTCCTTGTTCTTTTATTTATAAACATCATCAAACTATTCATGATATAGGTACGCTCCGGACTATTATTCCGATCGACTCGAAAGATAATAACGACCTTTAATTACTATCGAACTGTGCTATCGAACATTGGAACACTACCGAAAATAGCTACACCCTTTATCGAGATTTCTGTTACATTGATTAATATACGAATAGATAACACGAAACGTTAAATTCCTTACAAAGCAAATCGTACTACACGTACTAAATGGGGACATTAATTTTGTGAAACCACGACTCTGTCACAGACAGTCAGCGGCGACACGAAAATCTCTTTAAATGCATTAGTTACGGAAAACAAAGCAAGATAAACAACAAGAAAATGAGACAAACAAAAATGGCTTTTGACTTAGTTGGTATTGTGGCCAGGGTAAACACTGCAATTCATTGGACAACCTTACACCTGGCGTGGACGATAAGCGCTAAGTGTTGTTTGAGTGTCATCTTGTGGAGGTCTGCCCTTTTATGGTCTCGTTTATTTGTATTGTAAAGAATCCCTTGACTTTAAACACTGTTCGTATTCGGCTCACACTTGCACAAAAAACCCATTTGACAGTTTGTTGCGTTCAATCGACAACAACAGTCAATCGACATTAACAGTCTGTTTAATATTGAAGCTCGTCAGAATGAGTCTAACATATTAAATTCAGGACTCAAGCTATTCTATTGCATTGCATTAGTCAATGACCAACGTAGACGGAGTGAATTATCATAATTGCCATCCCCAGAGTCATATGTACCATCATTTAGACTGGCAATTATTTCAGTACGATTTAAGTAATACGTATATTTTCAACAACATAAATGTTCTCAGATTCTCTGGTAATTCGTGCTAGTTAATACTGAGTACATATTGTAAGTTAGTGCAGTTACACGACGTGTTTCATAATTTATTAGCCGCACAACCTGGTCGGTTGCACAGATGTTATCAGTAAAACATGTAAAGTGAAGGGTATAATCACAATTACAGCATAAACTTTCTATGTTTCGAAGATGACTAATGTGTTATTACGGAGTAATTTTCATAACTTAGTTAAGGGGGAGAACACGGCACCCAGTTTATCTGTACATCTTTATCTAATGCTCCTGATCGAACTGTCCTATAGTAAGGATGGCCGATAGAGGCTAGCTAGGCACTTATATCAGGTATACGACTGGGTTGGTCTAGACTGGCAGCAGCGTTATCAAACTGCGGTTCACAACACGTAGCCTGAAATGCAGTGTGCTGAGTAATGACCACAGACAATGCCTCCTAATCGAGCTCTAAATGCCCAACCATACCCTGTAAACACGAACGTACTGGATCTGATACATCTATGAATAGTACATTGACGTTACATAAGTCAGGTACACAATGGTCACTGTAACTCGACGTTTCTGCAATTGTTACAGAGTTCGTTGGCCGATAAAGTTCTTATCAGTTTTCTTTGTAACTAGGAAACGAAGCCGTGTCGCAAGAATTAATTAGGCAATGGCGAAATGTCCGAGATAAGCCTCGCAATATACTCGTACATATAGGCATAATAGTCTTTTAGATAATACCGACGTAATAGTACTAGAGTGACATACAATTGCACATAGTACTTATTCAGAAGTTGTTAGAAATGCAAAGTGCGCAAAGATCATCATGATTCGCCTTCGACATTCAGCCATACAAAGTCTATTTTGCATTTGCAAGCGATCAAATGTCATGGTGTCTGGAAAACAAAGAGAGCTCTGGCAGTATGGCGTCGGTTTTTCCCATGCTTGATTTATCTACTGCGTGAGGAACATCCATTCAACCGTATGGATACCGACGTTGGCTAAACGAACCCTGTTACGCAATAACAAACCTTATTTATAACTCAATACAGGAACCAGTTTTATAGAAAACGTACCCTAAGAGTCGTGAATAACCAAATTGATTTGTTTTACTTAAAACTATTTCAAGGTGGCCTCGACTCTTTTTTAAGTCGTTAACATGCGATCGGTATCAAATTTTAATACGGTTTATTCTCAAAATGGTCGAATAAGGATCGACATAATTCCATTTTGACTCTTAACTGTGAAATAACGATGGACCGTGACAGTGTCCACATAAATCACTGATCTCTTATATTGAATAGGAGGAAATTATAGAGAATGTTTCCGTTGCCCGCATCTCCGATAAGGAGATATTCCTCTAGTTAAACTATCAGATGGACTTATACGTTCCGTCCACTGCATCTGATCACATATAAATCTTATTAGAACCAAAGGGCAATTTGTTCCTTAAGTGCTTCAAGTTCCAGCAGATAATTGTATTAAGGATGTTAACCAAGTTGAAACAGCTTCGGAACTGGACAAACTAAACGGAGTAAATAGTTTCGAATAGCCCGCTAACGTTTTAATCAGAGAAAAAGATAAGCTTACTCTACTTTCTTTAACCATCAGTTCAGTTAATCTTTAATCTAATGCTCGTGTTAAAGTAACGGTTGGTGCTTCATCAAATTCAGTACAACCTACATTTAATAAATAATAAAAGAAAGTAATTAAAGTCTGACTTCAACAAACAAACTGAACGCGATATTTCCCTATGCAGCAGTGTTTATCTGGCTTTCTATACCGGACACGATCTAATCTTGAAATAACCATAGTCGATAACCTGACTGGCTATTAAGCAGCTAGATCGTTATAGTATTATTAGCACATTTAAAACTGAGTTAATATAAATTAGCAGCCACGGAGTCTGGATTTGTGCCCGGTTGATGGCAATAGGCTTGTCCCCCTATGAGACTTGAACATAACTGGCGAAATGACACCCCTGCCTAACCCTTCTAGGATTACAGGCGCGATATTATGTTATTTTAATATAAATTCTGGGAAATTACTCTAATATTTGAACCGAGACTACTGCCAACTCTTCATACGTCTACGTCATCTATCGAGGTTGAACAAAATGGATTCGTCAATGCCAGACAGACATTATTATACTCTTGACAGTGAAAGTTTGATCAATTTTGGTGTCCCAGATTCTTTCAGATAGGTATCAAAGTCTATCTAAAGTTTTTTATTTAGATAAATATTCATTCCTCGTCCCTCTCAAGTAGCGATGTTAAGTCAGACTGGACGTCTGAGCTGTCTATCATCCATTTTGTTATCACTTTATTCGTGCTTAACAAGACATCATAAACGGCAGACCAAAGGCACACATACTCGACTAGAGTACCTATCGAGAGTCTCGGTAGTGGTATGACATCATCCTGGGATACTCTTTTGTAATACCTCGTTCGGGCGCTCCAAGTTTCGACATAATGAATAGAGAAACTTGGGAGTGTTTTTGGTGAACAGTTTCGTTGTAAGGTTCATACTAAAGATTTGATTTCCAAATACAGAAAACTCTGAATGAAACCTAAGAATTTGACGAATCGAATGTTTCTGTCGAATATCAAATTGCAAGCTCACGAAACAGATGTAGAATTCATGTCACACCACGCCTGGGCATGTCAGCAGTAATAAGCCCAACAGCACACAGCACAACGTACTGAATAATATCTCCATGCAATACCTAGTCACCTATAGATCTAATGCCACAGGCTTCGGTGTCACCTTTCGTCCCCGATAGTGCCTTTCCTCGGTGTTGTTTTGCAGGCTATTGAATGACTGCAGTCGGTCCGTATTAAGCAAGTCTTCGTCGCGTAATCTGAACCCCAGCTTAAATCTAACGGCTTTGTACCTAGTCCTTTATGCCTGAATAAATTACGAAAAATAATATGTTTTTGAAAGGAGGGTTGAGACTCCAAGCGGCTTTAGTGTCACAGTGTACCTCGTGCACTGGTAATGTAAGGATATCCGTTTACAACTGGAACTACATCATTTTTGCAGCGTGTATTCTTTTATGAGAACCACCACTTCGATATTTTTTTGTTAAGTCAAAACGTCGTTGCGTTACAGTTTTATTATCGCACTCGACAAATGGGTGAGGCTACAAAAACTACACTTGAGAAATTCACCCCTCTCTTAAGTCATTGTGGGAACCTTCTCGAGCCAACAGGGAAGCTGGTTTTTTTTTGTGACATGTTCTAAGAAGGCGTCCCAGGTAGCCGGGTACTAATGCGAGATTTTGTATTCATAAGATTTTCATTCGAGACAAGATTTTGCAATTGACCATCCCGTCAGCTTAACAAATGAAGCGCTTTGAATTTGTAAATTATTGATGAATTAATGTTTGGGAACAATATGGTAATAAATTAACTATGTATTCATAACGCGGTTTTGCCCTTAATAACGTAACTATCTACACCAAGGCGTAACTAAAGCCAATAATTTGCATTTATTAAATTTAACTTCCTACTTGCCAATCATAATTATCTGTAATCAGAAAGGCACATTCAACTTTCCGTGTACCAACATACCTGTCATGTCGTACGAATTTTATAACAATAATTTATGGCACGAAATCTACTTATACGTTGCAAATATCGCGCTTTTATTGCGAATGTAATTCTCAGGTGTGTAATATTACCTTTCTAAAACTTTAATACAATATTAATTAATTACGTTTCCGCGACTCGCCCCCTAACCATAACATGCGGGAGAAATATCTCTGTTTAATGTTTCTCATGAAACGAAACCTATTTCAGTTACAGTATGTGTTCTAAATAAAACTTTCTCCGAATAATTAATCTGATCTTTTAACATACACATTATTTATTTAGTCACATTCTGAGACATTATTGACGTCGACTAATCCTTTAATGGTCGTGAACTCGTGATCTATTTGGTCAAATATTCCTCTAAGAGTTAGATAACAAAAGATGCGGCTTTATAAATTTAATTGTATTGTATCCTGCCTACTTCTAATGTGTCTGTAAAGTCTATTTTAAATCTGATTCCTGAATGCAGTGAGGCTGTGACAATGACCTTTAGAAACCCACGCTAATTATACACATCGACAACCGGTGCCAGACTAGTTCATGGCATGGCACGTTTCCACATAGCTACGCAACATAATATAGTGCCTAATTTAACTGCGAGTACACTTATGATCGTAGATGCAACTAGCCCATAGCATCTAAAGATTCTGAGGCAATTTAAACCGAGACTTATTTTAAAATAACTAGAGAAAAACAATGAATGGATTCCAAGAAGGTAAGTACGTTGAATTTACTCCCCCGATGTGAGGATTCAATTAAATTAATTAGAGCCAGCAGTTGTTTGCCACACACAGTTTAATTGGACGTACGGAAAAAAGATTGAGAAGGAAGATTGAATTAACGCGCATCGATGCTTATGATACAATAAGCGTACCGATTCGACGGCTATAAATTTTACGAACCCCTCCTGTTACCAGCATATGGCGCAATCACTAATCTACTTAAACTTACCCGATATTCTTACCGATTGTTGGGTTGTGTGTGATGCACGGATTGAGCTAGCTATAAACTCATTGTTACAATATGAAATGTTTCCTGTTCGAGTCGGATTCTTTCAACAACATGTTCCTGTTCGACAGCTGAAGTTGATCACACGTTAACATCAATAAAGTACCGACGAAAACAAATATCGTTGGGCGAACTACAAATATTGGTCATAGCCATAAAATCGAGAAAAAGATAGGATGAAGTGTTCGACGTCTGGGACGCATAAAATTCTTTTACTGGCCCCTGAAGCTGGAAAGCAAAGAAATGAAATCATATAAAAACAGCTCGTAGGTAGTTTTCCTGCTTCTGTTTTACGCAGTTTTGGTTAGTGTGTATTTTAATTCGATTCGCTTGTAACCACAGCAACTTAACATAGATCCTCTGTCCCCTCCGACATTGTTACTATTGACGAGGGTCCGAGGTATTCCGCAAGGTTTAGATGCAATTTGTTTCAAGTTAATACGATACGGTCCATCAATATTTAATCGGATCGACTTTTATTAATCCTTTCACGTAATATTTGTTTATTCAGGACTTGCTCTCACTCCTAAACTGATGTACCATTTTTGTATCAATTTAGCCCATGCAATCAATATTCTGAAATTTTCATTGGTATTACTTACTCAAACAGTTTTCAGTTCAGGAGTTTTATACATCACGTGATGTCTCAAATCCCAACTGAATGCACCAAAAATGATTCATACATAATGGAATGTTGCACGTCGAAACCATTATTTGATTATAACAGCATCTAAAAGAAATGCATTTCTTTAAAAAATAAGTAAAATAGTCCACACTTGGCGCGGTACCATACATTTTAAATAAGACAATTCCCATATTTTTTACTTATCTCTTGGCGTGACTTCGACCAACTAAGCACCTAGTTAATATTAGATGAAGCCCCTAAAACGTAGGGGCGCCGGCAGCTGATCGGAAGTCCTGCCCTTTGTTCGACTTTCAACCACACTTTTTGTAGTTCAAGGAAGGAAGGAAGTCAGGAATTCACCAAATCGATCTGTTTTTTAACTTCACCGCAAAATAAAAATTTTCGAATGATGTCAACGCAGATAGAAATTTTTCATGCCGCATGCGTTTTATTTCCCTGCATGTCACGAATTTTGTGTGTTACGCTCCATTGTCCCTTACGAAATATCCGCATTTTTTATCCAGACAAAGAGGGAAAGCTTTCCATTATTCAGAATATTTCGGGTACAATGGTGGACCGCGCACGGCGCACGCGCAGCGTGTGATCCATCGCCGACAAGATCGATTGTTGGCGATATACAGGGAGGCGGTTATTTTAAATTGTCGGCTTTGTCAGACACAATGCGAATATAAACGAACTACACACCTAGACTATTTTTTACCTTTTATAAACTACATCCTGCCCTTCCCAGTGTGTTTCCGTTCATTAAATATTTTTTGTCTAATGATTTATTACAGTATCCTCTGTACCGGACTTGTATTCAATACTAAAAGAATCTCTCTGTAACATTTGTGAACCACCTGAGTTGCGTCTGTTTATCCGGGGATAAATTAATGATGATTAGATTCTAGTGTGGGGCCTTTAACCTGTATGGAGTCCGTAGAGAGCCTCGTCTTTGTTATGCAAACTATTTCATCTGATACATATCAAAGCTACATGAAACCTAGTCACGTGTTTGCAGTTGTTAATTAATTAATTATTTTAACCCCGAGTTGCTGTGGTGTGGAAGTGGCACGAGGCGTTTGTGCGCGACCCGTGAGCTACAGCACCTCGACAGTTTTGCGGCTTCTGCAAATAGCGTTTATAGTTGCCCACAAACTCAGTTTAACGGATATATTGAAATCGGTATTTCTTAGAATCAATCGTGTGACTATTAATCAGAAATACGAGGAAGTTGAGACCTTGACTCATTCGCTTCCTTCGCGGTTTCAATTTTGGAAAGAATTAATCGTAAACAACATAACAGGTTTTTAAAAATCGTTAAGTATGATATTATCTAGATTATGCCTGACTGCTTACCAAAAAAACCTGCAGACAAATCTAGATAGATCATCCTGGCACAAAAAAGATATGAATTTAATTAAGTATCATGTAATTTTAAAGGACGCTTCTCCTGTTTGCTTAGTCACAATTAAGCTTTTTGTAACATTAACTTTTTGGTTTGAACATGTGAACAAAATCAGATTGCTGGTAATGCAACCACTGTTTCTGTTAATGGTCCATTGAAGTGAACTCATGACGTAAGACTACGTGGGAATATGATGCAATCGAACAAGGAAACGGGATATTATTAACATAATTATTCTTGCAATATCCTGTAGGTGGAGACGTTGGGCTTATTGATAGCTTTGAGATGTATTCCGAGATGAAATGGGAGAGCTTAGTTCTTGGCGGAAAATAGCAGTAGAAAAATATTTCAAAGCGCACTTTAGACAAGATATTTTGTGGTTCCGTCTAGTCTACGTGCTTACTTATGCTTACCTAATAGAAATGGGATTTGAACGGGTTGCAAGTTCTTTCAGTATTCTAAAAGTAATTTAAACTGAGCTTTTGTCTAGACGGTGAGCAAAAAGATAAAAGGAGTGCGCACCCATTAAGAGTGTAACTAAGCTAATAATATAATCGGACGAAATTTGCGAGATCACGATCGTGGTTCTACAGCATTTGCACGCTTTTGATGTGGTTAAATGATCTTTCGTAATAATTTGTAATGAGCCATTGGGAATGGGAACCTAACCTTTGAATGTTAATACTTTATCGTTCTCTCTGTGGTAAATGTATATAATTAATTAATTATTACTTATAATGTAAATCATCCTATAAATGTTCCCACTAATGGGACACGGGCCTCCTCTCTTTGAGAGGGAATGGGCTATAATCCACCACGCGGGCCCAGTGCGGATTGGTAGATGTCACATGTCTTCAAATTTTTGGTTCTAGGACATGCCGGTTTCCTCACAATGTTTTCCTTCACCGTTTTTGAGAGCAGTGGTGATGAAATAAATTACACAAAGAAATGCGCCTGCATGGGTTCGAACCCACGACTTACTGTTCGTAAGTCGGGATCGCTACCACTGGGCCACCGCTGGTCTCACTGCTCGCGCTTTGTCTAATTACTAGAATTTATTGACGTTT
The DNA here is from genome assembly GCA_950005105.1 of Lycophotia porphyrea. Lineage (NCBI taxonomy): Eukaryota > Metazoa > Arthropoda > Insecta > Lepidoptera > Noctuidae > Lycophotia > Lycophotia porphyrea. Next base: position 10,064,329 of record OX465394.1, read on the forward strand.
ATAACTTTTTGGTATTTTTTTCTCATTACTCTCTCAACGTAAAAACTTAATGATATTGCGGCACTTGTAAATTATAAACGTTTTGTAATAGCATTCATCATCTGATATCAGCCCGTTGCTGTCCACTGCTGAACATAGGCCTCCCCAATAGATTTCCAACGTGTCCGGTCCAATGCCACCTGCATCAAGCGACTCCCTGCAATTTTAATAATAACATTAATCGTAGCTAAATGATGCAAATACTGTAACACCCGACACCCCTTTATTGCGTAGTAAATATTGTTCGTAATTGCCGAACATCATTTACTGGTCGCAATCGTGGAAAAGAAGTAAAACTTTTTTCATGGAAGATGGGTAGAAGGTGCTCATAACTTTATTACACTAGTAAGTACTCTTTGGAGAAGTGAACTATAAAAATGAACTCCACTTCAAAGAGGTGGATATTATGTAAACCAGTCTCGGTTGCAGCTAATTAGGTACTTTCGTTCTTCACACACAGCGTGAGCACTGAGCAACCCTCATTGATGTTCAAACAGCGAACGTACACGATACGCAAACACGGGGAACAGTTCTCGATAGACAAGAGCGTTTTCAGAGCAACTCTCAAATCAATCATGTTAACCTTATCGACACGGTTCCGTTGCAAGCTCATTAGCAATGCCGGTGTGTCTGCACATCACGTACCACAGTGCCACATACTGCTCGGTGCCCGGGTAGAACAGGTACAGCCAATATGGGCAAAACAAGCCTGCTCTCATCCATATTGCAGGCTCTCGTTCGATCAGTTCATTTATATTGCAAGCGGATGTTCTTTGCAACTTTCGTGAACTGCATCATTAGCTGGCCGTTTTCAAGATTGCTTACAGTCGAAAAATAGGATGGATTCCACTTTCATCGAAGATAACTTCACTCATACTCATAATACACTCATGGCGCTATAAGGCTGTGGAACGTCGAACAAATTGAATTGATTTCAAATGGGCCGTCTGGCTGGTACCTTTATTATATGGCATGACTTGTCTGTTAACTGGATAGCCTCGGTCATGTCATGTTTCATCTCGTGCTACATGGTATTCGAGACCCGTGGGGAGTCTTTTTGAATTGGATAAAAGAGTACAGACATTGAGGACTGAATTACAATAGGACTTGTATTTGAACAAAAGTATTGTTCAATTGCAAGAAATGTTCACGTACACACAACGTTTGATTAACCTCTAAACGCTTTAATACCAGTATCAGCGATAGAGAATCAATTACAAACTGAAACGATTAGTGCATGACATAAATTCATTTGAAATACGCCTAATTGCGCTCGCTCCACAGCGCAAATGGCTGACGTGAATCATACAGATAAAGCAGTGTTTCATTCGAGTGACAGCATAAAAATAATGGTGAAAATAACTGATTGCCAACGTATTATTTAGATAAGGTACGCGCTAAAGGTGCGCTGTGATGCACCGACAAAGACTATTTCCATTATGATGAAAAATTATTTTATCTTTCAGTACTAAGCGCTGCCATTTATCAAACATTTTTGTGGCCATTAAGGACTCATTTATATCAATGAAAATTCCGTCGTTCCGAATTTTGAATAGTTCAGTAATGCGAGAGATAGCATTTATGCACAAACTGACCCAATAAGAAACTATGCAGAGTTATCAGTTACACTGTTACGGCATGCAGTGAGTAAATCAAGAAAGTGATTACAGTCATCGTAAGTAGTCGAGTAATTGCATCTGGAGCGGTAATTACAGTTTTGCCCGCAGTTACTGCAATCAGGCGCATATTATAATAAGTTTTTATGAAGCGTTCAAATTGTGACTGATTTGCGATGTTTGCCCTAGGTACGCCTCATTAATTTGTTACGTCACTGGGTACCGGAGATCATGTAACAGATGATTTATTTCGCAGCCGCCGTGGAAGCTAGCCCGGTTAGGTGAACGAACCCTGTCACCGCGCTACGTCGTATTACTGGTTTCGGCACTTCGGCAGAAGATTTTGTTCTCGACGCGCATATTGACCGCTTATGGGCAAGAAACCTCATAGCACGTTCATTCATTACAAACCGGCTGAGATACAACGACTAGGTAATACCCATGAAGGTACGATTGAATGGGATTATTCGAAGTACGGATTGCATAAGCTTTGAATGCTGTGTGAGATATTAAACCACAACTCGAAGCACTATGAATTCACACTTCGAAGGCATGGACTGTTGTAAATGACGATTAAACTGTTATTTATAGAGATACTTTGAAGTTCGATTTTCATGTTATTTATACCTTTGATTGCCTTGCAATATGAATTGCTGTGGGATATTGCTTTACGACTCCAAATAGAATATTGATGAGCATTTTTGTGACTGTTATAATCTCATTTCTGAACTGTTCTTTTGTGAACATTGTAAAATGTAAATATCACACATGCGTCCTAATCTTATCGTTTCCACACTTACCTTGGCAACCGAAAAAAAACGTTATTTATACCGTTAATCCCTGTAACAAGGAACAGCTGCTAGTTCAACAATCAGTGCCAGCTTACCCACCAAATTATTAAAAGCCATAAAACGAGACTTATAGAAGGGTGAGCCACCCCTATTTGTCGATTTACGTGTCGTGTTTGAAACTTGCATGAGCGTTTTATTATTTCGAGACAGGCGAGGTATTCCATCGATTTTTCAAGTCGCATGCGTGCATTTCAATCACGTGCATCGTCAATTTTTAATAATAACCTTTACAACGTATCACATGAATACGGGATGGATGTGACCAGCAACAGCGATATCCATTCCAAATGTTCTGTTCGGGGCTCATAAAAAAATAAACCCTACCGTTCCTTAATTTCCGGCACAGCAAATTGTGTGAGTTGTCATTTTTGTTTAATACTTATTAAGCGAGCGTTAAGTGTATAATATTATTGATACGATCGCGATATTCCATGAATACTAAACGAAACAGGAGTCCTTAGCAGTTGCATTTAAATCGATTCGTGACAACCCCTTAGAAGTTACATCAGCGACCGTTAAAGGCAGGTTGGCGCGCAAATGTCCACGCTTGCTGAGACCTCGGCGTGTACTTTGTCGCTTGCAACCGGTTGCATTGTGTAGCGACCGTTAGTCGCCCACCTGCGCGCGGGAACGTTGCCCACTGAACCGAGAGCGACGCGCGGCGTGTGTCGTGTGTCCACACACGTGGACTTGAACCTTAATAGCACACGTTTGCATAATAACTAGTTGTTCGGATTTTTAATTATTACCAGTATAAGACCGCGCGGCAATATTACCCTCCAAGATGAATGTTACGACGTCTGTCTTTAATATCCTTGTTAATTTCGTAATTACTTCAATTTATCATTTTCTAAGAACAGATGTCGTGTCGGCACTATTTGCGCAATTAAGAAGCCTTTTAACAGCTGCGTTTGTTAAAAGTCAAATGTTTGTTCACGCGCACTACATTTCATAATAATGTAAGATTACATAAGTAATTTCACTTTTAATTAAATATTGATAGAACGCGCTAGTGCATTGCGTTGCATCCGCTGTTTATCGTAAGTCAAACAGCATGTGAGATAACCGATATCGATTGGTGACCGATCGCATTACGACACAGTCACTCGATACTCCGACTCCTCGCCACCGGCTGCGAGTTGCGATTGTTTGTTTAACGATTATCTTATAAACTCTGTCTCAGTTTGACCCAGTTCCTAGTAGTGATGACTCGATATTGAACTACCGATAACTAAATTGTTTGAACTGTTACAGATCATACACAAATATGATTTAATGATCTTATGATTCTGCGACTATTTTATGAAATGGAAAGGGTCTTTGTTTTTTTCTGTCATGTAACCCTATATGAACCCTATATGACCTATATATAGTTTTGAATAATTTTTGTATGGATCGCGCGGTATCTCTTGTCATTTGTACCTAGCTTGCTTTTAGATAAAATTTGGTATATATAAGAGGTTCTCATATGTTTTTCTTTTATTTAATTGAAATTAATGACTCACATTCTTACGTCTATTTATAAAATGGCAAGCAAGTCCATTAAAGATCAGCTGTTTTAAAACTTTAACAATCACCTGCTTGAAGTATTTTGTCCGTTTGCCTTGGGGCTTCGTTGGACTTCTACCGCTGCCACCATTACTTTGCTTGTCCCAGTATTTTCCAAAACATTAATATAATGTTTTACTCTCGTTGCCTGCGCCCCTTATCTCGTCCTGCAAATGTGAAGGAACGATTCCGACGACAGTTTTTGTTTATGAATGTTTCCGAACATAAATTCTTGAGTAGGTACAATGATAACAATGACCCGGAAATATTTCAGTATTCAGCTAGGTTTAGATTTGTAAAAAAACATTAATCAATACAAAAAGTCTTACTCTGTTATTGAGTTATAAAGACCTTTACTTATACTAGTTTTTTTTTTCTGAAACAATCGAGGCAACGACTACGGACTGCGGACAACTTAATTATGACAAACGCGCCAGTCTCATACCAATATTTTTATTGAAAGCGAATATAACGATGTTTCTATAATAAAAACTTCTTTATTTACTTGGTAGGTACTTGGTGTACGTACATCGCTTAATTCGCTTGAAAGCGACATACAAATTGCAGGAACATTTTATTGCAAAAACAAACAATCGGTCGGATGAATCGAATTTCAGTTAAGGTGTGTGTTTCTGTTTCATTATAACATTGTTATTTTTTTGCTTACCTCATATTTCGCAATAATGTATTACTTACCTACCGCATACGAAATTACGGATATAATGATTGTGATTTCATTATTATATCTCCGAATCGCCATAAAAAGAAAATTATTACCGCGTATTTCCTTACAAGTTTTTCCTGTTTTAGTTGGATCCACTGCGCCGTCTGCGAATGGGTATGGTGACGTTATAATGGCTAAGATAATATTATGTTTAGTTCTATCACAATAGTCCAACTATAAAAAATAATCTGAATCTTTGAATACAATGGTTGATGTTATAGTGAATTCCTGGTGCTATGCATAAAAATCTGCTATATTATTTAGATTCAATTCCCTCTGAAAACTATCGATAATCAAATACTGAAGGCACATTCTATGGAGATGACATGGCATTAAACTAAGCCGACCAAGCCGTCTTATTGTGATGTAAATAAGTTTGATCGTCATCATACAATGAGGCGTGGGAGTGAGGGTGTGGGCAGACCGGCCCTTAGCTCAAATATAAACAGAGCACAGCACCCCGTATCTTGGTCTACCGCTGTTCACGCATCGTTAATACAAATACTCCGTAGTTACCAATTTACGTTGACGTATAAAACCGTCTTATAATAGTGTTAAATGGTTTAGATCAGACGAGGTCACGAACGATAGTAAAAATGTTCAGTCTTCTTTTTACATTCAGTTGGCCTATTTTTTACAATTTTGTTGCACAAAACCTTGGTTTTAAATTTTTAATCTTTCTAATCCACCGGTTTAGCTATCTCGGCTTCTCGCTTAGGTGGTCGGTGTAATGTTACGAGCATGCATACAGCCAGTGAAAGCAAACATTCAGTCAGCGTTCTACATAATGCATCTGTATGGAGTGACACTTGACACCTTGGCCTTCATTACAGATCTTGACTCATGCGATGTACCCGTCGGAGTCGAACAAGAAAAATGTTATTGTAATCATTACATTATTATGTGTGGGTGTTCTTGCTAACGTAGTTTAACACTTGTTGGGTTTTAAAGAAGCTTTACAATTTACCGCAGGAAATAAGACCTAATTTTTCTCAAACTAGACACAATAGACTAGGAAAAAATAAAATTAGAGACACTATTTATTCAATTGTGTCTTGTCTTGTAATAAATTGATAACAGACTGTGCACCTCCATTATACGTTTGATCATTTTTGATTTGTATTCGCCTTTCAAAGTACGCATCTCTTTGAATGCAATACGTGAACAATAAATCAATGGAAATGGATGTCGGTGTCGGTCGATTCGAAATCATGGTCAAGTTCGGTGACCTCTTGCTGATCGTCGTCGTCAAGATGGACAAATTGATCCTTTATGCGCACTTTATTGCCCGTAGACCGACAATGCATCGATGAAAGAAAAAGTTATTTAATTTAGCATCAATATGTTGTAAACGCAAATGTAGGTGAGAGATTAGTACGAATATCTTATCACGAAAATGTGTTTGCTCAAGTATATAACTAACACGATTAGATAAGTTCTTTATAAAGACATATTTATCAGTGTTAATGTTAAATTTTTCTTCAAAAGAAATGACACCGTGTGTGCACAAATATCCTTATATGAGCTCACTTTATCATGTGACAAATCTGAGTAAAAATTTCACGAGTGATGTAAGCTATAAAGTGTTTACAAGGTGCCGTGGTATACCGTTGTTCTTTAAATGTCAGTTCGCCACTCCCTGTAGGTCTCAAAATGCTTTTACGTCATTACACTGCATTATAGGCTCGTAAACATCGCATCGTTTCACATCTGGTTATTCAAGTTTTCAGTTCGTCATTTGAGTCTATCATCTATATATATAAAATGCTTTGTCCTGAATGACTGACGGATCAACGCACAGCCTAAACCGTTGATCGTAGAGACCTGAAACGTGAAAAGTCACCCATGATGACTAGGTACCGGGCCAAACTACAAAAAGAGGCACACCTACCATCTCCGGGGTCGTCACTCAGCTACGCCTCGGAGCCGCCGGGAGGCGCCCCAACCGTGAGCTTCGTGTCTCCGGTCGCTGCAGTTGCGTCGAGCTCGAGTGACGAGTCCATCTTTTCATTGGCCTTCCTCTCCCTCTCCATCCATCGACATTCATGTCCATCATTCTGTTAGTCCCATGCGTTTCATCCCTCCTCATTACATGTCCATACCAAGACAACCACTTCCTTATATATCGGACCAGGAAGGAGCTGGCCTGTTGGCGCAGATCCCGAGAATTCCAATGATTCCCACGGACCTGCTTATATCGTTTAAGCGACTCCAGCTTCCCTTAAAAACATAATTTGCCCTGACTATTAACAAATACCAGTGACGAACATTCTCTTTAGTTGGCATTTACTTAAGAAAATAATGTTTTACCCAAGGGCTGTATTTTCGAAATCCACGCGGACGAAGTCGCAGGCGAAGTGCTAGTTACTTTTATAACGCTTCTTATCCATATGTTTTAAGTACTAAAACTGATCGTTGTATCGATTTTAATCACAGGTGGATTACATTGGGTCATTACTTTGTCCTTTGTTAGTGTAGGCCCGGCCTTATGAATAATGTAAGCTGTTCAAAATGACTTTATAATTCTAAATTGATGTAAGATGGTTTATGAGAGTTTATTGGGTCTTGAGTCACGTCTTTATAAAAACGTTCAAAGGGTTCGTGTGTACAATTACATGGGTATTTTAGTTTGAGTGTGGCGTGGCGTATTTATACAGTTATTTGCGTGGGCCCCTTGAGGTCAGACGCATGTTGACGACAGCCCTCTTCCAACACTCCTACGCACGTTTTATAAACTATAGCCTCTTGAGCTACGACTGTGAATTAAATAAAACTGAACTTGCCTATTTATTTATATGTAATAGACTGCGTCATGTCAGAGTTTCCCGGAGGCCCAAAGAAACTTTTATAAACTGTGTAAAAATAACGCAATTATTCACGGTTGGTCAATGATAAAGTAAGTTCCTTCATAGTCATATTATTTTATTATTTATTTATTTATAAAGGCATTAAAACCCAATTTAAATACATATATATTGAAATTAAATCTGTTCTAGTTATGCATATGTCTAGTCTTTAGTTCTTGTTTTTTTGTTACAGGGTAAAGTACCAATTGATGTAAACACTCTCCGGTTTGGAATAGACAAATCACGCAAAAAAACAATTTAAAACCTGTCATCATTCCTGTCGACATCCAATTTGTTTAAACTAGAATACAGAACAGATTGTGTTATAGAAACCAATCTCCCATGTTTATTTATATCCCTCAAACATAATGGAAACTGTAATTCCCTAGAAAAACGGTACTTTCGTGTGTGGCACCCTAAATTGGAACAAAAATAGCTGAAACACGCTCCTTAAGGTAATCAAACCTCATGACATTACACGGGGAAGGTGTGAACCGAAGTAAAGCACACTTTCACGCCCTTCATTAAGATCCATTTTATATTTAGCTTAAAAACTGTAAACATAACAATAAATACGTCTTTACTTTCTAATGAGAGCGTTACAAACAAATACATGTGCTTCTGTTAAAATGGTCTTTCAAGGTGCAATTAGGGGTTGTTATTACAAGCGAATGGACTACTTAGCTCATGTTTTAATTAAGGAGTTTCTACTGTTGTATTGCCCTTTTATATGTATGTTTTTGTAATTTTTGTTCCGATGTATTCCTACTGATTTTTCATGTGAAACATCTATTTGCGCGCCTAGGCTGTAAAACCGACTCGTGTGCCCTGATGGGTAATGGCATGACGCTGTCATGGCGTGACGCCCTGTATGCCACGTAAAATCAACCTTTTCCCATTAAAATAAAGTTTGTTTAGGATCGTTTGTTGATCTATTTTCTTTATTTTACTCCTATTTCGTTAGAAGTTATATTATTTATTATGAATTCTAATATAATCATGGATGATTCACATCTGCCGCGCGTCCCTTGACGGCGAACTTTTTATTACTACGTCAAAGTACTGTGAGTTTTAGCTGTCACTGCTAAAAACAATAGAAAAGAAACTGATCTGAAAATAAGAACTTCCACTGCATTTAAAAACCCAGCCTCACTTCACGAGATTTTCACTCGATAATTACAGTTGTAAATCATCTTACGAGATTCAAAGATAAATAATCATATAAATTCACTCTTCCACATTGGAGTAAAAATAAATGTCGGTCTGTTTGCATATTCCCTTTAAACACACGTAGAAACACAAATAGAAGGTCCATTCACAATAAGAACTTCGTCGATAAGTATCTTAGTATCCTTGTCCTGAAGACGCTTGGAGCGTTCATAAATCAAATTCGATAAGACAAAAATATTTTAGGGAGCCACCACCAACTGAACGAGAGTAATCTGGCGTAGCGTAGGTACACACGCCTACACGGGCCAAACCGGTCGGCATGCGGCATTACTCCGACTTTCTGTCCAATTTTTGTACTGCGTTGCCTCTTGAACAACTCCGATATAGAAACCAGATACGGTGCGGCGCTATTGAGGACTTAATCGTTGAATTAGATTAGCTGGAAGAGATTGGGCGTGATTAGAATTTGAATATCATTCGCATTAACAAGCTCGCCTTTTTAGTGGCCTTAACTTATTAATTATTGAGGTGTGGTCGTGGACTATCAATTTAAGGAAGGTTTATAATGACTACTCTGGCCCTTATAAGGACCTGTAAACATTAGTTGCTTGACTTTTATTGTTGACTTGATTGCATGTTTGAATGTTTCTGATGGCGGACATACAACGATTACCATAACAAACCGAAGTTTTTATATGCTTACGTATACATATAGGTGCGGATTATTTTTTTTGTGTCTGATTACCATGAAACGTCAGGTATGCTAATGTGACTTTTAATTTTCAATATTTTATTAATAATCGATCGTTAAATAAAAATTTAACAATATTTGGACCCGATAATTGACTTAAATAATTTTCATAATCGTTTTGACTCTCAAGTCTGCTCTCACGCTGTGCTTGAATTTTGTTTTACTTCACTCAATGTTGCCTTTACATCGGTGCTGCCGTTTTCAGTAACAATATTTCCACGGTTTATAATAGCACCTCTAGAAGCATAGACGTTGCCGGCGCCTGCGGCTCTCACGTCACAACAAAACAAACACCCACCGCGATCCTATCGTCCAAACGAACTTGAACCCAATGGTTCACTTAACCGTTTAAGGCTAGACGCCGCATTCACATTGCAACACATTATCCTGTCACGTACTATCTAACCGACTATAAAACTTTTGTTTTCATGCACACTTTTACTCTTTATATTTAGTTTTCGGGGAGGCCGGATATGTGATACACCTTCAAACAGTTGGTCCATATTGCCTGTGCTGAAAGAAACTGGATCATTAGTTCTTTACGATGTTTTCATCTGCTACCCATTGTCACATTAAACAATACGGAGCTTTTTTTAAATACTGCCTAAGGACTAATAGTTTAAACAAAGCAGGAAGCTGAACACGGTGTCGTGCTGGTGTAACTCATAACTCGAAGCCGGAACAATAAAATACAGAGCATTAAAATCACTAAAACAATGGCGTCTAGACTCACGTTCCGTGTTCTAAATCACGCCTTCCCTGTGGCTTTTATTATATTAAATAATATGGAATATTATGTCTTGCTTGCGTCAAATATGATCGTACCGCGTACCGGCAATCTTACAGCCGGCAACGTAACCGTGATGTTGAGACACATATTAGTCTGCGTTACTTCAACACGAAGACAAAGTGCGCGGTTAACTCGCGTTTCGTGCTATGAGTGAATAAGGTAAAGTTAAGCTTTCGCTTGCCCTACGACTACGGACAAGGAAACAATATTATAACATCGACCAACTTTACAACTCTTCCGCATTTGCTTTTGTTTGCCAACATAGCCATAACAGTGAATTATTAGAGACGAGAACTTGAGATAAATTGTACTTCAAGTGCCCCTTTGAGTTAATTTA